>OZ012740.1:486131559-487526559 GCA_963859935.3 Lathyrus sativus | reverse complement strand
ATGACTCTTTTGCAGTTGATACGAGTAGAGTATCGGTGAGGACGTTGACTTTCAATCCTGGAAAAACCTGATGAGATGCAGGAAATGAGATACAGTTCAATAATCACCTGTAATGCAATATGAATGTGTATGCAAATGCAACATGTGTCTGTGCATTAGGGAATATCACTCCCCAATTCTAGTGCCAATGTGCCAGTGCGGTGACAGTGATAGCAATAAGAAGCTCGAAACCCAATCATAGAAAAACATCTCATACATTGCAGAAAATCCCATCAAGTCAGGAATACAATATTAATGAGCGTACAATAAGAAGGCATGACCTCAACCAACAA
The DNA here is from genome assembly GCA_963859935.3 of Lathyrus sativus. Lineage (NCBI taxonomy): Eukaryota > Viridiplantae > Streptophyta > Magnoliopsida > Fabales > Fabaceae > Lathyrus > Lathyrus sativus. The sequence goes on along the minus strand of OZ012740.1, from coordinate 487,526,227 downwards.
TCCTTGAGATGGCCAGCACAATGCAAATAAAGCATACACATCAATACATGAGATAGTCAAGTGCGACCATACGCCTGGTACTCCTCTAATAATCTCTTAGTCTCGGGATGAATTGGTTGAGTAAGCAAACCCTCGACAAGTGGATCTCTTCGCTTGAGAACACGTCGTAAATCACCAATAGATTCCTCCCATGCCCCTTCTCCCAAGCGGTCATCTAACTTCCGTTTCTGAGACACAACCTCCTTTTTGCACTCGATGGCTTTGTTCAATGAGTTCTGAAGACTATATCTTGTCATAACCTCCTCTTCATACTTTCTCTTGCTAGCCTTCAACTGATCTTCGAGTTCAGAAATTTGTTGTTTCAATTTGTCTTCCCTCTTTTTGTTGTTGGTTAGCGTAGCATTCCACGTTCTGTTGCACGAAGAGATTTCCCGGTAGGCGGCATCAGGTGACTTCTTCTTGGACTCTAACATATCATGAGAGCTTCTGAATTCTTTTCCCAGGCGTTCACGCTTCTTTGTCTCTTCTGTCAGTTCGGCACCTAGCCTGTTTACCAACTCAGTCTGCTGTTGGAAGGAATACACAGCTTTGTTCTTCTCACTCCGGATTTGAGCCAATTCCTTCTCTAGCTATTCATTGATCTTTATCAAGTCTTATTTTTCTTTCATAACCCGCTCATAGACCTCAATAGCCACAGTAGTCGGTTCCTCAACTGGAATGGGAACAGGACGTGATACTGCTGGAAAAGGCATCTGCACTTGTCTTACCCTCTCCTGAATCCACACCTTGTAAGGCATATAAGCTTGACAATCATTCTTGCCTAGTAATGGTTTCCCTCTTCTGCAGATATGATTCCAAGCGTGCTGAAGCTTGGCCAATAATTCCCCACTCAGGTCACCAGTGAAATACAGAGATTCCTGTATTTCTTCCTCCTTCGGTGGACTCTTCAAAGCATACCCAAACTGTCGAACCAACAAAGATGGGTTGTAGTTAATGCATCCCTTCCTTCCAATCAAAGGAATGTTGGGAAACCCGGTGCAACTGCAGATAATCTCTGACCCCAATAAATCTCTATCGAACCAGACAATGTCTTCTGAAGAAAGTCTCATTAGACGCTCAGACCATTCGGATGTATCTGCAGATTCAAAAAAAGGACCCTTCTTGGGCAGATGGCTCTCAAACCACATATTCAGCAAAGGTACACAACAATGGACATTTTTCCCCCTTCTGTTTTCATTCTTATAATGCAAGGAATGATAGAAATCTCCAATCAAGGTAGGCACCGGGTTGCCTGCAGCAAACAAGTGAAATGCGTCCAAATCAACGAACTCAGGCAGATTAGGGAATAGTATAATCCCATAGATGCACAAGGCAAGAACAGCGTTAAACACAATCCAGCAGCCACTTTTGGCATATTCTTGAGCTTTGCCAACCAAAAACTTGAGAGAAAACCCAGAAACTCCATGCCAGGAAGTCAACAATAACTCTGCAGGATCCATATGCAAGGGAACAGCTAAGTCTTCCAGCTTAGCATCACAGTGAATGAAGGGAACTCTGTTCTAAACTGGTAACTCTAGAAACTCAGCGTACTCCTCCATGGTCGGAGCCAAAATGAAGTCCTGAAACATAAAACACCTCAAGGAGGGATCATATAACTGCATCAATGTGTATAACCCATTCAGCTCGTATGCGGTTGGCCTGTAAACCAAACACAGTAGTCTCCCATAACTCTTCCTAAAGCTTCTCTTCACATCATCGTCAGCTAGGGAAATCAGACCCAACAAAGAAGTCACATCAGGGGTAGGCAACTTATACGCAACAGTCTTCCTCAAAGTACTCATAATAACAGATAGAAGTCCGGAGCACTAGAATCGGGAAGTATGAAAATGCACCTGCAGCACAGACACACGTTAATGATATGCACATGATGATGCAAACAATGCAATATGCAAGCAATGCAACAAGGGATCAAGTGCCCCTGGCTGAGAAGTCCAATCCACAATATTGGCCTCAAATAGACCCACAAACTGCTCAAGCCCGTCCACAATGCTCCCACCTGGTCTCTGACAGACCCAATAACACTGTCCTCAAATATCACTAAACCTCAATCAAGAAAACCGGTAATCTGGAGGTCAAGTTACCTGCATGTCCCAACCCCTCTCACAGGTAGGTGTCCTAATAACTGACACAAGGTACGACATCCTATGCGGTTGTTGGCGTCACAGACTTTTAAGACGGATGATACGATACCCAGAAGGTGTGGCATCATCATGTCCTGAAGAGGCCTCACTTAGCCAACTTCCAAATGATCGGTCCCCAGAGTCGACAATCCTCCAAACCAACAACCCCCTCAACCCAAAGGGTTGAAAAAGAAGTCAACTGGGAGAACCTCGTCTGAGCGTGGATTTCATGAGACACTAGTACATGCAAAGCATGCACGCACCTACTAATTTCCACTCTAAATCTAGGTGCACTCAAGCCCAGGTCCGGCTTATCTCTCAATCATAGAACCCCCTCATACCCACAGCAATAATCACAATAATATAATGCTGAATGTAAATGACTGAAAAGTAAATCCATACAAAACCCACGACGGGAAAACAAGCGCTAGGATTGACTCGCGTAGGGAACCATTGGAGTCCCCAGCAGAGTCGCCAGCTGTCGCTACTGCGAAAATCGGCGCCGGCTGAACAGAAGAGTCGCCACCGTACGTTATTTATCCCAACGGAGGTAAAGGAAACGCTCGAAGTAAACCTACCGCAAAGACGGGAAAGGAATGGTCATCGCAACCAAATCCTGGATTCGAGAGTCGGTTACGCAAGGGGAAGGTATTAGCACCCCTCACGTCCGTCGTACTCGACGGGATCCACGCTTGTTTTCTAGTACGGATTGTTATTCTATCTACTCTACAGGTCTGGGGTTAAAAGAAAATAAAATGACTCGGCAAAGTATTGCACTTTATGCCAACGTATTCCCGTCTGGAACGAGAAATCAGAGTCAACGTAGTTCGCCTACCTACTGGAAAGGAAGGGAAGGTTGCTCGCTAGGATATCGCATCCTATGCCTACGTACTTTCATACGGCATGAAAGATCAGAGCAAACGTAGTTCGGGCTACGGAAGACACAGATTTGTCTGACTGTTTTTTTTTATCCTTCTGAAAAAGGTTTTCTCCTGATTACGGGTCCAAGCGGACAAAAATGACTCTTTGATTGGTTTTCAGTCTTTTACGCAAGAACTGTCTTTTATTGATGTTTGAAATGTTATTGTGTTTTTGAATGATTTTTGAGATAGAAGAGAAAGAACTCTAAAAGCCTAAGGTTAAAAGGGGAATCAAAATCTACCCTAATGTTTTCATGCATGGATTAACACCTAATGTCTGTCATATTTCTCTCTTGCGCAGAGAGAAACAGAGATCCTAGGGGATAAACGGAAAAGAAATAGCATATATACAGTAAAGCAGTAAAATGCATGAATGCAGTAGTACAAGCGAGGCAAGGGAGTCCACTCAACCTCGAACCTGGAAAACAATAGGCAAAGTGAAACGGCTTCACTTCAAACCTAAGGGGAAAATTAACAAACAATACAGCAAGGAAAATAAAACCCCAAAAACCCAGCTCTGACAGCACACCAGCTACTACAGCAGCAGCTCTGAAAACACCCAACTCTGACAATTGATAAACAACAATCTTCCAATGAACCCCAAAGATCCAACTTCAATGGTACCCAAGCTACAACAAGCTTCCATCTCCAAGAAATCACCAAGCTCAAACAAGCACAAAATCTTAACCAGTTGACAGCATCAGACAACAGATAGCTCCAAACAGCAGTAAACCCTAGCTTTAACGGTTGCACAGTGTTGACATGAATAATCTTCATCTTTGTCAATCTTTGATCTTCATCCCTATCTTCCATGGCTTCTTTCTTCAAGGCAAGCTCTCCTGGATGATAGTCACTTAACAAGATGAGTTGAAGGTTAAACAGTTCATTGACTACCAAAGGAAGCCTACAAACAGTTTAACATTATAGAAGAGTGGTTCTCTCAAAGTTCTACCTCTAAGGTAAGGCCACTTATCCCTCCAAAGGAGGGAGGTGAATACCATAGAGGGACTTTATGTCATTGAGAGGAATGGAAGCACATGAAGCTATCCATGTTTGTACAAAAAAAAAATTCAGTCTATTCTAAGGCTCTGCTTATTCCTATTATCCTATGTCTTCAATCAACTCCCAGCTCAAGCAATCTTCAAGCTTCAACATTTGATTATCATCTTAAATATTCTATTTTGATTTCTTCATGCTCCACAAGCTCAAACCAAGCCCCATACCCCATAGAAAAGCCCAAAAGCCCAAGCAATCAGATAAAAAACCCAAGTGCGAACACCAGACAAACACTCCATTTGTAAAATATACTAAAAATAGTAATATAGTAGTTAAAATTCTAAGATTAATTCTAAAGGGATTTCTACATCTACCCTACATACCCTATATGTCCCAGAACCTAATTCATGATAAAAACCCCAAAATAAAATGTTATAATGCACCTATGTTGAGTTTAAACCCTAAAACTATCACCTTAATGTTCTCTAATCAAAACTAATCAAGATTAATCCACAAAAATGTGGAATAAATCTCTAAGGGAACCTATACTTCTAATCTAATCAACCCAACAAGAATCAACCCAAAACTATTCACCAATTGGTCACAAGAAAATTTGCAAAAATATGTATCAAATGTACAAAATTAAAGAAATTAATAAAATGGGAAAAATCAAATTAAATTGAAAAATAGGTGAAAATGAAATTTATTATTTTCATAAAATCACAAATAAATCCAAGATCATGGAGGTATTTTTGAAATATTTTTATGATTAATTTTGGATTTATTATGATTTATTTTGTAAACTATATGCAAATGTGAAATTAAAAAAAATTCAATTAAGACAGTGGGTGGCAAAAGCAACTATTTACACTGCAGAATACATTGGGCCCAGGAGGGAGGGGGTGCAGACAGCAATGCGCTGGGCCCAGTATAAATCCAGAACAAAAACAACAAAAAAAACAATAAGAGCAGGGGGGCGAATAGCAGCAAAACGCCCTGCATTCACGTTGGGCCCCAAACTGGGGGGTGCGAGCAATAAATCTGCTAGGCCCAAACGAAATGCAAAGGGGAGAGGGGGGTGTCACGAGAAACACGGAGTATGCTCAGCAAACTTAACTGGGCCTAATGCCTGAGCCCACTCATCCTCAGCAATAACCCTAAACAAAACTTCTCCTACCCTTCATTGTTACTGTTCATCGTTCTCAAACCTCAGAAACCCTAAACGGCGCTACCACTCCCCATCCCTCAAACCTCTCTCTGAAACAAGCCTTCCCATGAAACCCTCAACCGAATTCGCTCAAATTTCTCCAACCCAAGCACGTTCACCACCTAAATCCATAGGTTCTAACCTATCGTTCAAACCTAACGCTCAGAATACTCTAAATCCATCTAACCAACAACCATGTATGTTAAACGCGATAAAGAGGCAAGAACAAAACCTGGAGAAACTTATGAAGACGGCAGCGTCTGGAAGACTTGGAGGAACGCGACGAAGAAACAAACAGGCTTGAGGCGCTGATGAGATTCTTGATCGGAGATTGTTGAAAAATGATGAACTCTCTACGAATCATGGAGATTAGCGGCGATCTGGAACATTCTTGAAGAATCTGATGAAGTTACCGAAGATCAACGACGAAGATCTCTTGCCGTTGTTGAAGAACCATGAAGAAATCTAGAGACGATCTGACGAGCGATGACGAAGATCTGGAACGCGATGCGATGATGAATACTTACGAATCTTGGAGTTGGTGATGAATTGAATCTGGAAATTGGTTGACAGCGGTGGAAAGTTCTTGAGGAGAGTTGAAGGAGGATGAACACACAGAGTTCAACAAACCTGTTGAAGATTTCTGGAGAAAGGATATGATTATGGTGAATCGGTGAAGAATTGGTGATTGTTGATGAAGAACATGAAGATGTTCTTCGATAATCTGGAAAAATGATGAAGATATGATGAATTGGATGAAGATTTCCTGGAGATTTTGTGTTTCCGGTGAAGTTGCGGTGGTCGGAAGGTTGTTACGGCAGTCGAAGATGGTTAGGGTGACCGGAGGTGGTTGGTTGGGGCGGCCGGCGACACTTGCATGCCGGCCGGTGGGATGTTCCGGTGAGGGGACAAGTGGCGAGAGGGTGAGGGATAGGAAGACACGTGGGGTGAGGGAGAAAGAGAGGGAGACACGTGGGTTGTGTGTTGGCGCGATCTGAGAGAGAGAGAGAGAGAGAGAGAGAGAGAGAGAGAGAGAGAGAGAGAGAGAGAGAGAGAGAGAGAGAGAGAGAGAGAGGTGGCTGAACCTGGGGCTGCACGCGTGGCACTGTATATATAGGACACCTGGCAGTGCGAAAATGGATCTGGGACTTGGGCTTTGGACTGGATAATTGGCCCAATTACTAATCCTGTGATTAAACTCTAAAAAACAAAATTAACTTAAAATTAAACCTAATTAATCCTAAACGAAAATTAATAATAAAATCTAATTAAAATCTATCATTAATCCTAATTAATCCTAAAACAAAAATTAAAAATAAAACCTAATTAATCTAAAAAAACAGAAAAACATTATTTAATATCTACAAAGCTATTAAAAAAACTAATTAAATCTAAAAACAATTAAACTCTAATAATAAAAAATCTGAAAAACACTAAATTCCAATTTTAAAAAATCTATTCTATTAATTTTGAAAAATCAATTAAAACTTAATAAAATGTAAAAAACATTAAATTCTATCTATTTTTTTTAAAAACTCTATTAAATTTTTTTTAAAACAATTACAATCTAATTAAAATCTAAAAACGAGGATATCTATTAAAATCTACTCTTATTAAATTTTCTTAAAAAACAAATACAATCTAATTAAAATCTAAAAAACAAGAATATCTATTAAAATCTACTCTTATTAGAGAAAAAAAATAATATCTAGTTCTATCTATTTTAAAAAACTATTAAAGGGAAATTAATATCTTAAAACTTTTAAATCTTTAAAAAAAAGAAAAGAAAATCTATTTAAAACTCTAAAAATTATTAAAAATCTATTAAATTCTAAAAACAAAATACCACCCTATTTATTATCTAAAAAAAACAAGTAACCCTATTAAAATCTGTTAAATGCATTAAAAATCTAGAAAATACAAGAAAAATCCTAAAAATGCCAGGAGGCCGATTAAATCGATTATAAAACGATTGCACAACCCTAATGAAACCCGGGCCCCGAGATGGCCTGAAAACACAGGGAACGAGCACCAATTCTCAAAATACGCTTATTCAAACCGGCCTGAACTGCCTGACACGCCAGGGGCTGCAGTCCCAATAAAATTTATCTGACTGAGAAAAATGAAATGCATGCAGTATACGAATGCGAATGCAAAAGGCGTTAAAACATAAACCAGATATGGGAACCGGTTGGTCAAATTTTAGGGCGCAACAATATGGAATACTATTATGACTATAATCCTTGCATCCTAGCCTTTAAGATTTAGCCAGACATGGTAAAGTAAATAGACATGGTAAATAAATGCGAGTAAATAAAGTGCGGGAAAATAGATAAAGTGCGGTATAGGGTGCGATAAATAAACGGTGGTGGAAGCCATGTGTAAAATTCCCTATGGCGGTGGTGGAAAGGAGTGGGAGACGTGGCAGTTGTCTTCTATCCAATGTATGGCATCCCCTATGGCGCCGCCATGGTGGAAGCCATGTGTACAACTCCTCATAATGTTGTTCTTTTAGCTCATTTTTTTTTCATTTATTCTCGAGTAGCTTTGAAAATACAAAAACCTGAAAAAGAAACAAAATAGAGGCATAATACAAGAAAACAGAAAAAAAAAAAAAAAACCTAAATAACATGCGCAAATCAAGTCGAATAAACAATATTTTGAGGCTATCATATTCCCACGGGCTGATTGGGTGTACTAGTTCCTCGGGTAGATCATGCCCAGCAGGGACGCCGTGTTCTCTCAGTGAGAACCAGTCTTCGGGGCAGTCAACACAGAGGGCCACCTGTAGCCTGGATTCATTGGTGGGAGGAGGGATGTCCTCGACTCTCTTAGCTTCCTGGGCCTTTTATCGAAGGGCATCTCCTCCCCTGGTGTATCTCTTCAAGTGTCCATCCTTGATGAGTATCTCGATCGCGTCCTTCAGGTGGATGCAGTCCTCCGTAACGTGCTTGTGTCCCCGGTGGAAGCGGCAATATTTAGACTTGTCCATGTTGGCTTTGGGGGTTTCCGGTTTGGGAAAGCGAACACCTCCCCGGACAAACTCCGAGTTGGCACACTCGGCCAGGATGTGCTCGTGGGAAGCGGTCAGGGCAGTGTATTTGGTGAAGCAGCCAGCAGGGCCCCTCTGCTCCCGGGGTTCTCAGGGACGATCCTCTCGTCGTCGGTCTCCCCCACACCGGGGGGCGACGCTCCTTCCTCTCGAGACTCGCGGGGGGTTTCACGGTTGCGGGTTTCCCGGGAGGCATTGCTACCTCGGTCTCCTCGTACCAGATGTAATGGCGAGCTTTCTCGAGGAAGCCTTGTAAGGTGTTTGGCCATTGAATTGCCACGACCTTGTAGAATTTGGAGCCGCAGTGCAGGCCTTTCTCCATAAGGTAGCGCTTCATATCGTCCGAAGTCGTTACCTAGACCGCCTCCCTCGTGAACCTCTCAGAGTTCATTCGGGGCCTGGATGATTGCACCCAGGGCAGCCTCGGTCTTCGGATGTCGTCGTGATGCTGTGAAATATTGTGAGAAAAGATCCTTCAGGACCCTCCAAGACATGACGGACTCGGGTTCTAGGCTTTTGTACCAAGCCATGGCCCCTTTCCTCAGTGTCGTTGGGAAGAGCCTGCACTTGATGGCTCCCCGGACGTTCCTGTAGTCGAGCATGACCACGATGTCCTCTAGATGATCATCCGGATCTGAGGTACCTTCGTACGTGGAGAGTACGGGCGCTTTCTCCATCCCGAGGGGGATGGGGGTTGCCATGATCTCCCGAGATAGAGGGGTCCTATAGTCGTCTTCGACACTGCGGACCGGGGAGTGCGGAGGCGACGGGTCGTATCGAGGAAGCGGATTACGTCCCCTCGACTGAACAAAGGCAAGGTCCCCCTACAACTTGGCCAACTCGGCAGAATAGCAGCCCTCATCGCTTAACACCAGAGTGGTTGAGAAAACCTAAATCATTGTGGCCAGATCCTCGGTGAGCACCTGCTTCTGAGCGTCTCGACTTCCCTCGAGGATTGCCTTCGCTTTCGAGGCCGACATAGCTGGCGACCTTGCACCATGAAAGAACCCGGGATTCTAATGGCAATGGGGGATGAGAAATCCCTCCTCAGAGAATCCCTCAGTGAGATCGACGACGGTCCCCGAGGACTGAAGTTTAGCCTGCTTCGCAACCCCTTACGATGTCGGGGAATGACTACCTTGAGGTGACGATGAGGATCCCCTTCCTCCCTGATCTGCGATGGCCTGCTGCACCACTTAGGCAACCCTGCCCTTCCCGGTTTTTACCGCGGCTCTGAAGGCTGCCAATTTCCTCACGCACTCTTCGATGGACGACATGCTTCCTGCAAAACAAAACAGAAAAAGGTCAGCGAACAAACAAACAGATACCAAAATGTCGGGCAGAATATCAACCACCACCTAGGAGACGGAGAGCCTCCTCATCAAACAAACACTCGAGTAGGTCCTTCGTGTTGATCAACCCCCTCTGTTGGCAAATATCCCCCTAGCTGTCGAGGATATAGTTACCGTCGGGCGTCATGAGTCTGGCCGGGGGTAAGCTGGCCACAAAAGAGATTATCTTCTGGTAGCCCGCCAAGTCGTCCTCGTCCATGGTCCCCGCCTGCACTATATAGTGATTCGTGCCCTCCCTAAAGTGCTCCTTCGTCCACTCCAAGGGCACCCTCGGCACCATGACATGTTCCCGCTGCCCGTTCACCTCACGGGCTTCTCGACGATACAGGGAGGCGCACGCCTCGTAGGAAACGGGTCGGACCACGAAGAAGCGTGCCTTGAAGTCCCGAACAGAATCCAGGTATGTCGGGAAGAGTCTCCTTGGCTGCTTCAGAGAGACCCGCCCTTGCCAGTCATCCACTGTTTCCCTCTGCAAGTGGAAAAGGCGAAAAAACAGCGATAAAGTGGCCCTAATCTCCAGATGCTAGCAGACGAGCTCGTACACCCAGATGAAAGTTATGGCATTGGGGTGCAGCTGCGATGGAGCCAACCTCAGCCAGTCGAAGACGCCCAGCTAGAAATCTGTAAAAGGCAGCCTCAAACCAGCCTCGCGGAAGTAGAACTCATACATCGGGAACCTCATCTTCCCGTATGTCGAGCATATTCGATGGTGCACCCGCGGTTGGTACACCTGCCAACTAATGGGGGAGTCCATGCACCGGTCCTCGACAGTCGCGTAGGCACCAGTGTCATCATCGACAAAATAAGGTGTACTCAGCGGTTCCTCGGTTACCCAGTCCTCGATCGGGCGAGTACGCGCCTCGACAGCTGGAGCCTCTGGCTCCACGTCGATGTCCATGGTCCCCAGTACCCACGAGGTCATCTTCACTTGAAAAGCAGAAGGAAATGGTGAATTCGACGTTCAAGATCAAATTCACCCTTCCACCGCAGGTCAAGTGAAAGGGAGATGGGGACGGCGACCACATCCCGGCGGTAGCTCGCACTCACGCAGCGTCCACTTCCGCCCGAGCATCCCTCCCCTAGGTATTCATCCAGTCCCCTTAAACATCCCTGGGGTATGCATCTAACCCTATCATACATCCCCGGGGTATTCATCTAAAACTAAGGCATGTCCCCGGGGTCCCCATCCTCATCATGTCGATTGTCCCCGAGACATTCATCCTACAACCCCAAGCACCCTCGAGGCCTTCATCCTAAACCTAAGGATACGCCGCCATATTCGATGAAAAACCCTCGCCCTCCTTGGGGCATTCATCATACCCCTGACGACGGCGTCGAGTGTAAAGAAAATAAAAAAATGGAAGAAAGGAACTTACTGGATTGGAAAAAATGGCGGAGTATGCGGCGGAAGCTACAGTGGCGCTGGTGAACAAATGTGAGTACGGAAATTCAAACGTCACGTGCGAGAGTGAGAGAAGGCAAAAATTGGTAAATGGGCAAGCGCTTTCCTATTTATACACCCAGCGCGGGACTCAAGGCGCCCCTAGGCACTCGAGTACCCTAGGGTAGTCGCCCTACAGGACCCATTGAATGTTAGACACGTGGCCATTACGATCAGCCGCGACCTTTCATTCTCCAGATAGACGAGGACGCTCCCACCTTCCCCTCCTCGACCAGACGGCCCGACGAGACCAAGATCCTCGCACTCCCTCGTCCCTGACACATCATACCCACGAAGATTATTCCTCGCACCTTCTTCCTCCCTGACACAGTACCGCCAATTCCTCGCTCCTTTACTTTGGAGCTACGACTTGTGGGGCTCCTGTTCTGGACTGGGCACAAGCCTGCCCATCCGTCGGGCAGGCCCAACCCAACGTTATTTGGGGAAGGCCCAAATAGGCCCAAATCACTCAGTGTCGGGCACAGTTCCTTCCGTCAGGTAGACACTCCCTTCGTCAGACAGAACAACACGTCTTCCACACGTTCTCCACGTTCTCCCTCCGCGGGGACACATCATCAGCCAACTACCCACCTCCGAAAGAGCTAGTCGGCCCATCTTTCGGAGATCACGGGACGGTTGAACTAGGGCGAAGACGACGTGCTGGTCTTTACTGCGCCACGTAAGCCCTAGCAGTCACTTGGGTTGGGCCTGGCAATCCAGCCCAACACAAGTGACTGTTGGCCCTGCGCTGGGGTCTCTCTAGAAATACCCTCTTTCACAAAAGGGTCAGATATTAAATTCTCTACCTCTCTTCTTTATTTGCTCTCACTCTAGTCCATTACTTACTTTGGCATCGGAGTATCTTGCAGGTACACCCCCCCTCCTCCTCCCTACTTCCGGTGAACAGCTTGTAGATCAACAACGCGTGGCAGGTCATTGATTCCCTTCTGATCAGGTCAGATCACTTTTCATGTACAAAACTTAAGCATTATATAAAACATGTTAATGTTTATGTCTAATCTCATTTTGATGTTATCAAACATATGTTATCAAAGCCTATACTTCACAGTCAAATAGGAAAGTGGGCTTTAGCACTAACCGAATATTCACTATAACGTATTATTCTTTGAAAGCAATAAAAGGCCAAATTATATCAGACTTCATTGTTGACCACTCAGTGGTCGAAGAAATAAAAAATTATGTAAAAACTAGGACTTGGAAATCGTACTTCAATGTTTCTAGGCATAAAGATGGAACTGGGGTAGGGATATTTATAATTTCACCAGAGGACATACTGACCAAGTCCAAATTTAGAATCGAAGGTCTTTGTTCAAACAATGAGGCTGAATATGAAGCTTTGATAATAAGACTTCAGATTTTATTGGACTTACGGGCAAAAGACGTCGAAATAAAAGGCGACTCAAAGTTGGTGGTTAGACAATTAAAAAAAGAATATAAGTGCATCAAGGAAAATTTGATGATGTACTTTGCCATTGCCAACTCCTTGCTAAAACGATTTGACCACATATCTATAGAACACATACCTTGATTGGAGCATCAAAAGGAAAATGATTTTGCCCAAATTGCTTCAAGTTACCAAATACCTAAGGAGAGATTAAAGGATTTGATCGATATTAGAGATAAGTCAATCTTAGTAGATATCTCTTCAGAGATAATGTCAATATCAAAACTTGGGGGAACACGAAACTGAGATATTATTAAACTTAGAAAAATCTAATTTCCTTGAAAATTTTATGATCTTTGAAGTTTTGGCCATTGACCTGATGTCAGATAGTTGCAAACACCTATTGTCGAATACTTGAGAAATATAACAGGAGTGACTGATCAAAAGGTCAAATACAAAGCCTTGAATTATGTAATCATGGAGGACGAGTTCTTTAACAAAACCCTTGATGGGATCCTTTTTAAGTTCCTTGGAGAAAGTGAATCATATTTAGCAATCTCTGAGATAAATGGAGTATCATGTGTTTCTCATCAAGCATGCCATAAGATGAAATGGTTGTTGTTTTGGCTAGGGGTTTCTTGGCCAACTATGCTAAAGACTTTGCCAATAGTTGTAAGGAATGCCAAAGGCATTTAGGTATCCAGCATATACGTGCGAGTGAGTTACACTCAATAGTTAATCCGTGGACTTTTAGAAAACGGGCCTTAGACATAATAGGCAAAATTAAACCATCATAGTCAAAATAGCATAGATACATCTTGGTGGGTAGATTATTTTACTAAGTGGATAGAAGCCATACCTTTTCCTAATGTCGACTAGGAAAAAGTAATTAGTTTCATCCAAAATCATATTATATATAGATTTGGAATACCCAAGATTATTACTACTGGCCAAGGCTTAATGTTCACTGGTTAAAAGATGATAGAGTTCGCCTCAGAGACAGGGTTTAAGTTACTAACTTTGACACGCTATTATGCCCAAGATAATGGTCCGGTTAAAACGACCAACAAAATTATGATTGTTTTAACTAAGAAGCACGTAGGTCAAAAGCCGAGAAATTAGCATAGAACATTAAACCAAGTACTTTGGGCATGTCAAAACTCTCCCAAAGAGTCGACTAATTCCACACCAATTTGACTTATCTATGGTCATGATGCAATACTCCATCTAGAGATTCATTTGCAGTCAGTTAAGGTTCAAAGGCAATATGAAATTCCAACTGAGTATTACTGGGGTATGATGTTAGATGAGTTAAGTGACTTAGACGAAGAAAGATTAGTTGCTCTAGATGTCTTAATGAGACAAAAAGAAATAGTAGGCAAGGCATATAATAAGAAAGTTAAATTGAAGACTTTCATGATAGAATATATAGTTTTGAAAGTCATTATGCCCAAGGATAAAAAAGATATAACTTTGGGCAAATGGTCTATTAATTGGAAAGGACCATTGAGAATCCTGCAAGCATTCACAAATAATGCATATAAGGTTGAAGAGTAAACCCCTAAAGGTTTAATCTTGCAAATAAATGGTAAATATTTAAAGAAATATAGGCCTATATTGCAGGAAATCCATATTAATGCAGAATATAAGTATTACTTCAAAACTAAAAAGGCTAAAAACATTGGCATGAATATCAAAATGCCACAAAGGGCATATTTTAAAGTTTACAAAAACCAAAATGTCGTTCAAACGACATAGAAACCTTAATAAAAATAATAAAAATGCAAGCCATAAAAATAAAACAAGGCTTTGAGCCTACCACATTGGATCTTCACTGCAGAGAGTCGACGATCAACTTATGAAATTATGGAGGCAAAAACTTCAATCTCAGCATCCAGAGTATTGACATTCTTCATATGTTGGATTCCAACAAGGGACTCTGCATTTATTTATTATTGACTAACCTTCCAAATTCCTTTCTTTTTATCTTTAGCCTTTTGCACCTTTAACTGGAATGCCTCAATTTCTTTTTTCCTTATGATAATATTTGCATCCAAGGCAGCGACAACTTCATCCTCCTAGTGAAGGGTTTCTTTCAGTTGTTCGGCTCGACTCTTAGATTCATTGGCCAAGTTCCATTCATTTGACCGGGCATCTACCTTAGGCATCATTCGTGTTAATGCATCATGTTTCTTTTGGAAGTCAGCAAATATCTGGTCGAAGAGAGGTTCAAGCGCTACCACGAAGTCGACAACGTCGCTAGGGGAATTTGGGACGTTGAATTTTTTCCAGCAATGATTTGATTTCATAGCCATGAATGAATTTATTTTCAAGTGTTTCAAATAGGCCAGCTTCTAGAAGTTTGTCTTTCAATTGCTGAAGAAAACTCATCAACGGTCTTAGATGTAGTATTTCCTCCATAAATAGTCGAAGAACTTTAGCATTTATCAGTCAAACTACCTTTGGTGCTCATCATCAATTTCACATAGGCTTATGGATTTGTTTTCTTTATTTCTGCCAACGCCTCTTGAGAAAGAGAGAAGTGATGGATGAAGGAGCTGGTTTAGTAATCAAAATCTTTGCAATTTTCTGTTCAATATTTGGTGCAGCCTTCGCAGTTGGTTGTTTAGTATTCGCAAGAGAAACAATCATTTTCATCTCTTTGTCAGCATCTTGGTTTTACTTAGGGCTATAAGAATGAGAGGTATATAGAGTATCCCTTTAAAAAGTGTAGTCAATGTCTATTTCATTTCCATCTCTTTTGTCAGCTGTTGAAGATGATGATTCAAAAGGATGGCCTTTGTTAGTCGAATCATGGGATGAACTATCATCCGCTTATGTAGGTGTGTTGACTTCTTTGATAGTTTATTTAATTGGATCAGGTTGGATTGTGGGGGAGCTAGTGGTTTGAGGCGTTAGGTGTTTAAGACTCGACACAGGGTTGTTCGAAGGATTATCCTAGAAAAAACATAAAAGTTATATTTGCAAAATGTTGAGTAGACGAAAGAGGTAAAGAAGTGTAAACTTACTTTGAGGGCATCTACATTTGGACTTGAATTGTCACTTTCAGGATCAATAGAGAGAAGCTTTCTTGCTGTCCTTGTTGTTTTTTCACATTTGCCTGAGGTGACTTTCTTCTCCTGTTTTGATTTAGTAGTATGAGCTACCTTTAGGCTGGGTGCAACCTTTCTAGAGACAACCCTATAAGTCGTTGGCTTTTTCTTCTTGGCTTGAGGTTCAAGAGAGGAATCCTAGATAGGGATGGGTTGATTCTCGTCATCATCAGCTTCGCCTTTAGCCTGAATAAAGACGAGAAAGTTGTATAAAGGAAGTCAAGCAGGATTAATAAGGCGAACAATTCAAGTTTCTAGTTTTAAATATTAGAACTAACATGTGTGTCTTTTCTTTCAAGTTGCTTCTACTTTGGGTTTCTTTAAAGCTACGGAAGCGCTAACAACATCTCTGGTTCTCTTCTCGTGTTCGACCGTTGAAAGTATACAAAATCAAATGTAAATAAATAGGAAAGGAATAAGGTTTTTAAAGGAATTTGGGGATATCTTTTACTTTCCTCACCTTCCTGTATAGGGGTTTCACCCCTGACATGGTTTATCTCAACATGAAGGTGTCCTTCGAAACTATGTCATACTTAGTCGGAGTCACTCATTTAGCAGGTTTCAGGCTATCGTTATTTAGAACCTTTATATCTTCCCCACAAATGAACCACCATGGAAATGGAGTAGCGAAAGCCAGAGCCATCTCACTGGTGGGCAAAGGGGGAAACTTAGGAGGATCAAAATTTATTGCAAATGTGTATTTATCCTTCACATAATCAGGAATGTTTAAGTTGGGAAGTTTCACCATAATTTTTTTCTTTAAGGGTGACAGCTGCTTCATGGATCGCCCGACTAAGATCATTGGGGTTATACATATTTTTTAAATATTTTTGGAAAGCATTGTTGCACCCTAAAATTTGCCCAACCTTATTCACTTGGTTTATGTTTCAATGTCATTAGCATTTGCATATAGAGTCATGTACATAGACTAACCATCTGCATAGCATAAGCATAGCAAGTCATTCAACAGGGGACCAATCATTATTCTCATCTCTAGAAGCCTATCAAGAGGTTATTATCCCAATTCAATCTTATTCAAGTCATCAGGAAAGAATTTGAAAGCAAAGAGCTCAGCAGATCAAGCCTTGAGTCCATCTCCTAGCTGAGGGTATCTGAGGGTCAACAAGGGGGTTGTGAGCTGTGAGTTGAAGGCATGGAGAGTATCTAGACATTATGAGAGACTTAGAAAGTCATTTAAAGAAGGAGACAAGTCATTGATGAGAGCACAAGAGCTATAGCTGAAGACAGTCAACTAGGGTTTCATCTGGGTCAACCCTAGGTCAACCCTAGGTCAATTGACTGATTTAAGGGGCATTCAAGTCTAGTGGAGAGATGTGGGGTTCATCATTGGACATATAAAGAAGGATATGGAGATATGCCAAGGAGAATTCAAGAGAAATCAAGGAGAAGAGGAGTTTCTAAATTAGGGTTTCTGTGTAAAATCCCCTAGTTTAGGTCAAATTTCCAAGCAAGATAAGTCAAAATGCTAGCTTCAAATGGCTCCTTGGCCAACATGAAACTTGTAGAGGATATCAATACCTTTAATTTGAGTGGTGGAAGACATCAAGGAGATTTATAGAACTCAAGTTATGGTCCTTGCAAGTTACAGGTCATCTGAGGTATCTGAAATTTTGTCTGTGAAAGTGACTTGACTTCCAAGCAATTTTTACCCCTCAAGGAGATTTCAAATGAATTTCTGGTCAACATAAGAATTGTTCCTCATTGTCTTAGCTTTCTAGAATGGTATAGCATGCCCTCATATGATGTGTGGAACTCAACTTATGGTCTTGGCAAGCAAAGGGTATTTTGGGCATTTGTGAATTACAGGTCATTTTAACCTATGTCCAAAACTCATACAAGGAGGCCTCAAATGGAAAAACTTACAACATCAAACTTGCTCCAAATGACATTTTGAGTCTAGAAAGAAGGTCACAAATTGTTGGAAAAGCTCATAACATGAAGTTGCATGATTGGTTAAATTTGAACTAAAATGGCTTATAACTTGAATAAAGTCAAAGTGAAAAATGGTTTGAGAGATTTATAAGTCCAAATGGAGACTTCCAATATATGATTTTGGGTCCAAAAGACATTCTAGAGACAATGGTTCAAACACTTTTTTGAGCTTAGTGGAAAAAATCAAAGTTATTCATGGTTACTTGC
The DNA here is from genome assembly GCA_963859935.3 of Lathyrus sativus. Lineage (NCBI taxonomy): Eukaryota > Viridiplantae > Streptophyta > Magnoliopsida > Fabales > Fabaceae > Lathyrus > Lathyrus sativus. The sequence continues at coordinate 487,508,401 of OZ012740.1, read as the reverse complement.
ATTTGAAGAAACATTTCAAAAATCAACCAATGTGGAATGCAAGGGAATGTGGCAAGATGGTTCTAGAAAGTTCATGTGAGCCCTATATATTCATGAAATCAGAATTGAGCAAGGGTTGGATTCATTTTTCACCAAAAATTTCCCAAAGTTTCTCATTCTTCCTCTTGCAAATTCTTTTCAAACTTCATCAATTCTCCATCAATTCTCATAATCCTTGATTCTACTCCACTCCATAATCATCAAAGATCAAAGATCACTCAATATCTGGCTGGTTTTGATCCATTTTCATGTGCTGTTATCATCCTCTTCAAAAGTGAAAAATCAATCGGTTCGCAAGATCCAAGGCCAAGAAACAAGAGGTGTTGCATACAGAAGCAAGAGCTTCACTCACTGATCAAGATCTGAGCATTGGTGGTGGTGGATTCACGAGTTTCCATAGCTGTTTTCAAGCTTTTGCATCAGGTGCGTTTTCATTCAAATTGATTAGTTCAGTTAGTTTAGCATGGTTTTATTAGTTTAAATGTGATCTAGGTTGTTAGTAGATCAATTAGGATGAGTTTAGTGCTGTTTAGTGATGATTGTTAGCAGGTTGTTAGAACTGTTAGGATGCAGAACTCGTGGCATAGTGCATTATAATCTTAGGTTGATAGCGCAGAATGATCACCATTAGTCATAGAGGAGATTAGTCTAGGTTTGATTGAGAATTATGCTGGTAAGTTGCAGAGTATTTTCATGGAGTCAGAACTTGCCTCGATCGGTTTGAGTGATTTGTTGAGTTTCAAAGCAAACTTTGACCATAGGCGTATAGAGGGAGAGATTTAGAGTTTTTTTCATGTTTATATCGTGGCGTTTCATGGACTGTGGAGTGAGAACCGAGAGCTTGAAGTGATTAGTGCATGGAGTTTTCATGGAAGTTGAAACCCTAGCTTCATGGCGCAAGGAAGAAGAAGCAATCGTGTCCGTCCCTTTCGTGTTGGACTTTTGACCTCAGAGCCCATCGTGTGGCTCTCATTTGATTCTGAGATTTGGAGGGAAGCTGTAGGTGCCCTAAACGCACCGTTTCATTTAATGAAACGGGCGGGCCTAAGTGTGTTTTGCTAATCCCACCACCCCAGTACCAAGCCCAATTCCATTTGAACGTGATAACCAATGCTGAAGGCACCCCCTGCTTGTTTTTATTTTTAATAATTCTGAAGTTGTTCTGGGCTTAGTACGAAGTGCTACGCACACCCCCCCGTTTGCTGGCCCACTGGATTATCAACTGAGCGTGATTGCTATTCTTACCCCCCTCCCTCTCATTTTAATTTCAATTGTTTTTAATTCCACTTTAATTTTACCAACTTTAAAAAATTCATAATAAATAGATAAAAAATCATTTTTAATTCATTCTTTTTACACTATTTTCTCTAGGATGTCTAGAAAATTGTCATTAAATAAAATTGCATTTTTATTTTTATTTGATATTTTTTCCATATTTTCTAAATAAATGACATTTTAAATAGTTTCATTTCATGCATGATTTTATTAATTTTTGTTCTATTAGATGTTTTCATATTTTTTGTTCATTCTTTTTAGGTTGTTTAGATTAGATATTGAACTTGTAGAAACAATTTAGTTCCCATTTTTAGAAATTAATTTTAGGTGATTAATGTAGGCTTGAACAACATGAACAAATTAGGGTTTTTAGGTGATGACTTAGGAAGTTTGATTCTTTCCCTTAGGACTTAGAGTTTGACTAGTTTAGCTATGGGACTATAGGGGCTATGGGTAGTTATTAGATCCCTTAGAGAAAAGGTAGGATTCCCCTACTGCTATTAATACTCTGTGTATGTCTGATTGACTGGTGTGGTGTGCCCTCTGGGGATTATTGCTTGCTTGTTTGGGTATTGGGATTGTCTGGGGACTTGGGAGAGCTGAAGACTTGAGGAGATGAAGACCATTGGAGATCCAAAGATTGAAGATCAACTGCCAGAGTTGGAGAGGAGGTTCTTGCTAGCAGCTGCTGAGGAGACTAGGGTTTAGGAGCTAGGCAGAGCTCTAGGTTAGAAAGTTTGTTTCTCAAACATGGATTGCCTTGTCTGCATCCATTCTTCTCTGTGATTCAGAGTCTCTCTAAGACACTCACCCCCTTCCTTTGGAAGGCTTGGTGATAGTGTCTAAGAGATAGAACTCTTGAGAGAAAATGTCTTTTGTGTTAGAAGCAGTCTGTTCACCACCCTTGGTAGTCAGCTGATTGCTTAACACCCAATTCACTCTTGTGACTGATCCCTCATCCTGGAGGTTTGAACTTGAAGAAAAGCCATTGCAGATAGAAGAATGATGATCAAAGCCCTTATCTGAAGGCCATGAAGATGGAGATTGATGCTTGTTGAAGCCTGTAGCTGATTGGAGATTACTGGAAGCCAGATGTTGATTCAGAGCTGTTGATGCTGTTTCTTTTACTGTTGTATTTCATTGCTGATGTATTGATTGGTCTTCCGGACTGTATTGTTTGCTGTTTACCCTGTTGGGTTGAAAGTGAATCCTGTTCACTTTTGCCTATTGTTTTCTAGGTTCGAGGTTGAGTGGGACTCCCTTGCCTCGCTTGTACTGTTGCATCCATGCATTTTACTGTTTTACTGTATATATCTGTTATTGTTTCTGTTTCTGCCTATCCCGTAGGATCTCTGTTTCTCTCTGTGCAAGAGAGGAGCATGATAGACACTAGGTCTTAACCCATGCATGATAACATTAGGTTAGTTTGTTTCCCTTCGCAACCATAGGTTAGAGTTCTGTCTCTTTCTTTCTCAAAACAAACAGAAAAACACATAAAGATTTCAAACACAATAAAAGACACTTCTTCCGTAAAAGAAGGTGAACTCATCAAAACGTCATTTTTGTCCGCCGGGACTGTTAATAAAAAAAAAAACCTTTTTCAGAAGGAATAAAATCAACCCAGACAAGCTTGTGTCGTACGTGGCCCGAACTACGTTTGCTCTGATCTTTCATGCCGTGTGAAAGTACGTAGGCATAGGATGCGATATCCTAGCGAGCGACCTTCCCCTCCTTTCCCGTAGGTAGGCGAACTACGTTGACTCTGATTTCTCGTTCCAGGCGGGAATACGTAGGCATAAAGTGCGATACTTTGCCGAGTCATTTTTATTTTCATTTTATTTTCTTTTTAACCCTTGACCTATAGTTTAGATAGAATAACAATCCATATCCGAAGACAAGCGTGGATCCCGTCGAGTACGACGGACGTGAGGGGTGCTAATACCTTCCCCTTGCGTAACCGACTCCCGAACCCAGGTTTTGGTTGCGACGACCATACCTTTCCCGTGTTGTGCGAGGTTTACTCTGAGCGTTTCCTTTCCCTCCCGTGGGATAAATAACGCACGGTGGCGACTCTTCTGTTCAGCCGGCGCCGATTTTCGCAGTAGCGACAAGCATGAACCTATTTGATGTGTTCGTCTCTACCTTTTTTGAACTTTTGTTGCAGAAAAGAGAACGCGTCAGTTAGGTACTGGGATAATGTTGCAAATTCAATAAATTTTATTGCATAGTAGGCTTTCAAGTGTCGAATTCCCTTGTGTAATAGAAAGATGGTTGAAAAGCAAACGATGTGAGCATAGCATAATCAGAGGCATGTCGAGCAAGTCGCCAAAGGTATTCATCCTTTAAACAGTCAATAGAGCAAAGACATGGTTCACTTTTTCGATAAGAAAAAAGGCATGGGTACAGTTTGACTAATCCTAAACTGGCGTGATACAAAATTAGGATGATAACATAAGATCTTCATATTTTCTTTGGAGTTCCCAAGTCTAGTCGAAAGAAGCTTTTGAGTAAGAAAAGCTTCCCACACTTTCTTAAATTCAGCCTCTTGTTCACCAGTAGCGAGGAACTTTTTGGTGAGCCATTCAGGTCCATGGGTTCTTTTGACGATAAGAACCAGTGTAGGAGTGAAGTTGTGGCGTTTGGCAAACATTAAGAAATAATCCAAAAAAGCTTCTCGATATGATATAACTTTTTCAGTTGGGATTATTTAAGCCAGTTGTACACATTCAACATGCTTATTCTTAATGGTTTCGTTAGCATCATTGGGTTTTTCGACATCAAGAGAAAGTTCAAGCATTGCATTCAGCCAAGGTTGAAGCAACCAATATGGTCCAGATACCAGTTGGTTGTCGTTAGGTTTGAGGTTTTTTTATGGCTTTAGTGACCAACCATAAGGATTCATAAAAGGATCCTAAAATTAATTGGATAAGGCAAATATAACGACCTTCGTGTAGTTGGTCAGCTAAGGTCAGATATGTTTTTGCTACCATCAAAGATTTGCAGCAAAAAATACATCTCGGCAAGCACAACGCAAGAAAAATAATGTGTTCTTCTTCAAAAACTTGGATTGTACCAGTAACATAAAAATCTTTGATGTATTTGCTAAAGCTGGCACAATTTGTGTTGAAGTTTATGGCATCCCCATCACTCTCATTGGAGTCAAAGTTTTCTCTAGTTGGGAAAATGCTTGTGATGGCCTCTATGTCGAAAAGGGTGGGTTTCACCATTCCCCAGGGAAGTTGGAAGGTGTTGGTGGTAATTACCCAGAAGTATAAAGATGCAACAAGCATATTCTAGAAATAGAGAGGACGAACTCTCGACAACTGAATGAGGTTATAAATCCCTCTATACTTCCAAGTGTCACTCACTTTTGGCTCGATTTTGTTCATCTAGAGGATGTAATCCTCAATATTTTTTATGGGGGGATGAACGAAAAACACGCAAAGTAGTTTTCATGTACTCTAAGCTTAAAGGTTCCTTGATACTAATTATAGGTTTGGTTCAGTGATAAGAAGGGAAAAATTACCTAAGCTTAGTAATGTCTACAAAAAGATCATGCATTAGACCCATAATTGCATGTGTTTTTTTCAAAAATGAAGTATGGAATGAGTACTTGAGATTTAAAGATTCAGAGCTTTTATTCTTGGTTGGGTGGTTCTGGAACATACTATTGATTCCTAATATATATATATATATATATATATATATATATATATATATATATATATATATATATATATATATATATATATATATATATATATATATATATATATATATATATATATATATATATATATATATATATATATATATATATATATATATATATATATATATATATATATATATATATATATATATATATATATATATATATATATATATATATATATATATATATATATATATATATATATATATATATATATATATATATATATCATATTGAAGCTATTAAGCTAGAGGAAGAGAGTCCATGGTTTCTTTTGTGTTCCTCGCTTTGGAAGCCATTAGTAGGGATTTTGATTTGATTGTCTGAATGTTTTTTTTTTGAAAGGGTTATGAGGGTTTATGAGCGGAAAAGAAAAGAAAAGAGGAAGAAGAAGTATTTATATTGAAAGAGAAGGAAACTCTTAAGTTCTTTTGTGACAAATGGTGCCATTTTTATGGCAGATGCCACAATATCAGAATTAGAATGAAAGAGGTTTCATAAACCTAGCCACACCGTCTTATAAAGACGGAACCATGATTGAGAGTTATGAGATGGTTGGAAGATGCACATATTCTAGGTGAAGGTTGATGGAGAGGTCATGATGTCCATGAAGTCATTCCACTAAGTAAAATAGTGTCGCAGAAGGTCAAAAACACCCTTATCTTCGTTTCATCGAAAAAGGCCATTTTGGGGAGCAATTTGTTTGCTAGGATATTCGACAAGGTAAAAATCTTAGCATATTGAGGAAACTTAGAAAATTTTGAAGTCTTACGATGAGAGATAAAGGTTAAAGACTTAGTATTTTTTTGGGTGAGAAATATTTCTTCTAACATTTTCGACGGCAATTTAGGTTGAGATTTCGACGTCAACAGGATACTTCAACTAGCAGCGTTTTGCTGTTAAGAAACGTTGGTTCAAAGAAAGTAACTACTAATCAGTTTTATCCAAAAGAACACGTGGGAGAAATTCAAAAGTGAGAAGCACACAAAGATCTACGTGGCGAATGTTGAGGAGAATGTTGCGGTGAGAATTGGATATCAAGCTATTTAATTAACTTGAATCACAAATCTTTATAATTCACCACCGAACTTTATTTCATCTAAAGGAAAGGGGAAAGATTGTACAAAACCCTAATTTTGCAATGTAACAACAAAGCTAAGAGATCTAAGGTTCGGGGTTGGTTATACCTAGGGAAGGTGTTAGCATCATAAGCATCTATAGTATTCTATAGGAACCTCTTGCTATGTATTTGAGTTATTGTTTGCTATTTGATGTCTTATGTTTGGGTTTTATTGGTGAGGATAGGAACCTAAGATTTTATTACTAAGTATGCTCACCAAAACTTTGCAGTCTTGTGCCTACATATCCTTACAAGGATGGAATCAAATCAATTGTAGTTCACCTCACTATGGATGAATGAACACTTGATTATGATCAAAGTTCAAAGGGGGGGTAAATTTTATAGCCTTAACACTTACATGACTTAACAAAGTCAAGAGAGTTGTAAATTCCACCCTAAGTCTAAGATGTAAGACTTAATGACTCTAACAAGGTCAAAGGGGAATTAGGTATTGCTAAAACTACCTATGACATTAAGTCAATGAAGTATTATTTCCTTTGGATTTGGGAACAAAAGGCAACAAATAAGGATGAAAGCTAACAAGCTAGCATCACTTGGGGAGTAACTTGACAAAGTTAAAAGGTATGAACAAATATGGATGAGATGAACAAGGATGATATTCAAACATGATATCAATTGCAAGTATTCAAAGTAACATTCAAACATGATGTTAATTGTGGTATGACAAAGTTAAAGCACATGGTTACAACCAAAGCAAGAGAGTATATGTGACAATATCTAAGGTAAAGACTTGAAAAAGTCATAAAAGATCAAGGTAACAACCAATGAACATATTCAAGACTTAATGAAGTTACAAATCAACATGGTGACAACCAAGGTAAGCATATACAAGAAAAGATGTTACAACACCTAAACATACATGAAGTATAACTCTAACAAGAGTAAAGCATCATGGATGACAAGTTCAAGTATGCAACTTAAGATATGCATGGATTAGAGTTTACTAACACCACTTAATCAGTAATACAAGACAAGTATGAAAAGTTATAACAACACTTAATCATGAATACAATTTAAACATTCAAACATGGATAAATTGTAACAACACTAAATCATGGTAAGATTCAAAGATCAAGTATGACATGTATAAGTTATAACAACACCTAAACATGGATGAGAACAAAGTTCAAAGTTGACATGTATAAGTCAAGACATTGCTTAGCATGATGAAGATTCAAGGTTTAAATAAGACATGTATAAGTCAAAGCATTACTTAACATGGTGACAATCAAGATTCAAGGTACACATGTATAAGTTAAAATATCACTTAATCATGAATACAATTTAAACATTCAAGACAATTAAAGGTAACAAATAAATCATGCTTGAGCAAAGAGGCATGTTCATAACAATAACATGTGGATGGAGGATGTAAGCACATAAAGGATGACATGTAAGCCTACATATAGATGACAAAGTATGGTTTGAACATCATGTGAACAAGTTAACACATTACTTGAGCATTCAATCATGGATGTAAGTTGAGCATGTTTAGGACAAGTAGGTAACAACCAAACATACATGTTAAGGGTTCAAACATAATTTTGAACAAGGTGAAAACATCACAAAAGTTTTGACATATAAACATGTGCATAAAGGCATGTTAAGACAATAGCAAAAGCTTATGAACACATAATCATGGTATGATTCACATAAGGCACATGTATACATCAATGTTTAACTAAACATGGAAGAAAGTCACATATTAAGGACTAAATGGCCAAGCAAGAACTCATGGTATGAACAAAGTTTTAACATACACTTTAACATGTAAACATACATAAAAAATGTATCAAAATCAATTTAAAACAAAATGTACAAATTCACAACATGACTAAGGTATATACAAGATGCATAAGGTTCATACAAGTCATTATGAACAAGGAAAGGCAAAGGATCAACCAAAGAAATCAAGAGAACACCTTAAGAAACCCTAAAAAACCACCTACTTTGAACACACATAAGCGCAAAAATAACAAATGTTTTTGGAAATTTATTTTTATAAATAGAAAGTAAATATATTCATGAGTTTTTGTCAAAAATAATGGGTCAAAAATCATTTGGAATGAAGAAGTTATGGTGGTTTTAAGTTATGAAGAAAATAAGAATAAAATAGGTGCTAAAAATAAGGAAGTGGCCTTGGTGGGTGTTGAACCCAGGCTAGGGAGCTTGCTACTCAAAACATAACCAATTCAACTAACACACGTAGGTGATATCAATATGGAATCACAAATATATATTTGAAACCTACTTGAAAATGAGAAGAAATAAAAAGAACTGGGGCAAGGGGGATACGAACCCCAGTTCTTACACTAAAAAACACAAATACGAGCAGGCCAAGAACCACTGAGGTGGTGATACATCCATTGTATCACCCCCATCAAATAAAACATATACCAAAAATTCATGACCTGAGAACTTCAACCAAGGCGCCATGGCTGAACATCATCATCCTTAAATTTTCAGTTTGCAAAACCTATTCTAACTTCCTAAATACTCCATGAAATTAGATGAAATAAAAAAAACAAACTTGCATATTTTTTCACAATAACACAGTGGTGCAATTAGATTTGTCTAAAAATGATTCTAAATAAAAATAAGATAGTAAAACATCAACAAGATCATATTTTTAATTTATATGGTGCAGTCATGATAAGTAACAATTAATTGATCAAAAGCATCATATACATCATAACAAACAAGTTCATGCACAATATGGATCAAAGTATAGCATGGTTTGAAAAGTTCAAGTTCAAAGTGAACTTACCTCTTGAAGAAAAATTGAAGTCTTCACAAGATTGGTTATAGAAATGCTTGGATGGTTTGCACAACTTCAATACACCTCTAAAGAAGCTTTGGAATGCTTAGGAGCCCTTGGAACAGAATATACCTTCCTTCTTGCAAAGGCGTGAAAAATGTCAAAATGGGAACTTTAAGAAAATGATGTTACAGGTTCCAAGAAATGTTTGGAACAGTTTAGGGATGTTTTATGAAGTGTGTTGGAAGGGTCAAAGTGATTGAAACTAGTCAGAATCAAATTTTGGATAGCAAAGTGCAGAAAGTCAACAATTTGAGATTTTGAGAGTTGACTTTTTTATCTTGATGGTTTCTGATGGAGATGAAGGTTTGGACACCTTCAAGGTATGATTTGTGATGTGTTTGAACAAGTGTTTTGATGGTTTGGTGTTTAGAACAGGCAGATGGTCTGTTTGTCCAAGTTGTGATTTCTTGGCACAAAAATCGTCTAGAAATTTTTCAAAGTGTTGAAAGTTTTTCACAAACTTGATGGTCTTATAACTCAAAATATATGCAATTTTTTAGATATTGTGAAAATTTTGTAGTATGTTGCAATGGGTTCAGTTTTATCTTTGGAACACAAAAAATGGTGGTCTAGATTGAAAGTTATGGTCTTTCAAAGTTGGCACCAACTTAGGTTTTTTCTCCCATACTTGGAAAAATTCAATTTCTCCCACTTTACCCCTTTTGCAAGAAACCTTCCAATTATTGATTTTTCATTACCAAACTCATTGATCAAACATTTTTTCATGAAATTTAACTTGAGGGCTTCAATTTTGACCAAAAATCCCAAAAGTCAAAGAGTTGACTTTGCAGTTACAAGTTTGTGTATCAGGTGAATTCAACTGCGTGATCCTCAATGATCTTGGAATCTTGAGTCTTGTAAACATCATAGGTGGACCCCAAGGATGTATTTGAGCATCTTGAATAATTTCCCAAGGCTTGGGATCATGACTTGATCAAAAGTCAAAAGCACTGTTGACTTTGTCAGATAAAACCCTAATTTGGGATCAGATGAAATTGAACTTCAATGAACTTGTAACAAGACCAATTTGCACTTGATTCTTGATGGAGAGAGGCCTCTTGAGTGTATTCACACTTGTTAGGTTGATGATAAATCCAATACATTGACTGATCAAATAAATATCCTCTTGATTCTCTTGATTCAAAACCCTAATTCTCAAATGAAACTAAACAAAGAAGAATTGTACAAGGTATGGTTAGCAATGCAATGTATGATGCTTCTAGAGTGATGATGAAATCTAGGGTTAAAATTTGGGGTATTATTTACCAAAACACTAATTGATTTGGTTCACTTGCAGGATCAACCAGTGAATCTTAAGGACATAGCTATGGTGTTTTATGCTTTTATGGAAAATTCATAGAACACTTCGACAATATTCATTGGTTTGTAAAAGGATTGATTGATTGTTTTGTTTGAAAAAAACTAAACTTTGTAAAAGTTTGATAAAGTAAAGCAATGAAGAAAAATAACTTCAAAGTAAAAATAAATGCAGTAAAAAGCAATGAATAAAAGAAAGTAAATTTCTATTGAATAAAATGTATGGTGTTTCAAACGTACATTTCTCAACAATGACTCGTTTCTCACGTTAACGTGAGTACTTTGAGTAAATTTGAGTACAGTACAATAATTGAACACACGAAATCCTAATACTAAGATCTCTATTTATAATGTGTCGAAATAACTGCCTCTAACGAACATTTCTTCAGAGGTTGACACGTTTCACCCCTGCATGCTTTTGTTTCACCATGGTTCGCTATGCGTCTTCTCTTAAGAAACGTACAAGGACAAAAGGTCGTTATCTACCCATATTTGAAATTCAAATGTCTGTCGAAGGAAAGCCTTATAGTATTCCTTCATCGAAGTAATTTCCTATACTTAGAAAATATTTCTAAGTATTTGCTCAAGCATATCTCTTTATGAGAAACATTTCGACAGAATATCACACCAATCCCTTGTCGAAATCAACCAAACTTAAGAAACTTTCATTTTTACTTAGTTTCTCAGATGGGAACATGGCGTCAAAATTCCTAGCCAACAAATTTCCCCCTAAAAATATCATTTTCGACTGAAATGAAGAAAACGACATTTTTTGAAGCTTTCTCATTCGATGTCAGCATAATCTCTTGGAATGCTATGAAGTTATTGTCATTATGACAACTTTCCCCAAACATCCCCTCAAACCCATGCGTAAATCTTCTTCATCATCACATGTCTAGTCCCTAAGAGATCATGGGTCAGACCTTAAACTACTACCATCTCATCATACCATCCTCACATGACACGTGTCCCATGATTTTTATCACCATAAATGATATACATTGATCGTGCACAGTAACTGTTCCACTTCAAATCATCTATAAAACAGTGAAATCTACCATTTTTACTCTTTTCACTTTCTGAACTTTCTGAAACGCATCTTCCCCAAAACATCATTTTTCTTCAAATATTTTTCTTTGCATTCTTACCACAACAATGTCTCCTTCTTCAAAAACCTCTAAGGAAACCAGCAAGGACGCAAAGACGCCAAGAAATCCAAAGAAATTCCTTCAGTCCATAGGATGTTGGGCCCAAACGTAGTTGGAAATCAACAATACATCGCATAACCTCCAAATGAAGAGGAAAAGCGCAGAATATATCAATCTTGTGTACTTATCCATCTTCTTATTTTGGAAAAACCCATGACATGTTAGTTCCTTTACCTGATCTCTCTACTGACCCCACTAAAGTGAGGGAGTTTTTCCCAACTTATCACCGTTACAAACCCATAACAAATGGTTTGAAACCTAAAACTGATAAGGAAATAGAATTTGATGAAAAAACGAAGGTAGATGGTCAAGCTTAATCTTCGACCATAGCTTCTAGGGGCCCTATAAACTTAGAATTCATGAATACTAGCTCTAGGGTTTTTAGATCATGCCATTTGTCAAAAGATCCTTCTGACTACTTCGCTTGGTTATAAAAGATTTAAAAAGCCAAGTCTCAAATTTGGAAGAAGGTCGGTATCTATGACCTCATCCAGCTGTCAAAGATAGGACCAGGTTATTGTCCTTCTATGTTTATTGCCTCCCTATACTTCTGGGACAGCACCCACAACAACTCCCATCTCCCTTGTGGAATGGTTACCCCAACTCTTTTCGACGTTGTTGCTATTACTAGCTTGAAACTCATTGGAGTAGACTATAACCCAAATATCTTAGTTGATGATTCAATAGGTTTCGATGCCAACACAGCAACCTTCACCATTTATATTGCCAATTACCATGACAAAGAAACCAACAAGGTTTTTGATCAAGAACATGTTACCTTCTTGGCCCTCTGGCTCTCACGTTGCGTCTTCTTCTCAAGGTCTCTTCAAGTGGAGAAAAGGTACTTGACCATGGCGAACCAATTGCATGTTGGGCATGACCTTTGTCTCAGCGAAATAATTTTGGCTAACTTGTATGAATCTCTTGGCGAAGGTGTCGCAGTATTAAAGAACATCAAGACAAAAGGAAGCTTGTTCCTTTCTGGACCTTTCTGGCTACTGCAATTATGGCTGAATGCTACTTTCGAAGCCTCCCTTCCTAATTAAAACCTCATCAATGAAGCTTCCGTCGAAATGAAAAGCAAAAGAGTTGAAGGGACGAGGCTTGCGTTGTTGACTCCTAATGACGGAGAAGAGAACCTTCAACAGACATTCACCAGTTATGTGATAATGTTTGCTAAACCTCATAGTTTTTCTTCCAACATGGCCCCCTTTGCCAGTAGAAAGGTAGGCCCTGAATGGTTTACAAGAAGATTTCCTCCTGAGCCGAAGGAACAGGAAGATGAATCTCTTGATATTTGGGAATCCTTCCTTACACAAAGATTATTGTCCCTAAGGCTCAACCTTTCCAAGCTTCGAATTGCTCTTGTTAGCTATTAACCAAATCTCGTCTCTTGACAGTTTGGCTTGATTCAGATTAAACCCAAATCCCTCTTTCCCAAAAATGGTTTGTTGATCCATTTTGACATGTGGCACAATGAAGCAGAATGTACCAAGTTGCTAGCTAAGTACTCTGATCTTACATAGTTCAATTCTATGCCTTTCAAACCAAGCTTTCTCTGCACCAGAGAGTTCGAGAGTGGTGGAGAGAATATCATATTGCCAAATTCTTTGATGTAGCTGCCTTTAATCTCCATCTAACTAGAGCTTTCGCCCTTGTGCAGGACAAAGTGAAGAAAGGTACTACAACACGTATCAAAGAGATCCAAGCATTCCAAAAATACTTTGAAACCGCCTACAGGCCAGATGATCTTAGTCGAACCATTAGCGAAGTAGTCGTGACTTTAAAATAAAAATTTACAAATAAACTAGAGGACTTAAAACTTCCTTCGTACGTTTGACTTGATCAACATTACGAATTAGCTTTTAATCTCTATCCTCCAAAATTCCCTCGACCGCCATCGTTGATTTTGGTGTGGCTTTTAGCTTTCCATTCCCATATTGGTTCGTCTGTGGGGATTTTATAAAAAATGTTCGACGAGAATCTCAAAGGCGTGTTAGGCGAGTGGTTCCGACTAAGTATACTCTAGACAATTTCAAAGGCCACCTTGATATTGGCATAGAAAACGCTCACCTGTAGTTTCCAATATATGAAGGTGTGGAATGAGAGGTTCTTCGACACATCTTCTCTTCTCTTTTTTTATATTTTATATTTGGCTTATACTTACTACATTGATTTTCTTTTGCAGCTGTGAAGATTCCAGCCAAAAAACCTACTCCCGTCAAAAAGGAAGTCATCAAAAAGGAAAAAGAAGATGACAACACCAAGAAACCCACAACAAAGGTAGACCTTTTGAATTATCATTTCTCCTTCTTATTATTATATTGCCTTTTCAATCTATCATCTGAAATGTAATATATTTTCAGGGTGGTCAAAAACTACCTCTGATACATAAAAAGAGAAAACAACAAGAACCTGAGGTTCATGTAATTGAATCTGATGATGGAGACGTTTCACCAAACCACTCAAAACACACCAAGAAGAAGAAAAAACAGACGAAAATCATTGATGCAGGTTTTCATCCTCAATAAAATCTAACAAAAGTGCCTACAAAGAAACCCCATACCCTAAAGGTGGCAGAAATTGATGCTACGCCTGGTAGCAAGAAATCAATCGACAAGAAGAACCCTGATCAGGTAGAGAGTGATAAATCTAGCCCTGGGATTGAAAATCCTAAGGTACCAAGATTTCTTCCTCATCTTTGAGTTTTATGGCTATGTTTTCCTAACATGCTTCTCATCCTTTCTTGGTTTCTTCTTCTTAGCATGCCAAAGATGACAAGGAGCATCCTATTGTACAATAAATCATTCCTGCCACGAGTAGTGACCCCACCTATCATCCGACAACCCCTTCCAAGACTTTTCCTATGGATTCTACAAAGGAATATGTTGACGAAGTGATCCAACTAGCTGGTGATCAAAAGAAATCACCACTCAAGGGCACTATTAAGCTCTCACATACCAATGCACTTGATTAAGAGAAAAGCCCAGTGAGGGAGGAAGTCTTGGTTGATATTGTGGGAGATACTGAAATGTCGTCTGTAGAACAAGTCAAAGACAAATATGAAGACGGTTCCCCACTCAATCAACAAGGTGGCGGCGGCGAAAAGGGTGAAGAGGCTGAAGGGGAGGAAGAAGATCACCCTATGTTTGACTTTGAGACTAAAATCGCCGTGGAGTATGAAGATGAAGAAGAAAAAGAGAAAGATAAAACTAAAAATGAAGACAAAAAAGAAAAGCAAGAAAATAAATCAAAAACTGACCCACATCCAGATGCTTCGACTGGTACGAATTCTACTAGCTTTTCACACGAAGAGTTGGAGTCCTTGAAAGTGCAGAGGCTATTGGAATATTTAAAAGCCATGATCAGTTACAGATATAGATTTGGTGATAAGAGTACCAACACTTTGACTACCTCAGGCAATCATTCGGCCAATAAGCCTGAGGATGACTTGCTTCCCAAAATCAAGGAGAAGATATTCAATAATGATTTGTTCCAAATCCTAGAAAAAGATACTTATGCCATTTTTGGAATCAAAAAACTCTTGAAGCAAGTCAATGTCCTAGAAGTCTCCATAAAAGTTGTTAATGCTATAATGGAGCTGAGCGCATTAATTGATCTTGTCGCTGCTGATCTAAATCGTCTTAGGGATTTCTCTGACAAAATTAACAAAAAATCAGAGACCCAAGTAGCTGAATGGGATGCAGCCTCCGAATCCACCATGAAGGCTTCAAACTTGGAAAAGGTCTCTGAGAAAAATAATAAAGAAATCGCAAGTTGTGATAAAAGCATCGGAGAATGGGAGAAGAAAATCAAAGCTTTACAAAGCAAAATTCTCAAGTTAAGCAACGTAAAGACGAACTTCTCAAGTTCAACCAAGAAGAAGTGGCCAAAGAACTCGAGGTTGGAATGTATCATGTCGACAGAGCCTGAAATCTTGGACAGGAAATCAAATACCCTTTGACCAACAAGGCTCTCTGTGAACGTCGCTTGGCACTTCAGAAATCCAAATATGAGAAGATGAAAAACTCTTTCCTATTTTAACTTGATTATTGTTGAACTTTATTTCTTTCAAATGTAATTTGTAAGCCCTTTGTGGCACGGATTGTAATGACTTTATCCATTTTGGCAAATTTCTTTTATTTTCCATTTTGGCTTTGAATATATTTTTGGATAAATTACTCTATATTTATTTTTACCTCTTGAAGTATAAGCTTATATTTCTTTAAATACTTACCATTTATCTTCAAGATTCTTCTATCTTTGTTTAACTCCTTGATTTCGTATGCGCCATTTGAAAATACTTTAATGATTTGAAAAGGACCTTTCCACTTAGGGGACCATTTTCCCAAATTTATATCCTTCTGATCCATGGGCAAAATCAATTTCTAAACTAATTCTCCAGTCGAAAATGATTTAACTTTCACCTTTTTGTTGTATGACTTTTCCACTCTCTTTTTTGCCTTTTTAATAATTCTAAGGCATATAGTCTTTCTTCATCCAAATCAACCATTTTGTCCAACATCATATTCCACAAAACTTGGTCCAATGTCTTATGTCAATTCCTTGGCTTCTTCCTCACATGCTTCTTAACTAACCCAATCACCACTTTATTTGTTGTTTTGACTTGACCATTAGCCTGAGCATAATAAGGTGTGGATGTTAAGAGTTTAAATCTCGTCTCTTTAGCAAATTCTTGCATCTTTCGACTAGTAAAAACTAATCCCTGATTTGTTGTAATAGTTTATGAGATTCCAAACATATAGATAATATGCTTTAGAATGAATTCGATCACTGCATCCTGATCCATGTTTACCAATGGTATAACCTTAATCCATTTAGTGAAATAATATATTCCCACTAAAATGTATTTTTGACTCTTAGATGATGCAGGTCGAAGTTCACCTATTAAACCCAAAGCCCAGCCTTTAAAAGGCCAAGGATTCATTATGGAATGCAATTTGCTTGCAGGGAGATGTTGAATGCCAGCATGTACTTGGCATTCTTGACATACTTTGGTGAATTCAATGCAATCTTTTAGCATTGTAGGCTAATACATTCCTTGTTGAAATAATAACCATTTTATCTTATGGCTTACCTGATATGCTCCACATGCCCCACTAGGGACATTAGAAAGAGCCAAATATGCCTCAGATTCGCTAAGATATTTAAGTAAGAGACCTTCAAGCGTCTTTTTGAACAATTAATTCCCTATTAAAATGTAACTCAAGACCCGATACTTGACCTTTCGTTCGACAGAATTCATTGGATTATGCAAGTAGTCTACTATTAGCTTTCTCAAATCTTCATCTATCAGACTATCTGCAGCCAATATCTTGAAGCTTTATTAGTCAGCATATCCTAACTTCATTATCTCCAAGTATGTTAGGGATAGTTTAGATGATACAACCTTTCCTCTAACTTCGATTGCATCTTGTAATTTTTCCTTCAAAATCTTGTATCCTGAGCAATTTGGGCCCAGTCACTGGCCTCTTGATTCTCAAGTTGAGGTATCTGTTGAATATTTACCATTTCGAATCTTCGTAATAACCTATTGACTATCACAAAGAACATGATAAGATTTCCCTTGACACATTTGTATTCCTTTGTAATTTGTTTTATTACCAACTCTGAGTTTCCCATTATTTTGACTCGAGTTGCCCCCAATTCCAACAAGATTTCAAGTTCGGTAATCAAAGTTTCATATTCAACTTCATTATTTGAGCAAAGGCCTTCGACTTTATACTTGAATTTTGTTGGAATTTTGTTAGTAAAAATAATTAATACTCCTACTCCTGTTCCATCTTTATGACTAGAACCGTCGAAGTATAAATTCCATGGCTCAAGCTCCACAAATTTTAGGGAGTATTCGATTATAGAGTGGTCGACTATGAAGTTGGCTACCACTTGTCCTTTAACAGCCTTTAAAGGCATATAAGTTAAAGAATATTCTGTTAAGGCTAAAGCCCATTTACCAATTCGACTGTGCAAAATAGGTTTGGAAAGCATATGTTTAATAACGTTAAAATTAAATGAAACATAAACTTCCACTGGTTTTATATAATGCTTCAATTTTGTATAAGAAAAGTATAGACAAAGACACAACTTTTCGAATATATTATATCTAGCCTATGCATTATTCAAGACTCTACTAAGGTAATAAATGGCTCTTGTCGCTACTGCGAAAAACACCCGGCGGAAAATAGAAGAGTCGCCACCTTTCGTTATTTATCCCAAAGAAAGGGAAAGGAAACGATCGGAAAAACCTAACGAAAAAGGGAAAAGACGAGGTCATCGCAACCAAGTCCTGGATTCGGGAGTCGGTTACGCAAGGGGAAAGTATGAGCACCCCTCACGTCCATCGTACTTGACGGGATCCACGCTTGTTATCTATATAAGGATGCGTTCTACCTAGCTAAAGGTCTCAGGGAGAAAAGAGACTCGGCAGAGCATCGCCGCTCTGTGCCTACGTACTCCCTCGTGCAATGGGAAAGTCAGAGTCAACGTAGTTCGGCTAATTACGGGTGAAAAGGGGGGAAGGTTGCTCGTCGAGACATTGTTGTCTCGTGCCTACGTACTCTCAACAGGTATGAGAGATCAGAGCAAACATAGTTCAGGCTAAAAGAACACAGGTTCGTTCAAGTGTTTTATCCGAGTAAGGTTAACAAATAGTTCTAGCGGTTTGGTATATGCAGCTCGACCATTGGAGACTTAGGCGTTACCGTTTGTGGTAGAACTAAGAGTTAACAATACTCTTTCATCTGAAAAGATTTTCCTTATTAAAGGTCCCAAAGGACAAAAGAAGTTTAATGATTTATTTTTGTGTTTTTTAGAGAAGAAGTGTTTTGAGTTTGGTTTATAACTCTTGTTGCACTAGAGACTATGAGTTAGGAGCGAATGCGTCGCATAGCGTTCAAAGGACATATACTAACATTCTAGACAATTGAGAGGAAACCACCCAATCATTATTTCCCAAGTAGCTTAAGACTCGTAGCGTACAACATTCATTAGCCTTTATTATGTGTTTTGAAAATGTTTGAAGATGAGGAAAGAAAGGACACACTAAAGGGAGACTAACTCAAACCTAAAAGTTGTCATGCAAAGTGGACTTAGAGTTGGGATACAAAAGGGAACTTCCTAATGTTATCATGCATGGTTTGATTCTAATGTCTATCATAACCTCTCTTGAATAAGAGAGATAAGAGATCCTAAGGGAAGAAACACAAAAGAAGAGAAGAAGAAATGAACATGAAAATGCAATTATGCAAACATAGAATGCACAAATAGGATGAAAGTGAGGGAGGAAATATGTGTGGGGTAGTAGCCTCCACAAGCTCATCTCAACCTCAAGCATACATATGAAAATGAAAAAGAAGAAGAGAGAAGGAAATGCACAAGATGAGACCACACAACAAGAAGAAAATCACACAAAATGCACCAAATAGGGGATGAAATGGTCTAAACCAAACAACATCAACCACAATGCTATAAAGCAAAACAAAATGAAAGGAAAGCCTAAAACAAAGTGAGACAGAAAGGAACTCATAATGTGCACTCAACCATAAGCATCACAAACAAAGTGCAAAAAAAAGCACAAAGAAGTCCTCAATGATTCATCATTTTAGGTATGTTTCAAGTACCTCCTCAGGAGGGACTAAGCCACCTTAAATGAGACTCCAAGGTCATGGGACAGAAGGAAGGATGAGAAAAGAGTGCTCCAAAGCAAAGGCAATCACATCAAAAGAAAATACAAGCATATACACAAAAGAATGCACACACGTCACACATGAAAACCCTAAATGGAAACTCCAAAAGGAACACAAGTTTGAACAAGCAAAACACAATCCATGACCTAATATTAAGCAACCGACAACCTTAACATGTTAGCAACATGAATCAAAAGGAATTGAAGGCTCAAAGGATCCATCAAAGTCATATCCAAGACAAACTAGGTCAATGTGTATGTATGAACCTCCCTTTGGGGTAACTTGACTTGCAAGTTACCTCAAAATTAGGAAAATGATTCAAAAAGGGCCAAATAAAATGAAAGAAGCTCATAAACATGTTGACATCCAGAGGCCAAGAAATCATAACCAAAGTCATCTCAAATCATCATCAAAGAAATTGATTCACATGGATGCACCAATTTGAGAGAGGGTTGTCGAGGGTCCACAAAAGCAAGGTCAAAGTCAAACCAAAACACAACCAAACAGGGGCAAAATGGTCCTCAAAAATCACTCAACTCATCATTAATATGAGGATTGATTTTTAGTCATTGGATCAAAAGGAAACAATAAAAACAAATCAAGAACAAAACAATGTCAAGAATTTAGTCAAATAAAACATCTCCAATTGATTAATTCTTTTTAATTGAAAAATAATTAAAAAAATAAAATAAAAATTTCCTAAAAATAAAAGACATCTGAAAGTGTCTCAAACATATTTTTGATGAATTTTATCAATTGGAGAAGTATTTTACATTGAATTAATTCTAAATAGATATAAAATAAAATAATAATAAAATTAAAAAAAAAAGAAAATAGAGACAAAAGAGGTATGAATAGCAAGGAAATAAAGGCAAAACAATGAGCCTGCATGTTGGGGGTTCTAGGAGCAAAAAGAGGCCCAGTCCATCAAGCGTTTAATGAAACACTGAGTTTTGGCACGATCCAGTGTGGCTGGTCAAGTAAAGCACACGGTGAGGCGTGTTTGTGGTCATTGGATCATCTGGCCATCAGACCTAAAGGACTAAACAAGCACACGTGTCTCAGGCAAGGTTCAAACATGGAAGAAGGAGAGAGAAAGCCAGGTGGCCAGAGCACGGTGGCTCCGGTCATCTTCTCCGATGACTTAAAAACGCAGGCGGAACTCAACCTCACCAAAACGCGCAAATGAATAGTCAAAACTCATCTACAAGTCACGTAGATCTCAAATCCATGGTCAAAATTCAATAAGAATGCATAAATAAGCCAAATCAAAGAAAATAAGAATTGAGCTCAACACAAAAAATGCAACAAACAAGCACAACAATGATCCAGCATTTGCCTACATTAGTAGGACTTCAGAATGAACCAAAAATGGAGTGAAATAGGTACATAATCAGAGAGAATTTTGGATCTGAAGTTTACCTAATGGAATAGCTTCGTTGGACCTTCTCAGTGGCTCAATCTTGATGAAAATAGTCCAGACACGTTCCAATTCACTTGAGGAAGAAGAAGGAAGCTTCAATTCTGCTTGAAATTGCTCAATTCAGGATTCACGATTTGGAAATTTTGCTTACTTATTCAAACTGTTCTCTGCTTAATTCACCACGAAAATGCTCTCATCAATGCTCAGAAATGATTTACACATTATATATGATAGGTTAGGATCCGTTTGGAGGCCCAAATGCAGTTCAATTATGAGAATTTCTAAATTGCCCAATTTCAAATGGTGAAGCTCATGCACATGTGAAACAGTCCTAATCTTCCTTGTTTTTCAATCAAATTTGCTGCTGAGACTTCACTTGATCATGTGGATGAGATTTGTGACTTGATTTGATCAAATGGTTGGAATTTGATTATGAAACTTCATCATGAAGTAACATGAAAAACCATATGAAAATGACCTCAACACTTGCTTTTAATTTTAGCATTTCAATTGGTACACTCAAGGCAATCAAAAAATGCAAAAATTTGACATTATATGGTTCAAAATGAATTTAATCCAAATTATCCCTTTTAAGCATCCTTTCATGGAATTTTCTTCACCATTCTTCACATATGAGACATATCCATGACAAGTGATTGCTTGGTCATGTAGAAGACCTCATTTGGTGCAATTTTGATGTTGGGAAAAGTTTCAATTGAGGTATGTAAAGTGGTGAAATGGACCTATAATGAAAATGACCTGTAATCTTACTTTCCCAAAATACCCCTGCCTTATAAGCTTCATATATTGAGCTCTACAAATCAGATGAAAGACTTCTAGTACTCTTTGGAAAGCTAAGATCATAAGGAACAACTTTCATGTTTGGGTAAAAGTGAGGAGAAACATCCTTCTAGGTCAAAAATGGCTTGGAAGTTGGTTGACTTTTGTTGACCAAAATCACATTCATCTGATGACCTGTAACTTGCCAGCATCATAACTTAAGTTCTAGAAATCAGATGAAAGACTTCTAGTACTAAAAAGAAAGCTAGAAACATGCTCTACAAGTTTCATGTTTGGTTCAAGATGAGATGAAACTTTTATCTTGAGGTATGTGGTCTTGAAGTTAGGCACTAAACAGGGGATTTTACACTGACAAGTTTAGAAACTCTAGCTTAGCAACTTCTCACACTCTTGATTCTTGATAAAGTGATCTTGAAATTATATATTAGACATATCAACATAACATTCCATGATCACAAAGACTTGGAATTGAGTCTTAATCTCCTTCAATTTCACAGTTGACTGAGGGTTGACCAGATGAAAACCCTAACTGCACCACTCTTGACTGTGGCCTCTTACACATGACACAACAACTTGAATAAGCTCCAACATGGCTCTCAAATCCTTCAATGAACTTCCTCAACATCCCATATCCATAATCATGAATTCACAATCCTCTGATGATCTTCAACTGGCCTCCAAGTTAGGAGATAATCCACATACATCCACCAACTATCTCACAAAGCTTTGACCACTTCTTGGTGACTTGATGACCACTCATGCTTGAGTAAAACCCCTTTCTCAGGCTCAAAACTCTTGGTAGCCTCCTCTTTCTATGCACACCTCTCTTGATCCCCTGTTAAATGAACAATGTTATTCAATGCAAGTGCTAGAAGAAAAATGAAATGAAACATAGACCAAGCCAAGAAAAGGTTGGTCAAATTTTGGGGTAGCACAGCTCTTTCGACACCATTTTCATCCTCTTGAGCTAACATGCTCCCTAAGGTCTTGTCAGACGCATATATGTACAATCTCATACTCCTATTTCTACATGGAGGCGCCAGAATTGAAGGGTGAGCAAGATATTCCTTAATCTTGTCGAATGCTTCTTGTTGTGCTTGCCCCCACTCGAAACCTTCTTGCTTGAGTCGAAGTAGAGGTGAGAAGACTTGAGTCTTGCCACTTATTTTGGAAAAGAAACTTCTTAGAAAGTTGATCTTTCTTAGAAATGATTACAACTCCTTCTTTGTCGAAGGCGCTTTCGCCTCCATGATGGCCTTGGTCTTATTATGATTGATCACTATTCCTTTTTTATGGATCATAAAGCCTAAAAAATATCTCGCCTACATACAAAAAGCACACTTAAGAGAATTCATCTTAAGACCATGCTTCCTCATTCTTTCAAATGATTGTCGAAGATGGTCTACATGACATTTTCCTGAAGCTGACTTAACCACAATATCATCAATATAAATTTACATAAACGTTTCAATAAAGTCATGAAAAATTAAATTCATTTCCCTTTGATATGTTGCCCT
The DNA here is from genome assembly GCA_963859935.3 of Lathyrus sativus. Taxonomy (NCBI): domain Eukaryota; kingdom Viridiplantae; phylum Streptophyta; class Magnoliopsida; order Fabales; family Fabaceae; genus Lathyrus; species Lathyrus sativus. Next base: position 487,485,438 of record OZ012740.1, on the reverse strand, counting down.
AAAATTCTTCAGGTCAAAGAGCATTATTACCCATTCGAAAGTGCCTAATGCTCCAGGGCATCGAAATGCAGTTTTTGACACGTCTTCCTCAGCAATGTAAATTTGATTATAACCAGAATATCCGTCGAGCATACTTAAATACTCATGGCCTACAGCAGAGTCGACTAGCATTTCTGCCATAGGCATTGGATACTCATCCTCTGGGGTTGCAACATTTAGATCTCTAAAATCTATGCAAACCCTTAAAGTTCCATTCTTTTTAATAACTGGAACAATGTTGTAAATCCATTCGACATACCTGGTTGTACGGATGAATTTACATCTCAAAAGTCTTTCGACCTCCTATTTAATCTTCGAGAGAAGCGCAGGTGCAAATCACCTTGGAGTTTGCTTGATGGGATTTTTCCTAGGCTTTATTGGTAACTTCAGTTCGACCAGCTCTCTACTTAAACCAGACATTTCATTGTAATCCCATGTGAAGTAGTCTCTAAACTCCTTCAGCAGTTGGATTACTTCAACTCTGAGTTGTGGATCAAGATTGACACTAATGTAGGTTGGTTTTTTCGTTGTCCCTTCTCCCAGCTTGATTTCTTCCAGCAGATCTTACGCCAACATTTTAATGTTGCTTGCTAGCGGATCCTTCTAAAATCCCAAAGGCCCATTATCATCGATGACATCTAGCCTTTGGCTTGGCACTTCGACTTGTTCTTTATCTGGTGGCTCCGGGTCGAAGTCCTTCCTAGGACCTTTGAAGTGCTCTTCGCATTTTGGCTACGACATCCATATATTTTATTTTGAACTCTAAGGTCACTTTCAATTTATTTTCAGCTATATAAGCTAAAATCCTTTCGAGTGTCAATGACTCGATCATTGTCACTAAATTCACTTCCCTAACCAGTTGGTTGGATTCCCGCTGTTCCGAAGACATAGTCTTTTTCGCCAACAACCTACATATACCACTGGAAGTCGTGGGTGGGGTGCAAGTACAAGCAATAGAAGGCATTATCCACGGGTGTAAAATCAAAACCTGCAGGATTGCATGGTGTTATGTGGGCCAAATTTTTATCAAAATGACGCCTACTTATTTTGGTTAACCTCAACTATGTAATAACTTTTGTGTCCCTCAATATTTTCAACAATTCCATCACTCCTCCAGATGGATATCCTTTGGTGAGGTGATGAAGGTAGCGCACCTATTCCATGGATTCACTCCCTTTCAAGGAGTAGGTTATAGTTTTCCTTGGATGTGATTACCATAAACATGGTTGGCCTAGTAATTGGGCCAACGATTAAGTCCACTTGGATGAATCCCATGGTTGTTCCAACTTTCCCTTCGTAATTCGAAAGGACTATGTCATGTGGCTTCGTGTCGGAGTCACTTTTGCCAATCTTTCTTAACATGTAATGTGGCATAAAATTAACTTTCGCTCCTCCATTCACCACTATCTTATTGATACCCATGTTCTTTATCTTTCCTCTGATGAATAGAGACTTCAAGTGAATTTTCATGGCCTTGTCTGGTCCCTCGAAGAACGTATTATGTTCCTTGACATAGCCATTGTTTAAAATGTAATAACATACTGGCCTTTGACATGCCACTTCTTGTTCGACCTCATCCTCTGGGTCTTCCAATTTTGTTACCATGTCATACTCCCTGGGTAAAACGTATGCGACATTGCAGATAATATCGAGTGACGGCTTAGATCCCGTGTCAAAATCGTCAGTCATGATTTCATCATCTGCCACCATTTGGTCAGACTTTTATTTGGTATCTTCTTTCTGGTCCGCGAACAACTTTCTTTCAACATCTTTCCTCTCGGCGTACTTTTTGTCTTTATTGTTGTCCTTTTTGATCTGCATGTTGCTACTAGACTCAAAATTCTCTTTTGTCGCTGCTTCTCTCTCAGCCTTACGCTTCCTTTATTGACGTCTCCACCGATATCTCTTCATTGGATTTTCCCTTTGTAATTTTCTGAATGCCATACTAATTTCTTGGACATTTGGAACTCTCTTCTATAAAGATCCTTTTTCTACTTTCTCCACTTTTGTTGGCTATTATCTCCTTTCTCCACTAATATCATCCACTTGCCTTTGTGGGCCTTTGAAGTGGGCTTGAAGGTTGATGGCCTATTGCCACAGACGCCTGGTCCATGTTGATTATATCCTTTTGGTCGAAAGCGCCATGTTTGCCTGAGTTTCTCCAATTGTTCTTATCCTTTACCTGTCAAATTCCTTGGATATTCTTCGCAACCATTAGATCGAAGACAACACTCTATTGAGGATAAAACATCACTTGGGGACTCTTCCGCTGGCATCTGTGAAGAAACTCAACCAGATTTTCTTTTTGCTTTGGATATGCCACTTTGGCATATTCTTCTTGTTGGATAGAGTATTTGTCCACTTATTTTTCAGACTCTCTGGTCATCTCGACCATGTTAACTCCAAGATTAGTACCTATAGAGATATCCATTTCTTAGAATTTCTTACTAAGGCCCTCAATATCCATAGTTTCTTTGTTGATCTGTACGAAACCATCAGTAGTTTCACACATTGAAATCACTCTGTTGGGACCTTCAATAGTCCCATTACTAAAGCCTTTAGTAGCTTCGTTCATGAAAATTTCAGTGGTTTGAATTTGAAAGCCATCAGCGACCTTCTCCATGAAGCCCTCAGTGGCTTCTTTGTCAAAGTCTTTAGTGACTTCATGGTTTATGTTTTCAGGAATCTAGACGAAACCCTCAACGGTTTCTTGATCAACATCTTCAACAACTATTCCAACAAAGCCATCAGTAGCTTCGGCCATTTCAGTGTTATTGGTGAAGTCATCAGCAACTTCGACCATATTCACCATGGATGGTTCTGAATAGTATGCATCAGCAACTAGGAGGGGATCTGAATCCACCTTCATCTGGTTCTTGGACTTATCGGCGAATTTGAGACGTCCATCCTTAATAGTATTTTGCACGAGATCCCTGAAAAGAAAACATTGAGATGTTTTATGGTCAAGAAAATTATGATATTTGCAAAAACCTCTCTTTTTTCTCTGATCTAAGGGAGGCATTTTAGCGCCAGGAGGCACTATCATTTGACCATTTTTAACTAAAACATCAAAAATTGTGTCACACTTGGTGACGTCGAAGGTATAGGTCCTTTTAAGGAACCTATCATTTTTCTCTGAATCGATTGGATTCTTTCTGTTTGATGGTGTTAAAACTTTACATGAATAAGGTGGGCCTTGCTTTAATTCAACAAGATCCATTTCACTCTCATCAGAAAAGGTATTGACTCTAGTTTCTTGCTCATCTTCATTGAAATCAATGTAGGATACTTTTTCCTTTCTATTCTTGTTAGCCCTAGCCTTTTCAGCCTTCAATTGTTTGACCTGTCAAACCCTATCAGCCAACTGGGCCATATCTCTCAAGTATTGAATATCCAACTTCTTCCTAGTTGAGAAGTCAAGGCCTTCATCAGTCATTTCGACCAATTCATGTTCAGGAACTTGAGTAAAGCACCTTGCCTTAAGCAATCGAAACCTATTTAGATAATCATCAATTAGCTCAAACAACTTCCTATTGATACTAGCCAACTCTTTTAGACTTATCTTTGTTTGTCCCATATATAGTTGCTCATGGAACAATCTCTCTAATTTAGTCCAATTGTGGATCGAATTTGCTGACAATGTTACAAACCAATTGAAAGCGTTTTTAGTGAGTGAACTTGGGAAATACTTCACTCTTAGGTTTTCATTGTTAGCGATTTTTCCAGCCTCTATCAAATATCTTACCACATGTTCGATTATGGACTCTCTAGTATCCCCATAAAACATAGTGAATTTGGGGACTTTCCATCTAGGGGTAAATTTGACTGCAAGATATATTCAGATAAGGGTGGCGTATAATTTGGCCTATGAAGGCCAATATTTACCCCATTTCTGGCCATAATCCTTTCGACTATGGCTGCTAGGTTGTTATTAACCACTAAGACTTCACGTCGAACTTGGTTTATTACTTCATCAGCATTCTGATTTCTATTTACCACTACTACCCTTGGTTCCCTCTAGATTGGTTGTTCGATTCTATGAGGTTCGACCTTGGGTGGTTCAATTATTGCCATCTAGTTTAAAATGTTCGCATGGGGTATATTTGGTTGAACTTGGTTAATTGCAGGGTCTTCTTCTAAGACCACACCCAATATTTTGTACCATCCATTCCCTCTGGGGATGTCGAAGGGATTGTGAGACACCAAAAAAGTCAGCAATTCGCATCATTTGTGTTGCTAACTGTTGGTTGGTTTGGGTAGTATTCTGGATTAAAGGATTGAATATAACCCTCATTTGTTGGGCAAGCATCTAGACCATTTCAGGGTTGCTTTCTTACATTTGTTTCCTTATCACTGATGCTGAATTATTGCTAATGTTTGGAATATGAGAAGGAAATCCATTTCCCAATGGTTGGCTAATTCGTCCCATAATGTTTATTCTTGAACCAGATCCTTGTAGTGGCGAAGTCACATTCACCACTGGGTCTGCTAATGCTGATGAGGCATTGTACAAACTTGTCATCACTAACATTGGCATACCATAAGGTTGATCATGTCCTATTGGTGGCATCGCAAATCCATGCACAAAAGGTCTGAATAAATTATGCCCCACTAGAGGGGGGTCGATGGTAGACCATGTGTTCCCCCATAGGATGATATGAGACCACTTTGAGCAATCGACTGCATAGGAGTTGAATTTGTCATGGCTGGTATGACTTCTGATACTGATGGTGAAAATGCATTGCCCCCTGAAGAAGAAGGGTTGGTACTCTATCATTTGGTGGATTTTGGTTATTTGGCGGATTTGTATTCGCCATCCTCCTTACGTATCTCCTTCTAGGCCTTTGTACGTTGTTTGAGGCTATTTTACCACTCTTAAGTCTCATGCAATGAAGCGTAGAAAGATCGTAAAAATGAAAAACTTAAATGCAGAAAAAATTCAGAGAAAGGTAAACGAAAATATTTTAACACACTATACCACAGTCCCACCGGGTGTGCCAATTTGTTTACCGTGAAAATTGGTAAACAATCGCTGGTCTTCCAAATCACTAATTGATTTGGTTCACTTGCAGGATCAACCAGTGAATCCTAAGAACATAGCTACAGTGTTTTATGCTTTTCTGGAAAATTCATTGAACACTTCGACAGTATTCATTGGTTTGTAAAAGGATTGATTGATTGTTTTGTTTGGAAAAAAAACTAAACTTTGTAAAAGTTTGATAAAGTAAAGCAATAAAGAAAAATAACTTCAAAGTAAAAAAGAAATGCAGTAAAAAGTAATGAATAAAAGAAAGTAAATTTCTATTGAATAAAATGTATGGTGTTTCAAATGTACATTTCTCAACAATGACTCTTTTCTCACGTTAACTTTGGTACTTTGAGTAAATTTGAATACAGTACAATAATTGAACACATGAAATCCTAATACTAAGGTCCCTATTTATAATGCGTTGAAATAATTGTCTCTAATGAACATTTCTTTAAAGGTTGACACGTTTTGCCCCTGCATGCTTTTGTTTCACCATGGGTCGCCACACGTCTTCTTTTAAGAAACGGATAAGGACAAAAGACAGTTATCCGTCCATATTTGAAATTCAAATGTTTGTCGAGGAATGCCTTATAGCATCCCTTCGTCGAAGTAATTTCCTATACTTATAAAATATTTCTAAGTATTTGCTCAAGCATATCTCTTTATGAGAAACATTTCAACATAATCTCACACCAATCCCTTGTCAAAATCAATCAAACTTAAGAAACTTTCATTTTTACTTAGTTTCTCATATGGGAACATGGCGTCGAAATTCCCAGACAATATATATAACAAAGAAGAACATTACAAAGTAGTTATTTTACACGGGTATAAATATGAGTTCTAATGTTTGGATTTAGGCATGTTCATTTGATTTCACTACAAAAACTCAAAGCACCCACCGCAGAGAGAAACGAGTTTCACTAAGAAAAATGTACGAATATTGAGACACCATTTCTATTCAAATGCAAAGTATTTTACTTTATTTTGTCTTCTTTGCACATCTTCTTTCATTCCATTATTAAGTTTCATTGTCATTTTCGCACTTATTTTTACAAACTTTTCACTTTCTAGCATTGTCGAGATCATTTATATTCCATAAATACTTTTTTACATTACTTATTCTCAAAGATTTCGACCATGTCAAAATCATTCACTTTACAATACCAAACTATAAGAGAACTTTTAGCACTATGTCCTAGGATTATCTGGTCGATCCTATAAGTAACCTTCAATAAGAGACTAGGACTTGTTTACCAAATTTCATAGTGAACTGATGGCGTGAAACATTTCAAAAATAGGTTTTTTTATGGTTAATCCCCTCAATTAAGAGGCCCATGCACAGGTCTATGTCATAGGAATTGGAACGGAAAATCGATGTAAGGGTTTATTTGGTAAGATTTGGAGCCAAAGCCATATTTTATGGGGAATGGATCATACATTTATAAGGAAAGTGACCTAACCTAAGAAGAGTTTACCATAAGAAACATTTAATCAAATTCTAAAAATATTTGGGTTATGCCAAGGGCATTGTCCCTCGGGATGAAGTCTCAAAGAAACACTTGAAGCATTTCATTGAAACTTGTTTGTTAATGAACGTCAATACCAAAGAAGAAATGAGGGTTATGTTCGGTGAGCTCCCAATGCCTTCATCCCTTGCTATTAGTTATTTTAACCTTCAATTCTTGATATTTTGATAATTGTCATATACATATTAAACGAAGTGTGAGAAGTTAATTCACCAAATGAAAAGGGGAATTTGAACTGTGTCGGCAATTGTTGGCCCTTTTAAGTCTCATGTGTCAGCAAACGCTCTTACTCCAATCAGGATGACAATGAGGTTAACCATATCTTCTCAACCAAACCTTTCATGGTCTCAAGGAGGGAATTCCCTCGGGGATGCCCCTAATGTCAAGATTCTTGGTGATGCTCGAGGGATGTTGCGGGCCCCTGTCTTATTGGCTCAATCGAGACCTCATACTCTAAAAGAGAATTTAGTGTCTACTTCGGAAGATGATTGTTCTTGTCTCGTGAGTTAGACTGACGAAGCTCTCAAGGAGGATTTTTTGACCTCGACACATTACACCCGACGAGCTTATACCATTTTGGCTCTTAGAGTGGCCAGTCATATGGACGTTCTTTTAGTTGATCGACATTGTAAGGAGAGACAACTATTATACGTAAACGTCTGCGATATGATGTTTCATAGAGATACGTGCCTACAAGAAGTACAAAAGGCACATGTATCTCTTAATGGGGTTGTGATGTCTTGTGCATTTTTAATCTTCCAGGATCGTTGGTTGACTAGGTAAAGTACTAGCGAGAGAAGTAGTAAAGAAATATAAAGCTCTAGTTCTTGCCCATGCTTCACTATTTGCTATGAAGGCATCTTTCTTAACCGTTTAGGAGGATATCGAGAACTCTCTCCTCGAGAAAGTTTATTTGTCCTAGAAACATAATGTTATATTTGTAAAAGGACCTGGCTAGGGTGACGACTATAGGTCTCCCCAGGATAAGTGACGATAACATGTAACACCAAGAAAGATATTGCCTCGCCCCGAGGCTTTTATATCGCCCAATAATGGGAAACACGGGATAAGACGTTTCTTAAACAGAGAGAAGTCATAGTCATTAATTGACCAAAGTCCCCCTTGGAAATAGGGATTTAACGGCCCACCATTGATTAGATGGATAATGAATGACCATTTTGAAGAGAACCATAGACCTAAAGGCCACTATAAATACCACTCCCCCAAAGGGATGAGGGACAAATCTTAAGCCATACATATCACACATTACATACGCTTATATCTAAGCACACCATTCATGTACAGAGCCTTTTACCTCACGTTAGCAGGTCCTCTAAACCACCATCGAACACCACTATACAAGACTTATTTTCGCTGTGCATAAACCCTAACCACCATACAATGTAATATACCCAATAAGGCCTTTGAGTGTCATTGTCATTGCAAGGGCAACACGCACACTTGTACTTCTTGACTAGTACAATGGCGCCCATTGTGAGGGCCCGATAAAACTAACATGGGCCACACATTCTTCATCATCGTCACCCTACTCAATGTCACCCTCCACTCCTACAACTAGACACTCTAGACCATGGTTAAAATGAGAACTATATCCCCTGTTCCAGAAGGTACTGATGTTAGCAGTGACGTTGACGCCCTATCGGAGATACATGTTGCCATGGATGAATTGCACTACCATAAGTAGACATTGGGGGATGATGTCCACAACATAAGACAACATCAGCAGGAGCCCAATCTCTAGGAGGAGATGGAATCGTTGGAACCCTAGCCACTTTCAGACGAGGTGTGGGGGCGTTTATCCCTGAGGAATTCAAACCTCCCTCTTTGGCCAAGTTTGATGGGTGCAATGATTCCTACGAGCATGTTATTCACCGTGAAAATTGGTGAGCAACCACTGGTCATACAAATCGAAAAAGATTTATTTTACTTGTAGGATCGACCATATAAATTCTAGGACATGTGCTAATTGATCTTAAACAAAGTTTAAAAAGACGATGAACACTTCGACAAAGTTCATGATAAAATAACTTATTTCAAGTGTAAACGGAATTGGACATGAAGGAGTATAATCGAAGTACTGGTAAATGATGAAGATAATAACTTGCATAAAAAAGGATAAATTCTTAATGAAAAAGATTTATTAAATTGCATTGAAATGTAAAGATGGTGTTACATCAACGTACATTCTTACAAACTCTTTTCTCTACACACGGGTACTTGGAGTATACTGAAGAATTTGTACACAATTGAACATACACAAATCTTAACACTAAGACTTGTTATTTATACTAATTGGAAATAACTGCTATTAACGGCTAGCAAACAAAATTGAGACAAGTGGCGCTCTACATGCCTTCGATTCTTAAAAGCACTCCACGTGTCTTCTTTGAGGAATGGATAAGAACGAACTTTCCCTCCTCTTTTTGAATTCAAATATTCATGTCGGAATGCCTTCAGTAGCACCTCTATCAAATCGAATCTTCCAACTGCTAAGAAATATTTCTAAGTCCGTAGGATAGTTTCTCCTGGAAGAAGGACGCCTTCGACTCACATTCCAAAAATATGGATCCTGTTGAAGTATGCAGATTTCTTCAGAAACTCTATTACTCTTTTTTCATCCAATTCAGGCGTCGAAATTTAGAGCCAACGAATTGCCCCCTAAAAATGGCATTTTTGACATCATTGAAGAAAAAGGCATTTTTTATAATGTCATTCGACGCCTCGAACGACTTTTGCATGCTTTTGGCATCTCTTACTATTCTGAAAAAACCGTGACGTCGTGATCATCATGACAGTTTCTGAAACATCTCATCAAAGCACGCCATAATCTCTAGCCATCATCATGTTTCCTAGACCCTAGGAAATCATGCACTTAGGCATTAACTACCCACGTTTCATCAAACGGCCCTGACGGAACATGTGCCTCATTAACTATCAGCTCTTTAATGTTGATTTGAAGTCATTTGAACTCCCACGAGCTTATAAATTGCTCCAAACTTAGCCATTTTACCTTTTACGCTTTCAAAAATCTCCAAACATTTCCTTCTCTCTGTGTTTTCCAAACTTCCAAAAAATACCCAGATATTTCTCAAACCTCAACAATGGCGTCTTCAACCACCAACGTTAAAGATTCCAAGAAAAACCACAAATCAAAAGATGTGAAGAAGACTTCTCAGCTTCTTCTCTTTGACACATTATCAGTGTCAATGATGATGAGCAACCGACAATTCATCCCTTAACCACTTGAAAAACAGAAAAGGAAGATATATGAATCTCAGGTACTCAGTCCCATTATTGTTTCTAGTAAAAGACATGCATTACATGATCCTTTACCTTCTCTTAGTTTTGACCATGATAAATCTAGGGACTTTTCCCCCTTTTACCATAAATCAAAACCCATAGGGCAGGCCAACAAATATAGGGTTGAGAAAACTTCTTCTGATGTGGTAGTACTGAACAATATAGATTTAAGGTATATGAACAATAGCTTTATGAAATTCTGGTATCAGATATGAGATGTCAAAGGAGATGTCACGACACTAATATCTGAACAATCAGCAATATATGAACAAGATAAAAAGGTTGTTAACAATAGTAAATAGACACAAGAAATTGTTAACCCAGTTCGGTGCAAACACACCTACGTCTAGGGGCTACCAAGCCAGGAAGGAAATTCACTAAATAGAATTAGTTTGAATATTCACAGCAAATTCTCTCTAGTTTACAATCTTTGCACCTAATCTTTACCCTTGCAATTTCTATCTAAAACACCTTAGATATGAGACACCTCTCACTCCCCCTCAATCACAACAGTGATAACAACAAATGAATAAAACATAGAAGACACTCTTTAAAGATAATACTTGATCTTTCTTAAAAGCTTCAAACAAGAACAATACATTCTTGCTTAAAAGCTGTGGACAACTTACAATACAAAAACTCAGTCCAATTCACACATCAAGGTGATGAGTGAATGGCTCTCAAATAACAATAACACATGAAGCTAAAAGCTTATACCTTACGCAATGCACTAACTTAACCCTAGTTTTTCTAATCTTCAAAATAGGATTGTGAGGACTTTATATAGTAACACTTTGAACGGGTTTAGGCTTTAGCAAAAACAACATATGATCTGATAAAATCAATTCAGATAATTCTTCAAATCTTTTCATAACAAACATCAAGGAAATAGAACCAAAACTGATTTGATCAAATCAAATCAAATTACTCTTCAAATCTTCTCAAGATTTTCTTCAGAAAATAGCACAAGAGATTTCACAATTACTCCACGAATTATGCATCAGAAACTCTTTTGAATACAAAATATTTCCACGCAGATTTGTAACACTAATACAATAATCACAGCAGCGCAAAGAGTTGCACAAAATGCAACAGTCAAACCAAAACATTCTCACTGAATGTTCTATTCATAAATGTCAGGACATCATACTTGACATCATGAACTAAATCCTGCAATAATAATAATAACCACCTGCAGAATGTTAAGAACATATGTCAAGACATCCTGTAGAACATCTTGTGATATCACCAAGTTTTACCAAAATTCCTGCCAATCAAGAACTAACAAACTCCCCTTTTGGTAAATTATGGATAAAACACCCAATAGATCACAAGAGCTCCTATATCAGAGAGCACAATAGCAGAAACACAGATAAAAAAATGCTCTCTCCCCTTCAAACAAAGTGTAAGCAAAAGACAAAACTCCCCCTCAACAACATAATTCGCAACTCCTCAATTCTCAGTAGCAGCAACTCCTTCTCCCCCTTTTTAGCCATAATTTAGGAAAATATACTAAGGGTAACACAATATCATAGAGTAATTAAACAGAACCAAATAGAGTTAAGGGTACAGTGAGAACCCAAAAAGTATAAGTCAAAAGCACATTAGGTGCAAGGTGAACAAATTCTGAAACAACAAACAAAACAATCCAAAACCCAAAGAACACCATAGCCAAGCATTATCAATTTTCTTCCTCAGACCCAAAACTCTCATCTTCATCAGTAGTTGTAGACCTAGAAACATGATCACCAGTCTTCTCACCTGAGACAAAAACCTCCTCATCTTCCTCTTCCTGAGCACCAGCAGCCTTCACATTATCTTCTTCATTCTGTTCCGGACCTCTTATCAGAGCTTCCAACTTAAGTTTTCTTGCAGTAGCCACACTAATAACTTCTCCCAATTCCTTGCAAGTCTTCTTTAATTCTGTCATAATCCCAGCCTTTATAGTGGATGTCTTCTCAGAAGATGTTAAGATAATGTCTGAGACATGTCTTCCTGCAAACAGCTTATAGTGAAGTGACAGTACATAGTCCCTTTTGCAGGGCACATCATTGCTTGAGAGAATATCAGGGTATTGGCTCAGAATAATCCCACAGATCAGAGAAGGGAAAGAAATAGGTATCTTAACAACAAAGATAAATCTTCCCAGACCAACAACAATGATTGAAGTGTGATTTATAGGTACCCAGTTGACAGCACCAATCATGTGCAGGATGGCATACTTCACACTTAGTTGGCCAGCAAATAATTTACCATTTGAAGGCTATACAGTAACTTGATTAGCAGTTATCACCTTGCAAAACTGATTGTCATTAACCTCCAGTTCGCCAGCCTCTTCCTCATCCCTACCTAAGAACCTATTAATCACATCAGCAAAAAAACTCCACACATATTCCCCTCACAAACACCTTCATGAATTCCTTGCTCTTTTTGTCAGAAATGTTCACTATGAACTCTTTAACTAGCATGTCATAGCATTTTGAGAAACCAACCACAATCTTTAACAGCCCAACATCAGAGATTAGCTTCATGACTTCCTTGATCTCAAGAGCATCCTTCCCTAATTCTCTCTCCAAAGCAATTCTTCTTTGATACACAAATGTCCACTTTGCCATATTGTCAATGGATTGGAAAGACACATTATCCAAAGGAGCAGCAGGTACAATATCTGTTGTCTTCTTTGTAGTAGATCTTTTTACAAGAGTGATGTCCTGGACATCATCATCAACATTTTCATCAGATTCAGTTTCTGACCTAGCCTTTCTTTTCTTGAAGACAGGGGTAAGTTTATTCCAAGCTTTAGGGGGACCAACAACGGTTTTCTTCTTATGCCTCTTAGAGGAAGATTGATCAATCACAGATTTTCCTTTTCTTGTCTTCAGCCTTTTTGCAATTCCAGAAGCCATATTCTTTATTAACTCATCATCAGATGGAACACTCTCAAGGTCCACCACATCGTCAGAGTCATTTACCTTCTTCTTACTTTAAACTGAACTATTAGTTTTGTTTTCTATACCAGAGGTACCAGCATCCTTATCAGCATCACCCTCTACTCTTCCTTCTTTAAGCATAGAGTTAGCTAACTTGTGCAGATTATCTGTGTTAGGGTTCTTCTCAGACAGGGAGTCATCAATATCTTTTTCTTCACCTTGGCTAGCAGCAGTAATGAGAGTAGCATCCATACGAGACAGAGGGGTAGAAATCTCAGGGACATTATGTCCACCATACAGAACCTTAGTAACTAACTTCCTAATGGGTCTATCGACATAAGCAATACCCTCTTTATTCCTACTTTCAGTTGTAGAATCAACAGAAGTATCAGAAAATTCACCTAAAGGGGCCTGTTTGGTGCCGCTTGCATGTGTGGGTGTGGACTTGATCACTTCAGCATTGTGGCATGGAACCACGGCAAGAGGGGCTACATCAAGTACGTCCTCAAATGAGATGCTCATAGGTTGAGCATTTGTCTTAGAATCAGACCTAGAGGCTTTGGACGAAGTTGAAACATGTTTTGGAGACATCTTGCAATTTTTGCGAGTGGGAGAATGGGTTTCAAGCAGAGGTTCAAGCAGAGAATGGGGTTCAAGCAGAAAATCTGTGAAGGTATGAGAGGTGAACAGGTAGTTGGAGTGAAAAATGTGATTAGGGTAGCGTGTGGTAGTGGCTTTAAAAGTGTTTTGAAATAATGAGTGATGTTGAGACATCTTTATTATTGGAAAATACCACCCCTCTTGAATGATATTCCCACTAAGCAATAATTGCTACAAATCCTCATAAATGAAAATCCCTAATTTCCCTCTTAAAGTTTCAAACTGACTAGCATCCAATGCATTAGTGAAGATATCATCCAGCTGTTTTTCTGTAGTAACATGCTATAGGGTAATGATTTTACCTGCAACAAGCTCCCTTATAAAATGACGACTGATATCAATATGCTTGGTTATGCTGTGTTGAATAGGGTTTTTGGATATGTTTATAGCACTTAAGTTGTCACAATATAATGTCATGACAACTTGTGTGACATTATACTTAGTCAGTATTTGTTTCATCCAAACCAGTCGAGAACAACTACTCCCAATAGCTATATATTCAGCTTCGACAGTAGATAGAGAGACACAATTTTGCTTCTTGTTGAACCATGATATCAGATTGTTCCCTAAAAAGAAGAAACCTCCTGATGTGTTTTTCCTATCATCAGCACTTCCAGCCCAATCAACATTACAATATCTAGACAACTCATAACCAGATCCATGAGTGTACAACATTCCATACTCACTTGTTCCATTAATATATGTTAGTTCCATGGTTCTATGATATAGAATTGTCCATGGTTCTATGATTGGCTAAATTGTGGTAAAATAAGATTCTGCACTAATGTTAAACAGGATGTTATTACCATAATTATGACATCGCTAAAGGAGCAGGCAGGAACTGGTAAAAGAACTGTTGTGGAGTGGTTTAATGTGAATGTCATGCTGAATGTCGTGACATCCATCACGACATCCATCTGCTGTCATGACAGAACTACTGTCATGTGTGAGAAACAGCAGGAATAGCAGTGCAGCAAGAGCCAGCAGAGGTTGATGACAGTACTGCTGTCATGTGTTTTGAACAGGATGGCATTACCAAAGTCATGACATCACTGAGCAAGCAGAGGCTAAAGAAAGAACTGCTGACATGGATGTCATTACCAAAGTAATGACATATGAATAACATAATTGTTGTCATGTGTTGACATCTGGTGCAGCAGGAGCTAAGAAAAGCATATGACATAACTGTTGTCATGGATGCAGAAGGAGCCAGCAGGAGTTGAGTGTCATGCATCAATGTCTAGTACAACAGTAGCTGCTATGTGTTAGCAGTGGCCACAACAGGTTAAGTTGTGATGAAGTTCCTCACAGGCAGTGTGAGGTGTGCAGCCACAACAGGTTAAGTTGTGATGAAGTTCCTCATAGGCAGTGTGAGGTGTGCAGCCACAACAGTGTGAGTTATGGTGAGTGAGGTATGTTGTCATGTGTTTTAAGCAAAACATAGCTGCATGACAACAGAAGGAGCTGCTAGTGTATATCTCTTGACAGAATTAGCTTGGATAGATGAGACCGTGTTGAAAATACCTCATCAGTAAATATATCAAGGAGATGGATTAGGAACAAGAACAGATTGTATTGGTATTCATAAAAGGATCTTGCAGACCTTTTAGGAAACTTGAATATACTTGTTTCTAATATTATTCTGCAGAAGATTGGGAGAAATCATGACTGTCATGATGAAGATTCTGCAGAAGTGTGCAGCAGTGCAAGCTGGTCAGCTAAGAGTGAGTAAAAGCTGAATGTCATACTGAATATCATGACATTAATCGTATGACATCAGTCGTGCAGGCATGTTGGTTTTCTATTATCTCAGGCTAGATTTCAGGAAGACTTGTTATGACCCCTGAGTTATATCAGGAGAGATTCAAGGCAATGATGACCATACCATGACCTAATTGGACAGCACCTTGAATTGTGGAAATTAGTTTTGATTTATTAAAACTAATATTTGTTACTTTTGCACAGCCCAAGCCCAGCCTGCAGTGCTATAAAAGGAGTCGCAGAAGCTAGGGAAAAGCAAGCACTCACATCAAGAAAAACCAGAGTGTAAAATAGAGGTCTAGGGTTGAGAGTCCCTTGTGTGTAAGTCACCCTTTGTATCTTTTGATACATTGAGGTAGACATATTTGTAAGTGAAGAAGGCTAGTCTTCACGTGTAAAGTCTGTTTAGGAATACTTGTAATCCAAGCAATTGTCTGGTGGATGATTGTTTTGGTTAGGTAGATTCTAGGTTGTGTCTCACTCGAAGCTGTGAAGCAAGAGTGTGTGAGTTCCTTGATCAAAGTTGTGAAGCAAGATCAAGGTGTGTATGAAGTGTCTCTTCATACTGTTTTTATAATTGTTTGATGTCACTGTTGTATGATTGAAGGGGAGTGAGTGGATATACTCAGGTACTAGAGTGTCTCTAGGCTGAAGTGTCATTGGGTAGAGATTAAGTGAGAAGTACAAATTGGAGGTTTGACTTTGAATTGATTCTACTAATAGTGAATTTCCTCCCTGGCTTGGTAGCCCCCAGATGTAGGTGTTATTGATACCTAACTGGGTGAACAATTACTGTGTTATTTATCTTTCTGCATTTACAATTCTGTTCTTTAAATGGTTAGATAAATAGTATGACAGAGTGCAGATGTCACAACAGAAGTCGTGACATTGGTCATGACATTGGTCATGACATTGGGACAATTTAAAGAAATTTAAATTGGCCATGGTCTATCCTCATCCTTGTTGAGTAGAGATCAATGTTCTTGGAACACATGTGATCTGCATACTAGAATTACAATTGGTATCAGAGCAGGCATCCTGTCTGTTCTGGATGAGATCGTGGGAGACACTTTCTAGTGTTTTGAACAAGGAGAAGTTGTAGTTGAGTTACTGATCTTGCTGAATGGTTGAGCTACTGCTTATGGAGCTAAAGAGAAGCTTTTAGTTACTGTTGTGCCCTCTGATATAGGAGCTTTATGACCAGCTGTATGTTATGCCAAAGGAAGAGTGGCTGTTTCTATCCTATGGCATGTTGGATGATCAGACATCTTGTGTAGGGCATGTTCTTTTAGTGGTTCCGCTACATATTTCTCCGATAAAATAACTTTGATGCCCCTAGAAGAAGATTGGTCTATATTCAGTTTGATGCATGATTGTGACAGTTGTGTAGATGATTGGAAGATGGTGCCTGTAGCTGTGTTTGGTTGTGTGTCTGGACTATTCTGTTGTGTTCTACAGTTTGTTGGAAGCTATGTAGAGAAGATAGTGGAAGGTGATTTATTTTCACCACTCATGACCTGCAAAGGACCCTATCAGCAGAGGAAGTCATAGAGAGGTTGAGTCAAGGGTGACAGCCTTGATGTTTAAGCCTTGGTATTCCTGAAGATGTGTGGATTTAAGATCAATTGTTATTTATGGTCTACACATGTATTTAATTGATTATCCATGAAGTTTAGAGAAGGATCTGTTACAAGGATTTAAGATTCATTGTTGTTTGAGATATTCTCAAATATTTAATGAATTATCCTTAGTTGATGATCAAGTTGTCTCCTCAGTTGTTGCACAAGCATCAGGCCCTGATATGCTTGGATCTGAAGTTCAACCAGATGTTGAGACATTCCATCAGCAGGGATTGTGCAGAATTTTGTTGATCCATAGATCAAAGGAGATATAGCTGGATTTGTACTCATTCCAGTAATGGTCTTGGCAGAAACTAAGGCTAGGATGAAGTGCTGATGGAAGTGAAGGTGAAGACAATCTTCTCTATAAGAGTATTGGAGTGCAGCAGTTGTGTTCTAGTTTCTACTAGAAGCACCTGACCTATTAGCTAGAAAGTTTCCTGGCAAGAAACTTGTCTAGAAGATGGTGTTGGTGATAGCACTGCTTAGGTCAGTTTATTTCTGATCTAAGTGCATAAGAGCATATGACCTTGCTCAGCTTGGAGGTCAAGGATAAGTGGCAGTCATCTTTAATTCTCTGAAGAAGTCTATACTTAAGGAAAGCGGGAACCCTTTAGTAAAAGACTTGTGTGATCCTTCCTCCCTAAAAAGAATCAAGCTTTGGCATGTTTGGTGTCTCTAAAGAGGAGTTTCATGAAGCAAATGCACTTCAAGGTAATTGTTGTGGTACAACAAAGCAGGATTGAGGTTGTCTACTTCAACTGGATATCAAGCCTATGTACTCATGGTCTAATTAAAGAGAATCTTCTAAGTGGCAGAATGAAAGCCTGAACTCTCCCGCTGGATGTCTTAACCAAAGTTGTGACATCAAGCAGGAACTTCAAAGGCCTCAAGTGATGTTGTGGCACATCATTTGAAGATAAGTTGATCTTCTCAAGTATGAATGGAAGGAATACTTCATCTCATGCAGTTTGCGGGAGTTGTGTGAAGGAGTATATGCCTTGCTTTGGGGCAAGAAGAATTGAGACTTGAAGATCAAATTGGCCTGGTGGATTAGCAGACTTTCTAGAGCTCTAAAAAATGCTGAATAACCAAACAGTGGCATTTGGTTATTTAAGCAGTGTGCCTTTAGAGAACTATTCTTGTGCAGAAGGTTAGTTATTTGAAGACCACAGAAGGCTCTAGGACTGTTCATGCTTGGAACAAATTACTCTGGTGCAGAGGGGTAATTGGTTGAAGACCAAAGGAGGATCTGTTTCTGTTCACATATTGGAGCTTGTGGTAGAAGCCCTAAGCTGTGTATAGAAGATTACCTTCTTGTGGAGAGGGAGTTGATCAAGCTGGTAGAGCTGTGAAGATCTTCAGTTGGATTACTAGGCAGCAGTAAGTCCAGTATGGGCACATAAAGATCAGTGGGATGGTGTGTCTATGATATGAACCATCTGATATGTGAAGATCTCTTGTGGAACTTGTGATTCACTTCTTGGCTAAGAAGTACTCTATCTTGTCATACGGGAGAATGATGAGGTAAAAGGATTGTCTTGGAATATGATGTGAAGGTATTGAGTGCATTCTGATGTGATAAAGTCCCTATGCGGTGTCTATCTTGTACTCAGCCTAAGGCTAGAATACTTATGGAGAAGTGGTCTCTTCTGCTACAAGTAACTCTAGGAAGAGGTGAATCAGTTTGGTGCCTTCTCTCTGTATGAGCATAGATTTGGTCATGAGAGGTAATGTGGTGATCTTGGAGCAGCTGTTATCAAAGATAGGGGAGAGCTTCTATTTGATGGGTGTACTACTTGCTTGTGGTTCAAGAAGTAAGTGAATGTGTTCAAACATGTGTGTTGAACAGAGAATGAGTTCTTGAAGACATGAAGATGCGTCTTGTGTTTTCCATTCATGTGCACTGGGTACCATTGATATGGGAGAGTTATACTTCTATCCAGGATCTGTTGTTGCAAGAGTGCAATTATGTGTCAAGATTGTTTGTGGTTTCAAACAAATCTAGGACTTGATGAAGGCAGAATGTCAGACAAGAGGTTGTGACATTGGATTACTGCTTCAAGCTCATGGTCAAGATGACAGGGTAGTCCCGTTGGGCCTGTCATTAGGTGACAATGAATCAAGTCAGGTATTTGGGCCTCTATCCAAATACTATATGACTGGTGAAGATAAAGATCAAGACATCAACAACCTTGATCTTGTGCATATGGAATGATTTCAACCCTGACATTTGGGAGATGTTTCTAGTCTTTCAAAGCTAAATCTGAGAAATCTTCCAAATAGTAATCCTGCAACCACCTCTGTTATTGGTTCCGGTATGGGGTGTCAATCAAAGGGTGCAGAGATGCATGTGCTTCTAGTGCGTGATTATGAAGATATTGGTGTAAATCTTCATATGGTTGGGTTCTCCTTTTCAAGGGGAGCAATGGTTATGCTGACAGGGGAAGATGTGTACCTGTCTAGTGTGTAGCTGCTGAAGTGGTGCAGTCCTTATTAGAGGTCAAGCAGCTTGGGTAGTTCTTGGGAGATGGTGAGATGACTGTATGTACAGTCTGTGTTGAGCATGTGTATGAACAAGTACTCCATTTGTGTCAAAGTTTTGACTAAACCAAGGGGGAGAAAAGAAAAACTACTGCTACTGATGAGGAAAAGCATTGTTGATGCCATGCTGGATGCAACTGTCAAGTGGGAGCATGATAGTTTGTGTAAACTACTGTTGCATGGCCTGATAAGCTGTTTTAGCCAAATTTTGCCAAAGGGGGGGCTTGTTAGTTCCATGGTTCTATGATATAGAATTGTCCATGGTCCTATGATTGGCTAAATTATGGTAAAACAAGATTCTGCACTAATGTTAAACAGGATGTTATTACCATAGTTATGACATCGCTAAAGGAGCAAGCAGGAGCTGGTGAAAGAACTGTTGTGGAGTAGTTTAATGTGAATGTCATGCTGAATGTCGTGACATCCATCACGGCATCCATCTGTTGTCATGATAGAACTACTGTCATGTGTGAAAAACATCAGGAGTAGCAGTGCAGCAAAAGCCAGCAGGGGTTGATGACAGTACTGCTGTCATGTGTTTTGAACAAGATGACATTACCAAAGTCATGACATCACTGAGCGAGCAGAGGTTAAAGAAAGAACTGCTGACATGGATGTCATTACTAAAGTAATGACATATGAATAACAGAATTGTTGTCATGTGTTGACATCTGGTGCAGCAGGAGCTAAGAAAAGCAGATGACATAACTGCTGTCATGCATGCAGAAGGAGCTAGCAGGAGTTGAGTGTCATGCATCAATGTCTAGTACAACAGTAGCTTCTATGTGTTAGCAGTGGCCACAACAGGTTAAGTTATGATGAAGTTCCTCACAGGCAGTGTGAGGTGTGCAGCCACAACAAGTTAAGTTGTGATGAAGTTCCTCATAGGCAGTGTGAGGTATACAGCCACAACAGTGTGAGTTATGGTGAGTGAGGTATGTTGTCATGTGTTTTAAGTAAAACATAGCTGCATGACAACAGATGGAGCTGCTAGTGTATATCTCTTAACAGAATTGGCTTGGATTTATGAGACCATGTTGAAAATACCTCATCAGTAAATATGTTAAGGAGATGGATTAGGAACAAGAACTGATTGTATTGGTATTCATAAAAGGATCTTGCAGACCTTTTAGGAAACTTGAATATACTTGTTTCTAATATTATTCTGCAGAAGTTTGGGAGAAACCATGACTGTCATGATGAAGATTCTGCAGAAGTGTGCAACAGTGCAAGCTGGTTAGCTAAGAGTGAGTAAAAGTTGAATGTCATACTGAATGTCATGACATTGATCGTATGACATCACTCGTGCAGGCATGTTGGTTTTCTGTTATCTCAGGCTAGATTTCAGGAAGACTTGTTATGACCCCTGAGTTATATCAGGAGAGATTCAAGGCAATGCTGACCATGTCATGACCTGATTGGACAGCACCTTGAATTGTGGAAATTAGTTTTGATTTATTAAAACTAATATTTGTTACTTCTGCACAGCCCAAGCCCAGCCCACAGTGCTATAAAAGGAGGCGCAGAAGCTAGGGAAAAGCAAGCACTCACATCAAGAAAAACCAGAGTGTAAAATAGAGGTCTAGGGTTGAGAGTCCCTTGTGTGTAAGTCACCCTTTGTATCTTTTGATACATTGAGGTAGACATATTTGTAAGTGAAGAAGGCTATTCTTCACGTGTAAAGTCTGTTTAGGAATACTTGTAATCCAAGCAATTGTCTGGTGGATGATTGTTTTGGTTAGGTAGATTCTAGGTTGTGTCTCACTCGAAGCTATGAAGCAAGAGTGTGTGAGTTCCTTGATCAAAGCTGTGAAGCAAGATCAAGGTGTGTATGAAGTGTCTCTTCATATTGTTTTTGTAATTGTTTGATATCACTGTTGTGTGATTGAAGAGGAGTCAGTGGGTATACTCAGGTACTAGAGTGTCTCTAGGATGAAGTGTCATTGGGTAGAGATTAAGTGAGAAGTGCAAATTGGAGGTTTGACTTTGAATTGATTCTACTAATAGTGAATTTCCTCCCTGGCTTGGTAGCCCCCAGATGTAGGTGTTGTTGATACCGAACTGGGTGAACAATTATTGTGCTATTTATCTTTCTGCATTTACAATTCTGTTCTTTAAATGTTTAGATAAATAGTATGACAGACTGTAGATGTCACAACAGAAGTCGTGACATTGGTCATGACATTGGGACAATTTAAAGAAATTTAAATTGGCCATGGTCTGTCCTCATCCTTGTTGAGCAGAGATCAGTGTTCTTGGAACACATGTGATCTGCATACCAGAATTACAATATATTTCAAAATCCTCTTGACTAGATTGATATGACTCAGTTTGGGTTCAACTTGATATCTAGCACAAACACCCATAGCAAAGGCAATGTCAGGCCTGCTTGCTGTAAGGTATAACAAGCTTCCTATCATACTTCTATAAAGACCTTGATCCATATTAACACCCTTTTCATCTTTAGACAACTTAAGATGGGTAGGTGCAAATGTTCTCTTGTGGCTGGCATTTTGCATTCCAAACTTCTTAACTATATTCCTGGCATATTTACTCTGAGATAAGAATATAGACTCTTCCATCTGTTTGACTTGCAACCCAACAAAATAAGTTAATTCCCTAACAAGGCTCATTTCAAATTCTGGCTGCATTTACTGAACAAAATGTTGAACCATCTTATCAGACATCCCACCAAACACAATATCATCAACATATATTTGAGCAATCATGAGTTTCCTCCTTCTTCCTTGATAAACAATTTCTTATCTATGCCACATTTTTTGTATCCATTATCAACTAAAAACTTTGTTAGTCTTTCATACCAAGCTCTAGGAGCTTACTTCAGTCCATACTAGAGCCGGAAAAATGGGTCGGACCAACCGGGCCGGCCCGAAAGCTTGCCAAAAAATCTGGGCTTCAACAAAAAAATAAGGCCCATTTATTATTCGGGCTTGAACAAAAAAAAATAAGGCTCATTTATTATCCGGGCTTTTAAGCCCGAACCGTTAAAAACCCGATGTTTAACCGGGCTAGCCCGACCGGGTAGCAGGTAGCCCACTTAGTTTTTTTTAATGAATTTTAGACCTTATTGTTAATTTAATTTGTAAAACTTAATGTTATCATTGAGAATCTTACTTTGTTTTGAATCTTTGTTCAAATGAAAAAAATACAAACAATGCACCATGGAAAATGTTATAAGTTATATTTTGGTGTGTACAACATTATTATCATTTTCTAAGTAAAATGAAATGTCATAGTGGTGCATTTTCTATGTGAAATGTTATACTGTTATAATTTGACGCTATGATAAAATTAGAGTATGGTGTGTACAATATACTAATAGTATTATATTATTTTTTAAATAAAACACTCATTTTTTATTAAAAAAAAACAAAATTATAAATATAAAGCGGGTCGGCCCGAAAAACCGTAGCCCGTGAAGGGTCGGGATTGGTCAATCAAATTGTGGCCCGTTTATAATTCGAGATTTTTAGCCCGACTCGAACAAAGCCCGGGCCCGTCATGGGCCAGCCCGTCACAGGCCGGGTAGCCCGTTTTGCCAGCTCTAGTCCATACAGAGCTTTCTTCAACTCAAAAACATGATTTGGAAAAGTTGGATCAATGAATCCCTTAGGTTGTTCCACATAGACTTCCTCATTTAGGTAGCCATTTAAGAAGGCACTCTTAACATCCATCTGAAGCAGCTTAATTTTCAGAATGTAGGCAATTCCCATAAGCCATCTGATATATTCAAGGCGAGCTACAGGAGCAAAAGTTTCATCAAAATCAACCCCTTCAATCTGAGTGTATCCATGTGCAACCAGTCTAGCTTTGTTCCTGATGACCACTCCTTTTTCATCAGACTTATTCTTGTAAACCCATTTAGTTCCAATCACATTTGTTCCCTCAGGCCTTGGCACAAGATCCCATACTTCATTTCTCTTGAATTGCACTAACTCTTCTTGCATGGCATTTATCCAAAATTCATCAGTTAATGCTTCCTTGATTTTTTTTGGCTCAATTTTACACACAAAACAAGAGCTTGAAATGACTTCTCTAGATCTTGTAGTAACCCCCTTATTTAGATAACCTATGATGAGATCCATAGGATGGTCTTTCTGAATTCTAATAGAGGGTCCTTTATTAACTGGTTTAGGTTCAGGTTCTATATTGGCAAGATTGGGATCAGTGTCTTTGTTTGCAGACTCTGCTGAGGTATCAAGGGATGTTCCAACATCTTTCGGGACATCAGTCTCCTTATGCACATCATGAACAACAACATTGATGGACTTCATCATAGTTTTAGTTCTAGAGTTGAATACTCAATAGGCTCTGCTGTTAGTAGAGTAGCCCAAGAATATTCCTTCATCACTCTTTGGATTTATCTTTCTTCTTTGGTCACGATCTGCCAATATGTAGCATTTGCTTCCAAACACATGGAAGTATTTGACAGTAGGTTTTCTTCCCTTCCATATTTCATACAAGGTGGTCATGGTTCCTGTTCTCAAGGTCACTCTATTATGAATATAGCAGGCAGTGTTCATAGCTTCAGCCCAGAAGTGGTAAGGCAACTTCTTTGCATGGATCATAGCTCTAGCAGATTCTTGGATAATTTTATTCTTTCTTTCCATAACTCCATTTTGCTGTGGAGTAATGGGATAAGAGAATTCATGGCTAATCCCTTTAGATGAGCAGAATTCAACAAATTTTTTATTTTCAAATTCCTTCCCATGATCACTCCTGATTCTAACAACCTTGCTCTCCTTTTCTTTTTGAATTTTTTGATAGATATCTTGAAACACATCAAACACTTCAGATTTTTCTCTTATAAAATTCACCCAAGTGTATCTGGAAAAATCATCCACCACCACATATGCACACTTCTTTCCACCAAGACTCTCCACCTGCATAGGTCCCATTAAGTCCATGTGGAGAAGTTCCAACACTTTTGAAGTAGTGAGATGTTTGATCTTCTGGTATGACATCCTCGTTTGCTTTCCTATTTGGCATTCACCACAGACTTTTCCTTCTTCAATCTTTAGCTTAGGAACTCCTCTGACAGCTTCTATAGAGATGATCTTCTCCATTCCTCTTAGATGTAAATGACCAAGTTTCTGGTGCCACAATTTTACTTCATCTTCTTTGGCTAGAGCACATTTAGAGTCCTGAGAAACCCATAGGTAGCAGTTGTCCTTAGATCTGACTCCCTTCATGATCACTTCATTTTTTTCATTTGTAACAAATCATTCAAATTTAGTGAAGTTGACATTGAGTCCATGATCACACAGTTGACTAATGCTAATTAAGTTAGCAGTTAATCCTTTAACCAGCAACACATTGTCAGGGTCAGGAGCTCCTGAGCAGTTCAAATTTCCAACCCCCTTGATTTCACCCTTGGCTCCATCACTAAAAGTCATATAGCTAGTAGAGTGGGGTTTGATGTCTACAAAGAGATTTTTAATTCTTGTCATGTGTCTGGAGCACCCACTATCAAAATACCAATCTTCCTTAGTTGAGACTTTGAGGGACATATGAGCTATCAAGCTTGTAGCAGCAACTTTAGGAACCCATTGCTTTGTAGCAGCAGCTTTAGAAACCCATTGCTTCCTAGTAGAAGGAATGTTGTGATTGGGTTTAGATTGAGGAATAGGTTTAGGATATCCATGCAGTCTGAAGCAAAAAGGTTTTATGTGACCAAAGTGTCCATGATAATGACATTCCCATCTTTGGAATCTTCTTCTTGGGTGGTTGGGTTGTCTTCTGTCATGATGTTGAGACATCTAATGTGACATCTTTCGCTTAGATCCAGAAGGATTATGGTGTAAAGATGGGTTACAATTTGAAAATGGTTTCTTTTCTCCATCAAACCCTAACCCAGTCATGTCTCCTGCCCTTTTTCCAGCTTGAAGGATTTCATCCAGAGTGTTAGTACCACTGTTTAGCATTCTAACAGACCTGGACATTTGATCAAGTTGGGAAGTCAACTGAGCAACTTCATCATTCAATTCAGTTATAGTTTTAAGATGTTCTTCCTTCTCAGCCTTCAGTTTGATTATAAGTTTCTTTTGCTTTTCTCCTTGATGACATCTTTCTTCACTCCTAAGACACAACTCTTTGTAGGAAGCTGCAAGTTTTTCAAATGTTAATTCGTCATCATTGGAGTCTTCATCATAGTAGTATCTCCCAGTCAATGCAGACACATGTTTAGCAGACTCTTCTTCAAGATCACTGTCAGAATCCTCATCAGTCCAAGAGACAGCTAGGCTCTTCTTTTGTTTCTAGAGATAGGTAGGGCATTTAGCTCTAATGTGACCAAATCCTTCAAATCCATGGCACTGAATCCCTTTGCTTTGGGTGGATTTTTCTTCAGACCTGGTTCTTCTACCTGTATCATTAGACCTACTGATGTCATAAGATTTATTCTTGACATTTGGTCTTGACTTCAGATCCATCCTCTTCATTACTTTGTTAAACTTTCTTCCAAGGAGCACTATAGCATTGGACAAGCTTTCATTAGTATCCCCATCAGATTCATCCTCTCCATTTTCATCATTTGACACAAAGGCTATGCTCTTTTTCTTATCATATTTGTCACTTATCCCCACTTCAAAGGTTAAAAGAGATCCAATAAGTTCATCAACCCTCATCTTGCAAATGTCTTGAGCTTCTTCTATTGCAGTTACTTTCATGTCAAATCTCTTGGGAAGAGACCTGAGAATCTTTCTTACCAGCTTTTCTTCTAACATCTTTTCACCTAGGGCACTTGAAGCATTGGCTATTTCAAGAATATTCATATGAAAATCATGTATGCTTTCATCATCTTTCATCCTTAGGTTTTCAAATTTTGTAGTTAGCAATTGAAGTCTTGGCATCTTTACCTTAGAAGTACCTTCATGAGTAGTTTTGAGTATCTCCCAAGCATCTTTAGAAACTTCACAATTGTTCACCAATTTGAATATATTTATATCAATTCCATTGAACAAGGCATTCAGGGCTTTAGAATTACCAAGAGCCAATTCATCCTCCTCCTTAGTCCATTCTTCCTCAGGCTTCAGGTCAGATGTAGCTTTTCCATCTTTCCCAACAGTCACAGGGTGTTCACATCCTTTTATAACAACTTTCCAAGCCTTAATATCCAATGATTTCAAGAAGGCAACCATGCGAGGTTTCCAATAATCATAATTACTCCCATCTAGAACAGTCGGTCTGTTCACAAATCCTCCTTCTTTGTCCATAATACCAAAAAGTATCGTCCCTAGATCTCACCCAGAACCAGAGCAGGATGCCTGCTCTGATACCAACTGAAATTCTGGTATCAAATATGAGATGTCGAAGGAGATCTCACGATACTAATATCTGAACAATCGCCAATGTATGAACAAGGTAAAAAGGTTATTAACAATAGTAAATAGACACAAGCAATTGTTAACCCAGTTCGGTGCAAACACACCTACGTCTTGGGGCTACCAAGCTAAGAAGGAAATTCACTAAATAGAATTAGTTTGAAGATTCACAGCAAACTCTCTCTAGTTTACAATCTTCGCACCTAATCTCTACCCTTGAAATTTCTATCTAAAACACCTTAGATATGAGACACCTCTCACTCCCCCTCAATTGCAGCAGTGATAACAACAAATGAATAAAACATATAAGACACTCTTCAAAGACAATAATTGATCTTGCTTAAAAGCTTCAATCAAGAACAATACACTATTGCTTAAAAGCTTTGAGTAGACAACTTACAATACAAAAACTCAGTCCAATTCACACATCAAGGTGATGAGTGAATGACTCACAAATAACAATAACACACAAAGCTAAAAGCTTATACCTTATGCAATACACTAACTTAACCCTAGTTTTTATAATCTTCAAAATAGGATTGTGAGGACTTTATATAGTAACACTTTGAACGGGCTTGGGCTTTAGCAAAAACAACATCTGATCTGATAAAATCAATTCAGATAATTCTTCAAATCTTTTCATAACAAACATCAAGGAAATAGAACCAAAACAGATTTGATCAAATCAAATCAAATTACGCTTCAAATCTCCTCAAGATTTTCTTCAGAAAATAGCATAAAAGATTTCACAATTACTCCACAAATTATGCATCAGAAACTCTTTTGAATACGGAAGATTTCTATGCAGATTTGTAGCACTAATACACTAATCACAACAACACAAATAGTTGCACAAAAATGCAATAGTCAAACCAAAACATTCTCACTGAATGTTCTGTTCACAAATGTCAGGACATCATACTTGACATCATGAACCAAGTCCTTCAACAATAATAATAACCACTTGCAGAATGTTAAGAACATATGTCAAGACATCCTGTAGGAGATCTTGTGATGTCACCAAGTTTTACCAAAATTCATGCCAATCAAGAACTAACACTTTAGGGTTTTTAGAGCAACCCCATCCTTCATAGATTTTGATGATTACATGAATTGGCTAGCAAAAATAGAGAAAGTTAAATCCTAAACTTGGAAAAACTTGGGAATCTACAACTTGATTATACTGTAAAAAACAAGTCTTGATTATTGTCCGACCATGCTAGTTTCTCTTTCTACTTCTGGGACAACACCCACTATACTTTCCATCTCCCTTGTGGGATGATGACTCCCACACTCTTTGATATAGTCATTATCACAGGGCTTAAACCCACTAGAAACACCTATGACCCCGACCTAGAATCTGATGATTCCATAGGTTTTGCATATGCTAAAGCCACATATTCTTACTTCATAACACACTACTTCAACAAAATAACTAATGATGTTTCTGATCGAGAACACATAGCTTTTTTGACCGTATGGCTATCCCATTGTATTTTCTGCTCAAAGTCCCTCCAAGTAGCTAGGAGATACTTAACTCTGGTCACTCAGCTTCACAAAGACCATGATATATGCCTAAGCGAAATGATCTTAGGGAATCTCTATGAGTCTCTAAGTGAAGGATTGGCCCAACTTAAATACTTGGGAGAAAAATGGAACCTTTTTCTGTCTGGTCCCTTCAGGCTGTTACAACTTTGGCTAAATGCCTCATTCGAAGCCAGTCTCCCCAATAAAAATCAAATCAATGAAACTGCTAAAGACATCAAGAATAGAAGAGTCAAAGGGACTCGATTGGTCCAGCTCACTCTCAGCAAAGAAAGACAATCCCTCAGGCCAACATTCCTGAATTATGTTATGATGTTTGCCAAATGTCATGGTTTTACATCGAACATGGCTCCATCTGCTGCAAGGAAGTATGGTCTGGAGTGGTTTACAAGATCCTTCCCAACCCCAACTAAGGCTCAAGAAGCATAATCTTTGCAGATCTGGGAGGCTTTTCTGGTTCCAAGGTTGCTAACCTTTCGACTAAATCTGTCGAAGTCTCAAGTGGCTCTGGTTGCTTACCAACCAAACTTAGTGGCTCGACAGTTTGGGTTGGTCCAAGCTCTTCCCAAGTGCCTCTTTGAAAAGAAAGGTGTCCTTCGGCTTCATCATGTGAAGTACATGTTGCACCCCAAAATTTGCCCTCACAATACAAGACTTTGTGTTCTAAGAAGGTTCACAAGGTTCACAAGTTCTCCAACAACTTGCATAACCTTTCATGAAGTTCATAAAGTCCACAAGCTACTTTATGAAGGTTCACAAGGTTCACAAGTCCCACAGTGCTTTCAATACCTTTCATGAGGTTCATGAAGTCCATAGGTTGCTTCTTGAAGGTTCACAAGGTTCACAAACTTCTCAACATCTACAAGACCTTTCATGAGGTTCATGAAGTCCATAGGTTGCTTCTTGAAGGTTCACAAGGTTCACGAGATTCACAATGTTTACAAAGCTTTCCTAAGGGTCATGAGGTCTACAAAGCCACTTCATGATGTTCACAAGGTTCACAAGCTTCACAATACCTCCCATGAGTATCACAAGATATCTTATGAAGATTCACAAGGTTCACAAAGTTCACAATTGGTCAGAAGAGTTGACAATTCCCTCAGACAATGCACCTCCTAAGCAGTGCATCCAAAACTAGGGTTTTGACTTTAATCAGGCTAAATGGACTTCCAAGACTTCAAGTGAGCTTCATAACATCTTATATGTGTATAAGGACCCCCATGTCAAGTTTCAAGACTTTTCTCAAAAGTTTGCTCAGTCAGATGATCAGATAAGTCAAAAGCAGTCAATGCAGTTAAAAAGTCAAACTGAGGTCAACTGTGGTCAAACCAAAGTCAAACTTCATGATTTTTTTTTTGTTGCCAACATCAAAGAGAGATTTGGTTCCAGGGGTATTTTGGTCATTTTACACAAATTCTACCAATTCCTTGAAGATGGGCTGTTATTAAAATTCTGAGGCGTTTGATACATTTATCTATCACCAGGTCTGATCATATCAAGATCTTGGCATTTGGTCAGTAGAGTTTAATTACGAGTAGTGTTACTGTTGATGCTGAAACTGTTGTGATTATGGTGCCCATATGTGTTGGTTATGAAGTGGTTTGGTTAACATTTTAATCGGATGAGATTAGAATTACAAATATCACTTGGGAGTGTTTATGTTTTATGACTATGTTAATGAATTTAAATGCTTGTGGATTTATTCACAATTGTTTATATTTTTTTAACTAGGAATAAAATATAAATAAATTCGAAGTGTTGGGAATTTTATTTCATAAAGATTGCATTATACAAAAGGGAGATTGTTTCACATTTTTGCTGTTACAAGGAATTACATTAAACCTAAAAATCCTAAGTCCTAAAAATGATAAGTGTCTTCATGTTGACCCTTGAGCTTCGCCGCAAATCTCGACTAACCTGCACATCAAAGCAAAACAAACAATATAGAAAAAAAGGTTAGGAGTTTTTTCGACACTCTCAGAACAATGTCATCATCGAGTGCCGGGAGTGGCACAACCGAAGCTGCGTCCTACCCCCGTTACCGATCCGCGCCGTGGGCGTCAGATCAGGTAATACATGCTCTTATCCATATGGGATATCCGGGAGATAGAAAAAAATAAATGAAGTGGAACTGATTCGTTTCGCCGCGATTGGATTTCCAAACTGATATGAGAGTATGGCAGCATAGTCAAGCGGGATTCAGACCCGGATGCCGGCAGGTCTAAATCACTTGGTGCTCATTTTTTTCCAAACCTGAAATTCCACAACAGCATCAGCACAAATTGATGACAGAAACTCAGAAACAAGATAGCTCATAAGCTGCCATGAGTAAATGGAAATTCAAATTGAAAATGCACAACCAAAAGCAGCATCAGTTCTGCAACACATAGGCAAGTTCATGAAGAACCCAGTTCAAACAGAACAAGTAGAGTGAAATGAAGCCAAGGCTGCATCAAATCGCAACAAGCTGCACAAAATTGGAGCAGACAACTCAATCCCTAAAACAGCTCAGGTTCATAAAAAAGAAGAAGAACCAGCCATATCAGAAAGCAAATCAGAGTCATCATGAATGACTGAAAACCAACAATCAAGTCAGTTCATAAAACCATAACAGAAAGCAAGATAGGTTCAATATCATCACGCATCAGCACAGAGTAAACACCGACCAAATGTGCAGGCCACATTGGAAAAGCAAAGCACCAAACAGGGGCTCAGTTATGAACATCATCGCCCCAACAAACAAAGTCACCAAAAACAAGTTATCAAAACCATACTCGGTCCATAAAACAAACAAATACATGGCTCAGTTCATCGACATCATAGCCAATCATCATCACCAATTCAATCAGAAGCAGCAATATGATCAGAAGCTAGGACGTAGTATCTTGCTCCATCAGGCTCAGAACAAGGTCATCATTGCCGTATACCTTCCTCAGCAGCGTTTGACGCGATCGAAACCATAGTACCCATCCTGAAAAAAGAAGAGGAAAAATAAGTGAATTCTAGCTGATAACCAAACTGAACGAAACAAGTCCATCAAAACCAAACCAGTTCAGATATCAGAATCCAAAGCAATGTCCAAATGAAATCAAAACAGATCAGTTCAGGTTATCAAACAAATCGAATAGGGTCAAGTGACGTTCAATCAAGGAATTCTGAAAAGAGAAAGATCCGAATATCATCAGAAAAATGAAAACCCAATTCGATCCAATCAAGGAAACGAAGAAACTGGATATCCACAAATCAAGACAAAGCCGTTCAGTTATCAAAATCAAATGAAAATCTGGGCAAATCTATAACCAAGAATAGGGAATCCTGAAAAAGGAAAGTTCAGATCAAATGAGATCAAATATATCAGAAAAAACGAAGTCCAATCTCACCAAAATCCCAATCAAATCTGTAAAGAGGAAACAGGATATATCAGTATCAGAAAAATCCAGGAAGTTGCAAAATCCAATCCGAATCACAAATTCGAAATCGAGATATATCAGAATGCAAATCAAAACGAACTGAAAATCCTGAGTTTGAAAAGGGAAAGAATCCCAAGTGGATTCAATCAAATAATTCTGAAATCAAATCAAATCAATTTGTATCAGAAATCACAAAAATAAAACGCAAATCCAACAACATCCAAAGTAAGGACTACCTACTCCATTATAGTAGGGATAGTCTTACTAAGGAAAGGATAAAGAATAAGAAAGACCTTAAAACATTAGGGTAGGCTACTCCTAGATACTTGCTCACTTCAAAACTTTTTCACACTTAAACAAATTTCCAACAAAATTTTCAAGCAAGTTTTTTCACATCCATACACGGATTATTATTAAACTATTCTGAAATTTTTTGCTATTCACACACTACACTTTCAAAACAATTCAAAAGTGAGCTTAAGTACCTAAGAGCCCATGGATAACCATGGATGAAAAGGGTGCTAACACCTTCCCTTTTCATAACCTACCCCCCGGACCCAAAATATTCTCTAAGGTCTTTCCTGTTCTTTTATAACCTTTCCTTATGGATAAAATAAAAGTCGGTGGCGACTCTTGCTATCCGCAACATTGTTTAAAGTCAGTTCTCCCACCGTGTTACAGTACACTTAAGAGATGACTTCGACGCAACTTGCCTGTTACACCGATAAGGCTTAACTCATCCCCACTGGTTTTAAACCATGTTTCCTTTGCACCCCAGAGTTCAGCAACTGGTGGTCAACATATGATGCAGAGGAGTTCTTTGATGCTCCTTCTTTTAATCAACTTGTTAACCAAACTTTCCTCTTTGTGCAGGAGAATACCAAGAAAGGTATTTCGATACACATTAAAGAAATCCAAGCAGTCAAGAAGTACTTTAAAATTGTTTATCGACCAGATGGTCTTAGTCGAACCGTCTACGAGGCAGCTGTTACACTAAGGGAAAAGTTTTTAAAGAAAATGGAGAATTTGCAACTCCCTTCGTTCGTTCCTCCTAGGGAACGATACACAATGGCTTTCAACAAGTTCCCTCTCAAATTTCCTCGACTACCAACTTCTAACTTTGGAGTGGCCCTTGCCCCTCCATTTCCAGACTGGTTTAACCATGGGGATTCTATAAAAATACTTCGTCAATAGTTGAAACCGAAAGCTCAGCGGGTGGTTGCGACTAAGCACATTTTAGACAGTTTCAAATGGCTTCTTCATATCGGTATCGAAGATGTTCGCATCGAATCCGAAATATATGAAGGTGTGGAATGGGAGGTTTTTGAACTAGATTTCTCTTAGTTGATTTTTAAAATCTTACTTGTAATATTTTGTTTAAATTACAACTGTTAAGATTGCACCCAAGAAGAAGAAACAGATCGAAGAAAAAACAGAAGAGAGCAACCAAGTTACTAAGGTAAATTTCTTACTCATTTTTCTTTACTGTATAATCTCATACTGCCTAATACTTCATATCTCTTCTCCTCGGGGCTCTCGAAAACCACCCCCACTCTAAAGAAATAGAAATCAAAGGGAGCTTCCAGCCAAATCATAATTGAATCGGATGAGGAAGATCAATCTCCTCCTAAAGAACTAACTCTTTAAAGGAGAAGAAAGCAGGCAAAAATAACTAAAGCCTTTAATCAACCGAAATCAAAGACTGGCGACTCTGCTGGGGACCTATTTAAGAGGGGTACCCTTAGGAATTAAGATCACTTTAAATTGTTTGCCTTGTTTGCTTTATTATTATATTGTTGGGGTGCTCTTATGTGTGAAAGGTCCTAACCCGGATCTAGTGTACCTTAGGTAAATGGCAATAGACCAAGGAAACTGTACGACGTATATCGATACGGTTGATCTGGTGGCCATAGTTAGTGCGACTTCTTGGTTGGTGCTTATATTCCTTAAGTCAAGTTGAGGATAATATTGAGGCTGCCATATGTTGTCAATGCACTAACTGACTTTTAGAACCCTAGTTAACTCATCTTGGCCTTTAGAAAGTAGTGAGGTAACCGGCTTTGGTGCAGACTGAAGTTGGTTGACACTCGATACTACGCTCATTGAGATCTTAAACTTGGAGGGTTTTGGTTGGCAAGTAAGTTGCCTTCTGAACAACCACCCTTGTGAAGGATCAATGATATTGAGATCCCTTAGAACCTGGTTACTTTTGTAGGACAGGATGAACCATCTAACTTCAGGGGAGGGTACTTGCCTTTGAACCTCATGCAAGCCTTTAAACCTAGGGCTATGGTGTGACTTGTTTGTGTGTGCCACATGTTTGTGATTGAGCATGACATCATGACATCATCATGCATCATAAGCATATCATTTTCCCTAACCATTTCAAGGACCAAAGGATTTATCTTTGTTCTTTGTTGCAGGTCATGGCTTCTGCTCGTAGAAACACCATCAGGATCAACTTTGTAGGGATACCTGCTAAGCTCAAGGAGTTGGTTTCCCTAATGCCTGATCATTCCCAGTTCAACAAGAGACATGGTCACTTATTGGATCTAGTTACTTCAGGGTTCAGTGAAGACATGATGAGTATGCTGTTTCAGTTCTTTGACCCTAAGCACCATTGCTTTACATTTCCTGATTATCAGCTGGTTCCAACCATGGAGGAGTTCTCTAAACTTCTGGGTATACCTGTTCTTGATCAGAAGCCATTCACAGGCTTAGAGAAGGAGCTTAAACCAGAAGTTATTGCTGCAGCTCTACATCTGAAGAAGTCTGACATTGTTCTAGAGACGAGAAGTGGAGTTAAAGGTATTCTTGCCAAGGTATTAGTGGATAAAGCTCAAATGTTCTTGAAGGCTATGAGCTACGATGCTTTTGAGGAGATCTTAGCCTTATTGATTTATGGCTTAGTGTTGTTCCCCAATCCTGATCAGTTCATAGACGTTCATGCCATCAACATATTCCTGAGTCACAATCCAGTGCCTACCTTACTTGGAGACATCCTACATTCTCTTCACACCCGTACTACAAGGGCAAGAGGAACTTTGATGTGCTGCATACCTTTACTTTCTAGGTGGTTTATTTCTCACCTTCCTCGCTCAGTAATGAAGAATGAGCAAGGGTTCAGATGGTCCAAGAGGATCATGTCACTTTCTCACTCAGACATCCATTGGCGCTCCAGATCTATGGAGAATGTCACCATCATTGACCGTTGTGGGGAGTTTCCTAATGTGCCACTTCTAGGCATAAGAGGAGGCATCACCTACAACCCATCTCTAGCTTTACGACAGTTTGGTTACGCCCGGAGCGATGGTCCACATGACATGTTGATTCAGGGCATTGTGTTTGATTACGACAACGATCTTCAGGGTTACCGTCAGAGATTCATCCGAGCTTGGGGAAAGGTAAACAGGATTGACAGCAAGACACTGGAGCCTAAGTACACTATTCCTATGGAGGCTTATCTCAGATGGGTACGATCTCGTGCTCAGACACTCATGATGCCATATCCTGCCGTCCTACCAGTTACCATGGAACCTGTTGCTGAAGGAGACACAGCTTATACCATCCTTCACCCAGACATGCCTACTGATATGGAAGACTTGCAGAGATCATGGATCCAACTAAAAGAGCAAAGGGATACTTTCGAGGCTCATTACAAAGCAAGCCAAGCAAGGATCCTAGAGCTAACAAAGCTACTTCATGAGGAACGAAACCTCAACTCATACCTCAACACAAAGAGGAAACGTCCATGGGAGACTTAAAACCCCATCTTTTATACTTATTTCGTTTTCATTTTTTGTAAGCCTAAAAGGCAAAACAAGTTATTACTAATAAAAAGTTACTTTCTTGATTGTTTAAGCAAATTTAAATCCTGCGGTCCTTGAAAACATTGCATATGCATTCCCATATCATTGCATCACAGGTTTATAATTGTGCACAGGTTTCTCATATTCTCGCTGTTTATTTCAGCAATGGCTCTTGAACAATCAGTTAAGGATCTCCAGGCACAGAATGCACAGTTCCAAGAGCTGATCCTGAACCTATCCAAGGGGCAGGATGAATTGAAGACACTGCTGGCCAAGAAGACTAAGAAGGCTAGAAGGTCTGCTGGGCTGCTCAACATGGGAAGAAGGTTCAAAGGTCCTGTCAAGACCAAGGAACATGTTGAAGACTATGAATCTGAAGAATCTGAGCAGGAGAGAGGCAGTCTCCACAACACTATGGGGGACTCTGATTCTGAGGCTAACTACTACCATGAGCCTAACGAAGACAAATTCAAGATGCTGGTGGATAGAATGGATGCTATGGAATTACAGAAATCATCTGGGCTGGATTTTGAGGATTTGAGCTTGATATCTGGGGTGGTCATACCCATTGGGTTCAAAGTTCCTACATTTGTTGTCTATGATGGGGTCTCTTGTCCCAAATTGCATCTGAGGTCTTATGTCAGAAGAATGCAACCCCACACTGCTGATAAAAAGTTGTGGATCCATTTCTTTCAAGAGAGTTTATCTGGAGCTCAGCTAGAGTGGTATTATCAGTTGGAGAGTGTCAACATCAGAGATTGGAATGACCTTGCTGAAGCTTTCTACAAGCAGTATCAATACAATGCTGACTTAGCCCCCACTCGCATGCAGCTTCAAAGCATGTCTATGGGTGCCAAAGAAAGCTTTAAGGAGTATGCTCAGAAGTGGAGAGACTTAGCTGGAAGAGTTCAACCCCCTTTGACTGATAGGGAGTTGGTTGATATGTTCATGTGTACGCTGAATGGTCCGTTTTACAGTCATCTCATTGGAAGCTCATCATCTGGCTTCACTGAGTTGATCATGACAGGAGAGCGAGTAGAGAATGGTATCAAGAGTGGTAAGATCCAAGTGGGCACTTCTTCATCAGGTGCTGCAAAGAAGCCTCCCACTGGGAAGAAAGAATCTAATGCTGTGTATGGTCAGCCTGATCGTAACAGAAGGCATCAGTCTGTTAGTGCAGTTCATATTTCAAATCCAACTCCTGCAACAACAGAGCAGCCTCAAGGCAACCAACAGAGGGCTAGAAGACAGTTCACGAAGATCAACATGTCAATGGCTCAGGCATTGCAACACTTGTTGAAAGCTGAACTTATTACCCTGAGGGAGGCCCCTCAGAATCCCAATGTTACCTCTCCCAAGTACAATCCCAATGCACGATGTGCATATCATTCAAACTGTCCAGGACATGATACTAATAACTGCTGGGTCTTGAAGAACAAAATTCAGGATATGATTGATGCTGGAGAAATTGAGTTTGATCCACCAGGTACTCCAAATGTGATTACAGCTCCAATGCCAAATCACGAGAAGACTGTCAACGCCATTGATGAAGATATTGATGAAGATCTGCATGTCTATTCAGTTATGGAGTTGAGCACACCATTGTCTGTTATCAAAAAGAGGTTAGTACAAGCTGGGATCTTTCTAGGTTGTCATGAAGATTGTCTATATTGTACCTATAAGCCGGATAGTTGCTTCATTTTGAGAGATGAGATTCAACGTCTCATGGATAAATATACTATAGTGTTTGAAAGAAGACCAGCATCTGTAGAAAGTATGGTGGATCATCTGACTCAGGGTAAGAAGATTGAAGAGGTTGACATGGTTGACAAAGTACCACTAAGAATCACTTCAAAGGGTCCCATTAAAATCACTCATCAGGGCCCAATCAAGATTACTGCTGAAGGTCCTGTGAAAGTTGTTGCTGAAGCCAGAGTAGCTCCTCTGATCATTACCACTCCTGGTCCTATTCCTTATACATCTGACAAAGCTGTGCCTTGGCACTATGGGTCTGATGTTTACATCCATGGTGTCAAGCAGGAGCCTTTACCTGATATGCCTGTTGACATTGATAATATTGCTGGATCTAGCAAGATCACTCGTAGTGGAAGAGTCTTCTCTCCTCCAGTTGCTTCTAAGAGTGCAGTTACCCCTGCTGTTACTTCCACCACTGATGCTCGGGGCAAGGGTCCTGTTATTGAGCCTGTATCTACTAATGTGCCAGCTGCTGATGACCTCTCTAAGCAGATGGAAGAAGTATTGAAAATCATTCGCAAGAGTGATTATGATATTGTTGATCAGCTGGGGCATACTCCCTCAAAGATTTCTATGCTCTCCCTGTTATTATGTTCTGAGGCTCATGCCAAGTCATTGATCAAGTTTCTAAAGATGGCTCATGTACCCAGTGCAATTTCTGTGGACCAGTTTGAGAATTGTGTTGCTCACCTGACCTATGACAACGGGTTAGGATTTTCTGATGCTGACTTGACCCCTGCCAAGAGGGATCATAACAGGGCCTTGCATATTTCAATTGAATGCAGGGGCACTACCCTGTCTCATGTGCTGATAGACAATGGTTCCTCTCTAAATGTGTTGCCTAAGGAAGTCCTAAACAAGCTGAGTCCTGAAGATACGGTATTGAAGCCCAGTAATATTGTGGTAAAGGCTTTTGATGGTTCTAGAAGAGTAGTGCATGGGGAAATTGATCTTCCAATCAAGGTTGGCTCTCAGGTGTTTACTGCTACATTCTATGTGATGGATATTCGTCCTTCGTACTCATGTCTGCTTGGTCGTCCCTGGATCCATGGGGCAGGTGCGGTGACCTCCACATTACATCAAAAGTTGAGATATCCGGTGAATGGAAAAGTTGTTACTGTCTTTGGAGAGGAAGAATACTTTGTCAGCCATGTAAACACTTTCAAGTATCTGGAAGTAGAAGGTGAATACACTGAAACTCCATGTCAGTCATTTGAAGTGGTTCCCTGGGCTGTTAAGGATTGTGTGACTCCTCCTGCTGTGAAGAAGGTTCCTGTGGTCATCAGAAACCCTCCAACAATGGCAATGGCCTCCCTCAATGATGCAAAAGCTATGGTGGAAGAAGGTGGTTGTACTATTTGGGGTCAGCTTCCTGATATTCCATACAAGTCTGACAAGTTTGGTTTGGGTTTCACTGCAGAGTCCCAGAAGGCTGTTCGTCGTGCTCGTGCTGTTCGTATCACCAATCAAGGGGTTATCAATGCTGTGGGAGATCAAGATGAAGACCACAACTTGGAGGCATGGATTTTTCCTACTGTGGGTGCTGGACTCAATAATTGGAAAGCTGAAGATGTCATCCCTATCTCCTTTAGTCAGGAGTAAATACTATTACTGTGTTATGTTTTTAAATTTGTAATTTCTGGAACAATTAAAACTTTCAAGCCATGTGCCTTACCCGGGGCACAATGGTGTGCTTGTTACGAGTTGTCATTTCATTTGCATACTTCATTCAATAAAATCAATGGACGTTTCGTTTTCGTAAATATTGTGTTCCTTGTCTTTCTTTTTCTTTTATTTTTGCTTTATCAGCTATGTGTTCTTACACACACCCACGTCACTAAAATGCAGATCCTCATCCACTCTGGATCCAGTTGATAACAGTTCTACTATTGCCAATTACAATTTCGAGAATCCAATCTATCAAACTGAAGACGGAGACGAGGACGATTGTGAAATACCTGTAGAGCTTGCTAGGTTGTTACAACAAGAAGAGAAAGCTATACAGCCACATGAAGAGCCAGTCGAAGTTGTGAATCTGGGAACTGAAGAAAACAGAAAAGAGGTCAAAATAGGGGCTGATTTAGAGGACAGTGTCAAGAGCAGGTTGGTTCAGATGCTACGTGACTATGTGGAGATCTTTGCTTGGTCTTATGAAGATATGCCAGGGTTGGATACGGACATTGTGGTTCACCGTTTGCCAGTGAAAGAAGATTGTCGTCCAAAGAAGCAGAAGGTTCGTCGTATGCGTCCTGAAATGTCAGAAAAGATCAAAGCAGAGGTAATGAAACAGTTCAATGCAGGGTTCTTGGCCGTAACTTCTTATCCTCAATGGGTTGCAAATGTGGTACCAGTTCCTAAGAAAGATGGTAAGGTACGTATGTGTGTAGACTACAGAGATCTGAACAAGGCTAGCCCTAAAGACGACTTTCCACTTCCTCATATCGATATTCTGGTAGACAACACTGCTCAGCATAAGGTATTCTCTTTTATGGATGGTTTCTCTGGTTACAATCAAATCAAGATGGCACCTGAAGATATGGAGAAGACAACATTTGTGACACAGTGGGGCACCTTTTGCTATAAGGTAATGCCATTTGGTTTGAAGAATGCAGGGGCAACATATCAGCGTGCTATGGTGGCTTTGTTTCATGATATGATTCATCATGAGATAGAGGTATATGTGGATGATATGATAGCCAGATCTCAGAATGAAGAGCAACATCTTGATCATCTGCACAAGTTGTTTGAGAGGTTGAAGAAATACAAGTTGAGATTGAACCCAAACAAGTGTACTTTTGGAGTTAGATCTGGAAAACTCTTGGGTTTCATTGTCAGTGGAAAAGGTATTGAAGTGGATCCTGCAAAAGTGAAAGCTATACGAGAGATGCCAGCTCCCCGTACTGAGAAGGAGGTTAGAGGTTTCTTGGGACGATTGAACTACATTGCAAGATTTATTTCCCAATTAACTACCATCTGTGAGCCAATCTTCAAGTTGTTGAAGAAAGATCAGGTGATGGAATGGAATGATGAGTGCCAGACTGCCTTTGATGAAATCAAGAGATATTTGCTAGAACCTCCAATTTTAATGCCACCAGTTGATGGAAGACCCTTGATTATGTATTTAACAGTATTAGACAACTCAATGGGGTGTGTATTGGGGCAACATGACGAGTCTGGTCGAAAAGAGCAGGCAATATACTACCTTAGCAAAAAGTTTACCGACTGTGAAACAAGATACTCACTGCTCGAGAAAACTTGCTGCGCTTTGGCATGGGCTGATCGCCGACTAAGACAGTATATGTTGACCCATACTATCTTGTTGATTTCGAAGATGGATCCAATCAAGTACATATTTGAGAAACCTGCTCTTTCCGGAAGAATTGCAAGATGGCAAATGATCTTGACGGAATATGATATACGGTATACTACTCAGAAGGCCATTAAGGGGAGTGTTGTTGCTGATCATTTGGCTCATCAAGCAGTAGATGATTACCAGTCAATGAATTTTGAGTTCCCTGATGAAGACATTATGTCTGTTACCAAAGAACCTGGACAATATGACAGACCTGAACAAGGATCCCGATGGACTATGGTTTTTGATGGTGCCTCCAATGCACATGGTAATGGTGTTGGTGTTGTGATTAGCTCCCCTGAAGGTTGTCATACCCCGATTACTGCCAGACTTTGTTTCTATTGTACCAATAACATGGCTGAGTATGAGGCATGTATCATGGGTATGCAAGTTGCTATTGATATGAAGATTCAGTTCCTTGAGGTGTATGGAGATTCAGCTCTGGTAGTAAGTCAGATTAAAGGAGATTGGGATACAAAGCATGATAATCTCATTCCTTACAGAGAACATGTGTTGTCTTTGATCCCACATTTCAAAGAGATTACTTTTGGACATATTCCACGAAGAGAGAATCAGTTGGCAGACGCATTGGCCACCATGGCA
Source organism: Lathyrus sativus (assembly GCA_963859935.3). Classification (NCBI taxonomy): domain Eukaryota; kingdom Viridiplantae; phylum Streptophyta; class Magnoliopsida; order Fabales; family Fabaceae; genus Lathyrus; species Lathyrus sativus. The sequence goes on along the minus strand of OZ012740.1, from coordinate 487,444,189 downwards.
TCTATGTTTGAGATCAGCTGGGATGATGAAGCTCCCAAGATTACCATTGATAGATTTGAGAAGCCTGCATACTGCAATGAGATTGACACTGAAGGGGCAGAGGAGAAGCCTTGGTTCTATGAAGTGAAAAACTATCTTGAAGCTCAGGAGTTCCCTGAAGGGGCATCTGTCAAAGATAGGAAGTTCCTGAGAAGGTTTTCTGCTAAGTTCTTTCTGAGTAATGGCATTCTGTATAAGCGTAATCATGATTCAACTATGCTTCGTTGTGTGGATAAGAAGGAAGCTACAGAAATTATGGAAGAGATGCATGATGGGACCTTTGGCACTCATTCTAGTGGTCATACCATGGCAAAGAAGATTTTGAGAGCAGGTTACTATTGGTCTACCATGGAAGCTGATTGCTATCAACACTCCAGAACATGTCACAAATGTCAAATCTATGCTGATAAAGTACATGTACCTCCATCTCCATTGAATGTGTTGACTGCTCCTTGGCCCTTTGCCATGTGGGGCATTGATATGATTGGTGAGATCAAGCCTACTGCTTCTAATGGGCATCGTTTCATCCTGGTTGCTATTGACTACTTTACGAAGTGGGTAGAGGCAGCTTCATTTGCATCTGTGACTAAGAATGTTGTGGCTCGGTTCATTAAGAATAATCTCATATGTAGGTATGGTATCCCTGAAAGGATTATCACTGACAATGGCTCTAATCTGAACAACACTATGATTACTGATCTCTGTACGCAGTTCAAGATTAAGCATCACAACTCTTCTCCGTATCGTCCAAAGATGAATGGGGCAGTTGAAGCTGCTAATAAGAACATTAAGAAGATTGTACAGAAGATGACTGTTACTTACAAGGATTGGCACGAGATGTTACCATTTGCTCTGCATGGTTATCGTACTACAATACGTACTTCAACAGGGGCAACCCCATTCTCCTTAGTCTATGGTATGGAAGCAGTTCTGCCTATTGAAGTTCAGATCCCCTCCTTGAGAATTATGAAGGATGCAGGCTTGGATGAAGATGAGTGGATTCAGACTCGACTTGACCAGATAAATTTGATTGATGAGAAAAGGTTAGCAGCAGTTTGTCATGGCCAGACGTACCAGAAACGGATGATCAAAGCTTTTAACAAGAAGGTTAAGCCAAAGGTATATCAGGCTGGTGACTTGGTAATCAAGCGTATCATATTACCACAGGGTGATCCTAGGGGCAAGTGGACTCCAACATATGAGGGACCATTTGTAGTCAAGACAGTGTTCTCAGGAGGTGCCATGATACTGACTACAATGGATGGTGAAGACTTCCCACAACCTGTAAACGCAGACATAGTTAAAAAATACTACGCATAAAAAGAGACCCGCTAGGTTGACAGGCCTAGGCAAAAATAAGGGCATCCCGGCAAACCAAAAGGGTTTGGGCAAAAATTAGGGATATATATATATAAAAAGATGTACACCCGGCAAGTCGAAAACCTGAAAAGGCGGCTTGGGCAAAAAAGGGTATCCCGGTGGATTGAAAACCTGAAAGGGCAATCCAGGCAAAAGTTAGGGATTAAAGCGTATGACTATGTCTCGTTTGGATCACTCATGAAACTGCAACCAGTTGTACTACTTACTCAAGCTCAAACAGATGAAGCTCAATCCAATCGTTTTCGTCTCAACAGCAAGAAGATGAGATACTTGAGTGGCAATAGTAGAATTGAAACTCAATAGGATTATTTCCCACATAGCTGATTCTTTTTGTAAAACTTCATGACAAAATTCTCTTACTAGGGTTTATGTCTCCCTGTACAAACTTACCCGTGTATGGGTCACTTTTGATATAAATAAATTCCATCTTTTGAATCCAGATTTACTTTTACCCTATTTACATAAGCGAAACGTCCATTGGTTGTGTTTGAATGTATGTATGCCTTTGAATATGATTGATGTTTACCAGAAATGCATGTATGCTTTTAATATGATTGATGTTTACCAGAAATGCATGAAAATGCAGTAATAGTATTTACTAAGGACGAACGAGGGAAGGATTTCAACGAAGCTTCGCCGGTTCATCTTTACAAGACAGTTACAAACCATCAGTAGGACTAATCCATTTTCACAAAGTCTAATCTCCCCTGGAATTTATATCCATCTCTTTTATCCTCATACGGATATACGGGAAATTACTTTCCAATAAAGGCACGATGAACGAAGACGGGATGTTATACTTATCCTACTATCAAACGAAAACGAAGGTTATCTATACCCTACTATCCCCAACAACGGGAGGTTATCTATACCTTGTTATCCCCAACAACGGGAGGTTATCTATACCTCGTTATCCCCAGCAGACGGAGGGTTATATATTCTTCAACAACGAATCGGGATTTATTTTCCTTGGCCAGCAGTTGTTATACAAGGATATCCAGACACTTCCAGCAGTGTCATATCATACATACATCATTTACATCATACCATAACATATATGTCTATAGTACATTACCTAAGTGCATCATGCCATACATGCATACATAAAGCATAAACTAATGTTGTTATACAGAATGCTACCTTGTTTTCAGGTTAATTATCCAACAAACAAGCTTATGATCTTTGGGACTGCTTTATTGTAACCTCAGGGTTACTTTATCCTCCTGATGAGCTTCTTATTACTTTGGGACTGCTTTATTGTAACCTCAGGGTTATTTTATCCTCCTGATAGCCTCTCATGACTTCAAGACTGCTTTAGAGCTACTGATTGCTCTATCCTCCTGAAATCATCCTATTACTTCAAGACTGCTTTAGAGCTATTCATTGCTCTATCCTCATGAGGTCATGTTACTACTTCAAGACTGCTTTAGAGCTATTCATTGCTCTATCCTCCTGAAGCCATCTAATTATTTCAAGACTGCTTTAGAGCTATCCATTGCTCTATCCTCCTGAAATCATTACTTCAAGACTGCTTTAGAGCTATTGATTGCTCTATCCTCCTGAAGACATATCACATTATTATTTCAAGACTGCTTTAGAGCCATTCATCGTTCTATCCTCCTGAAATCATATCATTGCTTCAAGACTGCTTTAGGGTTATCACTATTGATTGCTCTATCCTCATGAAGACATGCTGCTACATCATTATTATTCCAGACTCATGACAGCTTTCATCATACACCCATATTTTGAACTGCTCCCCCCCTAGTGGCATCTTTAAGCCCACTCAATCATATTCAACTAGCCATCTGTACCACTCTAGTGCACTGGTGAGTGCAAATTTTTGGGCTTTTGTGTTCAATCCCCTTCAACCTTCCAGGTTACGACTGGCAAATATACCAATCTAACCCCTCAGGTTTCAGAAAATTGAACAGGGGCAGCTGTTGCACCCCAAAATTTGCCCTCACAATACAAGACTTTGTGTTCTAAGAAGGTTCACAAGGTTCACAAGTTCTCCAACAACTTGCATAACCTTTCATGAAGTTCATAAAGTCCACAAGCTACTTTATGAAGGTTCACAAGGTTCACAAGTCCCACAGTGCTTTCAATACCTTTCATGAGGTTCATGAAGTCCATAGGTTGCTTCTTGAAGGTTCACAAGGTTCACAAACTTCTCAACATCTACAAGACCTTTCATGAGGTTCATGAAGTCCATAGGTTGCTTCTTGAAGGTTCACAAGGTTCACGAGATTCACAATGTTTACAAAGCTTTCCTAAGGGTCATGAGGTCTACAAAGCCACTTCATGATGTTCACAAGGTTCACAAGCTTCACAATACCTCCCATGAGTATCACAAGATATCTTATGAAGATTCACAAGGTTCACAAAGTTCACAATTGGTCAGAAGAGTTGACAATTCCCTCAGACAATGCACCTCCTAAGCAGTGCATCCAAAACTAGGGTTTTGACTTTAATCAGGCTAAATGGACTTCCAAGACTTCAAGTGAGCTTCATAACATCTTATATGTGTATAAGGACCCCCATGTCAAGTTTCAAGACTTTTCTCAAAAGTTTGCTCAGTCAGATGATCAGATAAGTCAAAAGCAGTCAATGCAGTTAAAAAGTCAAACTGAGGTCAACTGTGGTCAAACCAAAGTCAAACTTCATGATTTTTTTTTGTTGCCAACATCAAAGAGAGATTTGGTTCCAGGGGTATTTTGGTCATTTTACACAAATTCTATCAATTCCTTGAAGATGGGCTGTTATTAAAATTCTGAGGCGTTTGATACATTTATCTATCACCAGGTCTGATCATATCAAGATCTTGGCATTTGGTCAGTAGAGTTTAATTACGAGTAGTGTTACTGTTGATGCTGAAACTGTTGTGATTACGGTGCCCATATGTGTTGGTTATGAAGTGGTTTGGTTAACATTTTAATCGGATGAGATTAGAATTACAAATATCACTTGGGAGTGTTTATGTTTTATGACTATGTTAATGAATTTAAATGCTTGTGGATTTATTCACAATTGTTTATATTTTTTTAACTAGGAATAAAATATAAATAAATTCGAAGTGTTGGGAATTTTATTTCATAAAGATTGCATTATACAAAAGGGAGATTGTTTCACATTTTTGCTGTTACAAGGAATTACATTAAACCTAAAAATCCTAAGTCCTAAAAATGATAAGTGTCTTCATGTTGACCCTTGAGCTTCGCCGCAAATCTCGACTAACCTGCACATCAAAGCAAAACAAACAATATAGAAAAAAAGGTTAGGAGTTTTTTCGACACTCTCAGAACAATGTCATCATCGAGTGCCGGGAGTGGCACAACCGAAGCTGCGTCCTACCCCCGTTACCGATCCGCGCCGTGGGCGTCAGATCAGGTAATACATGCTCTTATCCATATGGGATATCCGGGAGATAGAAAAAAATAAATGAAGTGGAACTGATTCGTTTCGCCGCGATTGGATTTCCAAACTGATATGAGAGTATGGCAGCATAGTCAAGCGGGATTCAGACCCGGATGCCGGCAGGTCTAAATCACTTGGTGCTCATTTTTTTCCAAACCTGAAATTCCACAACAGCATCAGCACAAATTGATGACAGAAACTCAGAAACAAGATAGCTCATAAGCTGCCATGAGTAAATGGAAATTCAAATTGAAAATGCACAACCAAAAGCAGCATCAGTTCTGCAACACATAGGCAAGTTCATGAAGAACCCAGTTCAAACAGAACAAGTAGAGTGAAATGAAGCCAAGGCTGCATCAAATCGCAACAAGCTGCACAAAATTGGAGCAGACAACTCAATCCCTAAAACAGCTCAGGTTCATAAAAAAGAAGAAGAACCAGCCATATCAGAAAGCAAATCAGAGTCATCATGAATGACTGAAAACCAACAATCAAGTCAGTTCATAAAACCATAACAGAAAGCAAGATAGGTTCAATATCATCACGCATCAGCACAGAGTAAACACCGACCAAATGTGCAGGCCACATTGGAAAAGCAAAGCACCAAACAGGGGCTCAGTTATGAACATCATCGCCCCAACAAACAAAGTCACCAAAAACAAGTTATCAAAACCATACTCGGTCCATAAAACAAACAAATACATGGCTCAGTTCATCGACATCATAGCCAATCATCATCACCAATTCAATCAGAAGCAGCAATATGATCAGAAGCTAGGACGTAGTATCTTGCTCCATCAGGCTCAGAACAAGGTCATCATTGCCGTATACCTTCCTCAGCAGCGTTTGACGCGATCGAAACCATAGTACCCATCCTGAAAAAAGAAGAGGAAAAATAAGTGAATTCTAGCTGATAACCAAACTGAACGAAACAAGTCCATCAAAACCAAACCAGTTCAGATATCAGAATCCAAAGCAATGTCCAAATGAAATCAAAACAGATCAGTTCAGGTTATCAAACAAATCGAATAGGGTCAAGTGACGTTCAATCAAGGAATTCTGAAAAGAGAAAGATCCGAATATCATCAGAAAAATGAAAACCCAATTCGATCCAATCAAGGAAACGAAGAAACTGGATATCCACAAATCAAGACAAAGCCGTTCAGTTATCAAAATCAAATGAAAATCTGGGCAAATCTATAACCAAGAATAGGGAATCCTGAAAAAGGAAAGTTCAGATCAAATGAGATCAAATATATCAGAAAAAACGAAGTCCAATCTCACCAAAATCCCAATCAAATCTGTAAAGAGGAAACAGGATATATCAGTATCAGAAAAATCCAGGAAGTTGCAAAATCCAATCCGAATCACAAATTCGAAATCGAGATATATCAGAATGCAAATCAAAACGAACTGAAAATCCTGAGTTTGAAAAGGGAAAGAATCCCAAGTGGATTCAATCAAATAATTCTGAAATCAAATCAAATCAATTTGTATCAGAAATCACAAAAATAAAACGCAAATCCAACAACATCCAAAGTAAGGACTACCTACTCCATTATAGTAGGGATAGTCTTACTAAGGAAAGGATAAAGAATAAGAAAGACCTTAAAACATTAGGGTAGGCTACTCCTAGATACTTGCTCACTTCAAAACTTTTTCACACTTAAACAAATTTCCAACAAAATTTTCAAGCAAGTTTTTTCACATCCATACACGGATTATTATTAAACTATTCTGAAATTTTTTGCTATTCACACACTACACTTTCAAAACAATTCAAAAGTGAGCTTAAGTACCTAAGAGCCCATGGATAACCATGGATGAAAAGGGTGCTAACACCTTCCCTTTTCATAACCTACCCCCCGGACCCAAAATATTCTCTAAGGTCTTTCCTGTTCTTTTATAACCTTTCCTTATGGATAAAATAAAAGTCGGTGGCGACTCTTGCTATCCGCAACATTGTTTAAAGTCAGTTCTCCCACCGTGTTACAGTACACTTAAGAGATGACTTCGACGCAACTTGCCTGTTACACCGATAAGGCTTAACTCATCCCCACTGGTTTTAAACCATGTTTCCTTTGCACCCCAGAGTTCAGCAACTGGTGGTCAACATATGATGCAGAGGAGTTCTTTGATGCTCCTTCTTTTAATCAACTTGTTAACCAAACTTTCCTCTTTGTGCAGGAGAATACCAAGAAAGGTATTTCGATACACATTAAAGAAATCCAAGCAGTCAAGAAGTACTTTAAAATTGTTTATCGACCAGATGGTCTTAGTCGAACCGTCTACGAGGCAGCTGTTACACTAAGGGAAAAGTTTTTAAAGAAAATGGAGAATTTGCAACTCCCTTCGTTCGTTCCTCCTAGGGAACGATACACAATGGCTTTCAACAAGTTCCCTCTCAAATTTCCTCGACTACCAACTTCTAACTTTGGAGTGGCCCTTGCCCCTCCATTTCCAGACTGGTTTAACCATGGGGATTCTATAAAAATACTTCGTCAATAGTTGAAACCGAAAGCTCAGCGGGTGGTTGCGACTAAGCACATTTTAGACAGTTTCAAATGGCTTCTTCATATCGGTATCGAAGATGTTCGCATCGAATCCGAAATATATGAAGGTGTGGAATGGGAGGTTTTTGAACTAGATTTCTCTTAGTTGATTTTTAAAATCTTACTTGTAATATTTTGTTTAAATTACAACTGTTAAGATTGCACCCAAGAAGAAGAAACAGATCGAAGAAAAAACAGAAGAGAGCAACCAAGTTACTAAGGTAAATTTCTTACTCATTTTTCTTTACTGTATAATCTCATACTGCCTAATACTTCATATCTCTTCTCCTCGGGGCTCTCGAAAACCACCCCCACTCTAAAGAAATAGAAATCAAAGGGAGCTTCCAGCCAAATCATAATTGAATCGGATGAGGAAGATCAATCTCCTCCTAAAGAACTAACTCTTTAAAGGAGAAGAAAGCAGGCAAAAATAACTAAAGCCTTTAATCAACCGAAATCAAAGGCTGGCAAGCTCTTGATGAAAGCGTCCCCTACTTACAATGTAGCACAGACTGAGAGTGACAACTCGAGTCCTGGAGCTGATGAACCCAAGGTAAATGCTTCACCTAGAACTTTGTAGTTTTCTTTACCATTTAACCCTTTAATTCCTTAACTTATCTCTTCTTAGGTTACCACTGACATCACAGGACAACCCATGATGCAGCAAATTATTCCAACCACCAGTAGTGATCCCAACTATCATCCAACAACTCCTTCTGGAGCTTATACGAAAGGCTCTACCAAAGGATCTAAGAAAGGAATCCAATCTGCAGGTGCTCCTAAGAAGACACAATTCATTCCTGCGGTTGATTTTCCTCATGCCGAGGTAGCCATTCCAAAAGAGGACTTGGTCGAAAGAGAAATTGTTGATCTTTCAGGGGACACTGTGATGCTCAATATAGAACAAATTACTGAGGGTAATCTTTAGGAGCAACAAGGCGAAGATGACAGGCCTGTTGAAGAAGAAGAAGAAGAAGAAGAAGAGGAAGAAAAAGGAAAAAGACAAAAAAGAAGAAGAGGAAAATAAAGAAGAGGAAGAGGGAGGACAATTTGCGTCTGACGCGGAAACTGAAGTGGAGGTCCAAGAAAATAAAGTGGACCAATGGAATCAATCCAAGGATCCTCTAACTACTGCTTCGACTGGCACTCAATCGACCAGCCTTTCACATGAAGAGCTGGAATCCTTGAAAGTACAACGACCATGGGAGTACCTTAAAGCTATGCTCAATTCCCAATACAGCTCTGGCGAAAAAAGCACCAGCACTTAGAACGCCTCAGGGAATCTTCTGGCTGAGAAGACTGACAATGATTTGCTCAAGCAGATAAAATAAAAAATCTTCGCAGTGGATTTGTTCCAAATACTATAATAAGATATTTCTGTTAGTTTTGGTCTTAAGAAACTTTTGAAGCAAATCAATGTCTTGGAAGTTTCCCCATAAGTGGCTGACGTTGTTATGGAACTGAGTACACTGATCGGTATTGTTATTTCTGATCTCAACTGCCTCAGAGACTTCTCGAGCAACATTACCATCAAAACTGGCAATCAAAAAACTGCATAGGAGATTATCTCAGCGTCTACTGAAAAAGTTTTGACACTCGAGAAACGTTTTGAGCCAAATAAGAAGGAGGTCAAAAAATGTGACAAGAGCATTACAGAATGGGATAGACAAATTGTCATTTTGCAAAATAAAATCTCCCAAGCCAAACAATGCAAGCACAATCTGCTTAGCTCTATCAAAGATGAGGTGGCAAAAGAGATCCAAGATGGACTTTTTATTATCGTCCAACCGTTACGGAGGCTTTTGCTTCTGTTTAATATATAATGACTGAGGTTAACTTTGGTTGGTTAATCCGATCAGTTCATTGATGGTCAGCAAGTAAGATGGTATTAATGATGATCTTGCACGTATTTCGCGTGTATCTCACTGGTGGTTTTAAAAAACCACGCGAATTGACTTGGGTTACAGGTGTAATTTTGGGTGTATTGACTGCATCCTTTGGTGTAACTGGTTATTCTTTACCTTGGGACCAAATTGGTTATTGGGCAGTCAAAATTGTAACAGCCTTCAACATCTTGAAAAAGCTCAATAACTTGGGAAAGAGATTAAAACTCTCTCGACCAACAAAACTCTTTGCGAACACCGCCTGATGCTTCAAAGGTCGAAGTACGAAAAGATGAAAGGCTCTATTCCCATTTAAAGTTATCCTGTAGTATTTTTCTTTTTTTGTTAATCATGACTTTTGGCCCTTTGTGGCCTTTTTCTGTAATGGTTTAAGCCTATTTTGGTATTTTTATCAACCATATTAGCTTGATCTCTTTTCGTATGATTACTCTTTGATTATTTTTATCTCTTGAAGTGCAGGCTTATATTTTTTCAAATATTTCCCATTAACCTTTAAGATTCTTTTATCTTTGTCTAACTCTTCAATCTCATATGTGTCATTAGAAAAAACTTGTATAACTTGGAAAGGGCCTTCCTATTTAGGGTAACATTTACCTAAGGCTCTATCTTTTCGATACATAGGCAAAATTGCTTTCCACACCAATTCTTCTGGCGAGAACATTTTAACCTTAACTTTTTTGTTATAAGATGTATCTACTCTTTTCTTCGGCCTTCTAAACAATTCCAAAGCATTAAGCCTTTCTTCATCCAAACCAACCAACTCATCTAACATCATGTTCTAGTAGGATTCTGATGGAATCTCATGATGCCTTTGGATCCTCGTTAACTGTTAGTAAATTTCCATTGGCAATACTGCATCATGGCCAAACGTTAATCGAAATAGGTTGCATTTTTCGATTCTTCGGGAGAAGTTAGACATGCCCAAAGCACTTGATCCAAAGTCTTATGCCAATTTCTAGGCTTCTTTCCCACATGTTTCTTGATTAGACCAATCACTATTTTGTTTGCTGCTTCGACCTGACCGTTGGTATGAGCGTGATAGGGCGTGGAGGTTAACAATTTTAAACCTATTTCCTTGGCGAATTCTTGCATCTTTTGACCAGTAAAACTGATCCTTGATCCGTTGTAATGGTCTCTGGGATTCTAAATCTATAAATAATATTTTTTTTGATGAATTTGATTACGCCTTCTTGGTAGACATTTGGCAAAGGTATGGCTTTAATCTATTTCATAAAATAGTCAATACCTACAAAAATGTACCTTTGATTTTTTTATGATACTGGTCGAATTTCTCCAACCAAATCCAAAGCCCAGCCTCTAAAGGGTCATAGTTTGACTATGGAATGTAACTCACTTGTAGGAACATGTTGTATACCTGCGTGTACTTGACACTCTTGGCGTCTTTTAGCGAATTTGATACAGTCTTTTAACATGGTGGGCCAATACATGCCTTGTCGAAACAACAACCATTTCCTCTTGTGGCCTACCTGGTGTGCCCCACATGCCCCACTGTGGACAGTCGAAAGGGCTAAATATGCCTCTAAGGCACTTAAGTAAAACTCCCTCAAGAGTCTTTTTAAATAACTCATTCCCCAGAAGAACATAACTTAAAGCATGATACTTGATTTTTTTGCTCTGTGGAAGCTGTTGGATTTTGTAGACACTCCACTATTAGTTTCCTCCAATCTCTATCTGTCAAGCTATCTGTTGCAAGGATTTCTAAATTATCTTTATCAGTGTACCCTAGCTTTTTTGTTTCCAAATCTGATGGGGACAATCTGGCTGACACAACTCTTCCTCTGACTTTGATTGCATCTTGTAATTTTTCTTTCAAAATTTCATACCCTGAAGCAATCTGAGCCAAATCATTGGCCACTTGATTTTCTAATCGAGGTATGTGTCGAATACTAACCATTTCGAATATTTTCAGTAATCGGTTGGCTATTACAAAGTACATAATAAGGTTTTCTTTAACATATTTGTACTCTTTGTAAAAAAATTTATGACTAACTTTGAGTCTCCCATTATTTCGACTCGAGTTGCCCCAAATTCTAACAATATTTCAAGTCCGACTATTAAAGCCTCATATTCAGCCTCATTATTTGAACAAAGACCTTCGACTTTATACTTAAATTTTGTTAGAATTTTTTCAGGAGAAATGATCAACACTCCTACATCGGTCCCATCTCTATGGCTAGAGCCATCGAAATATAATTTCCAAGGCTCAAGCTCGAGATAGTTTATGTTATTTTCATTTATTGAGTGGTCGACTATAAAGTCTGCTAACACTTATCCTTTAACAGCCTTTAAAGGCATATATGTTAAAGAATATTTTGTTAAAGCTAAAGCCCATTTACCAATTCGACTATGCAAAATTGGTTCAGATAACATGTGTTTAATGATATTTAAATGAGACGAAACATAAACATCAACTGGTTTTATATAATACTTTAACTTCGTACAAGAAAAATACAAGCATAAACACAAATTTTCAACTATGTTATACCTAGTTTCTGCATCATTTAAGACTCTGCTAAGGTATTAAATGGCTCTTCCGACACCATTTTCATCCTCTTGAGCCAACATGTTCCCTAAAGTTTTATCTGATACACACACACACACACACACACACACACACACACACACACACACACACACACACACACAGATATATATATATATATATATATATATATATATATATATATATATATATATATATATATATATATATATATATATATATATATATATATATATATATATATATATATATATATATATATATATATATATATATATATATATATATATATATATATATATATATATATATATACTCATACTCTTATTCCTACAAAGTGGTGATAGAATTGGAGGATGACTCAAGTAATCCTTGATTTTGTCGAATGTTTCTTGTTGAGGTTGCCCTCATTTGAACTCTTCCTTGTTGAGTCGAAGCAGAGGGGAGAAAATTTGAGTCTTTCCATTGAGATTCGATATGAATCTCCTCAAGAAGTTAATCTTTCCCAGCAGTGACTGTAATTCCTTCTTTGTTGATGGCACTTTCGCCTCCATTTTGGCTTTGGTCTTGTTCTGATTTATTTTCAATTCCCTTTTTGTGGACCAAAAAGCCTAAGAAATCTCTCGCCTGTACACATAAAGCACATTTGAAGGGATTCATTTTTAGACCATGTCTTCTCATCCTTCTGAAAGATTGTCGAAGATGGTCAATATGATTCTTCCCTGAAATAGACTTAAGAACAATATCATCAATGTATATTTTCATAAAAGTCTCTATATATAATAATGTAAGATCGAATTCATTGCCCTTTGATACGTTGCCCCAACATTTTTTAAACCAAAAAGCATCACTACCCATTCGTAAGTGCCTAAGGCCCCAGGGCATTGAAAGGATGTCTTTGAGACATCCTCTTCAGCAATAAAAATTTGATTATATCCCGAATATTCATCAAGCATACTAAGGTATTCATGGCCTGCGAAAGAATCGACTAACATTTCCGCCACAGACATTGAATATTCATCCTTTAGGGTTGCATTATTTAAATCTCTAAAATCTATGCATACACTTAAAGAACCACTATTTTTAATAACATGCATAATATTTGCTAACCATTCGACATACCTGGTTGTACGAATGAATTTACATCGGAGAAACCTTTCGACCTCCTCTTTGATCTTCGAGAGAATTGTCAGTGCAAACTGCCTTGGATTTTGCTTGATGGGCTTATTCCCAGACTTTATTAGCAACTTCAATTCGACAAGATATCTACTTAAACCGGGCATCTCGTCGTAATCCCATGCGAAACAGTCTTTAAACTCCTTCAAAAGTTTAATTACTTCGATCTTGAGTTGTGAGTTGATGTTGGCACTCATGCATGTTGGTCTCTTTGTTGCCTCCCCTCCTAGATCAATTTCTTTAAATGGAACTTGCGCTAACATCTTGATACTGGATTCCAATGGATTCTTCTCAAAACCCAAAGGCTCGTCATCATAGATTGTATCAAGCCTCTGGCCTTGTTGTTTTTCCTGAACCTTATCAAGAGGTTCTGGATCGAAGTCCTTACCAGGACCTCCTTTGTATAATTCTTGGTTGGCTTCGACAGCCATATTTTCCACTTCAGCCTCTAAGGTCGTTTGTAAGTTATTTTTGGCTATGTAAGCCGAAATATTTTTTAGCACTTCGAACTTAGTCATCATCACTAAATTCACTTCCTCAACCTGTTGGGGTTATCCCAGATACACCAAGGTATGGCAGGTTGTCCTCTCCTACCACCTCTTTATCCCATCGAAAACCATCAACGGGATGTAAATACAATGAACAATAAACATCGACATCTGGGATGAAAGCAAAATTGGTCGAATTGCATGGAGTAATGTTGGGAAAGTGTTTGTCGAAACTGCGTTGATCGACATGATTAATTGGGGATTTGAAATAACCTTGATCAGCCTCAATATTTTTGAAAATATCGTCTGGATGCCATATTATTATTCTCGGGTGCATGGAAAGTGTACAACCCTAACTCCATGTATCCACTCTCGTCCCAACAGCAAGTTGTAGTTGGCCTTCGTTTCGACCACTATAAAATTAGTAGGTCTTATAATTGTCCCCACCGTCAAATCAACTTATATGACACCAAGAGTAGTGCCCACCTTTCCCTTATAATTAGATAGCACCATGTTGTGTGGTTTAGTATCTGTGTCATACTTGCCGATTCTCCTCAACATAAAGTACAACATCAGATTTACCGTAGCGCCGCAGTCCACCCGAATTTTATTGACCGCAATGCTCTCTACCTTTTCGGTAATAAATAAAGGCTTCAGATGATTTTTCATCGCCTCATCTGGTCGTTCGAAGAATGCATTCTGCTATTCAACACAGACATTATTCATCACATAGTAACACACTGGCTTGTGTGTTGCCATTTCTGCTTCTGTGTGCATATCCAAATCTTCGACCTCAGTTATCTGGTCGAATTCTCTTGGCAGAACCGATACCATATTTACTATGATATCCAAAGAGGCCTCTGACCTAGAGTCAAAATTATCCGTCAACATTTCATCTTCATCAATTTCTCAATCGCGTTTCTCCTTAGCCTCCTCTCCCTGGGTGGCGAACAACTTCCTTCCCACTGGTAAATTTTATAAAGACTTTAGTTCCTTCTCTTTCTCTTTCATGATAGGGAGGTTAGTGCTAGATTTAGCCTTAGCCTCAATCTTTCTTTAAGCCTTCCTTCTGCGCTGCTCCCTTCTCCATTGGGATTGAGACATTGGATTTTTTTCCTTTGTAGTTTTCTAAGACATAGGCCATCTTCTTAGAAGCCTAGAACTCCCTACGGTAAGCCATTGATGAGCCCCTGTCGTCATCGAATTTTTTCCATTTTTGTTATCCCTCCTACTTGCCTTCGACTGGCTTCATCCAACTTCCCTTTGAAGCCTCAGTTGTTGCTTTGAATGTAAAGGACATAACTTCTAGAACCCTTTGTTTCATTTTATCCTGCCTTGAATATGATTTTCTTGGGTCGAAGCCTCGTTTCCCATAGGAGGCCCTATGCTCACGCCTCTCTTTTTCCTTCCTTACACCCTCTATGTTGCATGCTGCCTTTTTGTCAAACACGACACTGCACCTTGGGTATAACATAACTTCATATTTTTTATTCTGGCACCTGTGAAGAAAGTCTATGAGGCTTTCATACTTCTTTGGGTAAGCCACTTTGTTGTATTCTTCCTGTCGACACTCCTCGTCAACTTCCATGGGGGTTTCCTGGGAGATCTCTACCATGTTAATGTCCATGTTGACATCACCAGCAATGTCCATCTTACAGAATTGCATTTGAAGGCCATCAGCAGCCTTGTCCATTCAAACGAAATCATCAGCAGTTTCCTTCATTATCATCATAAGGTTAGAGTCCTCAGTAACTCCTTTGGAGAAGCCATCAGTAACTCTGTTGTCGAAACTATCAGTAGTTTATTTGATGAAGCCCTCAATAGCTTCACGAACAAAATCTTTAATGATTTTCTGGTCAAGATCTTCAATAACCTGGACCAAAATAGTCTTATTAATGAAGTCTTCAGTGACTTTAACCATGGTGACTGCATTGTCGAAACCTTCAGCGACTTCGACCATGTTAACCTCTTTTGTCTCTATATAATGAGCGTCAGCAATCTGTAGAGGATCATTGTCAACTTTCATCTGGCTCTTTGTCTTCTCCCCGAATTTGAGTGTTCCCTCCAAGATAGCATTCTGAACAAGATCCCTGGAAAAAAAACATCGAGAGGTTTTATAACCCAAGAAATTATGGTATTTACAAAATCCTCTTTTCTTTCTTTGATCTAAAAGGGGTATTTTAGCACCAGGCGTGTCATACCCTAATTTTTGACACTAAGATTCTATTTTGCATAATCTGCATATCATAACATGCATTTCATCTTGCATAATGTCCAAAATGTCAGTCAGAATAAATTTGTTGGATTTACAGGCAAACTGGTCTAAATTTATTTCAAAATTTTACCAAACGCTTTATTTTTCCAATATGTTTATTTCACGTTGATTATTTTGGTGTGTTCATTTTATGTTTTCGAGCACTTTTTTGCCATACTTTTTATTTCGTTTTTTAATCATTTTTATTTAAATAATAATTTAATTTATTTAAATTTAATTAGATATTTAATGTAAATTTTTATTTTTATTAATTAATTTTATTTTTAATTAATTTATTAATATTTTATTTTTTAAAAATCACAAAAACATAATTTTTAATTCTTTTTATTCTTGTCTTATCATAAAAAAACATAAAAACATGATTTTTAACTCTTTTTATTCTTGTCTTATCATAAAAAAACAGAAAAACATAATTTTTAATTCTTGTCTTATCATAAAAAACATAAAAACTTGATTTTTAATTCTTTTTATTCCTGTCTTATCATAAAAAACACAAAAACATGATTTTTAATTCCTTTTATTCTTGTCTTATTATAAAAAATAAAAAAACATTATGTTAATTATTATTATTATTATTATCATTTTTGTCTATTTTCTAGTCCTGTATATATGCATTAGAAAAAACAAAGAGGATACACAAGAGAATCACTCCCACGCATAATTTATTCACGCATTACAAAGGGTGAGTGCATACATTGCAAAAGCAAAGACAACAACAACTACCACATGCTCACAAAAGAAATTGTTGCATAAAGAGGAAGAACATTTGAGTCATACCTATATAGAGTCCAGGTTTCATCTTATTCGCATTACCGTCGAAGATGCGTCGGACGAACTTCGATAAGTAAGTTCCTTTCACCTTTGTGCGTTGCTCAGTTGTTGTTTCTTCTTTGCGAATTACTCGAATTCCTCTTTAACTTATGTTATTCGCTCCAATTTAGTTGGTGTTGTGTGAATATCATGAAAATCTTTGTTTGGTGATTAATTTGAGGGTTCGTCTGATCGAGACAAACCACGTGCGAGAGGGAGAGAGTACTGGGTAATGTCTTTTGTCCATTTCCTTTTTTTTCTGACATGCAATGTTGTTGTTGTTGATGTGGGTCAGTGTGGGCTAGTCCCATGGCCCATGTTTCTTTTCTTTTTTTTCCTAACACACCCTTATTTGTTTATCTTACACTATATTGTTTTTTTTCTCAATTTTTAATTATTACTATATTTAATTAGTCTTTTATTAGATTCTAATTTTGAAATTATAATGTGTTTTAATTAGAATTCTAGTTCGTTGTTGAATAGTTTGTTCTTACTAATTAGGAGTTTTACTAGGAGATTAGGACGTCTTTTTTTTGAAGTTTATTGGTGATTAACTTCTAATTAACATATGGGGTCTTTATATTTGAATTTTTATTTGAGGATTGTGATTGATTGTTTGATAGTTTTTCGAGCACTTTGATTGCTTAGTTTAAAGTTGTGACACTCCTTGGTGAATCGTGATTAAGATAGGAATTCAAGATTTGGCGTGCATAGATAATTGTTCTTTCTCATGATCCCTTAGAATATTGGGTCAACCTTATCTTCAATAAATTGAACCAATATAGGCTTTAGGCTTTGATCTCTATTGCATGATAACATTAGGTCAGACTTTCTCTTTAATCTTATTTTAGATTCATAAAATTATGTTAGTTCCCTTAGAATGTTAACTTAGACAACCTACAACTAGGTTCCCCTTTTTCTCATGAGAGAATTAGACATAAGTCATCTTTGTAGTCGAGATATGATTCTCCTACCTCATAACATAGTCGAGAAAGATGTAGATTCTTTTCCACTTGAGAAAGTTATGTGACATGCTCGCCGATTCTATATCCGAGTTAGAGCCCTTCTTTTAATGTGAAGTAAAGATCCATCTTCCACATGTTTGTGGTGATTTAAGTCGAGTATTCTCCCTAAGATGACGACTTGTCTCTTCTCCTAGAATCAATCAATAAACCTTATCCCCTTAGAATCTTGACCACAATCAAGAGTACCTCACCCTTACTAAGGGGAACTACAAATGTCCTGATTTCATTTCTGTCAGGATACGTAGGCACGAGATGTGATGTCTTGGCGAGCATACTTAGAAATAACACCTTAAGTCTCCATTTACCTTTCACCCCTTAGAAAATAACAATAATACAATAAAACAAGAGGTTCCTATAGAGTACTACAGATACTTAGGATGATAGCATATTCCCTAGGTATAACCAACCCCCGAACCTTAGATTCTCTTTTGCTTTGTTTTTACATTACATGTTTATGGGTTATTCGTTCTTTTTCCCCTCCCTCGGATAAATTAAAGATCGGTGGTGAAAAATGATTTGTGATTTAAGTTAATCAATATTCTGTTATCCGATTCTCACTGCGACAAGGTGGTACTATCATTTGCCCATCTTTAACTAATAAATCAAAAAATTTGTCACATTTTGTGACGTCGAATATATAAGTTTTCTTAGGAAACATATCATTATTTTCTGATTTGAAAGGGTTTTTTCCATTCGAAGGTGCCAAAACCTTGCAGGAATATGGTGAACCCTTTTTCAATTCAGCGAGATCTACTTCATTCTCATCGAAACTCATGGGCTCACTGTAAGGCCATTCGTCATCTTCATCAAATTCTAGATAGGCTATTCTTTTATTCTTATTTACTCTAGCCTTTTCTTCTTTCAAATGTTCTAATTGTCAAACTCTATCGGCCAACTGGGCCATATCTCTCATGTATTGAGTATCTAATTTCTTCCTGATGGAATAATCTAGGCCGCCAGCAGCCATTTCGACTAACTCATGTTCTGGCACTTGTGTGAAACACCTTTCCTTGAGAAGTCAAAACATATTCAAATAATCGTGTATTGGCTCAGTAAACTTTCATTTTATACTTTTCAATTCCTTCAAACTAATCTTTGTTTGTCCCATGTAGAACTGCTCATGGAACAAACATTCTAACTGGGACCAATTATAAATCAAATTTGGAGGCAGGATTGTGAACCAAGTGAAAGCGTTCTTTGTAAGAGAACTTGGAAAATATTTTACCCTAAGGTTCTCATCATTCGAAATGTCTCTTGCTTCTATCAAATACCTAGCCACATGTTCGATAGTGGACTCAGTGGTATCCCCAGTAAACTTATGAACCTTTATTTTTGGGGTAAATCTGACTGAAGCATGTATTCGGACAACGGTGATGTATAATTTGACCATTGAAGGCCACAATTTACTCTATTATGTGCCATGTTTCTTTTGACCATGGTAGCCAGATTATTATATGTTATTACGTTTTACGTCGAACTTGTTGTACAACGTTTTCAGCATCTTGGTTCCTATTTACCAAAACTACCCTTGGTTCTTCTTCTCTAGGAACTTGTGGTTGATTCCTAGGTGGTTCGACTCTATGTCTTTTGATCATTCCCTGGTTATTTTGATTTGCATGGGGTACATTTCCTTGATTTTGTTGAATTTGGTTAATGGCGGTATCTTCGTCGAAAACTACCCCTTGGTTTTCTATCATATACTCCCTCGGTGGTTGTCGAGGGGGATTTGGTACACCAAATAATTCTACGAGGTGCGTCATTTACGCTGCTAATTGTTGATTAGTTTGGGTAGTACTCTGAATAAGAGGCTGAAAAGTTTCCCCCATAGTTTGAGACATCATTTGGACCACTTGAAGATTACGTTCGTCCATCTGTTGTCTCAAGCATGATGCATAACTTGTTGTCAAATTTGGCATTTGGACTGAATACCCTAATCCTAAAGTTTGACTGTTTCGACCCATATTTTCCCTAGAGCCAGATCCCTGTAATGGCGAAGTCATTACAGGTTTTGTATATAATGGAGGGGCGTTTTATAAGTTTGCCATCATCGAAGTTGGAATTCCATAGGGTGGGTCTCGAGGCAAGGGTATTGAAAACCCAGGAGGAGGGACGCTTCTGAACGTTGAAGCCCCTATTGGTGGTGGAGTCTGTAGAGGACCCCTTGACCCAATATAAGTCAGAATAGGTTGCGTATGGGCAATCAAATGTGTATATATCGAAATTTCCATATATGGTATTGCTTTAGAGACAGGCGCTGAGAAATATTTGGCTGGTTAGAATTTGCTGCCATTCTCCTCCTATATCTTCTCCTTGTTCTATATTTGTTAGCGGTGGCTACTTTACTACTTATTAATAACATGCAACGAAGTTTTCAAAGAAAAAAATTGACTGCAGAACTAACAAATTTTAAAAAATTTGAAGCAAATTTTATAATCACTTAGCATTGTCCCACTGGGCGTGCCAATTTGTTCACCGTGAAAATTGGTGAATAATCGCTGGTCTTACAAATCAAAAAAGATTTATTTTATTTGTAGGATCGACCACACAAATCCTAGGATATATGCTAATTGATCTTAAACAAAGTTTAAAAAGACAATGAACATTTCAACAGAGTTCATGATAAAATAACTTATTTCAAGTGTAAACGAAATTGGACACAAAGGAGTAAAATCAAAGTCCTGGTAAATGATGAATATAATAACTTGCATAAAAAAGGATAAATTCTTAATGATAAAGATTTATTAAATTGCATTGAAATGTAAAGATGTTGTTACATCAACGTACATTCTTACAAACTCGTTTTTCTACACACGGGTACTTGGAATATATTGAAGAATTTGTACACAATTGAACACACACAAATCCTAACACTAAGACTTGTTATTTATACTAATCGGAAATAAATGCTATTAACGACTAGCAAATGAAATCGAGACAAGTGGCGCTCTGCATGCCTTCGATTCCTAGAAACAATCCACGTGTCTTCTTTGAGGAATGGATAAGAACGAACTTTCCCTCCTCTTTTTGAATTCAAATATTCATATCGAAATGCCTTCAGTAGCACCTTTGTCGAATCGAATCTTCCAACTGCTAAGAAATATTTCAAAGTCCGTAGGATAGTTTCTCCTGGCAGAAGGACGCCTTTGAATCACATTCTAAAAATATTTGTCGCTACTGCGAAAAAAGAGGCCGACAATGACTAACAGAGTCGCCACCTATCGTTATTTATCCCAAAGAGGGGGAAAGGAAACGATCAGAAAAAACCTGACGAAAACGGGAAAAGACGAGGTCATTGCAACTAAGTCCTAGGTTCAGGAGTCGGTTACGCAAGGGGAAGGTATGAGCACCCCTCATGTCCGTCGTACTCGACGGGATCCACGCATGTGTTGTCTATCTAAAAGGGTGTGCAAACTATCTATGCTAAAGGCTTACGGGCAAAAGAAAAGAAAAAAGACTGACTCGGCAGAGCATCGCCGCTCTGTGCCTACGTACTCCCTCTTGCATTGGGAAAGTCAGAGTCAACGTAGTTCGACAAACTACGGCTAAAGAAGGGGGGAAGGTTGCTCGTTAAGACATCGTGTCTTATGCCTATGTACTTTCATCTGGTATGAAATATCAGAGCAAACGTAGTTCGGGCTAACGAGAACGCAGGTTGTTCAAAAGTTTCACCCGAGTAGGGTTAACAGACAGTTTTAGCAGTTTGGTGTATGCAGCTCGACCATTGGAGACTTAGGCATTACCATTTGCGATAGGACTGAAAGTTAACAACACTCTTGTTTATGAAAAGGTTTTCCTGATTAGGATCCCGAAGGATAAAAAGGAGTTTGAATTGTTTTTGTGTTTTTTAAAGAAGAAGTGTTTTGAGTTAGAGTGTTCATAATGTATGTTGTAACAAAATCTAAAAACCTAGGATCGAATGCGTCGCATATCGTCCTAAGGACTTATACTAAACACTCTAGGCAATTGAGAGGTAACCACTCAATCACCATTTCCCAAGCATAAGTCTCATGGCACAACATTCATTATCTTTATTAAGTGGATTGAAGTTGTTTGAATATGAGAAAAGAAGGGACAAACTAAAGGGAGACTAGACCAAACCCTAGAAGTTGTCATGCAAAGTGCACCTAAAGTTGGGGTCACAAAAGGGAAACATCTACCTAATGTTATCATGCATGGTTAGAACCCTAATGTCTATTATAACCTCTCTTAAACAAGAGAGATTAGAAATCCTAAGGGAAGGAAGACAAAAGAAGAAGAAGAAAGAACAATGGAAACATGCAAATGAGAGAATGCATACATGGAATGCACAAGTAGGAACACATGGAATGAAAGTAGGAGGAAAACATGTGTGGGGCAGTAGCCACCACAATCTCATCTCAAACCAAGCATGAATATAAGGATGCAAAGAGAAAAGAGAGAGGGATGCATCAAAAGCAAGAAAACAAGTGTGACAAAGTCACTAAGAAAAGTCCTCATGGATTCATTACTTTAGGTAAGCTTCAAGTTCCTCCTAAGGAGGGACCAAGCTACCTTAAATAACATTCCAAAGTCATGGAACAAAATGGAGGACAAGGAGAGAGTGCACAAATGCAAAATCAAATACATCACAAGAGAAAACAAGCATGTGCACAAAGGAAGAGCAAGAAAGCTCCACATGGAAACCCTAATTAAAAGACTCAAGAGATGAACACAAATGAGCAAGCAAAAAGAATTGCCATGACCTAAAATTGAACCAAAAACATCCTTAACATGTTAACAAGATGAATTACAAGGCATTGAAAGCTTAAGGGATCCAAAAATGTCATATCCAAGTCAATCTAGGTCAAGATGTGTGTGGGAACCTCCCTTGGAGATGACTTGACTTGCAAGTCATCTCAAAATTAGGAAAAAGGCTCAACAATTACCAAATAAAATGCACAAGAAAGCTAAACAAGTTAGCAAACAGAAGTCAATAGCACAAGGCCAATATCCCCTTAAAGCACCATCAAAAGAAAATTAAATTCAAGATGTACCACTTTGAAATGGGAGAATCGAGGGTCAAAAGGAAAGCACCAAAAGTCAACCCTAAAGTCAACCAACCAGGGGCAAACTGGTCCTCAAAAATTGTTCAACTCATCAAGTGTATGAGGATCAATTTTCATTCATTGGACCAAAGGGAAAAGGGAGAAACAATTAAAAGATCACACAATGTCATAATTTAATTCAAATAAAACCTATCCAATTAATTAATTCATTTTTAAATGAAAAATAAACTAAGAAAATAAAATAAAAATTCTATAAAATAAAGGACACTCCAAGGATTTTAAAACATATTTTTTGAGAATTTTACTAATTGGAGAAGTTATTTAAATGCATTAAATTGAAACAAGAAAATAAACAAAAAGAAATGAAAATAAAATTAAAAAACAAAACAGCGATGCATTTAGTAAAAGAAAACAGTTGAAAATGATAAATGGGCCAAAAGGGGGGTGCGAATAGAAGCTGAGGCCCAAGCGTCCAAACCAAAATTAGGTCAGACCAATGATCCACCAGGGCTGGTCAACAACAGGACCAGCGTGGAATTCAATTGAGATCGTCTGATGCTATGGTAATCAAATCACATGGCCATAAGCGTGCCAGCACATAAATGAGCAATTCAAACGTAATCCAGTGCACGTGGTCAAAGGGAGTATAAGATACATCTTAATCCTAAGCGTTAAACACAAAAGTCCACGGATCCAATGGCGTGTACATCATCTCCTACAATGGGAGTCAACCAAAACCAGAAAAAAAAAAAAACAAAGGGTGGCCGGAGATCCCTTCCGGTCATCTTCTCCGGCCGCCCAGCCACCGTGAAAAAGTTTCAGAAAATCACAGGTATCAAATCATCACCAAAAATGACAAAATCATAGTGCAAATTCATCCTCTCATCACGAGGAACTCAAATCCAACCTTAGTTTTCACTTTTGAGCAACACAAAGATCAAATCAAAGACAAATGTAAAATGTGCATAAACTGAGAAACTTAAAATCAGCCAACCAAAACATCCAAAACTCATCTACACTCCACAAGGAGTTCAAATCCATGTTTCATTTGTTCTAAAAACTCAAGAATGAGCCAAAATCCAAACAACAAGATTTATGCATCCAACATAAATCACACCAAATGCCAGTTCATTTTATATATTAAAGATCTACATTGTTTCTACGTCTCAAATATGCAATAATGGCACAGAAACAAAGCTTAAAAAGAGAGATATGGTGATTTTGAAATTACCTAGTGAAGCACCTCCACTGGGTCTTATCTTTGGCTGAACCTTTGAACAAACCACCCAGAAACGTTCCAAATAGTTCAAGGAAGCTTTTGATGAGCTCAATTTCACTTGACAATGGCCAAAACTCCAAAACCGTTTCTCACTTTTCTCCCTTTTTTCCTAGTTTCTATTTCTGCCAATTCACCACCAAAACGAGCTCTAAGGGTTTGGGAAGCTTCCTAGCCTTTTATATGTTGGGTTCAGATGAGAATGGTGTCTTAATTCATCCCCTAAAGCCCAATTGACAAATCAAATTTTTCTGACTTTTTTCACTTGCCATACTCGTATTTTTCCACTGCACCAACCTTAATTCTGTTACAAATCAAATGCACATGGCTTGAGTTGATCAAAGGGCCAAGAATTAAGCCTTGTTTTGATTCTATGGTAGATTTGCAATTTGTTTCTTCATGATGAAGAAACCATGAAAATGACCAATCTAAAGACATCAAATTAAAAATGTGAAAATGGAAATGTCTTTAGAACATTATTTGCACTCAAAAAATGCATAAATTTTCCTTGAAAAAGTTCCAAATCAAATAAATCCCAATTTCTCATTTTAAGCCTTCTTTATGAAAAATTCAAACACCCAATCCTCTATCCAAGCTCCAACCAAGACAAGAGATGATTTAGTAATGCAAATGTCCCTATTTGGAGCAAGTTTCATGTTGAAAAGATTTCCATTTGAAGTGTGCAAGTTGGTGAAATGGACCTATAATTTTATGACCTATAATCTTACTTTCCCAAAATACCCCTGACTTATAACCCTCATAACATGAGTTCTACAAATCAGATGAACAACTTCTAGTACTCTTTGGAAAGCTAAGACCATGCCCTAAAACTTTCATGTTAGCAAAAAGTTGAGGAGAAATATCCTTCTAGGTCAAAAATGGCTAGGAAGTTGGTTGACTTTTGTTGACCAAAATCACATTCATCTGATGACCTGTAACTTGTCTGGATCATAACTTGAGTTCTATAAATCCAATCAAGGACTTATAGTACTCAAAAGAAATCTAAGAACACGCTCTACAAGTTTCATGTTGGCCAAAAGTTGAGATGAGACTTGTATCTTGAGATAGGTGATCTTGAAGTTAGGCACTAAACATGGGATTTTACCATGAGAACCCTAATTTAGTAACTCCTCACACTATTAATCCTTGATGAATTGATCTTGAAATGATATATTAGACATCTCAACACAATATCCCATGACCATAGAGACTTGGAATTGAGTTGTAACTGTTAGACGATGGCTAGGATCTAGAAGGGGGGTTGAATAGCCCAATTAAAATTTGAGTCGGCGCTTACCAATTTAAAATTGGTTTTAAAAATGTTTTTAAAATGTGGAAGCGGCCTTGGAAAAAACTCGTCTAAAACGAACCATTATTGGAGGATCGGATATGCGTTAAGCTAATGGATTTGATAATAAAAGAAAAATAGATTCAATACACCAGTCACACTAATCAATTGATTTCACACAATTTAATAGTGCTAGTTTCAATGTTCAACACAGTCCACCAAAATATAGCAAGTAAACGAAGTAAGTTTTAGTTCAGACAATTTATCGAACACTTGGTGTGCAAAACACTCCAAGTGAATTTTTGACTTAAGTAAGTAACTTTAAAATCCTTGTACAATTGTTTATTATACACACGTTAAAACAGTTCCAGTTACTTACTAAATTCAATGCTAGAATCAATAAAATTGCTTAAACTAAAATCACTTAATTTTTAAGCTGAAATTGAAAATGCTGAAAAATAAAGAACACAAAGATTTGTTGAGGAAGTTCCCTCGTCGTCCTCGCTTCGGGGTACGTCTGCTCTCAATTCTAAAAATAGAATTGAGATGATTTATAATAGATATCACCTGAAAAGTTGTAGTAGTTTATACAAGAGTTGATAAGCAATAATACAAACAATCCCTATAGATGTTGAAGTTGCTATCACTTCTTGCTCCTTGATTCGAGTTGAATCAAGACCTCTGATCGTTGTGAATTGACCTCCGATTCCAGCCCCTTTGTTGAATGCCTTTCAGTTCTTCAAACCCCCGGCCCGGCTGATCTTTAGACACCAACGAATCGAACCCGGAACTCCCTTCAACACTTCACATCCCCTGCTACTAGATTGATGAAAAACGTTTCTCAATCACCTTCGCACCGCTGAATGTTGATGGCGAATATCCGTACCAAAAACCCCCAAAATTTGTAGAATCTTGGAGGGCAAAACCTTCAAGGTTTTATTCAAGAAAAATCTGCCACAAATCTCCACCCGAACCGGACTTTCCCTCAACGGATTCGAACCTTATCACCTTAAACAAGACACAAAGCACTCCAAAAATGGTTGTGTGTAGTTGCAGTGTTGTGTGTTGTTTGAGGATGAAGATGAAGAGAAATGTAGCACCTATTTCACTATTCTTGTTTTCACAATATACTCAAAATGTAATTGTTATTTGTTAAAAATGAACAACCTTCTATTTATAGTAGTAAGACAAATAACTAACACAACAAGATTTCAAACAGTGAAGAAAATACTTAACAACGCGCGAACAATCAACCATAACAGGTTCATACGTTGACGCATGACCTGAAGATTTCAGTAATGTTAAAGTTTCAACAGTATGCGTCGACCATAGGTCGGCGCACGCTGACCCGTGAGAATTGTGAAGACTTCATGCGCCTACTGATCGTCAACTCATGGTGTCCATGCGCTGACCCATGGAAAATTGACTTGGTGTGCGCTGACTGGTACGGTCGACTCAGAGCTTTAAAGCCTGCAAAAAATCATCATTTGTTGTTTCGTGCATTTTGTCACGACTGAATATTTATCACGTGTTTTTCCAATGATGATATGATGAATTAAAGAAATATAAGAAGGATATGATATGTTAAATATTGCAATTGTCTTTTGGGTGAAATTGACAGCTCCTTATTGATCCGAGGTTGAACTTTGTCATCATCGAAACTTTAGAATATATGTTTTGTGACTGCTTGCCCTCACAGTAACCTCCTTCAATTTCACAGCTAATTGAGGATTTACCAGATGAAAACCCTAAATGCCACATTCTTGCTTGGGGCTTGTTCCACTTCATACAACAACTTGAATAAGCTTTAAATGACACTCAAAGCACTCAATGAGCTCTCTCAATATCTCATACCCATAATCATGCATTCAAAATCTTCTGATGCTCTTCAGTTGACCTCCAAGTTAGGAGCTGACCCACACCCATCCATCTATTATTTCACAAGACCATTGACCACTTCAAGATGCCTTGATGACCATTCAAGCTTAAGTAACATCCCTTGCTTAACTCAACCCTCTGAGAAGACTTCTCTTGCTATGCACAAACTCTTGATCCCCTGTTCAATGAAATATGCTATGCAATGCAAATGCTAGAACAAAATGAAATGAAATGAAACATAAACCAAGTTAAGACAAGGTTGAGCAAATTTTGGGGTACAACAATATGGATCCTGTCGAAGTATGCAGATTTCTTCAGCAACTCTATTTCTCTCTTTTCATCCAGTTCAGGCGTCGAAATTTAGAGCCAACACATGTATCCTCCATCTACACACAAATTGCCATCATATGAGCATATGAGTCCTTGAAGTGCAAGTTGTTGTCCAACACTTTTAGGGACACCACTATGCGATGGATGATGGGTCTACCTTGTGCCTCAGTGGCCAGCTATCAAGAGCTGGTAAAGAAACTTTTGAACTAGTTTGTCGCAACTGTCACAGAAAATTATCCACCACCAATTTGTTCAACATACACCAGGGTCTGTCAGAGTTGCTGATGGACTACCTCACCTGATTTAACGAGCCATCATCTTGGTCGTCCCACCAAACCAAGAAATGTTTATGGGGGCGTTCCAAAATGGACTCAAGTCAGAACACTTTAATGAGTCTTTCGCCTTAGAAGTCAGGACTCTCGTTGGCAGAAGTGGTCACCAAAGTAGGATGTTACATAAAGGGTGAGAAGAAAAATGTTGAAAAGAATATGCACGATGTTAAAGAGCGTGTTCCCGATACCGATGGTTCACACCACCAGAGGAAGAATAATTATACCTCTCCCATAAAGGACAAGATTGCATTCAAGAGGGTAGGTAAGATGAAGGAGAACTTTCACACCCCTGAACACTCGTTGTGAGTACATATGGTGCAAGGTTTTTCACCTACACAACATTCATATGCCGCATGCTCTGAAGGCGAATGTAATGGGTCATGAACCGAGAAGATGGTTCAAGTTGCATAGAGTCAAAGGACATTACACTAAATGTTGTTACCAACTCAAAAAGGAAATTGAAAGACTAATCCAGGAGGGACGCCTTAAGAAATATGTGAAGGGAAACTCTTTCCATTCTCCATACTTGTATAACTCGTAAGGAAAGATGGTGTAGGAATCCCCAGACCCAACAAAGCAACAAAGGTATCCCAAAATGAGGTTATTAAAGTTATGTGTCATACGCTCAATACCATAACATGAGGATTCGTATGGGGACATGGAAACTAGCTTCGTACGTAGAAGGTACGCTTGCCAAATCCTGAGTAAAGAAGACTTCATAGATGTCGAGACCGAAGGAGAAACAAAGCACCAGAAGCCACAATCACCTTCTCTAAGAAAGATGAAACTAACACCCACCCTCACAAAGATGACCACATGGTCATTACCGTCAAATACGACAAATGAGTTATCGTAAACTAGGGGAATTTTGTAGTCGTTATGTTATCGTATTCATTCCATGCAGATCCAAGCTTTGGTTGATTTACACCCTCAACAATTATACTAGGAATGAAGCGACCATTTTAGACATTTTTCCAAACTTCTACGCCCCGTGACTCAAGGAACACCCACATTCTAGTTTTCCAAAAATCGTAACATTCACCACTGAAACTAGGTGGTCTTTTGATGATAAAATCTTCTCCTATGAATGGTTTAGTGGAAACCATTTTTTTCCAGATCTAAGAGCAATTATCCAAACTCTTACTCTAATTCCAATTGTAATTATGAGATGCAATCTAAGAGGAAAGGGTGGAGGTTGAATTTGGACTGTTAAATTTTTCTCTTTTTTGAAAGGCAATATAGAAAATACAATAATTTTTATGTTAAAAATAAAAACTAAAAACAAATGATGAGGAGAGAAGGTAATATAATTACCAAATTCGTCTTATTCTATGAATAAAGAATGCTGAATAATAAGCATTTGTGTGGCACGTTTTCACATATTAACTAGTATACAACATCAAATATAATATTTTTAACAATGAATTAAATAATCACATAAATATGTTACTTGAAGCATTATCATGTAACTAGAAGCATTGTTAAGCCATATTTTGTTTGGAGTAGTCAAATGAATTATATTCTTTCTTTAAGTGGTAGGTTAGGGAATTGAAAAAAAATAGGAAAAAATATAAAATAATAAAATCAATTGTAAAAAATAAATGGACAAGCGTGTCATACTAGTACCTTCCAAATATGTTCGGTTGCATGGTCATTATAAATTGTCGATTTTGACATGTCGTACAGGCCTCTAAGATTTGTCTCCTCATGATGATGTTCCTCCTACACCTCATGATCTTCTAGTTGTGGCTTAAAGTGTTTATCACTCTCTGATTTAATTTTTCTTTTGATGTTCATGCCTAACATAGGAAGTCGATGAGACTTCGTTCCCCCTTAAGCAGTTTTTGAAAACATCCCTATTTATTATTGAAAAATTTACAAAAACATAAGTAAATCAACACATTTGACAAAAAAAAGTCGCCACACAGAAAAATCAACACATAGAAAAATAGATAATGCATACACTCTTCACCATTTTGAATTATAGAATTTGAAGGCATGCAGAACAACTCATCCTATGATTATATAATGCAAAAACATCGCACAATGGTGCATGCTCGGATTCCAATCAAAAGTTATGCATAATGATGAATATGGCGCATGCTTGAATTTTATATTTTAAACAAAACCAACACAAAAAAAGAAAAAACAAACCAAAAATACTTAAAATTTAGAAAAACTAACCTCTTGTTTAATAGTTGAAAACTTCAAAGACTTGATGAATTAGATTAAAATTAGATGAAAAATGAGACAATGTAGAGGATTTTGAGTATTTTTATTACTCAAATATGGAAATGCATAAATGAAGGGGAATAATAAATAATAGTAAGACATGTGAGATGCTCAAATTATAAAATATGAAATGTTTTAAATTATGAAATCTCAAGAACATTTATGAAATTTCAAAAGTTTACAGGAGTATATTCGGATGAGAGATTTCAAAAGTTTACAGGAGTATATTCGGATGAGAGATTTAAAGATGAAAAATAACTTTTGAAAAAATTTAAAATGATCCATCAAAATCCATTATTTAGATGAAAAAGATATAAATAATGGTTAAAATTATAAAATAAAAAATTATAAAGTATTTTGTTCAAATTAAAATTAAAGAATTTCAAATAACAATTAATATTAAGAATTTGAAGTCGATCCCTATATTTCTTAAAAAATAAAATGACCCCCAAAAATTATAAAAAATTGCAAATTAGGCCTTGAAGATTTCTCTTTAAATTATAAAAAATTGCAAATTGATCCTTATATTTCTCAATTGTAATGGATCAAAACAAGTTGGATTACCCATTTATCGAACTCTTTCCGGTTTATCTGATCAAGCTTTAAATTCTCAAATCCCTAATTTTCTTCACTCTCCACTCTCTCCTCCATCACACTCCTCGGTAACAGGTTCGATAATCAAAAATCTCAACTTTCCTTTCTTCTCATCATCTTCAATTTCAATTTCCAGCATATATCTAACGGAAACACTGTATTCTCCTTTTCTTTGATTTTTCAGTGAGTTACAATGGTTGAATCGCTCTTTGAAGATATTTTTAGAGTTGAGAAATTAAACCCAGATGACAAAAAATTGTTCGAGAAAGGTACTGAAACTTTTCTATTATCATTTTTTTTTCAATTCTCTGATTAGCGAAATGTGAATTTATTCTGATTTATTTTATATGGTGGTTTAGTTAATCGCATTGAAGCAAGAAGTGAAAGGTTTGATATGTTTATGCACTTAGACATCAATTCTGAGCTGTATCCGTTAAAGGAGGGACAGAAATTTTTTCTTAAGGTTGTTTCAACACTCAATCCTGATGGTACCCCTGATACTGGCTACTATAATCCGGTAATTCATTTCATTGCTTGTTATATGTGAATCATTGACACTGACAAGCCGACACGAATAATAATTTGAAAAAATGAGTAAATTATATATGATCACAAGTGCGTTTTCGGACACTGATACAGACACACCTTTTTTCAGAGGAGTCGGTGCTACATAGCTTGGTATTTGTTATAAGAAACCATTTGAGTTAAAAATGTACAATGATAATTAATAGTGATTTTTTTAGTAGTGTTATTAGAACAATGTTGAAGGGAAATGATAGAGTGAAGATTAGATGACAATCACTAGCGGTAACCTTTGTAGTTACACCAAATTTTCGTGTTGAAAGAATGTGTGTTTGGTGCATGGTACGTGTCGGAATCCAACACTGAGATACACTGCTACGTCGGGTTACATTCTATCACTTCCGTGCTCTTAAATTATTATATATGTCAGTATTGTGTACAATGTTTGTGATTGTGTTGGTGCTTGACATTGACAGAGTCTAACTTTTCTTGATCAAATGAAGTTAGTTTGTTGGACTTACCTATCGGAACCTTTCTTTTTCTTAAAAGGATTATGATTGATGTCAAGAGAGAGAAGAACCATGGTGTAAAAGATTATATACCTTTCTACAATGTATTTGTGTATCTTTCATGTGAATTTAATGGATAGTGCATAAAGTAGTGATAGCCTCAAGCACACAACATAGCCTTTGTCATCAGAAGTTATAGGGTACTAATGGAGCCTGATTTTTTATGGCTCATGTATAACCTACTATAACAGCCCAGGGTCTTCGTTCTGTAACTCTCTAGTTTAAGAGTCGAGTTTAAGAGGCTCCACTAGCTTACCTCGCCTCTCGAGTTTGACAACCTTGCCCATGATCAAGGATCAAGAAGTGTTGTCAAAAATTGGTCATGGCGGATATTGGTGGTGGATTTTTTGATATAGAAAATTTGTGAAGGATGATGGGGTCATACGTCGTGCTGTATGTTGGGTTTTTGGCTTTATGTCATTCATCGTCTATAATATCAAGCAAGAACTAGCATGTTAAATGATTTAGATGGTGAATTAGTATTGGCATATGAATAAGGTTTCATTGTAGGATAAAAGAAGCTAGGATCATTAAATTGTATCTCTTAAGAGACATGGTTTACAATGATAGGTGAAAGAGATATGAACCCTGGCCCAAAGAGGCATAATCTTCCAGTTAACAATTAGGAAAATAGTCATTCTTTTTTGATCATTTACATCTTCTACTGCTCTTAAGATCTTTCCTTTTTACAATCATTAAGAATGAGATAATTTTATTTATAAATTAAAAACAATTCCAACTGGTCTTAAAATAGTAGTGTTAATAACTTCTGCGCCAGTAAAAGTACTGTGATCTGCAACTCCCGTTTATAGCTGTAGTATCTTGGCCTTGTCCATTTTTTCTTTTTATGCTTGCTGTTTCATTCTTTTAACTGTTGTATGTTAAATCAGTAATCCTTAGTTTTCCTAACAGCAATCTGCTTCTTTTCTTTGCCTTATAATTATCTAGGGCAATCGACAATCTTTGGCTGATACCTTTGAATATGTCATGTATGGAAAGCTCTACAGAGTAACAGAGAGTACTGGGCGTGAAAAAGCGTAAGTCTTTTACCTACTTTAAATATCAGCTTGAATTAATCACGTAGTTTGTAATAGTACTCAGTGGTGCATGCCGTTTTCAAGTGGCGCAGTTAACTTGTTAAAAATAATTGCTTTCTTGAGATTTAGATCTAGAGTGTCAATCCCTGGATGTTTTTCCCAAGAAACTTCCCGGGTAGAGTTGAACGTGATCTTTACATTATGATTTAAGGCTGTGCTGTGGTGTATTTATGGTTTTTGTTCTTAATTTGATTTTTCGCAGAGAGTTACTGATTTCATTTGGTGGACTTCTGATGATGATGAAGGGAGATCACTCTCATTTCAACAAGTTTGAACTTGATCAAAGGTTGTATCTTCTGATCAGGAAAGTATGAAGATGAAGTTAAAAACGTTTCTAATGTCAATGTTTGGAAGGTTTGTTTACGTTTGTAATACTAATGCGGAGTCTTTGCGATCTGATGATGTTTTAAAAACAAATAGTTGGACCTTGAAGTAACTTTTGGCAGAAATGATCAACAACAAAAAATTGTAATTCAGCCCTTAAAGTTTGATTTCTGACCAAGGATTGTAGCATGACTATCTACTTTGGATTAGTTTCTAGTAAATGAATTTTAATTAAATAATGATCACACAAAATGTTATTATCCAAAGAGGAATTCTTCCGGTAGTATTGGCCATTTATTTATCCCACTTTCCTCCACATTTGATCAAGTAGTATGACTATATACCATTCATGTATATTTTTTTTTCTTTCGGAGTGAGAGGGATAGCTAAAGTGCTTTTTTGAAATAAATTATTAAAAAGAGATTTAAATAAAGAGTTTAATTGTAATGCATTGAGAGTGTACACTGTTAAATTATTTTACACTGTTATTTAATAGGAATATATCATTCTATCATGTCATATAATTATTTTAAAATTTTTAATATGACTTGGCGGGATGCATGGTCGTCACTGATTGATATATAATAGTGAAGTTTAAAAAAAAAAGAGATTTAAGATTTGTTATGATATTTTATTTTTATAAATAATGATAATTTTAAGTTTAAAACGATATAGAATTGTTCTAAAAGTTTAGGAAGATAGATTAATAATAAAAAGAAAAAGAGTAATAGATTTTGAAAATAAAATGAAATAGTTAAACGGTTAGTGCCCGTGATGATATGTAAAAGAGACAAAAATAATTTAAATATTATAAATTATAATATATTTTATTTAATCTCAAAAAGGTTGGAGATGTCTATAATATTATATTATAGGATATAGTTGTGTTAAAACACGTTTTTATAAATTATGTGTTTGGGGTTTAGGGTGTTACATTACTTCATGATTATTTTGGTTTATGTTGCCTTCGACTATTTTAGATATGGATGGTTTGTCAGGTGTCGCTTGTTGTAGTATTTGATTATTAGGCATTTGTTGAATAGGTGTTTGAGACGCACCAAAGAGGTCAGTAATTTCACCCTTTTGGTGTGTCAATTGCTAATAACTACGATCGGTTTTCTGAATTAGAGGATTGAGCACTATGCATATTAGGTGTGTGAGCATGTTAACCATTTCATGATTACTTTCATCCATTTATTGTCTCACAGATTACAGAGATTCAGTATTAAAGATGTCATATACGAGGGTTATACCCTAATCCTCTTGGTGGTTGCACAATTCAACCATGATTACTAATAGCTGATCCCGAGGCTAATTATGGATTAATAAGGGACGCAACATCCATTTGTTACCTGCATACGTTGATGCACTAGTTTGTAGGTCTGTCATCATTGTAGTTGGTATTTATAAGGGGGTTCCATACCACTTGGAAATAACATAAAATTTAAGGGAAATGAGGTCGTGGGTCTCCTATTATACTTTGTGTAGCCTTAGGAGTAGTAGACACACTCATTACTTATGGTAAGGATACCATCACTTATGGCGGTACAATCGACGCTGTTATTTGGCATATAATAGTAAGATTCCCTCCAATAGAAGTTGAAGTTCCCGCATTACTAGCCATCGACCCGAGTGATTATTCTTCGAGGTTTTGCGCATTGTTCTAGGGATGGGGTTGATGTTTTGCATGATGAGTAATTTCTAGAAGGTTTTTTTACCATTTCTTAGACGCCTAAACACTCAACAAATGAAGACATTACATGAAAAAAGAGCAAAATAACTAATATAAACGACACAACACTTTTCTGAAAAAGGTTTAAAATTATTTGCACGAAAGGGGTCCCACGGGCCAGGTCAATTTGTCTACTGGTAAATTTAGTTAACAACCACAAGTTTAGTTCACTTACGAGATTAACTCAAAAAATCTCAAGGACAATTTTGTGTAGAGAGAAATGTAAAGAGAAAAGCAATGGTGATTTAAAGTTAATGCTTAAATGCTAACGAATTGAATGTAAATGTTGGTTGCAGTGAGCTTTGGACAAAGATGATAAACAAAAACAACAAGAAAAGTTATAAAAAGACTGTTGTAATTGAAAAGACTTAAAAGAAATGGTGTGCATATTCATACATATTTTTATCAAACTCGTTTCTCTCTGTGACTCAGATACTTTGAGTTCTATAGAAATTTCTGAATGAAAATTGCGACCCCTAATTCTATACAAGAGAGTTAGTTTATATAATACTACATTGTTAACCGTCAACAACAATTACTTTTCCAGCGCTCGACACGTACTATAATACGTGTGTTCCCATACTTTGGCGTGCTTCCACGTGTCTTGGTCTTCAAAGATGAAAAATGCCTAAAAAATTAATCACCATGCTGATAATTGTGTTGATAACTGCTTTGAACCTCTTAACTGCCTTTGTCGAGAGTCTCTGATAAACTCCCA
Source organism: Lathyrus sativus (assembly GCA_963859935.3). Lineage (NCBI taxonomy): Eukaryota > Viridiplantae > Streptophyta > Magnoliopsida > Fabales > Fabaceae > Lathyrus > Lathyrus sativus. The sequence goes on along the minus strand of OZ012740.1, from coordinate 487,408,683 downwards.
TAAAGCTGAGGCATCTTCGTATCACATAGTCTTTGGACTTAAGAATATCCTAAGTCTCTAACACTTGGTAGACATGTCGACTTCGACACTGGTCGAAGATCTTATTTGTGAAATCCTTTTCAAGATTCTGAACATGTTTGGAAAAGAGTGGTCCTAATCTTGTAGATCTATTCTTAAAAGTCCTCTAAACCAGCCTTTGCCTTGACACAACTGATAGTTAGTCAATCATCTTAGTTTATATAGTTAATATGTTGAAGCCTTTGACATTTGGCATTTTCAACATAACTATTACCATTTTTTGTTGATTCTTCTCCGACTACAATGTAGTAATTTTCTTACTGCTAAAAAATAAGCCGAAATTATATGTGTTTATTTTAAAATTAGCACATATATTTAATATATAACAATATGATGTTTGATATAAAATTTTCAAAACTTTTACTCTTATACGATACTAGCGTCCAGACGGGCACTCACGTTACCGTCTGTCTGCTTTTTATAATACTCACGCGTGTAAAATATAAATTATATTATTATTTTTAATTAATTTTTATTTTATTATTTATTATTTGTAAAATAATGGTATAAACGATAATAAACTATCACATGATCACCATTTGTTAAAAAGAAAAGTTAATATTTAAAATAAAAACTGAAAAGGATATATTTGAAAGAAAAAAAAGCTACACCAAAATCATATTTTCCCTTTATATATAGGTATAGATTTTAATTAATTTTCATTTTATTATTTATCATTTGTAAAATAATAGTAGTAGATAATGGTATAAAAGATAATAAACTATCACATAACCACCATTTGTTAAAAAGAGAAGTTAAGATTTAAAATAAAAATTGAAAAAGATATATTTGGAAGAAAAAAAGTTACACCAAAATAATGTTTTCCCTTTATATATAGGTATAGATTAGAAGGCATGTAATTTTTTTTATAGAAAAATAAAAAAACAATTTTCAATAACTAATTATTTTACTTGTTTTTTTATTTCAAAAATATTTCTAAAAATATAAACAATTTATGCAATTCATTTGTAGAAATAGTATTACTGATAATATGATTCCTATGAATATAAAGGATTATAATCCTTTACCTTTTAAGGAGAACATAAAGTGAATTTAGGTAAAATGTGAGAGATAATCATGTTTAATTTTTAAAAAAAACACAAACAAAACACACCAGTAAAAAGATTATGTATATCTAGAAGGAGTTAAACAACCTCGAAAACAATAATGAGTCCAACATGGAAAACCCAAAGACCAACATGAAAAACCTAGATGATCAAACGAAGACGAAAAACAACAAAAATCATTGAATCAAAGAAAGCGGTACAAAAGAAGATGGAACAAACGATAAAAACCCTGGAATAAAGCATTAAAACCAAAAAAATACCAACATGCAAAGCTATCTAATACACAATAGCGAGGTTACCTTGGAAACCAAAAGGATCGTCATTATTAACAACACGAATCTCGCCATAGAAGGTGATTGGAACACTGGTGCATAATTCTGAAACAAAACAAATGAAACAATAAATTATACAACTTGGAACCAAAGAGTTTTCAAAAATCCCACTGCATGAGAATGCCATCCAATCATTAATTCAATGTATCTTGCAAAGAAGATGAAGGCGAATGATCAAAATTAGGACATATTGCAAGACTTTGATTAATATGGTGGATCAAAATAACATGAGAAATATTAGGGTTCGGGGAGAAGAAAGAAAGAGAAGACGAAGATAGAGAAACATTCTAGTAAAATGCAACTGATAAAACTTACTTGGGCAAAATAATCTCAACCACTCAAAAACCCCAAAAGACTTTAAATATTTAGGGCATAAACCATGTTAGTGATATAACAATGGAATGACCCATTACTTGGCAAAAAAAAAAGCTATTATAGATAAAAAAAACGATGAGTATAAACTTTTGAGATTGACATCAATTTTCGTAAAACTAACTTGACAGCTAGATGTTGGATAAGATGTCCTAACATAAATAACTAACTGAAGATTCAAATGTCAGACGCGATGTCCTATCATGATGATTCAACATCTTTGTCTGTTACTTTTCAGTTTTTGATTATGATATTTTACTTCCAAATTTGAGATTATTTTAGGAATATTTGTTTATCCTATGTGGCTTCAAGATTGGGGAATCAAAGATTATGTAGGAATCTGAAGATGTCATTTTCTAAGTGTGAAGTCACTTTATGAAATTTTGGATTGAAGAAACTATTCTTTTGGAGAATCAGTTGCAGATTATGTGTAACATAATTGTTGCATTTTTTAAGCCTAAATCCAGTCTAGTTTATGGTTATAAATATGATGGATTTAACCTAAGAAAAGTGTGGAACATACTTTGTTGCTTAGTGTGTTCAGGGTTTGTATTTTGTGAGCCTCTCTAGTGTTGTGTTGATACTTGAGTTGGATTGTTTACATTGAATTGTGATTTCTGTAACTGTTGTGATTGAAAGAGAATTAAGAATGGTCTCATACCTAGGAAGAGTTTTGGTAGAAATTAAGCACGGGTAGCGATTAAGTGATAAGTTGTAAACCGAAGATTGTTTAACTTATAATTAATAATATCTAGTGGATTTCATTCCTTGCTTGATAGCCCCCATATGTAGGTGTTGTTGTTCACCAAACTGATTTTACAATTAAAGTGTGTTTGTTTACTTTCTGTAAGTTTTCATTGTGCTGCTTCTTGTCATTGTTCTCAGCAGATGTCAAACGTCTTGACATCTCTCAGGACATTTGAGATATGCATACCAGAATTTCAATTGGTATACAAGCAGGCATCCTGCTCTGCATCTGGGTGAGATTTAGGGAAGTTACTTTCTGGTACAATGGACAAATAAGGAGGAATATTGAATAGAACATAAATTCTTGATGGATCCAATTATGAATATTGGAAAGTGCGCATGGTGGCCTTTTATCAAGTCTATATGGATGGTAAAGCTTGGAAGTCTGTGGTCAAAGGATGGGATCTACCAAAGGTTAAAGATCAGGAAGGTCAGATTACTAATATGATAAAGCCTGAGGAAGATTGGGATGACGAAGATGACAAGCTTGCTCAAGGTAATTCCAAAGCATTAAATGCCTTATTCAATAATGTGGACAAGAACATTTTCAAGTCGATCAAGAATTGTACTGTTGCCAAGGAGGCTTGGGAGATTTTCAAGATTGCACATGAAGGAACTTTTAGGGTGAAATCATCAAGACTTTAACTTCTCACAACCAAGTTTGAGAACTTAAAGATGAGAGAGGATGAAAGTATTCAAGACTTTCATATGAATATCGTTAATATAGGCAATACTTTTAGTGATCTTGGATAAAAGATTCCTGAAGCTAAGTTGGTCCAAAAAATTCTAAGATCTCTTCCCAATAAGTTTGACATGAAGGTAACTGCCATTGAAGAAGCTCAAGATATAAATATCCTAAAAGTGGATGAACTCACAGGTTCTCTTCAAATTTTTGAAATGGCTATCAGTGAGAAATCTGAGAAGAAGAAAAGCATATTCTCGGTGTCTTATCAAGATGAATGTAAGACAAATTCCAAGGAAGAATTGTCTAAGGCAATTGTGCTTCTCGGAAAATAGTACAATCAATTGCTGAAGAGGATGGACGGGGAGTCCAGATCAAATGTCAAGACTCAGTCATCCGACAACAACAAAAGGAAGGATTTTGGAAGAAAGTCCAAAAATGAAGAGAAAGCTAACAAAGGGAAAGGAATACAGTGCTATGGTGCAAAGTATTTGGACACATCAAATCTGATTGTCCTACCTTTCTCAAGAAGGAGAAAAAAAGGCTTGTCTACATCATGTCTGAGGATGATTATTCAAGTGAAGGAGTTAAACAGGTTTCTAGTTTTACTGGGGTATTTGACTCTGATGGAGAATCAGATATTAGAGAACTTTTAAATGACGATCTGGCTAGCTCATACAGGGACTTATGCATTAGAAGTGCAGAAATATGTCATATAGGAGAGGATCAACATAATGTCATCGTCCGTCTTGAGGCTGAAAGGTTGAAGCACCTAGACACCATCTCTGACCTAAAGGAGGAAGTTGTTTTGCTCAACTCCAAACTTGACAATATGACTAAAACTGTTAGAATGCTCAACAACATTTCTGATGTGCTGGATGAGATTCTTCAATTTAGGAGGAATGTTGGAGATATCAGAAGACTTGGCTACAACGGCCAAGTTGTGATGATAAAAGAAAAGAGCCAGCATTGAGATCTACTCGACCTAGAACAAAGCAGAATTGGAAGATGTCAAAAGGGATGTCCCAACATCAACACAAACATCAGAAATTTCTTCAGGAAGCAAGAAGCAGAACTGGAAATGTCATCATTGTGGTAGGTATGGTCACATTAAACCTTAATTCTACAAGCTACATGGTTATCCCAAATCTTCTTCACCACTCAGAAAGATACAGGCTGGTAAAGTAGAAAAGAAGTGGATTCCCAAGAATGACTATTTAGCTCTCATAGCTCGTTCCTCTTTAAGAGCCTCTGCTAGTGAAAGGTGGTACTTTAATAGAGGTTGTTCTAGACACATGACTGGTGTCAAGAATTTTCTGGTGGATATTGAATCACATGCCACTAGTTATGTCACCTTTGAAGATGGATCCAATGGGGAATTTATAGGTGTTAGAGAGCTAGACTATACTGGGCAGCCTAGACTTGATAATGTGATGATTGTCCAAGGTCTGACTGCAAATTTGATAAGTATCAACCAACTTTGTGACCTAGGTTTCAAGGTTAACTCTACCAAATATGAGTATCATGTAACAAATGATAAGAATGAAGTTATCATGAAGGGAGGCTGGTCTAAGAATAACTGCTATGTGTGGACTTCTCTAGAGATAAAGTGTCCATCCATCTCAAATAAAGATGAAGTGAAGCATCATAAACTTTATCATATTCAGAAGATGAAGAAAATTTTGTCAAATGTAGCAGACAGAGATACCTCAAATCTGAACATTGATGATGGAGGAATACGTGGAAAGCTAACCAATATGTCACATAGGAAGTTGAGACATCTGACTACTTCAAGGATTCTGGAATTACTTCATAAGAATGTATTTGTTGATGATCTTGAAGAAAAAAGGTGCGCTTATGTTTCTACTGATGTATTAACAAAAGCCGAAGTCTTAGAAACAGGGGAGAGTTACTCTCAACTCATAGGGAAGAGGCAGATGTTGACGGGGCATAATGTCACATAAGATATCGTGACATCATACTGTGACAACTTGAGTATCACAGATGCTCCCAAAAGTCAGTTTAAGGAGTTAAGGGGAAAATTATAGTTTTGCATGATCGAGGGTTTTAAGAAATTAATTTATGAGAGTACTACTTAAGTGTGTGTATGTTCCCAACAAATAAAAAAAGAGTTTTAAAATCAATCATTTCAAATTTACTTAAACCACTCGCTCGCACGTCTCTTTCATATTGCACCCTTCCTCACAAATTGTTTCACCTCCTTGCTTGAAGAGAAACCTAATCCAGTTTATTCTTCTCCAACTCTCAAGTGCTCCAAGATGTCTCGACAACAATCTTCTAAATGGGTAACCAAGAAGGAGAACATTTCATCATCAGTAGATAAGGCTAAGTTTGAGAAGCTGTCTGATGCAGATACAATTGATGTTGCTCCCCTGACAATAGAAATGAAGTTTGCTTATGGGCTCTGTTTTGGGTTCTGAATTAACATTATGAAATGAATAAGAAAAAGGGAAAGTCTTACGCGTTTATATAAATCAAACTAGTCCAAACATTAACCTCCATATAAAATATGGACATTAATCTCCATAAAAATACATACATTAACCTCTATAAAAAATAAAGACATTAACCTCCAAATGTTTTCACCTCTGTTCATTAGCTCGAGTCTGAGAATTACACGTGGTTGCATTTTAGATGCGTCCGGAGTTTAAGTTTCAAATTTGAGGAGTATTATTATTTTTTCACTAGGGCAGACGAACATGACTAACGATGCATATAACAACCTAAAGTTTATTTTGTATTGACATTGAACAAAGGATCAGTTGAGATTTCTTTAATAAATAATTTATGAAAATTTTGTGTCAAATTAAAAAAAAAAACAGAAAAATAAAAAAATGGAGAAAAATAGAGAAAAAGATAAAAGAATTTTGTAATGCACCCTTTATGTTTCTTAGCCATCATGTGAAATAATTTAAATGTCTCTAGTTTTCGGAGATGCATCTCCAGATGAACCAAATTCGGAATGAACATTGAAATATTCAGGAGATGCATCTCCGTAACAATTCAAAATATACAATACATATAGGGATGTAAATGGATATCCATGGGGACGAATACTATAATATCCGTATATGCCTCATTTGATAAATATGATATCCATATCCGCCTCATATCCATGCGAGAGTATCTGTTAAGCGGGTAATCTGCAGATTTTATGATATCTGCGGATATTTAGATATATGTGGATAATATTTTTTTTATAAAATTTATTTTTTGAAAAAAATATATTTTTAACTTCTTTTAAAGACACCAAAAATTATTATCAGATGACATCCATACAATTCACTCTTAATTTAACAATACAATTTCATCACATTAATTTTCTTCTTATTCACCAAAACATAATTAGGTCCAAACATAATATACACACATTTCTTTTTTAACCAAACAAGTAAAAGATATTGTGATTGTGAGTTACGATAGAAGAACGGGTGACAAAGGAGTAGGAAGAGAGACACTCGTTTGACTGAGGAATGACGACACTAGTTGGTTGGACTGTGAAATTATTAAAGTGAAATATGAAGTTTTGAATCGTTTCAATATGAAATGACTAATAGAATTTGAATGAAATGTGAAAGGTTTTCTTCAAAGAAAATTTCAAAAAAAAAAGAAAGAAATATAAGAAGACTATTTTTTTTAAAGATGAAAATATAAGATACAATAAACTAATGATATTTAAATAATTTTTATAATTTATTAACAGATATGGATATTTGTAGACACAAATATCATTAAACCCATATTCATATCCATTAACAAACGAGTATTTAAATATCCATTTATTTTATCTATGGATATCCATTAAGCTATCCGCCTCATATCCATGATGAATTTTATCCGTGGGTATGAATTTTTTTTGCCATCTCTAAATAAATCACACTCAAAGGCCATTATACTTTTGAACTGGACCAAAGATGCATATCCGTGAATATTTCAGAGATACATCTTCGTAACGTATCAAAGCTTGGTTTTCCATGTTATATTTTGTTTATTTGTATTCAAATGAAGATTTAAACCATACCATACAATTGAAAATAAAAAATAGACGTACATAATTTCTTATGGTCCAAAAATTGTCATATATAAATAAAATACAAATAAATGTAAAAAAGGCCATACAATCGAGATAAATACAGTAGCATGATGTCAAAATAAAATACAGACCATAGTACTACTATTATATACCAAGATACTAGTGTGTATGTTTGATTACCTCTCATCTACCTCCTTTGCCTCCTCTGCCTCGTGTACCTCCTTGGCCATAAATCCCCCTGTCCTCCAGCGCTATCTCCGGTACAACAATGCCTCTTGTGCCTTTGTCATTATGACATCTAGAACCTGCCTCACATCACACCTATTAGGGAAGATACCTTTGTCATTTCCTATTTGCACAATCTCCACTATGCAATGACATATAGGCAATACATCCTCAGCATAATCTGACTGTGCTTGCACCTCCTCTAGTATCTTCTAATGAGCTGGCCTCGAAGGATAACGTGGAGCAACCTGCACCATGTATGAATGTGACATTCTGTAGAACCATCAGATGTACCCTTCGATGTAGGTCTAGTCGCAATCAGATTTGACACTTCGTGCCTCCTCCAGTACCAAATGACTCACATAATCATCAAACATGTCATCTATCTGTCTACGTGTAAAAGCATTAGAAGTAGAGATAATAGGGTGTTTGGGAATGGCCTGAGTGTAGTCGAACTGTCGCATGACGTGCTCAAGAAAATGAGGAACAGCGAGACGCGATCTACATGTCAACCATCAAGAGTATAACACTATCTCGTCAAATTACCGCGTCTCATGGTGATCAACATATGTGTTAAAGTGCATGTCCTCAACATCCAAACAGTCAAGATAGACTCTGTAAGGCCCGATCGCCTGGTTCCTTTTAAGGGGTTAAAAAGCCATAACACGCGACATATCCTCAGTGTAAGACGATACACTCGCTGAACTAGAGATACACGGGATGTGCTAGAGGATTCAAGTATGAAACGAAAAGTTTGGAACATACAAATCATTAGTAATGACTTTGCAAATATGAAATGAAAATAACAAAGAAACATTTAAAGACCAATAATTATTACCATCAGTAGTGTGACACTGTCTGTGACCTGCTTCATCTTTCACATATAAACCTCCCTTAACTTCGAGTACAAGTAGGCCAAACAAGCGCCCCCTAGTTGTGCTCATGGATCTGCTCGAAGTCCACGAAGTACCATAGATAGACGACGTCTATATAAATGGCATTTTTGTCCATAAAAATCACAGTCCCAACCAAATAAAGCAGGTAAGCTCTCATAACATGTGCTCTCAGGATCTCAACCTCATATATCTTATTCAGATATTAAAGTCTAGCACGAGCACCCCTGGTCTTATCTTACTTTTCCCTCGCCTTCTTAGGATTAACCCCTAGATAATCTACCGTCATCTCGAGTGCCTAGTCTTTGGTAATCCTCCTATGATCTAGCAATCTCCCCCTGATCGGAAGATGTATCAAAGACGAGACATCGTAAAGTCTGATAGATATCTCACCATACGAGAGATAAAACGATGAGGTCTACGAGTGTCATCTATCCATGAATGTATTAAGCATCCTGTGGTTAACCGTAGTATAACCCATCATGCACAAGTCTTTCAAGCCACATAAAGATAAAACTACTTGAAACCAATTCTCATTCGGCCGAGGCAAGTTAGCTATCTTACGTCCGTGGTTAATAAACTTCTGCGGACCACACTCCTGAAAAAAATAATAATTAATGTCAGAAATTTGTCAATTAAAATTAACGTAAAAAAATAATGAGTCCAACTAATGCTACCTCTCCGTCCCAGATATGTCTGACAATATGGTTTAGATACAAAGGTAGTGATGACAAATCAATTAGGACTCCTCCAAATGCTTTTGGTTCAACATCTGCAGCAACCTCACCCTCCGGAGATGACACTAGATCAACAACTTCAACATTAGTAGGTGGGACTGGATCAACAACACCTATAATAGGAGGTGACATTAGTGAATCTTGATGCATACGGGAGGATGAATGAAGTGATGTCTGAGATGGTGAATCTCGTCTCCTATGGGAAGAAGAATATGAAGTGGCACGAGAAGGAGCACGAGCCTCAGAAATAGATGGCTCTGCCTGACTTGAGGGACCAAGAGCCGCCAGAACCTACTGATTCTTCTCCCGCCATACTGATGTGTGTTGAACAATCCTCACGTGCCTCAATCTATCGTGTATATCAGTCATTATACCTGTAAGTTAAAGTAAAGCAGACTATTCGTGCAGACAAATAACATTCAAGCAAGAAAGTAAAAAAATATTGCAGAAAATTCTGGAGATGCATCTCCGGAATTTGGGAAACTAAAACACTGAAAAATTCCGAAGATGCATCTTTGGAATTTGGGAAACTAAAAAGCTGGAAAATTCCGGAGATGCATCTTTGAAATTTTCTACAACTTAGACGTTGCGTCAATGTACCCCATGCAATTGATGGGCTAAAGACGTGTCTACTTATGCGTCTAGCGGTATCTTACTGCAAGTGCACAGCCTATCGAAGTAATATTTAAGATTATCGATCCACAGGGATTCTATCGTTACTTAGTGCTAGATGAACTTCTAGTTTAGCTAAGGCGAATAGTTGTCACGATTGTTGTTGGTTTTCCAAGATTATTGAAGGCGGAATTAAATTTAAGTTTTTAATAAAATAATACTAAGACGGTCGGTATGTAATTATACTAACTTAGGTGGGTCAATCTAACCTAGGCTTATAAAGATGTTCACTTAATCTATTCGGTAGAGATTACTAGTTTAAATACCCTCAGCTCACACTCTCGTGGTCTTGAATCAGATCTTATCCCTAAAGCCCTATGCCTGCTCTCGCTAGCCCATAAGTGTTTAGAGGTAATTTTTGGAAACTAAATAATTCTAATTTATCTTAAAGCGCTCTCGCTGTATTTAATTTAAATGCCTAACTATAGCTATCTGGTTAAAATCTCACACTCTCGTGGTCTTGACCCAACCTAATACCCTTTTCTTACTCTCGTAACGAAAAGGTCGAATTCAATTAAAAAGCATCAGCCAGAATGTTAAGCGATTAATTATTTTAGCCCATGGTTATATTTTACCGGTTAAGTTAGTTATAACTACATACCGCCCTAAGGTATTTAGCTACTCATCGAGGTTAAATCAGACTCAGAGTTAAATAATGACTTACTAATGGCAGAAAAATAAATAGACATTATAAATAAATTAAATTGCAATAATTGAAAAACCTGATTAACAAATATCTGAGTAGACTCCTTCTTCCACAGACCGGAAGGCTTGGAGTAGGCGGAAATAAAAATTAAAACGAATGCTGAAGGCTGGAAACAAATAAGAGTATAACAATTCCCTAATGTTGGAAATTGTTACACGGTTGGTTTGGATACAAATAAAATAAGACAGGAAATAAAATAATGCTGGAATAATAATTCTGGTGGTAAGGTAATTCGGCAGAGCTTCCGCAGGAAATTTGGATAATGAAGTCTGTCCCTGAGTTCTCCTGAGCTGGTCCTATTTATAGAGCTTCCAATGGGCTGGTGCCTTGGTCTTTTGCTTCTTGGGCTTTGCTGAAGTGGTTGAGAAAATGTTGGAAAGTGGCAGCAGAAAATGGGAGAAGTCGTCCTCACGTGCTGCCTTGAGGAGAATTACTAGGAGGAGTGGTCTTCAGTGGTGGCTTGACGTAGTCTGAGTCAAAATCAAGTTATATCCTTGTCACGGGCGTGACAAGGTCTTCACGCTCGTTATTTGATGATTTCAAGTGTCACGGTCGTGACTACTTCCTCACGGTCGTGATGGCCCAAAGTAAGGTGTCACGGTCGTGACACCCTTGTAACGACCGTGGCCGTAACAAATTATGCAGACTTTTTGCAGGATTCTGTCTTGCTTCATTTCTTGTGGTTTCTTTCGTTCTTTTCTTCTTAATTCATGATTTGGCCTCACATAACGATGTACCTGCAAAATAGTAAGAAAAACTCGAGAATTCGAGCGTTAAAACGGTGAATGCGCGATAAAACGTCAATGAAATCTAGCGATATAATCGATGCGTTTTCTCGTCATCAAACTTCCCCAAACTTAAACCTTTGCTTGTCCTCAAGCAAATAGTCGGTTGAAAATCGGCGGACAAGATTTTATTCGCGCATACTCATAACAAACCGTCTGGTGGATCGTTTTGTCGGATAGTCCGGTACCTTGATAGAACACTACCGATACACTAATGACATAAGCAACAAGCTATGTCGTCGACTTCCCGTCAAGCGAAACAATCGGCAATCACATTACGATTTCACCTAGAGTTTTTCGATCTTATTTCACCCGGTTTCGTTCTAGCGCAGTCACATTAAGCCCTTTGCCTTCGCACGCACGTAGTGGAGTAGCCGGTTAGCGATTTTGATCCTTTTTTAGCACGGGGTCTGGTACACGAGTGTGGTAACCCTTCATGTTTTATCCGATGCGGAGGTTGTGGGGGATCGAGCCGTAGCACGCCCTATCGAGTTCAGAACCAGTACCTCTGAACCAACCCGAAACGGAGTCCTTCTCATATTTCTCGTTTCTTATCTGCGACCGTGTACTTTGGTGCAATCTCTTTTCATTTTGCATTGAGATACGAAGGATCATTATTGATTGGGCGTCAAACGCTTATATTCATCGGCTCCCCACGTGGTTTGTGTTCAGACGGTGCTGACTGCTAGTATAAATTACTGGGGGTTACTTTTGAACTGAAACTAAAGGTGCACTCGCAATGGTGATCGGGATGGAATTTCTTAAGCAGGGGGTCGAAGATGTCAAGATTGTATTGGTCTTGTTTAATCGTTCCCGGCTTCGTAATTACGAACCATTCGGTGGTAAGTCGGGTAATGCGAGTAATTAAAGATTTTTCTAGTATGGCTTAATAATCGGGGAAAGCTCGATATTAAAGAAAATAACGGACAGATTTGCTCATTTCATTGATTTGCTAAAAGGAATACAACGGAATTGAAAGTACACTGAAATGAAAAGTACCTCTCCCACACTATATCAGACATTGCCCTCAATGTTGTGATATAAATGCGGTACAAATACAGTACAAGACTAAAAATGAAAAACAACATAAAAGTAAACTACTGCTGCTGAGGACCGCGGGCTCGGCCTCTGGTGCGAGAGCGGCGTCTGGAGGGGGTCGCGTCGGGATCAGAGCCGGTGCCGGAGGTAGCAGTAATGCTGATGCGGAGCGCCTCGAGCTCGCCGAAAAGTTCTCCAAATCGCTCATTAGTGGCCTCCTGGTTGGCAGCAATGGTGCCGAGCAGAGCGTCATACTGTGCCTTCTGCCGACGCTCTAGTGCGGCGTTCATCAGGTTCTGCTGATGAATCGCAAGTAGGACCTCCTCAAGTGTGACGGCGGGAGCAGGGGGCTGTCGGGTAGATGTCTCGGGGATGTCCTGGACAGGCTCAGCTGCGTCCATAGCGTCCTGCATCTCGTCCTCTGGAGCGTCTGGCTGATCATCATGTACCGGGGCGTGATCCGCAGCAGCTGGTAAGGCAAAGAGCCAGTTGGCTCGGTTTGATGGGTCGATGCGGGTGCGGGACGGCAGAGTGATGTGGTGGAAAATGGTGCCATTGACAACAGGGCTGTACCTGCCATCCTCTCGCTGCGCGATCAGGTGGGCGGACCGGCAGTAGCTCATGGTCAGGAAATCGGCGGCGAGGTGCGGCTGATTAGCGAGCGCGTCACCAAGCCCCAACTGAATGGCGAGGGTGGTGACAATGCCGCCAATGAAGAACGGGGAGGAGCCTCGGTGCGCAATTGCCTGGATGTGGTAGAGCATAAAGGGGGCAGCGTTGATTGGCTCGTCATGAAGGGCACAGTATAAGAACAGAAGCTCCTTGGAGTTGAGCTTGTGGTTGCTCTCTCTAGGAAAGATTGTGTTGCAGATGACCCGGTGAAAGTAGCGGATAGTCGGGTTGTGGATGTGTGTGGCGTTGAGGCTCTGGAAGGTGGTCGCACGGGTGTTGGTAAGGTCGTGCCACAGGGTGAATGCTTGTTCACTGAAATTGTCGGGCACGCGACGGTGGGCTTCGGTGCCGTGCTCGAAACCTAACAGCTCGGCGATCCTGGTTTGTGTGAGGTTGAACTCCCGGCCAAGCAGTCTGAATGTTACGATGCCGGTAAGCTGACTCTGAGAACCGGGAGGGGTGATGTAGCTGTAAGAGCTGAGGAACTCCAGCGTCAGAAGTTCGAAAGTAGGCTGTGGCTGACGACAGAGGTCCCACAGGCCGACCTTCTGCAGTAGGCTTTGAACGCTGGACAGCATACCGAGTTCTTGCAGACAGTCAGTGGCAATGTACCGGGTGGGTTGCAGACCGCGGTTCTGGAAGCGGACGAAACGGTCTCACTGGGTTACTCCGACTTCTCCTTCTCTGAAAATGATGGAATCCATAACATGCAAGAGTGAAGAGTGAGGGTGGAAGGATTTTGTGAGGTTTTGGGAGAAGAGTGGTAGAAGGAGGGAGATTGATGTTCGGGTTAAATACGGGACAGTTGAAATGAATTGGCTGATGGTAATGGTGGATTAATGGGGTAGTGGAGAGGTTATGGCGGTTTTGGAATGAGTGGGTAATGTTTTGGGTAGGTTATGGATGGAGAAGAAGAGTGGACACGATGAGAAACAGTTTTGTTTCTCACGATCTCTGTAATAGAGGTCGTCATGGTCGTGACATAGGCGTGACGGTCGTGACACGCTAAATGAGCACGTCACGATCGTAAGTGGGGTGTGACGACCGTGAGGGTGTGTTGTGCTGAATAATTCCCAGAAAAGAAACATTGTCTCACGTTATTTATAAATTAAGAATAATTTATTTTATTTAGTAGCACTTATAGTAACACACACCATATTATATATCGTTTGCAACACAGTAGTATACGAACCTAAGATAAAATAATGTAATCATAAGTATATGGTCACACAGTGTAAAAAAAAGTAGAAAAATTATATAAGCTGCGAAAAATGAAAAAATAATTGAAATAAAAAGTGCATGGCATAAAGAAAAATTGAAATTACATCAACTCAAATTATGTTATGAAATCGTTGCGAAAGATAAATTTAACTGGAAATGAAAATAATGAGAAAAAATAATGAGAAAAAATTAATAAACTAAATCACTGATAGCCGGTCAAAAGGCGTTTCTTCAGGTCTTCGATGGCGGAGTCCAGATGATAGAATTGTTCGCAGGCCATGTCAGTCAATCCCACGATGTCCAATCGCATACTCTTAATGTCTTCTCTGAATAGATTAATGTCAGTTTGATAGGCATTGAGAGTGTGCATGATGTTCTGCAAGTTGTTAGCGTACTCTCCGTGATTCGCTCCAGGGGTTTCATGAACTTTGTCAGTTGGGTCAATGTCATGGTATCCAGGAGGTGTCTCGGGGTCAGTTTCAACAGCGGTCATTATATCATTTGTTATCCTGTGAGACTGAGGTGTTTCAGGAGTGGCTGGATAATCAGGTGGGTTTAACTCATAAAGCCAATTATCCTTATTATGAACACTTACTTTAGCATGATCGGGCAATGTGAACAGGGTGACTACTTTGTTCCGGATCAGGTACTCAAAAGGTGGGCGTCCTAAATTCCTTATGATATGTCTATTGATGCAGAATTTAAGATTCATCAGGCGTATGGTTCCCAGACGGGTGCACCTGTCCAGTTGGTACCTAAGTCCTAAGGCATCAGCAATCATGGTTACAAGACCTCCTACCACTATAGGTAATTCAGGTTCTTCTTGGATGCGGGTGAAGGTTTGCATCATGAAAGGTACACCATTAACACACTGTCCAGTATTGAAACATGACATAATAAATAATTCATCCTTAGAGACTCCGGTAATGTTTTCTTCTTTTCCAAAGAAGGTATGGGCGAGGAATTTGTGGAAGTAACGGAGAGCAGGGTTATGGATCTCATCATTGTTCATGTCATTTGGTTCAGGGTGGTAGTTTCCGGTCAGAGTTCCCCAAAAGAAATCTAGCTCCACATCCATCAATTCTACCTGTGTGGTAGTATAGGCAAAAGGTCCACTAGGGAATCCTAACAGGTCAGCTAGTTCTTTATGGTTAAAGTCGTATTCTATTCCAAATAGGCGGAAACTAATGAATCCCTTCCTAGACCCAAAACCGCGCTCAGGTAGGTAAAGTAGGGAACTAAGGAACTCAAGGGTGAGCTCACGGTAAGTCGCAAACTTGTGTTGGATCATTGCATTCTCCCATCCGAGTCGGTTGAACAAGTACATGACACTATCATGTATACCTAAGGTTTCCATAGTCCTATCATTTGGGTACAGGGTCAAATCCATTTGCCTCTGTGATAACTCTTCGAACTTTATTCTTTGGTTCCTACCTCTAAATTTGGTTTCCATATAGTTAATTGGTTGGTTAGCCATGGTCAGTGAAAATACGGTGGAAACAAATCAGTGGAAAAGACTTTAGAAAATCTGTAAAAAGTGATTTAGGATAAAAATAAGAAATGAAATGCTAAAATGTAATGGCTATAATAGTAATGTAAAATAAAACTAACAAAACAATTTAAACAAATAGTAGTAACGATAATTAAAAATGCTCAAAAAGAAAAGAATAGTTTAAAATAGGTAAATAAGTGAATGGGTTGCCTCCCACTAAGCGCTGTTTTTATTGTCAAAAGCCTGACGTAACGCTGAGGTTTAGACTAATCAGGGGAATTAGCGGACAATTTCAAAAGTTTTAGATCATTCGTATATTCTTTATTTTCAACTTTGTGATAATGTTTTAGGCGCTGTCCGTTTACTATGAATGGTTCATTGTTCCTACCCTTGATTTCTATTGCTCCACTTGGGAATACTTTAGTTATATCAAAGGGTCCTGACCATCTAGACTTTAATTTTCCAGGAAAGAGCCTAAGTCTTGAATTAAAGAGGAGTACAACGTCTCCCACACTGAATTCTTTCTTAGATAGGCGTTTATCATGCCATCGCTTGGTTCTTTCCTTATATAGCTTAGCATTTTCATATGCATCTAACCTTAATTCTTCTAATTCGTTAATGTCTAGGATTCGCTTTTCTCCTGCAGCGTTATAGTTCATATTGAGAGTTCTGATCGCCCAATAAGCCTTGTGTTCTAGTTCTACTGGGAGGTGACAAGATTTTCCATAAACTAGTTTGAAAGGTGTAGTACCTATGGGAGTCTTGTAAGCGGTCCTATAAGCCCATAGAGCTTCATTAAGTTTAGATGACCAATCTTTCCGAGATATGGCGACAGTCTTTTCTAAGATTTGTTTAATCTCTCTGTTTGAGACTTCGACCTGTCCACTTGTTTGTGGGTGATATGGTGTAGCCACACGGTGTCTCACTCCATACTTAGATAGTAATTTGTCAAAGATTTTTGAAATGAAGTGCGAGCCACCGTCACTTATGACGAGTCGAGGTACACCAAATCTGGGAAAGATTATGTTTTTGAAAAGCTTTATTACTACTCGTGCATCGTTTGTAGGAGAAGCTATGGCTTCAATCCATTTCGAGACATAATCAACAGCTACGAGTATGTAATTATTACCGAAAGATGATGGGAATGGTCCCATGAAATCTATTCCCCAGACGTCGAAGATTTCTACTTCCAAAATTCCCTTTTGGGGCATTTCATCTCTTCTTGAAATATTGCCGGTGCGTTGACACCGATCGCAACTTATAACAGCGATGTGGACATCCTTCCATAGATTAGGCCAGTATAAGCCGGCTTGCAAGATTTTTGCACAAGTCTTGGAAGTGCTTGCATGTCCACCATAAGGAGATGAATGACATTGAGTAATGACATCTTCTATTTCTTCTTCGGGAATACATCGGCGAAAGATTCCATCTGGTCCTCGTTTGAACAATAATGGTTCATCCCAATAGTAATGTTTCAGATTATGAAAGAATTTCTTTTTCTGCTGATAGGTTAGATCTGGTGGAAGAGCTCCTGCGGCTAGGTAGTTGACAATGTCAGCGTACCATGGCAGTCCTACAGTTGTCTGTAATGTTTCCATGGGTTCTGGTTCATCTATATCTAACTGCGCTAGGTCGCTTCCTATTTGTGCTATCAGTTGTTCATACGGAAAATCATCGTTAATCGGCACTTGTTCGGGTTTAATACCTTCTATTCTAGATAAATGGTCCGCTACGACGTTCTCAGTACCTTTCTTATCTTTTATCTCTAGATCAAATTCTTGTAAGAGTAAAATCCATCTTAAGAGTCTTGGCTTAGCATCCTTCTTAGTTAATAGATATCAGATAGCAGTGTGGTCTGTGTAAATGATTATTTTCGCTCCAACTAGGTAAGAGCGGAATTTGTCAAGCGCAAAGACAACTGTTAGCAATTCTTTTTCTGTAGTGGCGTAGTTCATCTGGGCAGAATCCAAGGTTCTACTGGCATAGTAAATCGCATGGAGTTTCTTTTCTTTTCTCTGACCCAGGACTGCGCCCACAGCATAGTCACTCGCATCGCACATGATTTCAAAAGGTAATCTCCAGTCAGGGGGTTGCATGATTGGTGCGGTGATGAGGGCTGTTTTTAGAGTTTCGAATGCTTTAAGACAATCTTCATTGAATATGAACTCAGCGTCTTTCATTAATAAACCGGTAAGAGGTTTAGTAATTTTCGAGAAATCTTTGATGAATCGTCGGTAAAAACCGGCGTGTCCTAAAAAGCTTCGTATTTCTCGAACGGTTTTAGGAGGTTGAAGATCTTTTATTACTTCAATCTTAGCTTTATCGACTTCAATTCCCTTATCTGATATTACATGACCTAATACTATTCCTTCGTTGACCATAAAATGACATTTCTCCCAGTTAAGCACGAGATTCACTTTTACACATCTTTCTAACACCATTTCCAAGTTCGATAAACATCCTTCAAAGCTTTGCCCGCATACAGAGAAGTCGTCCATGAACACTTCCATGATGTTGTCTATAAAATCTGCGAAGATTGACATCATACATCTTTGAAAGGTTGCAGGAGCGTTGCATAATCCAAAGGGCATTCGCCTATAAGCGAATGTTCCATAAGGACATGTGAATGTAGTCTTCTCTTGATCATCAGGATGGATAGGGATTTGGAAAAATCCTGAGTAACCGTCAAGATAACAGAAGTAAGAATGCTTGGCTAATCGTTCTAACATTTGATCTATGAAAGGTAGTGGGAAATGATCATTCCGAGTGGCTTTGTTTAGTTTACGATAATCTATGCACACTCTATATCCCGTCACTACTCTTTGCAATATCGATTCGCCTTGAGCGTTTTTCACAACAGTGATACCTCCTTTCTTTGGCACTACATGTATTGGACTAACCCATTCACTATCAGAGATTGGATATATTATCCCGGCATCTAATAATTTCTTGACTTCTTCCTTTACTACAGTGCTAAGGGTTGGGTTAATTCTTCTCTGAGATTCTCTGGAGGTTCTGCAATCTTCTTCAAGCAGAATGCGATGCATGCAAACTGAAGGACATATTCCTTTGAGATCAGATATGTTATATCCTAATGCAGTTGGATATTTCTTCAAGACATCTAAAAGTTTCTTTGTTTCTATGGTTCCTAAACTGGAATTCACTATAACTGGTCTTTTACATTCAACGTCTAAGAATTCGTACCTTAGGTTATTAGGTAAAGTTTTTAATCCTAATGTAGGTTTATCTTTACTTGGCATGGGATCCGGTGTAAGTGCTAAACTTTCGCTTAGACTATCATCCTGATACGGTTTTTGCCAATTATCATCTTCGAGAATTGGAGGGATTTGAATTTTCATTATTTCAGAATAAGTGGTCTCTTCCAGTTCCATTTCTCTTACACATTCGTCAATTACGTCCATTAGATAGCATGTATCCTCTATAGCTGGTGATTGTAAGAATTGTGTTAAAACAAATTCGACTTTCTCTTCACCCACTTCAAAGGTTAGCTTTCCTCTTTTTACGTCTATTATAGCTCCGGCGGTAGCTAAGAATTGTCTTCCTAGTATGATAGGTGTAGTGGAGTCTTCAGAGATGTCCATGATTATAAAATCAGTAGGAATGTAGAATTGTCCTATACGTACTGGGACGTTTTCTAGTATGCCTACAGGATATTTAACAGAGCGATCGGCTAGTTGAACAGACATTTTAGTTGGTCTTAGGTCTCCCATGTCTAGCCTTTTGCAAATCGTTAAGGGCATAACACTGATACTGGCTCCTAAATCGCATAGAGCTTTGTCAATGACGAATTTTCCTATTACACAGGGTATAGAGAAACTTCCTGGATCTTTTAGCTTAGGAGGCATATTATTTTGAATTATGGCGCTACACTCGGCAGTAAGTGTAACTGTTCCGTTATCCTCTATCTTTTTCTTATTGGATAAGATTTCTTTTAAAAACTTGGCATACGAGGGTATTTGGGTAATTGCTTCTGTAAACGGAATAGTAATATTCAACTGTTTCAGAAGTTCGACAAATTTCTTAAATTGACCCGTCGTCTTGGAACTTATTAATCTTTAAGGGTACGGAATTGGTGGTTTATAGGGTGGTGGAGGCACATAAGGTTGTTCTTTCTCCACTACCTCTTGACTTTCATCTTCCTTTTCTTTTGGATCATTCACCACTTCAGTCGGTTTATCCGGTTTTTGGTACATGGCTGGATTGTCAAGTCTTGGATCGGTAGGTCCGTCAAGTTCCTTGCCACTTCTTAATATTACAGCGTTAGCATGTCCTTTCGGATTAGGTTGAGGCTGTCCAGGGAATACTCCAGCTGGTGCAGCAGTAGGTGCTTGTTGTTGAGCTACTTGTGAAATCTGAGTTTCAAGCATTTTGTTATGTGTAGCTAATGCATCTACTTTGCTCACTAATTGTTTAATCTGCTCACTAGTGTGAATGTTTTGGTTTAAGAAGTCCTTGTTTGTCTGAGATTGGCTAGCTATGAAGCTCTCCATCATCAATTCAAGGTTCGATTTTCTAGGGATGTTAGGAGCAGTCTTTTGATATCCTGGTGATGTAGCTGGTGCTTGACCTGGCGCGTAATAAGCATTGTTATTCTTATAGGAGAAATTCGGATGATTCTTCCAACCTGGGTTGTATGTGTTTGAGTAAGGGTTTCCTTGAGCATAATTCACTTGATCAGTGGGAGTTCCTGCCAATAGTTGACAATCAGAGACTTCGTGTCCTGGGACTCCACATAACTCACAGTTAGGTGTTACTGCAGCCACGGTGGCTGCAGGTGTTATGGCCAAGTTATCGATCTTTTGGCTTAGTTGGTCAAACTTCGCATTGACTTGGTCCATACTACTTACTTCGTACATACCTCCCTTTGTTGGTTTCTCAGTTGCGACTCTCTCGCTTCCCCAAAGGTAATGATTCTGAGCCATACTTTCGATAAGTGCATAGGCATCATTATATTCTTTGTCCATCAATGCACCACCCGCGGCAGCGTCAATTGTCATTCTTGTATTGTACAAGAGTCCATTATAGAAGGTATGGATGACCATCCATTCTACTAATCCATGATGTGGACAAAGCCTAAGTAGATCCTTATAGCGTTCCCAAGCTTCGAATAATGATTCACTTTCTCTTTGCTTAAATCCGTTGATCTGAGCTCTCAGCATAGCTGTCTTGCTAGGTGGAAAATACCTGTTCAAGAAAACTCTCTTAAGTTGTTCCCACGTAGTTACTGAGTTCGAAGGCAGAGATTGAAGCCATGCTCTTGCTCTGTCTCGAAGCGAAAAAGGAAATAAACGTAGTCTAATAGCTTCTTGGGTAACTCCATTGGCTTTTACGGTATCTGCATATTGCACAAAGATCGAAAGATGAAGATTCGGATCCTCGGTAGGATTTCCGGCGAATTGATTTTGTTGCACGGCTGATATCAATGATGGTTTTAGTTCGAAATCATTTCGGTTGATAGCCGGTGCTGCAATGCTTGAATGCGGTTCACCTTGCGAAGGATTAGCGTAATACTTGAGTGGATGAGTTTGTTCTTCAGCCATTCCTGCGTTTTCTGATTTTACGACTGGTTCAGGCGGATCTAATTGAAGATCTAGAATGTTGGAATTATTTTCGAAATCGAGTATACGTCTTCTTACGTGCAAGAAGCGTTCCGATTCAGGGATTAGAGGTTGCAAGTCTTCGCTTTTGGAGCGAGTACGTGGCATACACTCGGAGATTAGATTAAATTAAATAGTTGATACCTTAGTCTAGACAATGCTACCTAAGTGCACTAGTAACTAAATTAAGGAATCCCCGGCAACGGCGCCAAAAACTTGATGGGCTAAAGACGTGTCTACTTATGCGTCTAGCGGTATCTTACTGCAAGTGCACAGCCTATCGAAGTAATATTTAAGATTATCGATCCACAGGGATTCTATCGTTACTTAGTGCTAGATGAACTTCTAGTTTAGCTAAGGCGAATAGTTGTCACGATTGTTGTTGGTTTTCCAAGATTATTGAAGGCGGAATTAAATTTAAGTTTTTAATAAAATAATACTAAGACGGTCGGTATGTAATTATACAAACTTAGGTGGGTCAATCTAACCTAGGCTTATAAAGATGTTCACTTAATCTATTCGGTAGAGATTACTAGTTTAAATACACTCAGCTCACACTCTCGTGGTCTTGAATCAGATCTTATCCCTAAAGCCCTATGCCTGCTCTCGCTAGCCCATAAGTGTTTAGAGGTAATTTTTGGAAACTAAATAATTCTAATTTATCTTAAAGCGCTCTCGCTGTATTTAATTTAAATGCCTAACTTTAGCTATCTGGTTAAAATCTCACACTCTCGTGGTCTTGACCCAACCTAATACCCTTTTCTTACTCTCGTAACGAAAAGGTCGAATTCAATTAAAAAGCATCAGCCAGAATGTTAAGCGATTAATTATTTTAACCCATGGTTATATTTTACCGGTTAAGTTAGTTATAACTACATACCGCCCTAAGGTATTTAGCTACTCATCGAGGTTAAATCAGACTCAGAGTTAAATAATGACTTACTAATGGCAGAAAAATAAATAGACATTATAAATAAATTAAATTGCAATAATTGAAAAACCTGATTAACAAATATCTGAGTAGACTCCTTCTTCCACAGACCGGAAGGCTTGGAGTAGGCGGAAATAAAAATTAAAACGAATGCTGAAGGCTGGAAACAAATAAGAGTATAACAATTCCCTAATGTTGGAAATTGTTACACGGTTGGTTTGGATACAAATAAAATAAGACAGGAAATAAAATAATGCTGGAATAATAATTCTGGTGGTAAGGTAATTCGGCAGAGCTTCCGCAGGAAATTTGGATAATGAAGTCTGTCCCTGAGTTCTCCTGAGCTGGTCCTATTTATAGAGCTTCCAATGGGCTGGTGCCTTGGTCTTTTGCTTCTTGGGCTTTGCTGAAGTGGTTGAGAAAATGTTGGAAAGTGGCAGCAGAAAATGGGAGAAGTCGTCCTCACGTGCTGCCTTGAGGAGAATTACTAGGAGGAGTGGTCTTCAGTGGTGGCTTGACGTAGTCTGAGTCAAAATCAAGTTATATCCTTGTCACGGGCGTGACAAGGTCTTCACGCTCGTTATTTGATGATTTCAAGTGTCACGGTCGTGACTACTTCCTCACGGTCGTGATGGCCCAAAGTAAGGTGTCACGGTCGTGACACCCTTGTAACGACCGTGGCCGTAACAAATTATGCAGACTTTTTGCAGGATTCTGTCTTGCTTCATTTCTTGTGGTTTCTTTCGTTCTTTTCTTCTTAATTCATGATTTGGCCTCACATAACGATGTACCTGCAAAATAGTAAGAAAAACTCGAGAATTCGAGCGTTAAAACGGTGAATGCGCGATAAAACGTCAATGAAATCTAGCGATATAATCGATGCGTTTTCTCGTCATCAGCAATCTAAAAAAACATGTTTTAATCATCATATTCAGCCAACAAACGTCTAATACACTATGTGTAAACTATCTTAAATGCTATTTCTACTCATTTCTATCTGTAATAGTCGATTTCTACTCATTTACACAAAAACTAAAAAATTTATTGAAAACTAAAAAAACTTACAAGAAATTGATGTTTCAGATGTTAGAGATGATGATTGAAGTTCCGTTAAGGCTTGTTTATTGAGTTGGTGCAGAGAAAAAATTTAAAAGAGTTTGAAGTTGAGTTTGAGTAAAATGAGAAATGAGGAAGAAAAAGGATCTGACGTGATCTAGCTTTCAAAATATTTCGGAGACTCATTTTAAAAATATTTTAACATTAACTGACATTTTGGTACATCAAAAACGGAATCTAAAGATATTTATATATTTTTGCATGGTAGCTAAGAAACTTATAAAATACATTTGGATATTCTCAAAATAACCAAATGAAAATAAAAAAGGTCGGTGTCGTAGAAAAGTGCTAAAAATACATCATTTAACAATACTTATAACACTTTTTTTATTAGTTTAATAATATTATAAATTTTAACAATGACGTGGATCTCATATATTAAGTGAGACACATATAAACTTTAACAAACAAAACAAAATGTAAAAAGTATGTCTTAAATTTTATTTCTTGTTAGTATTATTCTTTCTTAAAAGAATTAATCACACATACATAACCTTTGAAACAACAAAACCAAAAAAACCTTAAAATAGAACAAACAAATGTGAATCTGTAAATAATTTGTAACAACCGAAAGGATGAAATGCATCCATATCCTTCAAGAAACCAAATCAACAAAAAAGAACCCTAATCAAATACTCAATACACCAACCAATTTTCATTTTCAATTCAATAAAATGGAATAAAATGAAAGAATAATAACAACAGGTCCTAAGTCACAACCAAATGTCAAAGGAAGGAATATCTAAAAACCTCTGACCGCATCCCCTTAATATTCAACTCAACCCCATTTCACAGACCGGGTCCCTAATACCGCATCCTAGAGAGAGAAAGTGGAGAAACGAGGCTTTCACGTCTTTGCTTCAATCATAGGATTTCACGTGGACGCTTCCCATTCGTGGACCCCACGCTGACGTGTCTATACCTTCGCTGCAAAAACCCAAAATCAAACTAACTCAGATAACAATAACATAACATAAACTAGTAGTATACCCGTGCGTTCGCACGAGTAAATTTATTTCATATCGTTAGGGGTGTACGCGGGTTGGGTTGGACCGGGTTCGCCTTAATCCGTTATCCAACCCGTTCAACTTTCAATGGGTTGGGTTTATCATCAAACCCGTAATTCTACTTTAAAAACCGACCATAATCAACCCGGATATTTACGGGTTGGGTAGGGTTGGGTCCACGGGTTGTGTATATAATAATAATTATTTTCAATTTAAAAAATCTATAACACAATTCAATATAATTTTGCATATTTCAAACAATTAAATTATTTACGTAGTGGAGACAAATCCTACATATAAAATAGAATAATTAAAAATATAACAATTAAAATTTTGAAATGTATTTTCTTTGTATAAAAAATATTAAGATACATATACACCATTAATTATTTATATATTTTCATTAATATACCTTAATTTATAAAAATTTATTAGTTATTTTGATACTCAAATGTTATCCATTACAAATATATATCAACATATGTAAAACAAATATATAATAATATACAGTATATATTAGTTATTTTGATACTCAAGTGTTACCTTTTCTAGCACATGCTTAAAAGTAGGTCCGTAAACTATCATATATATTAACACTTAATAATATATAAAATTCCATAAAATATCATTTCCATAAAATTCATAAATTCTAAATAATTCAAAAGCAAATAAACATCACTTAGTCTTAAAATGACATAGATGTATTGGTCCAATATTGGTCTAATAGCACCAAAATCTAACAACAACTATAAAAGATTCCAGCACCAGCAGTGAAAGGTTTAGCAACAACAGAAAATCCAGCAACAGTAGCTGTAAAAGATTCCAGCAACAACAATGAAACGTTTAGCAACAACATAAAATTCAGCAACAACAGTTAAAAGTTTAAGCAACAATAGTCAAAAGAAGAAGAAAAAAAACAACACTAGAAAATACCTTAAAATCTAGTAGTAAAAGTTGTATTGAGCTCAACCGCAGTAATGCCAACATCAATAGAAACTAATCCAGCTAACTCTATATATGTAAACACAAACAACTAATAAGAATAATGTAATGTAATACTAAAATAAAATAGATTTTAAAATTCAAACATATAATTCATACCTGACTCAACCTTTTCCAATTCAACCAACTCTTTTTCTAAATCAATGACCTTAGGAGATTTGATCCAATTTTGAGTACAAATCAAAGCTTCAACGGTAGAGGGATTCAAGGAACTACGAAATGAATCAAGGACACGACCTCCTGTACTAAAAGCGGATTCAGAAGATACAGTGGATACAGGGATAGCCAATATATCTCTAGCTATGCGGGAAAGCACATGATATTTATTTGTTTTTCCTTTCCACCAAGTGAGAATATTAAATGTAGGAGAATCATCTTCAACACCATCCTCCAAATACCTTTCCAACTCATTTTTTTGCACTTCACATTGTTTTTTCTTCATATTCATTCTAAACAAATTGTCCCAATCTTCATCATCTTCACCATTTTCAATTCTAGAATGAGAGGCAATGTTTGAAGATGAGGCATTGGAACCACCATCATGAGAAACAGGATACAAAAATAAATAGTGCTCAAACAATTTAGCAATGAGAGATTTCAATTTCTTTAACATATCCTCTGACAATTTTTCACCATACATCCGAGTAAAACAAAATTCAATATAGTCAAGCTTATAACGAGGATCAAGATAAATAGCAACAAAGAGAAGATAATTTATTGTATTGCTTTCCCAATACTTGTTGTACTTCAATTGCATATTTGCTGTCATGGTTTTCAAAATTGGATTACTAACATTGTGCCTCCATTTATTCAACGTTTTTTTTAATATCCATCAACTGTTTGAAAAAAGAGTTAGCAGTAACATGCAATGACCCATGAAAAGAAAGTGTGGCATCATAAAAAGTTTTCAAAAACTTCACAAAAATATGAGCTCGTTCCCAATCAGCTCGATTAGGACATCCTTTCGACTCAATACGAAGATTAGTTAAAAATGCAACATCAGCATGTTCTAAGCGGTAAAATGCATGTTCATACTTTTCAGCGATGTTCAACATTAAATAAGTAGAGTTCCATCTGGTTTCTACATCTAGTGTCACCAATGCTTTAGAACATACACCAACAACTTCTGCACACTTCTTGAAAGTAGCCAACCTACTAGGAGAAGCCTTGACAAACTTACATGCAACCTTAATTCTTTTAACAGATTCATCAATATCCTTTATTCCTTCTTTGACAATCAAGTTTAATATGTGAGCACTACATCTCATATGCAAGTACTCCCCATTAAACAAAATATGACCATTCCAAAAACTCATGCCTCGATTTAAATAATCAATTGCCAAATTGTTAGCACTTGCATTATCAACAGTCACACAACATATAGACTTGATACCCCATTCCTTCATGCAATTCTCTAATGTTATCCCTATAGTTTCACCTTTATGGTCAGCAATTATACCAAAGCTTAATATACTCTTCTTTAAATTCCACTCGTCATCAATATAGTGAGTTGTAACACACATATAATTCATATTCTGAATCGATGTCCAAGTATCAGTGGTAAGAGACACCATTTGTTTATTAGCAGACAACATAGATTTCAATTTTTCTTTCTCATCGAAGTACAAGCATAAACAATCTCTGGCAACAGTGACACGAGATGGAATTTTGAATCTTGGTTGAGCCTCTTTCATGAACATATTAAATCCTTCATTTTCAACATATTTAAAAGGGAGCTCATTAATGATTATCATCTTTGCAAGTGTTAATCTAGTCCTCTCTTGATTAAAATCAACAAGTTTCAAGCTAACACTATTAGGATCATCCTCACTTTCTTTTCCAATAGCTATAGTTTTTTGTTTCTTATCAACTACCCTATTTGGATTTTTCAGGCACACTTTCAAATGTTTATGCATGTTAGTAGTGCCATGATTACCACTATTTGCAGCATATTGTTTCCCACAATACTTACATATAGCCTTATCATTAACCCTTTTAAAATCTTTCCAAACTGTAGAAGATTTTCTAAAGGGTTTTCTTTTGCTTACCTCTATTAGTGCACTTGGTGGCAATGATGACAACCCTTCTCCTTGTATTTGTTGAACTTCTTGCTCTTGTTCAAGGGTTTTCTTTTGCTTACCTCTATTAGTGCACTTGGTGGCAATGATGACAACCCTTCTCCTTGTATTTGTTGAACTTCTTGCTCTTGTTCAAGTGGATGAGCAACATCTTCACTGACAATTTGTGATTGTTCCACTTCCATTTTCTATAAAAAAACAATTTTTAATATAAATTATTATTAAAACAACATTAAACAAAATATATTTGAATTAATAATATGAAACAGAACAAGACTTTGCATCAAAATATATTTTCATCATATGAAACAAAATAGTACTTTGCATCATATGAAACAAAATAGTACATTACATTGAACCTATCATCATATTTTGCATTGATATAAAACTATTGAAGTACATACTGTAAAAATAATATATTGCATTGAAATAAATATATTGTAGAACTATAAAAAGTATAAAACCTTATTCAATATGGAGACAAAACTATGAGAGAGTCAAAGTATAGACTGTGGATTTTCGAAAGTAAGATGGAATTGGAATGTGAGAGAGTAAAATGAAAAAAAAAATCGTGAGAGAAAGAGGAGTGGTGACGTTTGAGATTTGCCGTAGTAAAAAAATAGGGTTAGGTTAAGTGGTATTGTCTTTAGTTTAGTAAGTTTCTAATATATACTTAATTATTATTAGTTAATAAAGATTCATTAAAAAAATAAAAAGACAGTAAAGTGTAAACTAGAAGTGCATAAGTCAAGCAAGCATGATTAATATTAATAATAATGTTTAATTATAATAATAATAATAATTTAATGTGTGATTAGAAACTGGAAGGAAAGTGCAAAAGATCTTTGTGTACGTTACAATTTACAAAGTTATAGCAACTTTAAAATTTATAAATAATAATATAATAATAATAATAATAATTAATTATGCCACGTCAACGGGTTGGGTCAACGGGTTCATGGGTTTAGAAACTAAAACCCAATACCCGAACCAAATCTATACGGGTTGTTACGGGTTGGGTCGGGTATACCCGTAAATGAATGGGTCCGGGTAATTAGTGGGTTGATTCGGTTTGGGTAGGCGGGTTTGCGGGTCGACCCGCACCCATGAACACCCCTACATATCGTATAAAATATATTTAAATATTTTTATAAATTTGAAGTGATTTATTTAATTATAAATGAATAATTTGTATATACTCAATTAAATTAAATAACAATAAAAAAGAAACTTGTGAGATTGAAAAAGAAAAAAATTAGCATTTGAAAATAAAAATTTTCTCTTTTAAATAAAAATAATTGTTATCAAAATAAAATAAGTATCATTTCAATAGTGATAAAAAATTAACTATCAAATATAATCTAATTTAATGAAATAAATTATTAATTTTATTTTAAAAAAATAATTAATAATTTTAATGATAATAAATAAATAAAAATGATTAAATATATCGTTAAAAAATATTTAAAAGAAAGTAATCAAACATACTAATCTTCTCAAATAAATTAATAAGTATATTTTCATTTGTTGATAGTAAAAATTTATCTCATAAAATTGCACGATATATATTTTTAATGTGATATATATAACACAAAATTCTATAATATCAAAATAAAATAAATTTCTGCTTGTTATTTTTTAATTGTTAGATCAAAATTGAATTTGAACTCTCCTAAATATTATGTAAAGTTGAATTAGAATCTCAACAACCAACTTTTATACAATTTCGTCTATCACAAAAGAGTTAAAAAAAACTTATAGATCAACCTTGTGTCACTTCTTTATTTCAATGTTTTAAAATTTTGCTATCGTGAAACTATTATTTTTAATTTTAATTTTAAATTTTATTGAATTATATTTTAATATTTTCCTCTTAATAATTATATTTTACTAAATTTTATCTATTACTTATAATCAAAATTCTTTTTAACTAATTCATACACTTCATTCTACATTAAAAATCATTGCATAGTTAGATTTTCATAAGAAAATGAAATATTATAAGCATTTGACTTCTTATACTTAAAATTTTTAAAAATAAATAAAGAAATACACAGAATGGACCCCACGCGACGTCTTTGCTTCAATCACGGGATCCCACGTGGATGCTTCCCATTCGTGGACCCCACGCTGACGTGTTTATACCTTCGCTGCAAAAACCCAAAATCAAACTAACTCAGATAACAATAACATAACATAAACACGAAAGGGTGAAGCAATATTCAAAACTTGAAATTGAAAACGCAAAACAGAGAAAAAAACGCGATTTCTTTTATTAATTTCCTTTTTATTTTCTCTCTTAAACCTAAGCTCGCATTTTTTTTTCTTTATATTTCACTATTACTTTATCTTCTCTCCGCATTCTAGGGCTAAATTACCTAAACATTTTCCGAGAAATTAGAAAAGCTTAGATTGATCAAAAACAATTTTGTAAAAAAAATAATTAAAAATAAAAAAAATAATAAACGCGGAGAAGAAGATTTTGAACCTAGATCGATCTTGTTGATTCTCATCATTTCCACCATTTTTGATTTTTGATTTTTGATTTTTGGTAGAAAGCATTTCTTCGCAGCTGCGATTTCAATTTTCTGTGCGATTTTTTGGTTTTGAATGGTGTTTTTCTTTTTCCCTTTTCGGAGGGAGGAAGGGAAATTTGTTGGATCTGGTGAATGTTGAGAATCGGATGAGAGAGAATTTGTTCATATGTTTAAAGGATCGAAAGAGGGAAGAACGATGAAATGGGTTACATTGCTTAAAGACTTCAAAGAGAAGGTTGGAATCACTCAATCTTCGCCACCGGCTTTAACTGCTTCTTCTTCTGCTCAACCTTCATCTTCTTCTCGTGAAAACAATGCCTTCTCAGCTTCGCAAGTCTCTTCTTCATCTCCTACCAGGTTTTCATTTATCTATTTTTGTTTGTTTGTACAAATTATTACGACACAGCACTTTGTTATGTGATTTTGTTTGAGTTGGATGATTTGAGTATGTATTGGCTTCAATTTGCTGGAAAGAGGTATATGAAATGATGAAATGGATTTGATTTAGGTCAAATGTTGACTTACTTGGAGTTCGAAGATTCTTTGTTGATTTCTACTTGCTGCTATTTCTTCTTCCTTATCTGAGATTTAACTTTAAGGTTTTTTATTACCGATTTGTTAACGAAAGGGAAGAAAAATCTCGGTGGTTGAAGTTGGAGTGATTGAGTTTGTGTTTCTTTTTTCTTCTCGTTATTTGTAATTTGCCTGTTTCAGTATATTTCAGCTGCACACACACAGACACAGGTTCTAACTTAGTCACATGGTTAGTTATTTTTTTCTATGATGTAGGAGTGTTCAACTACATTTCCTTGAATGCTTTTTTTTTTTTACTAAATACTACCATGGTGGTTATATTCCATTTTGGTACCGGGGGCTGGTGCACATATAGTAGTTATTTGTTGGTTATGGAAGCTTAAATGCGAGGTAGGCCATCTTTGAGTCATGGGTGCCTCAATCAGGGAATCGGGTTTCAAAATTTGGACTATTTGGCTTATCTCCTTCTTTGGTTTTGTCATTTATGACTGCTAAATGGCCAGGTTTATTGATTAGAAGATTTAAATTGGAAAATGTTTAGATTGATGAAAACAAACAACTTATTTCTTTCACACATCCACTCATCACTGAACATGTAAGCTGCTGTTTAATAAATTTATCGCAACATGACAGCATTGACGGATTGTAGAAAATGGCTTGCTTTGGTTTACTGTTTGAGCTAATTTAATTATAACAACATACATTTGTAATTGGTGATAACTGATTGTCATGAATGGTTTATTGTTATGACGTGCTTTGGTTATGATGTTAGATGTGACTGTGACTTTATTTCCTTTAAATCAGGGACAGACATGAGCTGGAATTGGATTTCAAGAGATTCTGGGAAGAGTTTAGGTCATCCAGCTCTGAGAAGGTTCTTGTCATTGTTTGATCTCTTTGATATCTAATGCATGTTTGTCCTGCCATCGTTAAGAGATTAGGAGTTGATAATGTTCAATCTCATTTTGTTGCAGGAAAAAGAAGCGGCCTTGAATTGGAGTATAGATTCTTTTTGTAGATTAGTAAAGCAGCAGGCTAATGTAGCTCAATTAGTTACCATGTAAGGAATCAATTTCTGCTTAGCTTTTTTGCATTGCCATACGTGCTTTAACCTATATTCTACTTCATTGATGAAAAAACAAACCAAACTGAAAAATAGTTCAAGAAAATCAAACTGAAGTGCATTTATTTTCAATTTTGATCAAACTGTTCTTCATATAGAGTACCAAACGGATTACTTCTGCTGAAGTGGTTCAATCACTTGACTATGAACTAATATTAAATAGTTGAAAGATTTGATTCCTGTAACTGATTACAAAACACATCCAGCAAAGAAGTTAAATATTAACAAGGTTTTACGGCATTGTTGATGTCAGATTTTTATATTGCTTAAGAACATTTTTGTGTGGATAAAACCCCAAACCTTAGCCAAATTGTGTTTGCTAAAATGCTCAGAGTTTTGTATTGCGGGAATCTGACATTGCAAATAACAGCGTAACGAAAAAAAAAACTGACTTTGATGAATGAAACAACAAAAATATATCACAACCATTATAGTTGTTAAGAATTATTATCAGATAAATACTGTACCAAACCACGAACACAACAGAGGCAGAGTATTGACTTGGACTTGAATAGAATAATGCACATTATACATGTGAAGCGCAAGTGATGGAGTAACAATGCCAGGAAGCGCAAAGCGTATTGAAGCTGTTGATCAACACGACCTGTGAGATAGTAGCAAGTGAAGTTACAGCACTTCATATAGACTAATGTTTATTGACCCTAGCAGTTCGGTTCTTTCTGTTAACGTACTGAACTGAGTTTAAAGCTTCAGTTAGTGAACTGCGTTTAAAAGGCTTGGTTGGTTCACAAACTGACACCAACAGTTCAGTTCTTTTTAGATAGCTTCAGATCTGTTCTATAGCTCAGTTCAGTTTGGTTTATTTGACCCGTCCTAGCTATTGATTAGGCAGTAGGAGGAGTTGTTGGCCCAACCCTAGTAAGAGGCAACATGTTTTTTCTGTGTATTTGCTTTATCTGTCTGGTGCATAATGCTACTTAAGTATTATCTGTCTTTGTTGTACTTGGATATAAATAAGCATTCATGAAGGTCTAAATTTGAGGACTTAAATTGGAAACCCTCTTAAATGAATTTTGAATATGTAGTTGATGCACTTTATGGTCCAGAAGGTCAAAAGCATTTTATAAAAATATGGATGGTATTTTCAGTTGTAGGCAAAAAACTGTCACATTCCTTCAATAGTAGATTTAAAGTCACCATAATCATAAGTAAACTTTAGATCTGGTTTGTGTATTCTCATTTTTTCTGAGAATTTTGAAAAGTGCTGACTGTATATTTGGAAAATTATGTTATTCATCCTGGGCATCGGTGTTTGCTAACCAACTTTCTATAATATTAACGGTGAACAGGTTAGTTGAAACACATATATTCTCTTTTGTTGTGGGACGAGCATTTGTAACAGATATAGAGAAGTTAAAAATCAGCAGCAAAACAAGATCTTTGGATGTTGCTAAAGTTTTAAAGTTTTTCTCTGAAGTCACAAAGGTTTGTCTTTGACATTTCTTTCTTGGGATGAGTATTTGTTGCTGCTAATTATTTTGTTTTCTCAAATAAATTTTTGTGATAGATACTCTTCTGTGCAGGATGGCATCAGTCCAGGAGCAAATTTATTAACGTCAGTGGGAATCCTTGTATCTGGGGTATGCTTCTTAAAAGATTTAGGGCCAAGTCATTTTATTAAGAACACCACAGACTTGTGTTTCAATCTGACATTTGTTCATTGTTTCATAAAAGTCTCAGTTTAATTATTATTTTCGACCTTTGTCATTCGTTTACTGTAGTGTTTAAATCAAATAGGTTTGTTGTTTATTCGTGAAAGTGCCTGGTGTTGCTTAATAATTATAACCATTGGATAATTTTTCATAATCATTGTATCATACATTTGTTATTTTTCTAATGAGCAACTAAGTTGTAGTTTTTTTGTATATTTTCTTACAGCCTATTGACAAGCAATCTCTACTTGACTCTGGAATATTTTGCTGTCTCATTCATGTTCTCAATGCCCTTCTCGATCCTGACGTGACCATTCAAAGGCCAAATAATGCTACCGATCATGAAGAACATTTGGTTTTACAAAAAGAATATAATGGTGATATTGGGCATAACCGGCGGCTTGAGGTTCATTTCTCCTCATGATATATATACCTTGTGTATCTTGTTTGTGTTTTTACACATGTTGGATTACTCACATTTTTATCTTAAATTAGTTTTTCCTTTCCTTTTTTATAGTTGATTATGAGTATATACTTGGGATAATCCAGGTCCCAATTGTAAATTTTTTTATTTAATTTGCAATTCGATCTATTTTTTTTATGTAGATAGAGGGAAGTGTAGTGCATATCATGAAAGCACTAGCAAGCCATCCATCAGCAGCTCAGAGTTTGATAGAGGATGATTCACTTCAGTTGCTTTTTCAAATGGTTGCCAAGGGGTCTTTGATTGTGTTCTTACGTTATAAGGAAGGACTTATTCCTTTGCACAGCATTCAACTTCATAGACATGCTATGCAGGTAAAGAGGGGCACCCCTGTCTTCTGTTAAAATATTGGTGAAAAATACATAAATGTTGTTTGTAATGAGTAGTTTGAGTTGATTCTATGATTCTAGTGTTTAATATTCACGCTACTGCTGTTTATATAATTTTAGATACTTGGTCTTCTTTTGGCTAATGACAATGGAAGCACAGCCAAATACATCCGCAGGCATCTCCTGGTATGCCATTGACTTTCAAATCTTAATACTTATTGTACGTCAAGTAGGGTCTTACAACACCGATCTTATACTTTTTGTTTAATATATTATTATCATGTAGTTTATGTTCAGCTTTTGCCACTTCAATTGCAGAATAGCATATGCCAATGTTCAATATTAATTGTGGGATAGTGTGGGTTGGTGTGATTCTAGGATTTAAATTTTATTTTGAAAGATCTTTTATTACTTTCTTTGTCATTGTAATCCCACATTAAGAGAAAGCCAGGTGTGCAAAGCCATAGTTGTTGTACTAGTTTTCAAGAAATTACGTCACAGAGTGTCCCTTGTACTGTGAAATCATGTATAGGTAAAATATATTGCATTTTTGTTCCAAAAATATGTTTTATAATTGAAATGTAAACTTCAAAGCTATAGGAAAGTGCAGAGGAGAAAATTGTATCAACATTGGGCTGGAGTGCTAGCAATTTTGGCTTGGTGGGAAACTAAATAAATAATTGGCCTAGAAAAGCTATAGGAACTACAGTCCCTTCTGTCAATTGGTTGATTTTGTTTTCTTATCAATTTGTTCACTCAAAGAAAAGACAAGTCAATCTGCCTCAATGCATGTACAAAATATAACTTTTATAATGAATTAGTACTTTACTTCTTTATTGTGTCGAATAATGATTGACCAAATTAGAACTTGTACAGGCATGCTTTCAGTCACCAACATTATATGTTCCAACATATATCTAGTTGTCATGATCATGAAGCCACTTGACATCATTACTGAAACTTTTTTTTTTTGCTTACCCAAAGAAAGAAAGTTGTGATAGTCATCTTTTTGCTTGCATAATTGTTGCTACCACCTTACAACTCTAGAGGTGCATTAATGTCAATTCATATCTTATTGAGCTAGATAATTTTATGTTTGAAAATGTTAGGTGTACTGATCATAATGGATGATGTTCAGGTCCTTATTTGAAATTAGTGTCTAGCGCTGTTAGCATTGTTGTAGCATATTGCACCGATAATTATTCAGTATTCATATTAGTCATTTTTTATGCATTTGAAAATAACCCTTAATGCACCTTTGCCCAATGCAGATAAAAGTTCTTTTACTGGCTGTGAAAGATTTTGATCCTGATTGTGGAGATTCTGCTTATACTGTAGGCATTGTTGACTTGTTACTCAAGTGTGTTGAATTGTCATATAGATCTGGTAACTTTCTATTTGTTAGATACTTTTAACAGTATCATTGTCTAAAAGCTGCTTGAATTTATTTATTTTTCCCATTGGTGCTGAGTAGTTCTGATTTCCTAATTTAACTTTGCAGAGGCTGGTACAGTCAGATTGCGAGAGGATATACATAATGCCCATGGATATCAATTCCTTGTTCAATTTGCACTAACTCTTTCAAACATGACAGAAAGTCAGGGCTTTCAATCCATTCCTTCTGATGATGACAAAAATGTTACTCCAGATGAGTCCCAAAATAGCAGAGAACAAAGTTTCAATGAACAAGAAAAGTCTTCCATTCAATATCTCTCACCAACTCTGTCTAGGTTGCTAGATGTTCTTGTTAGTCTAGCTCAAACTGGGTTGATGGAGTCTCCACCTACTTATGGCGGTAAGGGTTCTAAACCTTCTCAGAGCAAGGGTGGTGGTCATATCAAAAGTCGTACCTTATCTAGTGACTGGCTTGGTGATGAATTATGGGAGAAGGACAATGATAAAATTAAGGACCTCGAAGCAGTCCAGATGTTGCAAGATATTCTCCTTAAAGCCAGTAACCAGGAGTTGCAGGCCGAAGTACTAAATAGATTGTTCAAAATTTTTTCAGGTCATTTAGATAACTACAAGTTGTGTCAACAATTACGTACTGTTCCACTTTTAATCCTAAATATGGCTGGTTTTCCTTCTTCTTTGCAAGAGATAATCTTGAAAATTCTCGAGTATGCTGTGACTGTAGTAAATTGTGTTCCCGAGCAAGAGTTACTGTCACTTTGTTGCTTATTGCAGCAACCAATAACATCAGAGTTGAAGCAGACAATACTTTCTTTCTTTGTAAAACTCTTGTCTTTTGACCAACAGTACAAGAAAGTTCTGCGAGAAGTTGGTGTTTTGGAAGTTATGTTAGATGATCTGAAGCAACACAGGATTTTAGGTCCAGATCAACAGAATGTTAACTTCAACCAGCTAGAGAGGAAAAGTAGCTCAAGTAGCTTTAAGAAGCATATGGGCAATAGGGATGTTATTATTACTTCTCCCAAGCTTATGGAATCTGGTTCAGGGAAGTTTCCTATTTTTGATGTTGAAGCTACAATTGCTATTGCCTGGGACTGCATGGTATCTTTGTTGAAGAAAACTGAGGCCAATCAAGCTTCATTCCGCTCCGCTACTGGTGTGACTACCGTGCTGCCTTTTTTGGTGTCTGATATACATCGTCCAGGGGTTCTCAGGACATTGTCATGTCTTATAATTGAAGATACCTCACAGGTTTGTTGTCACATTTTACAAAAATTTCCAAATTTCAATTATGACTGTTCCCTTAGTAAGTCACAGGAATTAAGAAAGTTGATGGTGGTATTTAAATTTATTGGCAATTGATATTGTTTTTACAAGTTTATCCTTCAAGAGAGAGTATTAGTTAATCTCTCCAATAGAATATTCATTACAAATTACACGAAAAGATGTAACATGATTAAGGTATGTTAGTAAAGAAATGATTAGTGCCCTTTAAAATTTCAAAGTTTTTTTTTTTAATAAAGGAAAAACTCAAGGTCTTATATTTAGGGATGAAAATAGAAGGTAGTATAAGATTGCTATCAGTTAGAACAATATTATTCTTGAATAGAAGGAGACGTAAACCATCGAATTCAAGCTGAATGGTTTAATTTGAGGAGGGCCTCAGAGAATTTATGCGACACGAAAGTACCGCTCAAGTTGAAGGAAGTTTTGTATTGGACGCCAATAAGGCCTGCAATGTTGTACGAGACAATATGTTGAGCGGTTGAGAGCCACCACGAGAATAAAGTTAGTGTAGTACAGATGAGGATATTGCGTTGGATGTGTGGTAAGACTAGTCGAGAATCGAGATAAGATTAAAAATGAAAATATTAGTGTTGGGGTAATTCTTATAGTAGAAAAGATGGAGGAAAATAAATATAGGTGGTTTGGGCATGTAGAGGGAAGACGTGGATTCTGTTGTAAAGAGAGTAAATTAGATGAAGAGGAGTCAAACAACTAGAAACAACTAGAGGTAGCTGACTCCACTTTGTGGGATAAGGCTTGGTTGTTGTTTGTGTTGGGATGCAAACTACCTTTAAGATTATTAATGTTGCTTTATTACTCTCTTGAAATCATCAAGATGATTGATTATCTTGTCTCATTATAACTTTTTCCAGGCCCATCCTGAAGAATTAGGTGTTTTGGTTGAAATTTTGAAAAGTGGAATGGTAACCAGTGCATCTGGATCCCAGTACCGGCTTTCCCTTGATGCAAAATGTGACACTATGGGAGCACTGTGGCGTATCCTGGGAGTTAATAGCTCTGCTCAGAAGGTTTTTGGTGAAGCCACTGGTTTTTCTCTATTGCTTACGACACTCCATGGGTTCCAAAGTGATGAAGACTTGGACCAATCCTCATTGAATTTTTACACAAAGGTTTTTACCTATTTATTGCGCGTTGTAACTGCTGGAGTGTCTGACAATGCTGTTAATAGAATGAAACTGCATGCAATTATATCGTCACAAACTTTCTTTGATCTTCTGTGTGAGTCTGGCCTACTTTGTGTGGAGCATGAAAAAGAAGTCATCCAGTTGATGTTAGAACTTGCTCTTGAAATAGTGATTCCGCCTTTCTTAGCATCAGAAGGTTTGACAAAATCAAACGCAATTGAGAACGAGTCTTCTCAGAATCTTTTATTGACTCCGTCAGGTCCAGTTAATCCTGATAAAGAGCGAGTTTACAATGCTGGCCCTATTAAGATTCTGATTCGTTCATTATTGATGTTCACTCCTATGGTGCAGTTAAATTTTTTAGACTTAATTGAAAAGTTGGCTCGTGCTGGCCCCTTTAATCTGGAAAGCCTCACTTCAACAGGTATTTTCTACCTTGTTTACCTCAATTCTTTTATTTGCTATTCTTAATTCTCACTTTTTGTCCTGGTATTTATAGGTTGCGTGGAACTTTTGCTGGATACAATCCACCCTTTTCTTTCGGGTTCATCTTCCTTACTCTCTCGTGCATTGAAGATTGTAGAAGTTCTTGGTTCTTACAGGTAGGGTGCATGTTATTGGCTGTTCTCTAAAGTAAATACTTCGATTTGATCTGCTCCTCTATTATATTTGAATAACATCATGTCTCTGTTGATTAGGCTATCTGCATCTGAACTTCGTACGCTCATTAGATATGTTATACAAATGAGGATGAAAAATTCTGGTCATATAATTGTTGAAATGATGGAAAAATTAATTCTGATGCAAGACATGTCCTCAGAGAATATTTCTCTAGCACCATTTATTGAGATGGATATGAGCAAGATTGGGCATGCTGCCATTCAGGTTTCGTTGGGTGAAAGATCATGGCCTCCAGCTGCTGGTTATTCATTTGTTTGTTGGTTCCAGTTTCAAAATTTTTTGAAATCACCATCCAAAGATACTGACCCTTCTAAAGCTGTCCCTTCCAAGAAGCGCTTTGGCCCCAATGGACTACAGGAGCGACATGTCTTAAGGATTTTTTCTGTTGGTGCTACTAACAACGATGAAGCAACCTATGCTGAACTTTATCTCCAGGAGGATGGCGTTTTAACTCTTGCAACCAGTAACTCTTCCTGCTTATCATTTTCTGGTTTAGAACTTGAAGAAGGAAGGTGGCATCACCTTGCAATCATTCACAGCAAGCCAAATGCTCTTGCTGGGCTGTTTCAAGCTAGTGTTGCATATGTTTATCTAAATGGGAAGTTAAGGCACACTGGGAAGTTAGGATACTCGCCCTCCCCACCTGGTAAACCATTGCAAGTCACTATTGGAACATCAGTTGGCAGTGCGAGAGTTAGTGACTTAGCATGGAAACTACGCTCTTGCTATCTTTTTGAGGAAGTGCTTACACCTGGCTGTATTTGTTTTATGTATATACTTGGTAGAGGATACAGAGGGCTCTTTCAGGATACTGATCTTCTACAATTTGTACCTAACCAGGCCTGTGGTGGTGGTAGTATGGCCATATTAGATTCTTTAGATGCTGATTTGACTTTGGTTGCTAATGGTCAGAGAGTGGATACTATTAGCAAGCAGGGAGACCTAAGGGCAGATGGAAGTGGAATTGTTTGGGATTTGGAGAGACTTGGAAACCTTTCTTTACAGCTTTCAGGGAAGAAACTCATTTTTGCATTTGATGGAACTTCTACAGAATTTATTCGATCTTCAGGTAGTTTTTCAGTGCTCAATTTGGTTGATCCTACGTCAGCTGCTGCGTCTCCTATTGGAGGTGTGTATTTAAATTTATAAAGTTACATATTTTGTTTCTTTCTCCAGCTGGAATTGTTTCTTCAATTAGTTTATTGATATTTTTGGGGTTGTAGGTATTCCACGTTTTGGACGACTCTGCGGAGATGCTTACATCTGCAAGCAAGATGTAATTGGAGAGACTATCCGTCCTATTGGTGGGATGGAACTTGTCCTCGCTCTTGTTGAAGCTGCTGAAACTAGGGATATGCTGCATATGGCTTTGATTTTACTTGCCTGTGCTCTTCACCAAAATCATCAAAATCTTAAGGACATGCAAACATATAGGGGATACCACCTGCTTGCTCTTTTTTTGCGTCGTAGAATGTCATTATTCGACATGCAATCTCTTGAGATATTCTTTCAGATTGCTGCATGTGAAGCTTCATTTTCTGAACCCAAAAAGTTGGAAACTACCCAGGCTAACATGTCTCCTGGTGCATCACTGCAGGAAGCCAATCTCGAGGATAGTTTTTTGTCGAAGTTTCAGGATGAGAATTCTTCAATTGGGTCTCATGGAGACATGGATGATTTTTCCGTACCAAAAGATTCGTTTAGTCACATTTCAGAGCTAGAAAATACTGATATTGCTGCAGAAACTTCAAATTGCATTGTCTTGTCAAATGCGGACATGGTTGAACATGTCTTGTTGGATTGGACATTGTGGGTAACGGCCTCAGTTTCAATCCAAATTGCATTACTTGGTTTTCTTGAAAACTTAGTGTCTATGCACTGGTACAGAAATCATAACCTTACAATTTTGCGGCGAA
The DNA here is from genome assembly GCA_963859935.3 of Lathyrus sativus. Taxonomy (NCBI): domain Eukaryota; kingdom Viridiplantae; phylum Streptophyta; class Magnoliopsida; order Fabales; family Fabaceae; genus Lathyrus; species Lathyrus sativus. The sequence goes on along the minus strand of OZ012740.1, from coordinate 487,368,036 downwards.
TCAACCTTGTTCAACATTTACTAGTTACATTGCAAAGGGGTGATGTTGAAGTTCCTGTCCTTGAAAAATTGGTTGTGTTGCTTGGAGTCATTTTGGAAGATGGGTTTCTATCTTCTGAGCTTGAAAATGTGGTTAGATTTGTGATAATGACATTTGATCCACCAGGGTTGGCTCCACAACGTCCAATTATGAGAGAATCAATGGGAAAACATGTGATTGTTAGAAATATGTTACTAGAGATGCTAATTGATCTACAAGTCACAATTAAATCAGAAGAGTTGCTTGAGCAGTGGCATAAAGTTGTTTCTTCCAAGTTAATTACATATTTTCTTGATGAAGGAGTTCACCCCACAAGTATGAGATGGGTCATGACTTTACTTGGCGTATGTCTTACTTCCTCTCCAACATTTGCACTTAAATTTCGAACTGGTGGAGGTTATCAAGGTTTGGTTCGCGTGCTCCCCAGTTTCTATGATTCCCCAGATATCTATTATATTTTGTTCTGTTTGATATTTGGCAAGCCAGTTTATCCTAGGTTACCAGAGGTCCGAATGCTGGACTTTCATGCTCTTATGCCAAATGATGGAAATTATACCGAACTTAAATTTGTAGAATTGTTGGATTCTGTGGTTGCTATGGCAAAAACTACTTTTGATAGAGTAAGCATGCAGTCAATGCTTGCCCACCAAACTGGCAATCTTTCACAGGCTGGTGCAAGCCTTGTGGCTGAGCTTATAGACGGAAATTCAGACATGGCTGGTGAGCTTCAAGGAGAAGCTCTTATGCACAAGACCTATGCTGCTCGTCTTATGGGTGGAGAGGCATCGGCTCCTGCTGCTGCAACTTCTGTTCTACGATTCATGGTTGATCTGGCTAAGATGTGCCCCCTTTTTACTGCTGTTTGTAGGCGTCCAGAATTTCTTGAAAGCTGCATTGACTTGTATTTTTCTTGTGCAAGGTTTGTTTTGAGATGATCTCTTGGGATCTATTTTGCATTACTTCTCTTATATTTCCTACTTCTAATCATAGGTTACTGCATACATTACATTGCATGAAATGAGTCCTTTTCATTTATCAAAAGCTTTTGTTCTTTCAGGGCTGCACATGCTGTTAAAATAGCCAAAGAACTCTCTGCAGTGACGGAAGAAAAAACCTTGAATGATGGCGATGATACCAGCAGTTCCCAAAATACATTTTCTAGCTTGCCTCTGGATCAGGATCAGTCTGTCAAAACCTCTATTAGTGTCGGTAGCTTTCGTCAAGGGCAGGTAAGTTCAAGTTCTGATGATATGGCTGCACCAGCAAACTCTATGGTTGGTGAGAAATCAGACAATGTTACAGTAACAAAGCCAGAGTCAAATGTTACTGTAACCGAGCCAGAATCAAATAAATCTCTTCATGAAGACACACAAACTGTTCAAAGCTTGGATGGTGATATTGCTGACCAGGGCTCTGTCTCTTCCAGTGCACATGAGTTTAGCTTTCACAGTAGCAAAGGAAATTTAGACATTCACATGCCAACATATTCCCAGAGTTCTGCATCTCTTGCTGCTCTGGATTCTCCTGTTTTTTCGGAAAAATCCAGTTCTAAAATTCCTGTTACACCTTCTTCATCACCAGTTCTTGCGTTGACATCTTGGCTGGGAAGCTCAAGCCATAACGAAGCAAAATCTCCCGTAACTCCTACTCCTTCCTTCAGTTCTTCTATGTCGGCTGTGGAATTTGATTCAACTTCAAACCCAAAGTCTAACTTTCAAGAGGCATCTTCTGCAAATTCTTACTTTACAGTAACCTCGAAGCTGCTTTTGGATATAAATGATTCTGGATATGGTGGTGGTCCTTGCTCTGCAGGAGCTACTGCTGTATTAGATTTCATAGCAGAAGTCCTTTCTGAATTTGTGACAGAACAGGTGAAAGCATCACAGCTTATAGAGAACATCTTGGAAAGTGTTCCTCTATATATCGATAGTGAATCTGTGTTGGTTTTCCAAGGACTGTGTCTTGGGAGGTTTATAAACTTCCTTGAGAGGCGACTGCTGCGCGACGATGAAGAAGATGAGAAAAAGTTGGATAAGATTCGTTGGTCGTCAAATTTGGATGCTTTGTGCTGGCTGATAGTGGATCGGGTATACATGGGTGCTTTTCCTCAACCTTCAGGGGTACTGAAAACTCTTGAGTTTTTGTTGTCGATGTTGCAATTGGCAAACAAAGATGGTAGAATTGAAGAAGCTGCTCCTGCTGGAAAGAGGCTCTTGTCAATTGCAAGAGGAAGTAAGCAACTTGAGGCTTATATTCACTCGATTCTTAAAAATACTAATCGGATGATATTATATTGCTTCCTCCCAATTTTCTTAGTTAGTATAGGGGAGGATGATCTCCTTTCACGGTTGGGTTTTCTCGTGGAACCAAAAAAGAGACTATCCTCAACTTCTTCTCAAGATGATTCAGGGATTGATATATACACTGTCTTGCAGTTATTGGTTGCTCATAAAAGAATAATATTCTGTCCCAGCAATGCCGATACAGATCTTAACTGCTGTCTATGTGTGAATCTAGTATCTCTTCTATGTGATAAAAGACATAATGTACAGAATATTGCTATAGATGTGTTCAAGTATCTTCTGGTACATAGGAGGGCTGCATTAGAAGATTTGCTCGTTTCCAAACCTAATCAAGGGAAGCAAATTGATGTACTTCATGGTGGTTTTGATAAATTATTGACTAGAAGTTTGTCAGAGTTTTCTGAGTGGTATCAGACTACTGAACAGATTGTGAATAAGGTATTGGAGCAGTGTGCTTGCATCATGTGGGTACAGTATATTGCAGGATCAGCAAAGTTTCCAGGAGTAAGAATCAAAGGGATAGAAGGTCGGCGAAAGAAGGAAATGGGAAAAAAAACTCGAGAAGCTGCAAAATTAGATTTAAGGCACTGGGAGCAGGTAAATGAGCGAAGATATGCACTGGATTTAGTTCGTGATGCAATGTCCACCGAGTTGAGAGTTGTTAGGCAGGATAAGTATGGATGGATTCTGCATGCTGAGAGTGAGTGGCAATGCCATCTTCAGCAACTTGTGCATGAACGAGGGATATTCCCACTAAGTAAATCCTCTTTGACTGAAGAGCCAGAATGGCAGCTTTGTCCAATTGAAGGTCCGTATCGAATGCGGAAAAAACTTGAATGCTGTAGACTTAAAATTGACACCATACAAAATATTCTTGATGGACAGTTTGAATTGGAGATACCAGAGTTGTCGAAAGGAAAAGTTGACCATGGTCCTGATGCATCCGATTCAAAACCTTATTTTTCACTGTTGACTGATGGTGCCAAACAGAATAGCTCTGACAGTGAGCTGTTTGAACCTTTCTTTGAAGATACGTTGGATAGTGTTAAAGATGCAGTTTCTGAGAAGAATGAGTGGAATGAAGACAAAGCTAGTAGCATGAATGCAAGTCTGCATTCTGCACTTGAGCATGGTGCTAAGTCTAGTACAATGTCAGTTCCAATAGGAGAAAGCACACTAGGAAGATCTGATATGGGATCTCCAAGACAATCTTCTTCTGTTAAAGTTGATGATCTTAAAATTGCCGATGATAGGTCTGATAAAGAACTGTATGATAATGGTGAATACTTAATCAGACCTTTTCTGGAACCTTCGGAGAAAATAAGATTTAAATATAACTGTGAACGAGTTGTGGGTCTCGACAAACATGATGGTATATTCCTGATAGGTGAATTCTGTTTGTATGTGATTGAAAACTTTTATATTGATGACTCTGGTTGCTTTTGGGAGAAAGAATGTGAAGATGAACTCTCAGTCATTGATCAGGCTTTGGGTGTCAAGAAAGATCTTAGTGGCAGTTTAGATTTTCAATCCAAATCAACTTTGTCATGGAGCACAACAGCTAAATCATTGGTTGGGGGAAGGGCATGGGCCTACAGTGGCGGTGCATGGGGAAAGGAAAAATTACAAACCAGTGGAAACTTACCTCATCCTTGGCGCATGTGGAAGCTTGATAGTGTTCATGAGATTTTGAAGCGTGATTACCAACTTCGTCCTGTTGCTGTTGAAATATTTAGCATGGATGGATGTAATGATCTTTTGGTCTTCCATAAAAAAGAGAGGGAAGAAGTTTTTAAAAATCTAGTTGCCATGAATCTTCCACGGAATAGCATGTAAGAGTTATTTCTATTGCCTTATGTGATTTGTTAGAGCACATTTGTCGCCAATTTTTTGTTTTTCATATTTCTAACAAGTAGCATTATGCTTGACTTTATTGCTTGTTTGAGACTTGGGAATGTATGCTACAATATTGGTGATGATTGTAGCGTAAAAAGTCTTAAGATTGGAAGTATGTGCTATCAGTCAAGCGCTGCTCTTCTTTAGATGCTTTAGTGTTGTGTCATACATTTGTTTTTTTGCTTTGTTTTTTACTATGTTTTTCTGCTCTGTATTAGGCTGGACACAACTATTTCCGGATCATCAAAACAAGAAAGCAATGAGGGCAGCCGTCTCTTCAAAGTAATGGCAAAATCCTTTTCAAAGAGGTGGCAAAGTGGAGAAATAAGCAACTTCCAATACCTTATGCATCTCAACACCTTGGCAGGACGTGGATATAGTGATCTTACCCAATATCCAGTCTTTCCATGGGTCCTTGCGGATTATGAGAGTGAAAATCTTGATTTGTCTGACCCAAAAACATTCCGCAGGCTCGATAAACCAATGGGTTGTCAGACACCTGAAGGAGAAGAGGAATTTAAAAAAAGGTTGGTCCATATGAATTGAGGTCAAGATATTGTTTCAAGTTGCAAATTATTTTTGAATATATATGATGTATATTTGCAATCATTATCTGGGGATTATTAGCAAGTTTTTCCGTGTTTCTTGAAGCATGCCGATAAAATTAAATAAAATCTGTATACATTCGCAAACAAAGTTAAACAAATTATGAACTATAATATTTGCAGGAAACTTATAGTTTTGTGCACTTATCGTGAGTTAGTGCGTTATAATTATATCATAGAAAAACATAAAATTGTAAACATGACACCTTATCTTATCTTATAAGATACTTTCCCTTCTGATGTATCTCATTTACTTTATCATTTTTTATTAGATATGATAGCTGGGATGATCCAGAGGTTCCAAAGTTTCATTATGGATCTCATTATTCTAGTGCTGGAATTGTTTTATTCTATCTCCTCCGTCTGCCCCCATTCAGTTCAGAGAATCAAAAGCTTCAGGGTGGCCAGTTTGACCATGCTGATCGCCTTTTCAATAGTGTAAGGGATACTTGGTTAAGTGCTGCTGGGAAGGGAAACACATCTGATGTGAAGGAACTAATTCCAGAATTTTTTTATATGCCCGAGTTCTTGGAGAATCAATTCAATCTTGACTTGGGAGAAAAACAGTCTGGCGAGAAGGTTATACCAATGCAATATATTATTACTAATTTAAGTCTTCAGGAACAAAAATTAGGCTGAGTTACTAGTATATTTAATCATTCTGATGTTTCTTTTAGGTTGGGGATGTTTTCCTACCTCCCTGGGCAAAAGGTAGCGCTCGAGAGTTCATCAATAAGCACAGGGAAGCTCTTGAATCTGATTTTGTCTCAGAAAATTTGCACCACTGGATAGACCTCATTTTTGGATATAAGCAGAGAGGGAAGGTGGGTGTTTCATTTTGCTATACAGATACTTGCTTCCCATTTTCTTTGATTGATCTCATAATTACTGAATCTAATTATTATACTGTTTAATTTAGTATTTGTTTTAATTTAAGTTTTGCTATTCTATCTAATTTCACTTTCTTTAATCATTTACTACCCGTGGAAGGCATCTTGTTAGTTGTGGGACGTGATCATTATGCTCTACTTCATTTGATCAAACGTCCTAAAATGTTTTAAAGGATTATGTTTATTAAAAAGCTAAAAGGAACTGACCCTGATCCTTGCTCTGTATATTCTATATTACATGACATGCATTTCCACATTTATTGATGATCCTGTCGAGAAATACGTTTTTGACAAATGTGCTAATTTTACCTCCATTTTTTATTCCAGAAATATTGTCTCTTCTGTTTCTAATATCTACTTTTCTATACAATGAACAGGCTGCCGAGGAATCAGTCAATGTGTTCTATCATTATACATATGAGGGGAGTGTAGACATAGACTCAGTTACAGATCCTGCCATGAAAGCATCCATTTTAGCACAAATTAATCATTTTGGGCAGACACCAAAGCAACTGTTTCTCAAAGCACACGTGAAAAGGAAAATTGAGAGAAAACTTCCTCCTCATCCCCTTAAACATTCCAGTCATCTTGTTCCACATGAGATCCGCAAAAGTTCTTCACCTATCACTCAAATCGTCGCTCTCAATGATAAAATTCTCATAGCAGGAACTAACAATTTACTTAAACCAAGAACATATACCAAATATGTTGCTTGGGGTTTCCCTGACTGTAGCCTTAGATTTTTGAGCTATGAACAAGATAGACTTATTTCCACACATGAAAATTTACATGGAGGTAATCAAATTCAGTGTGCTAGTGTTAGCCATGATGGTCAGATTCTGGTTACTGGGGCAGATGATGGGCTTGTTAATGTTTGGAGAGTTAGTAAGTTTGGGCCTCGTGCCTTGCGGCGCTTGAAGTTGGAGAAGCCACTTTGTGGGCACACAGCCAAAATCACTTGCCTTCAAGTATGCCAGCCTTACATGCTTATTGTGAGTGGATCAGATGATTGTACAGTTATTATATGGGATCTCAGCTCGATGGCATTTGTACGGCAACTCCCAGAATTCCCAGCACCGATTTCAGCAGTTTTTGTTAATGACTTGACTGGAGAGATTGTTACAGCAGCTGGTATTCTTCTGGCAGTTTGGAGCATCAATGGGGACTGCCTGTCAATGATCAACACATCACAACTGCCATCTGATTCTATTCTCTCAGTGACAAGCAGTACATTTTCTGATTGGCAGGAAACAAAGTGGTACGCAACTGGTCATCAGAGTGGTTCTGTCAAAGTTTGGCAAATGGTGCACTTCTCTGACCCAGATAGCTCCCTCAGCAAATCAGGTTCTAGTGGGTTCAGAGCGTTAAATCTTGGTTCAAAAGAACCAGAATACAGATTGATCCTACGCAAGGTACTCAAGTTCCATAAGCATCCGGTTACCGCCCTTTATCTCTCAACTGATCTGAAACAGCTATTAAGCGGGGATGGAGAAGGGCACTTGCTTTCCTGGACACTACCTGATGAGAGTCTGCGAGGTTCGCTAAATCAGGGGTGAAGCTGGTGAATGATATTTAATTGTGCTGACTTTGGCTTTTGACTAGCCTTTAATAGTTGAATCCTAACACTGGCTTCTGATGGATCTCAATTGTTGAAAGATGGGTTCATGTTCATAATTAATGAAAATTTTAAAAGAATGCTGACAGGATTGAAACAGGGCAAACACGGTTGGTGAGAAAACCGTGAGACCACGTCACACGTAGGTGAAGCATCTGCGAAGAAAGCCGAGTGCAATGTGGAAAAGGAAGTCGGTGGTCTTGTATTTTTGGTGCCTGGCGGGGAGAGTATTTTGATTTTGCCAAGAGAGATCTACTGTTCTTTCTTTGATGTACATATATGTGAAGCAGCTTGTAGTTTGTATTTAAGTTGTATAGTAAAAAAAGCAAGTCGTTAAGTGGAACGTGATTGAAATGATAGGTACTATAAGAGTCATGGTTATGGGATAGTCGGTGGGGTACGTATAATCCATTTACGGAAATTCTTTTTCCATAGTAACACTGGGGCATTTCTTTTAGTGTGCTCCCTGAAAGTAATGAAAGAAACTTAAAGTTCATTTTCCTTTCATTTGCACATTTACTGAACATTACCCCCATTTTGTCCTCTGCTTATTATTGTTATTTTTTTTTTCTCTTGACGCAATATAATTTGTTAATCGAGAACAGAAGGGAATTTCAATATATCAATGAAAAAACAAATAGACAGAGAATATATTTTGGTTAACTAATGTGTCTCGCAATTTCTTTTTTCTCTATTTAAAGGTAAATATTTCTCCGGTGCTTTTAAATAGTTATAATGATAAATATTGATAAAAAATATCTATGTATTTTAATCTCAATAAAAAATATATATGTTATTCTTTTTATATTAATCAATCAATGATATATATTTGTTATGTATTTTATTTTGATGAATTATAGTAAATATTTTTTATTTTAAAATTATTTCAATTAATAAGTGAGTGGTTTAAATGAAATAGTTGTGTATGAATTACATGTATAAAAGGATATTTAAATTAAAAAAAATTATAATTAGTTTATTATATTTGTTTTTATTTTGATATTAAAAACACAATTTGTAATTATTTTTCTAATCATGAATATTTATTAAATATATGATTTTTATAATACATTTAAATTATTGTATTATATTTATTAATAATTAATAACCCATAAATGGTTAATGAATATTTATTAATTGTATAAATAGCAAGTGTTGGTGACTTATTTAAATAACTAATTATTAAATTAAAAATATTAAAATATAAGTAAAAATTGAATAAATAAAGGAGAAAATAATGTTTGTCTTGGAGGAAAAAAGATGCGAGGAAAAGTAAGTTACAAAAAATAGAGAGAAAATTATAAAAATGCGAGAATTCAAAATAAGAGTATTCAAATTCATATTTGTAAGAGATATATTCAATGATTAAATAAAATGTTAATTGTTACCTCTCGAGGTCATCGTAACGTGCTGTGTCTTTCTTCGGGGTGGTTAGAAAAGATATATAATTTGAAGGTAAATACTCATCCTATTCTATGGCTTGCATTCCACATTTCTGAAAATTCAAAAATATTTTTATTACTGTTTTGAGATGCATTTTTGAACGCATATAAAATCATTTGAGTTCTTGTATTTCAGTCAGCCACCTCATTTTTGTCAAAATCTTTTTCGGAGATGCATCTACTGTATATTCTGTACTCACTTATAGTGTATTTATTTGCTAAACTGTTTTATTTAACAATTAAGTGACGATTTCGAAGATGCATATCCAAAAATGTCAAGCGAAAAATTGAATAAAACACCACCATGCACGTTCTTCTTCCTTATGGTCAAACATAACTTCACTCTCAAAACTCTTAATAATATTTCTTCCATTCTCAATAAACTTTTCAACACCAAAACATCATTCTTAAGTTTTATCACATCAAAGGAAGTAAAAGAAGTTGAAGTTTAAGATAAAGTTCATTCATTTCATCCCTCGTTCCTTGCATTACTATGGTTTTTGAGCTGAAAAAAAGAACATTAAGTCCAAATATGCTTCTCTGAATTTAAGTTTCATGTGTTTTGGAGATGTATCTCTGGATTTGTCTGGTACTTTGAGTTTTAAATTTGTTTTTCTGTTATGATTGATATTACATATAGTGCACCCGAATATGTTTCTCCAAGCTACTGTGATGATGAATGTTAAACCAAATGAAGTGAAGGATGATGTTAAATCAGATGAAGTGAAGGGTGATGCTAAACTGGGTGCTAGACCAGTTGTTGTCGAGGTAGATGTTCATGAACAATTTACAAATAAACAAAAGTTTATTATTTGTGAACATATATGCTACAAAGGGTCCATGCGAAGGCTCGAAATTTGGGGGTTGGCGTTGTAATCAGAAGGTCTAACCACAGCTCAAATAGAAGACAAACATTTGTAACAATGTCATGCGAAAGAAGTGACACGTACTAACCACCGATGCAGAAGTTGAAACACGATGACACCAGATCTAGAAAATACAAACGTCTGCTTAAATTGCACGAATACCGTAAGACGAATGATACATGGAAATTTAATGTGGTTTCTGCTATACATAATCATGTCTTGTGTTACAAACTATCTGATCATCCCATTGTATGTCGCCTTATTCCGAAGGAGAAATAACTTGTTTTGGACATGACATTAAATATGGTGGCGCCTAAAAACATATATACTTGCAACTTTAAAACAGAAAAGTCCTTAAAATATTTCAAATGTCAAGCAAGTGTATAATATGCGCGCTCGAAAGAATAAGGTGATAAGAGGTCCAAGATTTGAAATGCAACAACAGTTGAATCTTTTGGATGATGACCACTATGTTTCTAGTTATTTCTAGATATAAAGTTTGTTATGCATTTTATTTTGATGAATTATAATAAATATTTTTCATTTTAAAATGATTTCAATTAATAAGTGAGTGATTTAAATGAAATAGTTGTGTATTAATTACATGTATAAAAGAACATTTAAATAAAATAAAACTATAATTAGTTTATTATATTTGTTTTTATTTTGATATTAAAAACACAATTTGTAATTGTTCTTTTAATCATGAATATTTATTAAATATATGATTTTTATAATAAATTCAAATTATTGTATTATAATTATTATTAATAATTAAAAAAACATAATTAGTAACTCATAAATGATTAACAAATATTTATTAATTGTATAATTGTATAAATAGCAAGTGTTGGCGACTTATTTAATAATTAAATATTAAATTAAAAATATTAAAATTTAAGTAAAAATTAAATAAATAAAGAAGAAAATAATGTTTGTTTTATTTGAGGGAAAGTAAATTACAAGAAAAATAGAGAGAAAATTATAAAAATGCGAGAATTCAAAATAAGAGTATCCAAATTCAGAGATATATTCGATGATAAAATGGAATGTTAATTGTTTCCTCTCGAGGCGTGTTGTGCCTATCTCTTAGGTGGTTATAAAAGATATATAATTTGAAGGTAAACACTGATCCTATTCTATGGGGTGCATCTCATATCTCTGAAAATTCAAAAATGTTTTTTTTATTAGTGTTTTGAGATGCATCTTTGAACGTACGTAAAATCATTTAAGTTCTCGTATTTTAGTCAACCATCTCATTTTTTTCAAAATATTTTTCGGAGATGCATCTATCGTATATTTTATACTCACCTATGGTGTTTTTATTTGTTAAACTGTTTTATTTAACAACTCAGTGACGATTCTTGAGAGACATATATGAAAATGTTAAACGGAAAATTGAATAAAACACCACCATGCATGTTCTTCTTCCTTATGAATAAACTTAACTTCGCTTTCAAAACTCTTAAAAAAATTTCTTCCATTCTCTGTAAACTTTTCAACACCAAAATATCATTCTTAAATTTTATCACATCAAAGGGAGCAAAAAAAGTTGGAGTTTAAGGTAAATTTTATTCATTTCATCCCTTATTCCTTGCATTAGTATGATTTTTGAGCTGAAAAAAAGAACATTAAGTCCAAATATGCTTATTTGAATTTAAGTTTCATGTGTTTTGGAGATGCATCTTCGGATTTTCCCGGTACTTTGAGTTTTAAATTTTTTTCTGTTATGATTGATATTTGATATAATGCATTCAAATATGTTTCCCCAAGCTACTGTGATGATGAATGTTAAACCAGATGAAGTGAAGGATGATGTTAAATCAGATGAAGTGAAGGATGTTATTAAACTGGGTGCTAGACCAGTTGTTGTCGAGGTAGATGTTCGTGAACAATTTACAAATAAACAAGAGTTTATTATTTGTGAACATATGCTACAAAGGGTCCATGTGGAGGCTGTAATATTAGGGGTTGACATTGTAATCAGAAGGTCTAACCACGATTCAAATAGAAGACAAGTATTTGTAACAATGAGATGCGAAAGAAGCGACACGTACCAACCACTGTTACAGACGTTGAAATATGATGACAATGGATCTAGGAAATACGAGCGTCTGCTTAAGTTGCACGAATACTGTAAGATGAATGATAATGGAAACTTAATGTGGTTTCTGCTATACATAATCATGCCTTGTGTTACAAGCTATCCAATCATCCCATTGTATGTCGCCTTATTCCGAAGGAGAAAGAGCTTGTTTTGGATATGACATTAAACATGGTGGCGCCTAAAAACATACTTGCAACTTTGAAATGGAAAAGTCCTCAAAATATTTCAAATGTCAAGCAAGTGTACAATGTGCGCACTCGAAACAACAAGATGATAAGAGGTCCAAGATCTAAAATGCAACAACTCTTGAAGCTTTTGGATGATGACCACTATGTTTCTAGGTATAAAGTTTGTGAGGATAACTGTTCGAGATATATTTTGGACTCATCCCAATTCCATTAAGTTGTTCAATACATTTCCTAATATTCTTATAATTGATTAAATATATAAGACCAACAAGTATTGACTCCCACGTTTGGAAATTGTTGGTGTTACTTCAACGAAGAAAACTTTTTTAGTGGGTTTTTCACTTTTCTAATCCAAAAAAGAGGACAATGTCACATGGGCTTTGGAAACATGTAAGACTATGTTGAAAGTCCAAAAAAATATGCCAAATGTGGTTGTCACTGATCACGACACCATATTGATGAATTCAGTTGCAAATGTGCTTCCTAGATCGTATGCATTACTTTGTAAGTATCGCATAACCAAAAATGTGAGAAATTGACTAAAACCTGCGATAGCATGGTGAAGATGGAAAAATAATAAAACCGGACGTGGTGTTAGAAAACATAATGGATGCCTAGAATGATATAATAAATTCTTCCATAAAAGAGCTATATATAGAATCTCTAATACATTTCAGGAGGATGTATGCCAGACATCCATATTTCTTGAAATATGTTGAGAGTACTATTTTGGGCCAGGTGAAGGAAAAAATTGTTTATGCCTAGACTGATCAGGTTAGACACTTTGGCAATACAAAAGCTAATAAAGTTGAATATGACATTCTACACTGAAGAATTGGTTGGGAAATCGTAAAGGCGATTTTTGTCGAGGTTGGAACGTCGTAAACCAAATGCTCTGAAACCAACTTAATTAGATACAAACATCTTTTGGTTGGAGCATTACTGTGTCAGAACACCGATTCAAAGATAACATTCTTTATTCATAATTGGTTGATAACATATCTCGGGCGGGATTGAATTTTTATTTATCATGAAGCCAAATGAGCAGTTAAAATAAGTTCACACAACTCAAAGTATGGTTATACACTTAGGAAGATATATAATCTTTCACGTGCTTGTTTAATTTCAAAGAAGGTAAAGCTTGATAAAATCGATACGCATGGATGAAGTTTACACTCACTAAAGTATTATAATATTATTAATAATTCATATTTATTTAGTTGTACTATTTTCTTAGCCCCTAAGTTTGTTAGAGGGTATTTTAGTATTTATCCTATTCTAGTAACCCTAGTTTTAGCTTATAAATAGGGTGACAATCATTGTAACCAAAATCATGTTTTGTAGCCGTCATTCTCTTATGAGTAATATTTCCTATTTCATCATTTATTCTATCTTTGCACCAACAATTGGTATCTAGAGCTCCGGTTCAGATTCATTGGGAAACACGGGAAACACGAGTGAACGTGAGGTCTTGTGTGTTTGATTTTGTTTCTCAGATTCTTGTTGAATCTTGAACAAAATCTGATCAGAATTTTTTAATTCTGTGGGTTGGGAAACACTGTGTGAGAAAACTCTGAGTGTATTGTGCAAAGAAGAAGATGAACGGAAACGGCAACATGAACACCAAACTTCCAGTATTTGACGGTAAAAACTGGAATCGTTGGATGATCCAGATGCGTGTGCTGTTTGGTGCTCAAGATGTTCTGGATCTTGTCACTGATGGTTATGTTCCAGTAGCAGCAGATGCAACTGATGAACAGAAAAACGCGCAGAAGGAAGTAAGGAAGAAGGATCAGAAAGCATTGTTCTTCATTCATCAATGTGTGGATGTAAACGTGTTTGAGAAGATTGCAGACTCTACAACAGCAAAGGCTGCATGGGACACTCTGGTGAGATGTTATGGTGGTGACGCATCAGTGAAGAAGGTGAAGCTTCAGTCCTTGAGAAAGCAATATGAGAATCTCAACATGAAGAATAATGAGAAAGTTTCTGAATACATCTCCAGAGTGATTCTGATCACTAATGAGATGAAGGCATGTGGAGAAACTCTTTCTGAAGAAACAATCATGGAGAAAGTATTGAGATCCCTTACTCCTCAATTTGATTACATTGTGGTAGCAATAGAACATTCCAAAGATCTGAGCACAATGAGAATTGAAGAGCTGCAGAGCAGTCTAGAAGCGCAAGAGTTGCGTCTGACTGAGAGAAACTCTGAAAAGGAAGTAGAACAGCAGGCTCTGAAAGCAACTTCTGATAGGAGGTATCAGAAGCAGTCAGAAGCCAGGAGAAGATCTGATGGTGGTCAGAAGTCAGAAAGCTCAACCTCTGATAGACAAAAGAATGCTCAGAAGGGAAAAGAGAAGTATGACAAGAAGAAGATCCAATGTTACTGTTGTAAGAAGTTTGGTCACTTTGCTAGAGATTGTTGGTCAAACAAGGAGAAGAAATCAGAAGAAGCAAATATAGCCAGAAGTTCTGATGACGAATCTGTGCTATTGATGGCCTCTGAATCTGATGATCTGACAGACTGGTGGTATATGGACACTGGCTGTTCAAATCATCTTACTGGAAACAAGAAATGGCTGGTTGACTTTGACTCTGAAAAGAGAACAAAGATCAGATGTGCTGATGACAAATATCTTAATGCAGAAGGTATGGGAAATGTCAGAGTGACTCTGAACAATGGGAAAATAGCATTGATTCAGAATGTGTGGTATGTACCTGGCATCAGAAGCAATCTGATGAGTGTGGGACAATTAATTGAGAAAGGTTTCTCAGTTACCATGAAGGACAATCTTCTGAAGCTGTATGACTGTAATCAGAAGTTGATTATGGAGTCAGAACAGGGAAGGAATAGAACATTCAAGGTGAATGTCAGAACTGCAGACTCAGAGTGTCTTAGTGCAACAAGTACTGAGAAGGAGAGTGAGCTGTGGCACAGAAGATTTGGTCATTTGAATTTCAGAAGCTTACAACATCTGAATTCAAAGAAATTGGTACATGGAATTCCTGCAATTAAGAAGCCTGAAAAGTCATGCAAAGTTTGCATGGAAGGAAAACAACCAAGATTGCCATTTGCATCAGAAGTTGCTCCAAGAGCAAAACATGCCTTGGGAGTTGTACACTCTGATGTGTGTGGTCCATTTCCAGTAGCATCAACTGGAGGGAATAAATACTTTGTGTTGTTTGTTGATGAATTCACAAGAATGACATGGGTATCCCTTATTAAGTTCAAACACGAGGTGTTTGATGAATTCAAGAAGTTCAGAATGAAGGCTGAGAATCAGAGTGGTCAGAAGTTGAAGATTCTTAGAACTGATGGTGGAGGTGAGTATAACTCCAAAGAGTTCCAGAAGTTCTGTGAGGAGAATGGAATTGAGCATGAGGTTACTGCTCCTTATACCCCTCAACACAATGGTCTTGCTGAAAGAAGAAACCGTACTTTGCTTGATATGGTGAGAAGCATGCTAAAGGAGAAGAAGCTTCCTCAGAAGCTCTGGGGAGAAGCTGTTGCCACTGCAACGTATGTACTCAACAGATGTCCTACGAAGAAGTTGAAGGAAATAGTTCCTATGCAGAAGTGGACTGGAGACAAGCAAAGTGTTAGTCATCTGAAGGTATTTGGTTCTGTTTGCTATAAACATGTTCCAGAAGCCAGAAG
This sequence comes from Lathyrus sativus, assembly GCA_963859935.3. Classification (NCBI taxonomy): domain Eukaryota; kingdom Viridiplantae; phylum Streptophyta; class Magnoliopsida; order Fabales; family Fabaceae; genus Lathyrus; species Lathyrus sativus. The sequence continues at coordinate 487,352,424 of OZ012740.1, read as the reverse complement.
ACAGAAGCTGGATGATAGAAGCAAAGTGATGATTCTGATAGGGTACCACAGTACAGGTGCATACAAGCTCTATTGTCCAGAAACCAATAAAATTGAATTCAGCAGAGATGTGATTGTGAAGGAATCAGAAGTTTGGAATTGGGACAAGTCTCAATCTGATTCTGATGTTAGAACCTCTGAAGAAAGGCCAGAGTTAAGAATTTCTGAAGTTGAAGTAAACCCTGACGTTGACTCTGACTCTGATACTGATTCAAACTCTGAAGATGACTCAGAAGATGAAGGTGACTCTGATGACCCAGACTCTGATGATTCAGACTCTGATGGCAATCCAGATCTTGGTGGCAATTCAGACTCTGGAAATATGCCAGACTCTGAAGATGGTCAAAGCTCTGGAGGTCAATCATCTGAAGCTAGAAATTCTGAAGTTCAAGACTCTGGAAATATGCCAGATCCTGAAGTTGGTCAAAGCTCTGGAGAAAGTCAATCATCTGAAGCTCAAGACTCTGAACAAGTTCAGAGACCACAAAGAATCAGAAGCGTTCCCAGAAGATTTGCAGAATTTGACATGCTGCAAGACACTGAAGTAGACTCTGAAGGAGAAGTTATTCAGTGTGCCATGTTAGTAGACTCTGAACCTATAAGTACAGAGGAGGCTCTTAAGCAGAAGCTCTGGCTGAAGGCTATGAAAGAAGAACTTGATGCTATAGAGAGAAACAAGACTTGGAAGCTGACAGAACTTCCAAAAGACAAGAAAGCCATCAGCGTCAGATGGGTTTTCAAGCAGAAGTTAAAGCCAGATGGCTCAATTGGCAAACATAAAGCAAGGTTGGTAGCCAGAGGATTTCTACAAAAACCTGGGCTGGATTATTCTGAAGTGTTTGCACCTGTAGCAAGACATGAAACAATCAGAATGGTGATTGCAATAGCTGCTAACAGGAATTGGCCTCTGATGCATTTAGATGTAAAATCTGCATTTCTGAATGGTCCATTAGAAGAAGAAGTTTACGTGTCACAACCTCCTGGATTTGTGAAAAAGAATCAGGAAGGGATGGTGTACAGATTATACAAAGCTCTATATGGATTGAAACAAGCGCCCAGAGCTTGGAATCAGAAGATTGATTCATTTTTCAAGAAGCAAGGCTTTCAGAAATGTGAGATGGAGTACGGTGTCTATGTTCAGCATACTTCTGAAATCAATATGACTCTGGTATGTTTATATGTTGATGATATACTATTGACTGGAAGTTCTGAACAGGAGATAGCCAAGTTCAAGAAGGTTCTAATGAATGAATTTGAAATGACTGATCTAGGCAAAATGACATACTTTCTAGGGATGGAGTTCAGATATTCTGAGAAAGGTATCATTTTGCATCAGCTCAAGTATGAATTAGAACTTCTGAAGAGATTTGATCTGAAGAATTGTAAGATGGCTGTCACACCTTCTGATACAAATCAGAAACTGGATTCAGACTCTGAAGGAAAGGATGTGGATGCTACAACCTTCAAACAGTTGGTTGGTTCTCTGAGGTATCTGTGCAATACCAGACCTGATATTTGCTACTCAGTTGGGATGGTTAGTAGGTTCATGAGTAAACCTAAGTGGTCCCATTACCAAGCTGCTGTCAGGATTCTGAGGTATATCAAAGGAACTCTGAAGTATGGAGTGTTATTTCCCTCTGGAGGAAATAATGAGTCAGAACTTCTGAGTTATTCAGACTCTGATTGGTGTGGAGACAGAGTTGACAGAAGAAGTACATCTGGGTACTTGTTCAAATTTCTGGGAGGTCCCATTTCTTGGTGTTCCAAGAAGCAACCTGTTGTGGCGTTGTCAACCTGTGAAGCTGAATACATTGCAGGTGCTGTTACTGCATGCCAAGCTGTGTGGATTCTGAATCTGTTGCAGGATCTGAAGATTAAAGTAGACAAACCTCTGAAGTTGATGATTGACAACAAGTCTGCAATCAACCTTGCCAGAAACCCAGTGCTGCATGGGAGAAGCAAGCATATTGAGACCAAGTATCATTTTCTGAGACATCAAGTTCAGAGTGGAGTGTTAGAAGTTGTACACTGCAGCACTCAGAAGCAGTTGGCAGATGTTCTGACGAAAGCTATCAAGACTGATCAATTTCTCAGATTAAGGGATGGAATTGGTGTTACAAGTTTTGATGGAATATGAATTAAGGGATGGTATTAGAATATTATTAATAATTCATATTTATTTAGTTGTACTATTTTCTTAGCCACTAAGTTTGTTAGAGGGTATTTTAGTATTTATCCTATTCTAGTAACCCTAGTTTTAGCTTATAAATAGGGTGACAATCATTGTAACCAAAATCATGTTTTGTAGCCGTCATTCTCTTATGAGTAATATTTCCTATTTCATCACATCTTTTGGTTGGAGCATTACTGTGTCAGAACACCGATTCAAAGATAACATTCTTTATTCATAATTGGTTGATAACATATCTCGGGCGGGATTGAATTTTTATTTATCATGAAGCCAAATGAGCAGTTAAAATAAGTTCACACAACTCAAAGTATGGTTATACACTTAGGAAGATATATAATCTTTCACGTGCTTGTTTAATTTCAAAGAAGGTAAAGCTTGATAAAATCGATACGCATGGATGAAGTTTACACTCACTAAAGAAGGTTCCAGTTTGATGACAATGCTGTGATGAAGAATGATAACTCAAGTATAACTATTATGACCAAATGAGAAGTAATCCAAGATAAATTTTGAAAGCTGGTGACAATATGAAATTGCACATCAAAGAGAAGCTGTGGAAGATTTCCTATCCAGAAACAACAAATTTGAAACTACTCTTGAAATTAGTTAAAATAAAAGGTTCCCCTAAAAAAGTCTAACTAACACATAGTGACAACTCTATGAGACAGTCTCCTTCACACTTAGAACATGTTGACTCACATTTTATGGATTCAAATCCAAAATCTCAAAAAAGTGTTTTCATGGGTGCTTGCATTAGCATACCATTTCCTTCACCACCGTTACCGAAAACCATCCACATTGAAGAGATGTTGCTTTTTATTCAAAAGCATATTGAGAAAATTATAGATGTTAAGGGAGACGATAATTGCGATCATAAGGCTATTTCGACTTTGCTCGGTAACGAAGAGGATAATTATACACTTGTCCGCCAACAACTTCTAAAAGAGTTGCAGACGCATAAAGAATAATACATATCACTATATGGGAAAAAAGAAAATTTCATTGAAATTTACAATGCTCTTGTTCCATGTGATAGTGGTCCGACACTGGTGTCATCTCATAACAAATGCATATAATAGAGTGTGTAATGATCTGACAAGACATGATTTATCGGAAACATTTTTTCCACTTTAGAGTGGTCCACCTCAAAATCCATCCGGACACATTATGTGTATTGGGTGACTATCTAAATTAGCACATTTTTGTTCAAGTTTATTTGAATCCGGGGTGTCCTATGATAAATACATCACCGAAGTGGATCACTCATTCCACAAAAGAAGCTCATACTTGGTTGGATAACTTCTAGGTTAGGATGAATAAGTTCACCAAATTGAACGAGATTGAAAGATAATGAAATCAAGAAAGGTCAAAGAAGGAACCACCAATATATGTATATATAGGTGGTCACACATGTTTTGACGCATTTTAGTTTTTATCTAGCAATGTAACTCATTTCTTATATGTAATATTGTCAATGATGTAATCTTGATGCAATTTGAGACATACAAAATGTATATTCTACATTAATGGTATAAATTTTAAGGGTAATTTTTAGACACTTTTTCTATTTCAAAATCAGGCCTTGCATATATACTCGTTATGTATGAAAATTGCTCCATGTGGTGATTCTAATATGCATCTTTGGACACACCCCATTTTAATTGTAAAAACAACTAAACAGGGGATTTTACGGATCTGCATCTCTATAAAACCCTTATTTTGAAAAAATATAGTGTGTCCGAATATGCATATCTGAAATATATCATGCAGATAAGATATTGCTTCTAAGGTCCAAATTGATCTAAAACTTGTATAAATAGGGGGTTTCTCATCCCATGTTATATACAAAAACACAACACACCATAATGAATACATATCCCCATCTTTCATTTGTGTATTTTAATGGCGCAAATCCCCTAGTTCAATTTAGGGTCTCCGAGGACATCTCGTTGATCTGAAATCCAAACTCGATACTCTCCTACAATATACAAAACATTGAAGAGTTATCAAGCTCGAGTATCGTTCACCCTTGATTAACGATGAAGGTAAGATTTGGTTCACCAAGCTTAAACTGAAGACAAATTAAGATCTAAAGGTTATGCGGAGTGCATTTTACCGTTACTTATCAAAGGGATCAATTGAAGTGGATATGATGATTGTAAGATCGACCAAAGATATTTGAAAGATGTTGCAACGTCCTGAACCACCTGTTTATACTGAAATATAATGCTAAATTTATGTTAAAGATTATATATGTAATGTTAAGTATTTTGATGTTAATAAGTGTTGCTTTTCCAACATTCTATAATTATTTTTGGTTTGAGCGATTCTAGTTTGACCTAACAAAGCATATTTCGGAGATGCATCTCCATAAAACTCATTGAGTTTTGAATTAAAGGTTGTTACGAAGGTGTTTCACTAGAGTCACCCTAATGTTGATACGGAGATGCATCCACTGACTAAATTGTTAAAATAAGTGTGGCTCACGAATTTATGCATATGAAGGTGTAAAAAGGGTGCGTTACCAGTGCATCTCCAGATTCTAGGGGCAATTGTGACTTTTTGTTATGGTGGGGAAGCACCCCATGGGGTGAAGAGAGTACTAATTTGAATGGGAATTAAAGTGTTAATCCACCCTAGCTTATTAACCACACTCCAGCAGTACGAAACCTTTTTTGTAAACCTATTAGTATCCATAAAAGCCATAATCCCCTACTCTTAAAATAAGATCAGAAGTTGATGTATTTTGTGAGTGAAGTGTTAAGAGGTCACCAACGATGATATCAGAGGATAGTGTTAAAGATTCTTGATAAAATCTAAATGAATTATAAAAAGAGAAAGTACGTGATGAATAGATCTGGCAAGTGTACTAGTATCGTCGAAGTAATAAATTAAATTCGTTTCCAGAAGGATTGTGAGTTTTATTAAGGTAACTATCGTGCAAATTAAATTAAATAACATGAGGGGGTTTTAGATTTATTCGATTCAAGAAAAATTGAGAAAATTAACGGAGTTTAATTTAATTACTAAAGGCAATTAAATCTTCTTTTGACTTTATTACTCATACTTGTTGATAAACTGTGCACTAATTAAATTTATAATATGTTAACACATTACAAATAATTAACACGCCAATGCACCCACTTCATTGGTGTACAACTCACTAACCTACACAATAATTACCTAATTCCTTAGGCCAATTTTGAGGTAAATTAGACGTTCTAAGTTCGTTAATTCAAAAACCACAACTTATAATTACCTATTCCTAGTTAATTACTAAGTAGAATAATTTCCCTAGATCTGATCGGTAGACTAACAGTCAGAAATCGCTACTAATATAATATCAATTCATGCATTCATCAATACATAAACAACAATAAACATAACGACAGTTAAATGATAATGCTAATCTAAAATAATTCAATTAACATCAAACATTCATATGATCCAACAAGTACAAACAAGTTTGTCTAAAAATGCCTAATCTAAGGAATCTATCTACTAATAATGAATACAATAAATATCATGAGTTTAGATGGAGAGAACATGAAAATCAAGGAAGATAGAAGTCTTCAATGGCTTTCAAAACCCTCAAAATCATCACATTGATATTCTCAGCTGTCACTTTCTATGTTAAGATCCAAAACTCCTAAAAAAGTACACAAAAAACCTTATTTATAGCAATTTCCGCGTGTCAGAGTGGCGCACGCATCATGCCATGATGGCATTCATTGTGCCACAATGAAACATGCATCGTGCCATGATAACATGCATTACACCCGTGAATTCCGGATGCCAAAGCTGTTTTTTCTTCTCCTTTTCTTCTGAGTTGTTCTAAATCCCATATTTTCCACTCTTAGTAGTTTTTGCCTCATTCTTCACACTTTGACATGACTTTTGCTAGTTATTTCAATGCTTTCATTCAAATTTTATAATAAAAATCATGTAACGATGATTGTCATCACAACCCCAAACTTACTCTGTTGCTTGTCCTCAAGTAACCTGTCTGCACTCTAAACATTCATCAAAATTAAAATGCTTACCCTTACCAATGAACATCACCTTTTATTTTAGATCCACACTTCCGTTCTCTGCTTCAATGCAAGTAACTCAAAAAAATTCTTCAGAACATAAAAGTACTAAACCTGTCTCTCATCTTACATATATGCACTCAATTTGACAAGGTGATCATACAATCAACGTTAAAAGCATTTAATAATGAGTTTGTAAAGTTTATAATCGAATCAATTAAAGTCATATTTAAACATACAATTTTGAGGTTTTTTCGAGGTTGTAACATGACTTATGTCAGGGTAGGATAATTTAGGATAGTAGGCTTAAACATTTGGAGTTAAGTACTCAGTTTTCATTTTGTTACCGGAATCCTTCTATATCCTTCCATATCCTATTTTCTTTTTCTAGTCCTATTTCTCAATTTTTTCTCATTTTTTTTTGAATAAGTCATTTTTGACTTCTTGTTTTTCTTTTTATTGTTTTTATTTTTATTTTTTGGTCCAATTTCTTTAGTACTCCTAAACCCAAACTTAACTGTTGTTAACTTTCAAGAGCAACTCCAAACTTATTCTTTTGCATTAGACAAGGAAACTAAAAATTTATACATAACTCCAATGAGGGTGGAAATATTTAATCAATTAAGTCTAATGGTTGTACATGGCTATGTCATCGAAAAAAAGACTTAGGCTCAAAGTGATTAAAAAAAATGATATAATCATATTAAAAACATGGTGGCTTAAATAAGCTCAATTTTTTTACATACAACTACCTCAGTGTGTATTTATTAGACCAATAAACTGAAATTAATAACAATGAAAACTATAGAAAGTAACTAATGTACTAAATAGTCGGTAGTTAATAATATTCTCAAGAGAACCTCTTTTGAGTGTAGTATCACGTATTAACTATTTTGGAAATACTCCCTCATAGTCACCGCACTACGCCCTAAGAAAGCCAAGTTGAGTTACGGGTAACTAAAGGTTCTCAATGTCACTGACTCCTAGGTAAAAAATAGTAAGTGTTTTCATGAATACTCATTCAAAAATACTATTCTCAAGAGGGACTCAACTGAGTGGTGATTTCTCAAGTCAGCTTGGTCGGGAATCAACTCCCTATAAGCCTTCTTGAATATATCACCTTCCTATTATAAGTGCATTCAAGTCCGGGTGTAGGACGTATCTCACCATACAAAGGTAATAACCAAAAGCAGAAACATATATATACAAATGTAGATATACAACAAAAACACAAATAAATAAGTTAGAGGGAACCATCAACTATCCCTAGTGAAGTCGCCACTTCTGTCACGGTGAGAATCGGATATCAAACTATTGATAAACTTGAATCATAAATCATTATTTGCCACATGTCTTTAGTTTGTTCAAGGGAAGAGAAAAAGATCGAATAACCCATGAGTATGCAATGCAAAGTTAGAGAGTCTAAGGTTCAGGGGTTGATTAAACTTAGATAAGGTATTAACATCCTAAGCCTCTATAGTTCTCTACAAGAACTTCTTGTTTTATTGTGTTATTTGTTACACGTGACCTAACTGTTTATTTCTAAGTATGCTCTCCAAGATATCATATCTTGTGCCTACGTATCCTAACGAAAATAGAATCAAAACATTCGTAGTTCCCCTAAAGGGATGAGGAACTCTTGATGTGGTTAAGGTTCCAGGGGGAGAGGTTTGTTGATTTATTTTTTTAGGAGAGAAGACAAATCGTCTTCTTAAGGAGAATACTCGACTTAAACCACCACAAATATGCGGAAGACAATTTTTGCGTCACATTGAGAGAAGGGCTCCAACTTGGATCTATAATCGACGAGTATGCCACATACCTCTTTCAAACGGAAAAGATTCTACATTTTTCTCGACTATGTTATGAAGTAGGATAATTATATCTCGATTACATAGATGACTCATGTTTACTTCTCTCGTGAGAGAGTATGAGACTTAATCTATAAGTTGTCTAAGTTGAAAACCTATGGGAATTTATCCTAAAAGTATGAGGGAGTATCCTAAGCTGATCAACCTGAAAGGAGTCAGGGATTAAGTAGAGGCAAATGATGCAAATGACAATGCAACGCGTATGACTTAAAAAGTCAGACACATGTTCTTCCCTTGCAAATAGACATATGCAATTATCATAAAAATTCAAGAGCCATCAGTAAATGTCAAGCAAGACATATATTAAGATATGCGAGGATGAACCCTAAAATCTACACGTCTCATCTCGATCCGATTAGTTGAAAGATGCAATTGAATCAAGAATTTAAAGAAATAGGGCAAATTATATAATTAAGCAAATTATCTCAAAGCTAAATAGCATCGTAGTCGGTCAACGCATGCTGTATAAAGATCATAAGAGATTTCTTCCTTAGCATTTATAATTTAAATTAGGAAATTGATTGTAAGATGAAACTTAGCATAAAATTCAAATCGAGAATGATTATAAACTATTCTTAATTTTTTATTAAATATTATTTAAAAAAAACAAGATGAAGTTGACGCAAGATTTTTCTTTTTAGAAACAAAAGAGTGGGCTTCCCATAAGCCAGAGTAATGAGAAAACAAAAAAAAAAGTAAAAAAAGAGAGAGTGGGATGCGCGGTGTAAATATTGATGGCATGTAAAAGAAATAATAAAAAAAACGAATGGGCTGGGCACTAGGACCACCTGTGCTATCATAAAAGAAAGAGAGAAAAAAAATTAAAAAGAGCCAAACAAAGAAAGTTCAGCATTCCCAATCTTGTTCCTCAACTTCAACCTTCTCCCTCTTCTCACCAACACTGCCCTCACTCTCGATCTATCATATCCCTCGATCGCTTTTCACTATCGCTCACAATGCGCTCTCTCTTACGAAATGCGATTTTCGCCGCGCTTCTCCATCTTCTGCATCTCCATCTTCTGCATCGTCGATTTCTCTTCCATCAACTGCTCGCGCAAAATAGTTTCTCCGCCGGCGGCAACATAGGATCCTCCGTAGATTTTGTAACTCTATATTGTTGGAAATTCACCTCACACCCTATGAAGAATTCCCTTCAATCTTGATCTCAAGATTGATGAACAAACCCACAATATGATAGTAATGGTAATAACAAGTAATTATCAAGAACAACAAAAGAAAAGAAGAACAAACAAGAAAGAGAAGAATGAGAGAAGAAATATTTGGAGAGAATGTGTTACCCACAACTGTGGGATTTCTTATTGAACTTTCACTTGCTAACTGCAACTGTGAAATCTGTTCTGTTGTGATATAGAATACAAAGCAAGGCACCCTATTTATAGTTTTAGGTTTACACTAGCCCAAAACATAAAAGACCCAAAATATTAAAATCAAATCTAATCATATCAAATCAAATCTATTTACACAATGAATTATATTTAACACACCACCTAATTCATTGTGTCTAAACTGTCTACATTCATCATGGCTCTTAGTCTTCTGAAGGCTTCGACCTGCACTCCCTTCATCATGATATCTGCAATCTGATTCTTAGTTCTGCAGTGTTCCAACTTCATCTTCCCTTCTACTACCTGCTCTCGAAGATAATGGAACCTCATTTCGATGTGCTTGCTTCAGTCCATACATGGCTTTATGAAGCCTGTACACCTTTCTTTCTTCGCCTTGTTTCACAAACCCAGCTGGTTGTGCAACATAAACTTCTTCGTCTAAGGGGCCATTAAGGAATGCATACTTCACGTCCATCTGACATGTGTGCCAGTTGTTCATATTTGCTAGACCAACAACCAACCTGATTGTTTCGATTCTAGCAACAGGTGCGAATACTTCATCGAAGTCGATTCCTTCCTTCTGAAGAAATCCTTTCGCCACAAGTCTCGCCATGTGTCGAGTTACTTCTCCTTTAGGATTTACCTTTACCTTGTAAACCCACTTCACATCAATTGCCTTCTTGCCTTGTGGCAATTCGACAAGTGACCAGGTATCATTGACTTCGATGGACTCCAACTTTTCAATCATTGCTTTCATCCACTTCGAATCTTTCAATGCCTCAACTGCATTGACTGGTTCGACATCTGCGCAAAAAGCATAATGTACCAACTCACCCTCTTCATCGACTACATCATCTGATGTAATTACACATTCTTGCAACCTTGCAGGCATGTGTCTTGTTCGTCGAGGTCTGCTTGAACCTGCTTCATCTGTAACTGGTTCCTGTTGAACTTGTATTTCGACTTCAGTGGCTGGTTCTTCATAAGAGATTCTCACTGAATCCTTCTTGTCATTCTCAGTCCAATCCCATTCTTTAAGCTCATCTATGATCACATCCCTGCTGATCACTACCTGCTTATTCACTGGGTCGAACAACTTGTAACCTCCTGTCGAATGATATCCTATCAATATCATCTGATTCGACTTATCATCAAGCTTCCTTCTCAACTGATCTGGCACATGTCTATGTGCTATAGATCCAAACACCTTCAAGTGACTGAGACTAGGCTTGACACCAGACCAACATTCTTTTGGTGTGATTCCTTCAAGCTTCTTCGTCGAACATCTGTTCAATATATATGTTGCTGTCGAAACTGCTTCTCCCCATAATTCTTTAGGTAGATGCTTTCCATTCAACATACTTCTCACCATATTCATGATGGTTCTGTTCTTGCGTTTTGCAATCCCATTTTGCTGTGGAGTGTAAGGTGGCACCACCTCATGCACAATCCCTTCTTTTACACATAGTGTATCGAACTCTTTCGACACATACTCTCCACCACCATCAGTCCTCAGAATTTTCAGCTTTCGACCACTCTGTCTTTCGACCATGGACTTGAATCTGGAAAATACCTCAATCACATCACTTTTCTTCTTGATGAGGTAAGTCCACAACTTTCGACTGTAATCATCTATAAACGTGACAAAGTATCTATTGCCACCAATCGAATCCACCTGGATTGGACCATATACATCAGAGTATATGACTTCAAGTATTGCCTTCGACTTCCTTTCTGCATCCTTGCTGAAGCTATTCTTGTGTTGTTTCGACTGAACACACTCTTCACAGACTTCACTTGGAATGTCGATTTTTGGTAATCCTGAAACCATATTTCTTCTCTTCAGTTCTTTGATATCTTTAAAGTTGAGATGACCTAGTCTAAAATGCCATAACCACTCATCTCTGCTGGCTGCAGTTGCTAGACATATGTGCTCCATCATATTGAGTCCAATCTTGAAGGTCCTATTCTGAGACATTGGAGCCTTCAAGATTAATCTACCACCTGCGTCGAGAACTCTCATCATCTTGTCTTCGACAACTACCTTGTAGTTCTTTTCGACAAGCTGCCCTATACGAAGCAAATTACTCTTCATGCCTGGTATGTACAACACATTGGATATTGTTGACCTTTTGCCATCTTTCCTCATAATCAGAACATCACCGACACCTTCAGCTGCTAGAGTGTTGTCATTTGCAAACTTCAGTGTGTTCTTCGACGAGGGCTTCATGTTGACAAACCAATCTTTCCTTCCAGTCATGTGTGATGAGCATCCTGAGTCCAAGTACCACTGATTTTGGAATCTTTCTTCATCTCTTGTTGTGACCATTAGCAACGTTTCTTCTTCTTCATGTTTCGCCAGCTTTGCATCAGTCTCTTGATTTCTCTTCCTTTCTGGACAATCACTAGCATAATGACCATACTTCTGGCAATTGAAACACTGAATGTGGCTTTTGTCTGGCTTTCGACCGCCACCTCTTCCTTTACCTGCAGCACCACCTCTTTGGTTGCCTTGGTTCCAAGGTTTCTTTTGATTCAACTGGTTTCCTCCTTTGTTGCCATTCCAGTTACCTTTGCCTTTTCTTTCCTTTTCTGATTGCGCATGCAAAGCCATATCTTTCGACTTTCCTGCAGCTCTCTCAGCCATCCTCTGTTCATGAGACTCAAGAGTCCCTTGAAGCTCTTCCTTCGTCAACACTGATAGATTTTTCAACTCTTCTATGGCAACTACCACGTGGTCGAATTTTGGAGCCAACGATCTCGAAATCTTTGAGACAACTGCTTTCGTCGTTATCACTTCTCCACATACTTTGATTTGATTCACCAACTTCGTAACTCTGGTGAAGAAATCTGTAATGCTTTCGTTGTCTTCCATCTGAAGCAACTCATAGGTTCTCTTGTGAGTTTGTAACCTTACCTCTTTCACCTTCTCTGCGCCTCCAAACGACTTTACAAGAATCTCCCATGCTTCTTTTTCTGAATCAACATCACTAACCTTTTCAAAATTATCAGGATCGACACACTAATGAATTATAAAGAGTGCTTTATAATCCTTCTTCTTCAATTCTTTGTGCGCAGCCTTTTCCGCCTCCGTTGTGTTCTCCCCAAGTGATGTTACTCCATCTTTCACAAGATCCCAAAGATCTTGATAACAGAAGATCACCTTAATCTGCTTGCACCAATTCTCATAATTGTCTTTCTTGAGAATTGGCAGGGTCGCCGAAAAGTTTCCGTTCAGATAGTTCATCGCCATCACTATCTTCCTTCCTTGAATCTTTCAACCGGGGCTCTAGATACCAGATGTTGGAAATTCACCTCACACCCTATGAAGAATTCCCTTCAATCTTGATCTCAAGATTGATGAACAAACCCACAATATGATAGTAATGGTAATAACAAGTAATTATCAAGAACAACAAAAGAAAAGAAGAACAAACAAGAAAGAGAAGAATGAGAGAAGAAATATTTGGAGAGAATGTGTTACCCACAACTGTGGGATTTCTTATTGAACTTTCACTTGCTAACTGCAACTGTGAAATCTGTTCTGTTGTGATATAGAATACAAAGCAAGGCACCCTATTTATAGTTTTAGGTTTACACTAGCCCAAAACATAAAAGACCCAAAATATTAAAATCAAATCTAATCATATCAAATCAAATCTATTTACACAATGAATTATATTTAACATATATCGGTTTAACTGAAACGCAACGGCGATAGCTTACACACACCGATGTTCAGCAATGAGTTGAAGACGACAAACAGAGATTTGGAAAATACACAAATGAGTTTCACGAGTTTAACCGAAAGGATTGCGTACCTTCGAAGATTCGGAAACAACTTCCAGGTATGGATTCAAACCGCTTTTCTGCGTATATGTATGGCCATTGTTCTTCTCCTTTGTGTGCTTGTTGGCTCGTGTATGAATGCCCTGATGAATTTTGCCATTTCCGACTTATCTTGTCCAATTATGTTTTGAATTTAAAGATTACCCTTGATTCTTGCCTTAATAACTCATAACGTATTTTTTGAACAGGATTGTCAGCTGGTGGTAATATACACGTGAGTATATCGATTGTCTGTTGCAGGTATGACTAAAATAGTTCTTGCAGTTGAGCCAGAACATCAACAATCCATCCTTTGAAGCATCTTGTTGACCTTTCTTATGATAACAATCATATTGAAACTACGTTAGGACAGAGAGTGGGATGGTTGGGTGGAGATCATGGTGGAATTGTAGAGGGAGCCTAATTCACCATAACCTCCGAGGTTCTCCTCGACACTGCTTGGGATACTACACCAGTCATCAATTCTTTTAGAGGGTATCATCTTTGATCTATCATTCCTAGTTGAATTGCTACTACTAACATATTTTAAGAATTTGTTTTTCAATTTTGTTGATTTCACATTGATGATGATCTTATCTCTGTTTTCGAAAAGATTTCTATAACCTTGTTTCCTTTGTGACACTTTCCATAAATAAATGTAGGTTAAATTTGATTCGTGAAAATCGATTTGTGCCGATAATTAATTGTTTTGGCGTTGATGGCAGAAGGTATAATATACATGATTTTTGGAACAAGCTCTATGGATCATGAAGTCTTGGATTAGGATGCATGGGTCAACATGAATTTGAGAATTCTTGCGGCAACATGCTTGTTAGCTAGAGAGGAAAAAATGGTGGCACTTCGTAGTTATACTTGAGAGATTCACATAATTTCTTTCATATCATCTGTTCTTGAATTTGCAGTCGTAATTGAAATTGTTTGTGTATGGCTGCTGCGTATATCCTTGAATTTTCATGGATTTGAATCCCATCACACGACTGCGATATGACATATTTGCACTGTTTGTACTATTTGACTTGACTGTAATACCTTAAAAATGATTTGAACTCGTTCTGGACAGGTGATGGCAGCAGGTTATAGGGCTTTGATTTAGGCGTGATATGTTTGCGTCGCTGTTTCCTGTTGGATTGAAGAAAAAGGGTTGGGTTGTGCTGGTGTTACTTGACTTTGTCGGAATTTATATTTGAGATGATTTGATGATCCATTCTTTCTTCTCCCTTTAGATTTTTGCTTGGTAGTTTTTTTTGTTATGAAGTTTAGGCTGTTGTTATAAGCTTTGTAACAAGATTTGTTATTGTTGGTGATTGACTTTGTTCATGTTAGGCTGGATTTGGTTTATAGATTTTGTAATTTAATTTGTGGTGTTTGATATTGTAGTTGCATTTGGTTTATGTTTAATTGAATCCTTCCATCGTATTTACAATCATAGCATTGGTAATTTCGACGTTGTAATTTCGTAAATCCTCCATTGCCACCAACTTCTCTAACATCTTTAACTAACTTTTCACCAATTGTTCCATTATAAAAAGTTTGTATCCTCTAACTATTTGGGTTTGAGTTTCAACTTGAATCTTTATGAAAAACAAGACCTTTGCACCTTAACTCTTGGAATTCAATCCTAAAACTAGAGTTTTCGCGATGACTTGAATCTTTAAATTTAATTATGCCAAAACTCATTTGAATAAAAAACTCTTGATGGTTTATGGTGTAAGTCCAAACTTGTAATGATACATAAAACTCTTATTTTAACAAACAACTTTCTATGAAAGATAGCTTGACATGAATCTTGGATTTGGACTTTATGGTCTCGGGATGCAATCATCAAAGAATCATGAAATCAAGTCGTGCCTTTGTAAAGATCGTGATTTTGAAAGCCGTCAACACTCTCAGAATTTAACATGTAAATTATGCTAAACCATTCCCTTGAATTTTTGAATTGGACATCTGGATGGTGAATGTGTCACGATCATGTTATTAAGCTAACATTTGTTAATCTTGATCTTGATCATCTTGACGAAACCATGAAACTCTTAATGATGGCCAAATTTCTTCAAAGAACAAAACATTCAAAACAAACCAAGCTTGGAATACCATGGCCCAGATCATAATACCCTATAGCATAACAAACTCAAGTTCGAGATTAATGCACAATGTATCGTGACGACACCCATAGCAATTCTGAAATTCCATGCTCGACACCAATAGAAGAAAACCTTAATTAAACCTCCGAGGAATCTTGAGGAAATGACCTTGATCTTTGATAAGAATATGCTTAAACCCTCGTTTTATGAAAGAACTAGTTGAGTCGATCTTACAAGATTCAATCCAGTATAAAACCTCGGGATCCTTGAATCAAAATCCCTTGATCACGTCTTAAGGTACTTGACTGAGAGAATGAATACCGTCATCACTTGAAATTAATGTACCTGCACAAACTGGTTAGTCATGAAATGAATGATCGACCTAAAATGATGCGATATGATGCAAAAGGAAGTGAGATCTTAGGGTTAAAAATTAGGGTGTGACAAAAGGTTGAGGCTTCTTAAGTAGGAGAAGGTGCAGATGAAGTTAAGGCTTGGGTGAGTCGACTTCTTTTGTCGACTATGCTTGTGTTGCACTGTATCACGGTACGATATCTAACAGTAGCCCCATAATGGCCACTTAAACATTATCTTTGCCAACGAATATATTCAACAGTCATATTACACTCATCTTACACATATCGCGCCGTGATGAAAGTTTAGCGCATCCGCAACGCGTGCAAGTTGATTCCAGAACCTGCTTCTTCTTTTTCTTCAATCTTTTTCATGTTTAATGTTTTTCACTTATTTACTTTTTATTTTTGCACCACAACTTCTTCTTTTATAAGAGCACACAAAAAAATTAATAAATAATTAACTGCAAACTGTAATTAACGATAATTTAAACTGCATGAAATTCTAAATTGCGATAAAAATAAAATCTGATGGGCTGCCTCCCATTAAGTTCTTCTTTAAGATCATTAGCTTGAATCTTTCATATAAGGCTTTGTGAGCGTCAGATATGCCTTCTCTGATGCAGGTTCACTTCCTAAAAAATGTTTCAACCTTTCTTTTTTCACAGTATGGGTGCGAGAATCATTTGGATCTTTTATCTTGACCGCACCATATGCAAAAATCTTAGTAACAAGAAAAGGACCCGATCCTTTGGTTTTTAACTTACCTAGAAAGTGTTTTAGGTGAGATTCATAGAGCATAACTTTTTGTTGGACCTGCAATTCTTTCTTTACCTGGTTCTTACTGTGATACTTGTTGGAGATTCCTTTTATTATCTCTATCTTTTAACACTATGAGTCTTTTTATGGTGCTTTAGTGCTAAGAACACGTTGAAGACAAATTTTTCATTATTAAACCTCAATATTAACTCGCACGTTGGTACATCAACGAGAGCTTTACTTGTTTTCAGGAACTATCTTCCGATAATTAATGGTGTCTTGGAATCCTCCGACATGTCTAGCATCACAAAATATGCTGGGAATACTAAGTCATCGACTCTCACCAGAACATCTTCAAGAATCCCATATGGGTGTGTGATCGATATATCCGTTAATGTTAGTGTCATATGAGTCAGTTTTGGCTCACCATATCTAATTTCCTTATTGCAGACATCAATATTAAATTGATGCCAGCTCTTAAATCACATAGAAGATTGTTAATAGTCAGCGAACCAATAGAACAAGGAATACTGAATCTACCTGAATCAGTGAGTTTAGGTGGAAGGTTCCTTTGGATGATGGTACTGCACTCTTCCTTTAAAGCGATGTTTTCATCATAATTAAACTCACGCTTTCCCGATAAGAGCTCTTTCATAAATTTAGCATAAACATGCACCTGTTCAAGAGCTTGACAAAGTAGAATATTAACTTGGATTTTATTTAGCATTTCCATGAAATTTTTGCAATTTTCTGCCTTCCATCTCCTTCTTAGGTTTCTTCTTTAGAATTAGGTAAGGTGGTTTAATGTAGTCAGATAGCTCTGTATTTGGTTCATTCAGGAATTGGTCAAGTGTGTGTCCTTTAACTTCCTCATAACTAGTATGCTCACTTTTTTCTCCTTCAGAATCTTTCTCGCCATCTTACTCGCTATCTTTCTCAATTATTACCTAATTTTCCTTTTTATTCACAAACCCAATATATTTTTTTTTCCTCATTCACCTTTAGGTTTTAAAACACCATTATATTTCTCAACTCAATAACTGTGCTCATTTAGTTTTTCGGGTTATCTGAAGTATAACTGATAAAACCCCCGCTTGAACTAGCTTGTGCTGTCATTTGTTGAAACAATCGACCAATTTGCAATCCCCAAAATTTTGATAGACACTTAAGTGTTATTGTTCATAATAATATGCTTTTGTGCCATCTTCTATTGAGTTTTAACCATGTTATCTTGAGATTTGCTTACCTGGTCAAAGCTAGCTTGAATGGTTTTCATGAAGTTTGACAAAGTCTTATCAATAAGTGATGGTTTGCATTGAGGCGCTTGAGGAACCCGTTGAACACCTTGATTAACATTCAAAATCTGATTGTTGCTCCACTTGAAGTTCATATGATCTTTCCAACCCGGATTGTAGGTGTAGGAACAAGGATAATTCTTTAGAAAATTTGCATACCAAGCTTCGACACTCTCAACCTCTATTGTATAATTACCATTTGCATTTCCTTCTCCACAAAAATCACAACGAAACATCAAAATATGGCTAACATTTTCTTGAGCTAGTTGTGTTGTGGCTAACTATTTAGAAAGTTCTCCTAACAAAGATGATAGAGCCAGGGTCGAATCAATTGCATGTATGCCCTTTTTCTTCATCGCTCGTTCGCTTGAGCGATACTCATTCTGACACATATTCTCAATCAATGTTTTTAACTCTTCATCACTCTTTGATCTTAATGTAGCTCAACCTGAGGCATCAAGAAGCATTATCGTTTGTGTTCATAACTCATCGATAAAGTGTGTCATCTGTTTCTATAACATTCATATTATGATTTAGACACTTACATAGTAAGAACTTAAATCTTTCCCATGCATCCGATAATGACTCATACTCTTCTTGGACAAAGTTGGAAGTCGCTGCTTTTCTCTCCAACAAACTGAGCATATAAATAATACCTCTATAGAAACTTGTCTTCTAGCTCTTTCCAAGTCTGAATAGTACTATTTGGTATGCATTGAAACCAATCTTTTGCGCAACCTATCAAAGAAAAACCAAACAAACATATTTTAACTTATCATCGATGATATCACCACTTGACTTGCACATTGAGCACGTTGCATAAAATTTAGAAAAATGCTCCCAATGATCTCTAATTACTTTCTGTTGCGGTGAAATTTGGATGTCAAGCTATTGATTAACTTGAATCTTAATTCATTTACAACCGGTCTTTGATTTATCCGAAGGAAAGGTTAAAGAAAGGAAAAACCTAAAAGGGAGAGATCTAAGGTTCGGGGGTTGGTTAAATTTAGGGAAGGTATTAGCACCCTAAACTTCCGTAGTACTCTACGGGAACCTTTTGTTTATTTTTTTTATTTATTTCATTAATTATTTTGCTTTAGGGTATATACAAAGGATTGAAAATTAAAAAAGACCTATGGGTTAATTCTAAGTTTACTCGGCAAGACATCGCATCTTGTGCCTACATATCCTTACGGGAATGGAATCAGAGTAACTGTAGTTCCCCTCAAAAGGGAGGTTAGAAACGTCTTGACTGTGGCCAAGGTTTGTTCAGAGACTCCAATCTCTATGTTAAAAAAATGTTAATTAAAATTAAAATAGGGTTAAATTAGGGATTCCACGGCGGAAAACCTTAAAACAGAGTACGACGACTCTTTCGGCCTAACACTAGGATAAAAGCAATTTTGCCCACGGCGGGACACCTAGGCTAAACAGGGTTTGATCCATTAAAGGGGTAAGGCTATTGACTCGGCGGCCAAAAGGCTGGACCTATTCCTTCGGAAGGATAAAACTGTAAAAAAATGTGAAAATATGACAAATCATTATATGGAGGAATAATTAAGGTACAGAAATAAGAAAAGTAATAAAGGCAGAGGGTATAAAGAAACAAAGAAACATTTCTGAAAACATGAAGAATATGAAAATATGTAATGACACTTAGAATGAAGTGAGGGAGGAAAATAGTGTGGGGCTGTGGCCACCACAAGCACATCTCAACCTCGAGCATGCACATGAAATGCCCAAAGAAAGAAAAGTAATAAAAGGGTACATAAAATGACACGACAAACATCAAACATCAGGAGTTCCTTACGAAAATGTTTTAATTTTTTAATATTTTAATTATAAAAAAAAGTTTTAATTTTTTAATAAAAATATTTAAGTTAAAATTATAAAAAAAAATTAAGTTTAAATTATAAAAAAAAAGTTTTTGGGGGAAAAGTCTTTTCAGTTTTTTTTAGAACAAAAAAGGCTTTTCATCCCAAAAAAAGGCTTTTCAGTTTTTTGGGAAAAGGCTTTTCAGTTTTTTGGGAAAAGGTTTTTTTTTCTTCGGAACAAAAAGGCTTTTCAGTTTTTAAAAAAGGTCTTACTAAAAAAAAGGTTTTAATTAAATAAAAAAAAGTTTTGATTTTAAAAAAAGGTTTTGTTAAAAAAGGGTTTTGATATTAAAATCTATGGACCTAAATACACATGGAGATTAACATGGCAAAATATGCACATAAATATGAAAAAGCAAAAGGTTTAGTAATTTAACGGACCTAAACACATTAACATGGCAAAATATGCACATAAACATGAAAAGGCAAAAGGTTTAGTAATTTAACCTACGAAGCGGAGGTTTGCTTCGGTAAATGTGAAAAAGGTTTGAATAAGGGAACACTGGAGAGCTCCAACCCTTCTGACGAGTTGTGGGAACGACCACCTTTCTTCTCTGGGGATCTCCTTTGTTTCTCCCTTTCTCTCTCCTCTTTTCTGAAGAAAACCTTCTGACCCCTTTTTTCAACCAGGCAACACATGTATATATAGGGAACAAATTAGGGTTAACACCAAATTGTCAATAATGTCCCTAAAGCCCATTTTAAAGCCCAAACTAAATAATTAGTTAAGAAAAAAAATAAAATTTAAATAATTTAAAATAATTAAAATAAATTTAAAATAAAAACTAATAATCCTATTGATTCCTAAAATCAAAAATATTATAAAAAGAACAAAATTTTTTTCAATATTTTTTATTTTATGATTTTTTGGATATTTTTATGGATAATTTAGAAAAAAGTGAAAAAAAAATATTTTAAAAAATGATTTAATTAAAATACGAAAATAATAATTAAATAATAATAAAAAACTATTTTTGTTATTTTTTTAATGAGAGATAGAAACATTTAGAGTAAAAATAATAAAAAACAAAAAGTGACTAAGGTGAGATTCGAACTCTCAACCTCTCACACTCACAACTCCTTACACATGTCCTCTTGCCAATTGTGCAATTTTTACTTTTTAGAAAAAAAATGCATGCCATATGATATTTACCTGCAAAAAGTCAAACGACTACACAAATTTGTTAGTAATTGATTAAATGCAATAAAAATGCAATGAAATGCGACGACAAATCTTAGGGCAAAATTTGGGGTATTACAGTTGCCCCTATTTAAATAACTTCACCGGGTGATTTGAGCAACGGAGACTCGAGAAATCGTGGTGGAGGGATTTAAATACAGATAACCAAAAATTTTGCCTTTAGACGCAGTGCTATGCAATGATATGGACAAAACAAAACGAACTATAATGCTAAATATAATATGAATCTGATATGATGCGTATGATGAAAATGACAAATGCACGGATACAGACGAAACAACGTCACAGGGGACGACCCATCGAGGAATTGCACTAGGGAAGAAGACATGTCATATCTGGAAGAACGTCGGATAGACACGACACAGAATTGTAGATAGGTGCCAAGTAAATTAGAAATTGTCCGCAAGGTAAGACGCGAGTAAAACACGAGCTCAGGAGAAAAACGCAAATGGGGATAAAACACCCATGATGCCAAGTAAATAAATTTTGCCCACAAGGTAAGACGCGAGTAAAACACGACCTCAGGGAAAAAAAGTAAATGGGGGTAAAACACCATGATGTTAGGTAAACCTAGGAATATCTGGTAAACGGGGAATAAAACACCCGGGATAAAGGTACAAGGGGGATAAAACACCCAAGGATAGAAGGTAAATGGGGAGTAAAGCACCCAAGATAGACATGTAAATGGAGAGTAAAACACCCAGGATAGAAATGTAAATGGGGAGTAAAGCACCCAAGATAAAAATGTAAATGGGGAGTAAAGCACCCAAGATAGAAATGTAAATGGGGAGTAAAGCACCCAAGATAGAAATGTAAATGGGGAGTAAAACACCCAAGATAAAAATGTAAATGGGGAGT
The DNA here is from genome assembly GCA_963859935.3 of Lathyrus sativus. Taxonomy (NCBI): domain Eukaryota; kingdom Viridiplantae; phylum Streptophyta; class Magnoliopsida; order Fabales; family Fabaceae; genus Lathyrus; species Lathyrus sativus. The sequence goes on along the minus strand of OZ012740.1, from coordinate 487,330,676 downwards.
AAAACACCCAGGATAGAAATGTAAATGGGGAGTAAAGCACCCAAGATAGAAATGTAAATGGGGAATAAAGCACCCAAGATAGAAATGTAAATGGGGAGTAAAGCACCCAAGATAGAAATGTAAATGCAGACGTCGACGACAAGGCTCGACTCTTTCGGTGAGGTGACAAAACTGGAGGACTGATTCCTCAACACGGAGATCACTGTCATTCTGTTAAGCTGTATCAAGTTGATAGTCATTGTAGGAATGATGAATAACTGCTTAGGGATTATGCAAGTAAACTGCCCCAGGTCAAATGAACTGATAATTGCTTCAGCTGTCTAATTCGTGGAATCGACTGTTTTGCTGTATCCTCGGAGGGCTTGCCCCAGTCTGGGTCTTGAACAATTCTCTGGATAAACCAAATCTGAGAAGATATTGCCTTGAACAAATCTTGAACTAATTCTTTGACAGGATGTAAAAGGAACTTGCCCCTGATAAGAACACTTGACCAAGTTTCTCATTGTTTGAAAATTCCTTAGAGGAAAGCCAGTTTGCAAACAAAAATATTCATACAAACATGGTAATGCAAAGTTCATGCGATTTTTGAAAAATTATTTTTGAATGATGGAAAATACATGAGTCGTTAGTCAGAACACAACGGTTCAAGACGCTCAAAGTTTAAAACAAAGGTGTACTTCCAAAATAAATGATTCACAAAGATCTTTAGGAGTCAGGTTACGCAACCTTGCTGTAGTATACTTTCAAAATAACCTTGCTTCAATTAGGTCTTTTGAGGGTTGTAATGTGGCCTGGTTCACGGTTTATGAAACAAAAGATAAAGGCTCAAAATTTATTTGTACCCACCCAATCTACGTGATGATCTTCAGTCCTATGCTCAGTTAACTCATACTATGCATTCAGGTTCCCATAAGTTAGGGATTTCATTGATCGTAGCAGTGATGATTTAGAAGTCAAAGGGACCTATGAAAAGGCAGCCACTACTCCCCTATAACATTTGATTGTTTTGACATTGAGGATTTTCAAGATAAGGATTTAAAAATCTCTTCGTATTATCCCTAAATTTTGCCTAAACTGTTTATTTTAGAGTTTACAGTCAGCGGGATGCCCCAGTTTTGCCTAAGTCTCCTTCATAGGTTTTGACTTAGCGGGCTTCTTTTGCTTTTTTTATATTATTTTTTTGTGTGAAGGAAAGTGACTGTTTGATTTTAATGATTACGGTGAACCATCATCGACCTTTTGATTAGAAAACATCTTCGACACTTGTTTGACGTGTGCGAAGGAAAATTTGTTAATGAAAGGTGTATCGTATGAACACATAACCAAGTTAACTGAGAACTACCCATCCCAAGGTTAAAATTGTGGGTTTTTTGTAACGAAAGAAACTCCAACTTCTAGGCTCGAAGGGGGTAACGAGGGATTAACTTCCTTATTTCTCCAGTGTTTGGGAATTGAAACAATGCCTTACATCGTCAACAAGGTTTGATTGAAAGCATACTGACAGCAATTATGGGTATAACGTTTTCGTCATCCTCCCTCTGATCTTAGCATATCAAAATTTTGGACAAGAAGTAAACATTTGAAAAATAAAGCATAAAGATGCAAATAAATGGACGGAAATGAATTGAATCAAAAGTCGCAATGCTTATTTCATTAATGAAAGTACAAACATAATTGAAAGCAAACAACTTAAACAAAATAAAGAAAATGCAAACAACGAGAAAAAAAGGCCCAATGACAAAGCTTCAATTCTGATGTGTTGGCAAGGGATCTGTCTGGACGCTCGGACGACTATCCGTAAAATCAAGTATTCCGGCTCTAATCAGTTCACGCACCCTAGCTTTCAATGCAAAACAATGCTCCAAGTCGTGGCCTAAGGCACCCTCATGAAAAGCACACTTTAGATCAACCCTAAATCCAACTGGAGGATTAAGAGGAGTTGGTAAAGCCTTTGTAGTGATCAGCCCTTGTCGAACTAAGTCAGGATACAGCTCTGTGTAAGTCATGAGAATAGGATCAAAGTGACTCCTGTTCCGTTTATGGTCTGATATCTGTGTCGATGAATCAGCTTGACGACTCAAAGGTACACTAGAAGACGATATGACCAAGAAGGAGAAACTGGGGGACAAATGCAATGCAAAAATGTGATGCTGATGCCATGCAATGGTTTCAAGAATTTCAACGGTCGATTGCGAATATTGCTTTTTAAGAAAGTTGGAAAAAATTTTAGACTTTAAAATGTAAGGCTTTTCGAATTTGCAAAGGACTGCTGAATTCCTTGAAACTAGAAATGATATGATGCTTTATGGATGCGAAGCACAAATACACATAAGCAAACAAAAGGTCCTAAGTTAGAGGAACAATGAATGGAGTCAAGGTCTACCCTTCCCAAAGAGGTATGTACTATAGGTTGATTGTACCTGCAGAACGAGGGTTCTAAATCAGTGCCCAAAGTCATCAGTCCATCTTTCGGATATTATCGACTTCCCGACTGACTCGAGGGTCAATAATATTCTCAAGAGAACCTCGTTCGAGCGTAGTATCGCGTAGCAACCATTGTAGGACTACTCCCACATAGTTCCCGCACTACGTCCTATATAAGGTCAAGATGGTGTAAAGGTACTACGGTTCCCAGTATCACAGACTCCAATCGATAACGGTAAAAGTTTTCACGACTACACTCGATCAACCGAACCATTTTCGAAAGTGTCTCAACTGAGCGGTGATTCTCGATTTAGCTTAGTCGGGACTCACTCCCTATAAGCCTCGTTGAATATATCAGCCATCCTATCATAAGGTCGCTCAAGTCCGGGTGTAGGACTTATCTCACAACACAGTAACTCCAAGTAAGGTACCCCAATATATACATACAAGTGAGCAAAATATATAATAAAACAAATATATAAAGAAAAATAAACAAAATGGGGATAACCCTCAAAAGTTAGGACTCCCCAGTGAAGTCGCAATTTTCTGTTGCGGTGAAATTTGGATGTCAAGCTATTGATTAACTTGAATCTTAATTAATTTACAACCGGTCTTTGATTTATCCGAAGGAAAGGTTAAAGAAAGGAAAAACCTAAAAGGGAGAGATCTAAGGTTCGGGGGTTGGTTAAATTTAGGGAAGGTATTAGCACCCTAAACTTCCGTAGTACTCTACGGGAACCTTTTGTTTATTTTTTTTTTAATTTATTTCATTAATTATTTTTGCTTTAGGGTATATACAAAGGATTGAAAATTAAAAAAAGACCTAGGGGTTAATTCTAAGTTTACTCGGCAAGACATCGCATCTTGTGCCTACATATCCTTACGGGAATGGAATCAGAGTAACTGTAGTTCCCCTCAAAAGGGAGGTTAGAAACGTCTTGACTGTGGCCAAGGTTTGTTCAGAGACTCCAATCTCTATGTTAAAAAAATGTTAATTAAAATTAAAATAGGGTTAAATTAGGGATTCCACGGCGGAAAACCTTAAAACAGAGTACAACGACTCTTTCGGCCTAACACTAGGATAAAAGCAATTTTGCCCACGGCGGGACACCTAGGCTAAACAGGGTTTGATCCATTAAAGGGGTAAGGCTATTGACTCGGCGGCCAAAAGGCTGGACCTATTCCTTCGGAAGGATAAAACTGTAAAAAAATGTGAAAATATGACAAATCATTATATGGAGGAATAATTAAGGTACAGAAATAAGAAAAGTAATAAAGGCAGAGGGTATAAAGAAACAAAGAAACATTTCTGAAAACATGAAGAATATGAAAATATGTAATGACACTTAGAATGAAGTGAGGGAGGAAAATAGTGTGGGGCTGTGGCCACCACAAGCACATCTCAACCTCGAGCATGCACATGAAATGCCCAAAGAAAGAAAAGTAATAAAAGGGTACATAAAATGACACGACAAACATCAAACATCAGGAGTTCCTTACGAAAAGGTTTTAATTTTTTAATATTTTAATTATAAAAAAAGGTTTTAATTTTTTAATAAAAATATTTAAGTTAAAATTATAAAAAAAAATTAAGTTTAAATTATAAAAAAAAAAGTTTTTTGGGGAAAAGTCTTTTCAGTTTTTTTTAGAACAAAAAAGGCTTTTCATCCCAAAAAAAGGCTTTTCAGTTTTTTGGGAAAAGGCTTTTCAGTTTTTTGGGAAAAAGTTTTTTTTCTTCGGAACAAAAAGGCTTTTCAGTTTTTAAAAAAGGTCTTACTAAAAAAAAGGTTTTAATAATAAATAAAAAAAAAGTTTTGATTTAAAAAAAAAGGTTTTGTTAAAAAAGGGTTTTGATATTAAAATTTACGGACCTAAATACACATGGAGATTAACATGGAAAAATATGCACATAAATATGAAAAAGCAAAAGGTTTAGTAATTTAACGGACCTAAACACATTAACATGGCAAAATATGCACATAAACATGAAAAGGCAAAAGGTTTAGTAATTTAACCTACGAAGCGGAGGTTTGCTTCGGTAAATGTGAAAAAGGTTTGAATAAGGGAACACTGGAGAGCTCCAACCCTTCTGACGAGTTGTGGGAACGACCACCTTTCTTCTCTGGGGATCTCCTTTGTTTCTCCCTTTCTCTCTCCTCTTTTCTGAAGAAAACCTTCTGACCCCTTTTTTCAACAAGACAACACATGTATATATAGGGAACAAATTAGGGTTAACACCAAATTGTCAATAATGTCCCTAAAGCCCATTTTAAAGCCCAAACTAAATAATTAGTTAAGAAAAATATAAAATTTAAATAATTTAAAATAATTAAAATAAATTTAAAATAAAAACTAATAATCCTATTGATTCCTAAAATCAAAAATATTATAAAAAGAACAAAATTTTTTTCAATATTTTTTATTTTATGATTTTTTGGATATTTTTATGGATAATTTAGAAAAAAGTAAAAAAAAAATAATATTTTAAAAAATGATTTAATTAAAATACGAAAATAATAATTAAATAATAATAAAAAATTATTTTTGTTATTTTTTTAATGAGAGATAGAAACATTTAGAGTAAAAATAATAAAAAACAAAAAGTGACTAAGGTGAGATTCGAACTCTCAACCTCTCACACTCACAACTCCTTACACATGTCCTCTTGCCAATTGTGCCATTTTTACTTTTTAGAAAAAAAATGCATGCCATATGATATTTACCTGCAAAAAGTCAAACGACTACACAAATTTGTTAGTAATTGATTAAATGCAATAAAAATGCAATGAAATGCGACGACAAATCTTAGGGCAAAATTTGGGGTATTACACTTTCCTTTCGAATGGGTTATCCTCCAAACCTAAAAGTACAAAGTTCTTAATATTAAAGGTTACCATATTAGCGGACTGAAATCCTAAAGACATCTCCTTCGAATCAGTCTTTTTGCAATAGTCCCCCAATGTTTTTCGTGGTGGAGCAACCATTTCTACTACTTCCCCTTTTACTTCTCTAGTAACTTGCAATGTTTGTCTTTTTACCCAAAAAATTGCATGCATTGTTCTCTCGATTTCTGGGTCAATTGGTATAAGCGTCGATTCAATACCTCGCATAAACAGACAAGCAATACCTTAGTAACACGTACCAAACAAAACAGAATAAAAGTAGAGATAAAATAAAATAACTTAAAATTAAAATCTAAAAATGAAATTTAAAACTCAAAAACTAACAAAAATGAAAAATAAAACTGAAAAATTTAAAAATCTAAGTGTCGCACTACAATTGCCTTATTGTAATTATCAATAATCCCCAACAACGACGCCAAAAATTTGATGGACAATTCTAGCAAGTTTACTAGTATTGTCAAATTAATAAGTTAAATTCGTCTCCACATGAATTACAAACTAACAACAAAACTATCGTGCAATCTAAAGTAAATATCAAGGGGGGTTTCAGAGTTATTCGGGCCAAGAATAAAAACAAGAAAATTAACGGAGTTGAAATCATTTGCTAAAGGAGACTAGATCTTGTTTCGACTCCCCTCTTAGGTTGAACTCTATATTTATAATACGTATCATCAAATTTTATGTGTTTCTCTTGATTATATCCTTGCACAACGGGTCTTAGTTTATTTATTAAAAAATTTCTATTTTCGTCAAGTTTGTTGCAAAAGGCCCATTTGATTCTAACCATTACATTAAGGGTTTGGGAAAAACCTATTAAACATTATTTCTCTCAAATTTATTTAAATCATCTTACATAGCAGGAGATCAATGTTTATCAATGAGAGCTTAATTGATGTCATTTTTTTAATTTGTGAAACGAAAGTCATAAAGTACATACCTAGTTAAAGTAGTGTTGAGTTGTGACTCCCTTAGAAATATTTCCTATGATATTCTAGATTTGATGATCTTTCATTGTTGTCTATTCCTAGGGTAGTTCTTAATGATCATTGTTAGATTCTTCATTTTGATTGAGTTCAATTTAATTTTGATCATTACATTTATTTTGACCTTACTCCTTCTCTTGATCTTTATCTTTTAGAAATGTATTCTTCTGTTTCCACATGAAAAATACATAGTCGCCACCGAAATTTATTTATTCCAGAGGAAAGGGAAAATATCGATAAAACCCCCTAAATGTAAAGAAAATGGTCTCACAACCAAATTTGGGGTCGGAAGTCGGTTAAGTAAGGGGAATATATTAGCACCCCTCACATCCGTTGTACTCAACATGATCCATCTTGATTGTCTCTATGCAAAAATGGGTGTCATTATCTAAAGGTTATTTGCTATTGAGGAAAAAAAGATTTTTTTAAATTAGTGAGCTTGCCAAGATCTCGCAATCCTGTGCCAACGTATCCTCATGGTGCAATAAAGAAATCAGAGCTCCATTGTTTGGGGTAGAAAATAAGTGTGTGTTGGTTGATTATATACCTTGAAAAAAGGTTTTGGAATTAGGCCCTGAGGCGTAAAAAAGAATTTGATGAGTTGATGTTGATTTTAGGTTTTGAAAAGGAGATTGTTTTGACTCGAATTGCACTAAGTTCTATGAGTGGAGACGAATACCTCAAATAACCAGGCCAATCGTCCTGTGTTCAAAACATTCAGAATGAGGGTAGGAATGCTCAATTCTCACTCTTTCTTCACTACTTAAGGCCCGTGGTGTACAACTCTAATCGTATTTAAAAGTGTTTTTGAGTTTGTTTGAGAAAATACCACTTGACGTTGGATCAAGGGTTTTCGATTGTTGCTTAAAAATGGTGAGGTTGATCCTATTATCTATGGGATAACAAGCAAGCAATACCAAACCAAAGGAAAGCAAGGTATAAAAAAGTACACTAAATGGGAGAGGGATATATTGATAACGCGAAATCATATCGTTTATTAGGCTTGATTTACATGCATTTATTTATGACTTTTATTAATTTATCTTGATTTATGTTCTATTATATGATTAATTTACTTCGTTTTGCAGATTGGGGAGAATTTGGACTAAAGAAAGAAAAGGAGAAGAAACAGATGAAAATAGATGAAAATCAGCAGATACGGATTCTGCTGCTGTGACGACCGTCACAGGTCCATGACGACCGTCATGCGTGTGACGACCGTCACGCAGACAAAAAACGCAGAATCAGAATTCACGATCAATCTCAACTTAAATCCTTCCTACACTTTCTCCACTCACTGCCCACTACTGGAAGTTACTACACTTTCTCCACTCACTGCCCACTACTGGAAGCTACTACCACTTTCTCCATATCTCACGCATGATCTCAGGAAGTTGAGATAAGAAACATCTCCTATAAATAGACAAGAGACTCACAGAGAAAGGGGTGGATTCTTCATCCCGAAGTTCTGCCAAAGTTCCATCAAAGTTGTTTATCGTTACTTTTATTTTCTTTTCCATTTTCCTTCAGTTCAGAATATTGTATTTTCTTCCTGTACCTTTTATTTCTCGCCAAAGTAGAATCCTGCCGACATTATGGGGGACTACCCAAGGATTTGAGATCAGTATAATTTACAGGTTTTTATTAATTGAATTACTACTTTATTTCTGTTATGATGCACGCTTTATTATTCCGTTGTTTATGTCTATTTCCGTTCGCATTAATTATCATGTCTGGCTAAGTTAGTTTTATCGGTATGTAACCGAATTAGTAGGATAGGATTCGATAGTAACCGGCATCTTTCCTTTTTACAAACAACCTTTCTGGCCGTAGTGTTTAAATTTATTTACTGAATAAACTTCGTCGCGAAAGCGAGAACTTATTTAAAAGTAGTTTTGCCACGAAAGTGGGAAATTAATTAAGGTACGAACCAACAAGCGAAAGCTGCGGCAAGACCAGATAGTAAACACTAGTCATTTGTTTTAATAACAGCGAAAGCACTTTAAAATGGATTAGAACCTAGAATTTTCAAAAAGTAGTTTTAACCCCGAATGGGACAGCGAAAGCGTACATTCGGCCCTTAGAATTATGACTAGCGTCAACAACCATCGTGAGACGAAAGTCTTCAGATCACTATTTTCTTTTGAACAATGTTTGCAAAGAGTAAGAAGCATCGGTGACCTGTCGAATCCCAGATAACTAAGTCTTTGCATACCGATATCCATTACCGCATTTCTTTAAACCAATTTTCTTTATTTCTTTTGCATTTAATTTCATTCGCATTCAATTTTCCTAATTCCAATAGCCTTAGCTTTACACCGTAATAATAGATAACGGTAGATTGACATTGGTCTCTGTGGGTTCGACAATCTTTTATATTACTTCAATATTTCCGTGCACTTGCAGAGCGATCAAGTTTTTGGCGCCGTTGCCGGGGACCAACAGTCAATATTGTGATTCCGTTGTTGCATAGTATAGACTAAGGCACTCTTATCTAAATCATTATGTATAACCCATATTTCCCTTATAATTACCACCCTCCATATTATAACTACCACCCCCAATATTTCGAGGAACCACAAATTCCGCTTAAATCCGATCTCGAAATATTATTAGAAGATTTCAATACTATGCACTCTCACCCAAATTCCCTCTATGATGACGCTCCCAATGTTTTGAGGAAACGCAAGATTTTGATACATCCAACCTCGAACTACTACTAGAAGAATTCAATGAGACGTCTACTCACTCTAGGATAGAATCCATGATGGAGCGCTTTGTGGAAACACAAACTCTCCAAAACGAAGATTTTAGAAAACAACATCTCCAAATTAATGAAGACCTTAGGCAGATGAACGTTATTGTCGATTCCCTCACAACTCACAGCGAGACTTTGGAGACTCAAACCTCCCTGCTTAGACAAACACCTCTAGGACCCTTCCCAGAAGGACATGTGAATGTTGTAACAACCGTTAATGAAGAACAAATAGAAGATCCTAGGGAGATTGATGATGAGCCTGAGGAGAGTTTTGGTGAGAAAAGCATACATATTGAGAAAAATCCACCGACACCAACCGAAAGGGAGGTTGTCGAAGAGGTAGAGAAGGAAGCACGTATCGTTGCTCCTCCTCCCTATACCCCACATATTTCTTTCCCACAAAGGTTTGCAGAAGTTAAGGTAGACTCCCAATCCAAAACATATGTGGAGGTATTGAAAAATATACACACCAATGCACCTTTGTCTAAGGCCCTTCATAGAAAAAGAAAATTCAAGGACCGTGAAACTAAGGTCATTATTACTATTAAAAGGGTACGATTAACTTTTGAGGTGGTGGATGAAATAACAAAGCCCAAATTTGAAAAGATGATACGCAGAATAGATCCAGAACCACCACCACGCGTTCAAAACAAGAAACCACCCTACAGAAGAAAGAAACGAAAAGGTGAGGGATATGAGAGATGGCTTGATAAGTGGCCATGGAAACCGAAGACTATTCAAAGTTCAATCGAGGAACCATTCTCGAAAGAACCACCATGAGTACTTGCATTCCTTAGCCGTCGAGCTATCGACGCTAAACAAAGCGCTGTGTGGGAGGCAACACACAAGGTCTTTATTTTAATTTGTTTGTTTAAATTTGCAGAAAATAAAGAAATGTATCGCTTGTTACTCTTTAGCTATATCTAAGCGAAAACTCTCTAGATGACAATCTGAGAAGATGAGCTATGCCCACGGACATTCCTACGAGTGTCGCTGCTGGTGGGAACACTGATGATGAGTACTTCCTCTTGACGCGAGCAACATGATGAGCTGGTTCTAGAATTACACAAATAAAGTATCTCAAAATGCCCGCCACCGAAGTAGAAGTGATCAACTAAGACAAGGATAGCAAGAGCAGTAGCATTCATACAGGTTCTATCTTTCCTTTTCCACCTTTTACTGAAACATTGAGGACAATGTTTGGTTTAAGTGTGGGGGAGGAACTCTATCGCTTTCATTTTATTGCCTTTTAGTTTGATTTATTGTTTTTATCTATTTTTAATGCTATGTCAAAATCTTTGCATGTGCTGTCGAGTCTTTATGAGTGGTTTTCGCCTGTTATTCAAACTTCCCCAAAATTTCAAAATTTCAAAATTTTAACCTCCAAAAACTTTTTGATTCATGACATGGTACTATGAAAGTATATAGGCTGTTTAGGATATGTTAGAAAAACTTGAGAAAGTTTTGATAAAATTGATATCGTCCTGACAACCTTAACCCCCTAAATATGCAAAATAAATTTGAGTACCCATTATGCCGAGACCTTAAAACTCCAGGTTCTTGTAGTAATCCCTAAGTAGTTTATTTAAGCAGTCAGCACCATCCTAAACATACTAAGTAAGAAATCGATGCAAATAAGTGTATGATCTCTAGGTTAAAATGAGAAACTAAGAAAGAAAAGAAAAAAAAATTATGAAGAAAAAGACATGTTCCTTCTAAGTTAGGTGCTCCTCACCTGAGCACTTAGCCTAACGGTACAAACTCTTTAAGTTCAATTGATGCTTAAGCATATTTGCAGAAAAAAATGAAATAATAATGAGATCGTAGTCACTAACAGGTCTACTTGCCATGAATGTGTATGGATAACGGGCTTAATGTGATTGCACTATAATGAAATGGGGTGAAAGAGAGCATGAGTTATAGGTTGAGTTATAATGGCATGACTCCGATTGGTTTGCATAAGTAGGGAGTTTTTGAAATTGTGTCGTTACGATATCCTTGGTATTAATATTTAGTACCTATTGATCTAACATTAGCCTAGCAGCCACGTATGATTAGAGTTTCGTCGTGACTTTGTTTCGAACTATGCTTATTTCTTTTTACTGTGTTGGTCGATTGCTTGAGGACAAGCAATGGTTTAAGTGTGGGGATGTTTGATAACGCGAAATCATATCGTTTATTAGGCTTGATTTACATGCATTTATTTGTGACTTTTATTAATTTATCTTGATTTATGTTCTATTATATGATTAATTTACTTCGTTTTGCAGATTGGGGAGAATTTGGACTAAAGAAAGAAAAGGAGAAGAAACAGATGAAAAATAGATGAAAAACAGCAGATACGGATTCTGCTGCTGTGACGACCGTCACGCAGACAAAAAACGCAGAATCAGAATTCACGATCAATCTCAACTTAAATCCTTCCTACACTTTATCCACTCACTGCCCACTACTGGAAGTTACTACACTTTCTCCACTCACTGCCCACTACTGGAAGCTACTACCACTTTCTCCATATCTCACGCATGATCTCAGGAAGTTGAGATAAGAAACATCTCCTATAAATAGACAAGAGACTCACAGAGAAAGGGGTGGATTCTTCATCCCGAAGTTCTGCCAAAGTTCCATCAAAGTTGTTTATCGTTACTTTTATTTTCTTTTCCATTTTCCTTCAGTTCAGAATATTGTATTTTCTTCCTGTACCTTTTATTTCTCGCCAAAGTAGAATCCTGCCGACATTGTGGGGGACTACCCAAGGATTTGAGATCAGTACAATTTACAGGTTTTTATTAATTGAATTACTACTTTATTTCTGTTATGATGCACGCTTTATTATTCCGTTGTTTATGTCTATTTCCGTTCGCATTAATTATCATGTCTGGCTAAGTTAGTTTTATCGGTATGTAACCGAATTAGTAGGATAGGATTCGATAGTAACCGACATCTTTTCTTTTTACAAACAACCTTTCTGGCCGTAGTGTTTAAATTTATTTACTGAATAAACTTCGTCGCGAAAGAGAGAACTTATTTAAAAGTAGTTTTGCCACGAAAGTGGGAAATTAATTAAGGTACGAACCAACAAGCGAAAGCTGCGGCAAGACCAGATAGTAAACACTAGGAATTTGTTTTAATAACAGCGAAAGCACTTTAAAATGGATTAGAACCTAGAGATTTTCAAAAAGTAGTTTTAACCCCGAATGGGACAGCGAAAGCGTACATTCGGCCCTTAGAATTATGACTAGCGTCAACAACCATCGTGAGACGAAAGTCTTCAGATCACTATTTTCTTTTGAACAATGTTTGCAAAGAGTAAGAAGCATCGGTGACCTGTCGAATCCCAGATAACTAAGTCTTTGCATACCGATATCCTTTACCGCATTTCTTTAAACCAATTTTCTTTATTTCTTTTGCATTTAATTTCATTCGCATTCAATTTTCCTAATTCCAATAGCCTTAGCTTTACGCCGTAATAATAGATAACGGTAGATTGACATTGGTCTCTGTGGGTTCGACAATCTTTTATATTACTTCGATATTTTCGTGCACTTGCGGAGCAATCATATATGAAAAATTACAATGGATATGGATGCAATAAATAAAAAGTCTCATTGTAAGGTAGCCCAAGAAAAAGTCATGTGTATGCAAAGTGTCCTAAGCTAAGCAATGAATATTGGAATCCAAGTTACATGTCTCTCTTTTCCTTAAGGTAGTGCCATGAATAACCAATCTTGAAATTAAGATCACAAGTCCATGATAATTCTCCACGTCAATCTTAGGTCATACACAAAGTCCAATGGGTCTATAATAATCCTTCATCTCATTATTTAGGTCCAAGGAGAAGGATCACATCTTTTTGGTCTTTTCAATTTTATCATGTTTTTGTTCATTTAGGATTAGATAACAGGATAAAGGAACAAAAGTAGAAGAAGATAAAATGATATAAAAGTAAAAGTGCATGAAGTAAATGAATGATAATTCGCAGGAAAATAAATTGCAAGAATGTAAAGTGCAAGAAATTAAAGTGCTAAAAAGTAAAGTTAGAAGTCAACGATTAAGAAGTTAATAGTAAGTAATTAGAGTTAATGGTTAATCAATCGAATCATGACAATGTAGCGCTATGTTAAGCAATCATAACATGATTTATATTACAATCATACTATGGGAAGCCGATCAATTAAATTTATGTGTCAAACGTATTAGAGAAATAATATGAATTAATCTTCTAAAATATGAAATAAAACGAAGAAAAAGGAATTAATAAAAATAAAATAATGAAATGAAAAAGTCAAAATCATGAAATAATTTTGAAAGAAATTGAATTATAAAAATTAAATAGAAAATAAAATAAACAAAAAATAAAAATAAGAAACTAGGGAGAAGGGTGTGATAGGACCAGGAGTGTCCAAATAGCACTAACCCAAACCCAATAGTGTTGAAGCCCAAAGGCAAGAGTCTGAGTGGGAGAAAACAAAAAAGGACCTCAGGCGATCAGATCCATTGGATCTGACCCACTTGCTCACGCTCGCTGCAAATGAGACCATCCCTAGCCATCATACCTAATTACTAAAATCAACTACCTACCCATTACTATTCATCGCCACCAATCTACCATTTATACCCTTTCAATAAATTTTCATTCACACTACTTAAAGCCCTTTTATGTAATCAACTAAATAATAATTCATCGCCCAATCAGAAGAACCCATTTTACCAAGTGGCAGAAATATTTTGAAAAATTCTTACCATTTCCCTCTCACTCTCACCTTCTCTCTCTTTCTCGTACAACCTCTTTCTCCCTCTTTCTCGTCTCTCAGAATTCGCTATCTATTCTTTCCCCTCTCTCATTTTCGTATCTTTCCTTGTCGTTACAACCTTCTCCATCTCTCCCTCTCTCAAACCCTAGCACTCCGCCTCTGAAGCTCTGGGAAATAAGTCAAAACAATCTCATAAATGCAGAAACTCATGGCTCTGTAAATCTTCGTCTCTGATTTTATGGTATCATAGAAACTCATATTTCATTTCAATCTCTCATTTTCTTTCACTCATTTTCATTTTATTTATAGTTTACGGTGGCTACGGGTTTGTTAACAATTATTTTTATTTTCTTTTTGGTCTCAGTTTTGATTTCAGGATCTATTCATGGCTATACTTTGGTGATTGGTGTGGAGGAGGATGTATCTGTAAGGAGTGTTTTGGTCGCATGAACACATGTCAGTCAAAATGGTTCATTATATAGTTGAGGAACACAATATTGACATTGAATCTCAGATGTTAAAAAGAGTCAAGGTAATGGTACTATTTGAAATTTCATTTTACCTATTTTATGTCAAGTTTATTGAGTTTCTGAATGTTACTTTTTAAGCATCATAAGCATGATATCTTAGGTTAATTAGTTAATTAAGTTGTCAATATGAGAGACTGAGTTCTGCATAATAAGCATGCTGCGTACTTAAAAAAAGATCAAAATGTAGCAATAAGTTTGAATCTTCATCCTAATGAGTGGTTATTTGGCAGGAGATGATATTGGCAAGCTCCGAATTTTCTCTTCCTAGGGTAAGATTTTTATTTTTAAATTTAATTTGTCTATTCTCTAGACATATTTTATGAGTTTGGTTTATTCTTATTGTTGGTATTTATTTCTAACATCTATTTCCCCCCTCTCCTTTTGCTATATTTGTTTTCTTTTTGTTGGTTATTAAGAGCTCAAGTGAGAAAAGTTTCCTGAATGATATTGTTGCAAATGGACGAAATGGAATCGATGTTGACAAGTAAGTTAGTACATAAAATTTAATTGTTGAATTTGATTTACAATTTTTTTCTTTCTATTCTCTCTTTTATGTATTCTTCAGATGCTTGTTCAACAGAGTTATGCTAAATTTTAATTCTCTATGGAAACTGTTGATTTGCATGCAGATTTGATTATATTGCCCGTGATTGTCGAGCTTGTGGTCTTGGATGCAACTTTGAGTTTCAAAGGTTACATGAACTTCTTCAAAACAATTCTTTTTAGTAGTGTTTAGATGATTTTTCTTGGCAATAGATTTAAAGTTTATATAATATACATAGGTTATGTGTCTCTTAAATTATAGTATCCTTACAGGTTAATGGAGACGGGTCTTGGATGATGAGATTTGTTATCGTGCGAAGGACTGTTAGTATTGTTATGTCTCAAATATTTTTCATGCTTTTTCCTTTGCAGATTTCTAATTATGCCTGTGTTTTCCTTTGTAATTTTTTAGATCTTACCATCCACAAGTTGTTTGCCACTCGGGCTGATCTGTATAGAACAATTTATACACATCCAAAAGTAAAGGTATGAAGTAGTTAACTTATTAGGAAGTTAATTTCATTTGTTGATGCATCCATAAGCTTCATGATTTTAATTATTTCTAATCTCATCTTGATGTTTTCAGGAAATTGAGCTTATGGTGGTTGACGCACTTGTGCAAGCAAATGCTTATTTGCAGATTTCAGATACCATTCAAGATCCAGTTGAATACTGGAAGGTTATGATGGCTTCTTTCATATACAGATGCATCAAAAACATTTTTACACCGCCTTATTGAATCATAAATATATATTACTTTTTAAAAAAATGCAGCTGGATGATTCAATAATCAAAACCATCGAGACTTCTCCATTGGAAGAACTGAAGGAAGCTAGAGAGTTGATTCTGCGCATTCGAATGAGGAATCTGTACCAGGCATGTTTTTACCGGTTATTTTTCTGCCATGTTTTTCTTATGTACTCAACATTTATTGTTTAGGGTTTCCGAAGCTGAGGAAGTTCCTGTTTCGCTTTGCAGTTTTGTAACGAGTATGCGGTTCCAAGGGATATAATGGATAATGTTAAGAAAGTCACTCCACAGGATATAGTTTGTTCCCAGGTCCTTAATTTTTTTAATCCTTCTCATCTGTGCATGCTTTTGATTTTTCCCAGGGTTCAACAGGGAATTTTATGTCGTTTTTTATGTAACATCATTTGACAGAAAAATGGCGGAGTTATGTTGAAAGAGGAGGATGTAGCTGTTAGTAACGTCCAAATTGATTTGACTCGCGGAAAGCACAATCCTCTAGAAAGGTATTCAACGAAAATTATAATATGTTTTAACTTCCTAATATCATTAACTAATGTAATATTTCCTTTTCTCTTCTGGTGCATGTTTTGGTGGAAGCATCCACTTTTTCAAGGTACAACAAGGAACCTATTGCTACATTTTTTTTATCAATATTTCTTATTTAGAAGCTTCTTATATTTTACTATTGATGCTTGATGTCTATATTGTATTAGGCGACTATTGTCATTGACTTTTGTTAAACTTCTGTTTATTTACTTCTTATTACTCTAATGTTTCTAAAAGGTATGGAAATGGTGCATCTATATTTACTACTTCTGGTGTTGCTGCAAGGAAATTTCAGCCCGAGATTGAGGCCGGGCAGGTAAAATTTATTACTTCTTGGAAGCACTACAATAATGCTTGTAAATTCCAACCAGTATATGCATTAAGAGGTGTTATTTGTTAACCAATCACATTGCATTTTAACATGAATCTTGGACCAGGTTGGTGTCAACGTTCCTATTCTAATTCCTTTGCCATTTTTCTCATTTACTGGCAACAAGGCTTCATTTGCTGGCGATCTCAATTTTTATGGTAGAGTGATTTATACAAAACCTGGCTCTTATTCAATCATTTCACTTACATTGTTCAATAGTTACATTTTTCTTATGATATATGCATATTGTTTGATTTGAACTTGATATTATGCTTTGTTGAATTGCAGACAAGGCAGGGGTGCTTGCTGTCTATATTGTATTAGGCGGTTTATTAGGTGATTATGTCTTAGTACGTGCATTTTTCGGTTGTTCGTGATTGTTCTTTGGATGAGGTACTGCTCTGAAACTAGGCAGTGGCTCGGCTAGTATTACCTACTCAACTCATAGAGCACTTGGAATCGTCGTCTTTTGCCTTAGAACCCTTCAGGTACGACCTCATATGTTCTTGATCAATTTCTAAAACAACTAATGTCTTAAATCATGGGTACCACACGCAATAGTTTTAGAAATCTTTTCTAATAAAGTTTCCTAGATGCACTATTGCTACCAAGAGGCACATGGATTCAAGGACCACAATCTTAGATGTTCAAGGAGTGGTATGCTGCCAATAATTATTTCTTTTTGCATTAGTTGTAAACTGAAGAACTAAATCATTCGAGTCATATTTATTTTATGATTCATTTTTTGTAATTATATTTTTCTGCTACATCTTATTATAGTACAAGTGGTTGAGGTTGTGAGTGGAGATTGCATCATTGCTGCTGATGATTCTATTTCATATGGCAGATTTCTTGTGGACCTTCTTTTCATATCATTGTTGATTTAAGCTATAATTGATTAACACTATTTTTCAGGTGAATGTACAAATGGAATATTCTATGGATGTTGGTCATATTGATTCAGCTAGAGCTCCATTGAGAGCTGCTGAGGCGTGACTAATGGATTTTGGATAAGTATTCCTATTATCCTCAAGGAAAGCTGACAATGACCAAGCCCTTTCAGCTGCTGCTCATACAAAGTCAACAAATTGGGTTGAATTTCGACGAATTGATAATTGTTGTTCTTACATTATAGTGACCAACCTCTGGTTATTCAATTTGCTGGAGTTGGAAATGACACAATTGTAGCTGGTGTCATTTATGATATTATGGATATTCATGATTTATTTCCTTGAGGGTTGCATGTTATTCTCAGCTATAACAAGTGCTCAAGCATGTGGTAATATGTTTAGTGCAAATCATTCTTCCTAACATAGAATCACAAGCATATTACATCATTCTTCCTGATCACATTGTTTTACTATTTTGTTTAATATTCAGGCTGATAGCTTGGAAGAGGCCATAAACATTATCAACAAAAACAAGTACTTATTCAACATGTGACTATTGTCATTGCCTTTTGTTAAACTTCTGTTTATTTACTTCTTATTACTCTAATGCTTCTAAAAGGTATGGAAATGGTACATCTATATTTACTACTTCTGGTGTTGCTGCAAGGAAATTTCAGACCGAGATTGAGGCCGGGAAGGTAAAATTTATTACTTCTTGGAAGCACTACAACAAATAATAATGCTTGTAAATTCCAACAAGTATATGCATTAAGAGGTGTTATTTGTTAACCAATCACATTGCATTTTAACGTTCCTATTCTAGTTTCTTTTCCATTTTTCTCATTTACTGGCAACAAGGCTTCATTTGTTGGCGATCTCAACTCCAATTGGTGCAGCAGCTGATTTTGATGAGGTAATTCTCTCAAATATTTACTTATTTGTTATGTCGGTTGAAAACATGATATTTGTACCTTTTGATTGTTTATAGTGTTTTACAGTGCTAATGCGTGTCCATGACTGTTGGGATGGCTCGTAGTTTAATCATAAGAGGGCAGGTCACTCACAATTCAGGGGTAATCTTGTATAATGGACCGTAGTATTTAAGCACAATTATAATGTATAAACCCTAGACTTGAATAATAGAAAGGTACTCCAGCCGCACTATAGTAGGCACAATTGGTTGAACTCCGTGATCAAATCTCGTGTGCTCTTTGTTTGCGTTTTTTCTGTATGTGTTTGCTTTTGGACCGGGGTTGTAATTCTAACAATGAGGCGTTATGAATTTATTGTCCTTTTCAGGATGAACTGGAAGTAGAACTTGAAGAATTGGAGAATGTTGAGTTGGAAGAACAACTTCTTCAGCCAGCAACTACAGCTCCGGCTGCCACATCATACATCCCAGCTGGGCGACAACCTACACGCCCTGTTCCTGCAAAGCCAACTCCTGAGGAAGATGAATTGACAGCTTTGCAGGCTGAGATTGCACTTTGATTGGGTACCTTTTCTCGTTTGTGTCACTACTGATGATTTGTGTTGTTATCTATGCATTAGTTTCTTTCATCTGAACCGGTGTTGCACTTAATATGTGAGTTAAATGATATGATTATATCACATTTTCAGGTTTTCCATATCTATTTTCCCTTTTATGTTTAATGTACTTACAAAATTAAATTTAATACCTTTGATTACTTGAAGGCATTTGCGCGTTTAAGTGTTGTGTATGGTGGAACCTACATGCTAAACAAACCAAAATGCAAGGTAAGTTTGTGATGATACTTTTATTACATTTCTGCATGCTATGAGGAATATGTCACAAGGTGTTACTAAGTGTTTATGAAATTATAATTTCTTTGTTTGGTAATACAGTGGATGTGTCACATCAGCAGAGACAGTTATGCTGACCAGATTTTTCAAATCTTTGGGGGTGAGGGCTATTTTTGATACAAGTTGCAGTACAGACTTGACTCTGGTCGAATCTTGTGTGGAATTCATCACAAGATATAGACAAAATCAATGCTAGATGATGAGAGGAGCAAGTCAAGCCTACCCTTGATTGCATCTGCATGCCGAGGTATAGAAATTCAGCTTAGTTTTAGCCAATTATTTATGTGAAGCACATATATTTGGATGCCAGACAAGACTTGGCCCATGCATAATGACACAACAATATTCAAATCTAAGAATAAAACTCAGTGTAGTGTATTGAAAATTATGTAAGGTATTAACTCAGTGTAGTGTATTGAACATTATCAGTAACTATATTTGACATGTGTTTGAACTTACATAGAGGGTATGAAGATTTGTTGGATGATATGATTATTTTAATTCTGGATTTAGAAGTAGGAAATTAAACTGGAATTTCTGGAAGTTGTATTTACTACGATCCATGCGTTTTACAGACATAGCTCCTCATATCAGTTGTGATTTATTCTATCACTGCATTTTCAATTTTGAGTTGGAAATATGGGATGAAGGAGCATGATTACTTTTTAATAGGCTTTAGTGATGAGTCCTGAGTTGATGAGGAAATATACTTACATATTCATTATTGGTGTGAACATATGCAGGTTGGATATGCTATGTTGAAAAGCAACATGGATCCTTTGTCCTACCTTACATTTCATCGGCGAAGAGTCCCCAAAAAACAATTGGAACTATCATAAAGCGCTATGCATGCGAAGGTATGAAACTCAGGTTGTGATTTAACTCCAAATAATAAATTGAGAGGGGAAAACACAAATGTACCCCAAAGGTTTGGAGGTTACCCAATCTTTTGATTATATCTTACAACCTATGTTATGTTTGGCATGCTACGATTCCTAGAGTAACATGCTTATTGAAATGCTTAAATATTTGTTTCAACAGGCCAGAAGTATATCATGTCACAGTTATGCCTTGTTATGATAAGAAGCTAGAGGCTTCTAGGGATGACTTTGTTTTTCAATTAGAACCCCATGCTGAAGGGCATGAAGGTGAAGATAAATTGATTTCGGAGGTAGATTCAGTATTAACAACTGGAGAGATTTTAGAATTGGTTCAGGTTAGAAAATTTTATGCATACGCATACCATCATTTTTTGTGTGAATTCTTTCACTTTTACCATTGATTCATGTTTGGGGTTCAATCTTCCAGTCAAAAGAAGTTGATTTTAAAAGCATAGAAGAGACTTCTCTGGATAAACTGTAAGAAACTTGCAACTGTTCCCTTTGCTTAAGTTCTCTTGATTGTCAAACAATGATGGTCTGACACAGTGTGGTGCCTGCAGGTTAACAAATGTTAATGAAGAAGGACACCTTTACGGGGTTCGTGGAAGCTCTGGAGGTTATGCAGAAACAATATTCCGATATGCTGCTAAAACACTTTTTGGAAGACATATTGATGGCCCTTTGAACTTTAGAAACATTAGAAATATTTATAGTTACTAGTGATATTTGTAAATATTTTAGTTACTAGACATATTTTAGTTATTAGACATATTGGATTTATCATGTTGGTAGAAGAACCAAGTGTGACAGTGCTACTTGTAAATATTTATAGTTATTAGTGATATTTGTAAATATTTTAGTTACTAGACATATTAGATTTATCATGTTGGTAATTTGCTAAATCTTTATTTTTAAATATTTGTAGCTATTAATAATTTTATAATGACAATTATATATCAGCAACAATCAATCCTTATCAAGAAATCTAAGATATGAATGGACTTACCCGTGCGTCCGCACGTAATCATAATAGATAGCTTTGATCTGAGGTGACCACGTGAGCCAAGTCAACTTTGCCTCATCATATCTAGCCAACCATATCATTCTAAATAGCCAACCAGAGCATTCCATGTGGCTTATGACTCAGTAATTCATTTGAATTAAAAAGAAAAAAAAAATAGGGAGAACAATCATGAATATCACACGAAGAATTCATCTTCAACCCATGGCTCATGAAAATGGATCATCACATCTCAGAGCTTCATGGTGCAATAGAGAGTTCATTGTATTCAGCTTGGATCCCCAATGTATGCTTCATGCTTAAGTTTCACCAATTTCACATAAGCATGGAGAATTTCAACTCAAACATTCATGAGAGCAAAACCTAATTTCAAAATTAAATGTCAACGATGGAGAAAAAACCACTAAAATCACAGGGAAAAATTCGGTGCATCTAGTCGAGCCCAGTGGTAATAAGTTTTTCACAAAATGAATGGAGTTTCTACCTTGTCGGAGTTAGATCCAAATGCAGATTCTGGAAAAGCTTCAAACTCTCATGTCAGGTTACTTTAACCTTTTCTCTTGCTCCTATTGGTCTTAGGGAAGTGTAATGACGATGTCAGGCTTGTGAATTGGTGAGGATAGGATGGGTATGAGTAAAACCAAATGCTCTATTTTAAAAGTGATTTTAAGGTGTGATTTATGCTGAATTTCATTGGATCTCAAGCTTGATTAATGTTTGAGGAGAGTGCTTTTTTTATATAGTGAATGAGGATGAATTGGTACATGCCAATTGAGCTCAACCCATGTGAAGCACATGGAAAACGTGATTGATCTTGGAGAAGCTTGCTGAGCTGACAATCTATTCAAAGTGTGTGGGCAATGATTATGCAATCATTGGTGCCCCCTTTCTAGAAGCTCATCAGATTCTTGTATTTTTTTTTGGATTTTGCACATGAGTTGTATTGGCTGTGTATTTGTACAATATTGCTGCAATTTGTTCACCCTTTGTACATACTGCACTTGTATTATTATTCTCCACGTGTATTTAAGCTTGACTTGGGCCTGATCAATGGTGATCCTTTGCACATGTTTATCACTTGATTGTTCATTAATTTTGTAATTTGATGTGTTGCCTTAGTCTTTCTCGCGCTTGGTTACCAAGCTTGTTCATGACAGCTACACTTTACTCATGGAGACTCATGATTCCAACTTTGCACTTGCTTTTAGATTGATGATGATGGCATTGTTGTGAGACCCTTGAACCCGAGCTATGACCTTTTTCTCACCTCACCATGTCTTGGTTCAATTCTAAGAAATGTGGCGGTAGTTCATGAATTAAGTTGGACCATGAAACCCCATGTTTTAGCTCTTGATCTCTTTGATTATGCTATGATCCTTGATGAACCCATGCCATGCCTAAACTCATTTGAATGATTCTATCATGCTTATGTGGACTTGACTAAGATGAAGAAACACCATAATGCATACCTATCTACTTGTTTTCCAATATGTGATCTTGAAAATGAGTGGAGGTTGTCATGACAAAAATGACACTTTAAACTTGAATCTGCTCTAAGAACAAACATAGAACAATTTGAAACCCTTTTGCATAGCCTTAAATTCTTCATTAAAACCAAGTAACAATGGACGAAACATGGCTACTAACTTTATTTCATGTTGAATAAGTTTAAGTCAATCTTGAAAAAAACTTTGACCTTGAATGGATAACTTCCTTGCTAGTTCCTAGTCAATTAAGAAATTATGGACCATAATCAACCTTTTTACTTTTCTTTGACCAAAGTGAACCCATCATGCCATAATGAACATGTATTAATCATGAGCCTTCATTTAAGCACACTAATACTTGGATTCCAATTAGCCTTGATTTGAAACCATGAGCATCTCAATCCACTCTTGCCAACCTACATGTTTTAACAAAAAAAGAAGAAACAATTCTACCATATTTTGTGTTTTAGATGCACAATGGTTAGAGAACATTATTGATGATCAATGATGCAATAACGATGAACAAACCCTAATTATAAAGGCAACAAGCATAGAAACAAAGATACCAAGATAAAAGACCCATGGATGACCTTGGTGAGAACTTGAAAACCAATGAAAGAGAAACCTTAATCCTTAGTCCTCATGCTCAAGCTCATGAATACCTATGCTTGAGGACCGATGATCAAGGAATTGCATGATGAATGGATGATATGAATGCTAGGGTAAAAATGGAGGTATGACATCTTCAGAATACATATACATACAAAGAGATATATCTCTACAATACAATATATATACGAGATTAGTACATCAAAGCTAACATGTATGAATTTTTAGTCATTGTATTTTTAGAAAACGAATTTCATATATATATATATATATATATATATATATATATATATATATATATATATATATATATATATATATATATATATATATATATATATATATATATATATATATATATATATGAGTTTTAAAAGCATTACATAGAGAAGAATCAGATGATAATCTATTAACTTTCTCACACAACTTATTTAAAGTTAATTAAATTGTGTCATGAAATTTTTAATAATCAAAATAACTTAGTGGTAAGTTTAGGCTCTTAATAATAGTCTCAGATCTAATAGTTTTACCTTTGTTATTACCCTAAAAAGAAACTTCGCCTCTTGTAGGAGTAAAATAAAAAAACATATTTATATCATCATTCATATGATTTGGATAATCACTATCAATATGACATTTTAAATTTGAATTGTCAAGCATATCTGCATCACATTTTAACTTTTAGACCTTTAGTAGTCCCTTTT
The DNA here is from genome assembly GCA_963859935.3 of Lathyrus sativus. NCBI lineage: Eukaryota > Viridiplantae > Streptophyta > Magnoliopsida > Fabales > Fabaceae > Lathyrus > Lathyrus sativus. The sequence goes on along the minus strand of OZ012740.1, from coordinate 487,306,699 downwards.
TTTATAACTCTTTTGCATTAGCGAAATATGTATTGTTTTGTGTCGGCTAAAGATTCAATAACACGAGACCCACTTATCCAACCCACCACATTGAGCCAAATGTATAAATACTTTCATAAAGAGGTTTTAGGTACCCAGTCTCTAATCTACACTTTCACTACGATTACCTTGAACTATAAATTGACTTGCGCGTTAGAATACTAACATTGAAAATACCCTTCCTCTGATCTGCCTCACTAGCGATTAACAACGCCGATTCGAGATCGACATCTATTGATAACGTCAGTTCAAGATTAACGTATCCGATTGGAGAAGCACCATAATCACAACTTTTGATTCACGATGCAGCACCATTAAATTGCTAAGGAAGTTTTGTCCCATTACAGTTCTGCGATCCTTTTCATTTCTTGGTTCTGCAACAGAACACATATTATTATTACAAAAAGTAATAGGATGAAATTTATTAGAAGTAATTCATATTAGTAGTACTATTTTCTTAGCCCCTAAGTTTGTTAGAGGGTATTTTAGTATTTTATTTTATTCTAGTAACCCTAGTTTTTAGCTTATAAATAGGGTTGCAATCATTGTTATTTTAGTAGTCGTGTAGCCGTCATTCTTAATAGAATATTTCTCTTTTTCATCATTTATTCTACCTTTGCACCAATAATTGGTATCTAGAGCTCCGGTTCAGATTCATTGGGAAACACGGGAAACACGAGTGAACGTGAGGTCTTGTGTGTTTGATTTTGATTCTTAGATTCGTGTTGAATCTTGAACAAAATCTGATCAGAATTTTAATTCTGTGGGTTGGGAAACACTGTGTGAGAAATCTGAGTGTATTGTGCAAGGTAGAAGATGAACGGAAACGGCAACATGAACACCAAACTTCCAGTATTTGATGGTAAAAACTGGAATCGTTGGATGATCCAAATGCGTGTACTATTTGGTGCTCAAGATGTTCTAGATCTTGTCACTGATGGTTATGTTCCAGTAGCAGCAAATGCAATAGATGAACAGAAAAACGCGCAGAAGGAAGTAAGGAAGAAGGATCAGAAAGCATTGTTCTTCATTCATCAATGTGTGGATGTAAATGTGTTTGAGAAGATTGCAGATTCAACAACAGCAAAGGCTGCGTGGGACACACTGGTGAGATGTTATGGTGGTGACGCATCAGTGAAGAAGGTGAAGCTTCAGTCCTTGAGAAAGCAATATAAGAATCTCAACATGAAGAATAATGAGAAAGTCTCTGAATACATCTGCAGAATGATTCTGATCACTAATGAGATGAAGGCGTGTGGAGAAACTCTTTCAGAAGAAACAATCATGGAGAAAGTATTGAGATCCCTTACTCCTCAATTTGATTACATTGTGGTAGCAATAGAACATTCCAAAGATCTGAGCACCATGAGAATTGAAGAGCTGCAGAGAAATCTAGAAGCGCAAGAGTTGCGTTTGACTGAGAGAACTTCTGAAAAGGAAGTAGAGCAGCAGGCTCTGAAAGCAACTTCTGATAGGAGGTATCAGAAGCAGTCAGAAGCCAGGAGAAGATCTGATGGTGGTCAGAAGTCAGAAAGCTCAACCTCTGATAGACAAAAGAATGCTCATAAGGGAAAAGAGAAGTATAACAAGAAGAAGATCCAATGTTACTGTTGTAAGAAGTTTGGTCACTTTGCTAGAGATTGTTGGTCAAACAAGGAGAGAAAATCAGAAGAAGCAAATATAACCAGAAGTTCTGATGACGAATTTGTGCTATTGATGGCTTCTGAATCTGATAATATGGATCTGATAGACTGGTGGTATATGGACACTGGCTGTTCAAATCATCTTACTGGAAACAAGAAATGGCTAGTTGACTTTGACTCTGAAAAGAGGACAAAGATCAGATGTGCTGACGACAAATATCTCAATGCAGAAGGTATGGGAAATGTCAGAGTGACTCTGAACAATGGGAAAACAGCGTTGATTCAGAACGTGTGGTATGTACCTGGCATCAGAAGCAATCTGATGAGTGTGGGACAATTAATTGAGAAAGGTTTTTCAGTTACCATGAAGGACAATCTTCTGAAGCTGTATGACTGCAATCAGAAGCTGATTATGGAATCAGAACAGGGAAGGAATAAAACATTCAAGGTGAATGTCAGAACTGCAGACTCAGAATGTCTTAGTGCAACATGTGCTGAGAAGGAGAGTGAGTTGTGGCACAGAAGATTTGGTCATTTGAATTTCAGAAGCTTAAAACATCTGAATTCAAAGAAGTTGGTACATGGAATTCCTGCGATTAAGAAGCCTGAAAAGTCATGCAAAGTTTGCATGGAAGGAAAACAACCACGATTGCCATTTGCGTCAGAAGTTGCTCCAAGAGCAAAACATGCCTTGGGAGTTGTACATTCTGATGTGTGTGGTCCATTTCTAGTAGCATCAATTGGAGGGAATAAGTACTTTGTGTTGTTTGTTGATGAATTCACAAGAATGACATGGGTATCCCTTATTAAATTTAAACATGAGGTGTTTGATGAATTCAAGAAGTTCAGAATGAAGGCTGAGAATCAGAAGTTGAAGATTCTTAGAACTGATGGTGGAGGTGAGTATAACTCCAAAGAGTTCCAGAAGTTCTGTGAGGAGAATGGAATTGAGCATGAGGTTACTACTCCTTATACCCCTCAACACAATGGTCTTGCTGAAAGAAGAAACCGTACTTTGCTTGATATGGTGAGAAGCATGCTAAAGGAGAAGAAGCTTCCTCAGAAGCTCTAGGGAGAAGCTGTTGCCACTGCAACGTATGTACTCAACAGATGTCCTACGAAGAAGTTGAAGGAAATAGTTCCTATGCAGAAGTGGACTGGAGACAAGCAAATTGTTAGTCATCTGAAGGTGTTTGGTTCTGTTTGCTGTAAACATGTTCCAGAAGCCAGAAGACAGAAGCTGGATGATAGAAGCAAAGTGATGATTCTGATAGGGTACCACAGTACAGGTGCATACAAGCTCTATTGTCCAGAAACCAATAAAATTGAATTCAGCAGAGATGTGATTGTGAAGGAATCAGAAGTTTGGAATTGGGATAAGTCTCAATCTGATTCTGATGTTAGAACTTCTGAAGAAAGGTCAGAGTTAAGAATTTTTGAAGTTGGAGTAAACTCTGACGTTGATTCTGACTCTGATAGTAATTCTGACTCTGGAGAAGACTCAGAAGATGAAGGTGACTCTGATGATCCAGATTCTGATGGTAATCCAGATTCTGGTGGAAATTCAGACTCTGAAGATGGCCAAGACTCTGAAAATATGTCAGATCTTGAGGATGGTCAAAGCTCTAGAGGAAGTCAACCATCTGAAGCTGGAAACTCTGAAGCTCAAGACTCTGAACAAGTTCAGAGACCACAAAGAATCAGAAGCGTTCCCAGAATATTTGCAGAATTTGACATGCTGCAAGACACTGAAGTAGACTCTGAAGGAGAAGTTATTCAGTGTGCCATGTTAGTAGACTCTGAACCTATAAGTACAGAGGAGGCTCTTAAGCAGAAGCTCTGGCTGAAGGCCATGAAAGAATAACTTGATGCTATAGAGAGAAACAAGACTTGGAAGCTGACAGAACTTCCAAAAGACAAGAAAGCCATCAGCGTCAGATGGGTTTTCAAGCAGAAGTTAAAGCCAGATGGTTCAATTGGCAAACATAAAGCAAGGTTGGTAGCCAGAGGATTCCTACAGAAACCTGGGCTGGATTATTCTGAAGTGTTTGCACCTGTAGTAAGACATGAAACAATCAGAATGGTGATTGCAATAGCTGCTAACAGGAATTGGCCTCTGATGCATTTAGATGTAAAATCTGCATTTCTGAACGGTCCGTTAGAAGAAGAAGTTTACGTGTCACAACCTCCTGGATTTGTGAAAAAGAATCAGTAAGAGATGGTGTACAGATTATACAAAGCTCTATATGGATTGAAACAAGCGCCCAGAGCTTGGAATCAGAAGATTGATTCATTTTTCAAGAAGCAAGGCTTTCAGAAATGTGAGATGGAGTACGGTGTCTATGTTCAGCATACTTCTGAAGGCAATATGACTCTGGTATGTTTATATGTTGATGATATACTATTGACTGGAAGTTCTGAACAGGAGATAGCCAAGTTCAAGAAAGTTCTGATGAATGAATTTGAAATGACTGATCTAGGCAAAATGACATACTTTCTAGGGATGGAGTTCATATATTCTGAGAAAGGTATCATTTTGCATCAGCTCAAGTATGAATTAGAACTTCTGAAGAGATTTGATCTGAAGAATTGTAAGATGGCTGTCACACCTTCTGATACAAATCAGAAACTGGATTCAGACTCTGAAGGAAAGGATGTGGACGCTACAACCTTCAAACAGTTGGTTGGTTCTCTGAGGTATCTGTGCAATACCAGACCTAATATTTGCTACTCTGTTGGGATGGTTAGTAGGTTCATGAGTAAACCTAAGTGGTTCCATTACCAAGCTGCTGTCAGGATTCTGAGGTATATCAAGGGAACTCTGAAGTATGGAGTGTTGTTTCCTTCTGGAAGAAAGGATGAGTCAGAACTTCTGAGTTATTCAGATTCTGATTGGTGTGGAGACAGAGTTGACAGAAGAAGTACATCTGGGTACTTGTTCAAATTTCTGGGAGGTCCCATTTCTTAGTGTTCCAAGAAGCAACCTGTTGTGGCGTTATCAACATGTGAAGCTGAATAAATTGCAGGTGCTGTTACTGCATGCCAAGCTGTGTGGATTCTGAGTCTGTTGCAGGATCTGAAGATTAAAATAAACAAACCTCTGAAGCTGATGATTGACAACAAGTCTGCAATCAATCTTGCCAGAAACCCAGTGCTGCATGGGAGAAGCAAGCATATTGAGACCAAGTATCATTTTCTGAGACATCAAGTTCAGAGTGGAGTGTTAGAAGTTGTACACTGCAGCACTCAGAAACAGTTGGCAGATGCTCTGACGAAAGCTATCAAGACTGATCAATTTCTCAGACTAAGGGATGGAATTGGTGTTACAAGTTTTGATGGAATATGAATTAAGGGATGATATTAGAAGTCATTCATATTAGTAGTACTATTTTCTTAGCCCCTAAGTTTGTTAGAGGGTATTTTAGTATTTTATTTTATTCTAGTAACCCTAGTTTTTAGCTTATAAATAGGGTTGCAATCATTGTTATTTTAGTAGTCGTGTAGCCGTCATTCTTAATAGAATATTTCTCTTTTTCATCATTTATTCTACCTTTACACCAACAAAATTGACATATTTCCCATTTTTCTTTCAAACTCTATAATTCAAAAAAATGGAGTGTAGTGTCATTTTATTAAACTTTGAGGAGGTAATATTTTCTCCGTCCTACAATGAATGACTCATTTAGAATAAAAGAATATTCTAAAATAAATAATTCATTTCAATGTTCAATGCATTTTTCTAATTTTTCCATGTAGTTAATATTACTTTCATCAATCTCAATATATGATAAGAGTACTTTAATAAAAATATCATTCTCTCTTTAATTTATGTCTTTTTTTAATAGGTGTAAAATGATCAACAGAATCACTCATTGTAAGAGGGAGAGAGTAGTAATTTTTCCAAAAAATAAACTTGTAGAAGTGGCGGGTAAAAGACTACAACCTTATTAGCAATGTTTTAAAAATCGGAACGAAGGTCGAACTAGTGAAACTTACGATTTAAAATTCAATTGGTTAAACTGGTTAAACTTACGGTCGAACTGTTTATTAAATAAACTAATAATATAAAACTAAATTTCATAGATGTATCACACATTATTATATGTTATCAACTTAATAAAATAAATATTTCAAAAATCAATTACAAATTTAATACAATAATATCAATAATACTTAACATAACATAGTTTTACACTTCATTTCAACCATCATTTAAGAATATTTTTACCAAACTAAATAATTACAATAAATAGACAACAACAAACAATATTTACTTGAACGACAATTAATAGAGTTGGATATGTGACTATGTTTGAAAGAGACTGCAGGATGACGATGGAGTGTGGTTGAAATACAAATTATTATGGAGTGAAAAAACTTAGAATTTTGTATGGTTGTAAAAAACACACAAAATTCTTCTTTTTTTTTAATTAGAAAATATATGTTAACATATTAAAATTTAAAATAAAAAAATAAAAAAATGGTCGATTTGGTTAATTTTTTTGAACTGGACGATTTTACTCCGATTCTAATGATTTTGGAAAGTTCAATTCGATTTTTTAAGTTTAATTTCGATTTTGACTCACTAATAATTTTGAAAGGTTGACCCAACCGAATTATCTCAAATTTTTGATTCAACCGATTAAACCTACGAATTTGATTCAATTTTTAAAACATTCCTTATCAGAGTAATTCGTGCATGAATAATATGAGATAGAAGAGAAACCTCAAACCTTATAGTTTTCACGAATATGCTTTCCATTATCCAAACATCAAACAAAAACCTCTGATTTTCACGATCACTCTTATCCGTCTTATGTTGTTGACTCCACCTTTGCATGAGATATTTGTCTCATCTTCGTCCATGCACCACCACCATGCTCACTTCAACCCTTTCCTCAAACTCTTCCATCACCGCACTTCCCAACTCTTCTCACAAACCCACCTCCCTCAGAGACGCTTTTCAATCCTTAACCCGTTTTCTCACCCACCCATCATCATTCCCTCTTCAACAAGCTTATGCTCAAGCTCTTGACCTCTGCGCTTCCCAAAAAGCTCTTTCTCAAGGCCAACAGTTACATGCCCGTTTTCTCAAAACTCATAACTCCTTCGATTCCGTCTTTCTCGACACCAAGTTTGTCCACATGTACGGGAAATGTGGCTCCTTTCTTGATGCAGAGAAATTGTTCGACGAAATGACTGAACGAACCATTTTCACTTGGAATGCTATGATAGGCGCGTCCGTGTCAAGTGGTAGATATTTTGAGGCGGTTGAATTGTATAAAGAGATGGGGGGTCTTGGGGTGTCACCTGATGCTTTTACTTTTCCTTGTGTGCTCAAAGCGTGTGGTGCTCTTCATGAGAGACGATTGGGGCATGCAATCCATGGCTTTGCTGTTAAGTGTGGATATGGTGCTTTTGTTTTTGTGTGTAATGCACTTATTGCTATGTATGCTAAATGTGGTGATCTTGGTGGAGCTCGGATGTTGTTTGATAGTGTTTTGCTGGAGAAAGAGGATCCTGTATCGTGGAATTCTATCATTTCTGCACATGTTTCTGAGGGTCAGTGCTTTGAGGCATTGTCACTTTTTAGAAGTATGCAGGAGATTGGCGTTGTGATTAATTCATACACTTTGGTTTCGGCTCTGCAAGCTTGTGAAGATCCAACCTTTATTAAAATGGGTAGGGGGATACATGCTTTTATTTTGAAATCTAACCATATCACTGATGTGTACGTTTCCAATGCTTTGATTGCTATGTATGCAAAATGTGGTCAAATAGGGGATGCTGAAAGAATTTTTAAAAGTATGCTTTACAGGGATTGTGTATCGTGGAATACGCTGCTTTCGGGTATGGTCCAAAATGATCTATATAGTGATGCTCTAAACTACTTTCGGGATATGCAGGATTCTGGTCAAAAGCCTGATCAGGTGTCAATTCTAAACATGATTGCAGCATCGAGCAGAGCGGGAAATTTATTGACCGGCATGGAAGTCCATGCTTATGCAATAAGAAATGGAATAGATTCTAATATGCATATCGGGAACACCCTGATAGATATGTATGGGAAGTGTTGTTGTGTTAAATTTATGGGCAACACTTTTGAGTATATGCCCGAGAAGGACCTGGTTTCTTGGACTACAATTATTGCTGGCTATGCACAAAATGAATGCTATCCGGAAGCCTTTAATCTGTTGAGGAGGGTCCACTTAGAAAGGATGGATGTTGATCCTATGATGATTGGAAGCATTTTGATGGCTTGTGGTGGGTTGAAATCTGAAAAACTCGTCAAAGAAATTCATGGTTACGTTTTGAAAAGAGGTTTAGCTGATATTTTGATACAAAATACCATTGTTAATGTATACGGAGAAGTCACACTCATAGATTATGCAAGACACGTGTTTGAATCAATTAACTCCAAAGATATTGTGTCTTGGACAAGTATGATTACTTGCTGTGTTCATAATGGATTTCCAATTGAAGCTCTTGAACTTTTCCACTCTCTGAAAAAAACTAATATTGAACCTGATTCGATAACTTTTGTAAGCATACTCTCTGCAGCTTCTGCTTTATCTTCATTGAAGAAAGGGAAGGAGATGCATGGATTTCTGATTAGGAAGGGTCTCTTCCTTGAAGGACCAATTGCTAACTCCTTGGTGGACATGTATGCTCGGTGTGGAACTGTGGAGAACGCAAGAAATATATTCAACTATGTAAAACAAAGAGATCTTATTTTGTGGACTTCTATGATTAATGCAAATGGAATGCATGGATGTGGAAAGGATGCCATTGATTTATTCAACAAAATGATTGATGGAAATGTTCTTCCAGATCACATAACCTTCTTGGCTTTATTATATGCTTGCAGTCATTCAGGGTTAGTAGTTGAAGGTAAGAGACTTTTTGAAAAAATGAAATATGAATATCAATTGGAGCCCTGGCCAGAGCATTATGCTTGCCTGGTTGATCTCCTTGGTCGATCCAATTCTCTGGAAGAGGCTCACCATTTTGTGAAGAACATGCCTATTGAACCTTCTGCCGAGGTCTGGTGTGCTCTTCTTGGGGCTTGCCGTATTCATTCAAATAAAGAATTAGGAGAGGTTGTTGCGAAGAAGCTCTTACAATTAAATACAGAGAATTCAGGAAATTATGTTCTGGTATCAAACACTTTTGCAGCAGATGGAAGATGGAACGACGTAGAAGAAGTCCGGTTGAGAATGAAGGGAGTTGGATTGAAAAAGAAACCAGGATGCAGTTGGATTGAGGTTGGGAATAAGATTCACACCTTCATGGCAAGGGACAAGTCTCATCCACAGCATGATGAAATTTATCTAAAATTGAACCAGCTTACAAAAGTTTTGAAAGAAAAAGGAGGCTATGCGGCTCAAACGAAGTTGGTATTCCACGATGTTTGTGAAGAAGAGAAAACACAAATACTTTATGGGCATAGTGAAAGGTTGGCACTTGGTTATGGTCTGCTTGTTACCCCTGAGGGTACTTCTCTTCGGATCACAAAGAACCTTCGAATTTGTGATGATTGCCATACATTCTTTAAGATTGCGTCTGAAGTCTCGCAACGGACACTTATTGTGAGGGATGCCAGTAGGTTCCATCATTTTGAAAGAGGGCTTTGTTCATGTGGAGATTTCTGGTGACCATTTTGATTATTGTTATTAATGTAAAAGTAGAACATTCCCCCCTTCTCTGGTTCCTTCCCGTTCCTTGTGGTCGTTGAAACTTCTCTTCAAATTTTGTCTCTGTGCATGACATGTTAAATGGACAGAGCATGGGAACTAGTGTACAAAATGGGTAAACAGAGAACGGGAATACTCAGAAGTTAGTATACACTTTAAGGATTATAGCCATTGCCCATTGGTTTGGGATGGAAAAGAATAGGGCAATGCAAAGATGCTTGGCAAGTAAATGATGTGAGTTCCAAAATTTGGAATTTTGAATCGTGTTAGTGACAAGGAGAAGAAGGATGAAGGTACTACTAGACTAGAAAATACTTGACTGGATGCTCAAGAGGAGGTTCCTTTTTGTGCAGATACACATGAATGGATAATTGTGTTAGAGTTTATACACTTGTGGGTTGGGCCTGTGAAGATCATGTCTGACTACTACTGTTTCTAAAAATGTCAAGCTACCAGCAAGCTTCCTCTGGGCTTCTTTATGAAAATTGCAGACTGACTTGCCTTTGTGACTTACTCTGAATGTCCCGAAGTCATTGGAGACAACGAAAATTGGTTGCCTTTCGAAATTTTAGTTGTTCCAGACCTTTGTCACTTGCCTCCATTATTTTTAAGGAAACCATCACCCTAGCAATGTGACATTGTGGGTATTCCTTTCCCTGTTTTATTTGTGGTTAATGAAGTTCACCATGAGTGTTAGATTGATGTTTCATCTCATGGCTCTATGCGCCCGATGACAAAGAGGAACCCTGGGCTGGTTCTTTGAAATAAAATACTTTTTCAGTCATATTATCCAGTTGCTTTTGATTACTCTCACATGGAAATTGCACCTAGAAACTCCAGTTTTACTGATATAATTTATGATACATTTATTTTTCATGTTTCGGATGATTCTTGTGAGCAGACTGAACCTGTTGGAGAAGAGATGTTTGACTATAGACATACACTTTATTCGAAAGGAAGATGTTTAGATAGCAAGAAGGTTTGGATTGTTATAAGGAATTTTATATTCAATATTGATTTGAAAAAGTAGTTAACTGATGCATGGTAGCAAATGAAATTTTGTAGCAAATGAATTGTCCTCCACACAGTATGCTGCTTTTGGTTGATACTTGGAGACAAATTGTCTGATAACAATTATTACTGTTATCTACAAACCTTCCCTTGAAGATGTTTTCATTCATCAACTGTCACTAGTGTTTGCTGCATTTTAAACTTTTGTTATGTGGTGGTACTAAACTCTATATTAATGTTAGTTACATAGGTTGAAATCACCTTTGGCAAGACAAATCTGTTCTGGGAATAGCAATGCTTCCTCAATTCCTTACCACATATGTGCTTGGTCACACTGAAACAAAATCCAACGGTCTGTTTACAATGAGCATTTCCTATTTATATTTCTACAGAAAGGAGGGAGCTTCTCCCTGCCCCAAATTTCCAAAATAAAAAATCACAATACATCTGAAATGGCTGTATAAGATCATTATTTTGTAACATTATTTGACTATTGAATACAAAAGTTACATAAAATTAATAAGGAAGTGAAATTGACCGTAACGTTACAAAATTATCATAAAGGATGAATGATTAAATTTGTAGAGTTCAATGAAATTAAAATAGTTAAAATCACAATTTAAAAGTTTAATGAAAAGCATTAAAATGATTTAATCAAAATCTATTAACAATAACTAAGTGTGTGTGTTTGGATGAAACATTTTAATGAAAAAATTTAAAATGATTTAATCAAAATTTATTAACAATAACTACCTGTATTCATGTTTATGATTATTTAATTTAATTGCATTTTGATTTTGAAAATCTACTTTCTGTTGCTACATGACGCTATCTCTCTCTTCTCTTTCTTCATCCCTCCGTATCAATTTCTTTTTTAGCATGCTTGTTGCGTTCTTAGATTTTGATTTACACACAACAACAATGATTTTTTTTAGATTTTCAGGGTTCATGTTGAATGAATTTTGGATTTGTAATAAAAAGAAATGAAAAGTTTATTTTGGAGATGAATATTATAGGTTAAGGGTTTTCGAAGATGCAATGAAAAAATAATTCGTTGGAATTTTGGAGAAATCAAAGAAATATCATTGAGTTATGAACACATCTATGATACAATGAAAATATTGTTTGAGATAATGACTTGAAGAAAATCTTGATGATCGAACATGATTGAATTTATCCATAGAAAAGTGTAATGAAAAAAATTGTGATCACTACTACATATAAATGAAGAATGACATTATATTTTTTATTTTATTTCGATGTTATTTAATTTTGATAGTGTATCATTTAATAATTTATATTTTATAATTATGTTTTTTATTTTATTCTGTTTGTCTGCTTTTTTTTAATTGACATACATATTAAAATATAAATAGATATTTTTTAATTTAATTTGTTTGTAATATAAATTATTACTAATACAAATTTTATGATATATTTCTTTTATGTGTATTTATCTGTTTAATTTTTGTTTTAAATTAAATAAATTGACAATTTAAATTTTAAATTAATAAATATGACCTCTCTCAACAGAAAAAGATAATAGGTAACAATTATTGAAAACCATGTAGAATAACTAATCTACATAACACAAAATAAATAAAAATAAATCAGGAATAATTTTATTTTATGAAAATGTAAATGGCTGAGTAAAGCTACAATATTCTATTTTACAAATAACCAAAATTGTCTCAATTTACGATTGTCATTTTGAGAAAGTTATATGAAAATAAAATAAAATTTCATTGATTAAAAAACAGGTGAAGTCTAGGGTGAGGGTTTAATTAAGTCCCTCATCGGTGAAACCTCTAAAATTAACCGTTAGATTAGATCAACGCATCCAAATTGTTATAATTAAAATAAGCATATTTGTACAATCTCACACACAATTTTCTCCCACTATAACTAAATTATGTAACTTCTCTTTTTATCATCATTAACTTCCCACTTGAAAACAATATACATTAAACAAAAATAATTGAATGCAATTAATATTTAAGTGTATAAATTTTCTTATTTTTAAGATTCTATTATTGGTGATGCAATTAATATAACCAATTTTTTTTTATTTAAAAAAAACATACTTTTATTTATGTTTGGAGCACAAATATTTTTTTACCCTTGTATAAATATTAATTTTAGAATGACATTGAATCAGTATAAATATGAATATATTTATAATTATCTAATAAATATCATCTCAATTTCTATATCAATTATTTTATATTAAATATAGGTAAATATATATTGATCATTTATGAACTTGTCCCGTTAAAATTTAAAATTAAATATAGATAAATAAATTAATGAGAATCAACATCATCAAAAATATTAATAAAAAAAAAATTAAATTTAACCGATAAAAGTCATATATTATGTAATTAAAATCCTCATAATCTCTATTATTCTAATTCTACTAATTATTTTCAATCAATTATTTTTTACCCTATCTCATCAACTAACCATTTTTGTTTGAATTTTAAATAAAAAATATTTTGAACAATATATGCATTAATTGGTTTTGTAATAAAATAAAAAATAGTATAAATTTATGTAAAAATTGTTATAAAATGGATTGGTTTTGATTTAGTTAGGCATTAAAGTTTTAAGCATAAACACATTGTTGGAGATATGAAACAAACCTAACAAGTTGCTTTCACTAGCTCTCATACGCTCACCTACGTAAATATCAACAGTGATAAAAAAATTGATCATCTTCAAGTGTAAGGAAATTCCTTCTCTTGAAAATTGTTTCGCAAAGCACGACTCGAGATTTTCAGAGACAAACTCCCTGCCATTGAAGAATACCCGCACACTTATAGTTAAATATGTTGTATATTTATTTATTCAATTTCTAAATGTTGATACTTAAAATTAGGTTATAGGTTTTGATAAATTTATCATTTTACTCGTTTGTAAATGTATTATCATTGTAGATCTCTCTAATTATGCACCGTGAATACTACGCCAAAAACAGCCTTTAACATCGCAACAATGACATTGCTTATATAACAAAGCGCTCTTATAGGATTTTAGAAAAATTCGCTTAAAAAAAGCGCTTTAAAAGGGTAACCTTATCCGCTTATCCGGGTTCTTCATTGGATTGTGTCGCATAATATTCGTCCCAAGAAAGGCGGATATTCCAGAATTGACAAAGCCGAAGTAGCCTTGCTGTATGCTCTCATAAAGAAAGTCAAGGTTAATTGGCCTTACTATATTACTAGTCGCATTTTTGCACTGAGAGAAAAGAACAAGGTGACCTTGAGTTATCTGTCTCCCATTCAGTCCATCTTGATTAATGCAAAGGTTGTTATGGAAGGGTTGCCTATGATGTCCACCAATCCAAATCATGAATTTCAACAAAAAAACGCTCACTCTTATGGGACACTTATGGTATCCTCTTGAAAAGAGGTTTGTTTTAAATTTGAGACCTGGTAGTCAATTTGAAACTGCTATAACAGATGGTACTGGTACGCTTGAAAAAGCTCCTAGTGGTGACAACACTGAGTCTGATCAAACTCAGCCTATGGAGGAAGATCAAGGCGACTGGGTCAAAACAGATGTACACTAGACTCAGTGTTGTCACCACTAGGAGCTTTTTCAAGCGTACCAGTACCATCTGTTATAGCAGTTTCAAATTGACTACCAGGTCTCAAATTTAAAACAAACCTCTTTTCAACAGGATACCATAAGTGTCCCATAAGAGTGAGCTTTTTTTGTTGAAATTCATGATTTAGATTGATGGACATCATAGGCAACCCTTCCATAACAACCTTTGCATTAATCAAGATGGACTGAATGGGAGACAGATAACTCAAGACCACCTTGTTCTTTTCTCTCAGTGCAAAAATGCGACTAATAATATAGTAAGGCCAATTAACCTTGACTTTCTTTATGAGAGCATACAACAAGGCTACTTCGGCTTTGTCAATTCTGGAATATCCGCCTTTCTTGGGACGAATATTATGCGACACAATCCAATGAAGAACCCGGATAAGCGGATAAGGTTACTCTTTTAAAGCGCTTTTTTTAAGCGAATTTTTCTAAAATCCTATAAGAGCGCTTTGTTATATAAGCGTTGGCGTTGTTGCGCTGTTAAAGGTTGTTTTTGGCGTAGTGTTCACGGTGCATAATTAGAGAGATCTACAATGATAATACATTTACAAACGAGTAAAATGATAAATTTATCAAAACCTATAACCTAATTTTAAGTATCAACACTTACAAATTGAATAAATAAATATACAACATATTTAACTATAAGTGTGCGGGTATTCTTCAATGGCAGGGAGTTTGTCTCTAAAAATCTCGAGTCGTGCTTTGCGAAACAATTTTCAAGAGAAAGAATTTTCTTACACTTGAAGATGATCAATTTTTTTATCACTGTTGATATTTACGTAGGTGAGCGTATGAGAGCTAGTGAAAGCAACTTGTTAGGTTTGTTTCATATCTCCAACAATGTGTTTATGCTAAAAACTTTAATGCCTAACTAAATCAAAACCAATCCATTTTATAACAATTTTTACATAAATTTATACTATTTTTTATTTTATTACAAAACCAATTAATGCATATATTGTTCAAAATATTTTTTATTTAAAATTCAAACAAAAATGGTTAGTTGATGAGATAGGGTAAAAAATAATTGATTGAAAATAATTAGTAGAATTAGAATAATAGAGATTATGAGGATTTTAATTATATAATATATGATTTTTATCGGTTAAATTTAATTTTTTTTTAATATTAATATTTTTGATGATGTTGATTCTCATTAATTTATTTATCTATATTTAATTTTAAATTTTAACGGGACAAGTTCATAAATGATCAATATATATTTACCTATATTTAATATAAAATAATTGATATAGAAATTGAGATGATATTTATTAGATAATTATAAATATATTTATATTTATACTGATTCAAATATATAATGTCATTCTAAAATTAAATTTATACAAGGGTAAAAAAATATTTGTGCTCCAAACATAAATAAAAATATGTTTTTTTTTAAATTAAAAAAAATTGGTTATATTAATTGCATCACCAATAATAGAATCTTAAAAATAAGAAAATTTATACACTTAAATATTAATTGCATTCAATTGTTTTTGTTTAATGTATATTGTTTTCAAGTGGGAAGTTAATGATGATAAAAAGAGAAGTTACATAATTTAGTTATAGCGGGAGAAATTTGTGTGTGAGATTGTACAAATATACTTATTTTAATTATAACAATTTGGATGCGTTGATCAAATCTAACGGTCAATTTTAGAGGTTTCACCGATGAGGGACTTAATTAAACCCTCACCTTAGACTTCACCTAAAAAACAAACAACCAGAATTAAATAAATAACAAATTAACAAATTAACAACACATAAAATACATACAGATACATTGAATTTTTTATTTAGATGTCTCATAATTCTTACTTTTCACTTAGCAAATCTGTCGTTTATACTACATGATTTATCCATAAAGATAATGATAATCACACATATAAACACAACTCAAAAATTCAATAGTCAAAAGAGAGACAACTTACAATCTAAAGATTCAAGGTTGATGTGAAAGAGAAATTTGTAGTAATTACCAAAGAGAGAGAGATGATTTGCAAGTGAAAGAAGGAATTTGGTAAGAAGTTAACGATAATTGAGAAATGAGTGGTTATTATTTAACGAGTGTATTTGGTAGTTTTAAAATAACGGTTAAAGGGCATAAAAAGTAGAAAAAAATGCTACACCAAACCATTGTTTTCTCTTTATATATTACTAACGCCCAGACGGCCTGTCTGTCCGTTTTTTTAATGCACATACATAAAAATATAAATGATATTTTTTTATTTAATTTTAATTTAAATGTAAATTATGTAGGAAGTTATTAGTAAGAAGTCATGTGAATGGTGATAATAATGACTTAATGGAAGTTATTGTATAATTAATGGTATAAAAATTAATAAACCTTCACATAACTAACATTTGTTAGAAATAAAAGTTAAAGTTTAAAATAAAAACTAAAAAGGGTATATTTGGAAGAAAAAAAGTTACACCAAAATCATATTTTCCCTTTATATATAGGTATAGACCAGCGTGCAGACGGACACTCGTGTGCCCGTCCACTTTTTTAATGCACACGTAAAAATTTAAATGATATTTTTTATCTAATATTAATTTTAAATGAAAGTTAACTAGGAAGTTAATAGTAGAAAATTATTAATAAGAAGTTAGGCTGGAAGTTATGTAGGAAGTTAATAGAAGTTATTGAGTAAGTTATACACTAAAGTAAGAGTAAAATTGATAGAGAAATAAACCTACACCAAAATATCATGTTTTCCCTTTGTATATGTTATAGACTAGCTCCGCGTGTCCGTCTGTCCGTTTTTTTAATGCCTATAAAAATATAAACGATATTTTTTGTTAAAATAAATTTTTAAAAAAATACAATATGTAGAAATTAATAATAAGAAGTTATGTGAAAGTTAATAATGAGAAGTTATTAAGTAAATTACACAATAAAATAAGGATAAAAATGGTATAAAAAAATATAGACTACACCAAAACAAAATATTCTCTTTATATATTGTATAGATTATAGATAATAATTGAATCTATTTCTTGAAAAATATTTTAGGTATGATGTATCTTTAAATACTTACCAATTTAAAATAAAAACTAAAAAGGGTATATTTGGAAGAAAAAAAGTTACACCAAAATCATATTTTCCCTTTATATATAGGTATAGACCAGCGTGCAGACGGACACTCGTGTGCCCGTCCACTTTTTTAATGCACACGTAAAAATTTAAATGATATTTTTTATCTAATATTAATTTTAAATGAAAGTTAACTAGGAAGTTAATAGTAAAAAATTATTAATAAGAAGTTAGGCTGGAAGTTATGTAGGAAGTTAATGGAAGTTATTGAGTAAGTTATACACTAAAGTAAGGGTAAAATTGATAGAGAAATAAGCTACACCAAAATACCATGTTTTCCCTTTATATATGTTATAGACTAGCTCCGCGTGTCCGTCTGTCCGTTTTTTTAATGCCTATAAAAATATAAACGATATTTTTTGTTAAAATAAATTTTTAAAAAAATACAATATGTAGAAATTAATAATAAGAAGTTATGTGAAAGTTAATAATGAGAAGTTATTAAGTAAATTACACAATAAAATAAGGATAAAAATGGTATAAAAAAATGTAGACTACACCAAAACAAAATATTCTCTTTATATATTGTATAGATTATAGATAATAATTGAATCTATTTCTTGAAAAATATTTTAGGTATGATGTATCTTTAAATACTTACCAATTTAAAATAAAAACTAAAAAGGGTATATTTGGAAGAAAAAAAGTTACACTAAAATCATATTTTCCCTTTATATATAGGTATAGACCAGCGTGCAGACGGACACTCGTGTGCCCGTCCACTTTTTTAATGCACACGTAAAAATTTAAATGATATTTTTTATCTAATATTAATTTTAAATGAAAGTTAACTAGGAAGTTAATAGTAGAAAATTATTAATAAGAAGTTAGGCTGGAAGTTATGTAGGAAGTTAATAGAAGTTATTGAGTAAGTTATACACTAAAGTAAGAGTAAAATTGATAGAGAAATAAGCTACACCAAAATACCATGTTTTCCCTTTATATATGTTATAGACTAGCTCCGCGTGTCCGTCTGTCCGTTTTTTTAATGCCTATAAAAATATAAACGATATTTTTTGTTAAAATAAATTTTTTTAAAAATACAATATGTAGAAATTAATAATAAGAAGTTATGTGAAAGTTAATAATGAGAAGTTATTAAGTAAATTACACAATAAAATAAGGATAAAAATGGTATAAAAAAATATAGACTACACCAAAACAAAATATTCTCTTTATATATTGTATAGATTATAGATAATAATTGAATCTATTTCTTGAAAAATATTTTAGGTATGATGTATCTTTAAATACTTACCAATTTAAAATAAAAACTAAAAAGGGTATATTTGGAAGAAGAAAAGTTACACCAAAATCATATTTTCCCTTTATATATAGGTATAGACCAGCGTGCAGACGGACACTCGTGTGCCCGTCCACTTTTTTAATGCACACGTAAAAATTTAAATGATATTTTTTATCTAATATTAATTTTAAATGAAAGTTAACTAGGAAGTTAATAGTAGAAAATTATTAATAAGAAGTTAGGCTGGAAGTTATGTAGGAAGTTAATAGAAGTTATTGAGTAAGTTATACACTAAAGTAAGAGTAAAATTGATAGAGAAATAAGCTACACCAAAATACCATGTTTTCCCTTTATATATGTTATAGACTAGCTCCGCGTGTCCGTCTGTCCGTTTTTTTAATGCCTATAAAAATATAAACGATATTTTTTGTTAAAATAAATTTTTTTAAAAATACAATATGTAGAAATTAATAATAAGAAGTTATGTGAAAGTTAATAATGAGAAGTTATTAAGTAAATTACACAATAAAATAAGGATAAAAATGCTATAAAAAAATATAGACTACACCAAAACAAAATATTCTCTTTATATATTGTATAGATTATAGATAATAATTGAATCTATTTCTTGAAAAATATTTTAGGTATGATGTATCTTTAAATACTTACCAATTTAAAATAAAAACTAAAAAGGGTATATTTGGAAGAAGAAAAGTTACACCAAAATCATATTTTCCCTTTATATATATAGGTATAGACCAGCGTGCAGACGGACACTCGTGTGCCCGTCCACTTTTTTAATGCACACGTAAAAATTTAAATGATATTTTTTATCTAATATTAATTTTAAATGAAAGTTAACTAGGAAGTTAATAGTAGAAAATTATTAATAAGAAGTTAGGCTGGAAGTTATGTACGAAGTTAATAGAAGTTATTGAGTAAGTTATACACTAAAGTAAGAGTAAAATTGATAGAGAAATAAGCTACACCAAAATACCATGTTTTCCCTTTATATATGTTATAGACTAGCTCCGCGTGTCCGTCTGTCCGTTTTTTTAATGCCTATAAAAATATAAACGATATTTTTTGTTAAAATAAATTTTTTTAAAAATACAATATGTAGAAATTAATAATAAGAAGTTATGTGAAAGTTAATAATGAGAAGTTATTAAGTAAATTACACAATAAAATAAGGATAAAAATGGTATAAAAAAATATAGACTACACCAAAACAAAATATTCTCTTTATATATTGTATAGATTATAGATAATAATTGAATCTATTTCTTGAAAAATATTTTAGGTATGATGTATCTTTAAATACTTACCAATTTAAAATAAAAACTAAAAAGGGTATATTTGGAAGAAAAAAAGTTACACCAAAATCATATTTTCCCTTTATATATAGGTATAGACCAGCGTGCAGACAGACACTCGTGTGCCCGTCCACTTTTTTAATGCACACGTAAAAATTTAAATGATATTTTTTATCTAATATTAATTTTAAATGAAAGTTAACTAGGAAGTTAATAGTAGAAAATTATTAATAAGAAGTTAGGCTGGAAGTTATGTAGGAAGTTAATGGAAGTTATTGAGTAAGTTATACACTAAAGTAAGGGTAAAATTGATAGAGAAATAAGCTACACCAAAATACCATGTTTTCCCTTTATATATGTTATAGACTAGCTCCGCGTGTCCGTCTGTCCGTTTTTTTAATGCCTATAAAAATATAAACGATATTTTTTGTTAAAATAAATTTTTTTAAAAATACAATATGTAGAAATT
This sequence comes from Lathyrus sativus, assembly GCA_963859935.3. Lineage (NCBI taxonomy): Eukaryota > Viridiplantae > Streptophyta > Magnoliopsida > Fabales > Fabaceae > Lathyrus > Lathyrus sativus. The sequence goes on along the minus strand of OZ012740.1, from coordinate 487,286,563 downwards.
AATAATAAGAAGTTATGTGAAAGTTAATAATGAGAAGTTATTAAGTAAATTACACAATAAAATAAGGATAAAAATGGTATAAAAAAATATAGACTACACCAAAACAAAATATTCTCTTTATATATTGTATAGATTATAGATAATAATTGAATCTATTTCTTGAAAAATATTTTAGGTATGATGTATCTTTAAATACTTACCAATTTAAAATAAAAACTAAAAAGGGTATATTTGGAAGAAGAAAAGTTACACCAAAATCATATTTTCCCTTTATATATAGGTATAGACCAGCGTGCAGACGGACACTCGTGTGCCCGTCCACTTTTTTAATGCACACGTAAAAATTTAAATGATATTTTTTATCTAATATTAATTTTAAATGAAAGTTAACTAGGAAGTTAATAGTAGAAAATTATTAATAAGAAGTTAGGCTGGAAGTTATGTAGAAAGTTAATAGAAGTTATTGAGTAAGTTATACACTAAAGTAAGAGTAAAATTGATAGAGAAATAAGCTACACCAAAATACCATGTTTTCCCTTTATATATGTTATAGACTAGCTCCGCGTGTCCGTCTGTCCGTTTTTTTAATGCCTATAAAAATATAAACGATATTTTTTGTTAAAATAAATTTTTTTAAAAATACAATATGTAGAAATTAATAATAAGAAGTTATGTGAAAGTTAATAATGAGAAGTTATTAAGTAAATTACACAATAAAATAAGGATAAAAATGGTATAAAAAAATATAGACTACACCAAAACAAAATATTCTCTTTATATATTGTATAGATTATAGATAATAATTGAATCTATTTCTTGAAAAATATTTTAGGTATGATGTATCTTTAAATACTTACCAATTTAAAATAAAAACTAAAAAGGGTATATTTGGAAGAAAAAAAGTTACACCAAAATCATATTTTCCCTTTATATATAGGTATAGACCAGCGTGCAGACAGACACTCGTGTGCCCGTCCACTTTTTTAATGCACACGTAAAAATTTAAATGATATTTTTTATCTAATATTAATTTTAAATGAAAGTTAACTAGGAAGTTAATAGTAGAAAATTATTAATAAGAAGTTAGGCTGGAAGTTATGTAGGAAGTTAATGGAAGTTATTGAGTAAGTTATACACTAAAGTAAGGGTAAAATTGATAGAGAAATAAGCTACACCAAAATACCATGTTTTCCCTTTATATATGTTATAGACTAGCTCCGCGTGTCCGTCTGTCCGTTTTTTTAATGCCTATAAAAATATAAACGATATTTTTTGTTAAAATAAATTTTTTTAAAAATACAATATGTAGAAATTAATAATAAGAAGTTATGTGAAAGTTAATAATGAGAAGTTATTAAGTAAATTACACAATAAAATAAGGATAAAAATGATATAAAAAAATATAGACTACACCAAAACAAAATATTCTCTTTATATATTGTATAGATTATAGATAATAATTGAATCTATTTCTTGAAAAATATTTTAGGTATGATGTATCTTTAAATACTTACCAATTTAAAATAAAAACTAAAAAGGGTATATTTGGAAGAAGAAAAGTTACACCAAAATCATATTTTCCCTTTATATATAGGTATAGACCAGCGTGCAGACGGACACTCGTGTGCCCGTCCACTTTTTTAATGCACACGTAAAAATTTAAATGATATTTTTTATCTAATATTAATTTTAAATGAAAGTTAACTAGGAAGTTAATAGTAGAAAATTATTAATAAGAAGTTAGGCTGGAAGTTATGTAGGAAGTTAATGGAAGTTATTGAGTAAGTTATACACTAAAGTAAGGGTAAAATTGATAGAGAAATAAGCTACACCAAAATACCATGTTTTCCCTTTATATATGTTATAGACTAGCTCCGCGTGTCCGTCTGTCCGTTTTTTTAATGCCTATAAAAATATAAACGATATTTTTTGTTAAAATAAATTTTTTTAAAAATACAATATGTAGAAATTAATAATAAGAAGTTATGTGAAAGTTAATAATGAGAAGTTATTAAGTAAATTACACAATAAAATAAGGATAAAAATGGTATAAAAAAATATAGACTACACCAGAACAAAATATTCTCTTTATATATTGTATAGATTATAGATAATAATTGAATCTATTTCTTGAAAAATATTTTAGGTATGATGTATCTTTAAATACTTACCAATTTAGAATATAGATATGATAAAGATAAAAGAGATAAGATTAAATTTGAACTTCTATATTACTAAAATTAGATAAAAATCAGTCTTAAGGTGACTTCATTTTGATAATTCAATTATAATATTATATTAATACATTAATTTTTCTTTATTATAAAATAAAGTAGGTAAAAAATATAAATATATTTTATTAAGAATAAATGTCAAAGTATAGAGTATTGTGTCATGCAGATATATTAACATCTCTTCTATTTTATTTTTTATATTAAATTAATATCAATGCTAAAAAAATTGACTTATTTATATTGAGTTTAGATATAATTTGTGTTTGTATATATATATATATATATATATATATATATATATATATATATATATATATATATATATATATATATATATATATATATATATATATATATATATATATATATATATATATATATATATATATATATATATATATATATATATATATATATATATATATATATATATATATATATATATATATATATATATATAACTGAAATAATTAATAATTTGAAAAATAGATAGTATTTTAAATAGGAAAAATTAACTATTTAATCAAACATGGAAAAAAAGTATGTCATCTTAAGTTAGCGAAACAATTTACACTATAATGTATTTTACTAATGGTTTAATGCACCCTTTGGTCCCTTAACTTAATTTGTATTTTCAGTTCAATCCCTTATGTAATAAACGTTAGTATCAGGTCCTTTAATTGTGATTCTGTTAGACAATGTGATCCTTTCTGTTAAAATGTGTGTATTTTTGTTAGCTGTTGTTAGAGTGACATTTCAGCTGGCTTTCTTAACGTGACATGGATTTATGGTTTGATATTTTGATTAAAAAACATCAGAATTTTCAACGTTTCATTTTATCCCTTTTTACTTCATTTTCAACGTTTCATTTTATCTCTTTGCTGGAAACCCTAACGAAGCAACCATTAGCATCCAACTTCAGATTCGTTCGTGTGGCTATCATTACTCTTCGTTTTCGTTCGTCAAGGTATGGTTATCATACATTTTCATTCGTTCATTATTCTTCATCTTCAGTTTGGAATCTTTCATTTTTGTTCTTCTTCATTTTAGGGTTTATGTATTATTTGATTCTGAGTGAAAGAGGAACAAAGTCCATCATCTGTTTTGATGTACGAATGATGCAAACTTTATATTCTTCCCCTTCATTTATTTTAGTTTTCAGTTAGGGTTTTTCATCTGCGTTAGCTTTGAATCTCATTTTTGTTGTTCTTCATTATAGGGTTTGTGTACTGTTTGATTATGCGTGAAAGAGGAACAAGGTCCATCATCTGTTTTGAGGTACGAATGATGCAAACTTTATATTCTTCCCCTTCATTTATTTTATTTCTCATTTATGGTTTTATGTAGTTGTTGTATCTAGGTCATGGAGAGTCGTTTTAAATGTGTTGTTCATCATGGGGGTGAACTTGCTGAGTTAAAGAAACTAGGTTATAATGGGTTAGAGGAAACGTGAGATGTTGATCTTGATTTTTGGAGTTACTTCGAAGTGTTAGGTGGGTTAAAGAACTTAGGTTATCCAATTATAGAGAGCCTTTGGTATTATGATCAAATGGAGTGTAATAGTATTATGGAGTTGAAAGATGACAATGAGACTAGGAAGATGCATACAATTGCTGTGTTGACTGGGGAAGTTCATTTATATGTTATACATCCTATCCTACAACCTAAGGTAATTGAGGAACCAATGTTATCACTTGAGTATAGGGTTGAGTAAATATGTGCCACTGAAGCTGAGTTAGGTGAGAACATTGATGTGGGAACCACTTGTGTTGAGAATGTAGGAGAAAACACTGAAAAGTTGGAAACTAACTTTGAGAGTGTTATGGATGAGGTATATGATGTGGAAGTTGATGCGGAAGGAGGAGAAATAAATGAAAAGGGGACCACAAATGTTGTACATGACGTGTAAGTTGGATACAAGGGAACCATAAATGTTTTACATGATATGGAAGTTGGAGACAAGGGGACCACAAATGTTTTACCTGATGTAGAAGTTGGAGACAAGAGGACCACTGAAAGTGAACATGGTGAGGGGGCCACTGGAATTGAGCATGATGAGGAGACCACTATAGTTTAACAAGGTGAGGGAGATGAGGGACTGAACTGTAACAATGATGGAGAAGAAGGACTGAACTATAACAATGATGGATACTGTGAAGTAGAAGAGAATGAGAAATGTAACATAAAGGGAATAGAGGTAGAAGGTGGTGGCAGTGATGGCAGTGTATTGGAGATCAATTTTGAAGATTCTAATGATGATGTGGTTATGAATGAGGAGATACCATAAACTGAACATGAAGTGTCTGAAGATGGGGTGGTTGAGGAAAAAGGGAAGGATAAAGGAAAGGGTAAAGGGAAGGGAGGGAAGGGTAAAGGAGATGGTAAAGGAAATGGGAAAGGAAAGGGTAAAGGAAAGAGTAAACCAAAAGGGAAAGGAAAAGTTGGAAGGCCATGTAAGAAGGTTAATGTGTGTGAAGCATCTGGTGAAAGAAGTATTTTGGATGAAAGTGATGCAGAGGAAGAACAACCAACTTTAAATTTGAAGGGTTTGAGTGATATAGAGGATGAGAATAGTGAGGATGGCTTGGAAGAGTATATTAGTGAGGATGAATATGTTGGAAAAACATATTGGCAGACATTCAAACTGCCTAAAAAGATGGATGACTATAAGTGGGAATTGGGGACATACTTTGCTTCTAAATAAGATTTCAAGGATGGTATTAAGATATATGCCATACACAACGGTAGGAACATGAAGTTCAAGAAAAATGACAATAAAAGGATGAGAGTGATATGTAAAAAAGGTTATCCATGGGAGGCATATTATGCAAAAATTCAGGACGAAGATACTTGGCAACTCAGGAAAATTGTTGATAGACACACATGTAGTAGAGATTACAAAGTGAATTTTCTCACGTCCAAGTGGCTAAGCACTAAAATACAAAATAATGTGAGGGAGAATCCTAGTTTAAAGCTAAGTGATATCATAGAGAAGACCCAACAAAAATGGAATGTGGGGATCAATAAAACTCTTGCATACAGGGCAAAGACCATGGAAATTGATATTGTAGATGGATCTTTTAGGGACCAGTACAAAAGAACACATGACTATGCACATGAACTACTTAGGTCAAATACTAGTTCAAAAGTTAAAGTTACAAGTCAACCATACCAAGGTGGAGAAGACATCATTGAGAATCCTGAATCTCAGTTGAACCCTCATTTTCAAAGGATCTACATATGTTTTAAGGCATGCAAGGACAATTTTTTTCAAGTGCAGGCCTATAATAGGATTGGATGGCTGCTTCTTGAAAGTTTACTATGGTGGTCAGATTCTTGTAGCAATTGGAAGGGATCCAAATGACCAGATGATGCCAATTTTTTTTGCTGTTGTAGAAGGAGAAATCAAAGATTCATGGAGTTGGTTCCTTGATTTGTTAATATCTGATCTTGGAGGTACAAGGCTGTGCAAAACTTACACTTTCATAAGTGACCAACAAAAGGTACTTATTTAATTAATTTATTTAATTTGTTGTTCAGTTCTATAATTAGTTAGTTCCAATTGATGCCTGATGCATACTTATATATTAGGGACTATTACCAGCTCTAAATGAACTGCTGCCACAAGTGGACCAAAGATTTTATGCCAGGTATATACCTTAATAACTACTGCATATTGATATACCTTAATAACTACTGCATAATGATATACCTTAATAACTATTGTAAATGAAGGCATCTATACAACAATTTTAGGAAGAAATTCCTAGGAATTAAACTCAAGGAGTTAATGTGGAAAGCTGCTACAACCAGTTACACAAATGCTTTTGAAAAAACAATGTTGGAAATGAAGGCTATTAATGTAGAAGCATTCAAGCATTTAATAAAGTTACTTGCTAGGTTTTGGATCAAGGCTTTCTTCAAAACCAATTCTTTGTGTGATACCCTAGTGAACAACATGTTAGAAGCTTTCAACTTGGTGTTTGTGACAACTAGGTCCAAGCCAATCATAACAATGATTGAAGAAATCAGAGTATATCTCATGCAAAGATGGGAGTCAAACAGACAAAAAATTGCCAACTTTCAAGGTGATATTTTACCCAATATCAAGAAAAAGATTGTAAAAGAATCTGAAAAAACAAGCAGCTGGATTGTGAGGTAATTGTTCATCTAAATGTTTGTATTACATTTCTTGATTATGTTGTGTGGCTGAGTTCTTGTCTAGGTAACAGGCATGCAGGAGAGTACGACTATGAGGGGATACACATCTCATATAATGGAGAAAAATACACTGTGAATCTGTCAACCAAGGTGTGTTCTTGTTGAAAATGGATGCTGACAAGTTTACCATGCTATCATGCTATATCTTGCATGAAATCTCAAAAATTAGAGATTGAAAGCTATGTGCCTGAGTGCTACAAGAAACAAATGTATGAAGCATACTATGCATCTGTCATTTTTCCAGTCAATGGGGAATCACTGTGGGAGAAAAAAAGGTTATGTTGAGTTACAACCACCACCAATCAAAAGGCAACCAGGGAGGCCAAAGAAGAAGAGGACTAGAGATGCCTCAGAGAGCATAAGGGATGACACTCAGTTAAAAATAGATAATTTTGGAATCAAGTGCAGTAGATGCCACATGATGGGGCCCAAAAAAGTAACTTGCAAACATCCAAGTCCAAGTCAGACCACTCAACCTGAACCAAGTCAGTCTGGTCCAACTCAGCCTGAGGCATCTCAGCCTAATGCAAGTCTTCCTGCACCAAGTCCGCCTGATGCAAGTCTTCCTGCACTAAGTCTGCCTGATTCAAGTCTTCCTGCGCAAACTCAACTTGAAGCAACTTGATCCACCTTTGATTTTTCATGTTTGTGTAACTCAGTGTCATGTGAAAACTTTATTTAGGATTTTGTGAACATTAACTTAACCTTTGTTGTACTGGTGGCAAAGAACAAATGCCCTTTTGTATTTCTGTACCAATGTCAAGAACACATGCTATTATATTTCCTTTTTGTATCAGTGACATTTTATAGAATATTTTGTTAAAGCAATATATTTCGTACCAGTGCAACATATTTTGTTAAAGAAATATCCATAACATTTTGTTAAAGCAATATCAACTCGTTATTTACATGATTCATCAAATTGTTCTTTATAATGCAGAATAGAACAGTTATAAAATAATATCATACCATACCAGTTAAAGCAATACATCCATAACATACCAGTTTTGTTAAAGAAATATTTTGTTCAACTTATTAAAGAAATATCATATCATACAAACTTGTTAAAGACATATTTTGTTCAACTATATAATATCATAACAACATCATATCATACCAACTTGTTAAAGAAATATTTTGTTCAACTATATGTTATCATAGATCCATAACAGGTTACAAAACAAAATTTTTGTTAAAGCAATATTTATAACATTCAACCCAAATTACGGACAAACAATATCATACAATAACAGAAATGCTTAAACATCCAACACAAATTTATAACACTCAACCCATTTCATTTAAGAAAAATCAAACATTCTTACATTCATAACATCAAATTACATGTTCTATTGCCCATAAATTTATTTCAAATACATTGTTACAAAAACTATATTAAACCCTAAACTAATAATGCCAAATAAAATTGCATTTTTCAACATTCCTCTTGTGCTCAAGACCTCATTCTTCAACTTGAATATTTTCTTCCTTTGCCTTTCAATCTTCAAATCCCTTCCATCAACAACTTCATCTCCTACCCACTTGAAAAAATTGCATCCCTTCTCTAGTTGATTTCTGTAATTTCTACAACCCCAAAACTTTTTCCCAACATTGACTCTATTCAAATTCGTGACAATACGCATTACACACTCTTCTTCACACCAACACACCATCATTTTATTTCTTATCACAACAGATCCAAATGATCCATAACTTTGGGTGTTTGATTTTGCTTTGTTATTGGAGTTTACTGATATGTTCACATATGAATGAAGACTGAGGAAGAATGAAGAAGGAGGAAGAAGATGATGAATAGTAACCTCACGTTAAAATAATGCATTGGACATGAAATTAGGTTACACGATTTATAAATTGCAATATGTTGAGTCACAAATGAACTCCAATCCTTGTTGGCATACCACATCAGAATACTTAACATTTTTACAACAAAACTAACAAAATGGATCAAGTTGTTTAATGAAACGATTTTTAAGGGATTACATTGTAACGTTTATTATATAAGGGACCAAAGCGAAAATTGAAATTAAGTTAAGGGACTTCAGGACTAAATAAGCCTTTACTAATTGGAATTGATTAACTCAAAATATTAAATGTATAAATATATTTCTTTGATGTAAATAAGATAAATTTATATGTTTACGGGGAAAAGTGTACTACTGACCCAAATATTATCTAAAAGATCCAAATTTAAAATGAATTCAATTATATTTAAGATAAATTATATAAAATTTTAAATTTTGTGTGGGTAGAACAAAAATATGTAAAGCAAATTAAAAGTCCTTATAACAAAGGAGAGAAGACATATTTTAATATTGTATTATATCGATTTATTTTACGTAACATGTAGTATATCGATTCTAAAATAATTAAATTATTTGTAAAAAAAACTTCAAATGAATGATTCATATAATAAAACATTAAATATTTTTTATTTTTGAATTTCAAAGATCATATGCATAACTTTGCATTCAATACATTTTATTATGCATTAAAGATAAATAAATATGAGCATGAAAAAATGTATGTATTAAATATAATTAAATTAGAACCTGAAGTGGGGCAGAGACAACATCTGTGATGCTGGGTGTGAGAGCAGAAGAGGAGGGTGTATCTGGGTGAATATTGAATACCCAGATATGTGTATCAGGGTGAATATTGAATACCCGACCCTCTCAAATGAGAGGATTTATATAGTGCCCCCAGCGCTTGGCCATTGGTCTCTATTTTCAGGGCGAGATAACCGTTTTTGAAGAATAGATAACTGTCAGAAACTAGTCGTTGGGACGGGTAGAGGTACCTAGAACTAGCCGTTGTTACGGGCAGATGCGTAGTAACGAGCACAAGCGTCGTGACTGTTTTTGGATGGTGGATCCGTGCGTGACAGACAAGTACTTATAAGGAGAAGTAACTGGCCCTGGGGTAAACCGGTCAACCTCCCCTGGTGGAGGGGAAGAATGGTAAATGCTCCTCCAAATTGGTTGGACTTAGACAATTGGGTTGCTTTGGGAGCAGAAGTGAATTGGGTCATACTTAGCCATATATATATATATATATATATATATATATATATATATATATATATATATATATATATATATATATATATATATATATATATATATATATATATATATATATATATATATATATATATATATATATATATATATATATATATATATATATATATATATATATATATATATATATATATATATATATATATATATATATATATATATATATATATATATATATATATTAATACTCTTTAAAAAATTTATCGTTATTTCTTTTAATGATAACTATACATTTGTATTTGAAAAATACAAAAATAAATAAATTATGAGATCAATTTTTGTCATTGATAAATATTAAAAAATACTAAAACTATTTATTTTTTAAAAATAAATATAAAACAAAGTTATTACGAGTAGATAACAAATGGAACGTCTAATTTTACCATGCAACTGTGACATCCACCAAATAATAATTTTAGTTTAAAGAAATCATAAATTTTCAATCAAAATAAATTATAAAATATAAATAAAAGTGTATGTCATTGAACAAAATAATATTTACTTACGAGCAAAAATACATTATTGATTCAGATATATAAGTAATGCCATTCCAAAATTAATATTTATATACGTGAAAAAATACATTATTGATTAATTTATTTATATATGTGAAAAAATATTATTGTTATAAATGGGAACAAGTTTAATTGTTCTAAATATTAAATCATATTAATTTATCAATTATTTTTTAAATATGTGAAAAGATTAATGGAAGAAAATACTATCGGTATAAACCGAACAACTTCATTAAAATACTAAAATAATTGTAACACGAACATGAAGTTATTGATCAAAATATTTAATAATAACGAATTTTTTTTTACTATTGGTTATGGTATTTTTATAAGTAATGTCAAAACAAAAATAACATTTACATAAATAATAATATATTCTTGATTCAAATATTTTGATATATGAAATGAATTATAGGTACTAATTTATCATGTCTTTTAAAAATAATAACTTTTTTGGTTGAACAATTTAATTTATTTAATATCATTTTTATTATATTTTAGAAAAAATGCATGTACCATACCAGTACCTGTGCAAATGCACGGGTCTCCTACTAGTTTTATAAAAACTTTAAATTCACCTTTAAAATTTTCAAAAAAATGCAAATAAGGCCCTAATAATTTTTTAATTTTACAAATTAATCCTTTAAAATTTTGTAAAATTGCAAATTAGTCCCTATTTATCATTTTTTCATTTTGGCTCAAAAGTTTTAAAATTTATAAAAATGACCCCAAAAATTTAACAGTGAACCATTTTAATACTCTATCCAAACAAAAAATTTAAAAATAAATAGATTTCCATCGAATCATTTAAATTGCTTAGATTTTGAATTTCTTAAAAATTCTTAATAACCTCATCCAAACACACTCTTAAATTTTTTTATAACAAGTTGGTCCTTTAAAGTTTTTTTGTAACAACTTGCTCCTTTAAGTTATCAAACGTGTGCAGTGCTACCTTTTTTAATAGAGTAAGGGTGCTAATTGTGTATACAATTATTTTGAGTGGTATAAAAATAAAGTACAACAAAAAATACAACAGTCACACATTTTTAAATGTTTAAAATATAAGAAAAATAATGTATAAATCACCCTTAATGGACGAGTTGTTACAAAAAAAAACTTAAAGGACTAATAAAAAAATAACTTAAAGGACCATTATAATTTTGTCTATTTTATTTTATTCATATTAAACCATTTCTCTCACATATTTGAGAGTAAATGAATTATTTGGTTTATGTAACGACCAATATGAGATTAACAAACAAAGAAACTTGAATTTGTTGATATTGAAAATGATGATGAATTTTTATCTACCCCTATTGAACATGCTAAATAATGATGATGAGAATGTACAGGTTGTCAAACTGTTGGTTCATGTAATCCTCCAACTCTACCTACAAATAATTTTGTCTTTGGTTCTAATATTGAAGAACCTTTATCATCTAAAGATGAATTTGATAAAGTAGAAGATGAAGACACCGATGAATATGATGTTGTAGAAGGATTAAACTTTCAAATAAGTTGAAGATGAAGACACTAATGAAGATGATGTTATATAAGGATTGAAATTTCGAATAAGTTGAAGATAAAGATGAAACTTATTAAACTTTTTAGAAACTTATCAAACTCTTATTTTTTTGGAAAATCTTTTGAATGTTACTTTTTATGATTTGATGATGTTATGGCAGCCAAATGTCCATATAGTCAAGGCCCAATGCATATCAAATTCCCTCCACTTGACATAAGTATAAAATCAGCTCATGCGATAAACATGTGGGTTGGAATGCTAACCATGTAGGTCCACCCCGCGCTGCCGTAATAGAGATCAACACCACCGCTTCAAGGTTATCAGTTCTTCAACTACATCCATTTCTGATTCTTGAAAGAAACAATGACACAGTTTGAGGGAATCTACTTCCAATTCCTACGATTTCCATGAATTCATGTTTTCTTGCCAACTATATCATTCATAACCTCCTCAGATCATCAAATTGAGAATATTGAAAAGAAAACACAGAGATATGTCATAATCGATTCCATCCGCCATCATTTCAACTATGATTCGTCAGATTTCAGATTTTTGATTCCCTCGAGAACTTTATAAAATAATAGAGGGAAAGAGCTGAGATCCATGCCAAAGATTCACGATCCACCTTCCAACCTAACGTCACCCATACTTTCTATCGCTATTGGGGTACTTACTATGGCAACTTCAAAGATACAACGAGTTCACAGTTAACACCAGACACCGATTAGATACTAGGACGCTTCCTATAGATACTGTAGGATTTTCACTCGATGCATTGAAATCTCCTTATGCCAGATGAAAGAGCAAAGGTTCGTAAAGTGTGCTTTAAGGAAAGGCACCCCAAACTATGGTTCCACGAAGACTGGTTGCTAGTTACCTCCAACTCTCGCCCAAATTCATCGTTCCAAAGAAAAGACTAGAAAAGAAGAGTAGTCCAACTCCCAACAACAAAGGTCGGAGGGACGAGTCTCTCAAAGAGCGTCGTCTATATTCGACCATCCTTCTGAGTCCAAGGGGAAGCTAACCACCATACCAGACTGCCTATAGGCATATCGTCAGCCACTTATGGACTACTTGAGGTTAATATCCACTCTAGAATAAGAAGGGAGCCAAAACATCTCATCCCCATACTATTAAAGAGCCTCACCGGAGCATTTGACAAAAGCAATTATGCAGTCTCAAGTTTTCAACAGTTCTCGTCAAGTTACATTCTCAGATGAAGCTGACTGTCTATCAAAACACCAACAAGAAAATATAAAGATAGATGTTCTGATGTCCCTATCAATTGAAGGAGGTACCATGAAGAGAGAAGATAAAACGTTTTAGAGCCCTAGATATTAGGGCTCCAGAGAAGAATGGGCACATACAAAAAACTCATTCATAAAAAAAAACGTATGCAGTTGCAAATTCTTATTTCGAAAAATAATGAATTGTTCAAGGAATATGCATAAAGGTGGAGAGAACTAGCAGCTCAAGTGCAATCACCATTTTTGAAAAAAGAGTTGGTAGACATGTCCATGGGAACTTTGTAGGGCCCATATTATGAAAAGATGATATGAAGTGTGTCATCAGGGTTCACTGACTTGGTGATAATTGGGGAACACATAGAAAGCGACCTTAAAAGTGGAAAGATCCAAAGCAACTGAAATGGCCAGGCTGGCGTGAAGAAACTCCTTAATAATTTCCAAAATAAGAAAGAGGAAGAAACAGGCGCAATCATGTCCAATAAGGGAAGGTGTTATCAAGCGCGACGAAATTCGGCTCCGGTCCCCTATTACCAATACCTGTATGTGGCAGATGTTCAGTACCGACAAATGCCTTTTTACCAGCAATAGTGAACTATTCCTCAGCAGAATCGTCCAAGTGAGAATCATAACTCAGGTTAACATCAAAGGAAATTTAGGCCTTATAACAATAAAGAGCAAAAGCCTTGTCATTTTGACCTGATTCCCATGACCTACGCTCAATTGTGGTCACATCTGGTTCAGAACTCCATGGTGACCCCAAAAGAGACCAGACTGATGAAATACACGTACCCCTTGGTATAATCCAAACTTCACATACAAATACCACATCAAGACAACAAGGCATTAGATTGAACAATGCATAATTCTCAAAGAGAAGGTACAAGATTTAATTGATAAAAAATGGTTAACTTTCAAAGAAAGTGGCCCAAATGTGAAGAATAATAATTTCCCTGGCCATGAGGGACCATCTGTCAATGCCATTGATGACTCATTGAAATGTGAATTGATCTAAGAAGTAGATAAAGTTAAAACCCATATGTCAGTAATTCACTAGAAGCTGATTGAGCATGGTATGATATGCCATACTACTCCCAATATTGATGAAGACTTCAAGAGGTTTCTACAAAAGTTGATGGACAAAGGTTCAGTTAAGATAAGTTGTGCAAATGAAAATCTAAGCATTTTAACCCTCGACAGAACCAACGGAGGGCCAAGACCTCTAGAAATCCTTTACTAGAAGAAAAATGCTCAGACAACAGAAAAAGGTCTCTCGTTGTTATCTATGTCCAACATCATTTCTTTTTCAAAGTATAAATGTAGTTGCTTGGAATTATAATGCCACATCTTGTGTGCACAGAGGAAACAAAAATGTGAAAAGTAGAGTCTTGATGTTGACAGAGTCCAACGTCACAAGCTTAGCAGGAACTAGTGGAATGACCCATAGTGGTCAAATTTTTACTTCAGAAGGGCCACACGTAAAGAAGGAAGAGAGGCCAGGAGAACCCTCCAAGGGAAAAGAACTATCAAGTTTTGACAAGGACCCTGGTCCTTCTAAAAGGGCGGTATCCAAAGATGAAGCGGAAGAATTCTTGAGGATCATCTAAAAGAGTGACTATAATATAGTGGATCAACTGAATTAAAAACTGTTAAAGATGTCCAATTTATCCTTGTTGCTAAGCTTTAAGGCATATAGGGAGGCCATGATGAAAATCTTGAATGAATCTCATGTCACAAAGGACATAACCGTGGGTCAATTCGATGGGGTGGTCTCCAATATCACTGTCGGAAGTTGCTTGGGGTTTAGTGGGGAAGAATTACCACTTGACAGCATTCTCTCTTGAGTATTGGAAGACCCCGAGTCAAATCTGAATGTTATGCCTAAGACAACTCTAATTAAATTAGTTGTTGATGGGGTACTTGTCATATGACAATTTTGATCCTGAATCGCCGAATCAATACATATCATATCATTTTCATCATATGTGCATCATATTTATTATTCATGTCATCTAACCATTGTTCATATAAAATAGGTGTCTTTTTCTTGTTGTCTAAGCTAAATTCTCGCAAGGTTGAATCCAGGTTTATCATGTTCTCAGATCAAGTGCATACGTAGTGTCGGTTGAAATTTAGTGGAAGGTTGACATGATTTTGTTCAAACAAGTGGTTTACTTCATTATTAAGTTGTCAGGCTATGTCAAAATCATGTTGTTTCAGGGTGGATAAGCATCAGGGTCAACTCACTTTCAATTAGGGTTTTGGTGCAGTGGCAACACAATTCATATCTCAAGTCATCTGTGTTATGGATCACTATGAGGGCAAGGAAGTGTCAGTTTTAAGCAATTTATGTATGAAGATCATTAATTCATTTCCAAACCAGAGTTTTGTGTCAATTCAAGTTATCTGATAAATCCAGTTACAGAGCTATCAAAAGTCCAGTCATTTGGTCTATATTTCCAGTCATTTGCAAGTCCTAATTATGCGGTTCATGTTCTTGTCATAGGAGAATTCAAGTTTGCTATTCAATTCAAGACCATTCAAGATGGAATCATGATGTGGTGTTATTTCTCATGGAACCCATTCAGGGTTTCAATACATTTCTGGTTTAATTTTAATGAAGAGTTTAAGATGCTGAAAAGTAGTTTCAAGAAAAGATGGTTTCTTCAAGGCTTGATGTTATATTTTTCTGGGATGCTCAATTCTTGTAAGACTTAATTGGATTAGAGTGATTGTGTTTTGATTACTGGATTTCAATCTAAGGATCATGAGTGTATGATTGGCCAGTCTTGAGAATTGGGACTTTTTGGGGATATTTAATATTTTGTGGAATTTGTCGTTCCAATATACTTACTTTCATCCCATTCCAAAAGGCAATTTCCAGAGACAAACTCAAATGTCTGATTCAAAATTCAATTCCATTTCAAGTCATCAATATCCAATTCAAAATTCAAATTCCTAATTATGAACTTATACCAATTCAAATTCACGGCAAGATTTCAATTCAAGATCCAAAATTTAAATTCCATGTCAAAGGTTTCATCCAAGATCCAATTTCATATCCATTTCAAATTCATTCCAAGATTCAATTTCATATCTATTTCAAATTCATTTCAAGTTTCAGTTTCATATCAATTTCAAATTTATTTCAAGTTTTAAGTTCATAACCATGTTTCAAATTTAATCCAAATTCAAGGTCAAAATTCCAAGTTTCATTCAAGATTCTAGTTACAAGTTCTATTCAAAATTAAATTCCAAATTTCATTCCAAGTTGTGAACTTCATCATTCCAAATTACAATTTCATGTCAAGTTCAAATATTCAAATTTAAGTTCAATCCAAATGACAATCTCAAACATTCATGTCCAAATTCTAGTTTAAGTTTCATAACATATCCATGTCAAAAAATACAAGTTCCATTTAAGAACCAAATCCAATGCAAAATTACAAAATCATTCTCATTCCAACTTCAATTCAAAGTTACATTCCAAAAATAATGCCAAAAGTTACAAAGTCCAATTTTTTCAAGCCCATTTACGAATTATAATAGAAATTCCAAAAAAAACAATAATAGTCAAAGAACACGACACAAGCACCTTCTAAGGCACATTTTCAACAAAGCAATAGCAAGCCACTACATATCAGTTACTACAATACAATTCATTGACAAATCCATCTTCAATGAGCATCATGTTATTACACGAATGTCATACCCCAAATTTGTCCTACCTTTGTACAACCTCCATTTCGTATATTTATCCATTTGCTTTATTTCAAAAAAAATCCAAAAAAATATGTGACTTCTGTCGTAAGGTTTTGAAGTGCATCAAATCAGGTTATCAGGTCAAGTGTTTTTACGCATAAGAATCACCGGGGTCTGGATCAAGTTCAATTAGAGTCATGTGCCATATTTTGGAAGTGTATGATGCAAGTCAAGTTTCTCTAAATTTGAGAATTGGTTTTGGTCATTAGTCTTTCTCAAGATTCATTCAAGATTCATCCATCTCAAGTGAGAATTTAAGTAGAGTGGACTTTGTTTTTTGAATTCGTATGGGAATTTCATCGTCAAATTAATTGTGAATTTAAAGAGGTTATTTCGACCAATTTGTAAGTGTAAGTTTTACAAAAGCCCACAACAAAATCTTCATTATTAAAGTGGTATCAATATTCCAAAAAGGTTGAAAGAAAGACCACATATTTGAATTACAAATAGAGAAAGGAAATATATAATGACAAAAGAAGAGAAATCATATTCTTTATGTCATCAGGGACACCCCGTCACCTCCACACCACAAAATTTGTTTCAGTAGGTTACAAAATGCTCACAATTCGTGCAGAACGGTATATCATTTAGACCCCACGTTTTGTTTCTCACAGCAACATTATACAGTTCCCATGGTAAAGCAAAATGCACTCCCACAATGCATCAAGTCGTTCATTCAAAACCATCATGACCATATTCTCCAAGCAGTACTGAATTCACATTATGGCTAGGCTATCACGAATTGTAGCAGAGTTGTGCGCTTCGTACGGAAAGATAGCGGTAAAGATGAAGTTTTAGCCATCACGTTTTGAGCCATCACGCACCAGAACACTTCAACTTGTAGCAGCTCCCAACAAGATTTAATCCAACAACACCACTTTGGACCCCACACCGTGCACCGGTACCTGCACAAAAAGTTTGAGAACATGACCATAATATTAAAACAAACAACACTTTCCAGCAAGACGTATATTACGTTGATGCTCACAATTCACCTTGGTTATAACAATTAACCCACAAGCAGTAAATACATACAAGTATTAAACGTCCTATGCAACAATTCGCAAGCCTTGGCACAAAACAAGTTCAGTGTGTTGCACAACCGTACGACGCAAATCACCTCAAGCCACGACACGCACCGTCCCACTGCTTCAACCTTGCCTTCCCAAGAACCTATAGATACTGTACAGAAACCGCTCCATCCAACAAGTTGGCCTACTACCAATGTTGAAGCCACCACATGCACCATACAAGACAACTTTTGCAATGAATAAATCAAAGGGAAATTGCAGTACAGAAAAGGACAACACAACAACAATGTTTTCAAAGGATAACACAATGTAATGAGAGAGGTTTCAAATTGAATACACACCATGAGGTTCATTATAAGCTAAAAAAGACAGAAAAGTGAACAAGATTGAAACAAAAGCGCGACAGCAACCTTCGTAACAAACGTTTTGTGACAATGTGCACAAACCCGCCAAATGAGACAGTCTACAGCTGAAGAAATACAAAGAGCTTGGGAGTAGAATTATGGGAAGCATAATCACCTTCATGGACCAGCACAGAAGTGTACGAGCTTCATGACCTACAAATCGAGACAATTTCCATATAGACACAAACCAGTTAGCAGAAGTGTCCCAAACAAATAGGTTCAAGGAAAAGTGGTGAAGTGAAAATACCAGCTGCAGCATCCGCTCTGTACGAGATACCCCTTTGTCTGCCACAAGCAATCTGCAACACAACGCATCAAAACCGTATGCAGTCACATGTTATTCCATTTTCCCTAAATGCCATTACTTGCAAAATGGATAGAATGCGATACGAACAACAGCAACTGCCACTCTCACGGACCACTTGTGAAAGAGGCAATTCGCATCCTTTCGTACACCATTAACCTGCTATGTGGGAAAAGTGTAACAGGAAATGAGAGAATTATTGTGAACATACCAATCATATGCAAGTAATCATGAGATTTACAGTTCTGATCGTTTCCCTTCAAATTATTGTCAAGACAAAATTTGACACAGCAAGCACTTTAACTGCAACATTTCCCTGCGTCGCATTATTAGAAAAAAATCGGCACCAACTTGGCTCCTGCATCAACTCATGGTTCACCTGCACCGGCAACAACAATAATTGTGATATGAATCCGATCGACATTAATCTGATGACATTGTTATCCAAGCCACACATATTCAAAGAGTGTCAGCACATAATAAATTGGGACTAAAGATGCATTCAGGAATTACACGGCATAATCTCGCATTTGATTGCTGGATTTAAATAGAAAACAGACAAATATTAGGGCCCCACACCGAGCCAAGACAAGAGCACATAGGTGCCATGATCCACGTGATACCACTAGCAGACAAAAAACAGCTGCAAAAGGACCACAGACAAAAACAAAAAGTCCGCAACGTGATTCTCCGAAAAACACAATATACAAAGTTGCAAAACACGGAGTTGAAAGGAAAAGGACAAGAGATCAGTAATTCACCTTAGATATAAAAGCTTCAGATTGAAAGAGGAGAAAGGACCCTAGCCGTTCCAAGAGCCTCCAAACCCTAATCCCCCTCCAAGCTTCAACACAACAGAAACAAACCACTCTTCACCATTCAATCACCTTCCATGTTCAAACTCCCTTTTCGCAACCTTCTCTTTCAATGTCTCAGACCACCGCGTGAAACCAACCCTCCACCGTTTCCGTATTCTTCAACCCCCATTTTCATTTCATCAACAGCAACCCAACCTTCGAAATTTCTTCACAAAACCCCAAAAGCTCCAACAAAACTCAAAACACCTTCATCTCAATCCAAAAAACCCAGAAAAATCTCCTCACTGTCTACCTCATTTTCCTCCATGGAACTTCATCTCCGAAACTGAGAACAACCTTCAACCAGCCGCCGGAAAACCCAATCGTAAACCGCTCATCCAAAATCCATTCGAAACCCACACCTTTCTCCTCAAATCATTCCATACTCACAATAAAAGAAGAAATTAAAAATAGACAAAAGAAATGAAGAGAGGGAGCGAGAGAGTTTGTAAGAGTGAGGTTGTATACGGAGGAAAATTGATTTCGAACGCCATCATGATATTGTTGTTGAGTTTTTCCCCCTTTCAGTATTGTTGATGATGCGCGAGGATGAGGAATTGGCTTTTCTCTGAGCATTTGCATTTTTGTTTTTTTTTCATTTTGTGGAAATTTGGGTTTTACTGTGTTTCTATTTTAGTTTTTAATGATGTTAAGTTAAAACTTCTTCATACCTTTCGTTGGTTTGGCTTGCCATGAGTGGACTGACGTTTTGCTCTTTATCTCCCCCTTTAGAAATCATCCCCCCGTTTTTTTGGTGCTTTTCTGAAGGAGGTTGAATGGGCTTCAAGGCCCACAGTGATACCTACATTTCCACTCACCTCACACCTCAGTTCATACTCCCCTTCTTTTCTCTTAAATTTTTAAGATGAAGTTTTAAAATAAAGTTTTTATAATTGATTTTCTTGAAAGAATTTTGATAACTTCTATTAAGATTTCATTTTATGTACATATTTCTTTTGTCAATATTTTCAACTAATATTATAAGAGTTCTTTAGTAAATAAATTTGGGGTTTACTTTTGGTTGTATTTTCTTTTATTTTTTTTATTTCCATCGTGTTTTTGGTCGACGAAGAAGTTTCCACCGTTTAGCCGTCAAATTATTGACGTGAAACAAAGGATCTGAGACCACCTCCTTTCTTTCCTCATTTCTTCTTCTTCCGATTTTATTTCGATTTTTGGATCGATGAAGTCTTTTATTCGTAAGCGTCGCGTATCGAAGTTGATAACCTTCTCGCTTTCAAATCTATGGGGAATGACCATTGGGGTCATTTTCCTTACTTTGGGATCATGATAGGCTACCTTCGATTAATCGGCATTATGTTTGCGATTAAGACGAGATCCCATTCTTTCGCGTCCCGATTAGATTCACTAAACTAACCAATAACTTTAATTTTCGTTAAATATTATTATTGTTTTATTATCTTGCTATATTCATATTGTCATACTCATTATTCATTCTCACTCACATCTAATCGAAAACACATAATAAACTATCGAAATCCTAAAAGCCGAATTGGTGGACTGTTGTATCATTGGTTATTTGCAGGAACCCCAATTTTGAGTCGTGCCCGACTTTGCTCAAGGCGTAGTTTAGGACACAATGCACACACACGGCTTTCTCTTGGGCTACCTGACAATGAGACCCCTTTATTTCGTGCAATCCCGTGTAACTTACATGTACCCCTCTCCCATTCTGATGTATGTTTCGCATTTCTTTGATTATTAGTTTATCTCCTAGGAGCACCCATAGGGACTAGAGCGGATCAAACTATTTTCAAACTGATTCTCGATTCATCATCGAGCCATTTTCACACCCTGTAAGTCGAGTGCTCATACGCATTCTACATCAACCTATTGCACACAACTCGACCCTTGATGCGTAAGTCAAGTCAGTTCCTTTTTTTTCAAACCATTTTCGTCACACGCCTTGCACGTGATAATAAGTCAAGCCCTTGATCCAACATCAAGCGGATTTTTGTAACAAACTATCAATCAATTAACAACTATTTAATCCTTTTCAAGGTGTAAAGAGTGGGTTCAAGTCTTTGATCTTGCTTTCGGTTGTTTGGATGCGAGTTATCTTATTCGTGTGTGAGCAATTGACGCCTCTAAATAACATTAACAACTCGACAACGTTCAACCATCCTTCAACTACTCATCCTTCCAAACATCACTTCAAACTCAAACAACTTTCTTTTCACGATGAAAAAGAGAGGGTTCCAAGTCTTTGGTTCACTCTCCCGACTACTTGGGTCCGAGAAGCCTTTCTTAAGCTTCAAGTAGTCGTCATCTGATCAACCTCAACCATTCAAACAACCTTCTTTTGCGATGAAAAAGAGAGAGTTCCAAGTCTTTTGTTTGCTCTCCCGATTACTTAGGTCCGAGAAGTATTTCTTAAGCTTCAAGTAATCGTCATCAATTCAACTTCAACCTTTCAAACACAACCTTATTCTTCAAGATGAAAAATAGATAGTTCCAAGTCTTTGGTTCGCTCTCCCGATTACTTGGGTCCGAGAAGTCTTTCTTAAGCTTCGAGTAATCGTCATCCGTACCCACCTACAAACCAATTCAAATCCTATTTCCTTTTCGTGGTCGTTACCACGAACTACGAATGCTCTGATTCTTTATTCATTCTTGAACATAAGATACGTAGGCACAAGATTGTGATAATCTTGGCGAGCACAATCCCCTCCATCTCCCACTTCCCCCTATCCTTTCTCGTAGTCGAACTACGAGAGCTCTGATTTCTCATTCTCGTCCGAATGAGCATACGTAGGCACAAGGGCCCCAATCCTTGGCGAGCACCCTATCCTCTAACCATCCCCTCCCCCTAGCGTCTTTAGCCTTTATAGTATCGTTTAGTATTTTAGTATTGAGAAGAGAAGATTTAAGCTTAGCTAACATCCATCATAACTCGAATTAAGAGGTTCCCGTTGAGTACAACGGACGTGAGGGGTGCTAATACCTTCCCCTCGTGTAACCGACTCCCGAACCCAGGAACATTTGGTTGCGACGGCCGTGTTCCTTCCGCTTCTATGAGGTTTTCTCGATATTTTCCTCTCCCGTTCATTCGGGATAATAAAGTTCGGTGGCGACTCTGTCGAACCGCATTTCCGCGCCATTTGCGCGAGGGTCGTATGTTCGAATGAATTTTCAAGGTGCGACAACGACCCACCTTATTGCTATCCTCACAAAGCTACTATCTAAAACAATCAAGCGATGAGAAACTATACAAGCATATCACAAAACACATAATTACACATCAAGCCAAATTCATAAATGACGAACGTACAACCTGCTAAAGCAACGTAAAGGCACGCAAAAACACCAAAAATGGCCAACAAACCTGTACAACCATGCCAAAACAAATAGCCTGTGCGTAAAACAATTCAGACAAGCCATTTTCTAAACGAGCCAATACACACGCGCTGGTAGCTACAACACAAAGACCTGCTGTCGCGGTGAAAATCGGATACCAAACTATTAATTAGTTTGAATCTTTAATTCATATTTGCAACCGAACTTTGATTTGTCCAAAGGAAGGGATAAAGATCGAAATTCCCACAATGCAATGCACATGCAAGGTTAGAGAGTTTTAGGTTCGGGGGTCGGTTAAACTTAGGGAAGGTACTAGCATCCTAAGTTTATGTAGTATTCTACAGGAACCTCTTGTTTTATGTTTGTTTACTGCTAAGTGTTATCTGCTTAAAGGTTTAAAGACCCTAGGGGTTTATATCTAAGTATACTCGATAAGGCATCGCACCTTGTGCCTACATATCCTTACGGGAGTGGAATCAGAGTATGTTGTAGTTCACCCTAAAGGGTTAGAGGAGCTCTTTGACTGTGGTCAAAGTTCCTACGGGTTTAGGGTAGTTGATTGATTGGGTCTAGGAGAAGAGATGAGTCTTCATTTTAAGGGAGAGATAACCACCACAAACGTAAGAGGGGTTGTAGGAAATGGTCTTTGCATCGTCTTAAGAAAAGGTCTTACACACTCGGATGGTCGCCAAGCATGCCTTTGTCGCTCTTAAGGCAAAGTCCCTACATGTTTGATTGTATTGTTGTGGGAGTGGAGATTATATCTCACTTAAGATGATTAGCATCTATTCTCTATTTGTGTTTGAAAAAAGTTGTATTGTTGATTGTTTTGTTTCTAAGTTGTAAAGATAAAGACAAGGTCCTTCCTATGGGGTAGGATCTATCCTAAAGATCAACTTGAAGAATCAAGGATCGAGGGGAATATGATGCTTATGATGTGCAACTACACATAACGTTGAATTATGTGTAGGTTTTTTCCTTTGGACGGAATGCAATGTAATGATGTAAATGCGATAGAATAAATTGCAGAAGAGTAAATACGGAAATAAACCATACACGAACGCATGAAAGCGCTGAGTGAGTGTGTGTGCTTTGTGACTAAGATAAAGCAGATAAAGATAAATGTAAACACGCATGAAAGCGCTATGGTGTAGGTGCATGTGTCGTGAAGTGTGAATGTGCACAATTTGATTATGTTTTACGCTGTTGATTGATTTAGGCGAAGTTGATTTCAAGCAGATTGATTTTAGTGGAATGTTGAATTGATTTTATTTTATTAATTTAAAAAGATATTGATTTGAGTGAATTAATCTTAGACGAGATTGGCCTTAAGACGAGTTAATTTCATAAGCGAAATCCTAAATCTTAAATGATTAATTTATTATGAAAACTTAGTGATTATTTTATATTATGGCTATTAATAAAAGGTATATTATAAAAGTTCCTTATCAAATAGATTGTTCAATAAATAAAAAGTTATTCAAAAAAGATTTATTATTATTTATTTTAAAAAGGGTTTTGACCTATGAAATGAATTTTTTTAAAAAAAGGGATGACTCATTATTCATTTAGAAAATGATTTAGTAGCTTATTTAAATAAAGGGATTGATTAAAAACATTTATTTAAGTTACATAAAAAGATTTATTTTAATAATAAAAGGGTTATACTAGGTTTATAAAGATTTAAATGGTTCATTAGTTTTGAAAATATAATTATTTTGATGAAAAGGTCATGTTAGGGTTTTGATTATTAGTTAAGGATGATTAAGAAGGCGATTAGGGGGATAAATTGGCGGTTAGTTAGGGTGTGTGTGTGATTAGTGTGGTGGCAATTAAAATAATAAGCAAAAAACATAAGAAAACACAAACGGAACCCTAAGGTCCCTCCCAATTCTCCCGATCCATGGCTTTCTCGTCTTCTCTCTCGTTCAATCCCCGCTTCAAATCTCCGTTCGATCTCCGTTCAAACCTTCATCGTCTCGTTCTGTCTTTTGTACCTGAAACACAACACCAAACAATCAATAGATTCGATAGTTCTAACAAGGATGGGGGTTTTACCAAAGGTGAGCGGCGGCGAAGCTTGAGACGGCCGGAGGGTGATGTTCCTTGTGGCGATTAGATGTT
The DNA here is from genome assembly GCA_963859935.3 of Lathyrus sativus. Lineage (NCBI taxonomy): Eukaryota > Viridiplantae > Streptophyta > Magnoliopsida > Fabales > Fabaceae > Lathyrus > Lathyrus sativus. Next base: position 487,261,923 of record OZ012740.1, on the reverse strand, counting down.
TGCGGCGGTTTCAACGGTTAAAGAAGATAAGTCGTCTTTCAATCTCTTTTTTTTTAGGTCACGACTTCGGCGTTTCTTTTCGGTAATGTTAGGGTTTTTTTCTTCTGGATCCCCCTGTGAATCTCTCCCCTCGTTTTATATAGCCCCTTTTGAAGATCAATGCTTTGAAACCTGATTTAAAGTGCTTTTAAAAACTGATTGGACCTTCCTTTCTCGTGTAGACAATCTTTGAAGTGTTTCCTTTTTCGTTTGATTTGGTTTCAATCCTTGATTTCGTTCAAAAACGAGATTGGATCTGATTGGGTTTTTTTATGGAATATTCTCCTCAAGTAAAATGCTAATCTGACTTTGCCTTTAGCAGGTGCGGATAACAAGCGTGTTATTGGGCTGGGTGATGAATTAGAAGCCCAGGGGGAAGGTTTCAAGCTGGATGCGCGTGCAAATTCCCGCGGAGAACTGGTGACGAAGAGCAACGATCTTGAACATTCGCAGGGTGTACTCCTTCCACTCTCGAACTCTATTTCTCTGTTTTCGCTTCTTCGAACTGATATGTGTTTGAACTGATAGGTTTTAGGATGCTCGGTCGATTGAACATTGGACCCATTATATTCAACTGATAGGGTTGGAGCTGCGAAGACCGGTGGGCGTTGAGATCACGATATGTAATACCGGGTTCCCTCATCATAAGTTGTTCGTCTCTAAGTGCATAATTTAGAGCTGCCCAGCTTCTATACCAAAATCTTGTCCTGCGACTCACTCTTTGTAAAAATAGCTTAGAGTTACTAATAGCGGTATTTGTTGGTTGACAGGTAAAACAACGTTACCAATGTAGGGTCTTCCAAATCAAGGTATCAGGAAGGAAATTCTTGGGATGCAAGTGACGGTTGAGCGAGAGGTGGATGGAGCTGGTGCTGAGTTAGCTGCTAAGGTAATTACTCGTTCTTAATCCTTTAACACATACTCTCTGATTGTCGGCTGATGTTTTGTTTTGGACAGGTGAATAAACTGGTGGCTGGGAGCCTTTGAAGTCTTGTTTCGAATTGAAAGAAAAAGGCTGGCATTCCAAAATACTCAAGAACGGTTGAAGTCGGTTTCCTTTGGGTAAGGACGTTAATATTTTGTGAGCTTTAAATTCAATTCACCTCTTGTAACCATCAAATCGTCTACTTTCGTCTGAAAGATTTTCTCATATTGCTCAAATGTAGGGAAATCTTACAAGGTCTTTTGGAAATATCACCACCGCTAGTGCCTTACGAAAGATTTTCAAGCATTATAGCGGAAAGAAGTTGAAACCATATTCGGTAGAAACGAGAATGACGTTACGACTACCATCAAGTTGTGGACCTAATACCATTTCTTTCTTCTCTTTGTAGTGTAGACATAGTTGCAATTCAAATTGTCTTTGGCTGTTTTACACGATTTAATGTATTCCCTTTTGTCAGTTTGCAGAACGGTAACACGGCGTAATCCCCCTGGCGTTTTGGATGTTATTTGCGGACAAATTTCTTCGGGACTGAATCAGTAGCAGAGGTATTTTCCTTTTGTGTAACTCTGGTTATAGATGGTATCATAATTGCTTTTCTAATTCCATTTCGGCGCATCCGCGTTTTGACTCTGTTGTGGTGCGGCGCTAATCACTCTTCTGAATGCAGGGGTGATATGATAGCTGGGAAGAACGATGCTTTGCAGACGTTGTGCTTTCCTTCATTTGAGTGCTATAATCGTGGTTGCTGCAGGTTCTTTCCTTCAAATGTAGGCTGATGGCTTCGGTTGTCGTCTTTGCCGACTTTTAACCAGTTTAATACGAGGAGACAAGGGTGCCGGTACTTATACCCGTAGTTTCTGCGGTAACTATGACTTTGACTTAAACAAATCCTGTTTTGTACTGTGAATGTGGTTAATGGTGATGAATTGATAGTCATGACATCTTGCATTACCCCGCAGGTATTTGTTATATTTGGAAACTCCGGTGCTTCACAGATTTGTAGAAGGTTAAGAGTCAATAGCATTGGACCGCTGCTGCTGTGCTAACCACGCCCTCGGCGTTGTACCGTGATGCAATAGTCGTTGTCACTACTATTTCTTCTTCTTTGTCGAATCTGACGGGTACTTCTTCAAAACTTCTCTGCAAGCGGTTTCGGTTTAACTTTGGATTTGGGTGGTGGGTGATCTTGTTTTAATGGTTACTTGCAGCAGCCAGGCGTGGACAGTGAGGTGCTACCGTATGCGAGTCTTCCGCGTCCTTCGGCGTGATTTACTCTAATTTGAGAATTTTAACATTGGCTACTGTCAAGAGGTACTTACTGATTCCAGCCTTTAAGTCTTACAAAATCTCCAACCATCGTGGCAAAGAAGAAGTTATCCAGCTGACCATAACAATCATGATTATTAAATTGCACATAGAATTCTGATGTGGGACCTTTGATGCTTCATATAATCATTTAGCATTCACAAGTATGCTTATGCCATCGTACTTCTCCTAGCTCAAATACCAGATGGATTTGTATTGTTGATATGGTCTTCTTTGTTTCAGGTGTAGCTGTATTTGAAGAACACGAGGAATATGGCACGAGATAGCACCGGCAGTCTGCTCATTTTCAAAAGTCGCGTGGAAATTCCGCTGTATCAGCACGATGGGCCGGCGTTCCAGAGGTTGATGGTCGCTGTTTCACGATGAAGATGCTACTTCACTTTCCTGTATCCTTTTCAAAACAGGATGAATTGTGGTCTTGTTGTTAGCAATCTCGTAATCCTCAAATGTTCCTTTCTCAAAGGGGATGTGTTGGTGGCCGGGATTGGCATAACCGTGAGGTTTGTTACAGTCATGGTAACGTGAGGTTCTAGTCTTTCCGCAACTTAGACTAGTTTTATTTCTTGAAAAGCATCAAATACCCCTGAATGTTTCGAAGTAAACTGACGTATAAAAGGTTGCATCCCTTGTAATGCAGGTATCGAGTTCGAGGAGTTAATACCAGTTTCAGAAACAGCTGCATCCGTGACTTGAGGCGGAGAATGATTTGTGCTACCATGTTGGGCATGTAATTGTTGCCTGGATGCAGTTTTGACAGTTACCCTTGGGCTTTGGATTGTTTTGATTTTCTGCTTGTATTTGGATGGTTGTAAAAATATGAAATTGTACATTCCTGGTAACAATTATGAAACTGAATCCAATTGGTATAACATTCTTGAAACTGAAGCCAAAAGCAACAATGTAGTGAATCATTTTTAACCACAGTGTTCTTGTAAAGTTGGTCCAAGTTGGTCTGCTATTTCCAGTTGTGTAATTGAGTAGGCAATGTATAGGCATTATATGAGTTATGTTGTAGGACACCAAAAGGTTATTATAATGATGAGGAAAAGTGACTGGTTTTCAATATAAATAAATATGTGTTTGAAATGTTCTTCGTAACCGTAGACTCTACTTGAAACCAATGCTTTGGTAAGAAATCCTAACAAGCTTCGAGTCTCAGAACGCTTTGGATAATATGCTTCAGTCCAATCCGAATTCCAAATGTTACCGGTATTGACATGAATTTGTTATAACCTGTCTTCACCACCTTTGATAATAAAATGCACTCAAATTGGTTTTCCGCACTTTGAAGGTTTAAAAAGATCTTGAACTCGTTATATAAATAACACCACTTGATATGTCGCAAATGTTGGATTTAAAGCACATATGGATGATCCTCAAATATTGAATCCTCACTATTTTGTACTAGAAAGCTTGATTTTGGGGGATGTAGACACGAGAATCAATCTGAGACATTTTTAAGAAAAAGAAGATCCTGCATACACTCGTTAGTCATGATAAACGCGCGCACAAAAGTACAAGGATAAAAATGTAAGAAACGCACAAGGAGGTGGAATCTTAGGGTCAAAAATTAGGGTGCAACAGATGCCCCTATTTAAGTTACTCCTATTCGGAGATATGGAGATTGAAATCTTCGTCTCGACGAGATAGGAGGGACTTAAATACAAACATTGCGCGAATTTTTGGCCATAAGAAACCACCGAATGCATATGATATGCAATGATATGAAAATGCAGGGCGGACAAATCTGTGAGAAAGAGGTCATGAACTGGACGCGACATGCTAGACAGAAAAGCGACAGATCTAACAAGGCGGGACCCTACGAGGACATGAACAATCACTCATGGGAAATCTTCAAACGTGTAACGGTGACTCATGCATCAGGGATGCGGTGGTTTTGACGATTTGAGGTCGAAAGATACTTTGACTACCAAGGTGGTGGTCAATAGTAACTCAAAATGGATCTTTTTATTTTGTATTTTGTAACTCTGCTGAAATGGTAAAATGTATAACCTATCCTGGCATCATGGTACGGGGACCATGAGCTAGTCTCGGTCTTTGATGTCATTGTAGTTGTAGATGTTGTTGTAATTGTTGAGCTTCCCCGAGCATCATGATATGGGAGTCATGCGCCGGTCTCGGCCTCTGATGTCAAACTTCCCCTTGCTCCATGGTATGGGAACCACGAGCTGGTCTCGGTTTCTGATGTCAAACTTCCCCTTGCTCCATGGTATGGGAACCATGAGCTGGTCTCGGTTTCTGATGTTGAACTTCCCCTTGCTCCATGGTATGGGAACCATGAGCTGGTCTCGGTTTCTGATGTTGAACTTCCCCTTGCTCCATGGTATGGGAACCATGAGCTGGTCTCGGTTTCAGATGTCAAACTTCCCCTTGCTCCATGGTATGGGAACCATGAGCTGGTCTCGGTTTCTACCCAAAATGATGAAAACTCGCGAGAGCGTCTTCAAAGAGGGGTTGTAAATTTGTAGATTGTAGATGTAACTGTAGATGTTCGGCTGTGAGCCATAGTGTCATTGTAGATTGTATGTTGTAAATTGTGACACTGTAGGATGGTTGATGTAAAATGTTGTCGATGTAATCTTGTAATTGTAGAATTTTGTAGATGTGATCTTGTATTTGTACTTGTAGATGCAATTTGTATTGAATTGGCAATTTGTAGAATGTGCACCGGGGATCTTCAAAAGAGTTGTAACCCGGTTGATACGTGGAGTGTCCTCTTGTAAGGAGATATGTCATTGATTGTACTCGTAATGAACTCTCTGGGGAAGATCATTTCTGAGGAATATCTTTGCTGTAATTGTAAAAGAAATGTGAAATTATAGTAGCAGAAATCCTCAAATGGGGAAGTATCTGTAATGTCCTCTGTTTTGACTTGATAATCTTGAGATAACCCGCTGGGGAAGGACAAATTGTCTTGATGAAATTGTTGTTTGTCGTTTTGAGAATAGATCGGCCCAAAACGAGTTGCTCAAATAAAGAGATCTTCTGTTATTCAGCTGTAAGTTGTTGAGGAAATCTTGTAGTGTTGTTGAAGAAACAGTGTGTCTTCAAATGGTGATCCTCATAATGTCAAAGTGCAAAATAAATGCACTCTTGATCCACGCTGGAGATGTTCATAGTGTGATTGCCAACGACCGAAGTTTAATTCGGGAAATAACCGAAGAGAAACTGTCAGACAAGACTCAACCATAGAGGCATAAACTCCAATGGGAATGTACTGAAACAACTGTCTTCCACGAGGATCAAACTTCGTGGGGAAATAGAAATATTGAGTTTTTTCTTTGCTTAGGGCTGACAACTCTATTTGGAAGGAGTAAGACACGCCCAAATACCCAAGGGTGAACACGATCGAAAAGATAGAGTAAAACAAACAAAGATGCACAAAATGCAAATGTTATGCTATCTACTTATATGATATGTGTATGCTTATGCTGACAAGACAGACAAAAGCGAAGACCGAATACGGGATAAATGTCTCGAAACAAGCATCCGACCAATCTTCAAAGATAGAAGTACCACTGGGGTAGATGGAGAGCCAAATGTAGGGTCCCAATACTGCTTCAAAACTTCAAAATTTCTCTTGAGAAAAAGTGATCACTCCAATTGGGGATGTATCATCTTGATAAGTTGACGTGTTGTATGGAGTTGTAGACGGAGGCACCCATCCCGAGGTTCCATGGGGATAAAATAAATATACTGGGTCTTCGTAGTTGTTGAACATGTTGGGGTTGAGCTTCCTGAGGATGAAACATACATTTTGCTCCAATCTTCAAATGCCCCAAGTCACACAGTTGAAAAACACTGTCTAGAGAGGATTTTACAGAAAACATGATGTCCAAATGCCCCACTGTTTTCAAACTCTCTAGAGATTCATCGAATCTCGACGTAACTGCCCCTGATTGGCGGTAAGTGAGTCCTTTGAATTTCTTCCAGTTGAACCCAAGACTTGCACGGATGAAATTTTCTTTGGAAGAATGACTTGCCCCAAGTCAGCAAGGTCTTCAAATATCATCATCGATGTCTGTATGTGGTCTTTCTAAGATGTCCGGCGTATTTAGCACATTTGAAATATCCATTTTGAAATGGTTAATGCAACACGCGTTTGTCTTGAAGTTTTGAAAAAGGGGTATCGCGGTAACTTGTGATCGAAACCACTAGTTAGGATACAAATTGAATCGTTATTTATAAAGCCGATTAAATTTGAGCATAGCTCAAGGAGTCAGGAAACAATATCTCATCGAGTATGCTTTCGAACTAAACCTTACTTCAATCAGGACTTTGAAGGTTGTATATGGGCTTAATCTGTGACTGATAAAATGGAGGAATGAAAGGGTTAGTATATTTGTGCCCACCCCTTTTTTTTTTGAAGATGTTTATTATTTTTGATATCACCCTGCCCCAGGTTAAGAAAATGAGGTTAGAAAGGGTTTGGGAGAAAGAGAACGGATCCTCCATCAAGGTTTAAAAGAAAGGGTTGACTATGTCGGCTTTCAGGAGGTTTAAAATAATGCCTTACATCATCAGTAGGGTTTTCATTCGAAGCATACAACAAGAGATCATGTGTTTTACTTCATCATCCTCCTTCCAATTCTCTGTCAGAGCGAGAGATCGGGTAAAAGTCGGCATTATAGATAATTTTGAAAAAACTATTTGAGTGAAACGAATGGGCTTCTTCAAGACAAACAGTTATTGCATTACTTATTCAAAACAGAAAGTTCTTACATGCAAAATATGCTTTCAATCAAAGAAATAAACACACAAACAAACGAAAGAAATATGTAAAGTTCTTCTGAGAGTCCTTTCCAGGATCTTTATTGTGCTTTCATGTAGACGGGAAAGATATGCAGAACTGTCTGGTGCGCAGCTTTCAGACACGGTGTTGACGACCTTGAATCATGCCTGGGGAGGATGAACCTTGTTGCGATAGGGGGTTATCTCGTACATAAGGGACAAAACCCTCAAAGAACAAGACTCTATCTTTGACCAAGTTTTGGACGTCTGCTTTCATGCCGTAACAGCTCTCGATGTCGTGCCCTGGAGCACCTTGATGATACAGGCAAAATTTGTTGGCATTATACCAGTATGGGAACCTCTTAGGTACCTTGGGTGGGGCTTTAGTCTGGATATGCCCTCTTTGAATTAGAGCTGGAAACAAATCAGCATACTTCACCGGGATGGGATCAAACTGGTGAATTACTTCTCTTGGTGTATCTGGGGTCATCCTTTGATACCTTTTCCGAAATTGTCGGTGCTGTGGTTGATCTGGAGAGGCCAACCTCTGCCTAGGATGTGGTTGTTGTTCACGCTGAGCGGGCATCGCATATTGGTGCTGAGGATGGGGTACCGGAGCTATGAATTCTCTGGAAGGTCCACAGTCATCTCTATTGTTTGGGGTTATACCCAAGTTATGATGGTATTGCTTCACAAAAGCAAAAGTTAAGTCTTCCCAAGACTGAATGTGATTCACTTGTAACTTCATGTACCATATTAACGGTGCTCTACCCAAACTTTCTTGGAAGCAGTGAATCAAGAGTTGGTCGTTCCCAAGATAAGCGGTCATCTTCTGACAGAACATCATCAAATGATACCTTGGACAAATTGTACCCTTGTACACCTCAAAGGCGGGCATCTGGAATCCCGGGGGGATAACTGAGTTCGGAACTAGGTGCGGGTCATGAGCATGAAAATCAGGCGCACGGTTCCTCTTCATTATTTTCCATCGTTCCTCGAAGTCACGAAATTCATTCTTGAATGCTGTAAGCTCTGGATCATCCATTTCCTTTTCTTGCACAGGCTGAAGTTGCATAGGAACAAAGTTGTCGGAGGGACGGCGGAGCGTCGGGTTAGACCTTACTCTGAAGCTAGTCATGCGATCCATGTCTTTGTTCTCCTCACTATCCTTTAATGGTACTTCCGGCTTGGTCAGATGGTAGAGACGGCGACTGACAGCAAAGATGGAAAACCGAAATGAGCCACAACCAAAGGAATGACACATGCACAAATGTAAAATGTCATGCTAGATGCAGAATGCTAATGCAAAAAATGCAGATGTAAGGGGAGACTTCAAGAAACTCAAAGTGTTTTTCAGTGTTATAATGTAGGATAATTGAAAAACTTTTTTATTCTTGAGAAAAGCAAAGTACTCTTTTCAGAGTTTATTACAACGAAAGCAAAAGAAGACTTAGAACTCTATCCCACGGTCTTCTTTGTACGGAGCTCCTCTGTCAACTGGTCAATGCGCTCCTGCAGCGCTGCTTTCTCGATGATAAGTCGTTCCACACACTCCTTCCAAGCCATGGTAGTTGAGGGGAGATCATCATTGGTGACAGTACTTGAAGAGGCATGAGGAGAAAATAAATCTCCTTGTGCCTTTCTCTTCCTGGCAACTTCTATTTCTGGTGCCTTCTGAAGTCTTTCCTTCTCGATTTTGAGGGTGAAGAACTTATTCTTCCAGGCGGTCCTCAACTTCCGGGCCTCATCTAAAGCAATCCTTACTTGTTCTATTTCCTCTTCTTCGAACCAGTCGGGGTCATGAGGAGATAATACCATGGGTTCATGGAAAGGAAAAGGCATCTTGAGATCGAGGGCCCTTTCTCGCACCCAATGTAGATATTCCTCGGAAACAGCACAGTCGGGGTATCCTGAAGCAACTGTACCTTCCCTATCAATGTATTTCCATGCATAAATGATGACAGTCTTGAGATCTAGGTCCTCTTCTCCCTTGAAGTAGATCTCCTCCGGTGAAGCCAGGTCAGGTATTTGGATCATAGGGTGTCCAAACTGTCTACGGGCCAAAGCAGGATTGTAACTTATACATCCTTCTCTTCCAATGAGCGGTACGTTGGGGGATCCTCCGATGCTAGGAATCATAGGCACGCCTCCATAGGCGGGATCGTACCAAACAATGTCCGAATGGGTGAGGGCCATAAGTATCTCGGACCATCGGGGTGTTGCTACTTCATCCCAAAGGGACGGGTACCAAGTCAAACGAGCGATGAACCATGAGTACAGCAAGGCGGTACAACATACAATGTGTCCTCCTCCTTCAGCATTCCTCAAGTGAATCGAAAAGTACGTATCAGCAAGCAAGGTGGGTACTGGATTCTTGAGTATGAACAACTTGATTGCATCCATATCAATAAAGTTGTCAATTTTGGGGAACCAGAAAGTCCCATAGACCAACAAAGCGAAAATGGCTTCCGATATGAGAACCTCCTTTCTTTCAGCATGGTAACGGACCTTTTCGATCAAAAAGTCGGCGGGGAACCCAAGGACTCCTTCCTTGGTGGTTAAGTGTGCCTGAACATCTTCAAGGTTAAGATGAGTGGCATTTGCAATTTCCTGGTGACTAGGCGTGTCTTCCCTTCCGGTGAATAGCGGTCGAACAGTCACAGGCATCTTCAAGAGCTCTGAGTACTCTTCCAAGGTCGGCATCAATTGGTAGTCCGGAAAAGTGAAGCAGTGATACATCGGGTCATAGAATTGAACCAATGTTTCCAACAATCCTTCTTTCATCCTTAGCTCAAGGAAGCGGAAGACTCCTCCATATTCTGCTGCGAAGGCAAAGCGATCCTCGATGAGTTCGGCTAGTTCTCTCAAGCTTTCGAGGTTGGGACTCTGAAAAGTGTACTTCAGGGTTTCTCTTCTGAAATCCATGATTACAACACCTACAGAACGAATTTGAGTTTCTTGAAGTGAACAATGGAAAAAGAATGCAATGCAGGATGATTAGGACTTCATGGGATTCCTCCATTTATAGGCATTGCGGTAAAAGAAAACGTTTTATTAAATTTGAAACGGACTACATAAATATTCTTTTAAAGAGTCCCAAATAAAAGCTAAATAAAAGCTAGTAAAGACACTAAAGAAGCTTTGAATGCTGCTGCTTGAGCTGCTCTTCTAGTTGCGCCTTCTCACGGATGAGGTTGTCCACAATTATTTTCCAAATAGTGCATTGTGGGTCGGAGAAAAATAAATCCTCCATGACTTTCCTCTTCTTGCAGGGGAGTAGCTCTTCATCCTTCAATTGTAGCTGCTTCTGAAGTTCATCCCTTTCCTTTTGAAGTTCAGCCTTCTCCTTCTGAAGTTCAACCTTCTCCTTTTGACACTCATCATTTTCTGCCACTGCTATATGGTACTTGTCCCTCCAAGATTCCAGCTCATGTTGAGACTTCCTTAGAGACACCTCTAACTCCTCGGCTTTAGACATAAAGACATAAGTGGGCTCTCTCCTGGGAGCTATAGGATCTTGACGGGAATAGGGCATCTTTAGATTGGTTGCCCTTTGTCTGACCCACTGGAGGTATGGTTCTAGAGACACACAGTTAGGCTTCCCTAGACTTCTCTTCCCTTTCTTGTATACCCTACGCCACACGTCCAGAACTCTTCCTAGAAGCTCTATATCATCTTTGAAGAACATACCCTCTACTTGAACACTCTTGGGAGGTTCCTTCAACGGGTATCCCAACTGTCGACGGGCTAAGATAGGATTGTAGCTGATTCCTCCATCAAAGCTGAGCAATGGTACATTAGCAAAGTCACCGCAGCTATCAATGATTAATACTCCATCATACACTCGGCTGTACCAATCAATGTCAGAATGGGTCAAAGCCATAACCCTTGGAGACCAATGCTCTTTGCCAATGTTTGTGAAAGAGCTAGACTTCGGCAAGTGCGAAATAAACCACTTGTAAAGTAAAGGTACACAACAAGTAATCATCCCTCCACCACGGAGGTTTCGGAGATGTATAGAGTGATATGCATTTCCCAACAGAGTTGGCACTGGGTTATTCTTCATAAAGATCTTGAATGCCTTGAGATCGATGAACCCTTCGAAACTTGGGAATAAGAACAGCCCATAAACAAGCAAAGCAAAAATTGCCTCAAACGGAGCCTTATTAGAATAATCAGCATAGTATGAAGCCTTCTCGATTAGGAAACCTGTCTTTAAACCAAGAATCCCGTCCTTAGTAACTAGGTTAGCTTTGACGTCAGATACCTTCAAACGGAGAGCTTTAGCAATATCTTTCTCATCAGGGTCCTTTTCCAAGAAGGGGAAAGGAGACTCTTCTAGAACAGGCAGACCAACCAAGAAAGAATACTCTTCCAATGTAGGTAGCAACTGAAAGTCTGGAAAGGTGAAACAATGGTAGAGAGGGTCATAGAACTGCAGTAGAGTGGCAAGAAGTCCTTCGTTCACTGAGCAACCCAACAAAGATATCAGCTTCCCATACTTGGTCTTGAATCCTTCTTGATCTTCGATGAAACCCCACAACTTCTTTAGGTCATCCAATTTGGGACTCTTAAAAGTATATTTCACAGTATGTCTCTTATCTGAAGTCATAGTGACCTACAATGTCCATAAACGAAAGTAAATACCATGAAGTCCAATGTAGAATGATGCAATATGAATGCAGCAAACACAAGTATTCACATAAGGACATGAAAATAAACAAACAAAGGATGCCCTAGGTTTGCAACGAGCATGGAGTAAAGGTGTACCCTTCCCAAAGGTTTAAGGACTAAATGTGGTTTTGTACCTGTAGAACAAGGTTCTAATAAGGTTCCCAAAGTCATTAGCCCATCTTTCGGATATTATCAACTTCCCAAGTACTCGAGGGTTAATAATATTCTCAAGAGAACTTCTTTTGAGTGTAGCATCGCGTAGCACTATTTCGGGGGTACCCCCTCATAGTCTCGCACTACGTCCTAATAAAGGCCAAAGTTGGGTTAAGGTAACTACGGTCCTCAATATCATAGGCTCCAAAGTCGAAAGTAGTGAGTGTCTTCACGATGGATCGTTCAACAGTACTATTTCGAAAGGGCCTCAACTGAGCGGGATTTTCGATTCAACTTAGTAGGGATTCCACTCCCTATAAGCCTCCTCGAATATATCACCATCCTATCTTAATTTCTCTCAAAGTTCGGGTGTAGAACTTTATCTCTCCACTCAAGGATAACAAACCCAAAAGAAATACAAGAGAAAGCATGTAAACACATAATCAAGTAGGCAGATATATGAAGCAGTAAACAAAACAAAATAAGATAGGGAAACCCACTAGAGAGAGTCCCCAGTGAAGTCGCCATTTCTGTCGCGGTGAAAATCGGATACCAAACTATTAATTAGTTTGAATCTTTAATTCATATTTGCAACCGAACTTTGATTTGTCCAAAGGAAGGGATAAAGATCGAAATTCCCACAATGCAATGCACATGCAAGGTTAGAGAGTTTTAGGTTCGGGGGTCGGTTAAACTTAGGGAAGGTACTAGCATCCTAAGTTTCTGTAGTATTCTACAGGAACCTCTTGTTTTATGTTTGTTTACTGCTAAGTGTTATCTGCTTAAAGGTTTAAAGACCCTAGGGGTTTATATCTAAGTATACTCGATAAGGCATCGCACCTTGTGCCTACATATCCTTACGGGAGTGGAATCAGAGTATGTTGTAGTTCACCCTAAAGGGTTAGAGGAGCTCTTTGACTGTGGTCAAAGTTCCTACGGGTTTAGGGTAGTTGATTGATTGGGTCTAGGAGAAGAGATGAGTCTTCATTTTAAGGGAGAGATAACCACCACAAACGTAAGAGGGGTTGTAGGAAATGGTCTTTGCATCGTCTTAAGAAAAGGTCTTACACACTCGGATGGTCGCCAAGCATGCCTTTGTCGCTCTTAAGGCAAAGTCCCTACATGTTTGATTGTATTGTTGTGGGAGTGGAGATTATATCTCACTTAATATGATTAGCATCTATTCTCTATTTGTGTTTGAAAAAAGTTGTATTGTTGATTGTTTTGTTTCTAAGTTGTAAAGATAAAGACAAGGTCCTTCCTATGGGGTAGGATCTATCCTAAAGATCAACTTGAAGAATCAAGGATCAAGGGGAATATGATGCTTATGATGTGCAACTACACATAACATTGAATTATGTGTAGGTTTTTTCCTTTGGACGGAATGCAATGTAATGATGTAAATGCGATAGAATAAATTGCAGAAGAGTAAATACGGAAATAAACCATACACGAACGCATGAAAGCGCTGAGTGAGTGTGTGTGCTTTGTGACTAAGATAAAGCAGATAAAGATAAATGTAAACACGCATGAAAGCGCTATGGTGTAGGTGCATGTGTCGTGAAGTGTGAATGTGCACAATTTGATTATGTTTTACGCTGTTGATTGATTTAGGCGAAGTTGATTTCAAGCAGATTGATTTTAGTGGAATGTTGAATTGATTTTATTTTATTAATTTAAAAAGATATTGATTTGAGTGAATTAATCTTAGACGAGATTGGCCTTAAGACGAGTTAATTTCATAAGCGAAATCCTAAATCTTAAATGATTAATTTATTATGAAAACTTAGTGATTATTTTATATTATGGCTATTAATAAAAGGTATATTATAAAAGTTCCTTATCAAATAGATTGTTCAATAAATAAAAAGTTATTCAAAAAAGATTTATTATTATTTATTTTAAAAAGGGTTTTGACCTATGAAATGAATTTTTTTAAAAAAAGGGATGACTCATTATTCATTTAGAAAATGATTTAGTAGCTTATTTAAATAAAGGGATTGATTAAAAACATTTATTTAAGTTACATAAAAAGATTTATTTTAATAATAAAAGGGTTATACTAGGTTTATAAAGATTTAAATGGTTCATTAGTTTTGAAAATATAATTATTTTGATGAAAAGGTCATGTTAGGGTTTTGATTATTAGTTAAGGATGATTAAGAAGGAGATTAGGGGGATAAATTGGCGGTTAGTTAGGGTGTGTGTGTGATTAGTGTGGTGGCAATTAAAATAATAAGCAAAAAACATAAGAAAACACAAACGGAACCCTAAGGTCCCTCCCAATTCTCCCGATCCATGGCTTTCTCGTCTTCTCTCTCGTTCAATCCCCGCTTCAAATCTCCGTTCGATCTCCGTTCAAACCTTCATCGTCTCGTTCTGTCTTTTGTACCTGAAACACAACACCAAACAATCAATAGATTCGATAGTTCTAACAAGGATGGGGGTTTTACCAAAGGTGAGCGGCGGCGAAGCTTGAGACGGCCGGAGGGTGATGTTCCTTGTGGCGATTAGATGTTTGCGGCGGTTTCAACGGTTAAAGAAGATAAGTCGTCTTTCAATCTCTTTTTTTTTTAGGTCACGACTTCGGCGTTTCTTTTCGGTAATGTTAGGGTTTTTTTCTTCTGGATCCCCCTGTGAATCTCTCCCCTCGGTTTATATAGCCCCTTTTGAAGATCAATGCTTTGAAACCTGATTTAAAGTGCTTTTAAAAACTGATTGGACCTTCCTTTCTCGTGTAGACAATCTTTGAAGTGTTTCCTTTTTCGTTTGATTTGGTTTCAATCCTGGATTTCGTTCAAAAACGAGATTGGATCTGATTGGGTTTTTTTATGGAATATTCTCCTCAAGTAAAATGCTAATCTGACTTTGCCTTTAGCAGGTGCGGATAACAAGCGTGTTATTGGGCTGGGTGATGAATTAGAAGCCCAGGGGGAAGGTTTCAAGCTGGATGCGCGTGCAAATTCCCGCGGAGAACTGGTGACGAAGAGCAACGATCTTGAACATTCGCAGGGTGTACTCCTTCCACTCTCGAACTCTATTTCTCTGTTTTCGCTTCTTCGAACTGATATGTGTTTGAACTGATAGGTTTTAGGATGCTCGGTCGATTGAACATTGGACCCATTATATTCAACTGATGGGGTTGGAGCTGCGAAGACCGGTGGGCGTTGAGATCACGATATGTAATACCGGGTTCCCTCATCATAAGTTGTTCGTCTCTAAGTGCATAATTTAGAGCTGCCCAGCTTCTATACCAAAATCTTGTCCTGCGACTCACTCTTTGTAAAAATAGCTTAGAGTTACTAATAGCGGTATTTGTTGGTTGACAGGTAAAACAACGTTACCAATGTAGGGTCTTCCAAATCAAGGTATCAGGAAGGAAATTCTTGGGATGCAAGTGACGGTTGAGCGAGAGGTGGATGGAGTTGGTGCTGAGTTAGCTGCTAAGGTAATTACTCGTTCTTAATCCTTTAACACATACTCTCTGATTGTCGGCTGATGTTTTGTTTTGGACAGGTGAATAAACTGGTGGCTGGGAGCCTTTGAAGTCTTGTTTCGAATTGAAAGAAAAAGGCTGGCATTCCAAAATACTCAAGAACGGTTGAAGTCGGTTTCCTTTGGGTAAGGACGTTAATATTTTGTGAGCTTTAAATTCAATTCACCTCTTGTAACCATCAAATCGTCTACTTTCGTCTGAAAGATTTTCTCATATTGCTCAAATGTAGGGAAATCTTACAAGGTCTTTTGGAAATATCACCACCGCTAGTGCCTTACGAAAGATTTTCAAGCATTATAGCGGAAAGAAGTTGAAACCATATTCGGTAGAAATGAGAATGACGTTACGACTACCATCAAGTTGTGGACCTAATACCATTTCTTTCTTCTCTTTGTAGTGTAGACATAGTTGCAATTCAAATTGTCTTTGGCTGTTTTACACGATTTAATGTATTCCCTTTTGTCAGTTTGCAGAACGGTAACACGGCGTAATCCCCCTGGCGTTTTGGATGTTATTTGCGGACAAATTTCTTCGGGACTGAATCAGTAGCAGAGGTATTTTCCTTTTGTGTAACTCTGGTTATAGATGGTATCATAATTGCTTTTCTAATTCCATTTCGGCGCATCCGCGTTTTGACTCTGTTGTGGTGCGGCGCTAATCACTCTTCTGAATGCAGGGGTGATATGATAGCTGGGAAGAACGATGCTTTGCAGACGTTGTGCTTTCCTTCATTTGAGTGCTATAATCGTGGTTGCTGCAGGTTCTTGCCTTCAAATGTAGGCTGATGGCTTCGGTTGTCGTCTTTGCCGACTTTTAACCAGTTTAATACGAGGAGACAAGGGTGCCGGTACTTATACCCGTAGTTTCTGCGGTAACTATGACTTTGACTTAAACAAATCCTGTTTTGTACTGTGAATGTGGTTAATGGTGATGAATTGATAGTCATGACATCTTGCATTACCCCGCAGGTATTTGTTATATTTGGAAACTCCGGTGCTTCACAGATTTGTAGAAGGTTAAGAGTCAATAGCATTGGACCGCTGCTGCTGTGCTAACCACGCCCTCGGCGTTGTACCGTGATGCAATAGTCGTTGTCACTACTATTTCTTCTTCTTTGTCGAATCTGACGGGTACTTCTTCAAAACTTCTCTGCAAGCGGTTTCGGTTTAACTTTGGATTTGGGTGGTGGGTGATCTTGTTTTAATGGTTACTTGCAGCAGCCAGGCGTGGACAGTGAGGTGCTACCGTATGCGAGTCTTCCGCGTCCTTCGGCGTGATTTACTCTAATTTGAGAATTTTAACATTGGCTACTGTCAAGAGGTACTTACTGATTCCAGCCTTTAAGTCTTACAAAATCTCCAACCATCGTGGCAAAGAAGAAGTTATCCAGCTGACCATAACAATCATGATTATTAAATTGCACATAGAATTCTGATGTGGGACCTTTGATGCTTCATATAATCATTTAGCATTCACAAGTATGCTTATGCCATCGTACTTCTCCTAGCTCAAATACCAGATGGATTTGTATTGTTGATATGGTCTTCTTTGTTTCAGGTGTAGCTGTATTTGAAGAACACGAGGAATATGGCACGAGATAGCACCGGCAGTCTGCTCATTTTCAAAAGTCGCGTGGAAATTCCGCTGTATCAGCACGATGGGCCGGCGTTCCAGAGGTTGATGGTCGCTGTTTCACGATGAAGATGCTACTTCACTTTCCTGTATCCTTTTCAAAACAGGATGAATTGTGGTCTTGTTGTTAGCAATCTCGTAATCCTCAAATGTTCCTTTCTCAAAGGGGATGTGTTGGTGGCCGGGATTGGCATAACCGTGAGGTTTGTTACAGTCATGGTAACGTGAGGTTCTAGTCTTTCCGCAACTTAGACTAGTTTTATTTCTTGAAAAGCATCAAATACCCCTGAATGTTTCGAAGTAAACTGACGTACAAAAGGTTGCATCCCTTGTAATGCAGGTATCGAGTTCGAGGAGTTAATACCAGTTTCAGAAATAGCTGCATCCGTGACTTGAGGCGGAGAATGATTTGTGCTACCATGTTGGGCATGTAATTGTTGCCTGGATGCAGTTTTGACAGTTACCCTTGGGCTTTGGATTGTTTTGATTTTCTGCTTGTATTTGGATGGTTGTAAAAATATGAAATTGTACATTCCTGGTAACAATTATGAAACTGAATCCAATTGGTATAACATTCTTGAAACTGAAGCCAAAAGCAACAATGTAGTGAATCATTTTTAACCACAGTGTTCTTGTAAAGTTGGTCCAAGTTGGTCTGCTATTTCCAGTTGTGTAATTGAGTAGGCAATGTATAGGCATTATATGAGTTATGTTGTAGGACACCAAAAGGTTATTATAATGATGAGGAAAAGTGACTGGTTTTCAATATAAATAAATATGTGTTTGAAATGTTCTTCGTAACCGTAGACTCTACTTGAAAACCAATGCTTTGGTAAGAAATCCTAACAAGCTTCGAGTCTCAGAACGCTTTGGATAATATGCTTCAGTCCAATCCGAATTCCAAATGTTACCGGTATTGACATGAATTTGTTATAACCTGTCTTCACCACCTTTGATAATAAAATGCACTCAAATTGGTTTTCCGCACTTTGAAGGTTTAAAAAGATCTTGAACTCGTTATATAAATAACACCACTTGATATGTCACAAATGTTGGATTTAAAGCACATATGGATGATCCTAAAATATTGAATCCTCACTATTTTGTACTAGAAAGCTTGATTTTGGGGGATGTAGACACGAGAATCAATCTGAGACATTTTTAAGAAAAAGAAGATCCTGCATACACTCGTTAGTCATGATAAACGCGCGCACAAAAGTACAAGGATAAAAATGTAAGAAACGCACAAGGAGGTGGAATCTTAGGGTCAAAAATTAGGGTGCAACACCTGCAAGACGACAACCATTACACCAAAACCTGCAAAAACGTACAACACCACAACACCAAATACTCACTATAAAAAAGGTACAAAACAAAAATGCAATGAAAATCATCATAACGACTTGAATTACTCACCTCAAATGTCCTCTAAAAATTAAGACTATATATTGCTCATTTTCCAAGCTATTGATGAGCCAAAGTTACTCCGCCTCAAAATGTAACACCCTTTTCCACCCCACGAATATTATGGCAAAATAATCAAATTTATCAGAATAAAATATTGAAACACAATAATATCACCTCAAAGGGCGTACATTTCTCAATAAATTCAAATCAAGGTCAATGCTCCGTAAGTAACGAGTTTTCTCAAAATTACTCAAAAGTGCTCAAATGGCAGCAAAATTCAAAAAGGAAAATCCAAAGTTTTCCTTTCACCGCAAGGAAATCAACATAACAAAACTCAATAAAATATAGTTTGACTCAAAAGACCCCAACCCGATGTTACACTATCAGAGCAAGACCCTCTAAGTCAACCATAATGGCCAACGACCCAAAACTTCAAAAATTCCTCGACGGCATCCACGATTAAACGTAGTCATCTGCATGTTACCCACGTGGAGGCAACATTCAAACAGGCAGGGTGAGTAAAACAATTCATAATAATCAATATAGGAATCAATATATAAAACAACTCCATTTTCATATTGAACATCATCATAATCATCAAGGAACATCAAGGCCACAACATCATAAATTACTCAAGATTGCCTCATAGGGTAATCAAGGAACATTAACGGTCATAATATCATAAATTACTCAAGATTGTCTCATAGGGTCATCAAGGAACATCAACGGTCATAATATCATAAATTACTCAAGATTGCCTCATAGGGTCATCAAGGAATATCAAAGTTCATAATATCATAAATTACTCAAGGTTGTCACATAGGGTTTATCAAGGAAACATCAAAAGTCATAATATCATAAATTACTCAAGATTGTCACATAGGGTTTGTCAAAGAAAAATCAAAAGTCGTAACATCATAAATTACTCAAGATTTTCACATACGGTTTGTCAAGGAAACATCAAAAGTCATAATATTATAAATTACACCAAATTATCTCATAAATGCAAATGCAACAGGACTCATGCATGTGGTACCAATCATCACAGCTCGATGAACACCAGACCATAATCCTCCATATATCCCCATCAATAAGATCGATTCTACTAGAGAACCAGACCACATCAAAATACTTCACATCCGCACAATGGGAATGAAGCCAAAGAAATCAAGGTCCTGAACCGAAGTCCGGATGCACATGAATGCATGATGCACACGTCAATAATCATCCTCATAATGACATCATAGGTGCATCATCATTCATCAAAATTATCATAAATCATGTCATAATATAATCATAAAAACTCATGTAAATATCATCATAACTCATTATCATTACTCATAGGAATCATCATTATACAATCATGTATTAATCTCATCGAAATCATAGTTATACTCATGATAATTCATCATACAGTCACGTATTTAATCTCATAAAAATATTAGACAATAAATAATATTATTTATACTATATTATAGCCATGTTAATCAGCTTTCCAACGCTTCGAACAAGGGCCAAAACGGGCTTACGGATCAAAAGTTACGTCAAAACGATTTCGACCGAAAACATGAACAGTCGTGATGGACAACATGTAAAATTTTATGCGTTTTTCACCGTAGGAGATCTTCTGGATCTCCGATTTCAATTCTGTAAAAGCCTAAACTCTCATAAAGTTACAACCCATCCAATACTATAATTAATTCAAATAAGTCTACAATTTTAACACAATTAAACCATTACAATTACCCACATTCATAGGGTTCTCATAAATTCCTTTACTCTACAAGGTTAAGCAAATGTCAAATCAGATCTTTGGCCACGAAGGCCTAATTTCCTTTAACCCAAATCAACCTTGAATCTATCAGACCATCAAATCAAAACTCTTAAGACTCTTACACCTTAAAAGGCAACAACAATACAAATGCTCACAAAACCTTATAAAACCCTTAAACCCACCTTAAAAGGCAACAATAATACAAATGCTCACAAAACCTTCTAAAAACCCTTAAACCCTTAAATCGGCTTTAAATACATTGAAATCACATATTGAAAATAATGAAGGCAATACTCCCCGTACCTTAATTGTCGACTCTAAGCCTTTCTCCTTGATTCTTAGAAACCTTGCGAAACTTTTGCCTCAATCCTCTTCCTCAGAGCTCTGGCCTATATTTCTTCCCTTTTCACGGTCTAACAGGAATAAATCCTAATTCCATCAAAATTCCTTTTTGTTAAACCTAACTTTGGACCTTAAAATTGGGCTTTCTAACTTCACCCTCACTAACTCCTCCTCAAATGTCCATTTTGCCCTTAATTTACTTATATTTATTTAAATTAATAATAATACCAATATATTCATATTATATACTATTATTTAAATAAATAACCCGAAATCCCTAATTCTCAATACTTCATATCAACCACCACAAATCACCAAAAATACGAATATTCATATTTAAATAAATTAAATAAATATTCTAATAAATTTGGGGTGTTACACAAAACACCTTCTTCCATCTTCAACCTTGAACCCATTTAACCTTCAAATCCATAACTTTTTTCAAACTTAAAACACAACACCATTGAACCTGCAAAAGAAAAACACCGTCAAACTTAAACTTTCTTCCATATTCATGCAAAATTTAAATCACACTACACAACGTGGAGGCAACATTCAAACAGCCAGGGTAAGTAAAACAATTCATAATAATCAATATAGGAATCAATATATAAAACAACTCCATTTTCATATTGAATATCATCATAATCATCAAGGAACATCAAGGCCACAACATCATAAATTACTCAAGATTGCCTCATAGGGTAATCAAGGAACATTAACGGTCATAATATCATAAATTACTCAAGATTGTCTCATAGGGTCATCAAGGAACATCAACGGTCATAATATCATAAATTACTCAAGATTGCCTCATAGGGTCATCAAGGAATATCAAAGTTCCTAATATCATAAATTACTCAAGGTTGTCACATAGGGTTTATCAAGGAAACATCAAAAGTCATAATATCGTAAATTACTCAAGATTGTCACATAGGGTTTGTCAAAGAAACATCAAAAGTCGTAACATCATAAATTACTCAAGATTTTCACATACAGTTTGTCAAGGAAACATCAAAAGTCATAATATTATAAATTACACCAAATTATCTCATAAATGCAAATGCAACAGGACTCATGCATGTGGTACCAATCATCACAGCTAGATGAACACCAGACCATAATCCTCCATATATCCCCATCAATAAGATCGATTCTACTCGAGAACCAGAGCACATCAAAATACTTCACATCCGCACAATGGGAATGAAGCCAAAGAAATCAAGGTCCTGAACCGAAGTCCGGATGCACATGAATGCATGATGCACACGTCAATAATCATCCTCATAATGACATCATAGGTGCATCATCATTCATTAAAATTATCATAAATCATGTCATAATATAATCATAAAAACTCATGTAAATATCATCATAACTCATCATCATTACTCATAGGAATCATCATTATACAATCATGTATTAATCTCATCGGAATCATAGTTATACTCATGATAATTCATCATACAGTCACGTATTTAATCTCATAAAAATATTAGACACTAAATAATATTATTTATACTATATTATAGCCATGTTAATCAGCTTTCCAACGTTTCGAACAAGGGCCAAAATTGGCTTACGGATCAAAAGTTACGTCCAAACGATTTCGACCGAAAACATGAACAGTCGTGACGGACAGCATGTAAAATTTTATGCGTTTTTCACCGTAGGAGATCTTCTGGATCTCCGATTTCAATTCTGTAAAAGCCTAAACTCTCATAAAGTTACAACCCATCCAATACTATAATTAATTCAAATAAGTCTACAATTTTAACACAATTAAACCATTACAATTACCCACATTCATAGGGTTCTCATAAATTCCTTTACTCTACAGGGTTAAGCAAATGTCAAATCAGATCTTTGGCCACGAAGGCCTAATTTCCTTTAACCCAAATCAACCTTGAATCTATCAGACCATCAAATCAAAACTCTTAAGACTCTTACACCTTAAAAGGCAACAACAATACAAATGCTCACAAAACCTTATAAAACCCTTAAACCCACCTTAAAAGGCAACAATAATACAAATGCTCACAAAACCTTCTAAAAACCCTTAAACCCTTAAATCGGCTTTAAATACATTGAAATCACATATTGAAAATAATGAAGGCAATACTCCCCGTACCTTAATTGTCGACTCTAAGCCTTTCTCCTTGATTCTTAGAAACCTTGCGAAACTTTTGCCTCAATCCTCTTCCTCAGAGCTCTGGCCTATATTTCTTCCCTTTTCACGGTCTAACAGGAATAAATCCTAATTCCATCAAAATTCCTTTTTGTTAAACCTAACTTTGGACCTTAAAATTGGGCTTTCTAACTTCACCCTCACTAACTCCTCCTCAAATGTCCATTTTGCCCTTAATTCACTTATATTTATTTAAATTAATAATAATACCAATATATTCATATTATATACTATTATTTAAATAAATAACCCGAAATCCCTAATTCTCAATACTTCATATCAACCACCACAAATCACCAAAAATACGAATATTCATATTTAAATAAATTAAATAAATATTCTAATAAATTTGGGGTGTTACACAAAACACCTTCTTCCATCTTCAACCTTGAACCCATTTAACCTTCAAATCCATAACTTTTTTCAAACTTAAAACACAACACCATTGAACCTGCAAAAGAAAAACACCGTCAAACTTAAACTTTCTTCCATATTCATGCAAAATTTAAATCACACTACACAACGTGGAGGCAACATTCAAACAGCCAGGGTAAGTAAAACAATTCATAATAATCAATATAGGAATCAATATATAAAACAACTCCATTTTCATATTGAATATCATCATAATCATCAAGGAACATCAAGGCCACAACATCATAAATTACTCAAGATTGCCTCATAGGGTAATCAAGGAACATTAACGGTCATAATATCATAAATTACTCAAGATTGTCTCATAGGGTCATCAAGGAACATCAACGGTCATAATATCATAAATTACTCAAGATTGCCTCATAGGGTCATCAAGGAATATCAAAGTTCCTAATATCATAAATTACTCAAGGTTGTCACATAGGGTTTATCAAGGAAACATCAAAAGTCATAATATCGTAAATTACTCAAGATTGTCACATAGGGTTTGTCAAAGAAACATCAAAAGTCGTAACATCATAAATTACTCAAGATTTTCACATACAGTTTGTCAAGGAAACATCAAAAGTCATAATATTATAAATTACACCAAATTATCTCATAAATGCAAATGCAACAGGACTCATGCATGTGGTACCAATCATCACAGCTAGATGAACACCAGACCATAATCCTCCATATATCCCCATCAATAAGATCGATTCTACTCGAGAACCAGAGCACATCAAAATACTTCACATCCGCACAATGGGAATGAAGCCAAAGAAATCAAGGTCCTGAACCGAAGTCCGGATGCACATGAATGCATGATGCACACGTCAATAATCATCCTCATAATGACATCATAGGTGCATCATCATTCATTAAAATTATCATAAATCATGTCATAATATAATCATAAAAACTCATGTAAATATCATCATAACTCATCATCATTACTCATAGGAATCATCATTATACAATCATGTATTAATCTCATCGGAATCATAGTTATACTCATGATAATTCATCATACAGTCACGTATTTAATCTCATAAAAATATTAGACACTAAATAATATTATTTATACTATATTATAGCCATGTTAATCAGCTTTCCAACGTTTCGAACAAGGGCCAAAATTGGCTTACGGATCAAAAGTTACGTCCAAACGATTTCGACCGAAAACATGAACAGTCGTGACGGACAGCATGTAAAATTTTATGCGTTTTTCACCGTAGGAGATCTTCTGGATCTCCGATTTCAATTCTGTAAAAGCCTAAACTCTCATAAAGTTACAACCCATCCAATACTATAATTAATTCAAATAAGTCTACAATTTTAACACAATTAAACCATTACAATTACCCACATTCATAGGGTTCTCATAAATTCCTTTACTCTACAGGGTTAAGCAAATGTCAAATCAGATCTTTGGCCACGAAGGCCTAATTTCTTTTAACCCAAATCAACCTTGAATCTATCAGACCATCAAATCAAAACTCTTAAGACTCTTACACCTTAAAAGGCAACAACAATACAAATGCTCACAAAACCTTATAAAACCCTTAAACCCACCTTAAAAGGCAACAATAATACAAATGCTCACAAAACCTTCTAAAAACCCTTAAACCCTTAAATCGGCTTTAAATACATTGAAATCACATATTGAAAATAATGAAGGCAATACTCCCCATACCTTAATTGCCGACTCTAAGCCTTTCTCCTTGATTCTTAGAAACCTTACGAAACTTTTGCCCCAATCCTCTTCCTCAGAGCTCTGGCCTATATTTCTTCCCTTTTCACGGTCTAACAGGAATAAATCCTAATTCCCTCAAAATTCCTTTTTGTTAAACCTAACTTTGGACCTTAAAATTGGGCTTTCTAACTTCACCCTCACTAACTCCTCCTCAAATGTCCATTTTGCCCTTAATTCACTTATATTTATTTAAATTAATAATAATACCAATATATTCATATTATATACTATTATTTAAATAAATAACCCGAAATCCCTAATTCTCAATACTTCATATCAACCACCACAAATCACCAAAAATACGAATATTCATATTTAAATAAATTAAATAAATATTCTAATAAATTTGGGGTGTTACACAAAACACCTTCTTCCATCTTCAACCTTGAACCCATTTAACCTTCAAATCCATAACTTTTTTCAAACTTAAAACACAACACCATTGAACCTGCAAAAGAAAAACACCGTCAAACTTAAACTTTCTTCCATATTCATGCAAAATTTAAATCACACTACACAACGTGGAGGCAACATTCAAACAGGCAGGGTAAGTAAAACAATTCATAATAATCAATATAGGAATCAATATATAAAACAACTCCATTTTCATATTGAACATCATCATAATCATCAAGGAACATCAAGGCCACAACATCATAAATTACTCAAGATTGCCTCATAGGGTAATCAAGGAACATTAACGGTCATAATATCATAAATTACTCAAGATTGTCTCATAGGGTCATCAAGGAACATCAACGGTCATAATATCATAAATTACTCAAGATTGCCTCATAGGGTCATCAAGGAATATCAAAGTTCATAATATCATAAATTACTCAAGGTTGTCACATAGGGTTTATCAAGGAAACATCAAAAGTCATAATATCATAAATTACTCAAGATTGTCACATAGGGTTTGTCAAAGAAACATCAAAAGTCGTAACATCATAAATTACTCAAGATTTTCACATACAGTTTGTCAAGGAAACATCAAAAGTCATAATATTATAAATTACACCAAATTATCTCATAAATGCAAATGCAACAGGACTCATGCATGTGGTACCAATCATCACAGCTCGATGAACACCAGACCATAATCTTCCATATATCCCCATCAATAAGATCGATTCTACTCGAGAACCAGAGCACATCAAAATACTTCACATCCGCACAATGGGAATGAAGCCAAAGAAATCAAGATCCTGAACCGAAGTCCGGATGCACATGAATGCATGATGCACACGTCAATAATCATCCTCATAATGACATCATAGGTGCATCATCATTCATCAAAATTATCATAAATCATGTCATAATATAATCATAAAAACTCATGTAAATATCATCATAACTCATCATCATTACTCATAGGAATCATCATTATACAATCATGTATTAATCTCATCGGAATCATAGTTATACTCATGACAATTCATCATACAGTCACGTATTTAATCTCATAAAAATATTAGACAATAAATAATATTATTTATACTATATTATAGCCATGTTAATCAGCTTTCCAACGTTTAAAACAATGGCCAAAACGGGCTTACGGATCAAAAGTTACGTCCAAACGATTTCGACCGAAAACATGAACAGTCGTGACGGACAGCATGTAAAATTTTATGCGTTTTTCACCGTAGGAGATCTTCTGGATCTCCGATTTCAATTCTGTAAAAGCCTAAACTCTCATAAAGTTATAACCCATCCAATACTATAATTAATTCAAATAAGTCTACAATTTTAACACAATTAAACCATTACAATTACCCACATTCATAGGGTTCTCATAAATTCCTTTACTCTACAGGGTTAAGCAAATGTCAAATCAGATCTTTGGCCACGAAGGCCTAATTTCCTTTAACCCAAATCAACCATGAATCTATCAGACCATCAAATCAAAACTCTTAAGACTCTTACACCTTAAAAGGCAACAACAATACAAATGCTCACAAAACCTTATAAAACCCTTAAACCCACCTTAAAAGGCAACAATAATACAAATGCTCACAAAACCTTCTAAAAACCCTTAAACCCTTAAATCGGCTTTAAATACATTGAAATCACATATTGAAAATAATGAAGGCAATACTCCCCATACCTTAATTGCCGACTCTAAGCCTTTCTCCTTGATTCTTAGAAACCTTACGAAACTTTTGCCCCAATCCTCTTCCTCAGAGCTCTGGCCTATATTTCTTCCCTTTTCACGGTCTAACAGGAATAAATCCTAATTCCCTCAAAATTCCTTTTTGTTAAACCTAACTTTGGACCTTAAAATTGGGCTTTCTAACTTCACCCTCACTAACTCCTCCTCAAATGTCCATTTTGCCCTTAATTCACTTATATTTATTTAAATTAATAATAATACCAATATATTCATATTATATACTATTATTTAAATAAATAACCCGAAATCCCTAATTCTCAATACTTCATATCAACCACCACAAATCACCAAAAATACGAATATTCATATTTAAATAAATTAAATAAATATTCTAATAAATTTGGGGTGTTACACAAAACACCTTCTTCCATCTTCAACCTTGAACCCATTTAACCTTCAAATCCATAACTTTTTTCAAACTTAAAACACAACACCATTGAACCTGCAAAAGAAAAACACCGTCAAACTTAAACTTTCTTCCATATTCATGCAAAATTTAAATCACACTACACAACGTGGAGGCAACATTCAAACAGGCAGGGTAAGTAAAACAATTCATAATAATCAATATAGGAATCAATATATAAAACAACTCCATTTTCATATTGAACATCATCATAATCATCAAGGAACATCAAGGCCACAACATCATAAATTACTCAAGATTGCCTCATAGGATAATCAAGGAACATTAACGGTCATAATATCATAAATTACTCAAGATTGTCTCATAGGGTCATCAAGGAACATCAACGGTCATAATATCATAAATTACTCAAGATTGCCTCATAGGGTCATCAAGGAATATCAAAGTTCATAATATCATAAATTACTCAAGGTTGTCACATAGGGTTT
The DNA here is from genome assembly GCA_963859935.3 of Lathyrus sativus. Lineage (NCBI taxonomy): Eukaryota > Viridiplantae > Streptophyta > Magnoliopsida > Fabales > Fabaceae > Lathyrus > Lathyrus sativus. The sequence goes on along the minus strand of OZ012740.1, from coordinate 487,233,990 downwards.
ATCAAGGAAACATCAAAAGTCATAATATCATAAATTACTCAAGATTGTCACATAGGGTTTGTCAAAGAAACATCAAAAGTCGTAACATCATAAATTACTCAAGATTTTCACATACAGTTTGTCAAGGAAACATCAAAAGTCATAATATTATAAATTACACCAAATTATCTCATAAATGCAAATGCAACAGGACTCATGCATGTGGTACCAATCATCACAGCTCGATGAACACCAGACCATAATCTTCCATATATCCCCATCAATAAGATCGATTCTACTCGAGAACCAGAGCACATCAAAATACTTCACATCCGCACAATGGGAATGAAGCCAAAGAAATCAAGATCCTGAACCGAAGTCCGGATGCACATGAATGCATGATGCACACGTCAATAATCATCCTCATAATGACATCATAGGTGCATCATCATTCATCAAAATTATCATAAATCATGTCATAATATAATCATAAAAACTCATGTAAATATCATCATAACTCATCATCATTACTCATAGGAATCATCATTATACAATCATGTATTAATCTCATCGGAATCATAGTTATACTCATGACAATTCATCATACAGTCACGTATTTAATCTCATAAAAATATTAGACAATAAATAATATTATTTATACTATATTATAGCCATGTTAATCAGCTTTCCAACGTTTAAAACAATGGCCAAAACGGGCTTACGGATCAAAAGTTACGTCCAAACGATTTCGACCGAAAACATGAACAGTCGTGACGGACAGCATGTAAAATTTTATGCGTTTTTCACCGTAGGAGATCTTCTGGATCTCCGATTTCAATTCTGTAAAAGCCTAAACTCTCATAAAGTTATAACCCATCCAATACTATAATTAATTCAAATAAGTCTACAATTTTAACACAATTAAACCATTACAATTACCCACATTCATAGGGTTCTCATAAATTCCTTTACTCTACAGGGTTAAGCAAATGTCAAATCAGATCTTTGGCCACGAAGGCCTAATTTCCTTTAACCCAAATCAACCTTGAATCTATCAGACCATCAAATCAAAACTCTTAAGACTCTTACACCTTAAAAGGCAACAACAATACAAATGCTCACAAAACCTTATAAAACCCTTAAACCCACCTTAAAAGGCAACAATAATACAAATGCTCACAAAACCTTCTAAAAACCCTTAAACCCTTAAATCGGCTTTAAATACATTGAAATCACATATTGAAAATAATGAAGGCAATACTCCCCATACCTTAATTGCCGACTCTAAGCCTTTCTCCTTGATTCTTAGAAACCTTACGAAACTTTTGCCCCAATCCTCTTCCTCAGAGCTCTGGCCTATATTTCTTCCCTTTTCACGGTCTAACAGGAATAAATCCTAATTCCCTCAAAATTCCTTTTTGTTAAACCTAACTTTGGACCTTAAAATTGGGCTTTCTAACTTCACCCTCACTAACTCCTCCTCAAATGTCCATTTTGCCCTTAATTCACTTATATTTATTTAAATTAATAATAATACCAATATATTCATATTATATACTATTATTTAAATAAATAACCCGAAATCCCTAATTCTCAATACTTCATATCAACCACCACAAATCACCAAAAATACGAATATTCATATTTAAATAAATTAAATAAATATTCTAATAAATTTGGGGTGTTACACAAAACACCTTCTTCCATCTTCAACCTTGAACCCATTTAACCTTCAAATCCATAACTTTTTTCAAACTTAAAACACAACACCATTGAACCTGCAAAAGAAAAACACCGTCAAACTTAAACTTTCTTCCATATTCATGCAAAATTTAAATCACACTACACAACGTGGAGGCAACATTCAAACAGGCAGGGTAAGTAAAACAATTCATAATAATCAATATAGGAATCAATATATAAAACAACTCCATTTTCATATTGAACATCATCATAATCATCAAGGAACATCAAGGCCACAACATCATAAATTACTCAAGATTGCCTCATAGGATAATCAAGGAACATTAACGGTCATAATATCATAAATTACTCAAGATTGTCTCATAGGGTCATCAAGGAACATCAACGGTCATAATATCATAAATTACTCAAGATTGCCTCATAGGGTCATCAAGGAATATCAAAGTTCATAATATCATAAATTACTCAAGGTTGTCACATAGGGTTTATCAAGGAAACATCAAAAGTCATAATATCATAAATTACTCAAGATTGTCACATAGGGTTTGTCAAAGAAACATCAAAAGTCGTAACATCATAAATTACTCAAGATTTTCACATACAGTTTGTCAAGGAAACATCAAAAGTCATAATATTATAAATTACACCAAATTATCTCATAAATGCAAATGCAACAGGACTCATGCATGTGGTACCAATCATCACAGCTCGATGAACACCAGACCATAATCTTCCATATATCCCCATCAATAAGATCGATTCTACTCGAGAACCAGAGCACATCAAAATACTTCACATCCGCACAATGGGAATGAAGCCAAAGAAATCAAGATCCTGAACCGAAGTCCGGATGCACATGAATGCATGATGCACACGTCAATAATCATCCTCATAATGACATCATAGGTGCATCATCATTCATCAAAATTATCATAAATCATGTCATAATATAATCATAAAAACTCATGTAAATATCATCATAACTCATCATCATTACTCATAGGAATCATCATTATACAATCATGTATTAATCTCATCGGAATCATAGTTATACTCATGACAATTCATCATACAGTCACGTATTTAATCTCATAAAAATATTAGACAATAAATAATATTATTTATACTATATTATAGCCATGTTAATCAGCTTTCCAACGTTTAAAACAATGGCCAAAACGGGCTTACGGATCAAAAGTTACGTCCAAACGATTTCGACCGAAAACATGAACAGTCGTGACGGACAGCATGTAAAATTTTATGCGTTTTTCACCGTAGGAGATCTTCTGGATCTCCGATTTCAATTCTGTAAAAGCCTAAACTCTCATAAAGTTATAACCCATCCAATACTATAACTAATTCAAATAAGTCTACAATTTTAACACAATTAAACCATTACAATTACCCACATTCATAGGGTTCTCATAAATTCCTTTACTCTACAGGGTTAAGCAAATGTCAAATCAGATCTTTGGCCACGAAGGCCTAATTTCCTTTAACCCAAATCAACCTTGAATCTATCAGACCATCAAATCAAAACTCTTAAGACTCTTACACCTTAAAAGGCAACAACAATACAAATGCTCACAAAACCTTATAAAACCCTTAAACCCACCTTAAAAGGCAACAATAATACAAATGCTCACAAAACCTTCTAAAAACCCTTAAACCCTTAAATCGGCTTTAAATACATTGAAATCACATATTGAAAATAATGAAGGCAATACTCCCCATACCTTAATTGCCGACTCTAAGCCTTTCTCCTTGATTCTTAGAAACCTTACGAAACTTTTGCCCCAATCCTCTTCCTCAGAGCTCTGGCCTATATTTCTTCCCTTTTCACGGTCTAACAGGAATAAATCCTAATTCCCTCAAAATTCCTTTTTGTTAAACCTAACTTTGGACCTTAAAATTGGGCTTTCTAACTTCACCCTCACTAACTCCTCCTCAAATGTCCATTTTGCCCTTAATTCACTTATATTTATTTAAATTAATAATAATACCAATATATTCATATTATATACTATTATTTAAATAAATAACCCGAAATCCCTAATTCTCAATACTTCATATCAACCACCACAAATCACCAAAAATACGAATATTCATATTTAAATAAATTAAATAAATATTCTAATAAATTTGGGGTGTTACACAAAACACCTTCTTCCATCTTCAACCTTGAACCCATTTAACCTTCAAATCCATAACTTTTTTCAAACTTAAAACACAACACCATTGAACCTGCAAAAGAAAAACACCGTCAAACTTAAACTTTCTTCCATATTCATGCAAAATTTAAATCACACTACACAACGTGGAGGCAACATTCAAACAGGCAGGGTAAGTAAAACAATTCATAATAATCAATATAGGAATCAATATATAAAACAACTCCATTTTCATATTGAACATCATCATAATCATCAAGGAACATCAAGGCCACAACATCATAAATTACTCAAGATTGCCTCATAGGGTAATCAAGGAACATTAACGGTCATAATATCATAAATTACTCAAGATTGTCTCATAGGGTCATCAAGGAACATCAACGGTCATAATATCATAAATTACTCAAGATTGCCTCATAGGGTCATCAAGGAATATCAAAGTTCATAATATCATAAATTACTCAAGGTTGTCACATAGGGTTTATCAAGGAAACATCAAAAGTCATAATATCATAAATTACTCAAGATTGTCACATAGGGTTTGTCAAAGAAACATCAAAAGTCGTAACATCATAAATTACTCAAGATTTTCACATACAGTTTGTCAAGGAAACATCAAAAGTCATAATATTATAAATTACACCAAATTATCTCATAAATGCAAATGCAACAGGACTCATGCATGTGGTACCAATCATCACAGCTCGATGAACACCAGACCATAATCTTCCATATATCCCCATCAATAAGATCGATTCTACTCGAGAACCAGAGCACATCAAAATACTTCACATCCGCACAATGGGAATGAAGCCAAAGAAATCAAGATCCTGAACCGAAGTCCGGATGCACATGAATGCATGATGCACACGTCAATAATCATCCTCATAATGACATCATAGGTGCATCATCATTCATCAAAATTATCATAAATCATGTCATAATATAATCATAAAAACTCATGTAAATATCATCATAACTCATCATCATTACTCATAGGAATCATCATTATACAATCATGTATTAATCTCATCGGAATCATAGTTATACTCATGACAATTCATCATACAGTCACGTATTTAATCTCATAAAAATATTAGACAATAAATAATATTATTTATACTATATTATAGCCATGTTAATCAGCTTTCCAACGTTTAAAACAATGGCCAAAACGGGCTTACGGATCAAAAGTTACGTCCAAACGATTTCGACCGAAAACATGAACAGTCGTGACGGACAGCATGTAAAATTTTATGCGTTTTTCACCGTAGGAGATCTTCTGGATCTCCGATTTCAATTCTGTAAAAGCCTAAACTCTCATAAAGTTATAACCCATCCAATACTATAATTAATTCAAATAAGTCTACAATTTTAACACAATTAAACCATTACAATTACCCACATTCATAGGGTTCTCATAAATTCCTTTACTCTACAGGGTTAAGCAAATGTCAAATCAGATCTTTGGCCACGAAGGCCTAATTTCCTTTAACCCAAATCAACCTTGAATCTATCAGACCATCAAATCAAAACTCTTAAGACTCTTACACCTTAAAAGGCAACAACAATACAAATGCTCACAAAACCTTATAAAACCCTTAAACCCACCTTAAAAGGCAACAATAATACAAATGCTCACAAAACCTTCTAAAAACCCTTAAACCCTTAAATCGGCTTTAAATACATTGAAATCACATATTGAAAATAATGAAGGCAATACTCCCCATACCTTAATTGCCGACTCTAAGCCTTTCTCCATGATTCTTAGAAACCTTACGAAACTTTTGCCCCAATCCTCTTCCTCAGAGCTCTGGCCTATATTTCTTCCCTTTTCACGGTCTAACAGGAATAAATCCTAATTCCCTCAAAATTCCTTTTTGTTAAACCTAACTTTGAACCTTAAAATTGGGCTTTCTAACTTCACCCTCACTAACTCCTCCTCAAATGTCCATTTTGCCCTTAATTCACTTATATTTATTTAAATTAATAATAATACCAATATATTCATATTATATACTATTATTTAAATAAATAACCCGAAATCCCTAATTCTCAATACTTCATATCAACCACCACAAATCACCAAAAATACGAATATTCATATTTAAATAAATTAAATAAATATTCTAATAAATTTGGGGTGTTACACAAAACACCTTCTTCCATCTTCAACCTTGAACCCATTTAACCTTCAAATCCATAACTTTTTTCAAACTTAAAACACAACACCATTGAACCTGCAAAAGCAAAACACCGTCAAACTTAAACTTTCTTCCATATTCATGCAAAATTTAAATCACACTACACAACGTGGAGGCAACATTCAAACAGGCAGGGTAAGTAAAACAATTCATAATAATCAATATAGGAATCAATATATAAAACAACTCCATTTTCATATTGAACATCATCATAATCATCAAGGAACATCAAGGCCACAACATCATAAATTACTCAAGATTGCCTCATAGGGTAATCAAGGAACATTAACGGTCATAATATCATAAATTACTCAAGATTGTCTCATAGGGTCATCAAGGAACATCAACGGTCATAATATCATAAATTACTCAAGATTGCCTCATAGGGTCATCAAGGAATATCAAAGTTCATAATATCATAAATTACTCAAGGTTGTCACATAGGGTTTATCAAGGAAACATCAAAAGTCATAATATCATAAATTACTCAAGATTGTCACATAAGGTTTGTCAAAGAAACATCAAAAGTCGTAACATCATAAATTACTCAAGATTTTCACATACAGTTTGTCAAGGAAACATCAAAAGTCATAATATTATAAATTACACCAAATTATCTCATAAATGCAAATGCAACAGGACTCATGCATGTGGTACCAATCATCACAGCTCGATGAACACCAGACCATAATCCTCCATATATCCCCATCAATAAGATCGATTCTACTCGAGAACCAGAGCACATCAAAATACTTCACATCCGCACAATGGGAATGAAGCCAAAGAAATCAAGGTCCTGAACCGAAGTCCGGATGCACATGAATGCATGATGCACACGTCAATAATCATCCTCATAATGACATCATAGGTGCATCATCATTCATCAAAATTATCATAAATCATGTCATAATATAATCATAAAAACTCATGTAAATATCATCATAACTCATCATCATTACTCATAGGAATCATCATTATACAATCATGTATTAATCTCATCGGAATCATAGTTATACTCATGACAATTCATCATACAGTCACATATTTAATCTCATAAAAATATTAGACAATAAATAATATTATTTATACTATATTATAGCCATGTTAATCAGCTTTCCAACGCTTCGAACAAGGGCCAAAACGGGCTTACGGATCAAAAGTTACGTCCAAACGATTTCGACCGAAAACATGAACAGTCGTGACGACATGTAAAATTTTATGCGTTTTTCACCGTAGGAGATCTTCTGGATCTCCGATTTCAATTCTGTAAAAGCCTAAACTCTCATAAAGTTACAACCCATCCAATACTATAATTAATTCAAATAAGTCTACAATTTTAACACAATTAAACCATTACAATTACCCACATTCATAGGGTTCTCATAAATTCCTTTACTCTACAGGGTTAAGCAAATGTCAAATCAGATCTTTGGCCACGAAGGCCTAATTTCCTTTAACCCAAATCAACCTTGAATCTATCAGACCATCAAATCAAAACTCTTAAGACTCTTACACCTTAAAAGGCAACAACAATACAAATGCTCACAAAACCTTATAAAACCCTTAAACCCACCTTAAAAGGCAACAATAATACAAATGCTCACAAAACCTTCTAAAAACCCTTAAACCCTTAAATCGGCTTTAAATACATTGAAATCACATATTGAAAATAATGAAGGCAATACTCCCCATACCTTAATTGCCGACTCTAAGCCTTTCTCCTTGATTCTTAGAAACCTTACGAAACGTTTGCCCCAATCCTCTTCCTCAGAGCTCTGGCCTATATTTCTTCCCTTTTCACGGTCTAACAGGAATAAATCCTAATTCCCTCAAAATTCCTTTTTGTTAAACCTAACCTTGGACCTTAAAATTGGGCTTTCTAACTTCACCCTCACTAACTCCTCCTCAAATGTCCATTTTGCCCTTAATTCACTTATATTTATTTAAATTAATAATAATACCAATATATTCATATTATATACTATTATTTAAATAAATAACCCGAAATCCCTAATTCTCAATACTTCATATCAACCACCACAAATCACCAAAAATACGAATATTCATATTTAAATAAATTAAATAAATATTCTAATAAATTTGGGGTGTTACACAAAACACCTTCTTCCATCTTCAACCTTGAACCCATTTAACCTTCAAATCCATAACTTTTTTCAAACTTAAAACACAACACCATTGAACCTGCAAAAGCAATACACCGTCAAACTTATACTTTCTTTCATATTCATGCAAAATTTAAATCACACTACACAACGTGGAGGCAACATTCAAACAGGCAGGGTAAGTAAAACAATTCATAATAATCAATATAGGAATCAATATATAAAACAACTCCATTTTCATATTGAACATCATCATAATCATCAAGGAACATCAAGGCCACAACATCATAAATTACTCAAGATTGCCTCATAGGGTAATCAAGGAACATTAACGGTCATAATATCATAAATTACTCAAGATTGTCTCATAGGGTCATCAAGGAACATCAACGGTCATAATATCATAAATTACTCAAGATTGCCTCATAGGGTCATCAAGGAATATCAAAGTTCATAATATCATAAATTACTCAAGGTTGTCACATAGGGTTTATCAAGGAAACATCAAAAGTCATAATATCATAAATTACTCAAGATTGTCACATAGGGTTTGTCAAAGAAACATCAAAAGTCGTAACATCATAAATTACTCAAGATTTTCACATACAGTTTGTCAAGGAAACATCAAAAGTCATAATATTATAAATTACACCAAATTATCTCATAAATGCAAATGCAACAGGACTCATGCATGTGGTACCAATCATCACAGCTCGATGAACACCAGACCATAATCCTCCATATATCCCCATCAATAAGATCGATTCTACTCGAGAACCAGAGCACATCAAAATACTTCACATCCGCACAATGGGAATGAAGCCAAAGAAATCAAGGTCCTGAACCGAAGTCCGGATGCACATGAATGCATGATGCACACGTCAATAATCATCCTCATAATGACATCATAGGTGCATCATCATTCATCAAAATTATCATAAATCATGTCATAATATAATCATAAAAACTCATGTAAATATCATCATAACTCATCATCATTACTCATAGGAATCCTCATTATACAATCATGTATTAATCTCATCGGAATCATAGTTATACTCATGACAATTCATCATACAGTCACGTATTTAATCTCATAAAAATATTAGAAAATAAATAATATTATTTATACTATGTTATAGCCATGTTAATCAGCTTTCCAACGCTTCGAACAAGGGCCAAAACGGGCTTACGGATCAAAAGTTACGTCCAAACGATTTCGACCGAAAACATGAACAGTCGTGACGGACAGCATGTAAAATTTTATTTTTTTTTAACCGTAGGAGATCTTCTGGATCTCCGATTTCAATTCTGTAAAAGCCTAAACTCTCATAAAGTTACAACCCATCCAATACTATAATTAATTCAAATAAGTCTACAATTTTAACACAATTAAACCATTACAATTACCCACATTCACAGGGTTCTCATAAATTCCTTTACTCTACGGGGTTAAGCAAATGTCAAATCAGATCTTTGGCCACGAAGGCCTAATTTCCTTTAACCCAAATCAACCTTGAATCTATCAGACCATCAAATCAAAACTCTTAAGACTCTTACACCTTAAAAGGCAACAACAATACAAATGCTCACAAAACCTTATAAAACCCTTAAACCCACCTTAAAAGGCAACAATAATACAAATGCTCACAAAACCTTCTAAAAACCCTTAAACCCTTAAATCGGCTTTAAATACATTGAAATCACATATTGAAAATAATGAAGGCAATACTCCCCATACCTTAATTGCCGACTCTAAGCCTTTCTCCATGATTCTTAGAAACCTTACGAAACTTTTGCCCCAATCCTCTTCCTCAGAGCTCTGGCCTATATTTCTTCCCTTTTCACGGTCTAACAGGAATAAATCCTAATTCCCTCAAAATTCCTTTTTGTTAAACCTAACTTTGAACCTTAAAATTGGGCTTTCTAACTTCACCCTCACTAACTCCTCCTCAAATGTCCATTTTGCCCTTAATTCACTTATATTTATTTAAATTAATAATAATACCAATATATTCATATTATATACTATTATTTAAATAAATAACCCGAAATCCCTAATTCTCAATACTTCATATCAACCACCACAAATCACCAAAAATACGAATATTCATATTTAAATAAATTAAATAAATATTCTAATAAATTTGGGGTGTTACACAAAACACCTTCTTCCATCTTCAACCTTGAACCCATTTAACCTTCAAATCCATAACTTTTTTCAAACTTAAAACACAACACCATTGAACCTGCAAAAGCAAAACACCGTCAAACTTAAACTTTCTTCCATATTCATGCAAAATTTAAATCACACTACACAACGTGGAGGCAACATTCAAACAGGCAGGGTAAGTAAAACAATTCATAATAATCAATATAGGAATCAATATATAAAACAACTCCATTTTCATATTGAACATCATCATAATCATCAAGGAACATCAAGGCCACAACATCATAAATTACTCAAGATTGCCTCATAGGGTAATCAAGGAACATTAACGGTCATAATATCATAAATTACTCAAGATTGTCTCATAGGGTCATCAAGGAACATCAACGGTCATAATATCATAAATTACTCAAGATTGCCTCATAGGGTCATCAAGGAATATCAAAGTTCATAATATCATAAATTACTCAAGGTTGTCACATAGGGTTTATCAAGGAAACATCAAAAGTCATAATATCATAAATTACTCAAGATTGTCACATAAGGTTTGTCAAAGAAACATCAAAAGTCGTAACATCATAAATTACTCAAGATTTTCACATACAGTTTGTCAAGGAAACATCAAAAGTCATAATATTATAAATTACACCAAATTATCTCATAAATGCAAATGCAACAGGACTCATGCATGTGGTACCAATCATCACAGCTCGATGAACACCAGACCATAATCCTCCATATATCCCCATCAATAAGATCGATTCTACTCGAGAACCAGAGCACATCAAAATACTTCACATCCGCACAATGGGAATGAAGCCAAAGAAATCAAGGTCCTGAACCGAAGTCCGGATGCACATGAATGCATGATGCACACGTCAATAATCATCCTCATAATGACATCATAGGTGCATCATCATTCATCAAAATTATCATAAATCATGTCATAATATAATCATAAAAACTCATGTAAATATCATCATAACTCATCATCATTACTCATAGGAATCATCATTATACAATCATGTATTAATCTCATCGGAATCATAGTTATACTCATGACAATTCATCATACAGTCACATATTTAATCTCATAAAAATATTAGACAATAAATAATATTATTTATACTATATTATAGCCATGTTAATCAGCTTTCCAACGCTTCGAACAAGGGCCAAAACGGGCTTACGGATCAAAAGTTACGTCCAAACGATTTCGACCGAAAACATGAACAGTCGTGACGACATGTAAAATTTTATGCGTTTTTCACCGTAGGAGATCTTCTGGATCTCCGATTTCAATTCTGTAAAAGCCTAAACTCTCATAAAGTTACAACCCATCCAATACTATAATTAATTCAAATAAGTCTACAATTTTAACACAATTAAACCATTACAATTACCCACATTCATAGGGTTCTCATAAATTCCTTTACTCTACAGGGTTAAGCAAATGTCAAATCAGATCTTTGGCCACGAAGGCCTAATTTCCTTTAACCCAAATCAACCTTGAATCTATCAGACCATCAAATCAAAACTCTTAAGACTCTTACACCTTAAAAGGCAACAACAATACAAATGCTCACAAAACCTTATAAAACCCTTAAACCCACCTTAAAAGGCAACAATAATACAAATGCTCACAAAACCTTCTAAAAACCCTTAAACCCTTAAATCGGCTTTAAATACATTGAAATCACATATTGAAAATAATGAAGGCAATACTCCCCATACCTTAATTGCCGACTCTAAGCCTTTCTCCTTGATTCTTAGAAACCTTACGAAACGTTTGCCCCAATCCTCTTCCTCAGAGCTCTGGCCTATATTTCTTCCCTTTTCACGGTCTAACAGGAATAAATCCTAATTCCCTCAAAATTCCTTTTTGTTAAACCTAACCTTGGACCTTAAAATTGGGCTTTCTAACTTCACCCTCACTAACTCCTCCTCAAATGTCCATTTTGCCCTTAATTCACTTATATTTATTTAAATTAATAATAATACCAATATATTCATATTATATACTATTATTTAAATAAATAACCCGAAATCCCTAATTCTCAATACTTCATATCAACCACCACAAATCACCAAAAATACGAATATTCATATTTAAATAAATTAAATAAATATTCTAATAAATTTGGGGTGTTACACAAAACACCTTCTTCCATCTTCAACCTTGAACCCATTTAACCTTCAAATCCATAACTTTTTTCAAACTTAAAACACAACACCATTGAACCTGCAAAAGCAATACACCGTCAAACTTATACTTTCTTTCATATTCATGCAAAATTTAAATCACACTACACAACGTGGAGGCAACATTCAAACAGGCAGGGTAAGTAAAACAATTCATAATAATCAATATAGGAATCAATATATAAAACAACTCCATTTTCATATTGAACATCATCATAATCATCAAGGAACATCAAGGCCACAACATCATAAATTACTCAAGATTGCCTCATAGGGTAATCAAGGAACATTAACGGTCATAATATCATAAATTACTCAAGATTGTCTCATAGGGTCATCAAGGAACATCAACGGTCATAATATCATAAATTACTCAAGATTGCCTCATAGGGTCATCAAGGAATATCAAAGTTCATAATATCATAAATTACTCAAGGTTGTCACATAGGGTTTATCAAGGAAACATCAAAAGTCATAATATCATAAATTACTCAAGATTGTCACATAGGGTTTGTCAAAGAAACATCAAAAGTCGTAACATCATAAATTACTCAAGATTTTCACATACAGTTTGTCAAGGAAACATCAAAAGTCATAATATTATAAATTACACCAAATTATCTCATAAATGCAAATGCAACAGGACTCATGCATGTGGTACCAATCATCACAGCTCGATGAACACCAGACCATAATCCTCCATATATCCCCATCAATAAGATCGATTCTACTCGAGAACCAGAGCACATCAAAATACTTCACATCCGCACAATGGGAATGAAGCCAAAGAAATCAAGGTCCTGAACCGAAGTCCGGATGCACATGAATGCATGATGCACACGTCAATAATCATCCTCATAATGACATCATAGGTGCATCATCATTCATCAAAATTATCATAAATCATGTCATAATATAATCATAAAAACTCATGTAAATATCATCATAACTCATCATCATTACTCATAGGAATCCTCATTATACAATCATGTATTAATCTCATCGGAATCATAGTTATACTCATGATAATTCATCATACAGTCACGTATTTAATCTCATAAAAATATTAGAAAATAAATAATATTATTTATACTATGTTATAGCCATGTTAATCAGCTTTCCAACGCTTCGAACAAGGGCCAAAACGGGCTTACGGATCAAAAGTTACGTCCAAACGATTTCGACCGAAAACATGAACAGTCGTGACGGACAGCATGTAAAATTTTATTTTTTTTTAACCGTAGGAGATCTTCTGGATCTCCGATTTCAATTCTGTAAAAGCCTAAACTCTCATAAAGTTACAACCCATCCAATACTATAATTAATTCAAATAAGTCTACAATTTTAACACAATTAAACCATTACAATTACCCACATTCACAGGGTTCTCATAAATTCCTTTACTCTACGGGGTTAAGCAAATGTCAAATCAGATCTTTGGCCACGAAGGCCTAATTTCCTTTAACCCAAATCAACCTTGAATCTATCAGACCATCAAATCAAAACTCTTAAGACTCTTACACCTTAAAAGGCAACAACAATACAAATGCTCACAAAACCTTATAAAACCCTTAAACCCACCTTAAAAGGCAACAATAATACAAATGCTCACAAAACCTTCTAAAAACCCTTAAACCCTTAAATCGGCTTTAAATACATTGAAATCACATATTGAAAATAATGAAGGCAATACTCCCCATACCTTAATTGCCGACTCTAAGCCTTTCTCCTTGATTCTTAGAAACCTTGCGAAACTTTTGCCCCAATCCTCTTCCTCAGAGCTCTGGCCTATATTTCTTCCCTTTTCACGGTCTAACAGGAATGAATCCTAATTCCCTCAAAATTCCTTTTTGTTAAACCTAACTTTGGACCTTAAAATTGGGCTTTCTAACTTCACCCTCACTAACTCCTCCTCAAATGTCCATTTTGCCCTTAATTCACTTATATTTATTTAAATTAATAATAATACCAATATATTCATATTATATACTATTATTTAAATAAATAACCCGAAATCCCTAATTCTCAATACTTCATATCAACCACCACAAATCACCAAAAATACGAATATTCATATTTAAATAAATTAAATAAATATTCTAATAAATTTGGGGTGTTACACAAAACACCTTCTTCCATCTTCAACCTTGAACCCATTTAACCTTCAAATCCATAACTTTTTTCAAACTTAAAACACAACACCATTGAACCTGCAAAAGCAAAACACCGTCAAACTTAAACTTTCTTCCATATTCACGCAAAATTTAAATCACACTACACAACCACAACAAAATACAACCAAATGAATCTCAAACAGATCGAAACGAAAGAGAAGGAAGGAAAACTGTGATTACCGGCATTAACCACTGTTATGTTCACCGACGATGCCATTCAACTGTATTCATCACCATGAAGAAGCCACCGCAACTTCTGATCACCCATCCATCATAGCTATCGTGACCTTGCCTCCGCACGTCATTGTAGTGTTACCGTTTGCGAAGCATAGAGTAAATAGAGGAAAACATGTCTTTGAGAAAAAAGATGAAAAGTGATTTTCACGAATTGGGTAATCTGACATTTTTATTTTTTCTTTTAATTTTATTTATTTATTATTATTAAAACATGTCCAAATTAATTTAGATTTTGCTTGAATTTGTTTAAAGCCCATGGTTCAGTCTATGATTAACACCACTGCCCTTTATGTTTGCACCCCTTTTCTTTCAAACCCATATTTGTTTTCTTTTTATTTTTGTTTTCCATTTTTCATTTTCCATTTAGTTTTCTTGTTTTATTGATTAATTCTTAAAAATGTCAATAAAATAAAATAAAATAAATAAATATTACTAATTATTTTGAAAAAAATTATTTTATTATAATTAATTATTATTTTTTATTTGTTTCTCTTAAATGGATTTATTTAGTTTAGGAAATATTTTGTACTTTTGTTTTGATCAATTTGATTGTATGATTGTTAATTTTTCTTGCTTATGCTATTTTCTCATGGTGTGTTTGTGCTTAATGATATATATTGATATTGATCTCACTTACACATTCAAAAAATATTTTAAAAAATAATTTTCGATTCAACGTCGAGTCATTTTTCACCCTTGTAAGTCGACCACCTAGTGCATTGCTATCAACATCATGGTCACCATACACAACATTCATAGCTTACTCCCGGGCTTTCTTACAATGAGACTTATTCGATCAACTACTTCTAGTTGATCTTCTAAATGACTAACCCACTTTGCTAGTACACGCCTAATTAAAAAACTGATTTAATTATTTTATTGTTTTCGTGGTTCATTTACTTGTGTATAATTGTTTGTTTAGTTTATGTGTTTATTGTTCTTTCTTATCCCCATTCAAAAAGATGTACCCTCATTCCCATGAAGTGTAAAAATAATTTTATCGCTTTCTTTTACTTGCTTGTTTATATTTTGTCATTACGTGATGAATGAATTCGAAATCCCAAAGCATATTTGATCCATATATCAAGCCCTACCCCCTCTTGTAAGTCAATTACCTTGTGCATCACCATCAACCTTAACCAATACCATTAGGATCTCCTTTCCATTTAGTTCAAACCCTTACACTATTTCGAACACAAACTCAAACCTCGATCAATATCGAGTATTTTCTCTAAGTTAAATTAATCAACTTAATCATACTTAGACCTTATTTTATTAAAAGATGAAAAGGGAGTTGGACTGGAGCCTTCGATTCTTCTCATCGATTATTTGGGTACGAGGAGCCTTCCTTACTACTCGAACAATTATCTTCTCTAAAAGACTTATAAACTGTTTCACATCAAGCTATTTTCGTAACAAATTGAATCAAACATATTTTTTTCAATCACTTAGATGAAAAATAGAGAGAGTTGAGCTTTCGATTCTCTCTACCGATTGTTTGGATACGAGGAGTCTTCCTTACTATTTGAATAACCGTGATCCGTTCAAAACACTTTAACTATATCAAGCCCTTTCACGATTAATGTTCAAAAAGAGAAAGAGTCAAGCCTTCGATTCGCTCTCCCAATTATTTGGATAGGAGGTGCCTTCCTTACTATTCGAATAATCTCCATCCAAATAAAACATCAACACATTAATTCAACTTCTCACTGTCGTGCGATTAAAACGTTTTCTCAAAAGAATGATGTTTAGTCCTTTCTAATGCGCCCACCAACTAAATTATCAAGTCTCCGCCGAGAGTAGAAAAGCTAATGTTTTACCCTTAAATGTGAACTGAACTTTTTTTGATAAAACAAACCAACAACCCGTAGTCCCACGAACTACGGGCATTTTAATTCTTCATTTTTTCAAATGAAGATACATAGGCACAAAGGCCCCAATCTTTGGCGAGCGCCCTAACAATAAACCGCCCATTTCCTTTAAGCAAAGAAAACATTTTTCTCATTCAATTTCCCATTATTCGCTTAGAAAAAAGAAACAACATTAGCTAAAATTCCTCACGAATTGAATTAAGAGGTTTCCGTTGAGTACAATGAACATGAGGGGTGCTAATACCTTCCTCTTGCGTAATCGACTCCCGAACCTAGAATTTGGTTACGATGACTATGTTCTTATCTTTTAAAGTTTTTCTCGATATTTTCCTATTTCTCATTGGAATGAATAAAGTTCGGTGGCGACTATATTCGAACAAATTTTCCGCAACCATTCGCGAAGGATTGTATTTTTCGAGGTACGACAGCTGGTGAGTCAGCTGAGGACAAATTGCTCCATGCAAGAGAGATTAAAGGTTTTCTTTTTGTTTTCTCTTATCGTTGCTTGCTTGTGCGATTGTTTATTATTCACTTGCTTGCTTACCTTTATTGTTTTTCCTATTATTATTTGTGACATTTTTGGGGTTCTCTAATTATTGGCTTTGTGAGATAGGCTCCCTACCCGAGTCTGAGAAAAACATAAGATTATGATGGTGGTCGTGTAGTAGAGGCGCGCGAGGAGCCTTCCTCGTTGAGACGATATGAAGACTCCACTTAGAGTAGATTCTCTTGAAGATGTTATCGTCTGACGAGCCTTCGTCAAGGCGATAATGTTTTCAAGGCTGATCGATGACTCTAAGGAACTTTTAACCCATTCCATGGTGGTTATGTAATGTTAACTCATAAGAAGACTTCCTTGTTAGGTTGACGCGAAAGCCCTAATAAGATGAGATCCCTTGAATGTATCGTTATTTTGACAATGATATTTTCAACCTCGGAGTCGATGGTTGTGTAGTAGAAGCTCGCAAGGGTCCTTTCTTGTTGGGACAGTACAAATACCTCACCTAGATGAGATCATCTTAAGGGTGTCACACCCTCATTTTCACCTTTAGCTTTTTATACCCTACATTTGTCATATCATACATCGTTCTATTGCATACCAAGCATGTGGGTTCACAAGGTGAGGATTAGGTCGGTTCGTTTCAAATGAGATAAATTGCCTATCTTGGGCTACTTGGAAGAAAAGGTTCATCACCTAAGGTTTAATTTAAGTTAGAAAATCTACTCATGTAGATTACTTCAAGAAGAAGTTATTTGAAAATATTGGGATATTCAAGATAAATATTCCTAATGAACATGAAATGCAAGGCTAAATTCAAGACTTTTTCCATGTTTGTTTCTATGGTCAAGTGGAGTTCAAATTTGCAAAGCATGAGTCAAGATCACAAGTTCATAATTCAAGACTCCATTCATTTCAAATTCAATGGTATAAGGGAAATCTATCATTCAAGGTTCAAGATTCATAAATTCAAGGCGAGAATTTTACAAAGGGAATTTCATGACATTACAAGAATGCCATTTGCTACAAAATTTTCAACTCTAAGTAATGTTTAGGAATTAATCTATTTCTAATCTTCATTCAAGTTTCTAATCAAATTCATGCAATGATACCCTTCATGCCCCAACAAATTTACATGTCCAACATTATGCTTGCAAACATCCAAAGAAAATATTTAAGAGTTAACTCAACATCGGAACATGGGTAATTTGAATATCATACAAAACAACCCCATGCAAGAGGTGACAATTTGCATTATATCACAAGACCATCACAAGACCAAGTAAACAAGCTCGCCATGATGCATCTACATGATAAATATCAGAATTTTCAAAAATGATGTCAAATGGTAGTAGTATTGACCACAAGAGCTGTCCAAACACAAGCCAACAAATGGGTACAAGGTTTGAGGGCAATGTAGAGTGCTGCAGAAAAAAGACAGCATAGGCAAGTAGTGCAGCAAAAATACAGCATAGCAACTTGCATGGAAATGGAAAGAAAGAGAGTGACATGAGGAAAGTGGCAAGAGACATTACCCCATGAAAAAATATGATGTTTTGGGAGAAGGGAAAACCCTAGTGGGCTGAGATAAGAAGAGGACAGGGGCTGCAAAGAGAGGACACTCAACATTCACTACACATTGAGATTGTGAGCAAGAAACCCTAGAGAGAGAAAAAATCAGAAAAAAAGAGTAAGAGAAAAAACAGAAAAAAAAGAGAAAACATTAAGAGCACTCATAAACCCTTGAGAGAGAAAAAGAGGGATAAAAAACCATAAGAATGAGATAGATCATAAGGAGCACATCCAGCAAAGGCCATTGGTGAAAGAGTAGTGTAGCTCTTGGGTATACTTTCTCTCAAACCCTTATCTTCTTACATTTTTGCATTACTTTATTTTCATTTGTTTTTCCTTGTATTGTTGCTGTATAAGGTCTTGAGTGACCAAGAAATGCTGTAAAAGAATGAAAAAAAGAGATAGAACTTAGTTTAGGTCGCACAGTGACATGAGTTGAAAAACTCAAAATACTGTCACGTTCGCTACCAGTTCGCCTAGCGAACTTTGCCTCATTTTCCCCTCTGTTCCTTTAAAAAACACGTATTCTGGGCAAACAGCTCTTGATGTTTTTAAATGTCATGTTCGCTGGCACCTTCGCCTAGCGAACTTTGCCCTATTTCGCCTCTGCTTGCGTTCGTTAGAGGTTCGCCTAACGAACTTCTTGTTATTTTTTCTGGGCAGCTTCGCTGGCACCTTAGCCTAGCGAACTTTGCCCCCTTTTGCCTCTGTTTGCGTTCGCTGGTTAGTTCGCCTAGCGAACTTCATGATGTTTCTGGGTAGCTTCGCATAGCGAACTTACCCTTGTTTTTCTAGTTTTTCCCCAAAAAAAAATTTCTCAAGGAGTTCGCACTTTTTTTTTTGCATGTCTTGATTTTTTTAAGCCGACTAACTCCATGTGGTTGTATGATTTTTGTATATGAATGTTGTTATGGTCATTTTTTGACCTTTGTTCCAAAAACCATTTAAAAAAAATAAACTCTCGATTTTGTCGAGCCATTTTCAACCTTGTAAGTCGATTGCCTTGTGCATCACCATCGACCTTGTTCACATCACTCCAAATATTTTTACAAACAATAAAACCCTTGATCCAACATCAAGTGGTATTTTTCTTATAAAAATCCAAAACACAATAAATATAAGATTAGGGTTATACGCCATGAACTTTAAAGTGGTGGAGAAGGAATGATAATGGAACCCTCCTACACTCGTTCCAAATGTTTTGAATACAAGGCGCTCGACTTGGTTATTCAAAACATTCATCTCTATCCAAAGTTTTAGTGTGATCCTAATCAAGAACAATTTCTTCAAACAATAAAAATAACATCAACTCATCAAACTTATTTTCGCCTTAGGGCATCAATCCGGAAACCCTTTTTCAAGGTATAAAATCAACCAACAAACAATCATTTCACAAGCCTCCGAACTACGGAGCTTTGATTCTTCACTTCTTTTAAGTGAGGATACGTAGGCACAAAGGCCACAATCCTTGGCGAGCATTAAAATAAAAACCAACCCCCTCTTTTCCCTTAAGCAAACACACTTTTAATAAAAACACTCATTCACGCTAAACAACCTAGAAGGTTCCCATCGAGTATGATGGATGCGAGGGGGTGCTAACACCTTCCCCTCGCATAACCGACTCCCGAACTCTAAGACTTGGTTGCGATGACCATGCTCTTTTACCTAAAGGTTTTATCGCTATTTCCCTTTCCCTCATTGGGATAAATAAAATCCAGTGGCGACTCTGTGTCATTTTTCGCGTAGCGACAAAGGGTATTATTGTCTGATGAGCCTTCGTCACGACAATGATATTCTTAAGAAGGATCTGTTACTGTAGGCACCTTTCCATTTTAGAGCTTACTTATGGGTTTTCGTTAATTAGAGATACTCGTTGTCATGCATGACCTAAGAACATGATGATCTTGTGATCCTGAGAATTACTTGGCCTTGATTTGCATACCATTGCATTTGCATTCTATCAACATGCATTGCATATCATTTCCAAAATACATAATAAACACATTCCATTATTTGTCCTTGACCAACAAGGTGATTCCTAACACTCGTTCTTAATAAAGAACCATGTCTCAAGAGATGATGGATGAACTAGTGAGAGGTCAAGAAGCGTTGAAAGGGGAGATCAGTCTTTTAAAGAGCCAAGTGGGATAGGTTTTGGAAACCTTGCAGGCTTGGTTGAGAAAAGAGAGTCACCCCGTGCCCATCACTGCAGTAAAATGAGCTAATTCTCTACAACCATGTGATGTTACCACTAGTCAAGGGGAATACCATATGACAACTCCTTGTTTGCCAAATCACGACCCTGCTTCAAGATGTCATATTCAACCTTTAGTCACCAAATCGGCACATCAACATCTTTTGGTTGTCTCCCTCCAAGAGCATTTGAGTCAGGATCAGGGGCAGAATCAGGATCAGAATAGAAGGATCAAAACTCACTTCAACTTGATTCCTATATCATATAACAAACTCTACTTGCAGTTGGTTCAACATTCATTAGTAACTCTCTGGTCTATCGATCCTACACCGACTCCTTATCCGCCGTAGTATAATCCAAATCTAACATGAGAATAACATGAAGGGGCTATGAGACATAACTTGGGTGCTTATGCTGTGCTGCAATCTAGAGTCATACGGTTGATCAACAACAGAAAGTTAGTCTTCTAAGAAGACCACCCGAGGGTCAGGTGTGAATACTACACTGGAGCAGTAGGGCACTCTGTCCGAAGAATGCAAGAGTTTTAGGCTCAAGGTGCAAAAGTTGATCCATGCAGGGTCACCTACCTTCAAGGAAGAAGGCCCAGATGCAAATGTCCTGATTCCTGAACCACATAGTTAGAAAGGCAATATGTCGAAGATTTGGCTAGCAAGATATCACAATTTCCATGCAAGAATGTCGAAATAACGCCACAAAATTATGATACCACAGTCCACGCAAGTGCAAATAAAGAAGAAGTGGGAAATAGATCTTAAAAGGTTGCATCCGATAATGAGGTGTAAAGGAAAGAATTCATAGGCTCTCATACCGTTTCCAACGAGTATGCAAACCCCGTCCTTGGGGTGGTTAAAGATAAACAACTAGCAATACCCAGAGTCTCACGTCAGCAACCACGACTAAGACCGCAAAATCAGCAGACTAAAGCCCCCTTCAGCATCAATAAGCGCCTATAGTGCCATCTTATTAATAGCCAAGAGCTCAGGCTCCTCGCCTGCAAGGTGCTCCTAACAAGAATATGAGGCAAAAGGGTGGACCTCTAATCCAACCTATTCCTGTGACTACACTGAGCTCTATCCTTCTTTGTTGAAAAGGGGACTAGTGGTTCCAAGGCCTCTTAGACCTCCGCCTGATCCTATACCGCCATGGTATAATCCAAATGTCCATTGTCCTTTCCATAAGGATGCTCCTGGATATGATTTGAAGGCTTGTCATGCTCTAAAATATAGAATGCAAGAGTTGATTGACATGAAAGATTTTGTCTTTCGAAGATAAGGCTTCGAATGTTGGAAATAATCCTCTTCTGGTACATGGAGCATGAAACACGAGTCAAGATTCAGAGGCCATTCTCTAAAGTTTGAGGATCAGACCATGAAGTTAAAATTCCCTAAAGCTGAAAAGCATTTAGTTGTTTCAGCAATTCATTGTAATTTCTTTACATGTTAGACATTGTTTGCTTTTAAGCATTGTTGTTTTCGTTTAATGGTAATATTAATGAATTAATCATGCATTTTTTGAATCAATCATTTCGTATTCACTCATTTTTATTTTTCTTTATATCAAAAATAATAATAAGATACACATCCATATTTCTTCCACTGTTGTTTTAGCAAAGATTGGAGGGAGGATGACGAAAACAAAATACCCATAATCGCTAATGGTATGATTTCGGATAAGATACTGCTGATGATGTACATACATTGTTTCAAATCCCCAAACACTGAAGAGATAAGGAGTTAATCCCTAGTTAAACCACTTCGAGTCTAGAAGTAGGTGTTTCTTTCAAATCTACAAACCCTACGCTTAATCAGAGGCAGGGTAGTGTTCAGTTGACCTGACTATGCATTTGAGTTACAAGATGAAATATCCCGTCTAAGGGTCAATCATATGTTATCCTTCATGCACGTCCTGAAGTTTCAAAAGCACCATGTAAAATCAAAGGTTATGTCGGTTGATCCTCAATGACCAATGACTTGGCAGTCACAACTGTCATACCCTAATTTTTATCCCTAAGATCCCACATCTTTTTGCATCATCGGTATAGCCTATTATGTCTTTCGTCATGCATAATGCCCATTTATCATCTAGAATAAACTTGTTGGATTTATAGTCGAATCGGTCAAACTAAAAGTCAACTATGCGTAAAATTAGTGGACGGAAAATTTCAAAATCGAGCTTGAAAACGACAGTCATATTGATCTACGTTTCACGTAGTTTAACCTGACGTGTTCGTTTTAATTTTTTGACTGCTTTTAGGTCGCATTTTGATCCGTTTGAGCCTTTTAACTGGGAAAAATTTGTTTTGAAATTTGACTAAACGCTGTAATTTTTTGAGTCGTTTATTTCACGCTGATCATCTTGGTGTATTCATTTTATTTTTTCAAACACTTTGTTACCAGTCCGATTTTTCGTTTTTTATCGATTTTATTTTTACTTTAGTTAAATTATCTTTTATTTAATCAGATTTTATATTTTTAGATTTATTTAATAGTTCATTTTTATTTTTAATTTATTTATTATTTCTCTTTTAATAATATTTGATTTTTTTTTCTTTATCTAGTTTTGACAAAACTTAGTATTTAAGTTTTTTAAAGTCAATTATTTCTTACTTGTTTTTTGTGAAAGCACAGTACTTTACGCATGCATGCACCTCTGCACTCTTACGTACCACATATTTTATTTTACTACTTTTTCTCATTTTCAATTTTAAAAAAAAAAAGGAAAAAACTTTCACATACACATCATGCATGGGGGACGCTGCATGATATATCTCTCTCATAAGATCAATGGAAAAAAGATAAGACAGAGGCCAGACGGTGTGAAATAACATCACATTATTCATCAATATCATACTCTCATTTTGCATACCACACAAGAGATGTAAACCCTTTTTCAAGCCTGAACGACACCATGATCTTTTGACTTCAACAGAACTTTAAAAGTCCTCCCATATACATCACAAACTGGCGAGATGTAACTTTATAAAAAAATAGCCAACAAAACATCATCCTTCAACATCAATTTTCACACACGGAATAGCCTGCAGAGTGAAAGAAGACAACTCCACATTACTTCTTCACCCATCATCATATTACACATCAAGCCCTTTCCACCCCATATAGCCTCTTCCTCTCTTAAAAAAAACAAATGTTTATCCTACATTCATAATAATAAGAAAACCTCATTCAACACCTTCATCACTTATGAAAGAATTAACCCTCCACTATAGCAAAAATGATCTTAACATCTCCTCTCTATTTTTCATTTCATCATCATTCACTCACCACACCATCCATGACCATGATCACGTAGAAACTTGCTCCTCCCTACCACTATAACAAATCCATTTGTCTATTTGACCACACATAAACTTTATTCATTGTTTTTTCCCGACTTGCAAACGACTCCACAAACACACTCCACTTGTTGTTCACGTGGAAGACGCTCACCAAAGTTGCTCCAAAATCATCCAAGCACAACTAAATCACAACTCAACATCAGACCTTCATTACCACATAACCTCACATCCTCATACGACAGTCATAAGAACCAAACACTTCCTCCCCAAAACTTGCATCGATTTTTATTCTAACCTTCAGCGTGAAACTGTTGTGACTACAGGCCTCGTTCAACCCGCTGCAGGAGAAGTGCCGACGGCTGCACAGAGAAAGACGGCGGAAGAGATGCAGTTGAAGGACCTGAAAGCCAAGAATTACTTGTTTCAATCTCTTGACAAGTCAATTCTGAAAACAATCCCAAAGAAGGAAACATCGAAACAAATCTGGGATTCAATGAAGATGAAATACCAGGGCAATGTTCGAGTTCAGCAATCCCAACTCAATCGATTGCGCAGAGAGTTTGAGATCCTTGCCATGAAGCAAGGAGAATCAATCAATGATTACTTCGGTAGGGTAATGATGATTGCAAACGATATGAGGAATTACGGTGAAGATATGACTGATGTCAAGGTCGTCGAGAAGATTTTGAGAACCCTCACTGAAAAGTGGAACTATATTGTGTGTTCCATTGAGGAAGCCAATGATATGGACAAGCTTACTGTCGATGAGCTGCAAAACTCCCTTCTTGTGCACGAGCAAAAATTCAAGAAGGAAGTAGATGAAGAGCAAACACTCACGGTGGCATACGGTGAGAACAATGGTGGAAGAGGACGAGGCAGCCGCAGAGCTTTCAGAGGAGGAAGGGGCAGAGGAGGCAGAGGCCGACAACCCTATAGCAAGGCAACCATTGAATGCTATAAGTGCCATCAGTTGGGTCACTTTCAGTATGAGTGTCCAAATATGGCTAAGCAAGCAAATTACACTGAAATTGAAGAAATTGAGGAGATGTTGCTCATGGCTTATCATGAATCGTTTGGGCAAAGCAAAACTGATGTGTGGTTTCTAGATTCAGGATGCAGTAATCACATGTGTGGAGACCCGTCATTATTTAATCGGTTGGAAGATGGATTTCAAAGAACAGTGCGACTAGGGAATCATATGCAGTTAAATGTGGTTGGTAAAGGTACTGTCAGGCTATACTTTGGAGGCAATAGCTATCTTGTTCATGATGTCTTCTATGTTCCAGAACTAAGGAATAATCTTCTTAGCCTTGGATAGCTGCAAGAAAAAGGATTAACAGTGGTGATGAAGGATAATAAATGCTGCATTTATCACTCAACAAAGGGCCTCATCCTTCAGAGCAACATGACCTCCAACCGTATGTTCGTTGTGCTCTCTGATAAGTATTCTGACAAGGACACAAAAGAAGTTTGTCTGCAGTCCACAACCCAAGATTCGGTACAGCTTTGGCATCGAAGGTTTGGCCATCTCGGTTACACAGGATTGCGCATGTTGAAGGACAAAGAAATGGTGAAAGGGATGCCGTGTCTTCTCGGACCTGATTCCATTTGCACAGATTGTCTGAAAGGAAAACAACATAGAGAAAATATTCCAAAAAAAAGCATATGGCGTGCTTCAACTAAGTTGGAATTAATCCATGTTGACATCTGCGGACCCGTCTCACCAGCTTCAAATGGCCAAAAGAGGTATTTGGTTTGTTTCATTGATGACTTTAGTAGGAAAGCATGGGTCTATTTCCTTGCTTATAAAGCTGATGCATTTGCTGCCTTTAAGCAATTTAAGAGTAGTGTTGAAAAAGAGTCTAGTCTGTCTATTAAGTGCTTAAGAACAGATCGGGGAGGAGAATTTACATCAAGTGCTTTCAATGATTATTGTAAAGATAATGGAATCAAGAGACAACTAACCACAGCTTACACGCCGCAACAAAACGGAGTAGCCGAGAGGAAGAACAGAACAGTGATGAACATGGTAAGAAGTATGATGGTTGATATTCCTAAGAGTTTTTGGCCTGAAGCTGCGAGTTGGGCGTTCTACGTGCTTAACAGAAGTCCAACTTCTTCTGTGAAGGACATGACACCAATAGAAGCTTGGAGTGGGATAAAGCCATCTGTAGAACATTTTAGGGTGTTTGGTTGTATAGGACATGTACATGTGCCTGACGCCAAACGCACTAAACTAGAGAATAAGAGCAGAAGTTGTGTACTGTTTGGGGTTAGTTCAGAATCAAAAGGCTACAGACTATTCGATCCCATAAGCAAGAAAGTCATTGTTAGTTGGGATGTTGTGTTTGAAGAAGAGAAAAAGTGGAGCTGGGATAAGAGTTATGACAGCTTGATAAGCCTTGATCTAGACTGGGGAGATGACATAAATGAAGGAGAAATTGAGACTCAAGATGTTACCAATGAAGATTCTGATGTTATTATAGAAACTGTCACTGAAGAAGATAAAGCAAGCATAGATGAAGAGGGAAGTTATAGAGAAAACACTATGGCAGCGGCTGCGTCATCTCCTGAAGCCACAAATACAAGGAAGGAGATTGTGTCAGAAGGACAGGTCGTATCAGAAGGAGACCAGTGTGGATGACAGACTATAACGTCAATGATGAAGCTGAAACTGCTGAAGCAAGTCAAGATCACACCTCACATTTAGCCTTATTCATAGAATGTGATCCTATTAGCTATGAAGAAGCTGCTAAGAGCCAAGAATGGAGAAATGCTATGAATTCAGAAATTCAATCCATTGAGAAGAATGAAACATGGTTTCTCACTAATCTACCGGAGGGAGCCAAAAGTATAGGAGTAAAATGGGTTTATAAGACTAAATTGAATCAATATGGAGAAGTTGAAAAGTACAAAGTTCGGCTAGTTGCAAAAGGATATGCACAAGAACACGGAGTTGATTATGAGGAAGTATATGCACCAGTCGCTCGGATGGATACCGTGAGGATGATTTTAGCATTGGCAGCTCAGAAAAGTTGGATAATCTATCAGCTAGATGTAAAGTCAGCTTTCTTGCAAGGAGAACTCTCCGAAGAAGTGTACGTAGACCAACCAAGAGGGTATGAAATCAAGGGTGCTGAAAGAAAAGTGTACAAGCTTCGTAAGGCCCTATATGGATTGAAGCAGGCACCACGTGCATGGTTCAGCAGGATAGATACTTACTTTCAGAAGATGGGATTTGTAAAGGATGTCAGCGAGCAAACACTCTTCACGAAATTCAACAAACAAGGTAAATGCCTAATTATTAGCTTGTATGTTGATGATTTGATATACACTGGTAATGATCAAACTATGATGAATGAGTTTAAAGAATCCATGATGAAAGAATTTGAAATGACTGATTTGGGAAGAATGAAATACTTCCTGGGAATTGAGGTGTTGCAGCTTGA
This sequence comes from Lathyrus sativus, assembly GCA_963859935.3. Taxonomy (NCBI): domain Eukaryota; kingdom Viridiplantae; phylum Streptophyta; class Magnoliopsida; order Fabales; family Fabaceae; genus Lathyrus; species Lathyrus sativus. The sequence continues at coordinate 487,206,119 of OZ012740.1, read as the reverse complement.
TAATGGAATTTTCATGTGTCAAAGAAAGTATGTGAAAGAGTTACTAACAAAATTCAGAATGGAGGAAAGCAACTCTGCCTTAAATCCTATTGTCCCGGGGTTTAAGATTCACAAAGATGAAAAAGGTGTGAAGGTAAATATCACACTCTATAAGCAGCTTGTGGGAAGTATGATGTATGTGACAGCCACTCGGCCAGATGTAATGTATGCTGTTAGTCTGATTAGCAGATACATGTCTATGCCAACTGAACTTCACTTTGCAGCAGCCAAAAGAATTTTAAGGTATTTGCAAGGGACTATTGAATATGGGCTCTTTTACAGGAAAGAAGGAAACAGAGAGCTAGTAGGATTCACCGACAGTGATTACGCTGGATGTGTGGAGGACAGAAAAAGTACATCCGTGTATACCTTCATTCTCAATGATGCAGCAGTGGCATGGTCCTTCAAGAAACAACCAATTGTTACTCTAAGTACAACCGAAGCATAATTTGTGGCAGCAGCAGCTTGCTCTTGTCAGTTAATATGGATGAAAAGAGTGTTGGGCAAAATTGGCTATGAAGGAAGCAGCAACCCTGTTATTTTCTGTGATAACAACTCAACAATCAAGCTATCAAAAAATCCGGTGATGCACGGCAAAAGCAAACACATCGATGTAAGGTTCCACTTCCTACGTGAGCTGGTGAATGAAGGAGTTGTTCAGTTAAAATTTTGTAGCACGCATCAGCAGGTTGCAGATATATTTACTAAGCCACTCGACACAAGAACCTTCCAGGGACTTAGAAAGAAGCTAGGAGTATGTGATGCACCAAAGTTAAACTGAATTAGACTGTTCAGTTTAGGAGGAGATGTTAAGATTAATATTTTGATATTTATTTTTAATTAAATTAAGTATTGCAGCACATTAGAATGTGTCAGCTTATTGTTAGCTATTTTATTATTTCAGTCAAAGTCAGTACCTAGATTTTAGGAAGGAATAAACTGCTCCACATATAATGGGGCAGTTAGGGAGATCGTGTGATATTATGTAAGCCTATTTATTGGCCTTTTCTTATTCAATTAAGTAAGTTTTCCAGCATTTGATTCTAACAGAAACAAAACTTCTTCCTTCATTGAAGCCCTAGCCACCGTCAGTTCCTCCACCTTAACCTCCGACAGCCGCAATTCTAATCGGAAAGGCAGGACTGATTTCGTGCTTCTCTTCACATCAACTTCGATGTGATTGTTATTTGAGGAAATTTTGTTTTGAACCTTCCTTCAATTCCGATTTGTTAAAGACTGTTCTACTGTTATTCTTCGTTGTTACTACGTTAAAGAATGCTCTACCTTTTTGGGTAATTTGATTTCTTAAATTTTCTTTTACTTTCACTATCATTTTCAAATTAGATTAAGTTAGTTTGTATTTGGATTTCTGTAGGGCCATTAAGTGTTTTTAACTTTTTTTTTTAATGTTTTAATCTTTTGTTTTTACTAATCTTTCTTTTATTTGTGTATTCTAGAAAAAGACAAAAAAAACATTTTGATCATGTTATCTTTAATACTTTTCGTTTCTAGTTTAGTTATTTGGAAATTTTTTAAAATGCCAAAATGTAAAAAAAAAAGGTATAATTATTAATTAATTTAAATATTTTTATTTAATATTGAGTAATTAAATTATTAATTAATTTTATTAAATATTTATATTTAACTTGATTAATAATTTCTTGTTGCCCGATTCTACAGTTGTGATTGTTTGTTTCCATATTTTGGGTTTTGTTCCATCTGATTTAATCTTGATGTTTTACCTTGATTAATTGATGATGTGTATACATGATGCTTTATCGTGAATATTTTTGATTCTTTGTAGCTTTTATCACGATGCTTTTTCGTGAATGTTTGAAGATTTTATCGGTTGTTACTTTTACATGATGATTTTCCATGTATCTGCTACTTTCTTACATGATGATTTTTCATGTATCTGTACTTTCATATGTGATGCTTTGCCACGTATCTTTGTTGTTTTATGTTCGTGATATTTTCCACGTACCTTCGTATCTTACATGATGTTCTTGCCATGTATTGTGTACTTGTTGACCATGATGCTTTGCCACGTATGTTGTTGCTTTCTATCTGTTCTTGATATTGTCTGTGGATTTTTACACGATGCTTTATCGTGAATGTTGTTGTTTTATATCTGTGATGCTTTACCACGTGTACTTTGTGTTGATGATATTATTCGCGATGCTTTTCCGTGAATATTGTTGTTTTATACCTGTGATGTTTTGCCACGTGTACTTTGTGTTGATGATATTATTTACGATGCTTTGCCATGAATGTTTGTGGATTTTATTTATTTTCGCTTCTACATGATGTTTTTCCATGTATGCTTTGTACTTTGTATCTGTTGATTCACATAATGCTTTACCATGTGTATGCTGTGGATTTTATGTGTTGATGACACCATACATGATGTTCTTGCCATGTGTTGTGTACCTTAGTGATTGTTCATAAGTCTACCATCCCAAGAATTGGATAAATAGGGGCAACCCACTGCAAAATACAGAACATTGGGGAAAGTTATCTAAGACCATGACATGGCAAGCTGCTTCCAACTTTCTTTCAAGGAGAACATTTTCAAAGACTAAAAAAACTAGGGCAAGATAAGTCACAGACTGAGGTAATATGAGATACAGAGGGGCAAATCTTCTCTATGCCATCAAGCTACTTAAACAGTTCACTTGTACGTCAGCAATAATTAAATTCAAGACGAGTGCCAGGGAATCATGCTATCACCCCATCAAATAACCTTTTTCCTTTTGACAAGAGTCTTACTGCAAAAGAACCCTTCCATCCATCACCCACATCAAAGGCATGTTGGAAAATTTGAAATCATTGCATAAATCATTCTCATGCATTAATCATTGTAAGTCCTGTGTTTTTTTCGATTGTCGAATTTTTAGTAAAACAACATGTTGTTAGCAAGATGTTAAACCAGATGTTCTACCATTACAGTCAGACATAATGTTCTGCATGATGTTTTGACATGTTCTAGGACATGTTATACCAGAAAGTTAAGGCATGACTATTTTGGTATTTTTAGTGTGATTTTTGAGTGTGCTCTGATGCACGCGTGGGTGAATTTCATGGGAGTATATTGTGGAAATTTCTATTATGACATATTCTGTTAGTTTTCATAAAAAGGCTCAAGGAGCCTTTTTAGGAAAGTTTTTATTTTACTCCTATCATTGTGTAGATTGATTTGCAGTGAGTTAAAACTGATTGCTGCTATTTGTGCGCCTCAAGAAGCCCAAGTACACTGGGTTTGAAGGCTATTTAAAGTGAAGACCAAACCCTATTGATGTAGAGAGCATAATGTGAAGAATTTTAGAAATAAATATTAGTCGTTGTTTTGGTCGGTCTTTAGGGTTTAGTGCTTATTAATTGTATATCACTCATATATCTTCTGATGCATTGAGGCTGAATGAATGTTCATTATTCATTGCTCACTCTAAAGCTTTTAAGCAAGAGTGTATTGTTCTTATTTGAGGCTTTTAAGAAAAATCAAGTATTGTCTTGGAAGTGTGCTATTTCTATCTTTGTGTAATTGTTGAATTGTCATTGGGATTATGATTGATTAGGGAGTGAGAGGGGGATCTCATATCTAGAGGGTGTCTAGGTAGAAGTTAGGCAAGAAGTTGTAAATGGGCGAGTTTAGCTTTGAACTAATACTATCATAGTGAATTTCTTTCCTGGCTTGGTAGCCCCCAAACATAGGTGAATTGCGCTGAACTGGTTTAACAATTCTGGTATTAATTTTATGTTTCTGTTATTTAATTTTCTACATCTTTTACTTGTGAGATCAAACTGTTATTGATCTTGGTGTTGTGACATCTATCTCGACATTTGGTATCTGCGTGCCAGAATTTCAATCATGCTGCTTCGCTCTAGCGTTTAGCCATGCATATCATATCATGCATCGAGCATATGCCCATAGCATAAAGGATCAAACATCTAAAACCAATCCTCGTTTTCTAGTTCATTTTCAAAATCTAGATTAATGATCACAGAGATATTCAAAGTCCAATTTTTTTGGCACCTGTAATATCCTAATTTTTACCCCTAAGATCCCACATATCATTTGCATTTCATATCACAAGCAAGATCACAAGCTTTGGTTCTCTTGTCTTCCACTGCATGTTTGTCTATGAGGGATATCATTGGGCACCCTTGTTTTCTTGTATACTTGGTGTTTGTTTATGCTTATTTTTACTAACCCTTAATTAAAATCCAAAAAATATATTTGTTTTCTTTTTCTTTACTAACTCTTTTTTAGGAAGATAATTTGGGTCATGAATACCAATAACAGTTCCTCCAGCTCGAATGAAATTCAACTGAAGAAGTCAAAGTTAATATGCAAATAATTCAAAATCATTTCATCAAAAGTTTTTCAAGATTTGGTCGACTTTTATTTAAGAGACTCCAAGGTTCATGTGTTTATTTCCATGTCTTCTTTTACAAGTCAGAAAAGTTGAGCCAGGGCTAAGACAAAACATCAAAAAACAATTTTTCATACATTTTCACTGTGTTAATCGATTAACACATTTGTACATGCAAATGGTTAATCGATTAACCAGTGCGTTTTTTTGTGAAAATGAGCAAAATTCAAATTCTGCAGCATTTTGACACCAATTTTCAAATATGTTATCATGAGAATATTCTAGATCACCTCATTATAATTCCCCTACCTCATCACAATTAATTCCCACCATACACCTTCACTAATCACTATTTGGTCTTGATTTTGTCTCCAAATTCAAATTCCAAGCCTAATTTTGGTTCCAAACCACCAAAATTTCCAAGCCTAAATTCTATAAATAGAGGCCCTATTTCATTCATTCTTCAAGCTTTGATAGCCAAATTCACCATGCTAAAATTTCTCTTAATTCCCTTCAACTACCAAATTCACCAAAGCTCTTTCTTGTTTTGAAAGTTAGTAAGTTCTTTATTGGAACTTACTAATCGTTGAGCTAAAACCATCATTCAATCATTTTTTTTAATCATCAATTACAGTAGATCAAGGCTTTGGAGTGCGGTTCTTGAAGTTAATTTGAAGTAATTTCAGATTTGAAGTGGTAAACCCTCATTCAACCATTGTTATTCTTGATTCATTTTCCATAATATGATCTACTATTGATTCTTGTTGCTTGATCTTTGGATCTTGCAAATTGTGTTTTATTGGTGTTATTTGTTGTTGTTTTACTTGAATTTTCGTGCTAATTCTCATTCATGATCATGTGGTGTTTGAAGAAATGTTTGGATCATGAATGCTAATTTTTTTTCAAATTTATTCGCTCTCTTAGCAGTGTTAATCGATTAACACATTTGCGCATGCAAAAGGTTAATCGATTAACCAGTGTCAAGAATGTGTTTTTTTCTTGTTTTTGGGACTGTTTTGGTTATTTCCTCTTCTTCTTCCCTTTACTTTTGATTTTTTTCCTTGGTTTGCACTTTCAAAGGTCCTATTCCTCTTTAAATTCAATAGACTTAGGGTGTAGATGAAGTTGGATAAATATTCACTAATTCAAATCTATATTTAAAGTGAATTGTTCAGTTCATTTTAGGTGCTTTGAGTTAATGATATGTTTAGTGCGTTAATCCACCAAGATGAGTGGTTGAACTTAAATATGGAAGGATTTTATAAATGTGATTTAATTTTGCTTTTCCCTCTCCTCTTCCTCTTTTTATTTTGATCGATGAAAACCTTCGATATCATTGGAACTTGTTTCAAGTTCTTGATGAAGATGGGATTGTTATCTCTTTTCTTTTCGTGCGATATTGCTTTCGGAAAGTGATATACATATCACTTCTCTAGCACGCATTAGCAATAACATTTTTATTGACCGACCTCAGGTAGTCGTGGCTTCTAGATAAGCCCGATTACGACTGGTTAACATAGCGTTAAATTGTCCCGTATTGAAAAATGATAATTCGTGGCTCAAACTTATGTTTGAAAGTCCAAGTATGGTTTATTATTTGTCTTGGGTCCACTACTTATGAAACTTGTTGTTAGGATGCTTTGATTTTATCAATCCTTCGATGAGTCTTCATTAACTTTGGCTTAAGTTCATTATTTGACCATCGTTGATAATTTGTTCTAACAACTAATCACTAACTCACTAACAATATTATTGTACTAATTTTGTTTATGTTTCCTTTTGTCTCCCTATCTCTCTTTTATTTTTATGCTCCATCGTTATCATATCATATCGTATTTTTGTTTATGCTTCCGCTATTTTTCCTTTATTCAATTGGACCATTTATTTATGTTTGTGCACTTTTTCTTTTGTCCATTTGGATGAAAAACATTAATAAAGGCTTAAACCCCCTAAAAACTTGTTCTCTTAATGATGGACTATGGTTACTATCCTTTGCATTGGACATGGAATGTTGGACCTAGAACTAGGATCTTAACCTATGCTTGGAAGTTTGTGATGTTAAACTTTGGATATTTGGGTACTTGAAGTTCTCCTTTGAAAAATTATTTTGATTAAGACCTAATCTAAAAGAATTGATGCTTATGTTATGAAGCTTGCTTGTGTGGGGTAGATTGTTCTTATCCTTAGCTTTTATCTTTATGCAATAGGATAATCCCTTCTTCTCTACCCATTCTTTAATTTTCAAAATCTTCTCCCTTTTTCAAAACCTTCTTGTTTTCAAACCGTTTTCGTGATAAAACCTTGACTTTGTTCAAGTGTTTTTTTTCAAACTTTTTTTCTTTAATAAATGTCAATCAATGTTAATCATATTTTTACCAATTTCAAAAAGACATAAAATATATAAAAACTCACCAACTCTTTTTGTGTCTTTGTGCACTTTTTCTTTTAAAACTTTTTCATAAGTTTAGACATTAGTCATCTCTTTAAGCGGAATTATTTGCTTGAAATGACGACTTGTCTTTACATTTAAAGTCAATCATAACAGATATTTTTTTGTTATTTGTACCACGAACTACTGGGTTTTGATCCTATATTGCAATTTATGGGTACGTAGGCATGAGGCTCAAGAAGTCTCTCCAAACACAAAAATATAAAAAAATGTTTCTCTTCTCATCTCCCCAATCTCATTTCAAGCAAACCTTTTCAAACCAAAAAGCGTAGATATTTCAAAGAGTTCCTATAGAGTATTTTAGACGTTTTGGGTGTTAACACCTTCCCTTTGCGTAACCAACCCTCTTACCAGTCTCTGTTATTTGTTCTTGTTTTAGAACTTGTTTATATTTTGTTCACTCTTTTTCTTTTCCTTTTGGATAAAATAAAAGTGTGATGACAACTCTTGTATTTTTGAGTTAAGTTAATCAATAGCTTACACTCACAAATTTCCCCACTACAACACCTACTAAAAATTGAGGTTTGTCCATCGAGGAAACCTTCTTTTATGGTTATGTGAGAAGTTGTAACCGTTCATCTGTTATTGTTCAGTGAGAAGCCGGAACATATTTTTACTCTGTGAGAACCCGAAGTTATTTTTGTTCTGTGAGAAGTCGGAACCATTTTTTTTACTCTGTGAGAACCTAAAGTCATTTTTATTCTGTGAGAAGTCAGAACCTTTTTTTTTACTCTGTGAGAACCCGAAGTCATTTTGTTATGTGAGAAGCCAGAACCTTTTTATGATTATGTGAGAAGCCTTAACTCATCTCTCGTTATTCTACGAGAACTCAGAACCATGGTTATGTTAGAAACCGTAACCCGACATTAATTCATTATGTGAGAAGTAGGGACCTCTTCTTAATGGTTATGAGAGAAACCATGACCTATCATCTGCGATGCTCTAAGAAGAACCACATCTCATTTGAAATTTCTTTACTATGTGAGAACTCAAAGTCATTTCAGTTTGTTATGTGAGAACCCGTAACTCATCTGTTAATATTCTGTGAGAAGTCGAAACATTTTTTACTCTGTACGAACCCGGAGTCATTTTTGTTCTGTGAGAAGCCATAACCTTTTTTTACTTTGTGCAAACCCAAAGTCATTTTTGTTCTATGAGAAGCCAAAACTCTTTCTTACTCTGTGCGAACTCAGAGTCATTTTTGTTATGTGAGAAGTCAGAGCTCGTTTTTTTACTCTATGAGAACTCGAAGTCATTTTTATTCTGTGAGAAGCCGGAGCTTTTTTTTAGTCTATGAGAAACTAGAGTCATTTTTGTTCTGTGAGAAGCTGGAACCCTTTTTTTACTCTGTGAGAACTCGGAGTCACTTTTTGTTCTGTGCGAAGTCGAAACCCTTTTTTTTTACTCTGTGCGAACCCGGAGTTATTTTTGTTATGTGAAAATCCTTAACCCTTTTTATGGTTATGTGAAAATCCTTAACCCAACTCTTGTCATTCTATGAGAACCTGAAACCATGGTTATGTGAGAAATCGTAACCCGAAATTTTTGTTCTGTGAGAAGTCGGGACCTCTTTTTTACTCTGTGTGAATCCATAGTCATTTCATTTTAGTTCTCTGAGAAGATGGAACCGTTTCTTTTATTCTATGAGAAGTCGAAACTCCTTTCATTACTCTGTGAGAATCCAAAGCCATGCCATCTGTTACAGTCAATCATCCCATTTTGTTCTATGAGAACCCAGATCTTACCCTTTATTACACAAAATATCAATAACCTTTTTCTTCAAAGTAACCCCACCGAGTCATTTTAGCCTACTTCACCTAATCCCCAACAAACATCATTGGCAGTCATCTCAATAAATCCCCACAGAGTCTGGTTCACATTTCAAATTCCAAACCAATAAATAGAGTCCCGCGTACATGCATCACATATCTTATCATGTCATATGCATTCAGGATCAAAATTCGGGTCTTCTTAATACTTAATCATCTCCCACTGCGATCATATGAAGAATAACCTTCTTCATACTCTCTATTCGAAGATACTTAAATAGGGGCAACATCCATACCCTAATTTTGACCCTGAATCACCGAATCAATACATATCATAATATTTTCATCATCTAAGCATCATATCCATTATTCATGTCATCTAACTATTGTGCATACAAAATAGGTGTCTTTTGCTTGTTGTCTAAGCTTAGGTTCACAAGGTTTAATCCAGGTTCATCATGTTCTCAGATCAAGTGCGTGCGTGGTGTCAGTTGAAATTCAGTGGAAGTTTGACCTAATTTTGGTAAAAAAAAGTGGTTTACTTCATTATCAAGTTGTGAAGCTATGTCAAAATCAAGTTGTTTCAGGGTAGATAATCATCAGGGCCAACTCACTTTCAATTAGGGTTCTGGTGCAGTGGCAGTGCAGTTCATATCATAAGTCATCATTGTTATGAGTCATTGTCAGGGCAAGGAACTATCAGTTTCAAGAAATTTATATCTTAAGATCATCAATTCATTTCCAAAATCGGGTTTTATGCCAATTCAAGTTATCTGATAAAATTAGTTGCAGAGCCATCAAGTGTCAAGGCATTTGGTCCATATTTTAAGTCATTTGCAAGTCCTGATTTTGCGGTTCATGTTCTTATAATAGGAGAATTCAAGCTTGCTATTCAATTCAAGATCATTTCAAGATGGAATCATGATGTGGTCTTATTTCTCATGGAATTGGTTCAGGGTTTCAATACATTTTTGGTTTGATTTTAATGAAGAGTTCAAGATACTGAAAAGTAGTTTTAAGAAAAGATGGTTGCTTCAAGGGTTGATGTTACATTTTTCTGGGATGCTCAATTCTTGTAAGACTTAATTGGATCAGAGTGATTGTGTTTTGATTACTAGATTTCAATCCAAGGATCATGAGTGTATGATTCGGCAATCTTGAGAATTGGGACTTTTTTGGGCTATTTAGTCTTTTGTGAAAATTGTCGTTCCAATATACTTACTTTCATCCCATTCCAAAAGACAATGTCCAGAGATAAACTTAAATGTTTGATTCAAAATTCAATTCTATTTCAAGTCATCAATCTCTAATTTAAAATTTAAATTCCTAATTATGAACTTATACCAATTCAAGTTCAAATTCATGGCAGGATTTCAATTCAAGATCCAAAATTCAAATTCCATGTCAAAGGTTTCACCCAAGATTCAATTTCATATCCATTTCAAATTCATTCTAATATTCAATTTCATATCCATTTCAAATTCATTTCAAGTTTCAAGTTTCAATTCCATACCCGTTTCAAATTTATTTCAAGTTTCAAGTTCATAACCACATTTCAAATTTATTCCAAATTCAAGGTCAAAGTTCCAAGTTTCATTCAAGATTCAAGTTACAATTTCTATTTAAAATTCAATTCCAAATTTCATTCCAAGTTGTGAACTTCATCATTCCAAATTGCAATTTCATGTCAAGTTCAAATATTCAAATTAAAGTTCAATCCAAATGACAAGCTCAAACATTCATGTCCAAATTTATAAGTTAAGTTTCGTGACATATCCGTGTTAAAAAATACAAGTTCCATTCAAGAACCAAATCCTATGCTAAATTACAAATTCATTCTCATTCCAAATTCAATTCAAAGTTACATTCCAAAAATCATGCCAAAGTTACAAAGTCCAATTTTTTTCAAGCCCATTACCAATTATAACAAAAATGCCAAAAAAAAAAAATAGTCAAAGAACACAACCCAAACACCTTCCAAGGCACATTCTCAACAAAGAAATAACAAGCCATTACATATTAGTTTCTGCAATACAATTCATTCACAAAGCCATCTTCAATGAGCATTATGCTATTACACGACCCACCTTATTGTTATCCTCACAAAGTTGCTACCTAAAACAATCAAGCCACAAGAAACTATACAAGCCAATATATACAAGCATATTACAAAATAAATAATTACACATCAAGCCAAATTCATAAACGACGAACGTGCAACCTTCGCAAAGCAACATAAAGGTACGTGAAAACACCAAAACGACTAACAAACCTGTAAAACCATGCCAAAACAAACAACATATGCGTAAAAAAATCCAGACAAGCCATTTTCTAAACGAGCCAATACATACACACGCTTCCAGCTACAACACAAAGACCTGTAAGTCGACAACCATTACACCAAAACCTGCCTGCACAAACGTATAACACCACAACACCAAATACTCACTGCAAAATAAAGTACAAAACAAAAATGCAATGAAAATCGCCAAAACAACATGAATCACTCACCTCAAACCTCTTCTATAAATTAAGACTATCTATTGCTCATTCTCCAAGATTTTGATGAGCCAAAGTTACTATGCCTCAAAACACTTTCTTCTATCTTCAACCATGAATCCATTTAACCTTCAAATCCATAAATTTTTTCAACCTTAAAACACAAAACCATTGAAACTGCAAAAGCATAATACCACCGAACTTAACCTTTCTTCCATCTTCATGCAAACTTTAAATCACATTACACAACCACAACACAACATAACTAGTTGAATCACAAACTGATCAAAATGAAAGCGCAGGAAGGAAAACTGTGATTATTGGCGTTAACTACTGCTATGTTCACCAACGATGCCATTCAATTGCAGTCATCACTGTGAAGAAGCCACCGCAACTTATGATCACCCATCCATAATAGTTATCGTGACCTTGCCTTCGTGCGCTGCTGTAGCATTTTCGTTTGCGAAGCATAGAGTAAATAGGGGAAAACACGTCATTGAGAAGAAAAGATGAAAAGTGATTTTCACCCTTGTAAGTTGATCACCTTGTGCATCCCCATCAACCTCAAGGTCACCATACACAACATTTATAGCTTACTCTTTTTCTTTCTTACAATGAGACTTATTCGATCAGCTATTTCTAATTGATCATCTAAAAGACTAGCCCCATTTTACTATTACACACGTAATTAAAAAACTGATTTAATTATTTTATCGTTTCCATGGTTCATTTACTTGTTTATAATTGTCTATTTTGTTTGTATGTTTACCGTTCTTTCTTTTCCCCATTCAAAAAGATGTACTCTTATCCCTATGAAGTGTAAAAATAATTTTATCGCTTTCTTTATTTTGACCAACCTCTTTTCTTAATCTTTGGCTTATGTTTCATTGCATTTTAACATCTTGCATTTGCATAGCATAGTCCTTACAGGGGATCAAGTGATTGTTTTTGTATCATTCAAGAGGAGAGTCTTTATTGGCTTCAAGCTCAAGCAAAGGCATTGGTACAAGCCGTCAAGTGGGTATTATTATCATGAGGTGATCAAAGATCCTAGAAAGGAGAGGTGTTCCATAGTTCATTGTCAAAGAACCATCAGAGGGTTGTAAAGGGGTTCATAAGGTCTCATCATTGGTATAAGCATGAGGTAGAAGTTTGTTGATTACCTCAGAGTTTATAGTGGAATGGAAATGGTCACTCAGTTCATCTGCACAATGCCTAGGCAAAAAGGATGAAATTAGGGTTTCACTTTTGATTAGGATAAATTTGTTTTTTTGGAGAAAGACTTGTTTCCATGGTCTTCCATATGCCCTAAGGTGTTTGGGTATGGGATATTGATCATCAACTTTAATCAGAAGAGCTTCAATTGATCAGTTAATTGAAAATCAGGAGATTTGGGGAAAAGTCAATTGTGCAGTGAAAAAGTCAACTCCTGACTTTTTGGGGTCAAGATCATGTTCCTCAAGTGCAATATGGCAAATGGATGGAATTTGATCAAGAAAAGTCAAAGGAATCATGAAAAATCAAGAATTGTTGAAAATTGTCATTTTAAGAAAATTAGAGTTCTAGAACTTTCTATTTATGGAAAGTTTTATGGTTGAAGTAGTCATCTTCAAGACCATTTTTCTTCATTGTCAAGGTTTCAAATGGACTGGGATCAAGCATCAAAGTTGTTCCTTGTATTTCAAGCTTTCTTTTAAGTACCAATTCATAATCATATGATACTTGGAACTCAAGTTATGATTATTCAAAGTTGGAGATTTTTAATGACTTTAAAGTTGGCAAGTTGGACAAATTTTTGCACTCACTTTACAAGCCAATTTTCATCACTTTCTTGATGTCAAATGGACTTGGATCAATTTTCTAGAGTGTTTAGCGTATGCCCTTTGGGCGATATGCGATGCATTCGCTCTCGAGTCATAGTCTTTAGTGCAACATTGTTGCACCCCAAAATTTGCCTAACCTTTTTCTTACTTGGTTTATGTTTCATTGCATTAGCATATCATTGGTCTAGCATTTGCATAGCATAGAATTATTCATTTAGCAGGGGATCAAGTGTGGTTTACATCAAGAGGAGCCTGTCTAGAGGTCTTATTCAAGCTTGAGAGGTCACCAAAGTCATTAGAAAGTGGGTTGTGTTCTTGAGAAGTTTGGATGCTGGTATATGGTTCATCTCCTAACCTGGAGGCCAATTGAAGATCATCAGTGGGTTGTGAAGCCTTGGTCATGGATAGTATATGTGGATAGAGCTCATGGAGTGCCTTGAGGGTCATGGTGGAGCTTAGGCAAGTCATTATGCTAAGTGTGAAGAGCCACAGTTGAGGGTGTTGCAATTAGGGTTTTTGTCTGGTCAAACTTGAGTCAACTATGCAATTGAGGAGGATCAAAGCCTATTTCTAAGTCATGGTGTTCATGTAATGTTATGTTGAGGCATTTTAGATGTCATTCCAAGATCAATTCAAGAAGAGTTCAAAGTGAGAGGAGTTGCTAAACTAGGATTCTCAGGGTAAAATCCCCTGTTTAGTGCCTAACTTCAAGACCACTTATCTCAAGATACAAGTTTCATCTCAATTTTTGACCAACATGATACTTGTAGAGCATGTTCTTAGCTTTAATTTGAGTACTACAAGTACTTGGTTGGATTTATAGAACTCAAGTTATGATCCAGACAAATTACATGTCATCAGATGAATGTGAATTTTATCTGTGAAAGTCCACCAACTTCCAAGGAACTTTTGACCTAGAAGAATGTTTCTCCTCAACTTTTGGCAAACATTAAAGTTGTAGGTCTTGGTCTTATCTTTCCAAATTGTACTAGAAGTCTTCCATCTGATTTGTAGAACTCAAGTTATGAGGTTTACAAGTTAGGGATATTTTGGGAAAGTGAGATTATAGGTCATTTTGGATTATGGGTCATTTTCACTATCTTGTAAGCTTCAAATGAGGTTTTGTCCAACACAAAACTTGCTCAAAATGGTATTTTAAGGACAACCATGTATCCATGAGGCATTGATTTGGCTTAGAACAAGTGTTGGTTTGAAGGAATTTGACAAAGGCATTTTTAAAGGCATTGATGAAGGAAAAATTCAAAATAATTCACAAGTGTTCAAAAAATCACAAATTAGTGCATACTTTGAGTGGAAACAACTTTTTGGACACAATGGCATGTTAGAAAATCAGTTTGAAGCATATTTCATGGACTTTCACTTTGTTACTTCATGGTGAAGTTACACATCCAAGATCCACCATGGGATGAAATTGAGGACTCAATCCTGTCCATTCATACTCAGCAAGTCATGAGCAAGATATTTGAAGCTTCTTGAAGGCAGAAACAAGGGAAATTCGTGGCTTCCATGTTTACACTTTGAAGAAAAAATTAGATTTTGGATATCTCAAATTGGGCTTTCATTGGGCCTAATAACTGTCCAAACAGATAATATATAAGTCTCAGGTCCATTCCAGATCACTTTTGGAAGCAGTTTGGTGGAGAAATCAGTTGTGGCAGTTAGAGCTTCAAGCTTCAAAAGTGGATATCATGTTTTGAGTTCAAGGACATTTCAAGGAAAATTGAGGATTCTAATAGCTTCATTATTCATCCTTGAAGGTTTCTGCATAGTTTGGCATCAAGATTCACACTACAACTACTCCAATTTCAAGCTACACCTCAGGTTTTTATCTTTCAAATTCTCTCTGATTCCAGTCTGTTTTAGATAGAATTGAGCATGTGGTTAGGTTTAGGGAAGATCATAGATGGATTTAGGTTCATAATTTTGGATGTTAGAGACAAATTAGGATGTGATCCAAATTCTGTTGAGCTTCGTAACTACTTGATCTTGAGGTATTAGGATGATTTGAATAGCTTAGGATGATCTCTGAAGAGTGAGGAATAGATCCATGGCTTTAATTTGAAGTTTGATGATGATTGTGGAATGGCATACTTTCTGTTTGGCTTCGATTCTCTTTGATCATTGAGAGTTAGAGAAAATGGATTGCATATTTGAAATCCTTGTGAAAAAATGAAGAGATCCATATAAGGTTTAACATGATTTGATGACCTGCAATTCATGCTTTCGCCGGGGAAGACGGTTGCTCAGCCACCGGAACCACCGTGAATCAGTTCCCTCCAAGTTCAGTTTGAAGGGGGACGATGACCAAGAGCCATTGGATCTGTGTGAAAAGAAGACTTTGTAATCCAATCGTACGCATGTGATTCACCCTCAGATGTTGACCCTTGACCAAGCCAAAACGAGGCGTTTCATTAATATGACCTGACTGCTAGGTGGCGCGCGCGTGAGCATCAGATTAGCTGACCTAGTCCCCTGATCCAAAGGCTGTTGTATTTTCCTGGCTTTTGTTTTTCTTTTATTCATTTTTGATTTTCTTAAATTACTTTCTTCATTTTTAATTCATAATAAATAGAATAATGATCAGAAAAATGTGAAAAAAATATGAGAATGCTCTTGATTTAATTTCTGTTTTTTTTTTATGCCCTTGGATTTTATTTTTGTGCATTTTCCAATTTATTTGCTATTTTTCTATTTTCTTTAATTCTTTTAATTTAGCATTTTGAGCTTGTTAATTGCTGATTTTTGTATGCTTTTTTGGTATAGAATTAGGACTTGATATTTTGCTGGCTGGTTGTAGACATCTTGATGAGATTGTAGGATTTTTATCCTAATTTTTAGATAACTCTAAGTTCTATTTTGGAGTAGGGTTTTAGAGGCTTCCCCTTTTGGCCTTTCATTTGACAAACATTGGTTTAGATTTTCTTTAGAGACCTTAAACATTGATTTAGGCTCTGATCCTGTTACCCTAGGTTCCCAATACATTTAGGGTCCCTTAGAAAAATTCATAGATTTTTAGAAGTTGATTTAGTATTTTAATTGGATTTAATACTTAGGTGGTTTTTAGGGCGCTTCTAACTTAGTGCTTCCTCTAGTTGAACTTCAACAGTGAGCTTTAGGTGATACTAAGCTTCCTATCCTTTCTTGATAGAATGGAAGTTAGGTATATACCTCATTAGGACCTTGTTGAATCCTTGATAGAGCTTTAGATTCCCCTAGTCAAGGTGGTCCTGGTGGCTAGTTTGTAGGATTCCTTAGAAGTGTTGTGTTGCCTTCTGTCCCCTATGTGATTTCTTCCTTGGGCTTTACCCTGCCCTCTTTCTCCAAGTCTTGAAGAGGAGCCCTCCTGGGAGAGCCTAATCCTTCCTTTGGTTGGATTTTATGCATTCCTCAGGAGGTTAAGCCTTGAATTGACATTCCCCAATATAGTACATTTCTTTGGTTTGTATTATCTTTCTCTTTCAAGTCTTGATGAAGAGCCCTCCTGGGAGAGCCTAATCCTTCCCTTGGTTGGATTCTGTGCATTCCTCAGGAGGTTGAGCCTTGGATTGGCATTCTTGGCATGGTATATTCCCTTGGTTTATATACTGTCATCCATCTCAAAGTCCTTTTCTTAGGATCCCTCTTGGGAGAGCCTAATCCTTCCCTTGGTTGGATTCTGTGCATTCCTCAACAGGTTGAGCCTGAGATGGACACTCTGTGTTGATAAACTTTAAACCAGTTATCTTAGATTGATATATAGGACTAACACCCAGTCTTTTTCTGTCCTATCGACATAGGATCCCTCTTGGGAGAGCCTAATCCTTCCTTTGGTTAGATTCTGTGCATTCCTCAAGAGGTGGAGCCCATGATGGACTCTGGTGTTTATACACCTCCAACCTGATGTAGCCTAGGATGATTTCCTTGTTGCTCATTTTGGTTTCTCTCCCTTGTTTGGATTGCTTGATGCATTAGAATAGGTTCATGTTTAGAATATCTTGGGTTAGGGACATGACTGCTTAGAGGTTGAGTGGGTCTCCCTCTGCTTGTTTGCATTAAGGGTTGAGGTGATCCCTCCCTTGCTTGTGTGTTGTTTTTCTTTTTATCTGTGTGTTTGCATTAGAGGTTGAGTCTATCTCCCTCTGCTTGTCTGTTACTGTTTGGCTTTGCTTGTTGGCTGAAGGTTGAGTTTGTCTCCCTTGCCTGTGCCTTGTGTTGCTTTTATTTGCTTGCTCTAGAAGTTGAGTTTGGCTCCTTCTACTTGTATTGCTGCATTGCATGCATTTTACTTACAGTTTTATTCTTTCAGATTATTTCTCTTGCTGTTGCTTTCCTTTGCCATGTTCCCCTAGAGACTTGATAACGCGAAATCATATCGTTTATTTGGCTTGATTTACATGCATTTATTTGTGACTATTGCTAATTTATCTTGATTTACGTTGCATTATGCGGTTAATTTACTTTGTTTTGCAGATTTTAGAGGATTTGGATTAAAGAAAGAAAAGAAGCCGAAATGGAAGGAAAAGAGAGAAGAAAAATACAGAAAATAGCAGAAAACAGAATTTGTGACTGTCACGGTCGTCACGGCCATGTCACGACCGTCACAGCCTTCACGATCGTCACGGCCATGTCACGACCGTCATGCTTCTCACGCTTGTCACAGATCCCTCACAACCGTTACGCATCAAATAACAGAAGTTCGTTCAAGACAGAAGTGGCCACGAGCACTTTCCTCCTTTTCTCCTACTTTTTCTCCACTCATTGCCCACTACTGGAAGTTACTCCCACTCCCTCCATAATTCACCCATGATCTCTGGAAGTTGAAGAATGAATTATTTCCTATAAATAGGCCTTAGATTCAGAGTTTTGAGGGAGGCCTTCGACACATCGAAGTGCTGCCAAATTTACGTTCTTGCATTAATTTCCCATTTCCTTTCCTTTTTATTTTCATTTGTATCGCCGTATTTCTTCCTGTACCTTTTAATTCTCGCCAAAGTAGAATCCTGCCGACATTGTGGAGGACTACTCAAGAATTCAAGATCAGTACGATTTACAGGTTTTTATCAATTGAATTATTATTTTATTTCTGTCAGTATGCATGTTTCATTATTTTGTTGTTTATGTTTATTTTCATTTACGTTAATTATCATGTCTAGCTAAATTAGTTTTATCGGTATGTAACTGAATTAGTAGGATAGGATTCGATAGTAACCGGCATCTTCCCCTTTTCTACAAACAACCTTTCTGGCCGTAGTTTTTAATCTAAATTCTAAATAAACCTTTGTCACGACAGTGAGAAGCTATTTACGGTGGTTTTGCCACGACAGTGGGAAACCATATTAAGGTACGAACCAACAAGCGACAGCTGCGGTTAGTCCAGATAGTAAAAACTAGGCATTGATTTTAGATACAGCGAGAGCGCTTTAAAAGAAATTAGAATCTATTTGTTTACAAAAAGTAGTTTTAACCCCGAATGGGACAGCGAAAGCGTACATTCGGCCCTTAGAATTATGACCCGAGTCAACAACCATCGTGAGACGAAGGTCTTTAAACGAGTAAGTTCTGCTGAAAAGTGTTTGCAATAGACAAAAAGACACCGGTAACCTGCTGAATTCCCGATAGCTAAAGCGTTACATACCGATATTCCTTTACCGCATTTCTTTAAACCAAAAATCTTTATTTCCTTTGCATTTAATTTCATCCGCATTTAACTTTCCAAATTCCATTAGCCTTAGCTTTACGCCGTAGCAATAAATAACGGTAGATTGACATTGGTCTCTGTGGGTTCGACAATCTTTTATATTACTTCGATATTTCCGTGCACTTGCGGACGCATCAAGTTTTTGGCGCCGTTGCCGGGGACCAACAGGCAATATTGTGATTCCATTTTTGCATA
Source organism: Lathyrus sativus (assembly GCA_963859935.3). Lineage (NCBI taxonomy): Eukaryota > Viridiplantae > Streptophyta > Magnoliopsida > Fabales > Fabaceae > Lathyrus > Lathyrus sativus. The sequence goes on along the minus strand of OZ012740.1, from coordinate 487,187,274 downwards.
GTATAGACTAAGGCACTCCTATCTAAACCATTATGTATAACCCATATTTCCCTTATAACTACCACCCTCCATATTATAACTACCACCCCCAATATTTCGAGGAACCACAAATTCCGCTTAAATCCGACCTTGAAATATTATTAGAAGATTTCAATACTACGCACTCTCACCCAAATTCCCTCTATGATGATGACTCCCAATGTTTTGAGGAAACGCAAGATTTTGATACATCCAACCTCGAACTACTACTAGAAGAATTCAATGAGACGTCTACTCACGCTAGGATAGAATTTATGATGGAGCGCTTTGTGGAGACACAAACTCTCCAAAACGAAGATTTTAGAAGACAACATCTCCAAATTAATGAAGACCTTAGGCAGATGAACGTTATTGTCGATTCCCTCGCAACTCACAGCGAGACTTTGGAGACTCAGACCTCCCTGCTTAGACAAACACCTCTAGCACCCTTCCCAGAAGGACATGTGAATGTTGTAACAACCGTTAATGAAGAACAAATAGAAGATCCTAGGGAGATTGACGATGAGCCTGAGGAGAGTTTTGGTGAGAAAAACATACATATTGAGAAAAATCCACCGACACCAACCGAAAGGGAGGTTGTCGAAGAGGTAGAGAAGGAAGCACGTATCGTTGCTCCTCCTCCCTATACCCCACCTATTTCTTTCCCACAAAGGTTTGCAGAAGTTAAGGTAGACTCCCAATCCAAAACATATGTGGAGGTATTGAAAAATATACACACCAATGCACCTTTGTCTAAGGCCCTTCATAGAAAAAGAAAATTCGAGGACCGTGAAACTAGGGTCATTATTACTGTTAAAAGGGTACGATTAACTTTTGAGGTGGTGGATGAAATAACAAAGCCCAAATTTGAAAAGCTGATACGCAGAATAGATCCAGAACCACCACCACGCGTTCAAAACAAGAAACCACCCTACAGAAGAAAGAAACGAAAAGGTGAGGGATATGAGAGATGGCTTGATAAGTGGCCATGGAAACCGAAGACTATACAAAGTTCGATCGAGGAACCATCCTTGAAAGAACCGCCATGAGTACTTGCACTCCTTAGCCGTCGAGCTATCGACGCTAAACAAAGCGCTGTGTGGGAGGCAACCCACAAGGTCTTTATTTTAATTTGTTTGTTTAAATTTGCAGAAAATAAAGAAATGTATCGCTTGTTACTCCTTAGCTATATCTAAGCGAAAACTCTCTAGATGACGATCTGAGAAGATGAGCTATGCCCACGGACATTCCTACGAGTGTCGCTGCTGGTGGGAACACTGATGATGAGTACTTCCTCTTGACGCGAGCAACATGATGAGCTGGTTCGAGAATTACACAAACAAAGTATCTCAAAATGCCCGCCACCGAAGTAGAAGTGATCAACAAAGACAAGGATAGCAAGAGCAGTAGCATTCATACAGGTTCTATCTTTCCTTTTCCACCTTTTACTGAAACATTGAGGACAATGTTTGGTTTAAGTGTGGGGGAGGAACTCTATCGCTTTCATTTTATTGCCTTTTAGTTTGATTTATTGTTTTTATCTATTTTTAATGCTATGTCAAAATCTTTGCATGTGCTGTCGAGTCTTTATGAGTGGTTTTCGCCTGTTATTCAAACTTCCCCAAAATTTCAAATTTTCAAAATTTTAACCTCCAACAAAAACTTTTTGATTCATGACATGGTACTCTGAAAGTATATAGGCTGTTTAGGCTATGTTAGAAAAACTTGGGAAAGTTTTGATAAAATTGATATCGTCCTGACAACCTTAACCCCCTAAATATGCAAAATAAATTTGAGTACCCATTATGCCGAGACCTTAAAACTCCAGGTTCTTGCAGTAATCCCTAAGTAGTTTATTTAAGCAGTCAGCACCATCCTAAACACACTAAGTAAGAAACCGATGCAAATAAGTGTATGATCTCTAGGTTAAAATGAGAAACTAAGAAAGAAAAGAAAAAAATTATGAAGAAAAAGACATGTTCCTTCTAAGTTAGGTGCTCCTCACCCGAGCACTTAGCCTAACGGTACAAACTCTTTAAGTTCAATTGATGCTCAAGCATATTTGCAGAAAAAAATGAAATAATAATGAGATCGTAGTCACTAACAGGTCTACTTGCCATGAATGTGTATAGATAACGGGCTTAATGTGATTGCACTATAATGAAATGGGGCGAAAGAGAGCATGAGTTATAGGTTGAGTTATAATGGCTTGATTCCGATTGGTTTGCATAAGTAGGGAGTTTTTGAAATTGTGTCGTTATGATATCCTTGGTATTAATATTTAGTACCTATCGATCTAACATTAGCCTAGCAGCCACGTATGATTAGAGTTTCGTCAAGACTTTGTTTCGAACTATGCTTATTTCTTTTTACTGTGTTGGTCGATTGCTTGAGGACAAGCAATGGTTTAAGTGTGGGGATGTTTGATAACGCGAAATCATATCGTTTATTTGGCTTGATTTACATGCATTTATTTGTGACTATTGCTAATTTATCTTGATTTACGTTGCATTATGCGGTTAATTTACTTTGTTTTGCAGATTTTAGAGGATTTGGATTAAAGAAAGAAAAGAAGCCGAAATGGAAGGAAAAGAGAGAAGAAAAATACAGAAAATAGCAGAAAACAGAATTTGTGACTGTCACGGTCGTCACGGCCATGTCACGACCGTCACAGCCTTCACGATCGTCACGGCCATGTCACGACCGTCATGCTTCTCACGCTTGTCACAGATCCCTCACAACCGTTACGCATCAAATAACAGAAGTTCGTTCAAGACAGAAGTGGCCACGAGCACTTTCCTCCTTTTCTCCTACTTTTTCTCCACTCATTGCCCACTACTGGAAGTTACTCCCACTCCCTCCATAATTCACCCATGATCTCTGGAAGTTGAAGAATGAATTATTTCCTATAAATAGGCCTTAGATTCAGAGTTTTGAGGGAGGCCTTCGACACATCGAAGTGCTGCCAAATTTACGTTCTTGCATTAATTTCCCATTTCCTTTCCTTTTTATTTTCATTTGTATCGCCGTATTTCTTCCTGTACCTTTTAATTCTCGCCAAAGTAGAATCCTGCCGACATTGTGGAGGACTACTCAAGAATTCAAGATCAGTACGATTTACAGGTTTTTATCAATTGAATTATTATTTTATTTCTGTCAGTATGCATGTTTCATTATTTTGTTGTTTATGTTTATTTTCATTTACGTTAATTATCATGTCTAGCTAAATTAGTTTTATCGGTATGTAACTGAATTAGTAGGATAGGATTCGATAGTAACCGGCATCTTCCCCTTTTCTACAAACAACCTTTCTGGCCGTAGTTTTTAATCTAAATTCTAAATAAACCTTTGTCACGACAGTGAGAAGCTATTTACGGTGGTTTTGCCACGACAGTGGGAAACCATATTAAGGTACGAACCAACAAGCGACAGCTGCGGTTAGTCCAGATAGTAAAAACTAGGCATTGATTTTAGATACAGCGAGAGCGCTTTAAAAGAAATTAGAATCTATTTGTTTACAAAAAGTAGTTTTAACCCCGAATGGGACAGCGAAAGCGTACATTCGGCCCTTAGAATTATGACCCGAGTCAACAACCATCGTGAGACGAAGGTCTTTAAACGAGTAAGTTCTGCTGAAAAGTGTTTTCAATAGACAAAAAGACACCGGTAACCTGCTGAATTCCCGATAGCTAAAGTGTTACATACCGATATTCCTTTACCGCATTTCTTTAAACCAAAAATCTTTATTTCCTTTGCATTTAATTTCATCCGCATTTAACTTTCCAAATTCCATTAGCCTTAGCTTTACGCCGTAGTAATAAATAACGGTAGATTGACATTGGTCTCTGTGGGTTCGACAATCTTTTATATTACTTCGATATTTCCGTGCACTTGCGGACGCATCAAGACTCTAGCTTCTCTTGGTCAAGAGAAGTTATGACAAACATTAGGGTTCTAACCATGCATGATAACATTAGGTAGCTCCCACCTAACCTCAATCATAGGATCAACTTTGCATGACAACATTAGGATTGGATTAGTTCCCCTTTAGTGCGTCCTTTCTCTTCTCATCTCTAAAACAACAGTAAAAACGTAATAAAGGCAAGTTAGTACAAGCGCTTTACGAGCCTTAAGCTACTTGGGTAATGATAATTGAGCGGCCTCCTCTCAATCGTCTAGAGTGTTTAGTATACGTCCTTTGGACGATATGCAGCGCATTCGTTCCCAGGTCATAGTCTTTAGCGCTGTATAGACTACAAACAAAACTCAAAACACTTCTTATTTAAAAGACTTCAAAACAAAGATCAAACTTCTTTTGTCCTTTGGGGACCTTTAATCCTTGGAAATCATTTTCGTAAGGAGCGTTTCATTAACTCCCAGTTCTACCGCAAACGATAAACGCCTAAGTCTCCGACGAACGAGTTGCATACACCAACTGCTGGAACCGTTTGTTAACCCTACTAGGGTAAAACATTTTTGAACCAAACCTGTGTTCCCTTGTTAGCCCGAACTACGTTTGCTCTGATCTTTCACGCCGTGTGAAAGTACGTAGGCACGAGATGCGATATCTTGGCGAGCAACCTTCCCCCGTAACTCGTAGTTAGGCGAACTACGTTGACTCTGATTTCTCGTTCCAGGCGGGAATACGTAGGCATAGAACTGTTGCGTTCTGCCGAGTCATTTTCTTTTCTTTCCAGACCAGACTTTTAGCATAGATAGATAAAACCAACCCGTCAGATAAACAAAACAAGCGTGGATCCCATCAAGTACGATGGACGTGAGGGGTGCTAATACCTTCCCCTTGCGTAACCGACTTCCGAATCCAGACATGGTTGCGATGACCTTGTCTTATACCTTTTCGTCAGGTTTTTCCGATCGTTTCCTTTCCCGTTCTGAGGGATAAATAACGAAAGGTGGCGACTCTTCTGTTTTGCCGGCACCTTATTTTCGCAGTAGCGACAAACATGAGTTACAAACATAACTCAATTCACTTCTCTCATAAAACACACAAAAAACAAACATCAAACCATTTTATCCTTTGGGATTAATTGAAAACCATTTTCAAAGAGAGTGTCGTTAACTCTTGGTTCTACCGCAAACAGGTAACGCCTAAGTCTCCAATGGTCGAGCTGCATACAGCTAACTGCTAGAACTAAGGTTTAACCCTACTCAGTTTAAAACACTTGAACCAACCAGTGATCTTGTTAGCCCGAACTATGTTTGCTCTGATTTCTCATACCAGATGAGGATATGTAGGCACAAGACGACGATGTCTTGGCGAGCAACCTTTCCCCACCTTCACCCGTAGTTTTCCGAACTACGTTGACTCTTACTTTCCCATTGCACGAGGGAATACGTAGGCATAGAGCGGCGATGCTCTATCGAGTCTCTTTTCTTTTCTTTTGTCCCTAAGGCCTTTAGCTAGATAGTTTCAACACCCTTTTATATTAGACAACAAAGCGTGGATCCCGTTGAGTACGACGGACGTGAGGGGTGCTAATACCTTCCCTTTGTGTAACCGACTCCCGAATCCAGGACTTGGTTGCGATGACCTTGTCTTTTCCTGTTTTTTGTTAGGTTTTCTTCGATCATTTCCTTTCCCTCTCTTTGGGATAAATAACGAACGGTGGCGACTCTTCTGTCTTCCGCCGGCCTTTTTCGCAGTTGCGACAACGAGCCTTCCTTGTTATTTGAATAATCGTCATCCAAATAAAACATCAATGCATTAACTCAACTTTTCACCGCCGTGCGATTAAAACTTTTTCTCAAAAGAATGATGTTTAGTCCTTTCTAATGCACCCATAAACTATATGCTTAAGCCTCCGCCGAGAGTAGAAAAACTAACGTTTTTCCCTTAGAATGCGAATTAAACATTTGTTCGATAAAACGAACCAACAACCTGTAGTCCCACGAACTGCAAACACTCTTATTCTTCATTTTTTCAAATGAAGATACATATGCACTAGAGACCCAAACCTTCGCAAGCACCCTAACAAAAAAACCACCCATTTCCCTTTAGCAAATAAAACCTTTTTCTTATTCCATTTTGCGTTATTTGCTTAGAAAAAACAAACAACATTGGCTAACATTCCTCACGAATTGAATTAAGAGGTTCCCATTGAGTACAACAGACGTGAGGGGTGCTAATACTTTCCCATGTGTAATTAATTCCCGAACCAAGAATTTGGTTGCGATGACTATATTTTTGTCTTTTAAAGGTTTTCTAGATATTTTCCTATTCCTCATTGGAATGAATAAAGTTCGGTGGCGACTTTGTTCGAATACTCTTTCCGCAACCATGCACGAAGGATCATATTTTTCGAGGTACGACAGTACTCATGAAACCAAATGTGCTAGTAATGAATGCATTTGACGGTTCAAGAAGAGCAATCATTGGGGAGATTAACTTGCCTATTCATATTGGTCCTCATATCTTTAAGATTACATTTTAGGTGATGAACATCAATCTCGCCTACAATTGTCTGTTGGGGAGACCTTAGATCCATGTTGTTGGCGCCGTCACCTTAACACTTCACCAGAAGTTGAAATTCATAGTTGGTAACAAGTTGATAGTCGTTTCTAGTGAAGAAGACATGTTAGTTAGTCACCTGTCCTTTTTCAGATATATTATAGCTGACGAAGAAGCATTGTAAACTTTTTTCCAAGCTCTGGAAGTTGCAAGTGATGTTGTAGTGGGTCAGAAAAGACCTTACCAAAAAGCCATAGTTATCAATGACTTCTTGGAAGAATGTGAAAGTTGCAATGGAAAGAGCTAGTCCCAAAGGTTAGGGACAATTGTTGGACTTACTCGAGAAGAGAGATCAATTTGGATTAGGATATCAACCGTCTTTAGTAAAAAGTGGACATGGATCCAAATGTTAAAAAAGGGGAAATCCTTAATATTCAAGAAACTTTCTACAGTGTTAGATTCAACTATGATGACCAAGTAGCCATGGTTGAAGATGAAATCAAAGATGATGGGATACCCAGGTTGGTGTATCATTGCTCCCTGGATGCAAGCCTCAACAATTGGAAAGCCATCAAAATCCCATAGATAATTTCTTTTTCAAAGTAATTTACTGCATTTTTCAAATCCTTTTGCTCCGCCCAAGACATAAGGATAACTTGTAGGGTACCACTTGTTTTAACAAACTGATTATCATCAATAAAAAATTGCATTTTTTTCAATAGTGTTATCTTTTCTTTCGTTTTTCAGAAATGGAAAATTTTCCTTTGGACATTATTACTTTCCTTTTTTTTCTAAAAAAGATCATCATTAAATCATGCAGATCTATAAATAAACCCATTGAAAATGACAATGCTATAATCTCACATGACTTCGATTCCCAAATTAGCAATGCCAAAGAGGATGGTGAGGATGATTTTGAACTCCATAACGAGTTAGACCGGTTGCAAGAGCAGGAGTCTAAAGTGTTTCAACCCCACCAAGAAGTAGTAGAAGTGATTAACTTGGGAATGGAAAAGAACAAGAAAGAGGTCAAAGTTGGCACTTCCTTGAAAGATGGTGAAAACGAGAAGTTGGTCAAACACGCGCAAGAGTAAGAAATCGTGTTTTCTTGGTAATACCAATATATGCCAGGTCTAGACACCTGCATAATAGAGTATCAATTGCCACTCAAGTCAGAACCCGTTTCTCTAAAATAGAAGTTAAGGAGAACCATTCCTGACATCTCTCTCAAAATTAGAGAAGAGGTCAAGAAATAGTTCGACGCATATTTCTTAGCCGCAGCTAAATATGCATAATGGTTTGCAAAATCGTGCAGCTCTGAAGAAGGATGAAAAGGTGAGGATGTGTATTGATTATCGATACCTAAATAGAGTGATCCCAAAGGAAGATTTCCCTTTGCCTCATATTGATGTATTGGTAGATAACACCATCTAATTCTTGATCTTCTTTTTTATGGATGGTTTCTCTGGTGACAACCAAATTAAAATGACCCTGAAAGACATGAAGAAAACCACATCTATAACCCCATGAGGCACTTTCTGCTACAAGGTGATACCTTTCAGCCTAACAAATGCGGGGGAAACTTATCCAAGAGCGACGATGACTCTCTTTCATGACATGATGCATAAAAATATAGAAGTTTACGTGGACAACATGATTATCATATCTCAGCCAGAAGAATAGCACATCGCCCTTTTGTAGAAGTTGTTCACATGCTTGATAAAGTTTAGGTTGCAGTTGAATCCTGTCAAGTGCACCTTTGATGTTAAATTTTGAAAATTGTTAGGCTTCATAATCAGCCAACGAGGAATCAAAGTCGATCTAGAAAAATTCATAGCAATACAAGATATGCCATCACCTAGAACAGAAAAAAGGTTTGTGGTTTCTTGGGAAGGTTGAAATATATATCTAGATTCATCTTGCAACTCATAGTCACTTGTTAACCAGTTTTCAAATTGTTGTGAAAAGATCAAGCCATTGAATGGAACGAAGATTGTCAAGGTTCATTTGAAAAGATCAAACAGTATTTACAAGTGCCTCTGATCTTGATACCACTTGTTGTAACACCCCTAAATTCTTGGAATATTTATTTAATTTATTTAAATATGAATATTCGTATTTTTGGTGATTTTCGGTGGTTGGTGTGAATATTGGGAATTATGGAGTTTTAAGTTATTTATTTAAATGATAGTATATAGTATGAATATATTTGGTATTATTATTAATTTAAATAAATATAAGTTAATTTAAGGGAAAAGTGGATATTTGAGGAGGAGTTAGTGAGGGTGAAATTGGAAAGCCCATTTTAAAGGTCCAAAATTAGGTTTAACAAAGAGGGATTTTGAGAGAATTAGGATTCATTCTTGTTAGACCGTGAAAAAGGAAGAAATAGAGGCCAGAGCTCTGAGGAAGAGGATTGAGGCAAAACCTTCGTGAGATTTCCAAGAATCAAGGAGAAAGGCTTAAAGTCGACAATTAAGGTATGAGGAGTATTGCCTTCATTGTTTTCAATATATGATTCAATGTATTTAAAGTTGATTTAAGAATTTAGGAGGTTTTTGAATTTGAGGAAAATTAGGCCTTCGTGGCCAAATATGTTTTTGAGGTTGTTTAAGTATGGGGAGTATTACCTTCATTGTTTTCAATATATGATTCAATGTATTTAAAGCCGATTTAAGGATTTATGAGGTTTTTGAGTTTGAGGAAATTAGGCCTTCGTGGCCAAATCTGTTTTTGAGGTTGTTTAAGTATGGGGAGTATTACCTTCATTATTTTCAATATATGATTCAATGTATTTAAAGTCGATTTAAGGATTTAGGAGATTTTTGAGTTTGAGGAAAATTAGGCCTTCGTGGCCAAATCTGTTTTTGAGGTTGTTTAAGTATGGGGAGTATTACCTTCATTATTTTCAATATGTGATTCAATGTATTTAAAGTCGATTTAAGGGTTTTAGGATTTTTAGTATTGAATTGTTGTTGCCTTTTTGGTGAGTTTAATGACTTTGAGGGATTTGAACTGATGGTTTGATAGGTTTGAGGTTGATTTGGGAGTAAGGGAAATTAGGCATTCGTGACCAAAATCTGTTGTTGAGGTTTTAACCGTATAGGGTAATTGATTATGAGAACTCTAATGAATATGGGAAAATTTAAGGATTTTATGGGAATTAGAGGCGTAAATATGATACGGGATTGGCCTAATAAGTAGTAGATTTTGTGCCTTTATCACCGTAATACCTTAGGAATGATTGAAGGATGTTTTTGGGGCATTCAGGAAGGAAATCGTAGGGACTTTTGGGCTAGTTTTGCTACTACTGCGTAACAACATTTTGCTGTAATCGCGAGTTCACACAGCGAAAAATCCTTCGCACGACAAACATTCGCCCCAGACTTGCATGGCAAACGGTCCAACGAATGTAGTAGAGTTTCATGAATTGTGTTCTTGTGCAGTGTTGTCTTGATGCTTTAATGCTGTGATTTTCTGGATGAAGTACCTTGAGTATGACTGTGATTTATATGTGAGTAATACATGATTATATGATGATTCCTAAGAGTAATGATGATGAGTTATGATGTTGATTCCATGAGTTTTTGATGATTATATGATGACATGATTATTATGATAATTTTGATGAATAATGATGCACCTAACGAGTTTATCATGAGGATGATATTGACGTGTGCATCATGCATTCATATGCATTCTAGACTTCGGTCTAGTGTTTGATTCTTGTGGCTTCAGCCCCATTGTGCGGATGTGAAGTATTTTGTTGTGTTCCGGTTCTTATGTAGAATCGATCCTATTGATGGGGGTCTATAGAGGGTTGATGGTCCAGTGTTCATTGAACTTTGATGAATTGGTACCACATGCATGAGTCTTGTTGCATTTGCATTTATGTGACAATTTGGTGTAATTTATGATATTATGGCTTTTTGATGTTTCCTTGATGATTATGATGATGTTGAATACGAAAATGACGCTATTTTATATACTGATTCCTATATTGATTATTATGAATCGTTTTACTCACCCTGCCTGTTTGAATGTTGCCTCCACGTAGGTAACGTGCAGATGACCAGGTTTAATCGTGGATGTCGTCGAGGACTTTTTGGAGTTTTTGACATTTTGGTTGACTTAGAGGATCTTGATCTGATAGTGTAACACCGGGTTGAGGTCTTTTGAGTTAAACTATGTTTATTTGAATTTTTGTTATGTTGATTTTGTTAGTGTACAAAGAAAACCTTGGATTTTGCCTTTTGAGTTCCGCTGCCATTTGAGCACTTTTGAGTAATTTTGGGAAAACACGTTGTTTTTACGGAGCATTGACTTTAATTTGAATTTATTGAGAAATGTACGCCCTTTCGGTGATTTTATTGTGTTTAAAATTTTAATCTGATAAATGTGATTGATTTGCCATGATATTTGTGGGGTAGAAAAAGGGTGTTACATTAGTGGTATCAGAGCAGATCGGTCCGTCTGACCAAGTTGTCTAATATTATTTGTTCCCTAGTATGCGACATGTGTGTGAAAACACTGTCGGTACCCATTTGTTTTATAACCTTTGTCTGCAGAAGTGGGAATGAAACAAGTGGGGGAGAAACTTGTGCTTCTCCAAGATGATTCAAGTGTGGAGTGGTGGCTCAGTGTGTCGATGAACGCTCTTATAGTTTGGTAAAGATGGTTTATTCCCCATCATGATTTTCGGCTGTCTATTGACAAATTGAGGAACTGATCACCCTTAATCTCTTGTTGATAATAGACAGAGTCATGTTGGATGGGATAGATGTGTCGTGCAAGCTTAGATGGCGTGTGTAATGAATTGTTTTGAGTTAAGCTAAGTGCTTACAAGTTGTTTTGGTGAGTTGGTGCAGGATGGTGCTGAGATGTTTATTTACATGGAAATTTTGAGTGTTAATGAAAGTGGGGAAGTTGGTGGTTTTCCAATTATTTGTGATTTTCCAAAAGTTTTTCTTAATGAGATAAGTGATTTACCGTCGGAACGTGAAATGGAGTTTACGATCGACTTAGTTCCTGGAACTAGTCCGGCATCGATGGCTCCATATCGGATGTTCATATTGGAATCGAAGAAGTTGAAGAGTCAACTTGAAGATCTTCTTGAGAAGAGATTCATTTGCCCGAGTGTGTCACCTTGGGTTGCACCAATTTTGTTGGTTAAGAAGAAAGAAGGTTTTATGAGGCTTTATGTGGATTATAAACAGTTGAACAAGGTGACTATCAAGAATAAGTATCCACGACCAAGGATTGATGATTTGATGGATCAGTTGGTTGTTGCAAATGTATTCAGTAAGATAAATTTGAGATCTGGGTATCATCAGATTCGTGTGAAGGCTGAAGATATTCAAAAAACTGCTTTTAGAACGCGGTATGAACATTATGAGTATTCTGTGATACCATTTGGTGTAACTAATATGCTAGGTCTATTTGTGGAGTACACAAACAGGATTTTTCCACCTGTATTTGGACAAGTTTGTGGTTATGTTCATTGATGATATTTTGATATATTCGAAGAGTGAAGAGGATCATACTGAGCATCTGAAAATTGTGTTATCAGTGTTGAAAGAGAAGCAGTTGTATACTAAACTTTCTAAGTGCGATTTTTGGTTGAAAGAAGTGAGGTTCCTTGGCCATGTGACCTCGAGTAGAGGTATTGCAGTTGATCTGTCGAAGGTTGAAGTTGTATCGCAATGGAAAGCTCCAAAACCTGTTTTTGAGATTAGAAATTTTCTTGGGTTGGCAAATTATTATTGAAAATTCATTAAAATATTTTTCCAATTTATATTTGCCATTGACGCAGTGGACTAGGAAGGTTCAAGCTTTTGTTTTGAATGCAAAGTCTGAAGAAAGTTTCAAGAGCTTTTGAGAAGGCTGGCAGCAGCTCATGTTTTGATTTTGCCGAATTCGGCAGAACCATTATTGTATATTGTGATGCTTCGTTGATGGGATTGGGAGGTGTGTTAATGCAACATCAACAAGTTTTAGCTTATTCTTCAAGGAGACTTAAAGTGCATGAGAGGAATTATCTAACGTAGGATTTATAGTTGGTTGTTGTTGTGTTTGTGACGAAGCTTTGGAGGAATTATTTGTTTGGTTCGAGATTTAAGATGTTTAGTGATCATAAGAGTTCGAAGTATTTCTTTGATCAGAAAGAATTGAATGCGAGGCAAAGGAGATGATTGAGACTTTTGAAGGATTATGGTTTTGGTTTGAACTACCATTCGGATAAAGCAAGTGTGGTAGGTGATGCATTGAGTAGGAAATCTTTGGATATACTGATGATGATGTTAAAAGAGTTAGAACTGATTGAGCAATTTCGTGATATGAGTTTGGTTTGTGAAGAGACTTCTTATGGTGTTAAGCTTGGTATGTTGATGCTTACTAGTGGTATTCTTGATGAGATTCGAGAAGGTCAAAAATCTAATTTGATTTGGTAGATCAATTGAATTTGATGAATTGAAGTCGAAGAGCTAATTTTCGGATTAATGAAAATGGTATCATGAGATGTCGTGATAGAGTGTGTGTTCCAGATGTGCCAGAAATTAAGAAGAGCATTCTTGAGGAGGGTCACAGAAGTGGGTTATGTAACACCCCAAATTCTTGGAATATTTATTTAATTTATTTAAATATGAATATTCGTGTTTTTGGTGATTTTCGGTGGTTGGTATGAAATATTGAGAATTATGGATTTTGGGTTATTTATTTAAATAATAGTATATAATATGAATATATTGGTATTTTTATTAATTTAAATAAATATAAGTGAATTAAGGGCAAAATGGACATTTGAGGAGGAGTTAGTGAGGGTGGAATTGGAAAACCCATTTTAAAGGCCCAAAGTCAGGTCTAACAAAAAGGGATTTTGAGGGAATTAGGATTCATTCTTGGTAAACCATGAAAAGAGAAGAAATAGAGGCCAAAGCTCTGAGGAAGAGGATTAAGGCAAAAGCTTCGCGAGGTTTCCAAGAATCTAGGAGAAAGGTTTAGAATCGGTTATTAAGGTCTGGGGAGTATTACCTTCATTGTTTTCAATATATGATTCAATGTATTTAAAGTCGATTTAAGGGTTTAGGGATTTTGAGTATTGACTTGTTGCTGCTTTTCTGGTGAGTTTAATGTGTTTGAGGGATTTGAACTGATGGTCTGATAGGTTTGAGGCTGATTTGGGAGTAAGAGAAATTAGACCTCCGTGGCTAAATCTATTGTTGAGGTGTTTAGCTGTATAGGGTAAGTGATTGTGAGAACTTTAATGACTGTGGGGGTATTTGTAAGAAATTATGGGAATTGAAGGCATGAATAGGATACAGGATTGGCCTAATAAGTCATAGATTTCGTGCCTTTATTTCCGTAATACCATAGGAATGATTTGGGAATGTTTTTGGGGGTTGGGGAAGGAATTCGAATAAACGTTTGGCCTGATTTTGCTGCTGTTGCGTAGCAGCAAATGACTGTAATTGCAGTTATCGCGAGTTCGTAAAGCGAACAATTCTTCGCAGGGCGAACATTCTCTCAGACTCGCACGGTGAACTGTCCAGAGAACGTAGCAGAGTTTCGCGAATTGTGTTCTGGTTCAGTGGTATCTTGATGTTTTGATGTTGTGATTTTCTTGATGAATTACTATGAGTATAGCTGTGATTCCTATGTGATTAAATGAGTGTATGATGAATTACTATGAGTATAGCTCTGATTACTATATGATTAATACATGACCGTATGATGAGTACCTATGAGTATAATTGTGATTCTTATGAGATTAATACATGATTGCATGATGAATCCCCATGAGGAACTGTGATGATTTGTGATGTTGATTCCATGAGTTTTGATGACTCTATGATGACGTGATTCTTATGATTATTTTGCTGAATGATGATGCACCTAATGGGATTATTATGAGGATGATATTGACGTGTGCATCATGCATTCATATGAATTCCGGACTTCGGTCTAAGACCATGATTCTTGTGACTTCAGTCCCATTGTGCGGATGTGAAGTATTTTGTTGTACTCTGGTTCTTGTGTAGAATCGATCTTATTGATGGGGATCTATGGAGGATTGACGGTCCAGTGTTCATTGAATTTTGATGAATTGGTACCACATGCATGAGTCTTGTTGCATTTGCATTTATGTGACAATTTGGTGTAATTTATGATATTATGGCTTTTTGATGTTTCCTTGATGATTATGATGATGTTGAATATGAAAATGACACTATTTTATATATTGATTCTTATATTGATTCTTATATTGATTATTATGAATCGTTCTACTCACCCTTCCTGTTTGAATGTTACCTCCACGTGGGTAACGTGTAGATGACCAGGTTTAGCCGTGGATGCCGTCGAGGACTTTTTGAGATTTTTAGGTCGTTGGCCGTTGTAGTTGACTTAGAGGGTCTTGCTCTGATAGTGTAACATTGGGTTGGGGTCTTTTGAGTTGAACCATATTTTATTGATTATTGTTATTTTGATTAAGTTACTACGCAAGGAAAACTTTGGTTTTTTGCCTTTTTGAGTTTCGTTGCCTTTTGTGTAATTTTGGGAAAACCTGTTGTTTACGGAACATTGACTATATTTGAATTATTGAGAAATGTGCACCCTTTTGAGATAATTT
The DNA here is from genome assembly GCA_963859935.3 of Lathyrus sativus. Taxonomy (NCBI): domain Eukaryota; kingdom Viridiplantae; phylum Streptophyta; class Magnoliopsida; order Fabales; family Fabaceae; genus Lathyrus; species Lathyrus sativus. Next base: position 487,172,161 of record OZ012740.1, on the reverse strand, counting down.
TATTGCATTTAATATTTTACTCTGATAAATTTGATTGATTTTGCCATTATATTTGTGGGGTAGAAAAAGGGTGTTACATTAGTGGTATCAGAGCAGGTCGGTCCGTCTGGCCAAGTTGTCTAATGCTGTTTATTCCTTAGTATGCGACATGTGTGTGAAAATACTGTCGGTACATGTTTGTTTTATAACCTTTGTCTGCAGAAGTGGAAATGAAACAAGTGGGGGAGAAACTTGTGCTTCTCCAGGATGCTTTAAGTGTGGAGTGGTGGCTCAGTGTGTCGATGAACACTCTTATAGTTTGGTAAAGATGGTTTATGCCCCATCATGATTTTCGGTTGTCTATTAACAAATTGAGGAACTGATCACCCTTAATCTGTTGTTGATAGTAGACGGAGTAATGTTAGATGGGATAGATGTGTCTTACAAGCTTATATGGCGTGTGCAGTGAATTTTTTTGAGTTAAGCTAACTGCTTACAAATTCTTTTGGTGAGTCGGTGCAGGATGGTGCTAAGATGTTTATTTTGATGGAAACTTTGAGTGTTAATAAAATGGGGAAGTTGGTGGTGTGCCAATTATTTCTGATTATATAGAAGTTTTTCCTGATGAGATAAATGATTTACCGCCGGAACGTGAAGTGGAGTTTACGATCGACCTAGTTCTTGGAACTAGTTTGTTAGCGATGGCTCCATATCGTATGTTCACACCGGAATCGAAGAAGTTGAAGAATCAACTTGAAGATCTTCTTAAGGAGAGGTTCTTTTGTCCGAGTGTGTCACCGTGGTGTGCACCAATTTTGTTACTTAAGAAGAAAGAAGGTTCTATGAGGCTTTGTGTGGATTATAGACAGTTGAACAAGGTGACTATCAAGAATAAGTGTCCACTTTCAAGGATTGATGATTTGATGGATCATTTGGTTGTTGCAAGTGCGTTCAGTAAGATAGATTTGAGATATGGATATCTGTGAGTAGTAATGCACCTAAGAGGGGGGGGAGGTGAATTAGGTTCTTTGAAATTTTCTGGTTTTAAGAGGACTATGTTACTTTCTTTTTAATGAAGTGAAGATATGAAAGCTTGTAAAGGCAGAAAGTAAAAGAGAGTCAAAGAGTTATAATGGTTCCCCTCACACCTCGAGGATAGTCCACTCCCCTTTCAACACGAAAGAGATTTCACTATAGTTAGGATCAATTGTACAATTTTCTCTAACCTATAGGAGATCAAAGGTTCTTAAAACACCTTTAAGATCTAAACACTAAGTGCAATGAGAACAATCCTCTCTAATGCACACACTTGCTTTCAACAATCCTGAACAGCAAGGGGAAAATAAAATACAATTCTGAGTTTGTAAGATTTGTAACAATGTATAATTGGTAATCAATACTAAGATTGAATCTTCTCTTTCAATGGAATTTCCACAAGTATCTAAGACTTATTGCTCAAGAATTTCCTTTCCAAAAGATATGAAATTTGATGCAGAAAATTCTTTGTGAAAATTGTTTAAAGAAAAAGTTCAAGAACCTTGATTGAAAGAGATTGTAAAGAAATGATGTAAGAGTTGGTTGTTTGAATTTTGAAAAGCTAGGTATTTATATCACATAAAAATCACTTGATGAAATCATGCAAATCTTCAGAAAAATTGATGAACAGTTGTTATGTTTCAAAGGAAAAATTTAACATACATTTGAATGAAGAGATGCAATTTTTCAGAATGAATTTTCAAAATCGTTCAGTGAGCAATCGATTGTACTAAGGTGGCAATCGATTGCACTTCAAAACAGAATTGAAAACAGAGAATTTTTTAAGCATGCAATCGATTGCACTAAGGCAGCAATCAATTGCTCTTCAAAACAGAATCAAAAATAGTTAAAAATTTGATCATGCAATTGATTGCTCTAAGAGTGCAATCGATTGCACTTTGAAAAAGTTAGAAAAATTATGTTTTCAAAAGCTTGTGAGAGTGCAACAAGTCATGAAAAATGTTTTTGAAGCTTTGAGCAATTAGGACTTAAATGCTTAATGGATATTCTCATTGTACCTTTAGATGAGAACATCTTCAAAGTTTTATCTTTATCCTGATGCTTGATGGTTGATCGTCTTTGCCTTCTTGAGTGATTTGTCTTCATCAAAACAAATGTTGATCTCTGAGGATCTTGATTTCATATTCTCCCCCTTTTTGATGATGACAAAGCATTCTTCTTTTGTTGTAATGATTTCTTTCCAGTACGCTTTTCTCCCCCTCAATGTATGACTTGATGAGAGTTTCTGAGTTTGTATTGAGGTTCGGGATAGTCTTGAATTTTGAAACTTTGTACCTTTAAGGAAAGATAATAAACAAGAAAAGAGTAACATCCTTCTCCCCCTTTTGACATTATCAAAAAGAAGGGAAAGATGGATTAAGGCAATAATATATGAAAAATAACGGACAAGCTTGATCATAAGTTATATTAAAGACGAGTACAATAAAACTGGAAAGTTCAGAATTTTAAAGAAATAAATAACAACAATAAAAACAGAAGAAAAAAAATAGTTTTTCAGTAGGTGCAATCGATTGCTGTCATGGTGCAATCGATTGCTCCATCAAACAGAAACGGAATTTGGCAAAAGCTATAGAGTGCAATCGATTGCTGCAGAGGTGCAATCGATTGCTTGCTTTAAAAAATTAAAAGAAATGTAAAGCTTACAGTGAGCAATCGATTGCTGCAGGGGTGCAATCGATTGCTTGCAGTGAAATTTTGAGAAAACACAACAGATAAAGTTCTTTTATGTTTCTACGTCAGTCTTATCAAAATTCCAAGTTCCCTTCGTATTTTGTAGAAAGACTCCTTCGCCAAAGGTTTTGTGAAGATATCGGCAAGCTGATTATGAGTATCTACGAATGTTATCTCGACATCTCCTTGAAGTACATGATCTCGTAGAAAGTGATGTCGTATGTCAATGTGTTTGGTCCTTGAGTGCATGGCTGGATTTTTCGTTATGTTGATTGCACTGGTGTTGTCACAGGAAAGAGGAATGTTGCCCAGGTTGAGTCCGTAGTCACGAAGTTGTTGTTTGAGCCACAAAATCTTCACAGAACAACTACCTGCTGCTATGTACTCAGCATCAGCCGTACTAAGTGTTACACATGCTTGTTTCTTGCATGCCCATGAGACTAGTGCATTTCCCAAGATGTGACAGGTTCCACTTGTGCTCTTTCTATTAGTTTTACAGCCTGCATAATCCGCGTCAGAATATCCAATTAAATTGCATATACTACCTTTAGGATACCATAAGCTGACATTTGTTATTCCTTTGAGATACTTCATGATCCGTTTGACTTCCATCAGGTGAGACTCCTTTGGATTTGCTTGAAATCAAGCGCAAAGACAGACGCTAAACATAATGTCAGGGCGGCTTGCTGTCAAGTATAGTAGTGAACCAATCATACCTCTATATTTTGTGATGTCAACCGATATAACGGATTCATCTTGATCTACATATGTACCAGATCCCATAGGTGTAGATAAAGTCTTGCAATTGTCCATATCAAACTTCTTCAATAGTTCTTTGCAATACTTCGATTGATTGATAAAGATCCCATTCTCAAGTTGCTTAATCTGCAGTCCAAGAAAGTAGTTCATTTTTCCCATCATAGACATTTTGAATTCTCCTTGCATCATAGATGAGAATTCTTCGCATAGCTTGGTGTTGGTTGAACCGAAGATTATGTCGTCAATGTATACTTGTACCAAGAGAGTATCTTCTTTTATTTTCTTAATGAACAAAGTTTTGCCTACCTTTCTCTTTACAAAGTCTTTGTCACATAAGAAATTGCTGAGTCAATCGTACCATGCTCTTGGTGCTTGTTTCAATCCATAGAGAGCTTTCTTTAGTTTGAAGACATGAGATGGATATTTGTAATCTTCAAAACCAGGGGGTTGCTTGACATATACTTCTTCGTTTATGAATCCATTCAAGAAAGCGCTCTTCACGTCCATTTGGAAAAGCTGAAAATCCATGGAGCATGCATAAGACAATAATAATCTAATTGCTTATAGTATTGCAACTTGAGCGAAGGTTTCGTCAAAGTCGATTCCTTCTTCTTGGTTGTATCCTTGGGCGACCAATCTTGCTTTGTTACGAACTATAATACCATTTTCATCGAGTTTGTTCTTGAAGACCCATCTTGTTCCAATGATATGCTTGTTGCTAGGCCTAGGGACAAGATTCCAAACTTGATTTCTTTCAAACTGGTTCAGTTCTTCTTGCATAGCTATAATCCATTGATCATCGCCTAAGGCTTCGTCGATTTTGGCTAGTTCTATTTGCGAAACAAATGCCATGTTAAGACAAGCATCCTTGAGATTTAATCTTGTTGAAACACCTTGACTGATATCACCAATGACTTTATCGATCGGGTGATCTCTATGAGTTCTCCATTCTTTTGGTAGATCATTGTGTACTTCGTTTTGTTGTGAATCCTCTTGCTGCAGATTTGGTTGATCACTTGCAATATCTTTGAGAGTGTTTTCTTGAGAGGTTTCTACTACATCATCATCATCATTAACAATAACATCATCCTCCTTGGAGGGGTTAGATTCATCAAAAGATACATGCATAGATTCTTCAATAGTTAAATTCTGAAAGCCTTACTTGAGAGAGAATAGCCGAGAAAAATACCTTCATCGGATTTCTCATCAAACTTACCGAGATTGTCTTTGTCATTATTTAAGACAAATCATTTACACCTGAATATGTGGAAGAAGGATATGTTTGGTTTTCTTCCTTTGAACAATTCATAGGGGGTTTTCTTGAGAATTGGCCTGATGTTGACACGATTACTTACAAAACATGTTGTGCTTACTACATCTGCCCAGAAGTATTTAGGAAGATTTGAATCACTAAGCATTGTTCTTGCAAGTTCTACCAACTACCAATTCTTTCTTTCTACGACACCATTTTGCTGTGGAGTTCTTGGTGCATAGAAATTGTGAGAAATTCCATTTTCCTCGCAGAATTCTTCAAATAGAGCGTTCTGGAATTCTCCACCATGGTCACTTCTAATTGAGACAATTGAAAGTGACTTCTCATTCTGAATCTGTTTTGCGTACTTCTTGAATGCCTTGAAAGCTTCACTTTTCTACACTAAGAAGAACGTCCATATATATCTAGAGAAGTCATCAACAATTACTAATGCATAAACATTACCTCCAAAACTTTTCGTTCTTGATGGTCCGAAGAGATCCATGTGTAACAACTGCAGTGGCCTAGTTGTGGACACCACATTCTTGGATGTGAAAGTTGATTTGGTCTGTTTACCCTTTTGGCAGGCGCCACATAATCTATCTTTGACGAACTTGATCTTTGGCAGACCAACAACTAAGTCATGTTTGATTAATTTGTTCAAGTGCTCCATATGAATGTGAGCAAATCTTTTGTGCCATAACTAAGATTTGTTGTTCTTTGCCATAAGACACTTAACCTTCAAAGATAAGTTATCAAGGGAAATCATGAAAATGTTATTAATTCTATTACCTTTTAACATTACCTCAAAAGTGACTTCGTTTTCTATCAAGCATTCATCTTTAGTGAAGTTGATTCTGAACCCTTTGTCACAAAGCTGACTAATGCTAAGTAGGTTATGGTTTAGGCCTTCTACATAAAGGACATCTTCTATGGTTGTAAAAGGTGGTGCACCAATGCTGCCTATGCCAAGGATCTTCCCTTTGTTGTTATCACCATTGGTTTCGAATCCTATGGCCTTAAGCGTTAGATGTGAAAATTTGGAAATGTCACCCGTCATATGCCTTGAACACCCACTATCAAGATACCACTGATATGAGGAGGTCTTTAAGCATACCTACAAAATAGAATTAAGTTTCATTAGGTACCCAATTTGCTTTCGGTCCTTCATAGTTAGTGCCTTTTTTGACCCACACATAATGCCACTTTGCAACACTAAAGTTTCTCACATAACAGACATTAGGTGTATGGCCTTTGATACCACAATAAAAGCAAGTGGGCTCAAAATTACTCTTATATCTAGAAGGATAGGTTTTTTTTTATGAACAACCTTCTTCTTCTTGGGATATTGATGAACCACTTTAGGTTTTACCACTTTCTCTTTTGGAGGTTGTTCACTAGCTTTAACAAAGATGGTTTTATTGGGACTTGGTTTTGAGAATTTTGAATAACCGAGTCCACTTTTATCATTTGAAAATCTTTGTTGGCTAAGAACAACCTCTAATCCAATTTGTCCTTTTTCATATCTTTCAAGAACTCTTTTCAATTGGAAAATTTGAAAAGTGACTCACACTTAGTGCATGTAAAATTTTGTTTTTCATTTTTGAAATTCTTTTCCATTGTTTCAATTTTTTCTTCTAGAATTGAAATTTGATTTTTTGAGAGGAAGTAGTTTTGTATAGAATTTTACATTCACTCAGAAGTTCATCAATGGCCCCTTGAGCATCATCATCATAGATTTGAAAATTATTACTAACCTTGTCATCTTCATCATCAGAATGGTGTGAGGCCATTAGTGCCAAATTTGCGCTTTAATCACTATCTGATTCTTATGAGGAACTTATCTCGTTGTCTTCCCATGCTACATATGCTTTATTTTTCTTGAATCCCTTTTTGCTTTTAGAGACATCGTTCTTGGAGAGTTTAGGATAGTTTGGTTTGATGTGTCCTACTTTTCCACATTCATAGCACTTGACATCTTGTGTGGATGTTGACGCCTCTTTCTCTTTGCTTTTTGAAAACTTCTTCCTTTTCATGTAGTCAGAATTTCCAATATTATTTTTAGAGGCAAAGTATTTTCCTAACCTCTTTACAAGAAGCATGAAATTTTCATCTTCAACTGGATCATCTGCTTTCTCTACATCTTTGGAATCAGTCTTTAACATGATGTTTTTAGGCTTCTTTTCTTAATTCTCATGTTTCTCCAATCGCCCGAGTTCTATTTCATATTCCTGAAGTTTGCCGAACAGAGTGGCGGATGTCATCGTGGCTAGGCTCTTCTTTTCAGAAATTGGTGTCACCTTGGGCTGCTATTCTCTGGACAAGGATCTAAGCACTTTAAGATTTAATTATCGTTGGTTAGTGTCTTACCGAGTGCTATAAGATGATTTGTCAAGTGCACGAATCTCTTCTGCAAGTCTAGAATTGATTCTCCTGGCTGCATTCTGAACATCTCGTATTCCTGACTCAACGTATTCAACCTTGATCTTTTAACTTCGATGGTTCCTTCATGTGTTTCCACTAAAGTATCCCAGATTTCTTTTGTTGTTGTACATGTTGAGATGCGAAAGAATTCGTCCATGCTTAATGCACTTTGTAGAAGATTGATTGCCTTCTTGTCATAGAGAACCTTTTTGTTATCATCGTCATCCCATGAGGCTTTGGGTTTTGCTGATCCTACACCGTTAACGACCGTTGTAAGAGTGAAAGGACCATTTTGAACAGCATCCCAGATTTCGTCTCCTTGTGCTTCTAAGTGAGCCTTCATACGGATTTTCCAGAAATCAAAGTATTCACCACAGAACAATGGAGGCTTATTACTGCTACCACCGTCTTTGAATACACCTTTGTTATTTGCGGAAGCCATACTAGATCAAATAGGAACAGGTTACCCAAACCTGCTCTGATGCCAATTGTGAGTAGTAATGCACCTAAGAGGGGGGGTGAATTAGGTTCTTTGAAATTTTATGGTTTTAAGAGGACTATGTTACTTTCTTTTTAATGAAGTGAAGATATGAAAGCTTGTAAAGGCAGAAAGTAAAAGAGACACAGAGAGTTAGAGTGGTTCCCCTCACACCTCGAGGGTAGTCCACTCCCCTTTCAACACGAAAGAGATTTCACTATAGTTAGGATCAATTGTACAATTTTCTCTAACCTATAGGAGATCAAAGGTTCTTAAAACACCTTTAAGATCTAAACACTAAGTGCAATGAGAACAATCCTCTCTAATGCACACACTTGCTTTCAACAATCCTGAACAGCAAGGGGAAAATAAAATACAATTCTGAGTTTGTAAGATTTGTAACAATGTATAATTGGTAATCAATACTGAGATTGAATCTTCTCTTTCAATGGAATTTCAACAAGTATCTAAGACTTATTGCTCAAGAATTTTCTTTCCAAAAGATATGAAATTTGATGCAGAAAATTCTTTGTGAAAATTGTTTAAAGAAAAAGTTCAAGAACCTTGATTGAAAGAGATTGTAAAGAATTGATGTAAAAGTTGGTTGTTTGAATTTTGAAAAGCTAGGTATTTATATCACATAAAAATCACTTGATGAAATCATGCAAATCTTCAGAAAAATTGATGAACAGTTGTTATGTTTCAAAGGAAACATTTAACATACATTTGAATGAAGAGATGCAATTTTTCAGAATGAATTTTCAAAATCGTTCAGTGAGCAATCGATTGCACTTCAAAACAGAATTGAAAACTAAGAATTTTTTAAGCATGCAATCGATTGCACTAAGGCAGCAATCAATTGCTCTTCAAAACAGAATCAAAAATAGTTAAATTTGATCATACAATTGATTGCTCTAAGAGTGCAATCGATTGCACTTTGAAAAAGTTAGAAAAATTATGTTTTCAAAAGCTTGTGAGAGTGCAACAAGTCATGAAAAATGTTTTTGAAGCTTTGAGAAATTAGGACTTAAATGCTTAATGGATATTCTCATTGTACCTTTAGATGAGAAAATCTTCAAAGTTGTATCTTTATCCTGATGCTTGATGGTTGATCATCTTTGCCTTCTTGAGTGATTTGTCTTCATCAAAACAAATGTTGATCTCTGAGGATCTTGATTTCACAATATCATCAGATTCGTGTGAAGGCTGAAGATATTCAGAAGACTGCTTTTAAAACAAGATATGAACATTATGAGTATTTCGTGATGCCATTTGGTGTGACTAATGCACCATGTGTATTTATGGAGTATATGAACAGGATTTTCCATCCTTATTTGGACAAGTTTGTGATTGTGTTCATTGATGATATTTTGATATATTCGAAGAGTAAAGAGGATCATGCTGAGCATCTAAAAATTGTGTTATCAGTGTTGAAAGAGAAGCAGTTATATGCAAAACTGTCAAAGTATGAGTTTTGGTTGAAGGAAGTTAGTTTCCTTGGTCATGTGATCTTGAGTAGAGTTATTGCGGTTGATATGTCGAAGGTTGAAGCTGTATCGCAATGGGAAGCTCAAAAACCTGTTTTTGAGATTAGAAGTTTTCTTGGGTTGGCAAATTATTATTGAAAATTCATTGAAGGATTTTTCCAAGTTATCTTTGCCATTGACACAGTGGTCTAGGAAGGTTTAAGCTTTTGTTTTGGATGCAAAGTATGAAGAAAGTTTCAAGAGCTTTTGAGAAGGCTGACAGCAGCTCATGTTTTGATTTTGCCGAATCTGGCAGAACCATTATTGTATATTATGATGCTTCATTAATGGGATAGGGAGGTGTGTTAATGAAACATCAACAAGTTTTAGCTTATGCTTCAAGGTAACTTAAAGTGAATGAGAGAAATTATCTAACGCAGGATTTATTGTTGGTTGTTGTTGTGTTTGTGTCGAAGCTTTAGAGGCATTATTTGTTTGGTTCGAGATTTGAGATGTTTAGTGATTATAAGAGTTTGAAGTATTTCTTTGATCAGAAAGAATTGAATGTGAGGCAAAGGAGATGATTGGGACTTCTGAAGGATTATAGTTTTGGGTTGAATTACCATTCGGATAAAGCAAGCGTGGTAGCTGATGCATTGAGTAGGAAATCTTCGCATATACCGATGATGATGGTAAAAGAGTTAGAACTAATTCAGAAATTTCGTGATATGAGTTTGGTTTGTAAAGAGACTTCTTATGGAGTTAATCTTGGTATGTTGAAGCTTACTAATGGTATTCTTGATGATATTTGAGAAGGTCAGAAATCTGATTTGAGTTGCTAGGTCGGCTGGATTTGATGAATCAAAGTCGAATAGCTGATTTTCAGATTAATGAAAATGGTATCATGAGATGTCGTGATAGAGTTTGTGTTCTAGGTATTGTTGAGTTGAAAAAGAGTATTTTTGAGGAAGGACATCGAAGTAGATTGAGTATCTATCCCGGTGCTACAAAGAGGTACCAGGATTTGAGGAAATTGTTTTGGTGGCCAGGTGTGAAGAAAGAAGTGGCTGAGTTTGTGTATGCTGGTTAGACTTGTCAGAAGTTGAAGATTGAACATCAAAGACCATTAGGTCTTATGCAACCGTTGAACATTCCAGAGTGGAAATGGGATAGTATTTCTATGGTTTTTGTGACAGGTCCACCGAGGACTTTGAAGGGAATGATTCTAATTGGGTGATTATGGATACATTGACTAGATCAGCTCATTTCTTACCAATGAGGATTAATCTTTCTATGCTGAAGCTAGCCGAGATGCATATTGAGGAAATTGTGAAGTTGCATGGGATACCGCTGAGTGTTGTGTCAAATGGAGATCTGAGATTTACATCGAGAATTTGAAAGAGTTTGCAAGACACTTTGGGTATCATGTTAAAATTGAGTTCTGCCTATCATCCGCAGACAAATGGACAGACAGAGAGAACTATCAAGTCTTTAGAGGATTTGCTGAGAGCTTGTGTATTGGATCAAGGTGGATCATGGGATAGTCATTTGCCGTTGATTGAGTTACCCATAACAACAATTATCATTCTAGTATTTGAATTGCACCGTATGAGGCATTATATGGTAGGAGATGTAGGACTCCTTTGTGTTGGTATGAGTCAGGCGAGAGTGTTATGCTCGGACCTGAGATTGTTCACCAGACGACTGAAAAGATCAAAAGGATCCAAGAAAAGATGAAAGTTTCACAGAGTCGTCAGAAGAGTTACCATGATAAGAGGAGGAAAACACTTGAATTTCAAGAGGGAGATCACGTGTTTTGAGAGTTACGTCGGTAACTCGTTGTCGCAACTGCGAAAAACACCTGGCGGAAAACAGAAGAGTTACCACCTTTCGTAACCGACTCATAAATCCAAGACTTGGTTGCGATGACCTTGTCTTTCCCTTTTTTCGCTACAGGTTTGCGGGACAAAAAGAAAAGAAAAGAGAGACTCGGCAGAGCATCGTCGCTCTGTACCTACGTATTCCCTCGTGAAATGGGAAAGTCAGAGTCAACGTAGTTCGGCTAACTACGGGAGAGAAGGGGGAAGGTTGCTCGCCAAGACGTCGCATCTTGTGCCTACATACTTTCATCTGGTATGAAAGATCATAGCAAATATAGTTCGGGAGGACACAAAACCACGGGTTGATTAAGTGTTTTATTTGAGTAGGGTTAAACATTTGTTCCAGCAGTTAAGGACTAAGCCTATTTGCGGTAGAACCGAAGCTTAACAACACTCTTTTCTGAAAAAAGTTTCCGACTAATCCAGAAGGAAAAAGGTTTGAATTTTGTTTTATGTTTTTTAGTGAAGTGAATTAATTCGGTTTGTGATTCACGTTGCACTAAATACTATGACATGGAGGCGAATGCGTCGTATATCGCCCCCAAACGGGACGTATACTAAACATTCTAGATAAGCGAGAGGAGACCCCTCACTCATCATTCCCAATGTAGCTTAAGGCTCGTAGCGTGCAACGTTTATCGCCATTATTAGATGAATTAGAATTGGTTTGAGATGAGAAGAGAGACGCATGGAAGGTCTAAGGGAAACTCGGCCCTAACGTTGTCATGCAAAGTGATCCTAAAGTTCGGATGAAAAGGGGAAACATCTACCCTAATGTTAGCATGCTTGGATTGAACACCTAATGTCTCTCCTACTCCCATCCTAAACAGAGGGACTAGGAATCCTATGGGGATCATGGCAAAAAGCACAAGAAGAACAAAGGAAGGATCAATCACAAGTAGAAAATGCAAACATGAAAATGCACATCTAGAATTGTGGGAGGGAGGAAAAGTGTGTGGGGCAGCAGCCGCCACAAGCGCGTCTCGACCTCAACAGCGATGCGAGAATGATGCAAACATGTGAAGAAAAACAAGAGATGAAAGCAAATGAACATGCAAACAAAGGATTCATTCGAACCACACGCACAAGCATGCAAACAATTGAAAAATGATCGCGCACGTCAACAAAATCATGATTAATCAACCACCAACAGTGACAAATATCTAAAACAATCCAATCCCAATGCATCACACTGATCTATGATGATTCGAATCGAAACGGTATGCAAACATGCAAGCAAAACAACAAATATGACATTCTGGCACAATGTTAATCGGTTAACCCCTGGAGTTAATCGGTTAACACCTTAAAAAGTTTAGAAAAAACTGAAGTTTTGAACAGGTTAATTGGTTAACCATATGCGTTAACCGATTAACACTGTTAACGTTTGAAATTTTTTTGAAAGTTTGAAATGGTTAACCGGTTAACCATATAGGTTAACCGATTAACACTGCACCAGAAGCTAAAAACAGCAACAGAAAATCACTTCCAGCACAAAAACAGCTTATCCAAGGTTCCAACAGATCAACTTATCAATTAAGCCCGAAATTAACAACAGAAAACAGAGATCCAACAGCATGGATACACAATTACACAACCATATCACAAATCGAACGGATCGAAATCAACAAAATTCAATCGAATATGAAGATTAACATGATAAGCTCAAAAAATTAAATCGGATCAAGAATTCCAACCTTCGAAGCAGAGATTTGCTTCGGTGAATGTTGATCAACTGAATTTGAGCCGATCAAATGCTAGAAGTCCAGAAAACTTCAAGATCCACAATAATTGTTGTTCTATGAATGAAGATCCACCAAATTTGAGTTAAAAAGCTTCAAATAATCACTTTTAGATCCAACTCCAGATTCAGATCCAAGCTTGCACGAAAATTGAAGATGAGAATTGATTCAATGATGATGGTAGATGGAGGTTTATGCTCAAGAATCCATTGATTCCAATGAAGAATCAAGAATTCCAATGAAAAAGAGCTTTGAGTGAGTTTTGGAAATGGAGAAGTTGAGAGAATTTGAGAGAGAATTCTGATCAATTCTAAAAAATGGATGTGAGAAATGAAAATTGGATGGTTTGGTTTGGAGTGAACCACTTAAATACCATCTAGGTTTGGAATCCAAAGCAAGGTTTGGAAATTGGGTTGGAAAACTGGCTTGGAATGTGACATGGGATTTTGGAGGGAAATCTAAAATTTAAAGATGTTCTAGATCCTTCCAAAGTTAAAATTTGAATTCCAAGGTGATCAAAATTGGACCCCAAGTGCATTTGGCTTGCAAAATCACGTACAGGGAAAAATCTGATATGGTTAACCAATTAACCATATGCGTTAATCAGTTAACACTATTAAAATTCCAAATCTGGGCTGATTTTCCTTTGGTTAATCGATTAACACCTTCAAATTTTGAATTCTGGCGCCTTTTGGTGGGAAATCTGTCCATTTGCCCTGTTTCAACTGTCTGGAGCTCTGTTTAGCTGCTGAACCTCATTTTTGAACGTTATCACTGTGAAAATACTTGTTATGAGCTTGAGTGCCGATTTTTGATCTGAAATTAACCTGCAAAATAAAATCGGTCGCCTGACCGTTGGGAAAAATAAATGCCCGAAGCTCTGATGCTCGCTGTTTGCTATTCTGTCTTTTGCTCCGAAATGAATCTGAGCCACAGGAACACCTTGATCCCATGCCTCGAGAACGAATGCTATGCAATGCGAAAAATGTGAAATGCAAAAGCTAGTTACGGTTAAAACGAAAGGAAAATTTTGGGGTGCTACAACTGCCCCTATTCAAACAACTTGGACGTGAAGGGGTGAAAAGCATCCGCTTTCAAACATTCAAGGTATAAGGTGATTGAATACAAAAGAACCCGAAAATTTGCACCCTGCGGGAATGCAAAACAGCGACTACCAACCAAAAGTCGGAAAATGACGCGTTGGGGATAACAATCCAATATAATCTGAAATTCATCCAAAAGATACCAACCAAAAGTCGGGAAAATGCCCGGAGGATACCAACCAAGAGTTGGAACAAAGACCAACGGATACCAACCAAGAGTTGGGAAACAACCAACGATACCAACCAAGAGTTGGAACGAAACCGACAACATATACCAACCAAGAATTGGAACTGAATCTCCCGCAAAATACCAACCAACAGTCGGGATAGCGAACTCAGAATACCAACCAAGAGTTGGAACAAACCCTGCTGGGGAACAAAAGAGTAGCCAAACAACTTTGTGGAGACTTTACCAGGGAAAGAGTAGACTAATCAGACGACTCTGCGGAGAACAAGCATCTACCAAAAATAGCAATCAAAGGATATCATCCAAGAGATGGGATAAAGGTTACTCTCTGGGATAAAAAACCAAACACTGCCAACCAAGAGTTGGGATTACCCCAACACTAACCGAAACTTCCACGGCGAGACGACTTCGCTGGGGAGGCATACTGACCAAAAGTCGGAATCAACAACCAAAGAACAAAGGTTACCAACCAAGAGTTGGAAAAACGTCAACAAATTGACCACACCGGATATGGCGACCTCACTGGGGAATCAAAGACTACCAACCAAGAGATGGAAAACGAACTGACGTCCACGATTGACCATACCGGAGAAACCATAACCACCAATCAAAAGTTGGAAAACGTCAAATCTCCTCATCAACCAAAAGTTGAGATAACGACTCTGCGGAGGAATAAGGGAGGACTGCCAACCCAACAGTTGGGACACCCAACAAGGGATAACATCCAACTAAAAGTTGAGAAACAAAGGGACTAACCAATAGTTAGAATCACCAGGAAATACCATCGATCAAAGGTCGGAACACAAGCTGCTAACCAAGAGTTAGGATTGCTGGGGAAAATCCTCATCGACCACAAATCGGAACCAATAGCTACTAATCAAGAGTTAGGATAGCCGGGGAACGCTAAACGAAGCTGACTCCACCACAGAAGACTGCCAACCAAAAGTTGGGATGATCATCCCAAATTATCAGCCAAGAGTTGAAATAAAAGGCTACTAACCAAGGGTTAGGATAACAACTACTAACCAAGAGTTAGAACAATAGCTACTAACCAAAAGTTAGAATAACAACTACTAACCAAGAGTTAGAACAACAGCTACTAACCAAGAGTTAGAATAACAGCTACTAACCAAGAGTTAGAACAACAACTACTAACCAAGAGTTAGAATAACAAAGATTGCCAACTAAAAGTTGGGATAGGGACTCTGCGCGGGGGAACCAAAGACTACCAACCAACAGTTGGTAGGCCAACCAAAAGTAGGAACACCAAATACAATCATCTGAACTACGCTGAGGGGTGCCAACCAAGAGTTGGAATCCTCGACTCTGCTGAGAGAAATAAAGAATAACCACCAAAATTTGGAATAACATCCAAACGCCATTGGGTCATCAACCAAAAGTTGAAATAAAACAATGATGACCAACCAAAAGTTAGAGCAACTCTGTTGGGGAAAGAACCACAAGCTTGATCAGGGAAGACAACACTCGCAAGCGACTCACCTGAGGAAAGCGAAAACATTCACCCAAACGACTCAACTGGGAAGAATCTGATAAAATAACCAACCCAAGAATCCATCCTGACGCGGATTGTAACACCCATTTTGATTATTTAGTCTTTTGGTGTTATTCTATTTTGGGTGTGTCCTTTGTGGGGGAGTGTATCTGAGCGTGTGGGTGGGTGTCCTTGAGTTATAGGAGTTATTTAATAAAATATAGAGTTTAATAATAATATAATATAATTAATAATGATGATAGTCTAATTATTATTATTATTATTATTATTATTATTATTATTATTATTATTATTATTATTATTATTATTATTATTATTATTATTAGTATTATGATTATTATTATTATTAGATTAATAAAATGAAATAAGGATTAAAAAGGGGTATTAGAAGAGTTTGGGGGAAAGGGGAGATTAGAACACGATAAACCAGTTTTAGAGAGAAGAGTAAAGAGGGAGACCAAGGAGGAAGAGAAGAAGGCTAGGGCTAACGATTCTTCAGGTTCTTCGTCAATCGGAGCATTAATCGAGGTAAGGGAGAGAAACTGATTGGGATTAGTGTTTACATGAAATTGGGTAGAGGGGATTCCTTAACCCCGTAGGGGATGAATATGTTTGTTATGTTGATATGTATTTGATTGTTGTTGATTATGATGAATTTTGTGTGCATGTTGATGTGTTTATGATTGTTGCTGCCATTGATGAATGGATGTACATATGGTGTGATTTTGGTGAGGTTCTGAGTAACTTCTGTAGTTCTGTTGATGGACATAGGTGTGGGTTCTAGAGATAAATTGATGGAATAATGACTAGAGTAGTGTGTACTGGTTATAGTAATGATAGGATGAGAGATGGAAGTAAAGTGATAGGCTTGGAATTGAGCAAGATGACATTGTTGGACAGTGAGGGTTTTGAGAGATCGCAGACGCTCGCTAGCACCTTCGCTAGGCGAGCTAGTAGTGAGCATTCGCTAGGGACTCGCTAGGCGAGTGAGGTAGTGAACACTTCCAGTAGCTATTGTCTGCCTTCGCTAGGCGAGCAGCTAGCGAGTGTTCGCTAGAGCTTCGCTAAGCGAACGAGCCAGCGAGTGTGACAAAAAGTGACGTTGTGCTATTTTGCCTTGTGACCTTGTTTCGTAGTATCCCTTGAGTTGTGACCAGTATGGATATGGTAATTAGTGGTGAATAGTGTATACTTGACATTAAAAGGTGAAATTATGTAGTGATTGAAGTTAATTGAAATAAGTAGATTGTGGTGTGAGATATGTATTGGGTATGGTGATGGGATCAGGGGGATCGTGCGATTTTAATTAAAATAATTAATTGATGAATGATACGTATGTATGATGTATGGTGATGTGATCAGGGGATCGTGTGCACCTTGTGTGCTTGAGTTATTTGTTTTGCATTTGGTGTTATGCATATCATGGTGTTTGGTGGGACGAATCATTGCTCAAGAGGAGTGTATGTGATTCATCCGTACTCCCTTGCAGAGAATGGTGGGGACAGATCATGGCCAAGGACGGGTGTATGTGATCTATCCTGGGTTCAATTGAATGAACCAATGAGTCGGTACCGCATGCATGGTGTTGAGTTGCATAATTGCGTTATGGTGTGTTGTGTTAATGTTGGACAGTAGGTCGTGTTTGATGAATGTTGGGTGATGAATTATATGATTTCTATCCTTATTTCATGTACTGTATTACCGATAATTTTGATCATGTTTTCTCACCCCTTTGTTGTTGTCTGTGCTTCCTTGGAAGTACAGACAATCCAGGTACTTAGCTAGCTTGGATAGAGGTGTGCGAGTCGAGTCTTAGGATGCTCTGATACGTAGCACGGGACTTGGGCGTTTTCTTTTGATTTAGTTGAACTTGTTTTACTTTACTGTGACGTATCATGTGTGGTGAACTTTATTAATGAATATTTTCATGTATCGGTGGATGGCCGAGATTGATGAACTAATGAATATTTTCCGCTGTTTTGTTTTGAAAACCTTCTAATGAAGAGTATGTCGAGTTATGTGATGTGATATCCCACTTAGTGGAGAACTCTGATGTTTATTTGAATTAATATTATTTTATTTAATTTTGGGAAGTGGGGTGTTACACGGATAATAAGAAAACCCCTTGATTCAAACAATCTCTGCCGAGAGAATATTCGGTCCCAAAACACCAAACCTGGCTTATGCTTCAGATGCCTATGTTTGAAAATGGCGTAATGCTCCATACGAAATGGAAATGCTACGCATTTGGGAGGATGCTAATGCAAAAATGCAAATGCAAAAGAACCAACCTAACAAAATAAATGCTAGGGAGAAAAGACCCAAACGACCCGTCAGGGAGAGATAACAACCCATGTCGGGAAGAGAAATCCACACCGCTAAGGATCAAATCCTCGGGGGAAATTGAATAGCTCGGCTGAAACACAAGCAATTCTATGCTTAAAACAAACTCCTTCTGCTGAGGGAACCGTCTCTGCAGGGGAACAACAATCGACCACCGAAGATTGACTTTATCCTGCTCGAGAAACCAACCCTGAATGGCATTTCCAAATAACTCCACCCTGCTTGGGGAGAAAATCCACTCTGCTTGGGATTACATCAAATATCAACCTGTCTTGCCGAGGAATATCAGATACTCCTACTCTACGGGGAACTTGAATCTACTGGGGAAATCCCACACTCCTGTTCCACCGCTTACTATGTCGAGGGAACCAGCACTGCATTCTGCTGGAGAAAATCCTGAACTGACTCCGTGGGGAAAGGGCGTCACCGACGTTGCCTCCGCTGGAGAAGAAAACTGGTTTACAAACCACCCTGCCGCTAAGGAAAACACTTCTATCCTGATCCGCTGAGAACAAACTTCCACCCTGCCGGGGACTCACTTTCTCACGAAGACAAAGCTTTGTTCTGCTGGATATACAACATTTCAAATTGGATAATCGAACTCTGTCGGGGAGAGGACACAACTCTGCCGGAGATAAGTTGACCACTTCACTGGGGAAGCGAAATCTCTGCTATGGTAAGCAAACCTCTTCATTGCTCCTGCCCGACTGCACTCACCTGTGGGAAATACCCAGCTGACAACAACTGCCACTTGTTGCAACCTGAACTGCTGAGGATAAGGGAATCTCACTCGGTTGTGATAACCCTGTTGACCTGCATCAAAGAAAAACATCAGAAATGTTCTACATGTGAAATGGTTACCTTAGTTACCATCCATGATACTTGTCGTTCAAGCAAAGTCAGCGCTTTCGTTACGCTCTGTACAGTCTCTTGCTTTTACCTGCAATGTTTACCAAAATAACAGACATTTTGCAAACAAAACAGTAAAACGAACAAGAAAAAGAAAGCTCTCTGACTGAAGTGAATACTTTATTGATGAAAGGCCTGTAAATAGGCGAATTACAATTCAGATGCAATTCCTAAAAAGAGGTAATTTCTCAAAAACAAGAAAACAAATACAATAAAAATGTCGGCAATGTGGAAACAGACAACCACCATGTGTCGATTCGGCTATGACCTGTATGTCTTCGATGTTCCCCACGTTTCGTCTTCTGACAAGACTGACTGGACTGATTCCTTTCTTTCGGTATAATTATTCACAAACTTACAGATCGAACGCAGGCCGTGATCATTTGCTTTTTAAATCCCTAACTTTTGCCTGGATCGTCCTTTCGGGTTTTCAATCCGCCGGGATACCCATTTTTGCCAAAGTTGCCTTTTCAGGTTTTCAACTTTGCAGGTTCATTCTTTTTCTTTTATCCCTAATTTTTGCCCGAACCTTTTCTTTTTATGGTTCGCTGGGATGCCCCATTTTTTCCTGGACTTTTCTTTTTGTGTCCAGCGGATCTCTTTTAAGCAAAGTATTTTTTAACCACGTCCGCGTTCACAGGGGACAAAAAATCTTCACCATCCATAGTAGATAGCAATAAGGCTCCGCCAGAGAAAACCTTTCTTACCACATACGGACCTTCATAGTTAGGAGTCCATTTTCCCCTGTGATCTGTCTGAGGAGGAAGGATCCTTTTCAACACCAAATCACCTGTCTAGAAGCACCGAGGATGCACTTTCTGATCAAAGGCTTTCTTCATCCTACTCTGGTACAACCAGCCATGCGCGATGGCTGCCAATCTCTTCTCATCAATCAAACTCAGCTGATTCAACCTGGCTCGCACCCATTCAGCTTCGTCAAGCTTCACATCCGACAAAACCCTTAAAGAAGGAATCTCAACTTCTAATGGTAGAACTGCTTCTGTACCATACACCAGTGAGAAAGGAGTTGCCCTGGTTGATGTATGCACCGAAGTACGATAAACGTGAATAGCAAAAGGCAACATCTTGTGCCAGTCTTTGTAGGTCACAACCATTTTCTGCACAATCTTCTTGATATTCTTGTTAGCTGCCTCAACAGTACCATTCATCTTCGGACGATATGGAGAAGAATTGTGATGTTCGATCTTGAAACTCTGACACAGTTCCTTCATCATTTTGTTATTCAAATTTGAACCATTATCAGTAATGATTCTCTCGAGAATACCATAATGACAAATGATGTCCTTCTTTATGAATTGGGCTACCACCTGTTTTGTGACATTGGCGAAGGACGCCGCTTCTACCCACTTTGTAAAGTAATCAATCGCGACCAGAATGAAGCAATGTCCATTAGAAGCAGTCGGCTCAATCTTTCCAATCACATCGATTCCCCACATGGAAAAAGGCCAAGGAGTTGTCAACACATTCAGAGGAGCTGGTGGAACATGCACCTTATCCGCATAAATCTGGCATTTATGGCATTTTCTGGCGTATTTGAAACAATCGGATTCCATAGTCATCCAATAGTACCCAACTCTCAACAGTTTTCTAGCCATTGCATGTTCATTAGCATGAGTGCCAAAATAACCCTCGTGGACTTTCTCCATCAACAGGTTTGCTTCAAGTTCATCAACACAATGCAGCAAGACCATGTCGAAATTTCTCCTGTAGAGCACATCGTCCTTGTTCAAATTAAAATTTCCATCTAACCTCCTCAGAGTCTTCTTATCTTTACTGGATGCCCCAGATGGGTACTCCTGAGTCTTGAGAAAATGCTTGATATCGAAATACCAAGGCTTTCCATCAGATGCTTCCTCAACGGCAAACACAAAAGCAGGTTTATCAAGGCGCATGATGTTGATAGCTGGAGTTTCATTTCACAAATTCACTTTATACATCGAAGCTAGCATGGCTAAGGCATCCGACATCTGATTCTTAGCCCTCGGCATATGATGGAAACCAACTCTATCGAAGAAAGGTAGAAGTCTCCTTGCATAATCTCTATAAGGCACCAGGTTGGCCTGACGAGTTTCCCATTCTCCTTTGATTTGGTTAACGACTAGCGCTGAGTCACCGTATACATCCAGATTCTTAATCCTCATATCAACGGCCTCTTCTAAACCTATAATGAAAGCTTCATACTCGGCTTCATTATTAGTGCAAGCGAATGTCAATCGGGCGGTGAACGGTATATGAGAACCGTGAGGAGTAGTAATGATTGCGCCGATTCTATTACCATATGAATTAACCGCTCTGTCGAAAACCAATTTCCACTGAGACTCTCTCTCAGGACCCTCGTCAGGTAAAGGCTCATCACAGTATTTCATTCTCAAAAACATGACGTCTTCGTCTGGAAAATCAAACTTCATCGGCTGATAATTCTCAATCGGCTGTTCCGCTAGATATTCCGACAGAACGCTTCCTTTAATGGCTTTCTAGGAAACGTATTGAATATCATACTCGGTTAAAACCATTTGCCATCGGGCAATCCTTCCGGAGAGTGCTTGTTTTTCAAAGGCATATTTGATTGGGTCCATCTTTGAAATCAATAGGGTTGTGTGGTTTAACATGTACTGTCTCAAACGCTTTGCGGCCCAGGCGAGTGCACAACATGTTTTTTCCAGCATTGAGTACCTCGACTCATAATCAGTGAATTTCTTACTCAGGTAGTATATGGCATGCTCTTTTCTACCTGACGCGTCTTGTTGACCGAGCACACATCCCATTGAATCCTCAAGAACCGTGAGATACATGATCAACGGTCTCCCTGCAACTGGAGGCATGAGTATTTGAGGTTCCTGTAAATATTCTTTTATCTTTTCAAATGCTTTCTGGAAATTTTCAGTCCACCTATCTGTTTGATCTTTTCTCAGCAATTTGAATATCGGTTCACAAGTGGCTGTGAGATGAGATATAAACCTTGCAATGTAGTTTAATCTCCCCAGAAAACCACGAACCTCTTTTTCCGTTCTCGGCTCAGGCATTTCTTGTATAGCTCTTATTTTGGCAAGATCTACCTCAATACCCTTTTCACTGACAATGAAACCCAACAACTTTCTAGATCTCACCCCGAAGGTGCATTTTTTAGGATTCAGCCTCAGCTTGAACTTCCTCAGCCTTTCGAACAATTTCAGAAGATCGACCAAATGTCCCTCCTCCTATGTGACTTTTCTATCATGTCATCAACATAGACTTCCACCTCGAGATGAACCATATCATGAAACAAAGTGACCATCGCCCGCTGATAAGTTGCCCCTGCATTTTTCAATCCAAAGGGCATCACCTTATAGCAAAAAGTCCCCCATGGTGTGATGAAAGTAGTTTTCTCCATGTTCTCTGGGGCCATTTTGATTTGGTTATACCCAGAGAAGCCATCCATGAACAAAAACACAGAAAACTGAGCGGTGTTATCAACCAACACATCGATATGGGGGAGCGGGAAATCGTCTTTCGGGCTCGCTTTATTCAGATCTCGATAATCAACGCACATCCTGACCTTTCCATCCTTCTTAGGCACAAGAACAATATTAGCGACCCACGGAGGGTAATTCGTGACAGCAAGAAACCCAACATTCAACTGCTTTTGAACTTCTTCTTTGATCTTGACTGCCATGTCAGGCATTATCCGTCTCAACTTCTGCTTGACTAGCGAGCATTCTTCTCTGAGAGGTAACCGGTGTACCACAATATCTGTATCCAGCCCAAGCATGTCTTGGTAAGACCAAGCGAAGATATCCTTATACTCTTAGAGCATTTCAACCAATCTTCTCTTGACACTGTCTTCCAATGCAGCCCCCACTTTAACCTCTTTCTTGTCATCCCCGGTACCCAGATTGATAATCTCAATATCCTCCTGATGAGGCACAATGACCCTTTCCTCCTGCTTGAGAAGTCTGGATAACTCTTCGGGTAGTTCACAGTCTTCTTCAGTCTCATCTTCAGCTTGATAAATGGGATTATCAAAGTCATACAAAGTCATAGCTGAATTTGAATCGATGGCATCTGATAGAAAAGACCTGTATAAGGATGTTATGTTTATTATGCGATGCAACAAACAAAACACATTGCCATTTTTATGTTAAGTATCAATGCAAAACAAAAACAAGAAAAACAGGGATCACAATATTTGAATGCGAAACGTCTTTTATTTAATGATAAACTGTAAATAACAAGAAGGCCCAACAAACGGGTCACTACGTCTTGGGCAGAACGCAGGATTGAACATAATCAAACAATGAACATTACTCTGCAGCAGTAACATGAATGACTTCTTCGATAGTCCAGTTGCATAGCTTCTGGCCGGGAGTACATGGACGGATCCACGCATCCATGTCGCAGTCACTGTCACCTTCATCGTCTTCAACGACATTGATCCTGTCGAATATCACACCACTGCTGGTGAACTGAACTGGTCCCCTGTATCTCGGAATTTGAGAAGAACTAGAGGGTTTGTATCCTAGGCCGAACTTGTCCTGCTTGACAGGAACATCGAGAACTTGACCCCACTTCTGAGACGAGCCGGATTCTACGATAGCATGGGCTTCCTTAAGCGACGACATTGAAACCTCTTGGCCTTTAGCTTTTACAGGGGACTTCCCCTGAATCTGAACTATTTTGAATGCCTGGAAGAGCATTTTATGGATCTCACCATCCACTTCTACATATTTGAAAGATGACAGATGGCTAACTATAATGTCCTCTTCACTGCACACGGTAACTATCTTCCCTTCTACCATGTATTTCAGCTTTTGATGCAACGTTGAGGTAACTGCCCCGGCAGCATGTATCCAAAGTCGGCCAAGCAAACAGCTGTATGCTGGCTGGATATCCATAATATAGAAAGTTTCATCAAAGATCTCTGGTCCTATCTGAATAGGCAGCGTGATTTCTCCAAACACTGATATCTTAGATCCATCAAAAGCCCTCACAACCAAATCACTTGGCGTGCACAATAAACCCTGAATGTCCAACTTCATCAATTCCTTCTTCGGAAGCACATTGAGGGATGATCCCGTATCAACCAAGACATGTGACATCAGAGATCCTCTACACTCTGTTGCACCCCAAAATTTGCCCAACATTTCTTTACCTAGCTTATGTTTCATTTCATTCACATTAGCATTATCATTTGCATTTCATTGACATGTATACAGGAGATCAAGAGGTATGATTACCAATCAAGAGCTACACAAGACTATGAAGCTAGCTAAGAAGGTTGTTCAGATGTTCAAGGGTTGATATCCTTGTCAGAGAAGTTAAAAGATCCTCAGAAAGAGTGATTGAAACCAAGAGGGTGTGTCTCCTAACTTGAGAGTTGTGGAAAGCCATCAGATGATTCTGAAGCCATGAAGTTGGACTTGAGGTCTTGAGAGAGCTCATGAGAAGTGTTGAAGTTCATGTGGGAGCTCAGACAAGTTCTTAGGCAAGACTAAGAAGCCTCAGCCATGATTGGTGCAGCTAGGGTTTGACTGGGTCAACCCTAAGTCAACTGAGGATTTGAAGGAAGTTGATACCTAATTCAAGAGCCATGTGATCATGGATTGATAAATTGAGGTGTTCTAAGGATGATTCCAAGGTTAACTCATCATGATTGAAGAGTTTGAGAAGTTTCAGGCTAGGGTTTCTAAGACTTGACAGTGTAAAATCCCTTAGCTTCACCCCTGACTTCCAGGCCATTTAACTCAAGATATGATTGTCATCTTGTCGCTACTGCGAAAATCGGCGCCGGCTATGACAGAAGAGTCGCCACCGTGCGTTATTTATCCCAAAGGAGGGAAAGGAAACGCTCAGAGTAAACCTAACGCAAAACGGGAAAGGAATAGTCATCGCAACCAAATCCTGGATTCGGGAGTCGGTTACACAAGGGGAAGGTATTAGCACCCCTCACGTCCGTCGTACTCGACGGGATCCATGCTTGTTTTCTAGTACAGATTGTTATTCTATCTACTCTAAAGGTCTGGGGTTAAAAGAAAATAAGATGACTCGGCAAAGTATCGC
Source organism: Lathyrus sativus (assembly GCA_963859935.3). Lineage (NCBI taxonomy): Eukaryota > Viridiplantae > Streptophyta > Magnoliopsida > Fabales > Fabaceae > Lathyrus > Lathyrus sativus. The sequence continues at coordinate 487,147,342 of OZ012740.1, read as the reverse complement.
ATTTTATGCCTACGTATTCCCGTCTGGAACGAGAAATCAGAGTCAACGTAGTTCGCCTACCTACGGGAAAGGAGGGAAGGTTGCTCGCTAGGATACGGCATCCTATGCCTACGTACTTTCATACAGCATGAAAGATCAGAGCAAATGTAGTTCGGGCCACGGAAGACACAGGTCTATCTGTTTGTCTTTTATCCTTCTGAAAAAGGTTTTCTTCTGATTAAGAGTCCAAGAGGACAAAAATGACGTTTGAAGTTTGTTTTCAGTCTTTTACGCAAGAACTGTTTTTTATGATGTTTTCAATCTCTGTCGCACTAGAGACTATGATATGAGAGTGACTACGTCGTGTGTCACCCAAAGGGTACCACACTAAGCAGCCAGACTACTGAAAAGAACTCTCCAGCAACCCTTTCTCAAATAGCTTAAGGCTCGTAACGTACGACATCGATTAACCTTATTACTGTATTTTTGATTTGTTTTGAGATGAGAAGAGAGACGACACTCTAAAAGAAATAAGGGGCAAGATATACCAGCCAACAATCAATACAGAAAAAGAAATAAAACCCAACACCAGCTCCAGCTCTGACAGCAACAACCCAACTCCTATAGTAAGCAGCTCAAACAGCAACAGCTCTGACAACTACAGTTGATTAACAGCAAAAAATTTGACAGTAACAACTTCAAGCAAGACCCCATCTTCACTCTTCAATGATCCCCAAGCTTTATATAAGCTCTTGTCTCCAAAAGTATCCCAGCTCTAGCAAGCATGAACCTCAACCAGTAGACAGCTTCAAACAGCAGCAAAACCCTAGCTTCAACAGATAACTATCTTTGACAGGCACAAGCTTCATCTTTATCAATCTTCAATGAACTTCATTCTTCAATAGGTTCCCATCTTCAATGCCACCACTCCAGAAGAGAATCAATTATCAGATTAAGTTGAAATGCTAAACAGCTTATTGACAACCAAAGGAAGCCTATAAGCACTTAGCATTGTAGGGGAAAGGTTCCCTCAAAGTTCTACTTCTAAAGTATGTCACTTATCCCTCCAAAGGAGGGATGTGAATACCCTAAAAGGAATTTTTGTCATAGGGAGGAATAGAAGCACAAGATGCTTTCTATGTTTGCAAGAAGAAATCAATCTAATCTAGAGCTCTTCCTACATTTCCTATCTCATAAGCCACCTTCAAGGAGAAGAATCTTCATGCTCCAAGCTCCATCCTTTGTCTCCAATCATCTTCAATGTCTTCATAAGCTCCAACAAGCAAAGCCCAAGCCCCAAGCCCAATTGAAATAGCCCAAACCAAACAAACAAGCAAAATGCCTAAGAGGGAAAACACACAATCACCACTCAAATTGCAAAAATCAAGTAAAATAGTAATACTCATTATAAAATCCTAGATTAATTTCTAAGGGAACCTAACCCTATACCCAATACCCCATATAAACCCCAAGGCCTAAATCAAACCCTAGGTCCCCAAACTATGCCCTAAACTACACCTAAGTGTTGTGAAACCCTAATTCCAATACCTCTCCTATCCACCTCTCAAACTAACCTAAGTTTTAGTCACAAAAATATGACAAAATTCCTAAGGGTACATGCTTCCCTAATCTAATCAACCTCACAAGAATCAATCAAAAATCATGCACCAATCTCTCATACTAAATTCAGAAAAATGAAGTATCAAACAAATGTAAAATAAAAGCAATAAAATTGTAAAATATACCAAAAAATATAAAATGCATAAAATTAATATTTTTTAGTTTCATAATTTTCTAGAGGTCCTAAGGGAACTAGGGAAAAAAATCCCATCCTAAAATAATTATTTTTCAATTTAATATGAATTATTTACCAACTATGCTAAAACCATGAAATAAAAAGAAAATAGATGGAAAATGATAAAAGAGCGTGATGAATAGCAATATTTCATGTTATAATACCAGACCTGGGCCAAAGGGGGGTGTGGATATCATGCGCGTGCTAAGCCCAAAAGCAATTCAGAAAACAATGTGAAAAATCAAAGAAAATAGAGAAAAGCTCGTGGTGAATAGCAATCAATTCCTTTGTTAAATCTATTGGGCTTCCAAAGTGGGGTGTGGGTAGCACAAAATCACTTAAGCCCAAAGCCAGCGTTTAATGAAATGCTGCGTATCACTCTCTTCTCAGACTCCTTCATAAATCAAAACTCACTCGTGGCCGTTGGATCAGAGTTCAGTCAAAGTGTCCTCTATATCTAATGGTTAAAAGATCAGCTCCTACCTTTTGAAAGTTGGAGGGAAGAAACAACAGACGGTGGCCGGAGGTGGCGCCACTGTCGTCCCCAAACACCACTTCCTTTAATCCTTACCCAAACTCAAACCTGAATACATCAATCAATTCTATTTTTCACCAGGAATCCAACCATGCTATTCATTCTCACTGAATCACCTTCTATCTTAAATCACGAAGAAATTCTCAGAGGATGCTCAAAAATCAAACATCACCAATCCTAAAATTGAAGTGCCTAACATCATCACCACCTAACACTGAGTAATTTCCACCATTCCACTAAGCTTAAATCATCAAGAAACGCCAGTTATATCCATCAACAGAAAATTGGCTCAACCTAATTTTGTCTCTAAATCGTGAAATTCTTTACCAGAAACGACCTAGCCATGATCTATAATGAATCTAACCATCTAAAACCTAGCAATTATACCTATATTAAGCTGCACGATGAGATTTACATACCTGTGAATTTTGGATGAACAGAACAAGGAAAACTTCGAATTATGCTTCAAGATCCTCCAGATATGATCAATGAATGATTATCAAGCTTCTGTATGCATCAATTTGTGTTGAATCCTCTTGAATTACCAAATTCTATTCTGAGTTGCAAGCTTCAAACTCATGATGCTATCTCTTGATTCTTCAACAATCTTGACCAGAAATCTCTCTGAATTCAATCAACAACTCAAAATGAAGACACTGAGTGCAAAAGTTTGGATTGAAATGGCTCATATTCGTATAACCGATTTGGATTTGCAAAATGAAAACTCAAAGTTCTATCTCTCAAATCTCTCTCAATCTTCACCAACCCAGGCTTTGAATCAATCATAAACCTTATATAGAACTTGTAGGAATGCTCTAGAAACTTCAGGAATGATCTATGTGAGAATTTGAAATTCTCATGCACTTGAAATTACCATCTCATGCTTGTATGTGACAGCTGAGTTCTAGCTTGCTTCAACACTTGATTTTGATCCAAATTCTCCTCTAATGACCTATTGAATGGATTGGTAAGGGTTAAGGCCTTGGTTCTGATCTAAAGAATGGTTTTGCATATGTTACTTATGATGTAAGAAAGCATTTTCCAAAGCAACTCATAAAACAATGGCTCATCTCAAAATTGTGGCATTGCCAATGTGTTTGAAATCCAATTTCCATTCAAAATGACTACCCATATGCCATGTGTATGCCTCATATCTCAAAAATCCCAATTTCCCTCCTTTGAATCATTTGAAAAATCTCCCTTTTTAGGCCATTTTGGGCAACTTTGTGATACAAGCCCATTAAAATCCTCATGACTTCTTACCTGGCCTAAAAACATTATTCTAAACACATCTCATGTTGAACATTTCTTCATTTGAGGAGTGGAAGATAGAGATTTTGACCTATGTTGAAAAATGACCTATAATTTAACTTTCCCAAAATACCCCTGGATTGCCAAGATCATAACTTGAGTTACACAAACCTTCTTGAGGACTTCTAGTACTCAAATTAAATATAAGATCAAGCCCTACAATTCTTATGTTGGCCAAGAATCCATTTGAAAACTCCTTGATGGGAAAAAGTTGCTTGGAAGTCCAGTGACCTTCATAGATAAATTTCAATGTCCTCTGGTGACCCATAACTTGCAAGAACCATAACTTGAGTTCCACAAATCTCCTTGAAGACTTCTAGTACTCAAATTAAATCTATTGAGAATCTCTACAAGTTTCATGTTGGCCAAGAATCCATTTGAAACTTGTATTTTGACCTATGTGGCTTGGAGGTCCAGTGCTATACAGGGGATTTTACCCTAGGAACCTTGTATCAAACACCTCTAACCACTCTTGATTCTCTTGAACTTGATCTTGACTCATCCATACACATGCTTTAGCATCTCAACCCATGACTTCCATGACCTAGAGCTAGGTCTTGATGCCCTTTCTTTGCTCTCCTTGACCTAGGGTTACCCAGATGAAACCCTACTTGTACACACCTCAACTGTGGTTCTTGCACTTGATACCGTGACTTGTCTAAGCTTCAATAGGGCTCTCTAGGCCTCCCATGGGATCCATACACACCTCAAATTCATAATTCCATGTTGATGATCTTCAATACACCTCAAGTTAGGAGAGAAATCCACCTGTTGACACTCAAATCTCCTCAAAGCTTCAGCCCATTCCTTGATGACTTGGATGTTCTTCAGCTTGAATAACGCCCCTTGATGTGCTTCTTTAGATAAGGATGGAACTTGACCCCCTGTTAGATGACTTGCTATGTTATGATATGCAAGTGATTGGACCATGTACATGATGTGACTATGCAAATGATAATGCAATTAAAACATAAACCAGGTGAAATAGGTTGAGCAAATTTTAGGGTGCAACAGCTGCCCCTATTCAAACGGCTTGGACCCGACTGGGTAAAGAGTGAACGGCCTTCAAACAATCGAGGTACGAGACGGTTGAATACTAAGAACCCGGAAATTTGCCAACCGCAGAAATAAACTGCATAAACTGCTTGGAAAACAACATCCACCAACTGAATCCGGTTGTCACGACAACCAACCGATCAATCATCTGATATCAAAATCTGATTTCAATGTCAACCGCCTGTGTAACTCCCCAGGCCTTGAACTCCCTCTTGTCAAAACACCCCGCCTTTTGTCCACTTTAAAACTCCGCCTTCTGTCAATACAGGGAAAACAAAATAGCGACCACGCTGGGGATCATTTTCATCAACCCGAAAAAGATTCTATCATCGCAGGGATAGAACTTTGTCCATGTTAGGACTCTACATTTCATCAACACAGAAAAAATCCCGACGACTTCGCTGGGGAAGCATTTCTGTCTAATCACAGGGAACTCATCTGCCTATCCCTACAGGCTAATCATCTGCTTAAACACAGGAAACCCCATCCGTCTACTTCATACGGGAAAAGTCATCTGCCTGATTACAGGAAAATCCATTTGCCCGCTTCGTACGGGAAAAGTCATCTGCCTGATTACAGGAAAATCCATCTGCCTGCTTCATACAGGAAAACACATCTACCTGATTCTTATAGGAAAGTTCATCCGCCTGCTTCATACGGGAAAAGTCATCTGCCTGAACACAGGAAAATCCATCCGCCTGCTTCATACGGGAAAAGTCATCTGCCTGAACACAGGAAAGTTCATCTGCCTGCTTCATACGGGAAAAGTCATCTGCCTGAACACAGGAAAATCCATCCGCCTGCTTCATACGGGAAAAGTCATCTGCCTGAACACAGGAAAGTTCATCCGCCTGCTTCATACGGGAAAAGTCATCTGCCTGAACACAGGAAAGTCCATCTGCCCGCTTCGTACGGGAAAAGTCATCTGCCTGATTACATGAAAATCCATCCGCCTGCTTCATACGGGAAAATACATCTACCTGATTCTTATAGGAAAGTTCATTCGCCTGCTTCATACGGGAAAAGTCATCTGCCTGAACACAGGAAAATCCATCCGCCTGCTTCATACGGGAAAAGTCATCTGCCTGAACACAGGAAAGTTCATCTGCCTGCTTCATACGGGAAAAGTCATCTGCCTGAACACAGGAAAGTTCATCCGCCTGCTTCATACGGGAAAAGTCATCTGCCTGAACACAGGAAAGTTCATCCGCCTGCTTCATATGGGAAAAGTCATCTTGGATATAGCTTCTTTGACTATTCTTTGCAGTAGCTAACTCCACTGGGGATATTCTGAAAATAACTGCCCGACACCCGTTTCGATAACAAGTGACCACTTCTGAACCTTTGATTTATGAAACCCTGCAATGCCGCCGCGACAGCAAACCTGAAGAAAAACACTCCGCTGGTCGGATAAGAGAAACTTCAGCCAGTAACTCTGTGGGGAATAATAACAAGGACTGCATCATGACATGTCTCACGGTGAGACCTCAATCGTCTGGTAATAGACCTGAGCTGTAACTTCATACTCCTGCTGAGAAACACACCTGAAAGCAAAAGGTTAACCAACCTGATTTCTGTTTTAAAATGCGTATGTTTGGCAATGGCACAATGCTCCATACGGCATGGAAATGCTACGCGATTTTTTTTGGGTAGATGCAAATATGATAATATATGCAAATGCGCATACAGGTTCAGGCTGCTGGGGGAGGCTCTGACAAGCTTGCTTCATCAACACGGCTGTTGAGGACAAATACCGCCCTGTTGGGGATGAACGGGTATCACAAGGTATTCCGGCAAAATAAATGCCGGAAACACAACCAAACTCTGCCGAGGAGAGATTAAACATCGATTTCCACTGGGAGGAAAGAACAAACACCCTGCTGGTGAACAAACTTAGCTGGGGGGAGAAGCGACCCTTCTGGGAGACAACTGTCTGGGTACAGTTTACAAACTCGGAGCTAACACTCCGCTGGGGATAATCATCCTGACAAAGGCATGACGACCTGCGGGGAGAAAGAAAACCATCTTCTGCGGGGATATTCCTTTTAAACCAACTAAGGCTTGGTTAAACACTGCGGGAATCTTCCCTGCTGAGGATTGACCCTGCACATATCTGACCCACTAGGGAGAGTAACCTCTGCAGGGGATACTGATTTCGACTTGCTGGGGATGTCCTGTGGACAACTTCCATGAGGATACTCTTCTGGGGAAAATAATCCTTCCTTCGGTAAGGGATAACATCATCTCAACCTCTGGGGATGAGGTGCGATCTGCTGGGAAATAACATCAAATAAGGTCAAGTCCTTCATCCGGAGCCTCTGGCTAGGGGATACAATTTTCTGACTGTCTGCTCCAAGGGTGAGAACCCTGCAAAACACAAGTGAGACAAAACAAATCTATACAACCAAATCTATTCGGGTTAGCATCCGCGATATTACTTCTGTCAATTCGAAGTTTTAGCAATTATTGGCAAGGGCCAACAAGACTATGCAAGTGCAAGTTTATCAAAAGCATCGGCGTCTTTCACAAACAAAACAGTAAAGAACAAGCATCAAGTACTGAATAATATATTTTATTGATAACGAGCCTCTGAATAGGCAGAGTTTTGTACACTGGATGCAACTCCTGAAAAGAGGAAGTTACGCACACACACCTACATATATGCACAAAAAGCATTAATACAAATACAAATTGAATTTGTACACATGTCGGCAACGCGGTACAGACAAACATCATGAGCTGATCCTTCTATGACTCGCCTGACTCTACGCTTTCCCGATACCCGATCTTCGGAAGAGATTGTTTTTAGGATAGACGGCCTCCAGGTACTCCCAAACCACTAAGCAATGTTGTATCAAATCCGGACCGCAGTCATTTGCTTTTTCAATCCCTAACTTTTGCGTGAATCGCCCTTTGCGGGTTTTCAATTCACCGGGATACCCTTTTTTGCCGAAGTCGCCCTTTTCAGGTTTTCGACTTCGCGGGTGTACCTCTTTTCAATTTTATCCCTAACTTTTTCCCGAACCTTTTATTCATTTTTTACGGTTCGCCAGGATGCCCCATTTTTGCCTGGACTCTCTTTTTTCTGTCCAACGGGTCACTTTCAAGCAAAGTATTTTTTAACTGCGTCCGAATTCACAGGAGACGTAAAGTCTTCACCATCCATGGTGGATAGTAGCAAGGCTCCTCCAGAGAAGACTTTTCTGACAACGTAGGGACCTTCATAATTAGGAGTCCACTTGCCCCTGTGATCTGTTTGTGGTGGGAGAATCTTTTTCAAAACAAGATCGCCCGTCTGAAATCTTCGAGGGTGTACCTTCTTGTCGTAAGCTTTCTTCATCCGACTCTGATATAACTGACCGTATGTTAAAGAAGCCAGCCTCTTCTCATCCATTAAACTGAGCTGATTCAATCTATCTTTAACCCATTCTGCCTCGTCAAGTTGGACATCACGTAAAACCCTCAGGGAAGGAATCTCAACCTCTAACGGTAACACTGCCTCCATCCCGTATAGCAATGAGAAAGGGGTTGCCCCGATTGATGTGCATACCGTCGTACGATAACCGTGCAAAGCGAAAGGTAGCATCTCGTGCCAGTCATTATATGTCACAACCATCTTCTGAACAATCTTCTTTATGTTCTTATTGGCCGCTTCGACAGCGCCATTCATCTTGGGCCGGTAAGGAGAAGAGTTGTGATGTTCAATCTTAAAATTATGACACAACTCTTTCATCATTTTGTTATTCAAATTTGAACCGTTGTCGGTGATAATCCGCTCAGGGATTTCGTATCTGCAGATAATATCTCATTTGATAAATCTGGCCACCACTTGTTTGGTGACATTGGCATATGATGCTGCCTCCATCCATTTGGTGAAGTAATCAATTGCCACCAAGATGAGCCGGTGTCCGTTGGATGTCGTAGGCTCAATCTTACCAATCATATCAATTCCCCACATCGAGAAAGGCCACGGTGATGACATCACATTCAGAGGACTCGGAGGCACATGGATCTTATCCGCATAAATCTGGCATTTATGACACCTCTTTGCAAACTTGAAACAGTCTGTTTCCATAGTTAGCCAATAATAACCTGCCCGCAGCAGTTTTCTCGTCATAGCATGCCCACCAGCATGTGTACCAAATGTACCCTCATGTATCTCTTCCATGAGCAACTTCGCTTCTTTCTCATCTACGCAATGTAGCAACACCAAGTCGTGGTTTCTTTTGTATAGGACACCATCAGGATTCAGATAGAAATTGCCAGTCAACCTCCTGAGAGTCTTCTGATCTCGACTGGATGCCCCAACCGGATACTCCTTGTTCTTCAGGAAATTCTGGATGTCAAAGTACCAGGGTTGACCATCGGGAGCCTCGTCAATGGCAAATATGAAGGCATGCCTATCGAGCCGAGAGATAAAAATCCGGGGAGCCTCGTTCCAGAAGTTAACTTTATACATCGAAGACAATGTCGCCAGGGCGTCAGCCATTTGATTTTCTGCTCGTGGTACGTGGTGCAATTCCACCTTGTCAAAGAAAGGCAACAATCTCCTTGCATAATTCATATATGGTATCAAATTGGGCTGACGTGTCTCCCATTCTCCTTTAATCTGATTCACCACTAGAGCTGAGTCTCCGTACACATCCAGATGCTTGATTCGCAAATCAATGGCTTCTTCAAGCCCCATGATGCAAGCCTCGTATTCAGCTTCGTTATTGGTAACCAGAAAGGTCAATCGAGCAGTAAATGGGATGTGCGACCCATGAGGAGTAGTGATAATTGCCCCTATTCCGCTACCATAGGAATTTACAGCTCCGTCAAATATTAACTGCCACTTGGAACCCAACTCTGGTCCTTCATCCGGCAACGGTTCTTCACAATCTTTCATCCTCAGGTACATGATATCCTCGTAAGGAAAATCAAACCTCATCGATTGGTAGTCCTCAACAGGCTGCTCCGCAAGGTACTCTGACAGGACGCTACCTTTAATAGCCTTTTGCGAGACATATTGGATATCGTATTCGGTTAACACCATCTGCCATCGGGAAATTCTTTCGGAGAGTGCTTGCTTTTCAAACACATATTTGATTGGATCCATCTTTGAAATTAGCATGGTTGTATGATTCAGCATGTATTTCCTCAAACGTTTGGCGGCCCAGGCTAGCGTACAACACGTTTTCTCGAGCATTGAGTATCTGGACTCACAGTCAGTAAACTTCTTACTCAAATAGTAGATCGCATGCTCTTTACGTCCGGTCTCGTCGTGTTGACCGAGAACACAACCCATACTTTCCTCAAGAACTGTCAAATACATAATCAAAGGTCTCCCGGCCACTGGGGATATCAAAACAGGAGGTTCCTGCAAGTATTCTTTTATCTTGCCGAACACCTTTTGACAATTTTCATTCCAGGTCAACACCAGATCTTTTTTCAACAACTTGAATAACGGCTCGCATGTCGCAGTCAGGTGAGATATGAACCGGGCGATATAGTTCAACCTCCCTAAAAACCCACGCACTTCTTTTTCTGTTTTAGGCATCGGCATTTCTTGTATTGCTTTTATTTTCGCAGGATCAACCTCTATTCCTTTTTCGCTCACGATAAACCCCAGTAGTTTGCCCGATATCACCCCGAAGGTGCACTTATTAGGGTTCAGTCTCAACCTGAACTTCCTAAGCCTCTTGAACAGTTTCAGCAGATTAACCAAATGCTCCTCCTCCGTCTGGGATTTGGCAATCATATCATCAACATAAACCTCGATCTCTTTATGCATCATGTCATGAAAGAGAGTCGTCATAGCACGTTGATATGTTGCCCCAGCATTCTTCAACCCGAAGGGCATCACTTTGTAGCAAAATGTTCCCCAGGGAGTAATGAAGGTAGTCTTCTCCATGTCTTCTGGCGCCATTTTGATTTGATTATAGCCTGAGAAGCCGTCCATGAAGGAGAATACGGAGAACTGAGCAGTATTATTAACCAGCACATCGATGTGAGAAAGTGGAAAGTCATCTTTCGGGCTCGCTTTGTTCAAATCACGATAGTCTACACACATTCGCACTTTACCGTCTTTCTTCGGCACTGGCACAATATTAGCGACCCATGAGGGATATTTGGTAACAGCTAGGAAACCAGCATCCCATTGTTTTTGAACTTCCTCCTTGATCTTCACAGCCATATCCGGTCTAGTTCTTCGGAGTTTCTGCTTAATAGGCGGACATTCCTCTCGCAGTGGCAGACGGTGAACAACCTTATCCGTATCCAACCCAGGCATATCCTCGTACGACCAAGCAAATATATCATTGTACTCTTTGAGCATCTCAACCAACCTTTGCTTGATGTCGCTCTGCAGCGCAGCCCCTATACGGATGTTTCTCACAACCTCTTCCGACCCCAAATTGATAATCTCAATGACTTCCTCATGAGGCAGAATGATTCTTTCTTCTTGTTTCAATAACCAGGTCAGCTCTTCTAGTACGTCGCCATCTTCGACAATCTCTTCCTCAGCATGAAATACCGGGTGCTCAAAATCAAAGTGAGTCATATGCGGTTCATAGATGTCATCTGAAATAGTAATCCTGCAAAGGAAATGGTTAAATGCTTCAAAACCCAGACAAAGCGAATAACCACATTGTCATTTTATTGTTAAAAACAAAAATAGGAAAAACAGGGATCACAATATTTGTATATGAAAAACGCATTTATTTCAGGATTAAACAATGTAATGTACATAATCAAATGGCCCTAAGAAAAATCACTATGCCCCGGGTAGGACACAGGATTATTCAACAATTAAGAAAACAAATCATTACTGTTTAGTTGTCACAGGAACAGTTTCCCGGATAGACCAATTGCAGAGATTTTGTCCTAGCATGCTTGGCTTGATCCACGCGTCCATATCACAGTCGCTATCTCCGTCTTCAGCATCGGAAATAGCATTGACGGTCTTGAAGCTCACCCCGCTTGGCATAATCGTGACTGGTCCCTTGAACCTGGGCGCTCCTGAAGATGACGCTGACGACGTCGGTCGATACCCTAGCTCGAACTTGTCATTCTTCACGGGAATCTCCAATACCTGCCCCCAGCCTTTAGTCTCACCAGTCTGCACTAAAGCCTGAGCCTCTTTGTAAGATGACACTACCACATCTGATATTTTGCTGGAACCCTGGGCTTTGTCTTTAATTCGCAACCCCTCGAAGGCTTGACATGGTGTCTCGTGTATTTCGCCGTCGACCTAGACATATTTGAACAAAGACAAATGGCTAACCAGAATATCTTCCTCTCCACAAATAGTGACGACACTATCCCCCACCATATACTTCAGCTTTTGGTGCAACGTGGATGTGGCAGCCCCGGCAGCATGAATCCATGGCGCCCAAGAAGGCAACTATACGCTGGCTGGATGTCCATTATATAGAATTCAGTTTCAAATATTTCAGGCCCCACCTGCAACGATAATGTTATTGATCCGAAAATCGACCTCCTCGTTCCGTCGAACGCTCTCACCACTAAATCACTGGGCGTGCAGATAATCCCCCTGATATCCAATTTCATCATGGCTTTCTTTGGTAGCACATTCAGGGAATATCCAGTGTCTACTAAAACATGGGACATGACTGTGCCCCGACATTCTACTGACACATGTAATGCCATATTGTGCTCTCGCCCTCTCGGAGTCAAATCAAAGTCTGTGAAGCCCAAACTGTGCCCCGCATTGACATGCGCCATCACCCCTTCCAACTGATTAACAAAAACTTCTTGAGGAACGAACGACGCGTCTAGAATCTTCAGCAAAGCGTTCTGATGGGCCTCAGAACATAACAACAATGATAGGATGGAAGTTTTTGACGGCATTTGCTGGAGGTGCTCAACGATTTTGTAATCACTTTTACGAATGAGCCTCATAAACTCCTCCACATCCTTAAGTGACGTTTCCTTTTCGTTCGACTGAGAAGGACCACCCTCATTTACCTTGGCTTTACCCTTGACTAATCTTTCTGCTTCTACCTCAGGTGACGTGAAGATTCTTCTGCTTCTGGTCATACCCCCTGTTCCGACAACATTATCTACAACCCCAGCTGGTTGTCCATTGACTTCAATTTTCTCACTGTCACAATATACCTCCAATCCGTAAGTCCACGACACTGCTTTAGTACTCTCAAAAGGAATCGGTCCTGCTTTGGTAATTGTGATCATCGGCCGCCTGGCGGGCGCTGTTATCGTTATTGTTTTCCTCGAAATTGTTACCATCGCAACATCGTTCTGCTCATCACACAACGCCTCTATAGGCTCTTCAACTGCTGTTCGATTGAATTGCAAGGTTCCTTCATCCATCATAGCCTGAATGCCCTGCTTCAACTCATTACAACCCTTTGGCTGGGTCCAGCAATCCAAGCAAAATTCATCACATCCCGGGAATACACCCCCTTTTAACAACGTGCTTTTAATCTCACCCAACGGTGTCTTTAACTCATTGACATCCATCACTAGATTCAGACTCTCTTCTGTCAAGATGGCATTTGCCCCATGATTGGGCATAGGTTGTTGTACGATATTTGGACCCACCTGTCCAAAGTTGATAGCTTTGCTATCCAATAAATCCTAAACTTTGTGTTTAAATTCCTGACAAGCTTCTACATCATGCCCGGGTGCCCCGGAATGGAATTCGCAATGCTTGTTGGCGTCATTACCCATAAGGAAGTACCGCCCCTGTAGGCGGTGCCAAAGTCCTCTTTTCAACCAAGTTCAACCCTAACAGGGTCTGGAGGAGTTCTGCATACGTAGAAGGAGGTGCGTCGAACACTCTTTTCGGCCTCGTATTCTGTACCCTTCTCTGACCGGGATTTTGCCCTTGCTGCTGCGGTGGTTGTTGTTGCTGTTGTGGCTACCTCTGTGGCGGAAGCGGGATAGTAACACTAGCTATCTGTTGGGGCTGAACATACTGATTCTTTCCTCTGCCCCTGCCCCTGCCACCAAACACGGCGCTAGTATCACCGTGTCGTCTACCACCGAATGCTTTCTTTGTACCTCCTGCTAAGGTAGCCTCACCTGCTTGGAATCTTCCAATTTTAATCCCGTTCTCAATCTTTTCCCCCATAAGAATCAAATCTGAGAAACTGCCCAACGACACACTAAATAATTTCTCATAGAACATCCCCGTAAATGTCCCAATGAACATGTCGTTCATCTCTCTTTCAATTAAAGGAGGATGCACCCTCGCTGCCATATCGCGCCACCTTTGCGCATATTCTTTAAAACTTTCACCGTTTTTCTGCGACAAACCCTGTAATTGGACCCTGTTTGGTGTCAGATCGCTGTTATATTTGTAATGCGTCACGAAAGCATCAGCCAACTGCTTCCAGGTTTTAATCTGCGTGGGCTCCAACCCCATATACCATTCAAGCGATGGTCCTGATAAGCTGTCCTGAAAGAAATGCATGAGCATCCTTTCGTCATCCGAGTACGCGGACATCCTTCTGTAATAAGAGCGGACGTGTACCTTAGGGCAGGTATCCCCTTTGTATTTGTCAAATGTTGGAGCCTTTAATTTCAACGGCACCCTCAACCCTGGCACCAATCCCATAGTAGTCATATCTAATCCAGCGGAGTTCTGATCAACCACACCTTTCATCTGCTCTTCTAGCATTTTGATCCTCTGAACCGGGTCAATAGGGCCTTCAGGTCCCATACCTCTTCCTGAAAAAGCGTCATCCTATTGATCCACATTCCAGTCGTTGCCATATCCATCATAACCCATGTTACGGCCAAATCTCTGATGATTGAACATAGGACCCTGTCCTCGGTTGCCGAACCCCAGATTGACCCCAGGGGGTCCAAAACCATTATTGAAAGGAAGTGCCCCAGCACCGTTCACATTCACATTACCGAACCCACCATTACCGTAGTCGTACCCCTGGTTGTTGTCGTAACCATCATTACCGAAGTCTTGATTATTGAACCCGAAGTTCCCGTCCTGATTGACATTACCATACCCATTATTTCCGAAGCCAACATTGTCAATGAATCCTTGATCAGCATCCATAGTGTTGCCTTTATTGTTAACAACATGCCCATCACCACCATTCCCAGTATTGCCGTTACCAGCGCCAGCACCTGCACCAATACCGGTGTTTTCATTGACAACCACAACAGGTGGAGTAACAACTGCCGGTATCTCATTCTCCCGGCGAGGAGTTTCAACAGAAATGTGGTCAGTGTTGCCGTTTCCGTTTGCCCGCGTCAGCAGCGGCTGCACCAAGGTCTGAAGATTCTCCTGGCCCTTGGCCATGCTCTCCATAGCTTGCATGAACAAAGTCAACTTCTCGCGGATTTCCTGCATCTCGACTTGGACTTGATCCATGATTTTCTTGCAGTTGTTTCGGGTTGAGTAGCGGTGGACTCTTCGTTTGTCAATCCTGAAAAACCTGTGAGATGCAGGAAATAAGGTACAAATTCAACAAGTAACGGCAATGCAAAATGAATATGCAGATGCAATATGTGTCTGTGCGTTAGGGATATCGACCCCTGATTCTAGTGCCAAAGTGCCAGTGTAGTGACAATGATAGTAATAAGAAGCTCGAAATCCAATCATGGAAAACATCTCATATATTGTGGAAAAACCCATCGAGTCAGGAATACAATATTACTGAGTGTACAATAGGAAGGCATGACCTCAACCAACAATCCTGGTGATGGCCAGCACAATGCAAATAAAGCATACACATCAATACATGAGATAATCAAGTGCGACCATATACCTGGTACTCCTCTAATAATCTCTTAGTCTTGGGATGATTCGGCTGAGAAAGCAACCCTTCGACGAGTGAGTCTCTTTGCCTGATAACACGCTGGAGATCACCAATGGATTCCTCCCAAACACCTTCTCCAAAGCAATCTTCTAGCTTCCGCTTCTGGGACGCAGACTCTTTCTTGTGCTTGATACCTTTGTTCAAGGCATTCTGGACATCATACCTCCGCATAACCTCTTCTTCCAACCTCTTTCTGGCTAGCTTTCAACTGACCTTCCAGCTCAGAGATCTGCAGCTTCAGTTTGTCTTCTCTTTCCTTATTGCCGGTCAGCATGGCATTCCAGGTTTTGTTGAATGTAGAGATCTCCCGGTAGGCTATATCAAGTGCTTTCTTCTTAGACTCCAGCATATCATGGGAGCTCTTGAAGTCTATCCCCAAACGTTAACGCTTCTTTCGTTGTTCAGTCAGTTCTGTGCCTAGTTGATTTACCAGCTTCGTTTGCTGCTCGAAGGAATATACGGCCTCATTCCTTTCGCTCCTGAGTTGCACTAACTCTTCTTCCAGCTTTTCGTTGGCTTTCATCAGCTCTTCTTTCTCCTTCACAACCTGCTCGTATCTCTCAATAGACACAGTAGTTGGCTCCTCAATCACGGGGGAAGCAGGAGGTAATACTGCAGGAAATGGCATCCGCACCTGCTTTGCTCTATCTTGGATCCAGACTTTGTACGGGGCATAGGCTTGACAATCATTCTTACCCAACAACGCCTTACCCCTCTTGTGGACATTATTCCAAGCATGCTGAAGATTGGACAATAGTTCTCCCTTCAAATCGCCTGTGAAGTATAGAGATTCCCGTACTTCCTCCTCTTTTGGCGGGCTTTTCAAAGCATACCCGAATTGCCTGATCAACAATGACGGATTGTAGTTAATGCACCCTTTCCTCCCAATCAAAGGAACGTTAGGATATCTGGCGCAGCTGTAGATAATCGCAGATCCCAGTAAATCTTTATTAAACCAGACAACGTCCTCTGAAGAAAGTCCTATCAGATGCTCAGACCAATCCACTGTATCTGCAGACTCAGCGAAGATACCCTTCTTGGGAAGATGACTCTCAAACCACATATACAGCAAAGGCCCACAACAAGATACGTTCTTGCCCCTCCTGTTCTCGTTCTTATAATGCAGTGAGTGATAGAAATCTCCAATCAAAGTAGGCACAGGATTGCCTGAAGCAAATATATAGAACGCATCCAGATCAACGAAGTCAGGCAGATTCGGGAACAGTATAATGCCATAGATACACAGAGCAAGAATAGCATTAAACACAGTCCAACATCCACTCTTGGCATACTCTTGTGCTTTCCCTACCAAGAACTTGAGAGAAAAACCAGACACTCCATTCCACGAGGTTAACAGCAACTCTGAGGAGTCTAAATGCAAGGCAGCAGCCAAATCCTCCAGTTTGGGCTCAGCATCCATATGAATGAAAGGTACCCTATTCTGAATAGTCAACTCCAAGATCTCAGCATATTCCTCCATGGTCGAAGCCAGAATGAAGTCAGGGAAAGTAAAACACCTCAGCGGGGGATCATAGAACTGCATTAGCGTGTACAATCCGTTACGCTCATACATGGATGGTTTATAAATCAACCTAAGTAATTTCCCGTAGCTCTTCCTGAAGCTTCTCTTCACATCATCATCAGCTAGAGATATCAAACCAAGCAAAGAAGAAACATCTGGAGTAGGCAACTTGTACGCCACACTCTTCTTCAGAGTATCCATAATATCAGCAGACAGAAATCCGGGCAACTAGAATCAGAGGTATGAAATGCACCTGCAGCACAGACACACGTTAATGATATGCAAAATGAGTATGCAACAATGCAATATGCAACATGCAACAGGGATCAAGTGATATATTGCCGAAGAGATCCATCCACAATATTTGTCTCAACAGTCCCATAATACTGCTCAAACCTGGTCTCAACAGACCCATAACAATGCTCCACTTTGCCTCAACAGGCTCAAAACAATGCTCCAACCTGGTCTCGACAGACCTATAACACTGCTCTGATGAAGAACCCCCAAGTAACCATACACTGATCCAATATTAAGAAACCGGGTAGTCTGGAGGTCAAGTTTCCTGCATGTCCCAATCCCTCTCACAGGTAGGTGTCCTATCAACTGACTCAAGGTACGACATCCTTTGCGGTCGTCGGCGTCACAGACTTTCAAGACTGATGATATGATACCCAGAAGGTGTGGCATCATCATGTCCTGAAGAAGCCTCACTTAGCCAACTTCCAAATGATCGGTCCCCGGAGTCGACAATCCAACTAACCAACAACCCCCTCAACCCAAAGGGTTGAAAAACAAGTCAACCAGAAGAACCTCGTCCGAGCGTGGATTTTGCGGGACACTGGTACATGCAAAGCATGCACGCGCCCACTACTTTCCACAACTAATTCTAGGTGCACTCAAGCCCAGGTCCGGCTTATCTCTCAATAGATCACCCCATCCCTACAACAGCAATAACAAAATAAAGCCGACAATAAAAAGGCGGAAAGTAAAGACAGAAATGTAAATCCATACAAAACCCACGACGGGAAAACAAGCGCTAGGACTGACTCGCGCAGGGAACTGTTGGATTCCCCAGCAGAGTCGCCAGCTGTCGCTACTGCGAAAATCGGCGCCGGCTATGATAGAAGAGTCGCCACCGTGCGTTATTTATCCCAAAGGAGGGAAAGGAAACGCTCAGAGTAAACCTAACACAAAACAGGAAAGGAATGGTCATCGCAACCAAATCCTCGATTCGGGAGTCGGTTACGCAAGGGGAAGGTATTAGCACCCCTCACGTCCGTCGTACTCGATGGGATCCACGCTTGTTTTCTAGTACGGATTGTTATTCTATCTACTCTAAAGGTCTGGGGTTAAAAGAAAATAAGATGACTCGGCAAAGTATCGCACTTTATGCCTACGTATTCCCGTTTGGAACGAGAAATCAGAGTCAACGTAGTTCGTCTACCTACGGGAAAGGAGGGAAGGTTGCTCGCTAGGATACGACATCCTATGCCTACATACTTTCATACAGCATGAAAGGTCAGAGCAAACGTAGTTCGGGCCACGGAAGACACAGGTCTGTCTGTTTGTCTTTTATCCTTCTGAAAAAGGTTTTCTTCTGATTAAGAGTCCAAGAGGACAAAAATGATGTTTGAAGTTTGTTTTCAGTCTTTTACGCAAGAACTGTTTTTATGATGTTTGCAATCTCTGTTGCACTAGAGACTATGATCTGTGAGTGACTACATCGTGTGTCACCCAAAGGGTACCACACTAAGCAGCCAGACTACTGAAAAGAACTCTCCAGCAACCCTTTCTCAAATAGCTTAAGGCTCGTAACGTACGACATCGATTAACCTTATTACTGTATTTTTGATTTATTTTGAGATGAGAAGAAAGACGACACTCTAAAGACCTAAGGTTTAAAAGGGGAAGCAAAATTACTCTAAAGTTGTCATGCATGGATAAACATCCTAATGTCTGTCATATTTCTCTCTTGCATAGAGAGAAACAGAGATCCTAGGGGATAAACAGCAAAAGAAACAGATGTATACAGTAAACAGTAAACATGTATGCAATGCATCAATACAAGCGAGGCAAGGGAGTCCCACTCAACCTCGAACCTGGGAAAACAACAGGCAAAGTGAATCAACATTCACTTCAAACCTAAGGGGCAAGCTGTACCAGCCAACAATCAATACAGAAAAAAAAATAAAACCCAACACCAGCTCCAGCTCTGACAGCAACAACCCAGCTCCTACAGTAAGCAGCTCAAACAGCAACAACTCTGACAACTACAGTTGATTAACAACAAAAAAGTTGACAGTAACAACTTCAAGCAAGACCCCATCTTCACTCTTCAATGATCCCCAAGCTTTAGATAAGCTCA
The DNA here is from genome assembly GCA_963859935.3 of Lathyrus sativus. Lineage (NCBI taxonomy): Eukaryota > Viridiplantae > Streptophyta > Magnoliopsida > Fabales > Fabaceae > Lathyrus > Lathyrus sativus. The sequence goes on along the minus strand of OZ012740.1, from coordinate 487,127,974 downwards.
TGTCTCCAAAAGTATCCCAGCTCTAGCAAGCATGAACCTCAACCAGTAGACAGCTTCAAACAGCAGCAAAACCCTAGCTTCAACAGATAACTATCTTTGACAGGCACAAGTTTTATCTTTATCAATCTTCAATGAACTTCATTCTTCAATAGGTTCCCATCTTCAATGCCACCACTCCATAAGAGAATCAACTATCAGATTAAGTTGAAATACTAAACAACTTATTGACAACCAAAGGAAGCCTATAAGCACTTAGCATTGTAGGGGAAAGGTTCCCTCAAAGTTCTACTTCTAAAGTATGTCACTTATCCCTCCAAAGGAGGGATGTGAATACCCTAAAAGGACTTTTTGTCATAGGGAGGAATAGAAGCACAAGATGCTTTCTATGTTTGCAAGAAGAAATCAATCTAATCTAGAGCTCTTCCTACATTTCCTATCTCCTAAGCCACCTTCAAGGAGAATAATCTTCATGCTGCAAGCTCCATCCTTTGTCTCCAATCATCTTCAATGTCTTCATAAGCTCCAACAAGCAAAGCCCAAGCCCCAAGCCCAATTGAAATAGCCCAAACCAAACAAACAAGCAAAATGCCCAAGAGGGAAAACACACAATCACCACTCAAATTGCAAAAATCAAGTAAAATAGTAATACTCATTATAAAATCCTAGATTAATTTCTAAGGGAACCTAACCCTATACCCAATACCCCATATAAACCCCAAGACCTAAATCAAACCCTAGGTCCCCAAACTATGCCCTAAACTACACCTAAGTGTTGTGAAACCCTAATTCTAATACCTCTCCTATCCACCTCTCAAACTAACCTAAGTTTTAGTCATAAAAATATGAAAAAATTCCTAAGGGTACATGCTTCCCTAATCTAATCAACCTCACAAGAATCAATCAAAAATCATGCACCAATCTCTCATACTAAATTCAAAAAAATGAAGTATCAAACAAATGTAAAATAAAAGCAATAAAATTGTAAAATATACCAAAAATATATAAAATGCATGAAATTAATATTTTTTAGTTTCATAATTTTCTAGAGGTCCTAAAGGAACTAGGGAAAAAAATCCCGTCCTAAAATGATTATTTTTCAATTTAATATGAATTATTTACCAACTATGCTAAAACCATGAAATAAAAAGAAAATAGATGGAAAATGATAAAAGAGCGTGATGAATAGCAATATTTCATGTTATAATACCAGACCTGGGCCAAAGGGGGGTGTGGATATCATGCGCGTGCTAAGCCCAAAAGCAATTCAGAAAACAATGTGAAAAATCAAAGAAAATAGAGAAAAGCTCGTGGTGAATAGCAATCAATTCCTTTGTTAAATCTATTGGGCTTCCAAAGTGGGGTGTGGGTAGCGCAAAATCACTTAAGCCCAAAGCCAGCGTTTAATGAAATGTTGCGTATCACTCTCTTCTCAGACTCCTTCACAAATCAAAACTCACTCGTGGCCGTTGGATCAAAGTTCAGTCAAAGTGTCCTCTATATCTAATGGTTAAAAGATCAGCTCCTACCTTTTGAAAGTTGGAGGGAAGAAACAACAAACGGTGGCCGGAGGTGGCGCCACTGTCGTCCCCAAACACCACTTCCTTTAATCCTCACCCAAACTCAAACCTGAATACATCAATCAATTCGATTTTTTACCAGGAATCCAACCATGCTATTCATTCTCACTGAATCACCTTCTATCTTAAATCACGAAGAAATTCTCAGAGGATGCTCAAAAATCAAACATCACCAATCCTAAAATTGAAGTGCCTAACATCATCACCACCTAACACTGAGTAATTTCCACCATTCCACTAAGCTTAAATCATCAAGAAACGCCAGTTATATCCATCAACAGAAAATTGGCTCAACCTAATTTTGTCTCTAAATCGTGAAATTCTTTACCAGAAACGACCTAGCCATGATCTATAATGAATCTAACCATCTAAAACCTAGCAATTATACCTATATTAAGCTGCACGATGAGATTTACATACCTGTGAATTTTGGATAAACAGAACAAGGAAAACTTCGAATTATGCTTCAAGATCCTCCAGATATGATCAATGAATGATTATCAAGCTTCTGTATGCATCAATTTGTGTTGAATCCTCTTGAATTACCAAATTCGATTATGAGTTGCAAGCTTCAAACTCACGATGCTATCTCTTAATTCTTCAACAATCTTGACCAGAAATCTCTCTGAATTCAATCAACAACTCAAAATGAAGACACTGAGTGCAAAAGTTTGGATTGAAATGGCTCAAATTTGTGTAATCGATTTGGATTTGCAAAATGAAAACTCAAAGTTCTATCTCTCAAATCTCTCTCAATATTCACCAACCCAGGCTTTGAATCAATCATAAACCTTATATAGAACTTGTAGGAATGCTCTAGAAACTTCAGGAATGATCTATGTGAGAATTTGAAATTCTCATGCACTTGAAATTACCATCTCATGCTTGTATGTGACAGCTGAGTTCTAGCTTGCTTCAACACTTGATTTTGATCCAAATTCTCCTCTATTGACCTATTGAATGGATTGGTAAGGGTTAAGGCCTTGGTTCTGATCTAAAGAATGGTTTTGCATATGTTACTTATGATGTAAGAAAGCATTTTCCAAAGCAACTCATAAAACAATGGCTCATCTCAAAATTGTGGCATTGCCAATGTGTTTGAAATCCAATTTCCATTCAAAATGACTACCCATATGCCATGTGTATGTCTCATATCTCAAAAATCCCAATTTCCCTCCTTTGAATCATTTGAAAAATCTCCCTTTTTAGGCCATTTTGGGCAACTTTGTGATACAAGCCCATTCAAATCCTCATGACTTCTTACCTGGCCTAAAAACATCATTCTAAACACATCTCATGTTGAACATTTCTTCATTTGAGGAGTGGAAGATAGAGATTTTGACCTATGTTGAAAAATGACCTATAATTCAACTTTCCCAAAATACCCCTGGATTGCCAAGATCATAACTTGAGTTCCACAAACCTTCTTGAGGACTTCTAGTATTCAAATTAAAGATAAGATCAAGCCCTACAATTATTATGTTTACCAAGAATCCATTTGAAAACTCCTTGATGGGAAAAAGTTGCTTGGAAGTCCAGTGACTTTCATAGATAAATTTCAATGTCCTCTGGTGATCCATAACTTGCAAGAACCATAACTTGAGTTCCACAAATCTCCTTGAAGACTTCTAGTACTAAAATTAAATATATTTAGAAGCTCTACAAGTTTCATGTTGGCCAAGAATCCATTTGAAACTTGTATTTTGACCTATGTGGCTTGGAGGTCCAGTGCTATACAGGGGATTTTACCCTAGGAACCCTGTATCAAACACCTCTAACCACTCTTGATTCTCTTGAACTTGATCTTGACTCATCCATACACATGATTTAGAATCTCAACCCATGACTTCCATGACCTAGAGCTAGGTCTTGATGCCCTTTCTTTGCTCTCCTTGACCTAGGGTTACCCAGATGAAACCCTACTTGTACACACCTCAACTGTGGTTCTTGCACTTGATACCATGACTTGTCTAAGATTCAATAGGGCTCTCTAGGCCTCCCATGGGATCCATAAACACCTCAAATTCATAATTCCATGTTGATGATCTTCAATACACCTCAAGTTAGGAGAGAAATCCACCTGTTGACACTCAAATCTCCTCAAAGCTTCAACCCATTCCTTGATGACTTGGATGTTCTTCAGCTTGAATAAGGCCCCTTGATGTGCTTCTTTAGATAAGGATGGCACTTGACCCCCTGTTAGATGACTTGTTATGTTATGATATGCAAGTGATTGGACCATGTACATGATGTGACTATGCAAATGATAATGCAATTAAAACATAAACCAGGTGAAATAGGTTGAGCAAATTTTAGGGTGCAACACATCTCATCTTTACCCCAACATGATTGTTGTAGGGCATGGTCTTAGATTTAATTTGAGTATTAGAAGTCCTTGATAGGGTTTATAGAACTCAAGTAATGAGCCAGACAAGTTACAAGTCATCTGAGACATGTGAATTTGGAGCTTGAAAGTTACCCAACTTGCATGACACTTTTGCCCTAGAAGGATGATTCCTATGAACTTTTGGTCAACATGAATGTTGTTCCTTATTCTCTTAGATTTCTAAAGAGTACTAGAAGTCCATGATTGAATTTGTAGAACTCAAGTTATGGCTTTGACAAGTCAAGGGTATTTTGGGTATTTGGACATTACAGGTCATTTTGAATTATAGGTCTATTTCATCATCTTGCAAGCTTCAAATGGATTTTTGTCCAACATGAAAGTTGCTCAAAATGATGTTTTTAGCTTAGCCAAGTATTAAGAGACCATTGATATGGATTATATCAAGCATTGGTTGAAGAAAACTCACATAAAGACCATTTTAATGAATTAAAATGTGAAAATTCAAAACAATTGGAAATGAGATGTTTTCAGGCCAAATTTGTGGTCATTTTGATTGGAATTGACATTCTAAAAAGATTGGAATTATCACAATTTTGAATTGAAGTGCATAACATGGCCATATGGAGTCTTGCTTCATAATGAAGAAACATATCAAGTACACCCCATGGATTGAAATCAAGGAAGGGAAGCTATGCCATTGTACTCCACAATTGTTAAGTGAGTAAATTGGACTGAATTTGAAGTGAGAACAAATCCAAAACGTGCACATCACCATTGGAATTTTGGAAGGAAAGTGAAAATGGTAAATCTTAAATTGGGCTTTGTTTGGGCCTCCAAAGTGGTTAAACAGAATATAAATGGGATATGGATCATTCTGAGAAGCTTCTAGTGTCAAATTTAGTTGAGAAGCCATTGGAGCAAGTTGGTGAAAAAGCTTGAAATTGGATTTTCGATTTTGGAGATTCAGAGGATTACAACAAGAATTGGTTATCAAGAAACGTTCATCATCAATCATTGAAGCTATCTGCACTTGTTGGAGGAGAATTGAGGTCTGAAACCACCACAATCGAAGCTTAAAACCAGGTTTCCATTTCTCAAAATTTCTCTCAATTCATGCGTTTTTAGTAGCTTAGATTCATGTGGTTAGGTTGTAATTAGGATATAGATGGATTCTGGACAATAAAATCGAGGTTTAGTGACAAATTAGGGATTGATCCATTTTTGGTTGAGATGTAGATTTCCCTAGTCTTGAGGTTTTAGCGTGATTAAGTGGTATAGTTGTAATCCTCATGAAATTTCCATCAAATTTCGTTCAAGAATCGTTTGGATTGGTGGAGTATTGAGAGAGATAGGAGGTCATCAATTTCTCCGGTGGAGCTCCGGCCAGTCGTGGCCGGATTCTGCATTCCCTCCCCTGCGCATTTTCAAATTGAAGAAGACATAATCTTGACCATCCAAGCATGGGGAAATATAGACTAATTCAGTCAATCCTGCGCTTCAGGACGCGCCACGTCAACCCCTTCCAAAACACAGTCGTTTTGCTTAGTGAACATTACTAGTTCTTTTCAGCACGCTACTTAGACCAAGAGAACATGGGTTCAAATCCTCGCGTGGTTGGTTTTAATTTTGTGAAACCTGAGTTGAATTGTTTGTGGTTTTGGGCTTTGGCTGTTAGCGCTATTCACACCCCTCCCTAGCAGGCCCAAACGAGATTACACGTAGAATCCTTGCTTAATCCACCCCCCTGGTGTATTTTAATAAGAAGGAATTTGTTGAATTCACTCAAATGGGCCCAGCGCCCATGCGCTTTCGACACCCCCATTTTTGGGCCCAGGCGAGATTAAACCTTGCTTTTCTTGCTAGCTGAACCCCTCCCTGTTCATTCTTTTAATTTCTTTTATTTTATTTTTTGTTTTAATTGCTTGTTAGATTTAATTCATAATAAATAGTGAATGTTGGTAATAAATTCTGGAAAAATTTATGGATATAAATTGAGATGTTTAGGATTTTATCATGCTTTCTATTTTAATTTTCCATGCATTTTCCATTTTATTTTATATTTTCTAGTGTAATATGTTTTTAATGGTGGAATAACTGTGTGCTGATTTTGTCCATTTTATTTCTCACCCATATTTCTGATTTTGATCTTGAGATTTTACATGCTGGTTATATACATGTTGTTGGTATTGTGTGATTTTAATCATGATTTTTAGATGATTTTAAATAGGGTTTTAGGGTAGTTGTTTAGGAGTGTTCATGATTGAATTCTTTTGGTGTACCCTTGAAACTTTAGATTTAATTTGAGCCTTTTGAATTAGGTTTAACCCCTGATTTTTGGACTATAGCATGTTGATACATGTAGGATGATATGATATTTTCCTTAGAATTTTTAGGAATGATTTTCATTTAGTTCCCTATTTTACAAATTAACTTCAGTTTAGGTGATTCTAACTTAGAGAACTTCATAGGTTAATCTTGTAATTGGTCATTAGATGATTCTAAGTAGTGTATTCCTTCTTGATAGAATGGTAAGTAAGTAGATACCTCATTAAGGTTTAGAAAGAGCCTTAGAGAGTGTTTTCTTTCTTCAAACAAACATGGCTTGTTTTGTGTGCATGCCATTCCCATCCTATGATTCAAAGTCCTCATGTGAAAGCTCATCTCTCCTTTGGAGGGATGTATGGCATGTAATAATGAGTAGAACTTTTGAGGATGCCTTTCATGGATGCATGGTTGAGTGTCATGATGGATTCCTTTGGTTTCCATCATGTTTCCCATCATCATGTACTTATCTCGTTGACTCTCTTATCTTTTGTTGAAGCATGAAGATGAAAACCTCTCTTGAAGATGGCTTGAGCTTGGAGTTTGCTTGCAGCTGTTTGGTTGTTTGCTGCTTACCTGCTTTGCTGTTGAGCTATTTTGTCTGCTATTTGGTCTGCTACTCTTTCTGTTTGACTGTCGCGGGTGTGACTTGCTATTGTTGCATTCCTTTATCTTTGCAATTGTTCATACTTGGCTTGAGGTTGAGATGAGCTTGTGGAGGCTCCTGCCCCACACATATTTCCTCCCTCACTTGCATTGCATGCATTTTATTTACAATTGTTTACCGTTTAGCTGATGCTTTATCTGTTTCTGTATACCATTGACATGATCCCCTAGGAATCTCACTTCCTTTGATAAGGAAGTAATGATTAGAACTTTAGGTTGAAACCTATGCATGATAACTTCTAGGAGTTCCCTGTTTCGAACCTCAATCGTAGGATGAATCCTTGGCATGACAACATTAGGACTTGATAGTCTCCCCATAGAGTTCGTTCTCTTCTCATCTCAAAACAAATTAAAATATAGTAATAAAGGTTAACTGATGTCGTACGTTACGAGCCTTAAGCTACTTGAGAAAGGGTTGTTGGAGAGTTTCTTTTCAATAGCTTGGATGTTTAGTATGGTACCCTTTGGGTGACATGCAACGCCTTCACTCTCAGGTCATAGTCTCTAGCACGATATTGGTTGCAAACATCCATAAAAAACAGTTCTTCCGTAAAAGACAGAAAACAAACTTCAAACCTTTTTGCCCCGTGGGCCCATAATTCAAAGGAAGCTTTTCTGAAGAAAAGAGTGTCATTAACTCTCAGTTTTACCGCAAACGGTAACGCCTAAGTCTCCAAGGGTCAAGCTACGTACGCCAAACTGTTGGAACTGTTTGTTAACCCTACTCGAAAAACAGATGAATCTGAATTCCCATAATCCGTATTACCCCGAACTACGTAAGCTCTAATCTCTCATATCCGTTGAGAGTACGTAGGCACAATACTGACGTATTGGCGAGCCACCTTCCCCCGTAACCCGTAGTTAGCCGAACTACGTTGACTCTGATTTCTCATTCTCTGATGAGAATACTTAGGCATAAAGTGTGACGCTTTGCCGAGTCATTTTCTTTTCTTTTTATACCGGCCTTGATAGGTAGATAGTAAATAAACCCGTCAGATAAACACAACAAGCATGGATCCCATCGAGTACGATGGATGTGAGGGGTGCTAATACCTTTCCCTTGCGTAACCGACTCCCGAATCCAGAAAATGGTTGTGATGACCTTGTCTTATACCTTTTCGTTAGGTTTTTCCGATCGTTTCCTTTCCCGCTCTGAGGGATAAATAATGAAAGGTGGCGACTCTTCTGTTTTGCCGGCACCTTATTTTCGCAGTAGCGACACACTCCAAAGATATGTGCAGAGCACGATTATGGTTCCTCTCAGCAGGAGTCAGATCTAAATCAGTAAAGCCGAGACCATTACCGGCATTCACATGAGCAACTACCCCCTCCAACTGATTAACATAAATCTCCTAGGGTACGTATGTTGCATTCAAGACTTTCAACAGAGCATTGCGATGCGCCTCCGAACTCATCAATAATGACAGGATATAAATCTTTAAAGGAGTTTGATTCAAGTAATCCACAATTTTGTAGTCACTCTTCCGAATTAACCTCATAAATTCCTCCGTATCCTTTGGAAGATCATCAATAACAACCTGGGGTTGAACATTTTCTTCAATCACAGTCATACGCTTACCCCTGTCATTCTTATCAGCAATAACCTCTGGTGGAGAGAAGACCCTACCACTTCTAGTAATACCTCCGGCCCCCACTACATTCTCAACCGACGAACTTCTGCTTGCCGATTCTGTCCACTCTTGCTTCTGCCCGTTACAGAACACCTCTCCCCCATAGTTCTATGGGATAGCTCTAGCGCTCCCATACGGCACAAGTCCTTGTATAGTAATGGTCACTAGAGCTGGCCCTAGCAGGCGCTGAAATACTGATTGTTCGGTATGGAATGGAAATAGTAGCAACTTTATTTCCTCATCATTCACTTTTTTCTCGACATCTTCTTTTATGACTTTGTCAAACTGCAAACAACCCTCATCAATCATTCTCGGAATACCCCTCTTCAAAAGATCACAACCTTCAGGCTGCGCTTCGCATTCTGAGCAGTCAACTGAACAACCAGGAAATACTCCCTTCTTCAACAAACAAGCTTTCACAAAACCCAGTGGAGTTTTTAAATCTTCAACATCAGTTATCAAATTCAACTTTTCACCCTTAATAACGGCATTGGGTTCTGCCACCCCATGATCCGACATTGGGTTATGAGTAACATTGGGCCCCTCATTGGTGAAGTTGATAGCTTTGGAATCAAGCAAATCCTGGACCTTATGCTTGAAAGCTTTACAATGGCCAATATCATGGCCTGGGGCGCCAGAGTGAAAATCACAATGAGCGTTCGCATCGTAGCCAGGAGGCGGTATACCTGTGAGAGGAGCCAAGGTCCTCTTCTGAACCAACTGTAATTGTAACAACCATTGTAACAATTGAGAATATGGTATCGAAGGATTTGTGAACTGTCTATCAAGCATCTTGCGCCTAGCAGCATAAGGTCGCAGAGCATTGCCCTGTTGCGGAGCTGCGACCGGGATATTTACGGTAGCAACTTGCTGATGCTGACGAAACTGAGCTCTACCCTTACCCTTGTGCGAGATAGCATTGGCATCCCCCTCCCTTCTCTTGGGGTTTGCAGAATACGGCTTCTTCGTTCCTCCCGAAGAGGATCTACCACCATTGGAAATCTTACCAGACTTGATCCCACTTTCAATTCGCTCACCGGTAATTACCAAATCAGAAAACCCTGCAGACATTCAGCCTATCATCTTCTCAAAGTACACACCCGGTAGCAAAGCCATGAACAAGTCAATCAAATCCCTTTCAACCATAGGGGGTTGTACCCTTGCAGCTAAATCCCGCCACCTTTGGGCGTATTCTTTGAAACTCTGCAATTGTACCCGATTGGGTGCCAGATCACTATTATATTAATAGTGATGCACAAAAGCCTCAGCCAATTCTTTCCAGCTACGAATATGGGTTCTCTCAAGCCCCATATACCATTCCAACAAATCCCCTTCTAGACTATCCTGGAAGAAATGCATCAATAGCTTTTCATCACTGGAATAAGCAGGCATTTTTCTGAAGTACGCCCGAATGTGTACTCTGGGACAAGTCGTCCCTTTGTACTTATCGAAATCGGGCACCTTGAATTTGGGGGGAATCCTGACCCCAGGAACCAAACCAATATCATACATATCCAAGCCCAAAGAGTTCTGATTCTCCAATGATTTCATCTTCTCCTCAATCAGTTTGAACCTTCGGTCAGCTTCAGTCGGCAAACCGCCCTCCAGATCTTTCACAGAAAATATATCATCCTGATTATCTTCCCAATGAGGACCAGCAACCCCGTGCACAACGAACACACTACCATTACCAGCGATATTACCGTTCTCACCAGCAGCTCCTCCGTCCGGAGGTACAACAACAGTAGGAATACCCTTAGGAACAGACCCACCAACCAGAGGATGAACAATACCAGCTCCTCCGTGCAAAACACCGTCTTCATCAACCCGTACTATCAATGGCTGGACTAGAGTTATCAACTGTTCCTGTCCACTAGCAACAGTCTGCATCAGTTCCATGAATTAGGCCATACGAGCCCTGACCTCCTGCAATTCTGCCTGAACCTGATCCATCACCTTCTGCTGATTCCCTCGAGTAGAATACCTGTGGAAGCTGAATTCCTCAATCCTGAACTGAAGAAAACCAAGCAGAGATAAGAACACAAAGCCACCAAGAAAAACCTGCAATGCAAATGAGAATGCAAGATGTAAAATGCAAACATGTCTATGTATGCACAGTGAGATCTTCCCCCTTGATTCCGGTTTCAATAAACAAGAATAATAGAGATGGATAAGAACGCCACAATAAATCTTCTCATATATTAAGTAAAGCTGAAACAATACAACCAAACGAGAAATATCCGCATACAAAGAGGTAATGATCTCATCCAACATCTCTGGTGATGATCAAGATACAAAAGCAAATGAAACTACAAAAGATAAAACTCGTAGTAGCCATGATCTCTACACCACTCCTGAGACTCCACAAGCATCTCCTTCGTATCGGATGGTCTGGCCTCTCCATCAACTCTCAGATAAGGAAATCCCTCTTGCATATCATATCCCATAAATAATGACAATGATCCTCCCAAGCATCTTCACCGAAGGCATCCTCAAGCCTGGGTTTCTTCACCTCTGCACGAATCTTGAACTCTTCAAGTGCCGACAAAGTCTCTTGGTATTTCTGCTCGATCGTACTTCTGCGGAATGTTTCCAACAATAACTCCCTCTCCTTAGTCTTGAATTGCGCTTTCAGCTTATCAATTTGAACACGAAGCTGATCTTCCCTATTCTTGTTGGCAGTCAAGGTAGCATTCCATTGCTCATTAAATTTGGATATCTTCAGATAGGCTTTATCTAAATCCTCCTTCTTACTCCTCATAACATCACAAGTACTTTTCAGATCAAGACCGACTTGCTTCCGTGCTTGTACCTGATCAACAAGTTCTTCCTTCAACTTAGTCAATAGTTCTGCATTTGTCTTGGCCAAATATACAGCTTCACCCTTTTCGTGCTTCAGCTGACTGATTTCCTGCTTCAACTCTTCAACAGGAAATGGCAACAATACCTCTTCAACCTTCTTTTGAATCCAATCCGAATATGGATCATAGGCTCGACAATCTCCTTTTCCCAAAGAAAGTTTTCCCTTCTTGTGAATCTTACCCCAAGCGTCCACGAATCGGGCCGAGATACAAGGATCATCTACACCCGTGAAGTACAGAGATTCCTGCACTTCCTCTTCTTTCGGAGGTCCTTTCAAAGCATAACCGAATTGTCTCACAGCAAGAGAAGGATTATAGTTGATACCACCTTTCCTCCCTATCAAAGGCACATTAGGAAAGTTACCACAACTGAAGATACGCTCACGGCCCAGCAAGTCTCGATTGAACCAGACAATATTCTTCTCCGTTAAACCCATAAGCCTCTTCGACCATTCAGATGAGTTTGCGGAATCCACAAAAGCTCTAGAGCGAGGAAGATGATCAACAAACCATTTATGCAACAACGATGCGCAACAAGGAAACCATCTTTCCTCTTCTTTTCTCGTTCTTGTAATGCACTGAATGATACAAGTCTCCTAGAAGAGTAGGTACGAGATTCTTGGAAGTGAAGATATGAAAAGCATCAAAATCCACAAAGTCCGGTACATTGGGAAACAACACAATGGCATAGACACACAAATCCAAGATAGCACTGAAGACTACCCAACAACCTTTGTCAGCATACTCTCGGGCTTTGTCGACCAGGAAGGGTAAAGTAAATCTAGAAACTCTGTTTCTGCTAATAACATGACCGACCAAGTCAGAGGTGCTCAAATAAAGAGCGACGGACAACTTCTCGAGATTAGGTTCTTCCTCGGAACTAAAGAAAGGCACTTTGTTCAGAATCGGAACACCCAAGATGTAAGCGAATTCCTCCAAAGTCGGAACCAACACATAGTCAAGAAATGTGAAGCATCTCAGTGGAGGATCATAAAACTGCAACAGGGTATGAATAGCTCCGTGCTCATAAGTCGTGAGCTTACGGAAAAACTTCAGAATTCCACCATATTGTTCTCTGAAAGCTGCAAGAACACCATGATTGGCCAGGGAAATCAGACCAAATAAAGGTCCCAACTCAGGTGCCGGAAACTTGTACACAACAATCCTCTTTCTGTTAACTTCCATCTCTGAAGAAGACCAGTACCAGAATCAAGGGAAAGACGAGAACCTGTAACACACATAAACATGCAATTTTAAATGCAGAATGATTATGCAAATGCACACATGGGATCAAGGTATCCAATGCTCAAATTCGCTGTTGTGCCATTGACTGAATTCAACCAGAGCTCCGCTCTAATCAGAACACTGAGATAATACACTGGATAGAACACTCAGGATCAAAATTCTGCACTGACAAGAAAACCAGGGTTGGTTGAAGGCCAGGTTTCTTGCAAAAACCCATCCCTCTCACATGTGGGTTCTAGTCTTGAAAGGTACGGCATCCTATGCGGGTAGTCAGCGTCACATACTTTTGAGAAACAATGATACGTTAATCCGTTTCCGGTTTGGCATCATAGTCTAACAAAGCAGCCTCACTTAGCTAACTTCCCAAATAAACGGTCTCCAGAGTCGACAGTCTTTCTAAGTCAATATTCCCTCAACTGTACCAGACGCGCAGGATAGAATATTTCCAAACAAAAACCTCGTCTGAATGTGAATTTCACGCGAGCTATTGCGCAGCCAAATGCCACACAAGCTCCCGCTAATCTCCACTCTAATCCTACGTATATACTCAAGCCTAGGTCCGACTTATCTCTCGGTGGAACAACCCAACCCACAGCACAACAGCAACAAGAATGCAATGCAATAATATACAACAGATAATGTACATAAAGCAAAAATAACTGCACAAAAGTAAACACCCAAAGACGCAACAGACAAGCGCTAGGAGTGACTCGCATAGGGAACCAAATCCCCAGCAGAGTCGCCAGCTGTCGCAACTGCGAAAAACACCCGGCGAAAAATAGAAGAGTCTCCACCTTTCGTTATTTATCCCAAAGAGAGGGAAAGGAAACGATCGGAAAAACCTAACGAAAAAAGGGAAAGACAATGTCATCGCAACCAAGTCTTGGATTCGGGAGTCGGTTACGCAAGGGGAAGCTATTAGCACCCCTCACGTCCGTCGTACTCGACGGGATCTACGCTTGTTGTCTATCTAAAGGTGTGTTTAAACTATCTACGCTACAGGCTTACGGGATAAAAAGAAAAGAAAAGAGAGACTCGGCAGAGCACCGCCGCTCTGTACCTACGTATTCCCTCGTGCAATGGGAAAGTCAGAGTCAACATAGTTCGGCTAATTACGGGAGAGAAGGGGGAAGGTTGCTCGCCAAGACATCGCATCTTGTGCCTACGTACTTTCATCTGGTATGAAAGATCAAAGCAAACATAGTTCGGGAGGACACGAAACCACGAGTTGATTAAGTGTTTTATTTGAGTAGGATTAAACATTTGTTCCGGCAGTTAGGGACTAAGCCTGTTTACAGTAGAACCGAAGCTTAACAACACTCTTTTTTGAAAAAAGTTTCCGACTAATCCTGAAGGAAAAAGGTTTGAATTTTGTTTTGTGTTTTTTAGTGAAGTGAATTAATTCTGTTTGTGATTCACGTTGCACTAAAGACTATGACATGGAGGCAAATGCGTCGTATATCGCTCCCAAACGGGACGTATACTAAACACTCTAGATAAGCGAGAGGAGACCCCTCACTCATCATTCCCCATGTAGCTTAAGGCTCGTAGCGTGCAACATTTATCGGCTTTATTAGATGAATTAGAATTGTTTTGAGATGAGAAGAGAGACGCACAAAAGGTCTAAGGGAAACTCGGTCCTAACGTTGTCATGCAAAGTGATCCTAAAGTTCAGATGAAAAGGGGAAACATCTACCCTAATGTTAGCATGCTTGGATTGAACACCTAATGTCTCTCCTACTCCCATCCTAAACGGAGGGACTAGGAATCCTATGGGGATCATGGAAAAAAGCACAAGAAGAACAAAGCAAGGATCAATCACAAGTAGAAAATGCAAACATGAAAATGCACATCTAGAATGGCGGGAGGGAGGAAAAGTGTGTGGGGCGGCAGCCGCCACAAGCGCGTCTCGACCTCAACAGCGATGTGAGAATGATGCAAACATGTGGAGAAAAACAAGAGATGAAAGCAAATGAACATGCAAACAAAGGATTGATTCGAACCACACACACAAGCATGCAAACAATTGAAAAATGATCGCGCATGTCAACAAAATCATGATTAATCAACCACCAACAGTGACAAATATCCAAAACAATCCAATCCCAATGCATCATACTGATCTATGATGATTCGAATCGAAACGGTATGCAAACATGCAAGCAAAACAACAAATATGACATTCTGGCACAGTGTTAATCGGTTAACACCTTAAAAAGTTTAGAAAAAACTGAAGTTTTGAACACGTTAATCGGTTACCCATATGCCTTAACCGATTAACACTGTTAACGTTTGAAAAAAATTTGAAAGTTTGAAATGGTTAACCGGTTAACCATATAGGTTAATTGATTAACACTGCACCAGAAGCTAAAAACAGCAACAGAAAATCACTTCCAGCAGAAAAACAGCTTATCCAAGGTTTCAACAGATCAACTTATCAATTAAGCACGAAATTAACAACATAAAACAGAGATCCAACAGCATGGATGCACAATTACATAGCCATATCACAAATCGAACGGATCGAAATCAACAAAATTCAATCGAATATGAAGATTAACATGATAAGCTCAAAAAATTAAATCGGATCGAGAATTCCAATCTTCGAAGCGGAGATTTGCTTCGGTGAATGTTGATCAACTGAATTTGAGCCGATCAAATGCTAGAAATCCGGAAACTTCAAGATCCACAATAATTGTTGTTGTATGAATGAAGATCCACCAAATTTGAATCAAAAAACTTCAAATAATCACTTCTAGATCTAACTCCAAATTCAGATCCAAGCTTGCACGAAAATTGAAGATGAGAATTGATTCAATGGTGATGGTAGATGGAGGTTTATTCTCAAGAATCCATTTATTCCAATGAAGAATCAAGAATTCCAATGAAAAAGAGCTTTGAGTGAGTTTTGGAAATGGAGAAGTTGAGAGAATTTGAGAGAGAATTCTGATCAATTCTGAAAAATGGATGTGAGAAATGAAAATTGGATGGTTTGGTTTGGAGTGAATCACTTAAATACCATCTAGGTTTGGAATCCAAAGCAAGGTTTGGAAATTGGGTTGGAAAACTTGGCTTGGAATGTGGCATGGGATTTTGGAGGGAAATCTGAAATTTAAAGATGTTCTAGATCCTTCCCAAGTGAAAATTTGAATTCCAATGTGATCAAAATTGGACCCCAAGTGCATTTGGCTTGCAAAATCATGTACAGGGTAAAATCTGATATGGTTAACCGATTAACCATATGCGTTAATCGGTTAACACTGTTAAAATTCCAAATCTGGGCTGATTTTCCTTTGGTTAATTGATTAACCATATAGGTTAACCGATTAACACCTTCAAATTTTGAATTCTAGTGCGTTTTGGTGGGAAATCTGTCCATTTGCCCTGTTTCAACTGTCTGGAGCTCTGTTTAGCTGCTGAACCTCATTTTTGAACGTTATCACTGTGAAAATACTTGTTATGAGCTTGAGTGCCAATTTCTGATATGAAATTAACCTGCAAAATAAAATCGGTCGCCTGACCGTTGGGCAAAATAAATGCCCGAAGCTCTGATGCTCGCTGTTTGCTATTCTGTCTTTTGCTCTAAAATGAATCTGAGCCACAGGAACGCCTTGATCCCATGCCTCGAGAACAAATGTTATGCAATGCGAAAAATGAGAAATGCAAAAGCCAGTTACGGTTAAAACGAAAGGAAAATTTTAGTGTGCTACACTCGTGTTGGCCGAGCTTTGAAGTCTCGAAATCTCACACTGTGTTTTGTTTGTCTGTATCATATTTCGCAGAAGGTGGGAGGAGTAGCATACCGAATTGCTTTACCAAATCTGTCACATGTGATTCAGATGGATGATGTACAAGTGAGAGATAATTTAACTGTTGAGACATTGCCAGTACAGATTGATAAACGAGAAGTGAAGCAACTGCGAGGTAAAAAGATTTCCTTGGTAAAGGTAGTTTTGGGAGGACCAGCTGGAGAAAGTTGGGCTTGGGAGCATGAGGATCAGATGAGGGAGTCGTATCCGACTCTGTTTCCTTGAGGTAATTTTTGAGGGCGAAAATTATTTTAAGTGGGGGAGAGTTGTAACACCCCAAATTCTTGGAATATTTATTTAATTTATTTAAATATGAATATTTGTATTTTTGCTGATTTTCGGTGGTTGGTATGAAATATTGAGAATTATGGATTTTGGGTTATTTATTTAAATAATAGTATATAATATGAATATATTGGTATTATTATTAATTTAAATAAATATAAGTGAATTAAGGGCAACATGGACATTTGAGGAGGAGTTAGTGAGGGTGGAATTGGAAAGCCCATTTTAAAGGCCCAAAGTTAGGTCTAACAAAAAGGGATTTTGAGGGAATTAGGATTCATTCTTGGTAGACCGTGAAAAGGTAAGAAATAGAGGCCAGAGCTCTAAGGAAGAGGGTTGGGGCAAAAGCTTCGCGAGGTTTCCAAGAATCAAGGAGAAAAGTTTAGAGTCGGTAATTAAGGTATCAAGAATATTACCTTCATTGTTTTTAATATATGATTCAATGCATTTAAAGCCGATTTAAGGGTTTAGGGATTTTGAGTATTAAATTGTTGTTGCCTTTCTGGTGAGTTAATGAGTTTGAGGGATTTGAACTGATGGTCTGATAGGTTTGAGGCTGATTTGGGAGTAAGGGAAATTAGGCCTTCGTGGCCAAATCTGTTGTTGAGGTTGTTTAACCGTATAAGGTAAGTGATTGTGAGAACTTTAATGACTGTGGGGTATTTGTAAGAAATTATGGGAATTGGAGGCGTAAATAGGATACGAGATTGGCCTAATAAGTCATAGATTTTGTGCCTTTATCGCCGTAATACCTTAGGAATGATTTGGGAATATTTTTGGGCGTTGGGGAAGGAATTCATATAGACTTTTGGCCTGATTTTGCTACTGTTGTGTAGCAGCGATTGGCTGTAATCGCAGTTATCGTGAGTTTGCAAAGCAAACATTCGCCCAGACTCGCATGACGAACTGTCCAACGAACGTAGCAGAGTTTCACGAATTGTGTTCTGGTTCAGTGATGTCTTGATGTTTTGATGTTGTGTTTTCCTGATGAATTACTATGAGTATAGCTGTGATTCCTATGTGATTAAATGAGTGTATGATGAATTACTATGAGTATAACTGTGATTCCTATGTGACTAATACATGACCGTATGATGAGTACCTATGAGTATAGCTGTGATTCTTATGAGATTAATACATGATTGCATGATGAATCACCATGAGGAACTGTGATGATTTGTGATGTTGATTCCATGAGTTTTGATGATTCTATGATGACGTGATTCTTATGATTATTTTGATGAATGATGATGCACCTAGTGAGATTATTATGAGGATGATATTGACGAGTGCATCATGCGAGTCTGGGCGAATGTGAAGTATTTTGTTGTGCTCCGGTTCTCGTGTAGAATCGATCCTATTGACAGGGATCTATGGAGGATTGACGGTCCAGTGTTCATTGAATTTTGATGAATTGGTACCACATGCATGAGTCTTGTTGCATTTGCATTTATGTGACAATTTGGTGTAATTTATGATATTATGGCTTTTTGATGTTTCCTTGATGATTATGATGATGTTGAATACGAAAATGACGCTATTTTATATATTGATTCCTATATTGATTCTTATGAATCGTTTTACTCACTCTGTCTGTTTGAATGTTGCCTCCACGCGGGTAACGTGTAGATGAGCAGGTTTAACTATGGATGTCGTCGAGGACTTTTTGGAGTTTTTGACATTTTGGTTGACTTAGAGGGTCTTGCTTTGAAAGTGTAACATCGGGTTGGGGTCTTTTGAGTTGAACCATATTTTATTGATTATTGTTATTTTGATTAAGTTACTGCGCAAGGAAAACTTTGGATTTTTGCTTTTTTGAGTTTCGCTGCCTTTTAAGTAATATTTTTGAGTAATTTTGGGAAAACCCATTGTTTACGGAGCATTGACTTTAATTTGAATTTATTTAGAAATGTACGCCTTTTCGGTGATTTTATTGTGTTTAAAATTTTACACTAATAAATGTGATTGATTTGCCATGATATTTGTAGGGTAGAAAAAGGGTGTTACACTTGTTCTAGGAAACCCCTTATTATGTACTTAATAATACTTGATGAATCAATGGGATGTGTACTAGGAAATACGAGAAGACAGGGAGAAAAGAGCATGTGATCTATTATTTAAGTAAGAAGTTCACTAGTTGTGAAACCAGATATTCGCTACTAGAGAAAACTTGTTATGCATTGGCATGGGTTGCTCACCGCTTAGGATAACACATGATATGTCATACAACATGGCTGATATCAAAGATGGATCCAATCAAATTCATCTTCGAGAAGCCTTCCTTAACTAGGAGGATTTCTCGTTGGTAGGTGTTGTTATCTGGGTATGACATTCAGTATGTCACACAGAAAGCCATAAAAGGAAGTGTGTTGACAAAATATTTCGCTCACCAACCGGTAGAGGACTATCAGCTAATGCGATTTGACTTCCCAGATAAAGACATCATGGTCTTAGTAGATGATGAAGAGGGGCCAAAAGAAGGAGATAGTTGGAATCTTGTGTTCGACGGTGCCTTAAATGCTTTTGGCCATGAAGTTGGAACAATATTTATCTCTCCAAAGAATAGTTATATACTCTTTATAGCAAGGTTATGTTTTGACTGCACCAATAATATAGCAGAATATGAAGCGTGTATCATGTGTATAGATGTAGTCATTGACATGAGAATCAAAATCATGGAAATGTATGGAGACTCACTTGTCTTTATCCATCATGTGAAAAGAGATCGAGAAATTCATCATCCTAATCCAATCCCTTATTGTGAGTGTGTCGTTGAGCTAATGACTCACTTTGATGATATCAACTTCCATCATATCCCTAGAGAGGATAATCAACTGGCTGGTGCCCTGCCCATATTAGTGTTAATATTCAAAGTAAATTGGGCCAATGAAAAACCAACAATAAGGCTTAGATGATTGGTCAAACCTGCATTATGTTTATTAGTAGAAGGAGAACCAGATGGTAAACCTTGGTTCCATGACATCACATATTTTCTCCAGAAGTAATAGTACCCAACATGGGAATGAAGTGGAGACAAAAAAATCTTGCGAAGGCTAGCTTCTAAGTTCTTCCTCGATGGGGATGTGCTATATAAGAGAAATTACGACATGGTTATGCTTAGATGCGTGGATAGACACGAAACAAACATGCTCATTAAAGAAATCCATGAGGGATCTTTTGGGACTCATGCCAACGGGCATGCAATAGCTAAGGAAGTTCTAAGGGTCGAGTACTATTGACTGACTATGGAGTCTCACTGCTTTAGACACATCAAGAGATGACACAAATGCCAAATATGTGCTGATAAAGTACATGTACCACCAACCCCTTTTAATGTCTTAACAACATCGTGGCCTTTATCTATGTAGGGAATATACATGATCGGGCTCATAGAACCCAAAGCCTCAAACGGACAACGATTCATCTTGGTGGCCATTGATTATTTCACCATGTAGGTGGAAGATGCTTCCTACGTCAATGTTACAAAGCAAGTGGTTGGCCGATTTATAAAAAAGAAGATAATATATCGTTATGGGCTTCCTAACAAAATCATCATTAATAATGCTACCAATTTGAACAACAAAATTATGAAGGAGTCATGAGAAAACTTCAAAATTAAACACCATAACTCATCATTATATCATCCAAAGATGAATGGAGCTGTAAAAGCAATAAACAAGAACATCAAAAAGATTATACAAAAGATGGTGAAAACCTACAAGGATTGGAATAAGGTGAACCCCTTCGTATTACATGGTTATAGGACGACATCTTACACCTTAACGGGGGGAACCCCTTTCTTACTAGTATACCTATGGAAGAAGTACTCCTTATTGAAGTAGAAATCCCCTCAATGAGATTCTTGATGGTGGCTAAACTAGAGGAAGTAAAGTGGGTCCAAACAAGGTTTTACCAACTGAATCTCATAGAAGAGAAAAGGATGACATTCTTGTGCCATGGCCTGTTTTACTAAAAGCGGCTTAAGAAAGCATATGACAAAAAGGCCCATCCTCGAAAGTTTAAGGAAGTCGACCTTGTGCTGAAAAAGGTAATGCCTATTCAGAAGGATTCACGTGGGAAGTGGACCCTGAATTATGAAGGTCCATACATTGTAAAAAGGCTTTCTTCAGCAGAGCTTTGATCCCTAAATGATGGGTGGAGAAAAGTGTCCACTCCTAGTGAACTCTGATGTAGCCAAAAGATGTTATGCCTTAAAAAGAAGAGGAAATTAAAACCTATTAAGTCAAGCCTAGGAAGGCGACTCGGGAAAAAAGGGTATCGCAGTGGACTAAAAAAGAGATACATTCAGGAAAAAATAGGGATATAAAGAAAAAGAATAAAGCCCGCTATGTTGAAAACATGGAAGGGAAACTTAGGGAAAAAATGCCATTTGGTGGATCGAAGAATCACAAGAGCGTTCTAGGCATGAGTTAGGAACTTTTAAAAAAAAAGGAAAATACTACAACACACAAATCAGCTCCACGACAGAAGTCGAAGATGGGAGGGATCGATCCACCCGTCATCCTCAAAAACAAAGTTTTGGGAAGTTGAAGTTATAGGAAAGATAATATATGTTGTAATTTGATGGAAACCTACATAAGTTCCCATTGCCATTTCACATCTAATACTTATGTAGATTTCTCCTTCTAAGGATTTACATCTTCATGTTATATCATCCTATGTATGAGTCATATTTCCTTATACATAAAATTTTCTTTCGAGCTTTCCTTTATCAGCTCATTCTTTCCTTGTTTACAAAATGCTAATTATTCTTGATAATTAATATGTTAAAACATCGGAATAATAAAAAGCACTGAAAAAACATAAATTACTTTGATTTTTTAAATTTCGAAGGAGGATTGTTCAACTTCCAATAATGCATCCAATTCACAGGACATTATGGAAATGGTCACAAGTAGATCAGTACTAGTCCAACTCAGTATTCTTTTATTAAAATAAAAAAAATGAGTATAGGAGTGGAAGAGCCTGTTTAGAGCAGACTTGGAACATTTTGATTACTTAAAACTGCCAAGATCTCGAGTGTCAGGGAATCACACTATTCAACACTATACATGCATCATCGCATTAGCACTAAACGTGCACACATGCAATCAACAACAATAAACATACATGCATAACATACACATTCTCACAAAGCATGGATAACATAAGAATTTGCACAAAACACACATAGCATAAGCCAGGATCCAACAACCACCCTTAGAGTCCAAGCTCTTTAGGGCTAACCAAGTATACCCAAAATACCAATCATCATTGGTATCAGTTACATAACCTGCACACTTCCTCACTGAAGCCAGTAACAACTTCTGAGTGAGTCTTACTCCAGTAAGACTCCTAAGTAGGTGTCCCTAGTAAACATTCTCCCCAGCGAGTTCCTCTTGAGAATCTTCCCTAGTGAGAATTCTTCATAAATTTATTTGTTAATACTCAATGAATCTCCCATTTTATATATCTATCGATCTGAAGATCAACTTTGTAGTTGTGGGCCATCATCCAGTTTCTTTGTCGGTCTAAAGATCAACCTAGAAGTTGAGGACCATTATCATTTCCCACATTCGGTATAAAGATCAAATTAGTAGTTGAGGGTCATTATTCTTTCTTTCTAGCCGGTCTAAAGATCAACTTAGTAGTTGAGGGTCATTATTCTTTCTCCCTAGCCGGTCTAAAGATCAACTTAGTAGTTGGAGATCGTTTCATTTTTCTCCATTGATCTAAAGAGAAAATTAGTAGTTGAATACCATTCATTTCTTTGTCGGTCTAAAGATCAACTTAGTAGTTGAAAACCATTTTTATTCTTTCCTTAGATCAATTTTGTAGTTGATTTAGATCATTCGGTCTAAAGATCAACTTAGAAATTGAAGACCATTCACTTTTCTTGTTCGATCTAAGGATCAACTTAGCAACTGAGGACTAGCATCCCTTTCCCCCATCAGTCTAAAGATCAACTTAGCGGTTGAAGACCATTTTATTTTTCTCAGTTGTTCTAAAGATCAACTTAGAAGTTGAAGAGCATCCATATCTTCTATCAGTCTAAAGATCAACTTAAAAATTGAAGACCAATTTACTTTCTCTAGATTAACTTTGCAGTTGAGTTTGGCCATTTATTTTATCTATATCAACTTTGTAGTTGAAACAGACCATTCACTTTCTCTGGATCAACACTGCAGTTTAAATTGACCATTTACTATCTCTGGATCAACTATGCAGTTGAGACAAACCATTCAATTTCTCTGGATCAACTTTACAGTTGAATAAGGTCATTTACTTTCTCTAGATCAACTTTGCAGTTGAGATAGTCCATTCACTTTCTCTGGATCAACTTTGTAGTTGAGTTAGACCCGCAACACATCTCCAAACACCGTTCAACAGACAAAATTCGGGCTCGTTATACCTAATTATCTTTCACCAAGATTGTATGAATACTTGCGTCTTTCATACTTTCTAAGTTAAAAATAATTAGGCAGGAGCAACTGTCATACCCTAATTAGTCATTTTAACTGTCATACCCTAAGTTAAAAATAAATAGCCTGTACACACCTGCAACAACAACAGCCAGGATACATCAAAAAGGCAAGAAAATAAAAGAGAAAGAGAAAGGGATTTGGAACTTACTTCAAAAACCTCCTTAAAATCGAAAATCACAACCTAATCTGGGAGAGCCTCAAAAAAAACCCTAGTCACAAAACCCAGCAGCCTCCAAATGAAACCCTAACCCTAAAGAAACAAACTCAAAAAATACTTTCATCTCAAGACTTCAATCTGACTTCATGTTTCCTCCATTTTTTTGACAGAAACGATTCAACACCATAAGCTAATTTCAAACCATTACAGAAACATCTTCAACATTATTCCCCAAACAGCAACCACAAACAGCTCCGCCGCGAGCTCCATATCCACCATTCACAACCCATTCTTCCTCACTTCAGAACCAACCCCTTCACCGTCTCTATTAACGAACGACAAAAGCTATGAAATCTCTTCGACCAACAGCAAACCCGGAACAACAAAACCCATATCATTTTCCACCACTCTTTATTTTCGTATTTTGAAATCCACCGCGTCTCGCTCGTAATCGCCGACGGAAGCTCCCACCCCTTCGCATCACCTTCAACAAACCCAGTTCCTCCATTAATAACCATCTTCAACCTTCAAACCTGACCCAAACCAACCCCTATTCAACTCTTCATTGCTCAAACCTCGAAACCCAGGAAACCATAGAATTCGAGATGAAGAGAGGCTTCGAAGAAATGAGAACCTGAGATGAAACTTTTTGAAACAGTTGGAGCCGAACGTGAAACCGAAGCGAGGAAATTTTTAGGACTTAATCGTCTCATCTTCATTTCTCGATCTTGGACTCACGCCATTTTTTCTTTCTTCCGTTAAATCGATAAACAGGTGATCTTCTGGGTGTTGACAAATGACAGATTTATTTTTGGTCGCTTTTTTCACGGCTTGAGTTTTCTATTGGCTTTGGTTTATTCACTGCCAGATGATGGATTGAGTGGGTTATAGGCCCACCGTGATTCCTTGCATGCTAACCCTCCATTTCAATTCATACCCCCTCCCCTGTTCATTTTTATATTTTATTTTCTTTATTATATATGTAAATTATTATTATTAGTTTTATAATATATACTTTTCATATTAAGTTTTCTATATATTTTTTCTTATTAATTTTAAAGTTCATATATATCTTTTTTATATTATATTTTTGTTAGTTTCTTTAGAACTATTTTATATTTAAGTTTCGAGATTTATTTTCTCTTTAGAAGTTAATTTTATTTCTCATTTGTTATTGGACATTTTGTTCCATTTTTGGGTCGATGACGAGACCTCCGTAATTCATTACCAGTCAAATTATTGATGAGTAATGTTGGATCTGAGACCACCTCTTTTCTCTCTTCATTACTTGTCCCGGCTCGATTCAAAAACTTTGTCAAACAATTTTCAAAATCAAATTATCTTTGTATTGAATTAAAAAGAGGGGATTAAGTGTAGACTTTCTTCCTCTCCGAGCGTAGGGATACCCACTGTAGTGAGGGTGGTTCCGACACTCGTCTTTCAATACGAAGGCGCTTCCTGTCCATTTTCAAATCTCATCTCCTTAAAATCATTTCTTTGTGTTGAGCTAAAAATAGGATTGGGTGTAGACCTCTTCTTCTTCGAGCGTAGGGATGCCCACTGTAGTGAGGGTGGTCTCGATGCTCGTCTGTCAATACAAAGACGCTTCCAACATCTCCTCATAAAACCTCGGTCTCGTACTGAGTATACTTTCAGTAATAAATTGATTTCTCTTTGTATCGAATTAAAGAGAGAAGATTGGGTGTAGACCTCTTCTTCTCCGAGTAATGGGATGCCCACTGTAGTGAGGGTGGTCTCGACACTCGTCTTTCGATACGAAAACGCGACTTTATCCGCCATCTCGCTTTCACAACTTCATCCCGTAACATTTTCACACCTAAAACCTCGGTCCTGTACCGAGTGCATTTTCAAATCTTTTCATAACAAAAACTTGAATGGTTGTGGAGTGGTTAGGCGTAGGCCTTCTCCTATCCCGAGTGCTGACGTTTACCGTAGGGTTCTCTGTCACAAAGCACTTACCATTCAAAACCAAAAACATCTTTAATAAGAGAACGAAGTTCTCTTTGCATTGAATTAAAGAGAGCGGATTGGGTGTAGACCTCTTCTTCTCCGAGCGTAGGGATGCCCACTGTAGTGAGGGTGGTTTCGACGCTCGTCTTTCAATACGAAGATGCCTCGTTCGCCACACCTTTTTATAACAAAAACTTCGAGATAACGAATTGGGTACTACCCGTAGGGGTTACTATCCGAGGACCTGTCTCGCCCCCTAAAAAACAATCCAATCAATCAAATGTGACTTCTAGCCCCGCGTGGCGAAAACTAATCAATCTTTCAAAAAGGATATGTTACGTCCGTTCTACCGCAAACAGGTAACGCCTAAGTCTCCAACGAGCGAGCAGCGAAATACCTAACTGCTAGAATGCGCACGATAGCGTCATCCATAAAAAACATCAACACACCGTAGGCCGAACTACGGCTGCTCTGATTCTTTACTTTTTCAAGTAAAGATACGTAGGCACAAGGGCCACAATCCTTGCCGAGCACTATTCCCCCCATATCTGTAGTTCCCCGAACTACGTCGACTCTGACTTTCTCATATTTATTGAGAATACGTAGGCCTAGGACCGCGAAGTCCTACCGAGTCCTTTCTTTCTCTTCTTCCCCGTTCTCCCTTTCCTCCTAACTTTCCTGTTTCTAACCCTTCTTTCTATCCCTTGGAACACTCTCTTTATAGCATAATATTTAAGCAAATATATTCACACATCGACAAACAAAAGGTTCCCATCGAGTACGATGGATGCGAGGGGTGCTAATACCTTCCCCTCGCATAACCGGCTTCCGAACCCGTTCATGGTTGCGAGACCATCTTATCCATTATTTTCTTAAGGTTTTCTCGATATTTTCCTTTCCCCTCATGGGATAAATAAAGTTCGGTGGCGACTCTTCTGTCTATCTTTTTCGCCTCCCCGTCGTTGCGCGATGCATTTTTTTCCGAGTAGCGACACTTTGCAGTTGAATAAGGCCATTTACTTTCTCTAGATCAACTTTGCAGTTGAGATAGACCATTCACTTTCTCTGGATCAACTTTGCAGTTGATTCAGACCATTCACTTTCTCTAGATTAACTTTGCAGTTGAGTTAGACCCGCAACACATCTCCAAACACCGCTCAACAGACAAAATTCGGGCCCGTTATACCTAATTATCTTTCACCAAGATTGTATGAATACTTGCGTCTTTCATACTTTCTAAGTTAAAAATAATTAGGCAGGAGCAACTGTCGTATCCTAATTTTGTTTGAGCATTTCCATTTATTAGTCATTTTTGCATTTTTTTTTCCATTATTTTAAAGATAAATGTTTCATATTTTAATTTCACTTTATTTTCTCTTTTTATTTTAATTACCATATTTTATTTTCCACTTTTTAAAATCAACAAATTTTTTATTAAAATCAAAATACTCATGTGTCATTTTTACATCAAGTCAAAAAATCAACAAAGTTTTATCTAACATTTTTCATTCCACATAATGAATTCATTTTATTTTATTTTTTAGAAAGTCAACATGGGTCATAGGTGTATAAAAGACAAAAAGAAGGAAAATATCAAAATATTGCTTTTATCATTATATGTCATACACGCTTCACATCATGCACCATGGCCATGCTGTTTGAGTCACACGTGAAAAACCAGAAGAGAATTCTAACAAATTTTTGCAATCTTTATATTTTCACCAATATCGTTACATCATCATCATCACCATACACCATGACAATGTTACAACATTCTTCACACGTAACAACTTTTTTCAAATTAAAAAACTTTTCATGATCCATGACCATACATCAAAATATCTTCTAACAAACTTGCCCACCACTCTAAAGCATCACACAAATCACACTCGTGCCCACCTCACCAATTCCATTTCCCTCTAATTCCTAACGAACTCACATGCTCACATTCACACACTTCTCACTAATCTACCCCAAACTCTACCCTGTAAATTAGAGTGAATTCAGATGATGACAACCATGAAGAATTAGGCAGCCACCATTAAGCAAAAAAATCGCTCAAACTCTTACTCTGCTAATTGAGAGTTTCTTCTTCCTCATGAAGAAACTCCATAATTTGCTTTAAATTGAAGTATCACCAAGCATCTCCATCCCAATTAACCGAGCCGTAAACTTCACCATCATTTCTCACCTTCAACTCACCATCATCTCCACTTCATTATCCTCACCATCAGTTTATTGCCATAACCTAAACACAGAAGTAAAAATGCAAATAGAAAAGGTATGAGTTTGGTATTGGAGAGAATTTGAGAAGAACAAAGAGGATTAAAAACGAGTGAAAAGAAGTTTAAAATTGGGTTTATCTCGCAAACAGATCTTCCCCAGAAACAGGGGAGTGTCGTTGTAAAGTTCATACGCCCGTCAGTAAACTCACAATTCCGTCGGAAAAATCGTTGAAATCTAGAAATTCCAGTTTCCGATCTGGTACTTTTTCACTCGTTTCCCTGGACGATTGAGAGAGAGAGAGAGACGGAAGAGGAGAAAGAAACCTCCCAAGTGACGCTCTCTCTTTTCCCTTTGTTTCAGATTAGAGTTTGGCCCTTTGGGCCTTCTGGGCCCTAGTAGCGTCCCTCTTTTACTCCTCTCACCCCTAGCTTACCATCGTGGTGCAGATTGGGCCTTCAGGCCCAGTATCATTAATTCATCTCGCATATCTTCTCTGTACACGCCTTGATGGTGTGTTAAAGAGGTTTGGACTATTTGAGCCCTGGATTCACGCACCCCTTGGGTGCTGTAGCGTACTCCTCCTTTGTGTTTTTAAGTTTTGGGCCTTAAGCCCATTTTTTTTCTTTCTTTCAAGAAATCATCACACTATTGTTTGCAACCTCTCTTGTGTATTCTTAATTTTTTTATTTTTTTAATTAATTGTTGATTTAAATTGATTAAATTAGTATTAACATGAATAATAATAATCAAGAGTTCCACCATTATAAAATCAAAATTATTTTCACAATTAGAACCTTAAATCATATTCTCAATAAAAATTAGATTAAAAAAAAAAAATTTAGTGGATACTCTTTTTATCCTGAAGTACTTGGAAGCAAATTATACACTTTGTCTAATCAATTGTTCGTCTTCTGCTAAAAATACATAATTAAACTTGGATTAAAAAGGACAACTGGATGCATATCCTCTTGATTTCCGAATAATCGAATATGAGGCGTACGCTTCGTCCCAAACGATTGCTCGTCTTTAAAAAATGACTTTTATAAATAATTAGATTAAAAAGGATAATTTGGTGTACACTCTTTTGATTCCCAAATAATAGGACCCAAGGCGTACGCCTCGTTTCAACTGACCATTTATCTTCTGCCTAATAACAACTTCAATTCATCTAACCTATATTTTTTTGCCCAAGTGCGAGTACACAATTTTCATAAATGAACGATGTTCTATCCATTTCGATGCGAACAAACAATGTTTCATATCTCTGATGCATTGGTGGCAAGCAAAGTTTAACCGCCCGAATGTGATCCAAGCGTAATTCATCGTGACGCGAACAAATAACGTTTCATACCCCCCATGCGCGAGTAGTAATCAATGTTTAACCACTCAGATGCGACTTAAGCACCTTTCTTTAAAATCAACCAACGTAAAATAAAGATACGTAAGAGCGAGATTTAACGTTTCGTCAAATACCCTAATAACAAACTTATTTTTTTGTCTTATTTATCTGTTGTAAATATTTTCAATAATTAGAAAAAATCATAAAGACATTATGCTAAAACACTTATTCGCAAAATTGATTAAACAGTTCTCATTGAGTACAACAGATATGTTGGGTGCTAATATTTTCTCATGTATAATCAACTCTCAAACTTGAATTTGATTGCGATGATAATATTTTTGTTCTTTTAAAGTTTTATCGATGTTTTCTCTTTTAAAAATAAACTTTGATAACGACTCTTGTTAATTTTAAAGGTTCATCCGCTCAAGTATTTTTGCTTGGAGCGGCATCACCACTCTACTCCATTATCTTTTTATCGATCCAAACGATATAACATAAATTTACTATCATATTCCATCCATTCAAATATTACTTAAATAAACTGTTGTTCTTAAGAGAAAATCCACTTTATTTTTATTTTTTTTCATTTTACCTATCGATTATACAATTTATGTTTGATGTTAAAAGCAAAGTATTTTGAAACCATTTTTGAACCAATCTGTAAACTTTTAATACACGTGTGATTTTTTATAATAAATGTCAAAATACTAGTAGTAGTATATACAAGTTGAAAATTACTATGAAGGTTAGTGAGCAATTAAATTCACTTGAAAGTTTGTTCTTTTCCACTGTAATTAGAAAGGCATAACTTTGTTAGGGAGTGTGCTCTTGACTTTTTGCGCCTCTGTCATCATGCATGTTAGTATTTTATTTAATTTAAAAATGACAAATGTTAGTTATTAGTAACAAACCTTTTTATCATGTCTACCAGTCCCTAGGATATAAATTTAGATCTCTAACCAACCAACTGCATAATAAATTGGATTAATTGTGCATGTAACAGGTCTATGATGCTATACCCTTAGCTTGAATCAGACTCCACAGAACATAGCTGTCACAAAACCAAGTAGCATTACAACGCATGCAAATGGCTAAGTATGAAAAGGAACAAACCTTTCAGCGATTACATAACACAGTCTTTAATGAGAATACAAGACAAGAACATGTTACTAGTACAGAATGAATAGAAGACATGGATCATAGATGCATTGCTGTCTAGTTGACCACTAAATCAACGGTTGAGGAAGGCGTAGGCTCTGTGATGATCATGATGGTATGGTACTACTTTTAAAAGATAGAGGAAGGTGTGTTTGTTTGTTAATATGCTTTTTATGTTTGATTTTCTCGATTGGTGGGAACTGAGTTGAAATAACCCGAAACATGAATTGACAAGTGAGGTTGATCATACAATACTTGCGGAACAAGTAGAAAAAAACAGAAAGGAAGGATGGATGTGAATTGTGAATTGTGAAATGATGAGGTTGATCACACTATACCACAGCTAAGCACTTTCGGGGAAACTGCATAGATATTCTAAACCAGTCTCTTCTATTCCATAACACAATAATTGTATTCTTAGGAACTGTCTTTTTAATTTTTTATAAAGTTATTACAACAATAATTGACCAATGTTTTAAAAATTGGATATGATGCGGAACTTACAAGACTTTTGTTTTAAAGTTCAATTAATTTAACCGTTTAAATTTACTATTCAACTGTTTACTTAAATAAATTAATAATATAGATATAAATTTTATGAAAAAATCATACTTAAACATATGTTCACAATCTAATCACAGTTTTTTTTGCTAGTGTTTTTTTTTTAGTATAAATGTTATGGACATGAAATATAAAGTTTTACTTTACCACAAAGTAGAAGGTAACTTTTGTTTGTTTGCAAAGCCGTACATGTCCGTTTGGGATTTTTTCCTTATTATTCTTATTGATAGATTATATTGATATATGTCGTTTGTGTAGTATCATACTATCTTGAGATTATGTCTTATAATTCTCTTATTTTATATTGATGATGTTTGTTCTGTTTGTCGTAAGTCATGTTTAGATACATTTGAGAAACACATAATATATTATTGTAGGAAGCTTTTAAATTTCGAATACCGACATGACTTTGTTAGAGATGTCATATTTGACATATTTCAGCAGGTCATAGTATATGTGAAAAAAGTCGTGCTTGTGAATTTCTTGGCTGACTCACATGAGGAGAAATATACATTTAGACCAATAAACATTCTGGTGTACGGGTGGATAAGAGGGGAAACATGTATGTGTGAACTAGACCGATGTTTCTTCACGGATGGGACTGAGGATTGCAAGTTTTATTATGGGACAAGCAACCCTCAAAGGTTATCAAGTAAACTGGTCAAACATGAGAAAATGTGTTCTGACAATCTATATATTTTCATATCATTTGCCTTTGACATTTTTGATTTTCTAGCACCAGATTCAATGGATCTTTTACAGGGAGTCTAAAGATTAATGCATATCAATGTTGTATCTCATAGGTAAATGGATATCGTTTTTAAGATGATTAGTTTTGTCATCCAAAACGGAATAACGACGCCACTTGTTGTATGTTTGCCTTCTATTTATGTATAAACTTTGCTTGAAGGTTTTAAAATCCTTTACAAAGTTAATTTTTCTGAATACATTTTTTTTTCCAAATTTTTTCTTATATATTAATTTTTCAATCTTTTTATATAAACATATTAAAATTGGTCAATGACAAGCATTTGTTTGAACCAGACGATTTACAAAACCGACATTCGTTCTTTTGTTCAAACTGTTTTTGACGATGCAATATGATTTTTATTTGTTTTATTTTGGTTTTAACCCACTTGCGATTTTATAAGATTGACCAAACCGAATTCACAATTGGATCCTAGTCCAAGCGATTGAACAAACTGGTTTGGTCCAATTTTTAAAACATTGCAATCAAGTTTTATCTCATTAAGTGGGGTCGACTACATGGACAAACTTTCATCATAATGTTATATTCAAGATAATGCTTCTATCCAAATCGTTAACCTTTATATCTTTCTTAATAACTCCTATTATGATTTTTCTAGATCTTCCTCTACATCTACTTGTTTGACTTCTCTCCATTTGATCCACTATTCTTACCACCAAATTTGCATGATTTTCTCTTTACACCCTCAAACCACCTAAGTCTTATCACACATCTAACACAACATCGTCATCTTTGTTACACTTACTTTATTCTCATTTTGATTCATAATTGACCAAGATTTTGTCTCGTACAACATCACAAGTCTTACCGTAGCACGATAAAAATTTTCCTACAACTTTATGGGTACCTTTGTGTTACATAATACCTCTGGATCCTTCCTTCATTTCAACCACCCAACTTGAATTGGATGGTTTAAATCCCTACTATTTCTCAATCATTTTATATTACGGTCCTAAGATATTTAAACTGCACGACTTGTGGATGATATGATCTCCAACTTTTATCTTTAGGTTCAAAATATTTCTCCTTTTATTGAACTTAAATTTCATATATTTTGTGTTACTTCTACTTAGGCAAAAATCATGTGTTTCTAAATTTCTTTTCCAAGTCTCCAAATTCTCATATAAATCCTCATTCGACTCTCTAAGTATTGACTATATCATCTATAAAAAGCATGCATCTTGATGCTAGGTTTTGGATATGTTCCATAAATACTTCCAAAATCAAAGTAAAAACGTAGGGGCTTAAGATTGAAAATTAATGCAAATCTATTGTAATGGAGAAATCTCCTGTCTCTCCATCATGTGTCCACACGCATATCTTGGATAACTCGAATATATGCAATCCTAAATTCTTTCTTCTTTATAGCTTTCTACAGAATTATTTATAGAATTATTTACGAAAGGATATAAATTATTTAAAAAGAAAAAGAAAAAAAAGTTTTTTATTATTGCGCTCGTCAAGGTTTCAAAACCTCGTGCCTACATATTCTCATAGTGCAATGAGAAAATTAGAGCATCGTAGTTCGTACCTAAAAGTTATGTGTTTGTTGATTTTATAGAATATTATTAAGTCGAATTATTACGTTTTAAACTTGGCTTGTATTTCTTGCACGATGGAGGATTAAGTGCTAGATTGTATTTTGCGTCAAAATGACCTAACCTATTCTTTTATGCAAAGTGTTTGACTAAAGTGCACAAGGGCACGAAAAGAAAGTGTGATGATTTTGAATTGCTTTTAGATTGTTTTGATTTTGAGTAATCGATCAATACGACATGCATTAACCAATCAAATATTCAAGAATATGGTGGATGTGCATCCACCTTTCGTATGCAAAACATATTAATCTAATTTAATTCATAAAATTAGTTTGATGATATGTACAAATATGAATTATTTAAAAGTTGGGAAAATGTCTTATTATTTTTTGGATTTATTTGTATTAATTTAGATGCAAGAAAAAATATATTTTTATGTTTTTTAATAATGAAATAAGATGAAAGAGTATATTTTTATTTATGAAAGGAGACATTTTTAGTATTATTTTGTAAACTAGAACGATCTAACTAACTAAATTAATTAATTAAGACCCAAAAAAATGAGGAATAATAAATGGATAAATTAAGATTTAAATTATTTAGAATTAAGTGATAAAATTAATTAGAATAATTAAAGAGATAAATAAATATTTATTAGAAAAGCATAGAGGTGTATTTGTAGTTAGGCCACCAAAATAGGGAGGTGTTAAAAGGAAAGGGCTAAGCCCAAGGTCTCAAAGCCTATCAGAAAATAAAAATAAAAACAAAGAAATGAAATAAACAAATTAAAATCAAAGAAAAGCGTGAAAAATCATGGTCGTTGAATGAAACTACCAAAGGAAACGACGACTCTCCCTTGAACGTGGGATCAGTTGACCATCTAGGGTCAACTAATCAGAAGCTTAAGATGGAGGGACCATAGTGTCGTAACCTGAAATTTGACCTCCTTTTTTGCCTTTTGCATAAGCATGTGCGTTCCTATCGCTGGCATACGCATTCACACTTTTCTCTCTGTGATTTTTGTTGCAGGAATATTCAGGTTTTCCAAAGCGGATTAATCACATCCTTACAAAAACATCACATCATCATTACAAACACAAAATAAGGATTTTTATGCCTATTCATTAAAGCAAAAGGTCGAGAATCGAAGCCGGAACCACAACACCACTTTACAAGCAAAATGGGCAAGTTTTTCCTGTGGTAATCGATTACCACTTTGCTAGGAAAAACAGGGTAATCGATTACCCTGTGCAAAAATGCAATTTTTGCTGCATTTTCTATGACAACAACTTGCACTATCCTATTTTGGGGTCTACTTGATTCTAGCATTGTGCGGAACATTCTAGACAGTTCAAGACCTTTCTAGACACTTCAAAGCATTTACTCCAATACATCAACTTGAATGGAGACTACCATGTAACTTCATTTGCAAATTCGTATTTGGAGATTTTGTTGCAATTTGCTCGGTTTCGCTATGGTTCGGTTGCAAATTTTGATTTCTCTGCTTTTCTTTGATTATCTTCATTATAATTCACTTGCAACAAAATCCAAGGAAAATTTCAGCCTTGTAGGTTGGTTATCCTTTGCTCATTTTATTGTTTTGATCATTTTCGCTTTGTTCGCAATGTAGATTCAATAATCTTTCTTGTATGTAAATTGATTGTGAAATTGTTCGATTCTTGTTCTTGATGAGTTAATTGATTCAATTAATGCTTATTTACTGCTTTCAAACTTAATTTTTGATTGTCTGCTACTGACGGATAAATCTGCAAGCATACAGTTGATCGTGTAGTCTTAAAAAGATTGTGGAACCCACAGGGAAAGATAATCAAACTAATGTTATCTAAGGTTGTTGTGCAAAGCTAAGGCTTGAATTAAACAAAAGTTAATACAAATTAAGGGGATGGAATCAAAAATCTAAGAATAATACTAAAACGAGCCCGAAATATGATTTCCGTGCACCTAAGATACCTTGTAGATAAGGGGTACTAATTGCATCTACACGCTTATTCCGTAGGATATACCGACTTAAAGGCTCCGCCTCACGCTCTTGCGGTCTTAACTAAGTTGTACTTCTTAATCCCAAGATTTTTCTCTCGCTCGTCCGGTAACTAAGAATTACTCTTTGAAAACCGATAATATCTTAATCAACATCTAATGCGCTCTCGTTGTATTTAGATATTGATGCCTAATTTCTACTATCCAGTTCACTCCTCACGCCCTCACGGATCTCAGTTTAAACCTTTATTTACTTCTCACTCTCGTGACGAAACAATGTTAAATAACCTCTCACTCTCGTGACAAAGCTACTTAAATTTGACCTAGATATTACAACCAAAATGGCATGCATTACAATATCGTACCTATTATAACTACAGAGTCCCGCCGGATACGACGATCCTCATAATATGGTCTCTAATTAATCTAGCCAGACATGGTTAGTTCTAATCCTAACATGTTAACAATGCTGAAAAGTACAACATATATATTGAATAAACTTAAGAGATTATTAGTTTTTTGACTGCGCCATGGTCTCAATGGGCAGATGGCAAGCGTCATTTGGTGGTGGCGAGCGCCATATCAGCAAGGCTGGCAGAATTGCTGGTTTTTGCTGGATTTTCTTTCTCTTTCGCTTTTTTCTCGATTTCTTCTTGAATCTCGATGGGAACACCTGCCAACATAAAAGTAGAGTAAGAACACATAAAATTTGAAATAATCGATAAAAACTCGGACCTAAAATGCGCAAAGTGAGCCTAAAAATACAATACAAAATCATGTTATCAAACTCCCCCACACTAAGACTTTTGCTTGTCCTCAAGCAAACTCCCAATAGAAGTAAAATAGTAAATGCATCGCTTGACTCGTAGGCACGACAAAAACAATAAAAGCACAAGGTTGCTAGGCTAATGCTAAATGGATAGGTACTAAATAGTGAAAACAAGGATACCGTACCAACACAAATCCACCAAAGTGGACAAAGATTTCCTTCCTATGCAATACCAATTCAAATTACGACATTATAACTTGACCTACAGATTTTGTTCTTATTCACCTCTCTTTCATTCTCGCGCAATCACATTAAACCCATTATCCTTTGTACTCACATGGTAAGTGAACCTGTTAGTGTTATACGATCTCTTATTCAAAAATTCTTTCTTTTTAGCACATTATGCTTTCTTTTGTTTACGAATTTCAAGAGTCTGAACCTTTAGGATAAATGGTCGGGTGGAAGATAGAAAACAATGAAGGTATCTAATGGCTGGGTTATGGATGGTGGTAGCCTTCAGGCCCTCCCAAGTGGTGGTGTGGGTGTTAGTTATTTGATACCAGAAGTTAAAAGCACCGGCCTCCCACTCACTCTCTAGGGGTGCTTGAGTGAAGAATGCCTCACCGCTAGGAAATCCAAAAATGTCACCTACTTGCTCTTGGGGTGAGGGAATAATCTACATTAAACATCCTAAAATGAATGGTGCCCGAAAAATGGGAATGGTTGGTAAGATAAAGGAGCAAACTCAAGAACTCATATGTCAACCTAATGGACGTAGCACTAGTCATAGAGTAGAATTGAGACATACCTAAGTTATTGAGCATCTAGGTGATGCTATCAGAAAGGCCTAGAGCACGCATAACCTTAGGGTCGAGGTACCTCGTTGCTAGAACGTGCCTCTTGAAGAGTCTGTGAAAGTTGGTTCGTTGGGTTTCTCCGATACTTCCGTCAGGGAAGACAACGCCCATGTAGTCAATCACTGGAGCGACTCTTGGAGGCATTGCTGCGGTTGGTTGAAGATTCTGGTTAAGGAAGTTGATGGATATAGATAGAAAGATGATGTTATGGTTATGATGATAGAAAATGGATTGGTTAAGGGTTTAAATAGATGGAATAGGGAGAATATGGATGGTTGGAGGTTAAGGGAAGTTAATGAGAAGTTATTAGGGTGGTTAGGATTCTAGGAAGTTGAAAAAGTGATGATTAAAGGAGGTTTTTATGGGAAAAACCTGCAGGAAATTTGAATTCGCGCGGGTTCTGTCATCAGAGTGTCATGGAGAATGCCATAAGGCACATGGAGAGCGCCATGTGCTTCATGGAGCGCAAACTCATGTTTTAACCTTATGGCGAATGCCATGAGGCAAAAAATGAGATTTTCAACCAGAAGCTCAAAATGATCATTTTTTCTGGAAATTTTTTTCTTTTTCTTTAAAGGAAACAAAGGGAAAATTTCTAAAATAATAAAAAAATACAGAAATGCGTAATTACTATGAAATCCACTCTCAAAGGAAACAAGTAGACAATTTGGAACAGATGGTCCAGCTCCTCACGCACATCATCCATAAGTCCTATGAAATCCACTCTCAAAGAACTTATCTCATCTCTCACAAAGTCTAGCTCAGACTGAAGGGCATGGATAACAGTGGCTACAGAGATAAGCAGATTAATTAGATGAACTGCAAAACCATAAGTAGCACCATCAGACATGTTAGTATTCACATTCTCGTATGCCTGAGGAGAGTCAGGTGGAGTCAGGGTTTCATTCAAGACTTCCAAGTCATACAACCAATTTTCCTTATTATGAACACTAGTCCTCTCATGGTTTGACAAGGTAAAAGCATGAAAAACAACATTATCAATTAGTAATTCAAACTCAACCGAGCTAAGATTTACAATAACTCCATGGTTAAAATAGAAGTTGATGTCCATGGGGCGAATGCTACCAAAAACATGAGTACAGTTCAAATGATACCGCATTCCAATAGCATCTGTGATCATTGTGACCAAACCTCCTATGATAATAGGATCAAAGGAATCTCGGGCAAGCCTGATGAAGTTGGCTAGCATGAACAGGACAACATTAACAGGCTTCCCTTGAGAAGCACAAAACAGAATGTAAAGCTCATCTCTAGAAACAGCAGTAACATTCTCTTCCTTTCCGAAAAGGGTGTAAGCAATGATCTTATGGAAGTATCTGACTCCGAGATTATGGATTCTCTCAGAGAACATGCCATTAGGGAATCCTAATAAGTCATCCATCTCATGATGAGTAAAGCGATACTTGTTTCCGAACAACTTGAAAGTGGCTAATCCACAGCCGAACCCGTATCCACGAGTGGGATCATAGTAAAGGGAGCTAAGGAACTCCAAGGTCAGTTTATAGTAGGTGCTGAATTTCTTAGTGATAGCAAAATTGGTCCACCCTAGTTGATTAAGTAGAAAGATAACACTATCCCGAATGCTAAGGGTGGTCATGGCAGAGTCATCAGGGTAGATGGACACAGTGAAGTCCCTTTGAGAAAGAGCCTCAAAGCGACGTCTCTATACATCATTCCTAAAGATAACATCGTGATTCTCAAATGTCTGCATATTCTCGGTAATAAGGTTATCCTAATGATAGTTATCCTGAAATTTGAAAGTAATTTACTATTAGAAAAATTATACCACAAACGTAAGTTAGTATAAATAACATAAGTAATAATAATAATAATAATGGTAACAATAATTATAATAATCTAATAAGTATATAGTAACGAATATTCAACGAAAATTACATTAAAGCGAATGCAAGATCTAAGCTAGTAATAAAAATAGTAAGAGCTAAGGACCGTGAGTTGCCTCTCACGAAGCACTACGTTTAATGTCGGAAGCTCGACATTGAAACATACAGAGATATCATTTGTCTGGAGTGTTGCGGTGAGAATCATGATACCAAGCTATTGATTAAATTGAATCTTAACTCTTAAAATTCACAACCGGACTTTGATTTATCCAAAGGAAAAGTTAAAGAAAAAAAACCCTTTGTGCGATGTAACAACAATGCTAAGAGATTGAAGATCGGGGGTTGGTTATGCCTAGGGTAGGTATTTCATATACTAAACATCTGTAGTACTCTAAAGGAACCTTTTGTTTGTTTGTAGGTTATACTTGCTAAATGTGTGCTATGGTTTGGGATTGGGTAT
This sequence comes from Lathyrus sativus, assembly GCA_963859935.3. NCBI lineage: Eukaryota > Viridiplantae > Streptophyta > Magnoliopsida > Fabales > Fabaceae > Lathyrus > Lathyrus sativus. The sequence goes on along the minus strand of OZ012740.1, from coordinate 487,089,075 downwards.
AAGGTAAAGTTGTAGGTAAAGACCTAGGGATAGTTTCTAAATTTGCTCGCAAAGATATCGCATCCTCTACATACGTATCCTAACTAGGATAGAATCAAAGCAACCGTAGTTCACCCCACTAGGGATAAAAAACAGTTGATTATGATCAAGGTTCAAAGGGGAACAAACATAACAATGCTTGTGTAAAGTTTAACAAAACTCTCTAATCTAAGTTAAACACTCGAGAAAAGGGAGTAAGTAATCATCACCGTGATTCTTACATAGAGTTAAAAAACTCTATCTAGTTTTACGTTGCAAGACCAATTGGTTATAACCAAAAGGAAGGAGGGATTATGCTCGTCGAGATATCGCATCTTGTGCCTACGTATTCTTATTGACAAATAAGAAATCAGAGCATCCGTAGTTCGGACTTGACTAAGGAGTGACTTTAACAAAAGCCAAAGGGGAAGGTAAGATATCATTATTATGATTATTACATAGAGTTAACAAACTCTATCTTAAAAATTCTAGTTGAAGATACTCCTAACAAGGGGTATGTCTTTTAGACTTAAAGCAAATTCTATGGCTAGGGTTCTAACTTAAACTAAATGTTCAAGATGACTTAACAAAGTCAAAGAGGGGGTAATGAGTTGTCTATGACCCAAGGGTCAATAGAGAGACTTTCCTTTGGAATGGGGAAAAGATGAGACAACTTGGATGAGAGCTAAAGAGTTCTATCACTTGGGGAAATATTCTTAACAAAGTATAAACATTCAAACATGATGAATACAAGAGATATGGTTACAACCAAGATCATGCTAGCATATAATAATATCAAGCAAAGATTTTAATCAAGATAAATGGTTACAACAAAAAATAAGATACAAGAATATCACAATATCATGAAGGGGTTCTTACAAGACTTAATCACAACAAGTGACAACCAAAAACATATCTTTGACAAAGATAAGGGTGTATCTTAACAAAGATGATGGTAACAATCATTAAAAAAATGAAAACCAGTAACAACTTGAGGTAGGAATGTTTTGGATCAAAGGGTGTCATATGTAACCACATAAACAACATCATACATTTGATAACAACCAAGCAAGGGAAAACAATGTCACAACAAGGTAAGCAAGAAGTTCAATACTTCATGGGGATTTCAAGTGTTTTAAGAAATGAATTAGTCACAATGCTTACAAGCTAAAAGTTAAAATTCAAGTTCAAGTACACAAGGAAGCTAACAAGCCAAGCATAATTTCAAATTAAAATTCAAAGATAATGAAATCCAAGTTTGAACTGAAGAATGGGAGATAGGAAGGTGAAAATCCTAAAATGGATTACAATTTTCTCGTAATGCAAAGTGTTTCTAAAATAGGAATTTTAGATTTCTTTAAACATTATGTGAAAATATAAATTAATACAAAAATTTAGCTCGGACTGAATGATATATTAACGTTGCAAGAAAAGGAAAAGAAAGAGATGTTAGTACTATACAACACGTGAGTATTCTATCCATTGGGAAATGACCGTTTGAATATTTGAATGGACATCTTTACCCTCACAATGTCTCTTTTGAATGTGTCGCTTCCGCGAAAATAAGGTGCCGGCAAAACAGAAGAGTCGCCACCTTTCGTTATTTATCCCTCGGGTGGGAAAGGAAACGATCGAAAAAACCTGACGAAAAGGGTAAGACAAGGTCATCGCAACCGTTGTCTGGGTTCGGGAGTCGGTTACGCAAGGGGAAGGTATTAGCACCCCTCACGTTCGTCGTACTCGACGGGATCCACGCTTGTTGTGTTTACTGGACGAGTTGGTTTATCTATCTACCTATCAAGGCTGGCTTGAAAAGAAAAGAAAAATGACTCGGCAAAGCGTTGCGCTTTATGCCTACGTATTCTCATCAGAGAATGAGAAATCAGAGTCAGCGTAGTTCGCCCTACGAGGTTACAGGGAAGGTGGCTCGCCAATACATCAGTATTGTGCCTACATACTCTCAACAGATATGAGAGATCAGAGCTTACGTAGTTCGGGGTAATACGGATTACGGGGATTCAGATTCATCTGTTTTATCGAGTAGGGTTAAACAACAGTTCCAGCAGTTAGGGACAAAGCCTGTTTGCGGTGGCGCTGAAGTCTAACGACACTCTTTTCTTCAGAAAAGCTTTCCTTTGAATTATGGGCCCACGGGGCAAAAAGGTTTGAAATTTGATTTCTGTCTTTTACGGAAGAAGTGTTTTTTATTGTGTTTGCAATTTCAATCGCACTAAAGACTATGACCTGAGAGTGAATGCGTCGCATGTCACCCAAAGGGTGCCATACTAAACATCCAGACTGTTGAAAAGAAGCTCTCCAACAATCCTTTCTCAGATAGCTTAAGGCTCGTAACGTACGAAAGAAATCATTCATGATTACTGTATTTTAAGCTGTTTTGAGATGAGAAGAGAGAGACTCAACTAAAGGGAGACTATCAAGTCCTACTGTTGTCATGCCAAGGATTCATCCTATGGTTGAGGTTTGAAACAGGGAACTCCTAGAAGTTATCATGCATAGGTTTCAACCTAAAGTTCTATCATCACTTCCTTATCAAAGGAAATGAGAGTCCTAAGGGATCATGTCAATGATACAGAAACAGATAAAGCATCAGCTTAAACAGTAAACAGTAAACGACTGTAAAATGCATGCAATGCAAGTGAGGGAGGAAATGTGTGTGGGGTATCAGCCTCTACAAGCTCATCTCAACCTCAAGCCAGAATGAATAACATCAATCATACAGAGATAATATCAATATGCTATCAAGCAAAATACAGTAAACTGCAATCATACAGAAGAAAATGGGATGCTATCAAGCAAAATAAACCACATGGGCAAGGGAGCAGGGCTCTACCGAATACCCGCACGCAAAGCCATACAGTAACAATACAAGCAGAGGGAGCAACTCAACCTCTAGTGCAATCATGCTCTTAGATTAAAGTCAGGCTAATCATGGACTTATTCTAATGCATCAAGCAAGTCAAACAAGACACATCAGCAATACAGAAAAGAAAACAGACAAGAAAGCAGATCAACAACTCTCTCTATTCCAAGCTTTAGCTCTTCTGACAGCAATCCAGTCTTCAGACTTCAACCACCTTTCAAGGCTATCATCTCTCATGACAAATATCAATTTTCTCTTCACAAGTTTCAACCCTTCAACATAAGTTTCAACTTATCTTCACTTCTCCAAGCTTCAGCTCTTCAGTCAACTCCACCCTCAGGCTTCACTCTCAAGTGTCAACTTGACTCCTTCAGATTCTCAATCATCAATGTAAGTATCAACTTATCTTTTATTCCTCAGCTTCAGCTTTACACTCATTCTCCATTGAATCATCTTCATAAGTATCCACTTAGTCTTCAAGCTTCAGCTCTCTTTGCTTCATCAGTCTCAACTTGGTCTTCTTCACCTTCAAGCTTCAGCTTCTCAGAGTACTCTTTAATCACTTAGAAGTGTCAACTTCATCCTTCAATTCTTCTGAGCCTCAGCTCTTCATTCAATCTCCATTAGGTCTTCAAGTATCAACTTGTTCTTCAAGCCCTTCAAGCTTCAGCTACAATGGCAATGCTCAAGGAATCATCCTCTACCACACTCTTCAATGAAGTCTTCATCTTCCAACTCAAGCTCAACACCTTTCCAAGGTACTCAAACCAGAAGAAATCACTTAGCTTGATAAGCTAGGATATTAAACTGCTTATTGACCACCAAAGGAGGCCTATAAGGGTTTAACATCAGAAGAATGGTTCCCTCAAAAGTTCTACTTCCTAGGTACCATCACTTATCCCTCCAAAGGAGGGAGGTGAATACCATGGAAGGACTTTTAATCATTGGGAGGAATGGAAGCACAAGATGCTTTCCATGTTTGTGAAAGAAATCATTCTAACTACAAAGCTCTCCCTATGTCCTATCTCCTAATCTTCAACAGACACCATCAGGCACCAACAAATCCAAAGCTCCAAGCAACTTCAAGCAACTTCAAGCATCCTCCTCTTGTCTTCAACTTGTCTTCAATCTCAATCAAAGGCAAACCAAGCACAAACCCTAATCTAAGGGAACTAAATGAGTTAAACTAGTTGAATTAGTCAATTAGGGTCACCTAAAACCTAGTACTAAAGTTAGTCCTAACTAAAATACTAAAATCAATTGTAAAATCCTACAAAAATTACTATGGGAACCTAGGTCAATCATGACTCTACCACATTAGTTCCAAATATCAAACCATCAAATTAGACCTAGAACTAAATTCTACATTCTAAGGTATCCACCTAAAACCCTAAAAAGGAAGCATCTAAACATCAATCTAGAAGGCATACCTATTTTCATCACAAAAATGTGAGAAAATTACTATGGGATCATACACATCCAACCTAATCACACACAAAAAATTAGGCCAAGAATCATCACTATGAGATCAAACAAAATTCTACAAAAATATGTATCAAACATAAACATTTTAATATCAATTAAAATACAAAATTCCAATTAAATCATAAATTACGTGAAATGAAAATATTTTTTCTCTAAAACATAATACACTCAGTCATGAGTAATATGCAAAAAGAATGGGTTTGATTGGATCAATATTCAATTAGTTATGAATTTTACAAAAATCATGGATTAAATGGAAATTAAATGAAAATCAAATGAAAATCAAATGAAAATAATGAAGCGCGCGGTGTAAAAAGCAATCAGATACAGTTCAAAACATGGGTTGGGCTTGCTGGGGGTGTGGATAACACTCAGATTATTAAGCCCAAGGCACTAAATAAATGAAACGCATCGTTTCATCAGAAACTCTTCACAACTCAGCTTTAAAACACAGCCATTGGATCTCCTCATAGTCAATGGTTAAAACATGATCTGATGGTGAGAACTTCATCTTCTCCAATTCAAAGCTCTGAGCTTCGCGCCCAGCTCCGGCCACCGCCGATGGAGCTCCGATCGTCACCTTCAACCCTAGTTCTTCCTAGAGGCCTCCAATCCAAGAGGTCAAAACATGAAACACACTTCAAATCTTGCCACGAACTCAATCATACCATCAGTTTCTTCTGAAACCCCAAGAATCCTCATCTCCCAATCTCAACCGAAAATGGTGATCTTCCTATTTTGTCTCTAATTCAACAATTAACCATCTGAAAACCATCCTAGGTCATTCTACAACTAATCTAGCACCTTAATTCAACCTAATTCTACCTAAATCAAGCTATAGGAAGAAGATTACCAACCTGGAAATTCTTGAATAACAGATGCGCGAATCCTCCACTTCAAGCTCTCAAATCTTCTGGACACGATCACTGAACTTCCTCCTTGCTTCTGTACGCAAAAGATTCAATGGAAAATGCTTCAATCTTGAAACACGATGAAGAGTTGCAGGTGCTGAAAATCACTTGCTCCCACACGATCTAGCCACCAATTCTTCTTGGAAATGATCTGGAATCAATCCTTGATACTCATGGAAGAAGAATCAATCAAGAAAATGGAAGGAAATGGAGGAAATTGATGAAACCGATTTCAATTGCAATCTATGAAAACTCAATTCCAAACTATGCTCAAACCTTCAATGATCACCAACCTCTGCCATGGATCCATTCTACCCAATATATAGATGGAGTTTGGATGATCTAGAACCCTCTAGATCCTTCCAATGAGATTTTACACATCTCATGTCATGAGATTTTGAATCACTTATCATGCCATGCTCAATTCTGTTTGCAGCTTGAAATTCATCTCAATCTCCTTCAATTTCTCCCCTATTGACAATTTGGAAGGGTTTAGCTTGCCAAGTTCCTTGCCCATGCCTCAATTTTAAGTTATGCATATGTTACTTAATATGCAAGCAAGTGCTTTTCAAAGCAAGTCCATGATTTAGACCTCAAATAAAAAATGTGGCTAAACCATTGTCTTTAAAATGTTTTCTAGAGTCAAAATGATATATTACATACCATGGTTTGGATGTGTAGGTTGAAAATATCAATTTCCAACTTTGACTTATTTAACTTATGCCTTCATTTTAGGTCATTTTTTCAATTTTGAGCTACAAGCTTTTCCAACATCTCATGACCTCCTTAATAGCCTTAAAACATCATTTTAAGCAAGTTTGATGTTGAAGATTTTTCCATTTGAAGCTTGGAAATAGGAGTTATGGCCTTATGCTTGAAATGACCTATAATCTCCAAATGACCAAAATGACCTTGACTTGTCAAAGCCATAAGTTGAGTTCTACAAATCCTATCAAGGACTTCTAGTACTCTCTAGAAATCTAAGAAGATAAGGAACAACATTCATGTTTACCAAAAGTTCATAGGAATCATCCTTCTTGGGCAAAAGTTGGATGCAAGTTGGGTGACTTTCAAGGCCCCAGATTCACATACCTCAGATGACCTGTAACTTGTCAAAGTCATAACTTGAGCTATACAAATCCTATCAAGGACTTCTAGTACTCAAATTAAAGCTAAGAATAAGCTCTACAACATTCATGTTGGGGGCAAGATGAGGTGACAATCACATCTTGAGCTAAACTGCCTTGAAGATAGGGGTCAAACTAGGGGATTTTACACTGTCAAGCCTTAGAAACCCTAGCTTGAAACTTCTCAAACCCTTCAATCATGATGATTTAACCTTGGAATCATCCTTATAGCATCTCAATGCATCAATCCATGATCACATGGCCCTTGGTTTAGGTCTCAACCCTCTCCAAATCATTAGTTGACCTAGGGTTGATTCAGTCAAACCCTAATTATACCATTCATGGCTAGGTCTCTTTAATCTTGTACAATGACCTGTCTAGGCTTCATGATGGCTTTCAAGACATCTCATAGGATCTCTCAAAGCTTTAAGTCCATCCTCATGGCTTCAGAATCATCTGGGGAGCTCCCACAACTCTCAAGTTAGGAGGCACACCACCTTGGTTTCAACCACTCTCTCTGAGGATCTTTTGACCTTTCTGACACAGATATCTACCCTTGAACACTTGAATAACCTTCTTGGCTAGCTTCAAAGTATTGTGTAGCTCTTAATTGGTACTCATACCTCTTGATCTCCTGCATACATGTCAATGAAATGCAAATGATAATGCTAATGTGAATGAAATGAAACACAAGAAATGTTGGTCAAATTTTGGGGTGCAACAGCTGCCCCTATTCAAACGGCTTGAACCTGACTGGGTGAGAAGCGAACGACTCTCAACCAATCACGGTACAAGGCGGTTGAATACCAATAAACCCGGAAATTTGCCAACTGCCCGAGTACACGGTACTCTGATGGGAACAAATCTTCGCAAATTGAAATATTAGCTGCACGGCAACTAGCTGGGGGAATTGGTCGCACGGTAACCGGTAATACATGGTCGATCATGCCGTCAGGCATCAAGATTCCTCGGGACTCATCAGGTCAATAATCAAGTTAATCATGCCATCGGGCATTCAAAGAAAACTTCCGGGCATCAGCCAGACTTCCTCAGTAAGTCGGTAATAGAATTCTCAGTCAGTCATGAACCAATTGGGGGATATCCAACTTCTGCCGTCAGGCACTCCGCGTCAGCTGAGAGAACTGCTCCGTCAATACGGTTGGACTTCAATCATCAAGTCTTCGAGGGAAGTTTCAACTTCGCTGTTTGGAAACCTGCTGGGGATGACATATCTCCGTCGGGGATTCTGGAGAACTATCAAGTAACTCTGCTTCGGGGATCCAGAAGTCATTCTGGGTGAATCATCTTGGACAAATAACTCCGCCGAGGACTTCAAGAATCATCCTGAACCAATAACTCTGCTGGAGATTTCAGGAATCACCCTGATCAAATACTCTGTCGGGGACCCTACGCGTCGATTTGAGCAACCAACTCTTGCGACTTCACTGGGGCTTTTAAGAATCATCTTAAACGAACGCCTTCGCTGGAGAATTCAAGAATCATCTTGGGCCGAAGACTTTGTTGGGGATTTCAAGAATCATCTTGAGCAAGCGACTCCGTTGGGGAGAATTCAAGAATCATCTTGAGCAATCAATTCTGCGGCGGAATACCTGCAAAACAAGAACGGTAACAACCTAGATCATGCTTATTATGCATATGCTTCGGCAATGGCGCAATGCTCCACACGGTGGAAATGCTACGCGTTTATGATAAATGCTATGCAGTCGTGCAAAATGATGCGATCCCGTCGGCAAAATAGATGCTGAAGGGAGAATCCTCCTGTCAAGGAGAAAGAACCACTATGATAGGGGAAGGAATCATCCTGCTGAGGAGAAAAAGGTCACGCCAATCTCAATCAGGCTCTGTGGGGAAGTGAACTTCAGTTGACTGCTGCAGGGGAACGAAGATCTACGAGAACCTGGACCTGTTGAGGGAAAGCGATGTCAATCGCTGAAATAAACTGCACGGCCTTCACGGCTACTTCCCTGGAGGTAACGGCTCCGGTGGGGAAACACAACATCAGCTATTCAACACTCTACTGGGGAAAACCGATCATGGTCTCAATTGCTTCCAAAGACTCGGCTCTCTTGGGGATCTACAACCTTGGCTGGGGAAGAAGAAACCATTCTGCTTCGGGGAAGAGTACGACTCCGCGGGGAATTTCAATTTCGATAGAGACTTCAGTCTGGAGCTACCAATTGCTGCATACTTCAGTATATGACTCAGCTGAGGAGATGACGTTCCTTCAGGATGCATCTGATTGGGGGGAGAATCTTCTCTGCCTGGGGAGACATATCAATGCTTACGATCTCATGTTCAGACTCTGCAGAGAGAGGCTGCTGAATTTTGTTGGAGAAGGAGGAATCATCCTGCTTGGGGACGCGTACGGCGTACTGCCCGGAATATGCTACACTTGCAACAACACAAACAAACAGACAAGATACCCTTCTCAAAGGGACCTATCAAGGTTATCATCTTGTGGCAATGTTTAAGTAATTCATTGTTTCAACAATCAGTGGCCTAGGCCAGTAAGTTTATGTATGCGCATTTTGTCAAAAACATTGACGTTCTTTTTGGCAAACAAAACAGATAAATGCTAAACAGACAAACAGAATTGCTGAATAGTATACATTTTATTGATAGCGAACCCCTGAATGGGTAAAAATGTTTTACAATAGATGCAAGCTCCTGGAATGAGGAAGCCGCGCAAAAATAAAACATAAATATACATCAGTATATACAAATGTCGGCAACGAGGCGTAGACGAACACCATGAGTTGATCCCTCTATGACCCACTCGGCTTCGATACTTCTCTGACGCTTCAGCTTCAGAAGAGATTGATTCAGATAAACGGACTTCAGGTCTTCCAAACCACCAAACCATGAAAGTCCACACGCGGAACGCAGTCATTTGCTTTTTTCAAATCCCTAACTTTTGCGTGAACCGCCCTTTGCGGGTTTTCAGTTCACCGGGATACCCTTTTTTGCCAAAGTCGCCCATTCGGGTTTTCGACTTTGCGGGTGTACATTTTTTCAATTTATATCCCTAATTTTTGCTCGAACCTTTTTCCTTTTTTATGGTTCGCCAGGATGCCCCATTTTTGCCTGGATATTCTTTTTCTTTCCAGCGGGTCTCTTTTAAGCAAAGTATTTTTTAACTGCGTCCGCGTTCACCGGGGATGCAAAATCTTCACCATCCATCGTGGATAACAACAAAGCTCCTCCCAAGAAGACCTTGCTGACGATGTACGGACCTTCGTAATTGGGAGTCCACTTGCCCCGGTGATCAGAGTGTGGAGGAAGAATCTTCTTCAGGACGAGATCACCCGTCTGAAAGCTTCTAGGACGCACCTTCTTATCATAAGCTTTCTTCATTCGGCTTTGGTACAGACGACCATACACAATCGATGCTAACCTCTTCTCGTCCATCAGGCTGAGTTGGTTTAGTTGGTTCTTAATCCATTCTGCCTCGTCGAGTTTCACATCAACCAAAACTCGCAAAGAAGGGATCTCCACTTCTAACGGTAGGACAACTTCCATACCGTACACTAAGGAGAAAGGAGTTGCCCCGGTTGATGTACGTACCATCGTACGATAACCGTGCAGTGCAAACGGCAACATCTCGTGCCAATCTTTATAGGTCACAACCATCTTCTGAACAATCTTCTTGATGTTCTTATTGGCCGCTTCGACGGTGCCATTCATCTTTGACCGATAAGGAGATGAATTGTGGTGTTCAACCTTGAAACTCTGGCACAACTCCTTTATCATCTTGTTATTCAGATTCGAACCATTATCAGTAATGATCCGCTCGGGAATTCCGTAACGACAGACAATATCCCTCTTTATGAATTTAGCCACCACCTGCTTGGTCACATTAGCGTATAAGGCTGCCTCCACCCACTTGGTGAAGTAGTCGATAGCTACTAGAATGAAGCGATGACCGTTAGATGCAGTGGGCTCGATCTTGCCTATCATGTCGATGCCCCACATGGAGAACGGCCAAGGGGAGGACATGATATTTAACGGGCACGGCAGCACATGAACTTTATCAGCATAAATCTGGCATTTATGACATCTCTTCGCGAATTTAAAGCAATCCGATTCCACCGTCAGCCAGTAGTATCCTGCTCTCAGGATCTTCCTTGTCATGGCATGCCCGCCGGTGTGCGTACCAAATGTGCCTTCATGGACTTCTTCCATGAGCATACTCGCCTCTTTCTCATCTACACATCTGAGTAGCACGAGATCGTGGTTTCTTTTATACAAAACTCCATCAGGATTGAGATAAAAATTTCCAGACAGCCTCCTCAGAGTCTTCTTATCCTGGGTTGACGCACCCGCAGGATACTCCTTAGTCATAAGGAAAGTCTGGATGTCATGGAACCATGGCTTGCCGTCAGCGGCTTCCTCGATCGCAAAGACGAATGCAGGTCTATCAAGACGAGAAAGGACAATTCTTGGAGCTTCATTCCAAAAATTGACTTTATACATCGAAGCCAACGTGGCTAAGGCATCAGCCATCTGATTTTCGGCCCTGGGCACATGATGGAGTTCCACTCGATCAAAGAACGGAAGTAGCCTTCTGGCATAATTCATGTACGACACCAAATTCGATTGACGAGTCTCCCACTCCCCTTTAATCTGGTTGATCACAAGCGCCGAGTCACTATATACGTCTAGGTTCTTGATTCTCAAATCAATTGCCTCTTCTAGACCCATGATGCATGCTTCGTACTCCGCTTCATTATTGGTGACTGGAAACGTCAGTCTCGCAGTGAACGGGATATGGGATCCATGGGGAGTCGTGACGATCGTCCCAATGCCACTTCCGTAGGAATTAACCGCCCCGTCAAATATCAATTTCCACTGGGATTTCCTATCTGGCCCCTCGTCGGGCAACGGTTCATCGCATTCCTTCGCTTTGAGAAACATGATATCCTCATCAGGGAATTCAAATTTCATCGGTTGGTAATCTTCGATCGGCTGTTCGGTAAGGTAAGCAGACAATACGCTTCCCTTGATGGCCTTCTGGGACACGTATTGAATATCATATTCCGTCAACACCATTTGCCATCTAGCAATCTTGCCCGAAAGAGCTTGCTTCTTGAAGACGTACTTGATCGGATCCATCTTCGAAATTAGCATGGTGGTGTGATTGAGCATGTACTGTCGTAAACGTTTGGCAGCCCAGGCTAGTGCACAACACGTCTTCTCCAGCATCGAGTAATGAGATTCACAATCTGTGAACTTTTTACTCAAGTAGTAAATGGCATGCTCCTTTCTGCCCGTCTCGTCGTGCTGACCGAGAACACACCCCATACTATTCTCAAGAACTGTCAAGTACATGATTAATGGCCGTCCAGCCACTGGGGGTATCAAGATTGGAGGTTCTTGAAGATACTGTTTTATCTTGTCAAATGCCTTCTGGCAATCCTCGTTCCAGATAATCGCCTGATCTTTCTTTAATAGCTTGAACATCGGTTCACACGTGGCCGTGAGCTGAGAAATAAACCTTGCAATATAGTTTATTCTGCCCAGGAAACCACTAACTTCTTTTTTTGTTTTTGGCACTGGCATTTCTTGTATCGCTTTAATCTTCGCAGGATCGACCTCGATGCCTCTTTCACTCACGATAAACCCCAGTAACTTTCCGGACCGTACTCCGAAAGTACATTTGTTAGGATTCAGCCTCAACCTGAATTTCCTAAGCCTCTCAAAAAGCTTCAGCAAATTGACCAGATGTCCCTCTTCCGTTTGGGACTTCGCAATCATGTCATCAACATAGACTTCAATCTCATGATGAATCATGTCATGAAACAAAGTAACCATTGCTCGTTGGTAAGTGGCCCCTGCGTTCTTCAGACCGAAAGGCATTACCTTGTAGCAAAATGTTCCCCAGGGAGTGATAAACGTCGTTTTCTCCATGTCCTCCGGCGCCATCTTGATCTGATTGTAGCCGGAGAAGCCATCCATGAACGAAAAAACGGAGAACTGGGCTGTATTGTCGACCAACACATCGATATGAGGCAGCGGGAAATCATCTTTAGGGATCGCCCTGTTCAAATCCCGATAATCGACGCACATGCGTACCTTACCGTCCTTCTTCGGTACAGGCACTATGTTGGCGACCCACGGAGGGTAACTGGTGACCGCTAAGAAGCCAGCATCAAGCTGTTTTTGCACCTCTTCTTTGATCTTAACGGCCATATCTGGTCTTGTCCTCCTAAGCTTCTGCTTAACGGGAGGGCAATCTTCTCACAACGGCAAGTGGTGGACCACAATGTCAGTGTCAAGTCCGGGCATATCTTTGTATGACCAAGCAAAGACGTCACTATACTCTCTTAGCATCTCGACCAATCTCTGCTTGACATCACTCTGCAGTGCAGCCCCTATCCTGACGTTCCTGACGAGTTCTTCAGAACCCAGATTCACAATCTCGACCTCCTCTTCATGAGGCAGAATAACCTTCTCCTCTTGTTTCAACAAGCGGGCCAACTCTTCAGGAAGGTCTCCGTCTTCATCAATCTCTTCTTCGGCTTGATAGATCGGGCAATCGAAGTCGAAGTGAGTCGTAGAAGGTCCAGAGTCGATGTCATCTATTATGTGGACCCTGCAATAACAAGGGTTAAGCTTAAAACAAGGATATGCAGGTTAGCACAAACCCCATTGCCATTTTATTGTTTTTCAAAACAAATATAAAACAGAAACAACAGAGATCACAATATTTGAATACGAAGAAAACACCTTTGATTTATTAACAAAATGCATGTACATAATCCAACGAGGCCCTGACAATAAAACCACTATGCCCCGGGTAGGACATAGGGTTGTACAATGATTGGAAAAAGTAAATCATTACTCTTCGCTTGTCATCTGGATGATATCCTTGACAGACCAGTTGGTAAGGCCCTCGCCTGGCTTGCTTGGTTGGATCCAAGAGTCGAGGTCACAGTCGCTATCTCTGCTGTCTTCAGACACCGCGTTGATGCTTTCAAAAATCACTCCGCCACTGGTAAACTGGATCGGCCCTTTACCTCGCGACGCACTACTAGAAGAAGAAGCTTCAGCTCCAGGAGAATATCCCAACCCAAACTTGTCTTGCTTGTTAGGTATCTCTAAAATTCGCCCCTAGCCTGGGGTAGATCCGACTTGAACAACGGCCCGGGCTTCCTTGAATGAGGAGAGAGTCATCTCTGGCTTTTCGGTGACTACAGGAGCTACGTCCTTCACTTTGACAGCTTCGAACGCTTGGCATAGAGTTTCATGGATTTCCCCATCCATCTCAACATACTTAAAGGACGACAAATGGCTCACCATTATGTCTTCCTCGCCACACATGGTCACGATGCTACCTCTGACAGCATACTTGAGTTTCTGGTGCAACGTGGAGGTCACGGCTCCAGCAGCATGGATCCACGGCCGGCCCAAGAGACAGTTGTAGGCAGGCATGATGTCCATAATGTAAAAGATTGCGTCGAACGTTTCCGGCCCGACTTGGATTGGCAGGGTCACCTCCCCGAAAACGTGGCGTTTAGTTCCGTCGAACGCTTTCACAACCAGATCACTGGGTGTGCAAATCACTCCACGAGTATCTAACTTCATTAATGCCTTATTCAGAAGAACATTAAGCGACGAACCCGTGTCTACCAACACATGTAACATAATCGTTCCTCTGCACTCTATCGAGATGTGCAGGGCACTATTGTGATTCCTCCCTTTTGGCGTCAGCTCTAGGTCAGTGAATCCTAGCCCATTTCTCGCATTCACGTGGGCTACGACCTCTTCTAGCTGATTTACCGATATTTCCTGCGGTACATATGCGGCGTTCAACACCTTCAGCAGCGCATTGCGGCGTGCTTCAGAACACAACAACAAGTTCAGAATGGAAATCTTCGAGGGCGTCTGATGGAGATGATCCACAATCTTGTAGTCACTCTTTTTAATCAACCGCATAAACTCCTCGGCATCTTTAACAAGTAAGTCTTTTTCTACCCCACACGGGATCTCTTCAACGACTTTACTTTTACCCTTATCAGTTGCATCAGCTCTGACCTCCTTGTCTGCCATGGCCTCAGGTGGTGCAAACACTCTTCCGCTGCGAGTAATACCACTGATTCCCGCAAGGTTCTCCACAGACGACCCAAATGGTTCTAGCTCCAACTTCTGGCCGTTGCAGTAGACTTTAGCCCCATAATGCCATGGGACAACATTAGTGCTTTCGAACGGTATCGGCCCAGCTTTGGTGATGGTAATCGTGGGCGGCCTGGGTGCAGAAATAGTTATCGTCTGGCGAGGGATGGTGATGGTGGCGACCTCATCATCTTGCTTCAGCATTACCTCTCCTGATCTGCATTCGGCCCTCCGGCTAAATTGTAAAATCCCTTCAGTCATCAGACTTTGAATTCCCTCTACCAACTGTTCACACCCATCAGGACTAGTGGCACAATCCATACACAGCTCTCCGCAACCTGGGAAGAAACCCCTTTTCATCAGCTTAGCTTTGACGAAGCTAAGCGGCGTCTTCAGATCTCTGACGTTAGTCAACAAATCCAAACTCTCGCCTTCGATAATGGCGTTTACTCCACCTCCCCTATGATTCGGTGTAGGGTTCTTTGTGACATTTGGCACATTATCCGAGAAGTTGATGATCTTGGCATCCACCATGTCCTGCACCTTGTGCTTAAAGGCTTTGCAGTTTTCTATTGTGTGGCCTGGTGCCCCTGAGTGAAACTCACAAGTTGCATTCGCGTCATAACCTGGCGGAGGTGCCCCTGTCAAGGGAGCCAAGGTTCTCTTCTGGATCAACTGTAGCTGAAGCAAAGTCTGTAACAGCTGCGCGTACGACATGGGCGGTGTCTCGAGGTGACGACTCGACAGAGGTGCCCGATTCTGATACTTTCTGTACCCTTGTTGATTCGGTTGCTGCTGCTGCTGCTGTGGCTGTTGAACTGTCGGGATAGTTATGCTGGCCACCTGCTGGTGAGGGCCTTTACCCTTCCTTCGAGCGTTGGTCACAGCGCTCATTTCTCCTTCCCGTCTTTTGCCACTATAAGGTTTCTTTCCGCCTCCTCCAGCTGAGGATGCCTCACCTTGAATTTTTCCGAGTTTGATCCCATTTTCGATGTGCTCAACCGTGATAATGAGATTTGAGAACGTTCTAGACATGCCGCTGACCAACTTCTCATAGTAAACCCCTGGGAGGGTGGCTACGAACATCTGCACAAGCTCACATTCAACCATCGGCGGCTGAACCCTGGCTGCCAATTCACGCCACCACTGTACGTATTCCTTAAACCCTTCGTTGTGCCTTTGCGACATATTCTGCAATTGGACTCGGTTCGGGGCCAAGTCGCTATTGTATTGGTAGTGGTGCACAAATGCTTCAGCAAGGTCCTTCCACGTGCGCACACTGGTAGGCTCCAGACTCATGTACCATTCGAGGGATGGTCCAGACAGACTGTCCTAAAAGAAGTGCATCAGCAACTTCTCGTCATCAGAATGAGCTGACATTTTTCTGTAATACGATCTCAGGTGGACGCGAGGGCAAGTGGTGCCCTTGTACTTTTCAAAGTCAGGTACCTTGAACTTGGGAGGCACCTTGAAATCAGCAATCAGTCCCAACTTGGACATATCAACGCCCATGGTGTTCTGATTCTCGATATTTCTCATCTTATCCTCGAGTGCTTTGAACCTTATACGTGCTTCAGCATTCAGCTCCCCTTCAGCACCTCTCTGAGAGAACACATCGTCTTGACGATCTTCTAACCACGATTGAGGCCCCAACAGATTCCCGACACCTGCATTGTCGTTGCCCAACCCAGCATTGACATTAGCTTCCAGACTCCCATTACCGACGCCCGTCATATTGCCATTGAGTCCCATATTAGCTATCACGTTGCCGTTGGCACTGCCGTTCCCCCCGGTCACGGGGACGCCATTCTGTGGAGTTTCAACTAGTGGAGGAGTAGGAACAGTCCCACCATGGAGTACGCCATTGCTATCAACCCTTGAAATCAGAGGCTGAACCAAGGTTCTGAGCTGATCCTGGCCATTGGCGACCGCTTGCATGAGCTCCATGAAGCGATCTATTCTTTCGCGGAGTTCCTGAACATCAGTTTGCACTTGCTCCATGATCCTGGTCTGATTTGCTCTGGTCGGATAGCGGTGGATAGGTCTATGGTCAATCCTGGAGCAACTTGAAACAACCCTGAAAACACAAAAGGGTTAGGAAAAAACGACAAAGTGCTCGTTATGCAAATGCTTCATGCAAATGCAAACGTGTGTCTGTGCTTTAGGGAGATCTCCCCCGATCCTAGTGCCTGAGTGCCAGTGCTGATAATGAGAAGTCTGAGTCCAGTCATGGAAATAACAATCTCATATATAAAGAAAGCCCATCAAGGCAGTACACAACATCAGCGAGTACAAGATGAATCAATAGCGTGACCTCAGCCAACAAGCCTGGTGATGGTCAGCATACAGCAATGATCAAAACAAAAGGAATACAAACAGTCAGGCACGGCCACGGGCGCGATACTCTTCTAACAATTCCTTAGTTTCTGGATGATCAGGCAGAGTGAGTAACCCTTCGACGAGTAATTCCCTTTGCACAATGGTGTATTGAAGACCTTCGACCGAATCTTCCCATGCTCCTTCGCCGAAACAATCTTCTAGCTTCCGCCTCTTGGATTCAAACGTCAGTTTGCGCTCCTTCAGGTTAGCGAGAGCCCTGTTGAGCTGGCCTTCAGCGGCATATCTGTGAGCGGTTTCTTCATCAAACCTCTTCTCACTGGCCTTCACTTGGGCCTCCAGCTTGGAGATCTGTAGCATCAGCTTATCCTCCCGCTCATTCCTGGTGGCTAGGGAAGCCTTCCAGTGCTGGTTGAACTTGGATATCCTCCGATACGCTTCGTCCAAGTGCTGCTTCTTCGTAGCCAGTACGTTGTTGACGGCCTTGAAGTCCTGACTCATGCGCTCACGCTCGGCTATCTGCTTAGTCAGGTCTGTACCTAGCCGGTTCACCAGCTCTGTCTGCCTCTTGAAGGAACGAATGGCTTCGTTTCTCTCGCTTCGGAGCTGAGCCAATTCTTTCTCCAACTCTTCATTTGCCCGCTTCAATTCATCTCACTCAGCTAACACCTGATTATGCTGCTGAATGGGCACAGTAGTAGGCTCTTCGATCATTGGAGGGCTTTCCGGCTTGGCCGGAAGAAACGGCACCCCTATAGCATCGACTCTGGCTCTGATCCACGTCATATACGGAGGGTAGGCTTGATTATTGCTTCTCCCCAGCAATGGTTTTCCCCTCTTACTGATGCCATTCCAGGCGCGCTGAAGCTTAGATAACATACCCCCCTCTAGAAGACCAGTGAGGTACAGAGATTCCTGCACCTCTTCATCCTTCGGCGGAGCTCTCAAAGCGTAGGCGAACTGTCGGACCAGCAAAGACGGATTATAGTTTATACAGCCCTTCCTGCCTATCAAAGGCACGTTTGGGAACCCGCTACAGCTGAAGATAATCTCGGTACCCAACCTATCTCTGTCAAACCAGTCAATATACTCTGCAGATAAACTCATCAGACGCTCGGACCACTCAGCTGTGGCTGCAGACGAAACAAAGGGACCCCTCTTGGGCAGATGACTATCAAGCCATTTATAAAGCAATGACACACAGCACGAGACATTCTTGCCCCTTCTGTTCTCGTTTTTGTAGTGGATGGAATGGTAGACATCTCCTATCAAGGTAGAGACTGGATTCCTTGAAGCAAAGATGCGAAATGCGTCGAAGTCTACAAAATCGGGCATATTAGGGAACAGAATGATGCCATATATGCACAGGGCGAGGATGGCGTTGAACACGACCCAACATCCGTCCTTGGCGCACTGCTGAGCTTTACCCACTAAGAACTGTAAGGAGAAACCAGGGACCTTGTTCCAACTAGACAATACCAACTCGGAGGCATCCAGATGGAGTGAAGAAGCTAAACCAGCCAGATCAGGCTCAACATCCATATGAACAAAAGGCATCTGCCTCTTGATAGGCACACCTAACAAATCAGCATATTCCTCCAGTATGGGTGCGAGAACAAAATCCTGGAAAGTGAAGCATCTTAACGGAGGGTCATAGAACTGCAGCAGAGCGTGCAACCCATTCAACTCGAACGCAGAAGGTTTACGAACCAAACTGAGCAATTTGCCGTAAGACTTTCTGAACTCATCTCTCACAGAATCATCTTCTAAAGCAATCAAACCGGTCAGCTGAACCACATCAGGGGCAGGGAGCTTGTAAGCCACGGTCTTCCTCAGAGAACCCATAACAATGCGATAGGAGGCAAGAGATCCTGGATCGGGGAAAACGGTACCTGCAACACAGACACACGTTAATGAAATGCAAATGAGTATGCAAAGCGATGTAAAATGCAATCATGCAGCACGAGATCAAGGCAACTGTGCTGTGGAGATTCTGTATCAACAAAACCATGATGCTGCTCTGTCAAGAACAACCATTATATCTGATAAGAAGAAAACCCTGGTATCGGACCACAAATCTGCTCTGTCAAGAACACACATACATAAGACCATAATTCTGCTCTGTCAAGAACAAACGTCTGATAATAAGGACCTCTGATACAAGACCAAAAAACTGCTCTGTCAAGAACAAACATCTGATAATGAAATCCTCAGACCCCAGTCATAAACCTGCTCTGTCAAGAACAACCATACATCTGCTGATGAGATCCTCAGATCCTAATCAAAGACTTGTTCTGTCAAGAACAAACACCCATCTCTGAATATAAGGCCCTCTGATACAGGACCAAAGCTCTGCTCTGTCAAGAACAATCATATAGCTGATGATGAGAACCTCCGATACCAACAAAACTGATTCACTGTCAAGAAAACCAGGTAATCTAAAGGTCAAAGTTTCCTGCAATAAACCCAACCCTGCTCACAGGTATGGACCTAAACTGACTCAAGCTCGACATCCTATGCGTTCATCAGCGTCACAGACATTTAAGAGGGGTGATACGATACCTAGAAGGTGTGGCATCACCAGCTAATGAAGCGGCCTCACTCGGCTGAATCACAAATGATCGGTCCCCAGAGTCGACAATCCTCCAAACCAACAACCCCCTCAACCCAAAGGGTTGAAAAAGAAGCCAACCGGGAGAACCTCGTCTGAGCGTGGATTTCATGAGACACTAGTGCCTGCCAAGCAAGCACGCGGCCACTAATTTCCACAACTAATTCTATGTTCACTCAAGCCTGGGTTTGGCTTCTCACTCATCAGAATGCCCCTCCCACAACAGCACAGATAATCATATCATACTGAAAATAAAATGCGGGAAATAAAATACGATAAATGAACATAACCCAACAAGTAATCATACAAGCGCTAGGATTGACTCTCGCAGGGGACGTCGGATCCCCAAACTGACTCGCATACGGGACGTTGGATCCCAGAAAACTATCAAGTCCCCAGCAGAGTCGCCAGCTGTCGCTTCCGCGAAAATAAGGTGCCGGCAAAACAGAAGAGTCGCCACCTTTCGTTATTTATCCCTCGGGCGGGAAAGGAAACGATCGGAAAAACCTGACGAAAAGGGTAAGACAAGGTCATCGCAACCGTTGTCTGGGTTCGGGAGTCGATTACGCAAGGGGAAGGTATTAGCACCCCTCACGTCCGTCGTACTCGACGGGATCCACGCTTGTTGTGTTTACTGGACGAGTTGGTTTATCTATCTACCTATCAAGGCTGGCTTGAAAAGAAAAGAAAAATGACTCGGCAAAGCGTTGCGCTTTATGCCTACGTATTCTCATCAGAGAATGAGAAATCAGAGTCAGCGTAGTTCGCCCTACGAGGTTACAGGGAAGGTGGCTCGCCAATACATCAGTATTGTGCCTACGTACTCTCAATAGATATGAGAGATCAGAGCTTACGTAGTTCGGGGTAATACGGATTACGGGGATTCAGATTCATCTGTTTTATCGAGTAGGGTTAAACATCAGTTCCAACAGTTAGGGACAAAGCCTGTTTGCGGTGGCGCTGAAGTCTAACGACACTCTTTTCTTCAGAAAAGCTTTCCTTTGAATTATGGGCCCACGGGGCAAAAAGGTTTGAAATTTGTTTTCTGTCTTTTACGGAAGAAGTGTTTTTTATTGTGTTTGCAATTTCAATCGCACTAAAGACTATGACCTGAGAGTGAATGCGTTGCATGTCACCCAAAGGGTGCCATACTAAACATCCAGACTGTTGAAAAGAAGCTCTCCAACAATCCTTTCTCAGATAGCTTAAGGCTCGTAACGTACGAAAGAAATCATTCATGATTACTGTATTTTAAGCTGTTTTGAGATGAGAAGAGAGAGGCTCAACTAAAGGGAGACTATCAAGTCCTACTGTTGTCATGCCAAGGATTCATCCTATGGTTGAGGTTTGAAACAGGGAACTCCTAGAAGTTATCATGCATAGGTTTCAACCTAAAGTTCTATCATCACTTCCTTATCAAAGGAAATGAGAGTCCTAAGGGATCATGTCAATGATACAGAAACAGATAAAGCATCAGCTTAAACAGTAAACAGTAAACGACTGTAAAATGCATGCAATGCAAGTGAGGGAGGAAATGTGTGTGGGGTATCAGCCTCCACAAGCTCATCTCAACCTCAAGCCAGAATGAATAACAACAATCATACAGAGATAATATCAATATGCTATCAAGCAAAATACAGTAAACTGCAATCATACAGAAGAAAATGGGATGCTATCAAGCAAAATAAACCACATGGGCAAGGGAGCAGGGCTCTAACGAATACCCGCAAGCAAAGCCATACAGTAACAATACAAGCAGAGGGAGCAACTCAACCTCTAGTGCAATCATGCTCTTAGATTAAAGTCAGGCTAATCATGGACTTATTCTAATGCATCAAGCAAGTCAAACAAGGCACATCAGCAATACAAAAAAGAAAACAGACAAGAAAGCAGATCAACAACTCTCTCTTTCCAAGCTTCAGCTCTTCTGACAGCAATCCAGTCTTTAGACATCAACCACCTTTCAAGGCTATCATCTCTCATGATAAATATCAATTTGCTCTTCACAAGTTTCAACCCTTCAACATAAGTTTCAACTTATCTTCACTTCTCCAAGCTTCAGCTCTTCAGTCAACTCCACCCTCAGGCTTCACTCTCAAGTGTCAACTTGACTCCTTCAGATTCTCAATCATCAATGTAAGTATCAACTTATCTTTTATTCCTCAGCTTCAGCTTTACACTCATTCTCCATTGAATCATCTTCATAAGTATCCACTTAGTCTTCAAGCTTCAGCTCTCTTTGCTTCATCAGTCTCAACTTGGTCTTATTCACCTTCAAGCTTCAGCTTCTCATAGTACTCTTTAATCACTTAGAAGTGTCAACTTCATCCTTCAATTCTTCTGAGCCTCAGCTCTTCATTCAATCTCCATTAGGTCTTCAAGTATCAACTTGTTCTTCAAGCCCTTCAAGCTTCAGCTACAATGGCAATGCTCAAGGAATCATCCTCTACCACACTCTTCAATGAAGTCTTCATCTTCCAGCTCAAGCTCAACACCTTTCCAAGGTACTCAAACCAGAAGAAATCACTTAGCTGGATAAGCTAGGATATTAAACTGCTTATTGACCACCAAAGGAGGCCTATAAGGGTTTAACATCAAAAGAATGATTCCCTCAAAAGTTCTACTTCCTAGGTACCATCACTTATCCCTCCAAAGGAGGGAGGTGAATACCATGGAAGGACTTTTAATCATTGGGAGGAATGGAAGCACAAGATGCTTTCCATGTTTGTGAAAGAAATCATTCTAACTACAAAGCTCTCCCTATGTCCTATCTCCTAATCTTCAACAGACACCATCAGGCACCAACAAATCCAAAGCTCCAAGCAACTTCAAGCAACTTCAAGCATCCTCCTCTTGTCTTCAACTTGTCTTCAATCTCAATCAAAGGCAAACCAAGCACAAACCCTAATCTAAGGGAACTAAATGAGTTAAACTAGTTGAATTAGTCAATTAGGGTCACCTAAAACCTAGTACTAAAGTTAGTCCTAACTAAAATACTAAAATCAATTGTAAAATCCTACAAAAATTACTATGGGAACCTAGGTCAATCATGACTCTACCACATTAGTTCCAAATATCAAACCATCAAATTAGACCTAGAACTAAATTCTACATTCTAAGGTATCCACCTAAAACCCTAAAAAGGAAGCATCTAAACATCAATCTAGAAGGCATACCTATTTTCATCACAAAAATGTGAGAAAATTACTATGGGATCATACACATCTAACCTAATCACACACAAAAAATTAGGCCAAGAATCATCACTATGAGATCAAACAAAATTCTACAAAAATATGTATCAAACATAAACATTTTAATATCAATTAAAATACAAAATTCCAATTAAATCATAAATTACGTGAAATGAAAATATTTTTTCTCTAAAACATAATACACTCAGTCATGAGTAATATGCAAAAAGAATGGGTTTGATTGGATCAATATTCAATTAGTTATGAATTTTACAAAAATCATGGATTAAATGGAAATTAAATGAAAATCAAATGAAAATCAAATGAAAATAATGAAGCGCGCGGTGTAAAAAGCAATCAGATACAGTTCAAAACATGGGTTGGGCTTGCTAGGGGTGTGGATAACACTCAGATTATTAAGCCCAAGGCACCAAATAAATGAAACGCATCGTTTCATCAGAAACTTTTCACAACTCAGCTTTAAAACACAGCCATTGGATCTCCTCATAGTCAATGGTCAAAACATGATCTGATGGTGAGAACTTCATCTTCTCCAATTCAAAGCTCTGAGCTTCGCGCCCAGCTCCGGCCACCGCCGATGGAGCTCCGATCGTCACCTTCAACCCTAGTTCTTCCTAGAGGCCTCCAATCCAAGAGGTCAAAACATGAAACACACTTCAAATCTTGCCACGAACTCAATCATACCATCAGTTTCTTCTGAAACCCCAAGAATCCTCATCTCCCAATCTCAACCGAAAATGGTGATCTTCCTATTTTGTCTCTAATTCAACAATTAACCATCTGAAAACCATCCTAGGTCATTCTACAACTAATCTAGCACCTTAATTCAACCTAATTCTACCTAAATCAAGCTATAGGAAGAAGATTACCAACCTGGAAATTCTTGAATAACAGATGCGCGAATCCTCCACTTCAAGCTCTCAAATCTTCTGGACATGATCACTGAACTTCCTCCTTGCTTCTGTATGCAAAATATTCAATGGAAAGTACTTCAATCTTGAAACACGATGAAGAGTTGCAGGTGCTGAAAATCACTTGCTCCCACACGATCTAGCCACCAATTCTTCTTGGAAATGATCTGGAATCAATCCTTGATACTCATGAAAGAAGAATCAATCAAGAAAATGGAAGGAAATGGAGGAAATTGATGAAACCGATTTCAATTGCAATCTATGAAAACTCAATTCCAAACTATGCTCAAACCTTCAATGATCACCAACCTCTGCCATGGATCCATTCTACCCAATATATAGATGGAGTTTGGATGATCTAGAACCCTCTAGATCCTTCCAATGAGATTTTACACATCTCATGTCATGAGATTTTGAATCACTTATCATGCCATGCTCAATTCTGTTTGCAGCTTGAAATTCATCTCAATCTCCTTCAATTTCTCCCCTAGTGACAATTTGGAAGGGTTTAGCTTGCCAAGTTCCTTGCCCATGCCTCAATTTTAAGTTATGCATATGTTACTTAATATGCAAGCAAGTGCTTTTCAAAGCAAGTCCATGATTTAGACCTTAAATCAAAAATGTGGCTAAACCATTGTCTTTAAAATTTTTTCTAGAGTCAAAAAGATATATTACATGCCATGGTTTGGATGTGTAGGTTGAAAATATCAATTTCCAACTTTGACTTATTTAACTTATGCCTTCATTTTAG
This sequence comes from Lathyrus sativus, assembly GCA_963859935.3. Classification (NCBI taxonomy): domain Eukaryota; kingdom Viridiplantae; phylum Streptophyta; class Magnoliopsida; order Fabales; family Fabaceae; genus Lathyrus; species Lathyrus sativus. The sequence goes on along the minus strand of OZ012740.1, from coordinate 487,064,695 downwards.
GTCATTTTTGCAATTTTGAGCTACAAGCTTTTCCAACATCTCATGACCTCCTTAATAGCCTTAAAACATCATTTTAAGCAAGTTTGATGTTGAAGATTTTTCCATTTGAAGCTTGGAAATAGGAGTTATGGCCTTATGCTTGAAATGACCTATAATCTCCAAATGACCAAAATGCCCTTGACTTGTCAAAGCCATAAGTTGAGTTCTACAAATCCTATCAAGGACTTCTAGTACTCTATAGAAATCTAAGAAGATAAGGAACAACATTCATGTTGACCAAAAGTTCATAGGAATCATCCTTCTTGGGAAAAAGTTGGATGCAAGTTGGGTGACTTTCAAGGCCCCAGATTCACATACCTCAGATGACCTGTAACTTGTCAAAGTCATAACTTGAGATCTACAAATCCTATCAAGGACTTCTAGTACTCAAATTAAATATAATAATAAGCTCTACAACATTCATGTTGGGGGCAAGATGAGGTGACAAACACATCTGGAGCTAAACTGCCTTGAAGATAGGGGTCAAACTAGGGGATTTTACACTGTCAAGCCTTAGAAACCCTAGCTTGAAACTTCTCAAACCCTTCAATCATGATGAGTTAACCTTGGAATCATCCTTATAGCATCTCAATGCATCAATACATGATCACATGGCCCTTGGTTTAGGTCTCAACCCTCTCCAAATCATTAGTTGACCTAGGGTTGATTCAGTCAAACCCTAATTATACCATTCATGGATAGGTCTCTTTAATCTTGTACAATGACCTGTCTAGGCTTCATGATGGCTTTCAAGACATCTCATAGGCTCTCTCAAAGCTTCAAGTCCATCCTCATGGCTTCAGAATCATCTGGGGAGCTCCCACAACTCTCAAGTTAGGAGGCACACCACCTTGGTTTCAACCACTCTCTCTGAGGATCTTTTGACCTTTCTGACACAGATATCTACCCTTGAACACTTGAATAACCTTCTTGGCTAGCTTCAAAGTATTGTGTAGCTCTTAATTGGTACTCATACCTCTTGATCTCCTGCATACATGTCAATGAAATGCAAATGATAATGCTAATGTGAATGAAATGAAACACAAGAAATGTTGGTCAAATTTTGAGGTGCAACAGAATGCACTATAAAAGATGAACATTTGATTCATTCAAAGGTTAGCCAGAAAGAGCTTATTACAAAGCAAGGCAGCTTGTTAAAAGGCAATGATGCTGACGAGTGAAGTTAGCAACATAGTTGATTAACAAGAAAAGCTTTATGCTAGAAGCTACATTGCTCACATAAGAAAAGCTTTTAAGCAATATGGAAACTACTGTTCTAATAATCTCATAGAGACTTATCTTTAGATTAATTTCTGTATTAGGAAGCAAGGAGTTGTTGCTCAATACTTGCTATGTACTTAATTAGGAGTAATCTTCTTGACAAGAAGCACTCATGTAATCTCCGGCAACACAAATTCATTTTAGAATTAGTGGCTCCTCAAGTGATCTTGTGAATATCAGAATACTTGAGATGACAAGTGACAGTTGTCATTTGTGGTAACTAATAGGAGATCTTAATTGATCGGATTCTATTAGGTGTCAATGAACGTTATATCCTAAGGGATCCCTGAACGTGTCATTGTCTAATTGTTAGTCACCTGCAGTTAGCTTGTGCAACTGTAATCAGTTTGGTTATAGTCGATTAAGTCCTTGTTTGAGTAAGGCGAAATCACCTTGGAAGGGTGGACTGGATTAGCTTGAGAGTTGCTCAAGTGAACCAGGATATATCATGTGTTCTTTACTTGTGTTATGCTTTATTATATATGCTTTCGCAATGCATCTTATAGAACTCTATAGAAAGCAACAAGTGAAGAAACCGAGAAAAAGTTTTAATAGAGTAAATACCCAATTCAAACCCCCCTTTCTTGTGTATTTCTCACACCTTCAGATTGCCACTTATCGTTGAAGATGAATAAGCTTTTCTACAAAGATTGCCACTTATTGTTGAAGATGAACAAGCTTCTCTACAGAGATTGCCACTTATCGTTGAAGATGAATAAGCTTCTCTACAGAGATTTCCACTTATAGTTGAAGATGAATAAGCTTCTCTACAGAGATTGCCACTTATTGTTGAAGATGAATAAGCTTTTCTACAAAGATTGCCACTTATCGTTGAAGATGAATAAGCTTCTCTACAGATATTGCCACTTATTATTGAAGATGAATAAGTGTCTCTACAGAGATTGCCACTTACCGTTGAAGATGAATAAGCTTCTCTACAGAGATTGCCACTTATAGTTGAAGATGAATAAGCTTCTCTACAAAGATTTCCACTTATTGTTGAAGATTAATAAGCTTCTCTACAGAGATTGCCACTTATCGTTGAAGATGAATAAGCTTCTCTACAGAGATTGCCACTTATAGTTGAAGATGAATAAGCTTCTCTACAGAGATTGCCACTTATTGTTGAAGATGAATAAGCTTCTCTACAGAGATTGCCACTTATTGTTGAAGATGAATAAGCTTCTCTACAGAGATTTCCACTTATTGTTGAAGATGAGTAAGCTTCTTTACAGAGATTGCCACTTATTGTTGAAGATGAATAAGCTTCTCTACAGAGATTGCCACTTATTGTTGAAGATGAATAAGCTTCCCTATAGAGATTGCCACTTATGTTGAATATGAATAAGCTTCTCTACAGAGATTTCCACTTATAGTTAAAGATGAATAAGCTTCTTTACAGAGATTTCCACTTATAGTTGAAGGTGAATAAGCTTCTCTACAGAGATTGCCACTTATTGTTAAAGATGAATAAGCTTCTCTATAGAGATTTCCACTTATCTGCAAGCACAACATGACAAGCTTCTCAGGAGAGACTGCCACTTATCTGCAAGGCAATGCAAAATGTTCCTCTTGATAGATAATGAAAAATAAATGCACGTCCAGGTAGGTTTGGCGACTGACAGGGACCAAAGTTCAATCTAGAATCAAGCTAGAAAGAAACTGCCAAACAAGACTCCAACCATTGAGGAATGAACTCGAATGGGGACGTATCTTATCCAATCATGGAAAAAGATAGCTGAAACAAACATCATCCACGAGGATTAAACTCTGTGGGGGAATTGAGAAAGGATGGACGTTTTATGCTTAAAGGCTGATAACTCTATTGAGAGAGACAACACCTAGTCACTTGGAGAAAAACACCAAAGTGAAACAAAACAGGCAACAACCAGAGATCGCAGAAATGAACGGATGCTATGCATATGCTTTATGCCACGCTTATGTTTATGCTAACAAAACAGACAAAACAAAACAGGAGATGAAATAAACATCTCGACACAGATACCCAGCCAACTTCACTAAGTTGGACCTCAACGGGGATGATCATGAAGAACAAAAGTTCCACCTCACGGTTACAACCTTCTCTGGGAGAGAGTAATATACTTAGGCCAAAACATCATGACTTCACTCAGATTGCCATCATGAGCTTGAATTCTTTGTTGGAAGAGGAAAATTACAAAGGGAAATTCCAGATCAACCGAAGTAATAACTTAATTGGAGTGCTGGCAAAAGGTACCATGAGAACAAAACATTTATGCCCCATGATGGTACGATAATCCTCTTCGAGTGACCATCGACTCTTGCGACAAACAGTCTTCAAACCTTTTCTGCCCCAGATTACATGGTGAATATCAACGTGATTGCCCCAGTTTAACTGTATCTGCACAACAAAGTTCTCAGACTATGGAAGTGACGACTGAGAAATAAACTTGCCCCTGCTAGTTAGTAACTGTAAAAGAGCTTCCCCAGACTAAACTATTCTTTGAGAGATTCCTCTGATCTTGACCTGACCGCTTCTGATTAGCTGAACATTATGACAAATGATTAACAAATCTTTCAAATTGATAGCCCCAGGTTGAGCTTCCTTTACCAAGTTGAATTCCCTAGCTGGCAGCACTTGTTGGGATTCCTTTGATATTGGATTGTCTTGCATACAGTGTTGTTCATTAAAAACTGGCAATTTTTAATGTGAAAACAATTTTTTTGATGAAGCAAACATGGTGGAGTGATCAAGTGATCAAAGTGAAAGCGATCAAATCATTTTCAAATGATGGATAAAGTGGTTAACACACACAAACATCGAAGATCATTAGGAGTCAGGTTATCCAACCTTGCTGTAATATGCTTTCAAAACAACCTTTACCTTAATTAGGTCTTTCAAGGGTTCTAACGTGGCTCGATTCACGGTTCATGAAACAAAGGATAAAGGCTCAAAGTCATTTGTTCCCACCCGCTCTCCATGATGAACTCCAATCCTACGCTCAGTTAACTCAAACTATACATTCAGGTTCTTACAAGTTTAAGAAATGAACTGATGATAGTTGGTGATCGCTTACAAACCTAGGGTAGTCACTACTCCCTTTCAGTATTTAATAGCTTTTGCTATTTGAGGATTTTTAAGAGTAAAGACTCTTACAGAGTTCCTCTCTTTATTATCCCTGAATCTTGTCTGAACTGTTTTGTTCGAATATACAGCCAACGGGATGCCCCATTTTTGTCTAAGTCTCCTTCATAGGTTTTGACTTAGCGGGCTTTCCGATTTCTCTTATTTTTTTTGAGAAAGAAGGTGACTACCTAGTTTAATGGTTACAATGAACCATCATCGACTTTTAAGCTGGGAAAGCATCTTCGAAACTTGCTTGTTGTGCGCGAAGGAAAACCTGAGTGCACCACCTTTATATGAAAAGTGTCTTGCATGCACATATCTCCAAGTTAACTGAGAACTACCCGCCCCAGGTTTGAGATTTAAGGTTTTTTGTTTGTAAACAAAGAAAACTCCTATTTCTGTGCTCGAAGGGGTTAGAAAAGGATTATCTTCCTTATTACTCCAATGTTTGGGGATTGAAACAATGCCTTACATCATCGACAAAGTTAAATTGAAAGCATATCAACAGCAGTTATGGATATAGTTTTCATCATCCTCCCCAATCTTTGCTTTAAACAACAATTTAGTAAAGAAAAGAAATTTTTGCATTTTTTCGTTTTCTTTAATCAACAAAAGAAAAGAGAAAGAGTGAAACGAATGGACTTAATCAAAATATGTGCAAACATTTCATTAATCTTGCCAATTCAAAATGAATAACGGCTTACAAGTAATACAAACGCAAAAAAATACAACAAAATGCTGAAACGCTCTACAACTACCAGTCTTAGGGAATTAAAATTGTTTAACAAACTTCAAATTTCAGGCCTATGTGGGGAAACACCTTTAATAACCACTTTCTCCTTATGATATAGAATTATGAGGGGTCTCACGGGTCCTTTGCCTTTGGATTTAAGAATCGCGGCACTGTCATTTGATTTATCCTCCTGGGGTTTTAGCAACTCCTGAAATCTCAGTTTAAAACCTCTACACTCTTCAACTAGGTGCCCTGTTGTCCCAGTATGATATCCGCATTCCACTTCTGGGTGGTGACCTAATGCCAGACATGCATCTAAGTTATGTCCTTCGGCTCCTTTGTGAAATTCACGGGCCAGGTTCGCATTATGCCATGGTCCTGGCATAGAATTGGCTAATCACGGAGTCACTAGCGAATCCTGAATCAATAGCGGGTAAAGTTTACTTAGCGGTACTGGAATTGGTTTACCGCAGGCCTTATTTTTCCTGACATAATTCTTCTTGTTGAATCTCTGGCTTTGAGAACCTTGAGGAGGAACAAACATCTATTGGTGAGAGACTTTTCTGGTAATCGTCTGATATTTCACCGCTTGATCAGATACTGACTTGTGTGAAATTTCTCCGGGTGCACGTTCTGGATGCGGAGGAGACATGAGAGGTGGTGAAGTTTTGTTGACTTAAACACCTTGAGGCGTGAAAGAGATCATTTTGGAGTCGAGCAAATCTTTAACCTCGTTTCTGAATGCTTTACAGTCTTTAGTTGAACATCCTAATGCCCCATTATGATAGTCGCATCTGGCGTTGGTATCAAAGCCTAGAGGGTAAGGAAGAATCACCGGTTTCAGCTTCTTTGGTATTATCAATCCGCCTTGGATTAAGTCTGGCAATATCTGACTATATGACATCGGAAACAGACTTTCTAGTTTCCTTGGTCTTTGTCAGGCGTGCTGACGCGATTGACGGTTATTTGGTCATTGATACAGAGGATGTCTTTGAGTTGGAGGAATCATCGGAGATAATACATCCCTAGTTTCTCTGGACGTCACATGGTCAGAGTGACCTTTTATTTTCATCATGTTCTACCCATCCCCAAGGATTTTTACTATGGATTATCAAATCTGCAGAACAGGGTTCTAAGAGTTCCCAAAGTCAACAACCCATCTTTCGGATATTATCAATTTCCCAAATCACTCGGTAGTCGATAATATTCTCAAGAGAGTCTCGTTCGAGTGTAGTATCGCGTATCAACTACTTTGGGAATACTCCCTTATAGTCATTGCACTACGTCCTAATAAGGCCAAAATGGGGTAAAATGTAATCTAGAGGTTCATAGTGTCACGGGCTCCTAAGTCGAAAGTATCAATGTTTTCACGAATACTTGTTCAACAAAACTACTCCCAAGAGGGCCTCCACTGAGCAGTGGTTTCTCAAGTTAGCTTGGTCGAGAATCAACTCCCTATAAGCCTTCTTGAATATACCACCATCCTATCATAAGTGTACTCAAGTCCGTGTATAGGACTTCCTCACCACTAAAAGCACCCAATGTCCAACACACAAACAAATATATTGACAAATATACATGTTTAAACAAATATTCACAAATATAGCATGCAATCAAACAAAATAGGTTAAACCCTCAAGTTTAAAGATTTCCACAGTGAAGTCGCCATTTCTGTTGCGATGAGAATCGTGATACCAACCTATTGATTAACTTAAATCTTAATTCTTAAAATTCACAACCGGACCTTGATTTACCCAAAGGAAAGGTTAAAGAAAAAAAAAACCTTTTCGCGATGTAACAACAACGTTAAGAGATCGGGGATCGGGGGTTGGTTATGCCTAGGGTAGGTATTTCACATCCTAAACATCTGTAGTACTCTACAGGAACCTTTTGTTCATTTGTATGCTATACTTGCTAAATGTTTGCTATGGTTTGGGATTGGGTATAAGGTAAAGTTGTAGGTAAAGACCTAGGGATAGTTTCTAAATTTGCTCACAAAGATATCGCATCCTCTGCCTATGTATCCTAACTAGGATAGAATCAGAGAAACCGTAGTTCACCTCTGTCACACCCTAATTTTTGACCTTAAAAAAATCCACCTCTTGGTGCATTTGTTTTTCTTCTGCATTTTTTAACCAGTTGGCGCAGGTGCGATATTGACAAGTGTAGACCCTTACGGTACATCACTTCAAGGCGCAAGCATTTGAGGCCTATATTGTGTCCCATGTTGTGTCTTTGTTTCCAAGGATATTACAAGACTGCAAGCACCTCCTTGCATGTTTTTTGGTTTTTTTATCTTTATATCTTTGCGTGCATGTTTATTATCACTAACAAATGTGTGCAGGTTTAGTTCGCTTTAAGGACGCCTCTAGGGGTTCCTTTTTATGAACAGATCCCCTCAAATCAAGGCTCTGGCCTGTTGCACCCTAAAATTTGCCCTCACGATACAAGACTTTGTGTTCCAAGAAGGTTCACAAGGTTCACAAAATTCACAATTGGTCAGAAGAGTTGACAATTCCCTCAGACAATGCACCTCCTAAGCAGTGCATCCAAAACTAGGGTTTTGACTTTAATCAGGCTAAATGGACTTCCAAGACTTCAGATTTGGTCCCAGGGGTATTTTGGTCATTTTTACGTGGATCCCGCTAATTCTTTGAAGACGGGCTGTTACTGAGCTGTGAGACACTTGAGACACTATTTCTGAGGCATTTATTTATCACCTGTTTTGATTATATCAAGGTGCCAATTCGATGTGTTCGGTATCGAAATTTGTCGGGCATAACTGGATTTAAGGTCCATTTTATCGCTCATGGTTTATTTCCAGAGCATTTCCGTTGCTGTTAATAAGGCGCAGTTTAATTGGGTATTATTGAATTGTTGCTTATATCATTTGGTCAGTGGAATTCAACTACGGGCAATATCATCATTGATACTAAATCTGTTGTGATTACGGCGCACATCCGTGTTTGGTTATGAAAATTGCTGGCTAGAATTTAAGTTGGAATGCAAGTGAATTTAATCAGTGGATGAGATTAGGATTACGGGCGAGACAAGTACACAGACAAGAATATCATTCATGAATATTTATGGTTTATGACTAGAATAATGAATTTAAATATTTGTGGATTTATTCACAAATGTTTATAATTTATAACTAGAAATAAATAAATAAATTCAAAGTTGAATGATCATGGATATATAAATGAAATTTTCGGAATTTTTATTTCATAAGGATATCAGTTTACAAAAGGAAGTGAATCATTTCACATTTGAATTCATGAAAAATTGTTGTTTACAATAAGGTTACATTTACAGATGTTACTTCTATCCTAAAAAATCCTAAATCATTCCAAAGACTTCCTTCAACCATGTTCTTCACGCATTATTCTTCCGATTACCTGCACAATGAAAACAAAGAAAAGCAGAAGAAAATGTTAGAAGAAATAATAGGACACTCTCAGAACATCATCATCATTGAGTGCCGGGAGTGGCACGACCGAAGCCGCATCCTACCCCCGTTACCGATCCACGCCATTGGCGTCAGATCAGGTAATATCTGTTCTTATCTAAGGGACAACCGAGAGAGATAAAGAGTAAAAGAAGTGGGGACCGAAATGATTTGCCGAAAAGGATCATATGCCGAAATTGGATTCGTATTCAAAACTAAAAAGAATGCCTGTCCATCAAGTAACTATCTTTCTTTTGGGACACTATCAAGTAAATCAGGATCCCAAAGGGGCTCATAACCGAATGCCACAACGGTATCAATTCAGAACCAAACAAGTGAGTCCATGAAGATCAGTTCGACGATCTAAGTATTCGGTTCAAAAATCAAAGCCAACATGTGGGCTCAGTCGAAGAACAACATCACAGCCCTGCCATCATACAACACAGTCAGTTTGCGAATCCAAAACCTCACAGCCACAAACAGTCGTTCGAAAGACGCGCGGGAAAAGAACCAAGTCAAGCAAATCTGTCACCCAAGGTTCAACAAACAAATCATAAGCTGTACAAAGTTGAAAGAAGTAATCTAATTCAAAAACATTAGAACCAAAGCAATTCAATTCAAAAACGAACAAACCCAGAGAAGTTCGAAGAAAAAAGAGCCAACTGATATCAGAAAGAAAATGAATCCATACCATTAACAAGTATATCAGTTTCACCATGACAGTTCATATCAGCTCGTAACAACAAGTGCATCACGATACCAGCAGTTCAGGTCAAAAAGCAAACTAGCACCTTACACATGTGTGTTAAACACGAAATACCAAAGCCAGGGCTCAGCTATCACACATCATAGCCCAGCATACTATCACAGTTCATCCTAAACAAAGAAACAATCAGTTCAAAATCCAAACCAGTTACCCAACATCAAAACGGAATCACTGAACCAAACATATGGAACCCAGTTCACCAGAGACAATCGGATCAGGGACCGAATCCACATTTGCAAAACCAAAATTGAAATAACGGTTTATCAAACAGGCCACGATATCCAAAACGAATCCGCATCTGCAAATATCCAAAGCAAATTAGTGAATCCAATCAATCGAACTAAAAGTGGAAGGTTTCAATCAGACAAAGATCATATCATATCAGAAGTAAAATCGTATCCGGTGCTAAAAACCCCAACAAAATCAAATTAAGTTTGGAAAGGGAAGGGAATAATATCAGAAGAATACAAATCGCAATCAATATCAATCAAATCCGCACAAATCAAATCGCGATCCAATCTCAGAAAATAACGCAAATCCACTGGTATCAAAGGCCCAAAAGAGAATCAGAAGATTATAAAAGGAAGGACATCACCTCGTAAGAAACCTGGACGAAGAACGCAAAACCCTAGCGACCGCGTACGAAAGACGAGACAGAGACGAAGCGAGCGATAGCGCAAGAGCGGTGATAAAAAGATCATCGAAATTCCTCACCAAAACGCAAAATAGCCAGGAACGAGGGTTCACCGGCGCCGTTCATTCCAACGACGAGCAAACCTCCTTCCTGAGGCTCAGCTTCTCACATCATCGCCTCGTCGAATCTCACCGGAAACCACCGATCGCAGCACCAAAACGTAAGCCATGAGTTCATCGCATTTTACATTTAACGGTTTAATGTTGAAGGTTTTCAGGTTTTCAACATAGAGAGGACGGGAGAAAGGACATCGTAAGTGAAGATCGGAGAAAACGAAAGAAAAGGAATAACGATGAACAAAGCAGCGCCACAGCTATATGAAATGGGGATTACAAAACCCTAACTGGTGTTAAGATTTGTTTTGGGTGCCACCAGACCGGGTTGGGTCCGGATGTAACTACCGGCCCAACCCTTTTCTTTTTTATTTCTTTTTGCATTTTTTTGTTATTTTAATTATTATAGTTTATTTGTTAAAACCTTTTTCTAAAACAATAAATATCTGTTTTTTTTAAAAATAAACCTTTTCTTTCTTTTCTTTTTAAGATGAAAAAATTAAACTTTTTATAAAATTAAATCTCCTTTTAAAACTAGCATTTAATTTCTTTTTTAAATTTACACTAGAATTCCTTTTTCAAAATTAGTTAAATTAAACTTCTCTTTTTACATTTTTGTATTTCCTTTTAATATTAATTGTTTTTCAGTATTTGCCATATTTTAGTTTAACCTTTCACTAACGTTTTTCAGTTTCTCTTTGCAGATTAGAGTCCAATTCATTATTATATATGTATCTGTTTCCTGGTTGTAATTGTGCGAGACAATTGTCGCATTATCTTTTTTTTCTTCAGTACTTTACATTTCATAACTGTACATTTATTCATCGCATTTTACAATTATCATTGACTCTGCCATCCTCCGAAGGAATTAGGTCTAGCCGCTTGACCGCCGTGTCAATAGTCCTCACTTTCAACCCTTACACCTTTACAAACCCTAATTTTCATACATGTCTCGTCGTGGACAAAATTACCCCTTTTACCCCTAGCATTAGGTCAAAGAGCCGCCACGTTCATTTTAGGGTTTCCCGCCGTGGAATCCCTAATTTAACCCTAATTACAACATAACATTTCAACGTAGAGATTTGGAGTTCCTACACTCCACGTAAGCGTGTCCTTAAGATGCGTTTATTCCCCGTGAGACCTTGACCACAGTCAAGAAGTCTCTAACCTCCCTTTTGAGGGGAACTACGATTACTCTGATTCCACTCCCGTAAGGATACGTAGGCACAAGATGCGATGTCTTGCCGAGTAAACTTAGAATTAACCCCCTTTATTATTTATTGCTTATTTATATTTTATTTATCTTTGCTATTTAATTATTTTGCTTATTATTTTGTAATTGTTTCTTGGATGTAAAGTTGTTTAATTATTTAATTATTATTATGGTTAGTAATTAGGGAGTGTAACAACATGTATGTAATATTAAAATAAATTTAGATCACTTTTAAATAAAGATAATTAAAATAAACACGTCACACACGTAAGTCGATTTTAATCGCCGTCTCACTTCCTAAGGATATCCCTCAAGTTGCCTACGAATATTGGTTAAGTGGGGTGTATAAAGCAAGTCCCTCAAAAAGAAAAATCATCAAAGTCCCTTATGGTTGCCTTTACGAATCGAGTCCCTTTCGAAAAATGATGATAGTCCCTCCAGTTTGCTTATTACACCCCACAATGGCCTTCAAAAATCCAATTGTCCCTCACATGTCCCTTAACATCCAAAGTAAGGACTACCTACTCCATTATAGTAGGGATAGTCTTACTAAAGGAAAGAATGAAGAATAAGAAAGACCTTTAAACATTAGGGTAGGTTACTCCTAGGTGCTTGCTCACTTCAAAACTGTTTCGCACTTAAACAAATTTTCAACAAGTTTTCAAACAAGTTCTTAACACATCCTTACATGGATTATTTATTAACTATTCTGAAAATTTTCTATTCACACACTACACTTTCAAAACAATTCAAAAGTGAGCTTAAGTACCTAAGAGCCCATGGATAACCATGGATGAAAAGGGTGCTAACACCTTCCCTTTTCGTAACCTACCCCCCGGACCCAAAATATTCTCTAAGGTCTTTCCTGTTCTTTTATAACCTTTCCTTATGGATAAAATAAAAGTCGGTGGCGACTCTTGCTATCCGCAACATTGTTTAAAGTCAGTTCTCCCACCGTGTTACATGGCCCCTTTTAAGTTTTTCTTCTCTTTATCAAAGAAAGTTTGTCAAGACAGGGTTCATACAGGACTTAAAATCACAGGCTCATAGTATTTGAGACATTCGTATTGCAAGATAATTTGGGTTCGAGACTTAAAGATCATTCATTTTTGACGTTGCAATTTAAGCAAGTGGCGTTATGGTGGAAAGCTTTACTTTGACTTTAATTGGTATTTTTCATGTGGATTATTTTAGGTTTCAAGACTTTTTGTTCTCCAACAACTTGGTTTAATTCGATTGGTTTAAAGTTGCTTAACTAGAGATTCCTCAATTTTCAAGTTCAATCTTTGTGAGATATATGAATTCAAGTCAAGACCAAGTAAACGGTTCTCCATCACAAGATTAAGACGTACTAGTTCATTACAATGCCATTTCTATTTGATAATGAAGTTACAAGAGCACCTCTTTTAATAATTCAAGATTCTAAGATGTGCCCATCTCCAAACCAAGGAATTATAGCAAGGTGTACAAGACTTGCAGCAAAGCAACTAATTCAAGAGTTCAATTTATTTCTATGGCTTAAGTCCTTGTGATCCAATTGGAGTTTCATTTCACGAGGGAGTTTGGTCATAAAAGTCATTTTGTTTACAACTGAGTTAAAAAAAATCTCTACAGAGGTTTCTATGCAAGCCTCTAAGTTACGGAGCTCACGGCAGAAGTAACAGGTGTGCAACATTGCCTAAACCTGCCATAACCTGTGCGTGGAGTAAAGAAGATGTTGATGAGTAGCCACCGGAACCGCAACGCGAATATCCAATATGCGGGAAGAAATTCAGAACACCAGCTCCACTTCCTCAATCTCTAAGTGGTGACTTGACAGACCGTTTATACTGTTGTGCCGTGACCGCACGTTGACGCCTCACCATTAGAGACTATGGTCGGCACGACAATCCATGAGCCTGCTACAAAACAACAGCACCAGCAAACAAAACTGGTAATCCGAACACCATTAAAGAAATAAGTCAAGACAAGGATTCTAAGACAGCAGTAAAACCACAACGTTTGGAAAACAACCTTTAGTATGTATGGTTCATGTCGTCGCATCTGGTACCTGGACGTAATTACTATGGAGGTTAGATTTTTCTGGGCGACCAAACCAAAAGATTAACAGGAACAAATAGCAATACAAGCCTAAGGGATTACCGCAACTGCAATAGATTAGCAGTAGTAGCATCAACATAACGAGTTAACCGGCGAGGCCCACGCGGACAGGGACTTGCTCAAACTCACTTACATCTGCAGTAATACCATTACACGATCAATTTTGTCAACACATAGAAATCAAGCTCAGTTTACAAGAATGGGACACCAGTTTTGAAAGGAAAATAACAATACCAACGCAGCCTGGCCTCATTATTGGCATGATATACCTCGAAGGCGTGTGAAGCCCACACGGCGGGAACGCTAAACGCATGTAACCATCAGGCCAACGATTGAACCAACATTTCATCATCCGCGAGCATCATCAAAATAAAAACCTACATTTGACCTGCAATGTGAAACAAGCACCAACATAGACATATTAAGTGCTCAGAGGTACATGGATTTGAAACCCTACAGCTATTGGCCACGGTGACATAGATTACACTATTGGATATGTTAGATTGGATTACCACAGAGGAGTCTCAACCAATTGCGGAGAGACGTAAATATTTGAGGCCATCACTTAGACTAACTTCGGGCTCCGTGTTGGTACTCGATACGTTTTGTTGGATTGTTGAATTCCCTTCCGCAAATGCATTCTTGCGGCGGTGATTTTTAAGTTGTCAGCTTCGACAAAGGCATCAGAGCACTTCCACCATTACCACCGGGTGAACGTGAGACTACTATGGTGTTCGAGTTATCTTACGGCATTTACCTACATTTGAACAAATAACAGAGATTTAATGACTGCAATATTAGAGGGTAGACAATATCAGAAGACATCTGCATACCAGCATCTAAGACGATCAATACAACAACCTTGCTCCATACCTCACCGTTCCGCGAGTTCCCTGTGTCTCTCCCGTTTTCACCTATAGAATAAGATAGGTTAGTGAAGTTATCAGCTTAGTACAGTACTTTCTACCGAACAAAGAATGAAAGGAGACTACAACCAAGCAGAAGTCGTGGCCATGCTAATCCTCTTTCCTGATTTAAAGCCAACCAACATCATCTCTGTTGAACATGATAATAAAGCACCGTTGTGCCACCGACATATCTCGCACACGAAGTAGACATCGTCCCTTGTTATGATGAACAAATCCTTCCAACTGAAACATGTTAGCACCCATCACTTATGAAGTTTGGATACAAGAACAGGAAGAAAAGTTGATGTCATATAGTCATCAAGCAACCTCTAAACTAGAAAGCCTTGGAGTTCTTCATGGAACCGCACACACATCTGAAAAAAAACCGTGAAGTTAGCAAGACAACACAACATACAAAAAGTATACGATGTATCAGGACTGTCATCATTATAAAACACTCCAAAAATCATGATTGCACGTGGAGATTGGAACAAATCAAAACAATCAGGCAATGCTTGAATTAAGATGTCATCATCATCGAAAAAACATGTCCAACGGATTTTCCCTTCCAAAACAAGAACCCGACGCGATTGGGTTTAAAACAGAAGGTTCAAAATATGTTTTGAAAGGCATTAAACAAAATCAAACATGTCAGAATAAGTTTGGAAAGGTTTCAATTTAGATTCCGAAAGGTTCAAACAAGATAAGCCGAAAAAGGAAAACAAGATTTTGGTGATTAATTCAAAATCAAGGGTTGGTCTCAGTTGGACCTATAAATAACCAGAGCATATTTAAAATAAAGACGGAGAAAAAAACCTATCGATAACAACGCAAAAAAAAATCCCAGCCATCCCCAAATTCACAAAGTAGAAGAATCCACGACATTCACAAACAGAACCTCAGAAAATCCTAAATTCGAGAACCCTAAGAAAAATGGTTTGATAAAAAGGACAAGGCATAAGGGTTTACCTTTTCCGCGAAACCCTCCGGCAAACTTCATCGTAACCACCCTCACGAATCACAAGCCCAAATCGCCTCCAGATTCGCACCCAGACCTTCAATACCACGCTGTCGCGAACTTCCTTCCACTCGCCGCTCAACCACCATTGGAGGACCTGCGAAAACCCATTGTTCAAATGTGAGATGCTTCGGCTAACACTTTATGATTGTTTTTTTGTATAGGAAGGGAAGGTGAGGCCGTGATGAGCAAATAAGAATCGGCGAACAGAAGTCGCAGAAGGCTGGAGAGAGTAAGAAGCGAAGAAGAACGGCGAAGATCGTGGTTTGAGAGGGAGAGAGAATCGCTATGGAGAGGGAAAGGGGGCTTCCGATTTGGGGATTAATTTTCTATTCCCTGTGTTTTTTTTCGTTTTATGTAACAATCATATGTAACGCACACACACACTTATGGTACACCCTCACACACACTGCCCTCTGATCTCCAACGGATCAAATTGGGCGATCCATAAGCGCGCGACCAGCATAATCCTATACTTGCGCCACACCTAATCCGTCGTCCCCTTAAACCTCTAATTAACTCTCCGGTTAATCCTTCAAGCTAATAATTAAATGACCCTAATTTAATTAACTGACCCTTAGCCCCCCCTTTAAACAAACTTTTTAGGAACTTTCATTTAACCGTAATCAATCTTGTACAAATTAAGATAAGGACCTCTTAATCTAGTAACTTTTTTTTAATAAACCATTTAATCATTTTTATTTAGACTTTTTATAAAAAAAATTTAATAAACCTTTTATAATTAAATAATCTCCTTAAATCTTTTTATCTCATTAATTCATTAAATAATATGATAATTATTCAAAACTCATTTTCCTAAACAACTTGCAATTAAAAACTAATAATAACAACAACCTTTTTATAATAACTCAAATAAATAAAAACATTTTATATAATAAGAAAATCATTCTCATAATAGCTTATATGCACTCATAATAAACACCCCCCTTTATTAACTTTCTTTTAATAATAACTAAATCAATTTAATTAATAAGTTTTTTTATTCAAAATCATTTCTACCTAAATCACTTGATTAATTCAAATTTTTACTAAATAAAAAAACCCTCTCACCTTATTTTATTTGAAACACCCATTTATTTTTAATTAATGCACACCTAAAACTTTTTATTAAAACTAATATAATTAATATAACTTTATAAAATCAATTTCACCAAGAATTCGTTTTCTTACAAATCAACTCAAAATAAATTAATATACCTTTTATTCGAAAATCCAATACAACATTTTTCTTAAAATTGATCTCACTCAAATCAACCCAACCTTTTCTTTATAAAGTCAATCTCATCTAAGATCAAACCAACACTTTCTTATAATTCACCTAAAAATTAAATTAACTTTCTCATCAAAATAATACAACTCTCCTATTAATCAATTCAACCTCACGCTCAAAATCAACTTAATCAATCAACTTCGTAAAACTCAATCTAACCGTGCACCCCACGACACTTTCACTCTCACACACTTCAGCGCTTTCATGCGTTTGTGTATGGTTTACTTTATCCGCAATTTATTCTTCAGCATTTATATTATTGCAATTTATCATTCTCGCAATTGCATCCGTCCAAAGGAAGAATCTGCGCATGATCCCAACAATCGTGCGTATGCATTCACATTTGCATCATTCTCCCCTTTGATCCTTGATCCCATTCAAGTCGATCTTCTTAAGTTAGATCCTACCCTATAGGAAGGACCTTATCTTTTACAACATAGGAAAACAAATTCAAACAACACAATACAAACAATATTCAAACACATTAGAGAAAGATGCCAAATCATCTTAAGCGAGATAGAATCTCCACCCCACATCAATTACAGACAATACCGTAGAAATTTTGCCTTAAGAGACATAAAGGCGTACTCGTCAAACAATCCGAGTACTTGAGCCCTTTTCTTAAGACGATGCAAAGACTATTTTCCTACAACTTGTGGCGGTTATATCTCCCTTAAAATGACAACACGTCTCTTCTCCTAAAATCAATCAATCAACTACCCTAAACCCGTAGGAACTTTGACCACAGTCAAAGAACTCCTCAAACCCTTTAGGGGAACTACAAATACTCTGATTCCACTCCCGTAAGGATATGTAGGCATAAGATGCGACATCTTATAGAGTATACTTAGAAATAAACCCTAGGTCTTTAAACTCTTAAGCAGATAAACACTTAGCAATAAACAACATAAAACAAGAGGTTCCTGTAGAGTACTACAGAAACTTAGGATGCTAGTACCTTCCCTAAGTTTAACCAACCTCCGAACCTAAACTCTCTAGCCTGCATTTGCATTGCATTGTGGGAATTTCGATCTTTATCCCTTCCTTTGGACAAATCAAAGTTCGGTTGCAAAATGAATTAAAGATTCAGACTAATCAATAAATTGGTATCCGATTTTCACCGCGACAGAATTGGCGACTTCACTGGGGACACTCAGTGGGTCTCCCTATCTTGTTTTATTGCTTTATATTTGTTATTTGTGTAATTGTTTACTTGTTTGTTTCTTACCTTTGGGTTGATGCTTTTTGAGTGGTGAGACAAAGTCCTACACCCGGACTTGAGTGAACTTAAGATAGGATAGTGATATGTTCAAAGAGGCTTATAGGGGGTAGAATCCCGACCAAGCTGACTTGAAAATCACACTCAATTGAGGCCCTCTCGATATATGTATTGTTGAACGAGTCCTTAATCGTGAAAACATGCATTATATTCGATGTTGGAGCCTATGATATTGAGGATCGTAGTTACCTTAACCCCACTTTGACCTTTATTAGGATGTAGTGCGGGGCTATGAGGGGGTACCCCCGAAATAGTGCTACGCGATACTACGCTCAAAAGAAGTTCTCTTGAGAATATTATTAACCCCCGAGTACTTGGGAAGTTGATAATATCCGAAAGATGGGCTAATGACTTTGGGAACCTTACTAGAACCTTGTTCTGCAGGTACAATCAACCTTTAGTCCAAATCCTTTGGGAATGGGTATACCTTTGCTCCATGCTCGTTGCAAACCTAGGGTCCCCTTAGTTTGTTTATCCTTATGTTTCTATGTGCCTACTTGTGTTTGTTGCATTCATATAGCATCATTTTGCATTGGTTTCATGGAATCCTGAGTTTATTTATAAACATTATAGAAACCAATAGGGATTACAAAAGAAAATGTTTTGAAGTATTCTTTTAAGAGTCCTAGCTTGGATGACCTAAGGAAGTTAAAGGCGTCGATTGAAGAATCAAACTCAAAAAGGAATACAAGAGGCTTCCCTTATCATGGAGGATCATTAGAAGTTCAAAAGACTCTCATTATCATTGAAGATCCAAGTGAACAAGGGCTTCCTTCTGCATTTTCCAACAAGGGATAGAGGATTTATTTTCCTCTACCACATTACTCCTTAGAAGACGATTATGGACTACTTATTTTCAAGAAGATCCAAGTGGAGGAACAAACCAACAAGCAAGATGAAGGACTTCCTTAGGACTTTTTCTAACTTTTATGTTAGGACTCTTATGAGAATATTCACGTGTAATCCAGTAAAAATGAATTTTCTTTGGATACTCTGTGACGTTTATAAATACTTAAGTTCCATGAAACATTTCGTTTTTCATTATTGCATTTTTGCATTTCGCATTTTTGCATAGCATCCTTTGCATTCCGGGGGGTCTCACTCTTGCTTTATCTTCACAGCTACAAGCTGAATCACCAGTATAACACTCGAGCCAATCAACGTCAAAAGATGGATCAATTGGAACAAGAGAACAGAGTGCTCCGTGACGAAGTTGCAACTCTGAAAGAGAGTTTGGAAATGTTGAATGGTATAGTTGAAGCTCTGTCTAACCAGTCTTCACTCAACAATCAAGAAGTTCAAGGGACCGTTATCTCCGAAATAGTATCAACACCGATCCCAGTGGTGTCTACTGTTGCTGAAGTAACCTACAACATGCCGCCTTATTTCACTCCGGCCGGTTATCGTCCACCTGTTCCCGAGGTCCCCGCCGTGACCACCGTTCAAGCTATTCCTGCGACCACTGCTGTCATGACTAGTGCACCTCCGTGTGTGAATGTTACTCCACATGTCCCAAACGAACCAATTTTCCATAGGGTACCCAGCGAAACTGTGGGTTTGGAAGAAAGGATGGATGGATTTCAAGGCCAATTTTCTGAGATGCAAAAAGAATTGAGAGCCCTTCGTGGGAAAGATTTGTTTGGGAAGAGCGCCTCTGATTTGTGCTTAGTTCCAAATGTCAAGGTTCCGCCAAAGTTCAAGGTCCCAAATTTTGAGAAATACAAAGGGAATACTTGTCCTCAAAGTCATCTCATCATGTACCCCAGGAAAATGTCTGCGCAAACTGACAATGATCAATTGCTCATTCATTATTTCCAAGACAGTCTAACAGGCGCCACACTCAGATGGTATATGGGATTGGATAATGCGAAGATTAGAACTTTCAATGATTTGGGTAGAGCCTTTGTCAAGAAGTATAAGTACAATGTGGATATGGCTCCTGACCGTGATCAGTTGAGAGCCATGGCTCAAAAGGACAAGGAGAATTTCAAGGAATATGCTCGGCGTTGGCGCGAATTAGCTGCTCAAGTCATACCGCCGTTAGAAGAAAAGGAAATGACCAAGATTTTTCTAAAGACTCTAGGACCGTTCTTTTATGAGAAAATGGTAGCGAGTGCACTCAGTGACTTCACCGAAATGGTTAATATGGGAATGCGTTTAGAAAAGGGTGTTCGCGAAGGAAGACTAGTCAAGGAAGGGAGTACCTCTAATAAAGCTCGAAAGTATGGGAGTGGTTTTGTGAAAAAGAGAGAACATGAAGCAAGTGTTGTGCAGCAAGGGCGATCCAAGAGAGGATATCCGCCATCACATCAGGTTGCTACGGTTCATCAGCCGCCACATCAACAAAATCAACAAAATCAGAATTGTGTACACAAAAGACCGGACTTTGATCCCATCCCGATGACATACGCTAACTTGTTCCCATCTTTGATTCAAAAGGGTCACATCCAGACGAGAGCTCAACCTAAAGTACCTAAGAAACTTCCGTATTGGTACAAAGCTGACAGATTTTACCTATACCATCAAGGTGCTCCAGGCCACGATACTGAGAACTGTTACGGCTTGAAGGCAGACGTTCAAAGGTTGGTTAAGGATGGAACTTTATCCTTTAAGGGTTCCATTCCTTATGTGCAAGGTAATCCCCCACCTCAGCATGGTTTGTCCTCCACGAACATGATCTAAGGTTATTCGGGAAGCTCATACCAATATAGTGCCTGAAAATGGATCCGAAGGCGACACATCAGACAATTCTGCAAGCTTTTCCATTCCATGCAAAGGCTGAATAAAATCCTGAGAAGGGCTCATCAGGGTGTTTTCTTTTCGTTTGCTTATGCGTATTTCATTTCTTTGATTAAAAGCATGTTCGGCTTATATGGCTTGTTTATCTTGAATAATTAATGCAATAAAATGTTTGTCTTGAAGAAATCCATTTGTTTCACTCGTAAAACATTTCTCACAATTTATAATGCCGACTATACCCAATTCTCTCACTGTGGTGAATAATTGGGGGGAAGATGATGAAGTAAAACGCAGGATCTCTCGTTGTATGCTTTTGGATAAAAAACCCTAATAATGATGTAAGGCATTCCTGTTTCAGACATCCTAAAAACACCAAAAATATTCAACCTTTCTTTTAAGCCTTGAGAAAAGATTTGTTTTTTCTCTCCCAATCAAAACCTCGCTTTTAACCTGGGGCAGGGCATCAAAAAAATGAACATCTCAAAATCTGGGTGGGCACAAATATAATTTGACCTTTATTCCTCTGCTTTCCAAATCATAAACTAAACCCATATACATGACCCACAAAGTCCTAATTGAAGTAAGGTTAGTTCAAAAGCATACTCGACGAAATATAGTTTCCTGACTCCTATGAGCTATGCTCAATTTGACGTTGGCATTATAAATTTAAATTAATATCCTAACTAGTGATTTTGTCACAAGTTATTGCGACATCTCTTTTCAAAACTTCAAGACAAACATATGTGTTGCATTAACAGTTTCAGAATTAACATTTCTGACTTGCTAGATTTGCCTGATGTCTTAGAAAGATTACGCGAAGAAATCACCGATTTAAATGTGAAGACTTTGCTAACTTGGGGCAAGTCATTTTCCAAGAGGTTTTGATCCATACAAGTTTGACTTTACTTAGAACACAAGTTTGAAGACTCGGTTATACCGTCAATCAGGGGAAGTTACGTCGAGCTTCTACGAATCTCTCCAAGAGTTTGAAAACAGTGGGGCATTTAGACGCCATGTTTTCTGTAAAATCCTCTCAAGATGACCTTTTATCGTGAACCTTATGACTTGGGGCATCTGAAAATCAAAGGTGATTGACAATTCCGTAACGAATACTCTCAACGCAAGAAATATCTAGTCAGTGACCTAAGAATTCCCAGTGGGCTGACTAGCTTCACCTCTCCAGCAAAGCAGATGTTTGTTTCATCCCCGATCGAAATTTTAACTCCAACATATTCAATAGCTTTGGTTTCCTAAAGGGAATGTACACTCTCCGAGCAATGTTTGATCTGTGAAGATTTGGTTTGAGTGCCCGAAATGTTTTTCATTTCTGTTGTTAGCATACGCATAGCATGTAGATAGATAGCATGGCATATGCATCTCGCATCTCTGTTTTGTTTGTTCTGTCACTTTGGCCGTGTTTACCGCCAAGTGCCTGGGTGTGTCTTCTCCTTCAAGTAAAGTTGTCAGTCCTAGGCAGAAAAAGCACAATATTTCTAATTCCCCACGAAGTTCGATCCTCGTGGAAGACGGTTGTTTTAGTTAAATACCATTTGAATTCATACCTCAATGGTCGAGTCTTGTTTGACAGCTTCTCTTTGGTTATTTCCCGAAGTGAACTTCGGTCTTTGACAGTCGCATTGGTGGACATCTCCGACTTTTGAGTGTGGATTAAGTGTGCATTTATTTCGCACTTGACTCCCCAGGAAGGTTTTTTTTTATGAAGATAACTATTGAAGACAGATATTTCTCCAACAGCGTTATCAGAAGCTTCTCAACAATTTATATCTGGACTGCAACATCCTCTTTATTTGATCAAATCATTTTGATCAGGATCTTGTTCAAAACGATAAATAGTAGTCTCCTCAAGACAATTTGTCCACTCCCAGTGGATTTATCAAGATTATCAAGTCATCAAAAGGCATTCCTCCAGAAATCTGTCAGAGAAAGGCATCGAAGACACTACAAATATTTCTCTTTATTTGAGAACTTACACTACAAGGATACATATTTTATAACTATAATAAGATACTCCTCAGGAATGTATTCCCCGGCGAGTCTATCACACAAGCTTTAACTCCATCAAAGAGCATCTCTTCTAAGAAGTTCGATGAAGTTTATTACAACTAGTCTCTCTTTATTCGAGAGGACATATTTTACAACACAACAGGCTCACATCTCTTGAAGATCCCCATTGAAGCTTTGTAATCTCTAGTACATATCATCTTGGGTTATTACCTCTGCTTAGGCTATCATATGTATGATAGTAGGTAACACGCCTTCCTTCTTTGTGTTCACCTAGGCTATCATATGTTTGATAGTAGGTAACACGTATCGTTTTGGTCAGACACTTCTTCTTAGGATGCCATATGTTTGGTAGTAAGTGATCTCCCTTTCTTTGGGTTATTACCTTTTCCTAGGCTATCATACATTTGATAGTAGGTAATATCCCATCCTTTTGGTCAGATACCTTTGCTTAGGCTGCCAAGATTGGTAGTAGGTCATCTTTCCTTTTGTATTACCTTTTCTTAGGATATCATATGTTTGATAATAGGTAATATACATTTCTTCTAGTCAGATACCTTTTCTTAGGCTGCCATATGTTTGGTGGTAGGCCATCTTTCCTTTGGTGTTCACCTTTTCTTAGGCTATCATATGTTTGATAGTAGGTAACACATCTTTTGGGTTATACCTCTGCTTAGGCTATCATATATTTGATAGTAGGTAATACGCCTTTCTTTGGGTCAGACGCCTTTTCTTAGGCTGCCATATGTTTGGTAGTAGGTGATCTTTCCTTTTGTTCATTACCTTTTCTTAGGCTGCCATATGTTTGGTAGTAGGTAACCTGTCCTTTTGGTTATTACCTTTGCTTAGGCTATCATACATTTGATAGTAGGTAATACACCTTGTTTTGACTATTACCTCTGCTTAGGCTATCATACATTTGATAGTAGGTAATATATCGTCTTTTGGTCAAACACCTCGGCATAGTCTATCATACGTTTGATAGTAAGTGACACGTGTTTCTTGCTTCAACCGGATATCTTTGTTTAGGCTGCCACACGTTGGTAGTGGGCTACCCTTTCACTTTCAAGTTCCTGTCTCACTGATGAGCTATTGTACTCCTAGTGGTATTATCATATCTTATCTTCATTCTGGAGGACCCACAATACTGATCGTTGTCTCTTCTCGTGGCGTCTTGCATCGTTGAGTCTGTTCTTTAGGCGTCGTGTCCAGTTGTTCCCTTGTGGCATTACTTCCCCACAGGAGCTCTATCTAGCATTCTCATATCATTGCATATCATATGCATTTGGTGGCTCCTTACGGCCAAAAATTCGTGTAATGTTTGTATTTAAGTCCCTCCTATCTCGTCGAGACGAAGATTTCTATCTCCATATCTCCGGATAGAAGTAACTTAAATAGGGGCATCTGTCACACCCTAATTTTTGACCTTAAAAAAATCCACCTCTTGGTGCATTTGTTTTTCTTCCGCGTTTTTTAACCAGTTGGCGCAGGTGCGATATTGACAAGTGTAGACCCTTACGGTACATCACTTCAAGGCGCAAGCATTTGAGGCCTATTGTTGCGGTGGAAATAGGATCACAAACTATTAATGAGTTTGAATCGCAATTCAATTCACAACCGCTCTTTGATTTATCCGAAGGAAAAGGTCAAAAAGGGAAAACCTATTTTTGCATCGTAAACACAATGCGGGGAAAGATCTAGGGTTCGGGGGTTGGTTAAATTTAGGGAAGGTATTAGCACCCTAAACTTCTGTAGTACTCTACAGGAACCTTTTGTTCAAATGTTTACTATTTTGCTTTATTCATTTGCTTAAGGTATATATACAAAGGGATTAAAAATGAGAAAATAAACCTAAGGGGTTAATTCTAAGTTTACTCGACAAGACATCGCATCTTGTGCCTACGTATCCTTACGGGAGTAGAATCAGAGTAATCGTAGTTCCCCTCAATAGGGAGGTTAGAAACTTCTTGACTGTGGTCAAGGTCTCAAGGGGAATAAACGCATCTTAAGGACACGCTTACGTGGAGTGTAGAAACTCCAAATCTCTACGTTGAAATGTTAAGTTGTAATTAGGGTTAAATTAGGGATTCCACGGTGGGAAACCCTAAAATGAGCGCGGCGGCTCTTTGACCTAATGCTAGGGGTAAAATTGTAATCTTGCCTGCGGCGAGGCATTTTGTGAAAATTAGGGTTTGTGAGGTTGTAAGGGTTTGAAGTTGAGGACTATTGACACGACGGTCAAACGGCTAGACCTAATTCCTTCGGCAGTGTGTGTGCAATGTGACAGAAATACTGATGAAGGTGTGAGATAATTGAATTGCAAGCAGGGAATAAAACAGAAGTTAAAGCCATGCAAACAGAAATTTAAAGGCAGAAATTTAAAGCGCGATTATTAGATTCGCGAGGTTACATATGAGGAACAGTTACAATATGATAATGAACTTTGAGTGAGAAAATAAGATGACATAAGTAATAGTAAACGTAATGAACTGCAAAATGAACAAACGATGTTAGCGGGCATAGTTAGGCAGCAATGAGTTACGAGAAGATGCAAATTTGAGATTTCATTATTGTTTTATTTAAAATCTTAAATAATTTAATGTTAGCTTGCAAAAAAAAAGTTTAATTTACAAATGTTTTACTCTAAAGTTTTATTTTTTATATTTTTAAGAAAAGTTTTTCTGATTTTGTTTTAAAAAAAAGAGTTTTATTTATTTTTATTATTTACATAAAATGTTTTTTATTTATTTTAAAAACAATTTTGAATTATAAAATAAAATGTTAAGAAACAGTTTTAAAAACATAAAAAAAATAACAAAATAAAAAATAAAGAAAAAATAAATAAAGGGGAGGGGGTTGGGCCGGTCATCACACCCGGACCCAACCCGGTTGATGGTTAAACAAAAGAAAACATTTAGGGTTCTGGGAACCCTAATGTTTCGCGGCGCCGTTTACATCTTCTTCTCCTCTCTCGTCTTTCCTCTCTTCCGTTCACCATAATCTTCTTCGTTTTTCGCTTTTCTGCAAATAAAAAAACAAACATGCAAGATGAAAAGATGGATGATTTACGTTTTGTTCTTGGATCGCGAACGATGATGACGGTATTCTTATGGCCAATGATGTTTCAAACTGAGGCTGGATGATTTGATTGCCCGCCGTTCGCAATGAACGGCGACGGCGGTCTCTGATCGCACTCGCGGTAGTTCTTTTGTGACCGAAGATTGATGATTCACGGTACTTTTTCTTCGTGCGATCAACGGCCAATGACGAAGAAATTCTGAGGTCGTGGCGTCGGATTGTTGCTCTGGCGATTCACGTGATTTCGTCCGTTAGGGTTTGTACGCGATTTCCTCCTTCGTTAGGGTTTCGCTCGTGATCTCTTTCTCGTGGCCACCAGTTAGGGTTTGTACGCGATTCGTCGTGCCTCTTTCTCTGAGGTGAGATCGTTCCTTTATACTTCTCTTTTTGGGCCTTTAATCCGTGATGGATTTGCGTTATTATTTCACTTTCATGCGATTTGATTTTACCTGGATTTGATTTTGTCTGATTTGTTTGATCTTTCAGATATTGATTGGATTCCAATGGGATACTTTCTGATACGAATCTGATACTGACTCAAAACTTTCCATTCTGTTGACAGATATGATTTAGATTTCATTCTGATATCTGATTGATCTTTGTTAGGATCTGATTGAAACATTTTTTTTCTGATTTGGAATTGATATCAAATCAAAATCTCTCTCTATTATTCTTCTGATATGGTTTGCCTTCAGGTTGGATTGATTGATATCTGATATTGGTTCACAGAACTCCTTGATGGATTGTTTTTCTGTTTGATATTTTTGATCTTGAACTGATTCGTTTTTTTTGATGCAGCTCAGATTCTTTTCCTCTTCTTCTTTCAGGACTGATACTTCAGCTTCGGTTGCGTCAAACACCGGGAAAGGTATACGGCGATGATGTTCATCTGAGCCGTGACAACTGATACTCTTTGATGACGCTGCGATTGCCTATGATGATCTTCGCTTGTGGTTTATCATTTGTTGCGATTTCTGGCTTTTTGCACTTGTTTGATCTCAGAGCTGCTGCTAGCATTGTAGCTTATCTGTTTTGATCTTGAACCAGTTTTGATGACCTGATATTCAGACTGTTGTTGCTCTGATGAGCCAACCCCTTTGGTGCTGTTTGCATTTCTGTTGGATTGTCCCTGCCTGTTTCTGTTTTTTCGAACATGAAGCTTGATCTTCCTGTGATGTTTATGAATTCTTTTGAGGCAGTTTTGATTCAGTTTGGTGTTGTTGGTGTGTGGTTCTCTTCAGAACACAAACTCGGTTTCTTTGAACTAATATCCCTTTCTTTTCGTTGTTTCAGGGCTGGGGCGTTTGGATTCACAAACTGATTATGCTGCTGGCTGTTGTTGTCTGATGACAGGGGCTGTGATGTTGTTCTTCAACTGAGCCTATATGTTGGTAATTTATTTTTCCAATGTGCTTGCACATTTGGTCTATCTTGCTTTCTGTCATGGTTTTGTGAACTGACCTGCTCTTTTGCCTTATTTTTGTATGCTGTTGTGCAATGATGTTTGAGCCGAGGGCTTTGATGCAGCGTATGATGCTGTTTTGATTTGCCTTCTATTTTCCTGATACTTTGTTGAGGCCATTCAAAGTCTGTTCTGTTTAGGCTTGGTTTTTGTGACATCACCTATATGGTTCAGCATTGATATTGCTCATGAATTGTTTAGGTTTTGAGTTCCGAATTCTGAATCTGATATTGATGCGTTTGTGGCTTTTCAGGTGTTGGAAATTTCGGAACCAAAGCGACTCAGACCTGTCGGCATCCGGGTCTGAGTCCAAACTTGCCTATGTTGCCTTATTCTCGTATCAGTTTGGAAATCCAATTGCGGCAAAACGAATCAGTCCCGCTTCTTTTATTACTTCTGTCTCTCGGATGTTATCTTCTTCTTCTTTTGCATGGCCGCCGATTTGTCTTCTTCATCTCTTTTTCCTGAAAAACATGAAAAGCAACACAAAAATTGTAATTATATTTTTTGATCCTTACGGAATGATGATGGCCGATGATGCTTTGTCCTGAGGCTAGAGGATTTTTTACGGGGTTTGCTTGGATTTTACGAAAAAGTTCCCCCTTCTTGTTATGATTTTCGTCCCTTTTATACTTGATTTTTAAATCTTTTTTAATCTCAGATTTAATTTGAATATCTCAATCTTTTTCGATCTCGGATTTGATTTGAGTAGATTCTTATGATGATTTCAGATTTGATTCAATGATGGTGATGCTGATTTTCTTATGATGATGATATGATCTGATTGATTTGATCTGGAATTCATTGGGATTGGATTTGATTAAAAAATGTTGGGATTTAAATTTAAAAATGTTAGCAAAGAAAATAAGAGTTTCAAGTTAAATAAAAATTAGAGTTTTAAGTTTAAAAAAATGAGTTAGAATTTTAAAATGAAAAATATATTTGAATGTTGATTTAAAAAAGTGTTAGAATTATTTTAAAAACGGTTGGAATTTCATTTTAAAAGGAATTTAGAATTTAAAAAAGAAAAGAAAAAGAAAAGGGCGTTAGAATTTAATTTTAAAAAGAATTTAGAATTTTAATTTGAAAAATAAAGGTGTCAAAAAAAGATTTAGATTTAATTTTAAAAAAAAAGGATAGATTTAATTTATAAAAAAAGGTTAGATTTAATTTTTAAAATAGTTAGAAAAAAAGATTTAATTTTAAAAAGAAGTTAAAGAAAAAAAGATTTAATTTTTAAAAAAGTTAGAAAAAAAAAGATTTAACTTTAAAAAGGAGTTAGAAAAAAAAGATTTAACTTTAAAAAGGAGTTAGAAAAAAAGATTTAATTTTTTTAAAAAAGTTAGAAATAGGATTTATCTTTTAAAAAAAAGTTAGAAAAAAGATTTAATTTTAAAAAGGTAATAGAATCTGATTAAAAAAATGTGTTAGAAATTAATTAAAAAAGGTTATAAAAAAATTTACTCTTAAAGAAAAGAAAAAAAAGTTAAATTTTAATCTAAATCCTAAAAGTTAGTAAGAAGAGTTTAAAATGATTTAAATAAATAAACTAAATAGAAAAAAAAAGTTAATAAAAAATATTAGTAAAGTTATAAAAAAAAATTTAATTAAATTATTATTAGTTAAAAAAACAAGATTTAAAAAAAAGGTTAATTTATTAAGTTAATCAGAATTTAAAATAAAAATAAAAAAGAAAGGGTAAAATTTGGGGTATTACACCTATATTGTGTCCCATGTTGTGTCTTTGTTTCCAAGGATATTACAAGACTACAAGCACCTCCTTGCATGTTTTCTGGTTTTCTTATCTGTATATCTTTGCGTGCATGTTTATTATCACTAACAAATGTGTGCAGGTTTAGTTCGCTTTAAGGACGCCTCTAAGGGTTCCTTTTTATGAACAGATCCCCTCAAATCAAGGCTCTGGCCCCTTTTAAGTTTTTCTTCTCTTTATCAAAGAAAGTTTGTCAAGACAGGGTTCATACAGGACTTAAAATCACAGGCTCATGGTATTTGAGACATTCGTACTGCAAGATAACTTGGGTTCGAGACTTAAAGATCATTCATTTTCGACGTTGCAATTTAAGCAAGTGGCGTTATGGTGGAAAGCTTTACTTTGACTTTAATTGGTATTTTTCATGTGGATTATTTTGAGTTTCAAGACTTTTTGTTCTCCAACAACTTGGTTTAATTCGATTGGTTTAAAGTTGCTTAACTAGAGATTCCTCAATTTGCAAGTTCAATCTTTGTGAGATATATGAATTCAAGTCAAGACCAAGTAAACGGTTCTCCATCACAAGATTAAGACGTACTAGTTCATTACAATGCCATTTCTATTTGATAAGGAAGTTACAAGAGCACCTCTTTTAATAATTCAAGATTCTAAGATGTGCCCATCTCCAAACCATTAAAAGGAATTATAGCAAGGTGTACAAGACTTGCAGCAAAGCAACTAATTCAAGAGTTCAATTTATTTCTATGGCTTAAGTCCTTGTGATCCAATTGGAGTTTCATTTCACGAGGGAGTTTGGTCATAAAAGTCATTTTGTTTACAAATGAGTTAAAAAAAAATCTCTACAGAGGTTTCTACGCAAGCCTCTAAGTTACGGAGCTCACGGCAGAAGCTCGTAACAGGTGTGCAGCATTGCCTAAACCTGCCATAACCTGTTACGCGAATATCCAATATGCGGGAAGAAATTCAGAACACCAGCTCCACTTCCTCAATCTCTAAGCGGTGACTTGACAGACCGTATATACTGCTGTGCCGTGACCGCACGTTGACGCCTCACCATTCGAGACTATGGTCAGCACGACAATCCATGAGCCTGCTACAAAACAACAGCACCTGCAAACAAAACTGGTAATCCGAACACCATTAAAGAAATAAGTCAAGACAAGGATTCTAAGACAGCAGTAAAACCACAACGTTTGGAAAACAACCTTTAGTATGTATGGTTCATGTCGTCGCATCTGGTACCTGGACGTAATTACTACGGAGGTTAGATTTGTCTGGGCGACCAAACCAAAAGATTAACAGGAACAGATAGCAATACAAGCCTAAGGGATTACCGCAACTGCAATAGCTTAGCAGTAGTAGCATCAATAGAACGAGTTAACCGGCGAGGCCCACGCGGACAGGGACTTGCTCAAACTCACTTACATCTGCAGTAATACCATTACACGATCAATTTTGTCAACACATAGAAATCAAGCTCTGTTTACAAGAATGGGACACCAGTTTTGAAAGGAAAATAACAATACCAATGCAGCCTGGCCTCATTATTGGCATGCTATACCTCAAAGGCGTGTGAAGCCCACACGGCGGGAACGCTAAACGCATGTAACCATCAGGCCAACAATTGAACCAACGTTTCATCATCCGCGAGCATCATCAAAATAAAAACCTGCATTTGACCTGCAATGTGAAACAAGCACCAAAATAGACATATTAAGTGCTCAGAGGTACATGGATTTGAAACCCCACAGCTATTGGCCACGATGACATAGATTACACTATTGGATATGTTAGATTGGATTACCACAGAGGAGTCTCAACCAATTGCGGAGAGACGTAAATATTTGAGGTCGTCACTTAGACTAACTACGGGCTCCGTGTTGGTACTCGATACGTTTTGTTGGATTGTTGAATTCCCTTCCGCAAATGCATTCTCGCGGCGATGATTTTTAAGTTATCAGCTTCGTCAAAGGCATTAGAGCACTTCCACCGTTACCACCGGGTGAACGCGAGACTACTATGGTGTTCGAGTTATCTTACGGCATTTACCTACATTTGAACAAATAACAGAGATTCAGTGACTGCAATATTAGAGGGTAGACAATATCAGAAGACATCTGCATACCAGCAACTAAGACGATCAATACAACAACCTTGCTCCATACCTCACCGTTCCGCGAGTTCCCTGTGTCTCTCCCGTTTTCACCTACAGAATAAGATAGGTTAGTGAAGTTATCAGCTTAGTACAGTACTTTCTACCGAATAAAGAACGAAAGGAGACTACAACCTAGCAGAAGTCGTGGCCATGCTAATCCTCTTTCCTGATTTAAAGCCAGCCAACATCATCTCTGTTGAACATGATAATAAAGCACCTTTGTGCCACCGACATATCTCGCACACGAAGTAGACATTGTCCCTTGTTATGATGAACAAATCCTTCCAACTGAAACATGTTAGCACCCATCACTTATGGAGTTTGGATACAAGAACAGGAAGAAAAGTTGATGTCATATCGTCATCAAGCAATCTCTAAACTAGCAAGCCTTGGAGTTCTTCATGGAACCGCACGCACATCTGAACAAAAAACCGTGAAGTTAGCAAGACAGCACAACATACAAAAAGTATACGATGTATCAGGACTGTCATCATTATAAAACACTCCAAAAATCATGATTGCACGTGCAGATTGGAACAAATCAAAACAATCAGGCAATGCTTGAATTAAGATGTCATCATCATCGAAAAAACATGTACGAATTTTCCATTCCAAAACAAGAACCCGACGTGATTGGGTTTAAAACAGAAGGTTCAAAGTATGTTTTGAAAGGCATTAAACAAAATCAAACATGTCAGAATAAGTTTGGAAAGGTTTCAATTTAGATTCCAAAAGGTTCAAACAAGATAAGCCGAAAAAGGAAAACAAGATTTTGGTGATTAATTCAAAATCAAGGGTTGGTCTCAGTTGGACCTATAAATAACCAGAGCATATTCAAAAGAAAGACAGAGAAAAAAACCTATCGATAACAACGCAAAAAAAATTCCCAGCCATCCCCAAATTCACAAAGTAGAAGAATCCACGACATTCACAAATAGAACCTCAGAAAATCCTAAATTCGAGAACCCTAAGAAAAATGGTTTGATAAAAAGGACAAGGCATAAGGGTTTACCTTTTCCGCGAAACCCTCAGACAAACTTCATCGTAACCACCCTCACGAATCACAAGCCCAAATCGCCTCCAGATTCGCACCCAGACCTTCAATACCACGCTGTCGCGAACTTCCTTCCACTCGCCGCTCAACCACCATTGGAGGACCTGCGAAAACCCATTGTTCAAATGTGAGATGCTTCGGCTAACACTTTATGATTATTTTTTTTGTGTAGGAAAGGAAGGTGAGGCCGTGATGAGCAAAGAAGAATCGGCGAACGAAGAAGTCGCAGAAGGCCGGAGAGAGTAAGAAGCGAAGAAGAACGGCGAAGATCGTGGTTTGAGAGGGAGAGAGAATCGCTATGGAGAGGGAAAGGGGGCTTCCGATTTAGGGATTAATTTTCTGTTCCCTGTGTTTTTTTTTTCGTTTTATGTAACAATCATATGTAACGCACACACACACTTATGGTACACCCTCGCACACACTGCCCTCTGATCTCCAACGGATCAGATCAGACGATCCATAAGCGCGCGACCACCATAATCCTATACTTGCGCCACACCTAATCCGTCGTCCCCTTAAACCTCTAATTAACTCTCCGGTTAATCCTTCAAGCTAATAATTAAATGACCCTAATTTAATTAATTGACCCTTAGCCCCTTTAAACCAACTTTTTAGGAACTTTCATTTAACCGTAATCAATCTTGTACAAATTAAGATAAGGACCTCTTAATCTAGTAACTTTTTTTTAATAAACCATTTAATCATTTTTATTTAGATTTTTTATAAAAAAAATTAATAAACCTTTTATAATTAAATAATCTCCTTAAATCTTTTTATCTCATTAATTCATTAAATAATATGATAATTATTCAAAACTCATTTTCCTAAACAACTTGCAATTAAAAACTAATAATAATAACAACCTTTTTATAATAACTCAAATAAATAAAAACATTTTATATAATAAGGAAATCATTCTCATAATAGCTTATATGCACTCATAATAAACACCCCCCTTTATTAACTTTCTTTTAATAATAACTAAATCAATTTACTTAATAAGTTTTTTTATTCAAAATCATTTCTACCTAAATCACTTGATTAATTCAAATTTTTACTAAATAAAAAAACCCTCTCACCTTATTTTATTTGAAACACCCATTTATTTTTAATTAATACACACCTAAAACTTTTTATTAATACTAATATAATTAATATAACTTTATAAAATCAATTTCACCAAGAATTCGTTTTCTTACAAATCAACTCAAAATAAATTAATATAACTTTTATTCGAAAATCCAATACAACATTTTTCTTAAAATTGATCTCACTCAAATCAACCCAACCTTTTCTTTATAAAGTCAATCTCATCTAAGATCAAACCAACACTTTCTTATAATTCACCTAAAAATTAAATTAACTTTCTCATCAAAATAATACAACTCTCCTATTAATCAATTCAACCTCACGCTCAAAATCAACTTAATCAATCAACTTCGTAAAACTCAATCTAACCGTGCACCCCACGACACTTTCACTCTCACACACTTCAGCGCTTTCATGCGTTTGTGTATGGTTTACTTTATCCGCAATTTATTCTTCAGCATTTATATTATCGCAATTTATCATTCTCGCAATTGCATCCGTCCAAAGGAAGAATCTGCGCATGATCCCAACAATCGTGCGTATGCATTCACATTTGCATCATTCTCCCCTTTGATCCTTGATCCCATTCAAGTCGATCTTCTTAAGTTAGATCCTACCCTATAGGAAGGACCTTATCTTTTACAACATAGGAAAACAAATTCAAACAACACAATACAAACAATATTCAAACACATTAGAGAAAGATGCCAAATCATCTTAAGCGAGATAGAATCTCCACCCCACATCAATTACAGTCAATACCGTAAGAATTTTGCCTTAAGAGAGATAAAGGCGTACTCGTCAAACAATCCGAGTACTTGAGCCCTTTTCTTAAGACGATGCAAAGACTATTTTCCTACAACTTGTGGCGGTTATATCTCCCTTAAAATGACAACACGTCTCTTCTCATAAAATCAATCAACTACCCTAAACCCGTAGGAACTTTGACCACAGTCAAAGAACTCCTTAAACCCTTTAGGGGAACTACAAATACTCTGATTCCACTCCCGTAAGGATATGTAGGCATAAGATGCGACATTTTATCGAGTATACTTAGAAATAAACCCCTAGGTCTTTAAACCCTTAAGCAGATAAACACTTAGCAATAAACAACATAAAACAAGAGGTTCCTGTAGAGTACTACAGAAACTTAAGATGCTAGTACCTTCCCTAAGTTTAACCAACCCCCGAACCTAAACTCTCTAGCCTGCATTTGCATTGCATTGTGGGAATTTCGATCTTTATCCCTTCCTTTGGACAAATCAAAGTTCGGTTGCAAAATGAATTAAAGATTCAGACTAATCAATAGTTTGGTATCCGATTTTCACGGCGACAACCTTACTAGGGATAAAGAACACTTGATTATGATCAAGTTTCAAAGGGGAACAAACATAACAATGCTTGTGTAGAGTTTAACAAAACTCTCTAATCTAAGTTAAACACTCGAGAAAAGGGAGTAAGTAATCATCACCATGATTCTTACATAGAGTTAACAAACTTTATCTACTTCTATGTTGCAAGACCAATTGGTTATAACTAAAAGGAAGGAGGGGGTTGTGCTCGTTGTCGCTACTGCGAAAATCGGCGCCGGCTGAACAGAAGAGTCGCCACCGTGCGTTATTTATCCCAACAGAGGGAAAGGAAACGCTCGAAGTAAACCTACCGCAAATACGGGAAAGGAATGGTCATCGCAACCAAATCCTGGATTCGGGAGTCGGTTACGCAAGGGGAAGGTATTAGCACCCCTCACGTCCGTCGTACTCGACGGGATCCACGCTTGTTTTCTGGTACGGATTGTTATTCTATCTATTCTACAGGTATGGGGTTAAAAGAAAATAAAATGACTCGGCAAAGTATCGCACTTTATGCCTATGTATTCCCGTCCGGAACGAGAAATCAGAGTCAACGTAGTTCGCCTACCTACGGGAAAGGAGGGGAAGGTTGCTCGCTAGGATATCGCATCCTATGCCTACGTACTTTCATACGGCATGAAAGATCAGAGCAAACGTAGTTCGGGCTACGTACGACACAAGTCTGTTTTGATTGCTTTTATCTCCTTCTGAAAAAGGGTTTTTCTGCTTAACAGTTCAAGCGGACAAAAATGACGTTTTGATGAGTTCACATTCTTTTACGGAAGAAGTGTCTTTTATTGTGTTTGAAAGATTTATTGTGTTTTTCTGTTTGTTTTGAGAAAGAAAAGACAGAACTCTACCTATGGTTGAAAAGGGGATCAAACTAACCTAGTGTTATCATGCATGGGTTAAGACCTAATGTCTATCATGTTCCTCTCTTGCGCAGAGAGAAACAGAGATCCTAAGGGATAAACGGAAACAGAAACAATAGCATATATACAGTAAAGCAGTAAAATGCATGGATGCAACAATACAAGCGAGGCAAGGGAGTCCCACTCAACCTCGAACCTAGAAAACAACAGGCAAAAGCGAACAAAATTTGCTTTCAACCTAACAGGTTAAATGTCAAACAATACAGTCAGGGAAATTCAAACAATACATCAAAAATTATAAACAGCAAAAATAATCTTCAACAACAGTCTTCATCAACATCTGTCTTCAAGTCACCTTCAACCATCTACAGGCTTCAAGCAAGCATCAGTCTTCATCTTCACATCCTTTAAGCAAGGTCTCTATCTTCGATCTTTCAGGGCTTTTCTTCAAGTCTCGCTCTCCAAGATGAGGAACCATCAAAAGAATGAATTGGGATGTTAAACAGTTAGTTGACCACCAAAGGTGGCAAATAGACTGTTAACAACATGTAGAATGTTTCTCTCAAGAGTTCTATCTCTTAGACACTGTCACCAAGCCTTCCAAAGGAAGGGGGTGAGTGTCCTAGAGAGACTCTGCATCATAGAGAGGGATGGAGGCAAACAAGACCTTCCATGTTTGTGAATGAAGTTGCTATTCTAGAGCTCTACCTAGCTCCTAGTTCCTATAACCTTCATCTGCTACAAGCAGACTGCCATCTTCATCAACTCTTGAACTGGGTCTTCATTCCTTTTGTCTTCAATGGCTTCATCAACAAAGTCTTCAGCTCAAACCCAAACCCCAAGCAGGCCCAATACCCCACACAGTCAAACAGTAACCCTAGAAAGAGCACACCACACAATCAATCAATTACAAGAATATACTAATAGCAATAATAGAATAGGGGATTTCCTAGCATTTTTCTAAGGGATCTATCACTTACCCATAATACCCCTATATTCCCATCTCCTAATTTGTCCTAAAAAAACCCAAAAAGAAACTTGTTTTGTTATACCTATATTATATTCACAACCTTAATTGATTATCCTAATAGTTTCTAACTAAACTACCTAAAAAATTGGTATAAAAATCAGGGGGGCACCTAATATCCATATCTAGTTATACTAAAAAGAATGGGATGAAAATCCTAAAGGAAACTCCTAAACTAAATTCAACAAATAGTAGTACAAACCAAAAGAATTAAAAAAAGCTATTAAATGTAAAAATATGCAAAAAATATGAAAATGAAATAAAATGACAATTTTATGTTTTTATATTTTTCTAGACAAAACAATGGAAAATGGGAAAAAAAGTCTCATTAAAAAATATGCATTTTTCAATTTGTTATGAATTTTTGAAGTTTAATAAAATTTGGAGTAAAATTTAATATGGAAATGAATGAGGGGTATGAAAAGCAGTAAAATGCAGTTAAAAATGAA
Organism: Lathyrus sativus; assembly: GCA_963859935.3. Taxonomy (NCBI): domain Eukaryota; kingdom Viridiplantae; phylum Streptophyta; class Magnoliopsida; order Fabales; family Fabaceae; genus Lathyrus; species Lathyrus sativus. The sequence goes on along the minus strand of OZ012740.1, from coordinate 487,027,735 downwards.
CTGGGCCCAGAACATGGGGGTGCTGGGAGTAAGGCGCCCCAGCCCAATGATTATTCAGAAAAATCATGAAAAAACTAAAGAAAAAGAAAAAACTGTGGTGCAAAAAGCAAGAAATCATAGTTCAAAATCAATTGGGCTTGGAATGTGGGGTGTGGAGAGCATTTCGTGTGAGCCCATGAAGACTCACTAATTAAAACGCAGCACTTTGATGATGCAGCCCCCTCCATTTTTCTTGCGCGATCTGGACCGTTGGATGGTCCCTTGGTCAAATGGTCTTGCGCGAATCAATGGCCCATGCATTGTCTTCTCCAAATTGATGTTAGGGTTTTATAAACTTCCATGAAAATAAACTCCATGCACCAACTTCATCTTCTTTGTTCTCTCTCAATACTCCATCAAATTACATGATCCAAGAACCAAACTTGGCTAGAATTTAACGTAGAATACAACCATGCCCTTGAATTCCATTGAAACAAACTACATCATGCAAACCGAACCTTACAACTCCATGAATCCAAATTTTCTTCAGTTTTTTGACCATCACAAAACTCAACAATCTTTATATATAATTAATCCCTATGCCATGCTGATTAAAACCAACCAAAATTCGTGCATTATCATCCATTAAATCATGTGTTCTACCTCCATCAAGAATCAACCTCCATTAATGAAACCTCACTAATTGGTCTTAAACTCAACCAAATGAATCACCTAATGGTCTCTAATGGTTTCACAACAAGAACTAATCCTATCCATGCCTAAATCAAAGGGTGGAAGTGGTTTTGCTTACCTTGACCCTAGCAATGGTAGGTGTTGGAAAGCTTCGAACCAGGCCTTGTAGATCTTCAATAATGGTCCCTAGGTGATGAATAATACTCTTCTTGCACAAGATTTGATGGAGATGGCTTGTATCTTCAGATCCAATCCCTTTTGCTCTCTTGCAACTTCACTTGAAAAGCTCCAATTCTTCAACAATGGAGGCTCACTCTAGCATGAACATGTTCATGGAGGTTTGTAGTGATGATTTGTGGAAAGAAATGGAAGGGTAATGAAGAGAAAAATGAAGTTTCAATTCAATTTGCAAATGGAGAATTTTTGGTTCAAACTCTTTTCTCTACCACCATTAACATCAACAATCACCAACCTTTCACCAATGGAGAATGCAATCAATATATAGACTGATTTAGAAGGGTCTAGAATCATCTAGATCAATCTAGTAGCAACTTGAACTTTCATGAAGATATTTTGCATTTCACTTCCCACCACATGAGATATCATGACAAAATCCTTACAACTTGAGTAATTCACTTGATTTTCTCCTTAAGTGGTATTTTGGACAAGATACAAAGCTTAAACACCTTGTTTATGAAGCTTTTCTTTGTTTTGGTTTGGTATGCCATTATGCAAGTAAGACTTTTACAAAGCAACCCCAAGATTTAAGCCTCAAATCAAAATTGTGGCTGAACCAATGTTCTTAAAATGTCCTTGGGAGTCAAAATGATCTATCATATGCCATGGTTTGGATTTGGAACTTGGATTTTAGGATTTTCCATTTCACTTGAATTAACTTATACCCCATTTTTAGGCCATTTTTATCACTTTTTGCTATGAGCCTTTCCAACATCTCATGACCACCCTACTAGCCTTAAAACATCATTCTAAGCAACTTTGATGTTGAAGGTTTTTCCATTTGAAGCTTGGAAGTAGGAGATATGGCCATATGCTTGAAATGACCTATAACTGCCAAATGACCAAAATGCCCTTTGCTTGCCAAAGTCATAAGTAGAGTTCCACAAATCATATGAAGGAATACTATACCTTTATAGAAAGCTAAGATCATTAGGAACAACTTTCATGTTGACCAGAAATCCATTTGAAAGCTCCTTGAGGGGTAAACGTTGCTTGGAAGTCAAGTAACTTTCACAGACAAATTTCAGATGCCTCTGACGACATGTAACTTGCAAGGACCATAACTTGAGTTCTATAAATCTCCTTGATGTCTTCCACAACTCAAATTAAAGGTATTGAGATAATATACAAGTTTCATGTTGGCCAAGGATCCATTTGAGACTTGAATTTTGAATTATCTTGCTTGGAAGTTTGACCTAAATTAGGGGATTTTACACAGAAACCCTAATTTAGAAACTCCTCTTCTTCTTGATTTCTCTTGATTTCTCCTTGGCACAACACCACATCCATATATACATGTCAAATGATTAACTCCACATCTTTCAAATAGACCTTGATGACCTTCAACCAAGCATTTGACCTAGGGTTGACCCAGATGAAACCCTAGTTGACTGTCTTCAACCGCAGCTCTTGTAACCATGCCAATGACTTGTCTCAATTTCAAAATGACCCTCTAGGTCCTCCATGATGTCTATATACCCTCCATGCTCAATTCACAGCTCACAACTTCTTTGATGATCTTCAAATACCCTCAAGATAGGAGATAGATCCACTGCTTGATCCACTGACTTCTTAGATTTCAATTTCTTTCTGATGACTTGGCTAAGATTGAATTTGAATAAGAACCTCTTGATATTCCCATAGGGATAAGAATTGCATTTGGTCCCTTGTTGGATGGCTTGCCCATGCTATGCTATGCAGATGAATGAATTATGTACATGACTTTTTATGCAAATGACAATGCAATTGAAACATAAACCAGGTGAAGTAGGTTGAGCAAATTTTAGGGTGCAACAACTGCCCCTATTCAAGCGACTTAGACCCGACTGGGTGAAACGCCCGGAGCCTTCAGACATTCGAGGTACAAGACGATTGAATACTAAGAACCCGGAAATTTGCCAACCGCAGAAATAAACTGCACCACAGTTTGGGGAACGACATCCACCAACTGAATCTGGTTGTTACGGCAACAACTGATCCGACGTCTGATAATTCTGATTTCAACTTCAACCACCTATGTAACGCCACAGGTACTGAACACTTTTCGCAAAACACCTCTGTCCACAACTGGACTAACCTTATCAACACAAGAAGAGAGACAAATTCGTCAACACGAATAGAGATTCTGTTGTCACAGGAGTAACCTTGTCCACATCTGGACCCAAATTTCGCCAAATCACGAATACACACAAATCTGTCCACGTCAGGACTCACATCACGGAAAAATCACGGCGCTTTCGCTGGGGAAACATTTCTGTCTAATCACAGGAAACTCCATCCGTCTATCCATACGGGAAAACCATCTGTCTAAACACAGGAAACTCCATCCGCCTATCCATACGGGAAAATCATCTGCCTAAACACAGGAAACTTCATCCGCCTATCCATACGGGAAAATCATCTGCCTAAACACAAGAAACTTCATCCGCCTATCCATACGGGAAAATCATCTGCCTAAACACAGGAAACTTCATCCGCCTATCCATACGGGAAAATCATCTGCCTAAACACAGGAAACTTCATCCGCCTATTCATACGGGAAAATCATCTGCCTAAACACAGGAAACTTCATCCGCCTATTCATACGGGAACATCATCTGCCTAAACACAGTAAACTTCATCCGCCTATCCATACGGGAAAATCATCTGCCTAAACACAAGAAACTTCATCCGCCTATTCATACGGGAACATCATCTGCCTAAACCCAGGAAACTTCATCCGCCTATTCATACGGGAAAATCATCTGGCGACACACAGGAAATTTTATCCGCCTATCCATACGGGAAAATCATCTTCCTAAACACAGGAAACTTCATCCGCCTATCCATACGGGAAAATCATCTGCCTAAACAAAGGGAATTTCATCCGCCTATCCATACGGGAAAATCATCTAGCGACACACAGGAAATTTCATCCGCCTATTCATACGGGAAAATCATCTGGCGACACACAGGAAATTTCATCTGCCTATCCATACGGGAAAATCATCTGCCTAAACACAGGAAACTTCATCCGCCTATTCATACGGGAACATCATCTGCCTAAACACAGGAAACTTCATCCGCCTTGCTACGGGTAATACTCTGTCGAATACAGGAAAATATCTCCGTCTTTGCTACGGGTAATACTCTGTCGAATACAGGAAAATATCTCCGCCTTTGCTACGGGTAATATTCTGTCAAATACAAGAAAATATCTCCGCCTTTGCTACGGGTAAACACTCTGCCAAATACAGGAAAATAACTCTGCCTTTTGCTACGGGTAATACTCTGTCGAATACAGGAAAATATCTCCGCCTTTGCTACGGGTAATATTCTGTCAAATACAAGAAAATATCTCCGCCTTTGCTACGGGTAAACACTCTGCCAAATACAGGAAAATAACTCCGCCTTTGCTACGGGTAATACTTTGTCGAATACAGGAAAATATCTCCGCCTTTACTACGGGTAAATACTCTGTCAAACACAGGAAAATAACTCTGTCACTGCTACGGGTAATACTCTGCCAAATACAGGAAAATAACTCCGCCTTTGCTACGGGAAAACACTCTGCCGAATACAGGAAAATAACTCCGCCTTTGCTACGGGTAGATACTCTGGTACAGCTTTTCTGCCTATCTTTGCAGCAGCTAGCTCCATCAATCACATGGGTAACACAATATGAGTCTAGTCTTCCAATTTTCAGTGCTGACATGGCAGAAAATCTGAGAAGGCTTCTACTGGGGATTTTCTGAATCCACACCGCCAGACACCTATTTTAACATAGGCGGCAACTTCCAAAAATCGATTCACGAAATCTTTTGATGCTGTCACAACAACAACCTTGAAGAAATACTCCGCTGGAGGGGTAAGAGAAACTTAAACAAGCAACTCTGTGGGGAATAATGCCAAAACTGACATTATCATTGAATGTCTCACGCCGATATCTTGAATGTTTGGTAATTAATTTGAGCAAGAGCTCTCTCCACCTGCATGGGAAACAATACTTGAAAACAAATGGTTAACCAACCTGGTTTATGTTTCAGAATGCATATGTTTGACAATGGCGTAATGCTCCATTCGACATGGAAATGCTACGCGTTTTTTATTTGGTGGATGCAAGTATGACACTATATGCCGATGCAAATGCAGACTCGAACTGCTGGGATACAGAAACCGCTTCAGCAAAATAAATGCTGAAGACAACGCCAACTCCGCTGGGGGTAACCAGGTGCCACAGAATTATTCCAGCAAAATAAATGCTGGAAAAGTGAAGCCCGCTTCGCTGAAGAATAACTGAATGCGCCAATCATGATTGGACTTCTGTCAGGGACAACTTACTCGTGCCAATGAAAGTTGGACTTTTGCTGGGGAGTGAACGGGTATCACACGGTATTCCGGCAGAATAAATGCCAGGACACACAACCAACTCTGTCGGGAAGAGTTTTAACCTTCGAGTTCCACTGGGAGGAAAAAGAACACTTGCTGAAAAGAGAGAACTCCGCTGGGGACGAAACGAATCTCTTGGGGAAACTCAACTGACTCCGCTGGGGGAGAGTAAATGACCCTACTGGGAAGGGTAGACTGTCTAAGTACAACTCACGAGTTGGAAATATTAATCTTCTGAGGCTAAACCACTCTGCTCGGGATGGGGGATCCTTTTGGGGGACACCACACTGTCTGAATACAGCCTTTGATCTTGGAATCGTTAATTATGCTGAGAGTAAACAACCCTGCTGGAGAATGTCCTCCGGATAAGCTGCGACTAGATGGGGAATTTGATCCTTCTTTAGTAAGGGACATTGTTATCTCAGAAGCGCGACCTGCGTGGGGATCGAGTCTTTCCGTTACGAGCCTCTGGTCAGTACTGCAGTCTTTTGATCGTCCGCTTTCTCGGAACTCCGCTTCAGGGATACTAACATGCCCCAGTCTGGATTCTTGAATACTTCTTCTCGAAAGGAAATCCTAGTCAGGACTCTATCTTGAAATAGCTTGCCCCTGAATCTGCAACAATTTTGAAATGGACCCTACAGTCTTTGTATCCTGACGGCCAGACATGAACTGCCTCTACATCTCGAACCTCGAAGAGGTGTTTCAACAACATAACTTTCGTGCTTCTAGGGTGACCTGCCCTGGTCTCGCGATAATCTTTTGCCCCTGATCGACTGATTCGTGGAGCAGCGCCCATAGCCGCGAGAGATTTGCTAAATCTCGACCTAATTGCCCCAGATGAACTGATTCTCGAATGTACGACTTTACTGGGGATAAACGAACGTGCCAAGTAGGCTAGACTTCTGTACATCCGTGGTGGGTCATACACGCCTGATGCTGGACAATATCCGGTCTAAATTCACGGCTTCTAGTAGAAGGTCACGATTTCCCGCCATTCGTCTCAAACTTGAATATTGGCTGTATCGGCTCAAGTAGCTCTGAGTAACGCTGTTGTAGAAGAACAGTTCTTTTGCCTCTGTTATGCCCCGGCCTACAGGAACCTCAGTGGGATAGTCTGAAAATCTGTACCCTGACGGTTTAATATGAACTGCCCCAACATTCTGAACTTCCTCGAGATACTTCGAATCGAACATCTCTCGAATAAAGAATAATCCCTGCACTCTTGGGATGGCATGCCCCTGTCTGTAATAACTTTGCCTCAATCTGGTTCTCGGAAAAACTCACTCTGAACTGAAAGCACCTTGCTACAATACGACCTTGCGGTGGCTTACCCCGGTGTTTCCCTCAATTCAACAACTATCAGCATCGTGACTTGCCCCGGGATGAGCGTTGAGCGACTTAACCTGCCCTGATCAAACATAGCATTCTGGATAACTGCCCCTGATTGGCTCTCTAGAAGATTCGCTTCTGATCAACTACTTCTCAAGTAAACTGCCCCATAATCAACTGATGCTTCGGGACTTTTCCTCAGACTAATTGATTCTGAACTCACTGGAAGTCGATGCCCCTGATTCACAGGGTTCCACAATATACACCATTTTGATCTAGACCGCTGAATTATTCAGCCCCGCTTGATTATTCCCTGGTGGAATTTCCTTTATGTCAACTACTGACCTGCAAGTAAAATTGTTTAATCCCGAATGGTAATTTTAATGCAGTGTTCATGCAGATTTTGAAAAAATTTGTGCTGTCACTCATTTACGTGTCATGACTGTGAGTGACGAATGAACTAATAGTTCAAACGTAGTGCTTACGTGGTCATTGAAAAATACAACAAGGATATGATTAGCAAATCAAGAAGGAGTCGGGTTACTCAACCTTATCGTAATGCGCTTTCAGAATAAACCCTACCTCAATTAGGTCTTTTAAGGGTTGTATCGTGGTCGGGTTCACGGTTCGTGAAACAAAGGATATTTGGCTCAAGTTATGATTTATACCCACCCCTTCTACATGATGATCTCCGATCCTAAAGTTCAGTTAACTTGGCTCGAGCGCTCGCCTCTTCGAGAGGTATGTTGAATGGTGAGAACCATAGTTAAGGAAAACTCACAAGGTTTTCGGAGTAACAGTTACTCCTTTTCATTTTCGGTGTCTGTATCTACACGACTTTGTCCTTGTTCGAGGATTTTTCTTTTGATATCCTTTCTTTTTCGTTCTTTTGATTCCCTAATTTTTGCCTGGACTGACTCCTTTTGAGTTCTTTTCGATTTTTTCTTTTGAAGTCCAGCGGGATGCCCTAATTTTTGCCTAAGTATTAGCTTTCCAGCTTTTTCTTTTTCTTTTTACTTAGCGGGCTCTCTTATTTTTTTTTCTTGGAACACAGTCGTGTGACACTGATTGTCTTAGTTGCTTCGAAAAGATGGTAACTGTCTCACTCCTGGTTGGTGAGGTTTAACCATGGTGGTTGGCGAGATGCAACCTCTTGAGAGGTATAAACTGATTGGTCCTCGAAAGGCAACACTCCTCTGTAAGACTTGAATACTCGGTCAAGCTAACTGACAACTACCCTGCCCCGGGTTAAGATGTGAGGGTTTAAAAGTCCGAAAAACTTCTACTTCTTGGCTCGAAGTGGTTAACAAGGGACTAACTCCTTATATCTCCAGTGTTTGGGGATTTGAAACAATGCCTTGTACGTCATCGGCAAGGTTTTATCTGAAAGCATACGATCATCGGTTATGAGTATTCAGTTTCGTCATCCTCCCTCCAATCTTTGCTAATCACAGTGATAAAGTGGAGTAAATAAAATGCAATTGTCAATGCAATGCAATAAATGAGCGACAGCGACATGATTAATTCAGAAAAATGCATAGTCACTTTATTAATATCACCATTCGAAACAAACAATGTTTACAGCAAGTAGTAACTAACAGAAAAGAAACTACAAATGCAAATGATAAAAAGTCCGAGGACTGCCAATGCTGAGGGTGCCCTCCTGTCTGGACCACTGGATTCTTGAAAAGGACCCTCTGAATCTACGAGCTTAGACAGCTGAGAGGTTGGCATGAACGAACAAAACTCCTTCTGGAAAGGAAATGTACTCTTGGTCGATCAACTGTTGTACTTTTGCCTGAAAAGCTTTGCAATCTTCCGTCGAATGTCCGGGGGAGCCACCATGGTAATCACACTGAACGTGGGGATTGTACCCAGGAGGGTAAGGTTCTGGAACTGGCTTAAGAGCTTTAGGTTCCACCAAAGAACTCTGGATCAAAGATGGTAGCAGCTGGCTATACGACATAGGCACTGGGTGAGAAGGAGCTTTCCTTCGTTCCAAATTGTTACGAGGTCGATTCTGATTCTGACGCTGATTCTGATAACCTCGACCACGAGTTCGCTGATTAGCATGAGGAGCGACATAACGTTCCTGATAGGGTGCCCCAGGCACAGTGGTCTGTTCAGCGTAACAAGCCACAGGAGATACTGATCCAACAGATTTCACCACTCCATCTCGAGGATATCCAACATCTGACATGATTGCATTGATCACAACTCCTTCTTCATTCTGATAGTCATAAAGAGATTCATCTTCACTAGCCTGACTGTTTGACGTAACTCCAAGCATTCTTTCGAGGTACGGGCTCTCCAGGGAGTGTACAAACATGCTCATTAACTCTCGGTCTAGGAGCGGCGGCTTCACTCTGGCAGCAAATTCTCTCCATCTCTGAACATACTTCCTGAAAGGTTCATCGTTCCTTTGAGACAATTCTTGCAACTGCATGCGACTAGGAGCCTCATCAAGATTGTAGTCATACTGCTTCAGGAAAGCATCGGCTAAATCCGCCCATGATCGGATCTGATCACTCTCTAACTGCATATACCAACTCAGAGATGCCCCAGTTAGACTATCTTGAAAGCAGTGAATCATCAGCTTGTCGTTAGGCACGAACGAAGTCATTCTCCGGCAGAACATAAACAAATGTAGCTTCGGACAGCTATCCCCTTTGTACTTCTCGAAATTGGGCGCTTTGAACTTTAGAGGCAATACAAGACCTGGCACTAAACACATGCTCGCAGCATTCAGATCAAGAGTGTTCTTATTCACCAAGGCAGCAATCTGGTCTTCCAACGTCTGAAGTCTTCCCATATACTCAGCAGTCAGTGGGTTCTGAATATCAACCTGTGGAACAACTCTCGGAGGTGGCAAAATCCTTGGAGAATCTGGCGTAGAGAAAGTGAAATTGTGATACTCGGAGTCATTGAGAGAATATGAACCTCTGACAGGGGTTTGCACAGGCTGAGCAACATTGTTCATCTGAGCTCTTTGACCATTGTTATCTCTTCTACGCATAGCTGTGATGTCTTCCCTGATCTGACTCACCTGGTGTTTCAACAATTCGAACTCCGCCCGAGTAATAACCAAGTTCTGCTCTCCTGAAGCCATGATCTATCCCAATGCTAACTCAAGTCCAATGCGAATGTCGAGAAATCAACTGATGAAGCGGACAAAAACGGGTAAGCTCCCTGTTCCGGATGAGGATGAATATGCAAAATGAAATGCGAATGCAAACTGAAATGCAACAATGCAAAATGAACATACAAGGGACCAAGTGCCCCTGGCTGAGAAGAATCCACCATACTGGTCTTAGTCAGACCCATAACACTGCTTGAACCTGGTGTCAGCAAACCAAAACAATGCTCGAACCTGGTCTTCAACAGACCCTGTAAAGCTGCCTTCACCTATCACTGAATCTCAATCAAGAAAACCGGTAATCTGGAGGTCAAGTTACCTGCATGCCCCAACCCCTCTCACAGGTAGGTGTCCTAGCAACTGACAAAGGTATGGCATCCTATGCGGTCGTCGGCGTCACAGACTTTCAGGGTTGATGATACGATTCCCAGAAGGAGTGGCATCATCAAATCCTGAAGAGGCCTCACTTAGCCAACTTCCAATTGATCGGTTCCCGGAGTCGACAATTCAACTAACCAACAACCCCTTCGACCCAAAGGGTAGAAAAAGAAGCCAACCAGAAGAACCTCGTCCGAGTGTGGATTTTGTGGGACACTAATGCAAGCAAAGCCGGCACGCGCCCACTACTTTCCACTCTAATTCTAAATGCACTCAAGCCCAGGTCCGGCTTATCTCTCAATCATAGAACACCCGTCACAACCCAATACAACAATAATAACAATAATCAATAATATAGTGCTGGAAAGTAAATGACATAATGTAAATCCATACAAATTCCTCGACGGGAAAACAAGCGTTAGGATTGACTCGCTTAGGGGACGTTGGATCCCCAGCTGTCGCTACTGCGAAAATCGGCGCCGGCTGAACAGAAGAGTCGCCACCGTGCGTTATTTATCCCAACAGAGGGAAAGGAAACGCTCGAAGTAAACCTACCGCAAAGACGGGAAAGGAATGGTCATCGCAACCAAATCCTGGATTCGGGAGTCGGTTACGCAAGGGGAAGGTATTAGCACCCCTCACGTCCGTCGTACTCGACGGGATCCACGTTTGTTTTCTGGTATGGATTGTTATTCTATCTATTCTACAGGTCTGGGGTTAAAAGAAAATAAAATGACTCGGCAAAGTATCGCACTTTATGCCTACGTATTCCCGTCTGGAACGAGAAATCAGAGTCAACGTAGTTCGCCTACCTACGGGAAAGGAGGGGAAGGTTGCTCGCTAGGATATCGCATCCTATGCCTACGTACTTTCATACGACATGAAAGATCAGAGCAAACGTAGTTCGGGCTACGTACGACACAAGTCTGTTTTGATTGCTTTTATCTCCTTCTAAAAAAGGGTTTTTCTGCTTAACAGTCCAAGCGGACAAAAATGACGTTTTGATTGCTTTTATCTCCTTCTAAAAAAGACTTTCCTTTGGAATGGGGAAAAGATGAGACAACTTAGATGAGAGCTAAAGAGTTCTATCACTTGGGGAAATATTCTTAGCAAAGCATAAACATTCAAACATGACGAATACAAGAGATATGGTTACAACCAAGATCATGCTAGCATATAATAATATTAAGCAAAAATTTCAATCAAGATAAATGGTTACAACCAAAAATAAGGTACAAGGATATCACAATATCATGAAGGGGTTCTTACAAGACTTAATCACAAGAGGTGACAACCAAAAAAATATCTTTGACAAAGATAAGGGTGTATCTTAACAAAGATGATGGTAACAACCATTAAACAAATGCAAACCAGTAACAAATTTCTCGTATGTAACCACATAACCAACATCATACATTTGATAACAACCAAGCAAGGGCAAACAATGTCACAACAAGGTAAGCAAGAAGTTCAATACTTCATGGGGATTTCAAGTGTTTTAAGAAATGAATCAGTCACAATGCTTACAAGCCAAAAGTTGAAATTCAAGTTCAAGTACACAAGGAAGCTAACAAGCCTAGCATAATTTCAAATTAAAATTCAAAGAGAATGAAATCCAAGTTTGAACTGAAGAATGGGAGATAAGAGGGTGAAAACCCTAAAATGGATTACAATTTTCTCGTAATGCAAAGTGTTTCTAAAATAGGAATTTTAGAATTCTTTAAACATTATGTGAAAATATACATTAATACAAAAATTTAGCAAAAAGAATCATTTAAAAATGATTAAAAATGAGAAAGTTACGTTAATTTGAAAATTAAATAAAAATCAAATAAACTAATGGTTAAAAAGAAAGAAATGTCTCCTTCATGGTTTGAACCCAAGACCTTGAGATCATGGACCTAAAATTTAGCCACTCTTACCACTTCATGCATGTGACATTTAATGGAAATGGAAGAAGAAATGGTAAAAACCAAGAAAAATCATAAAAATGAATAAAAGTGCCCTCGCTGAGGGTCGAACACGGGTCGTTGGGCATGGCAAAGTACTTGAAAGCAAGGTGAAAACCACTGGGGTGGCAATACATCCGTTGTATCAAGCCACCCCTTTTGAATATGTACCAAAAGGATGTGTTTTCTGGGAAATTTCTTCAAGGCAAAACCAAGTGAAACTCATAAAAACGATTTGGTTCTAAATCCTTCAATTCTCAACCAAATTTGATGAAATTTGAGTCAAGCACACTTGATTTTTTATAAAGAAGAGAATGGTATCAACCATTTTGTGAAATAATGCCTACATCATAAAACTCGAATGATCATGCAAAAGAAAACTTGAAAGTGCAATTGGAATTCAAAAGAACAAAACATGGGCATTTTAGTGCAAACAAGGGTCTGAGCAATTTTCAAATGTTGTATGGGATGAGTTCTAACCAGAATTTTAATCACAAGATCTCAGAATAAGAAATTAGTATGTGAGTTGCCAATGATGAAGTTTGTATTTTTTATGAACTTTACAATTCAATAACATCAATAATTCTCTGACAGCAATCAAATTATTAAGAGCCATGAGTCAAACTTCATACACCAACTGTTATAACTTTAGAAAACAAATTTGATGACATCAATAGTTAATAAACTTAAAGTAGAAACTAGACAGCCAACACCTTTCCAACAACAAATTTCATAGAACAATAGGAACATAGCATGGTGATTTATTTGGAAAGCAGAAACAGTAATGTAGGTATATCCAAAGATTAGCAGAAAACCTTAGATCTAGATTGAGGCTATCAAGTCATGATAAATGATTCTCAATAGAAAGTTGACACAAGCCTTCCAATAAAATGGCCAATGATACTAATAAGCACATCATGGCAGATCCTCAAAACAACATGACAAGGGCATGAATATTATGCTTAAAACAGTTGATATTGGCATCGAATGAAGGTCATGTTCACAGACAAAGATATCATCACATGAACTGAACAGATCCCACCAATGTGTTCTTAACATCATGCATTAACCAAATAACAAAATCCTGATGGAATCTAGGTTGACTAACCTCCCTACAAACTTGGCTAGCAAGCTAAGCATTAAGGCAACTATGGTAATAAAACTGGAATTCTTAATCTGTTAGTGAATTCAAACAGGTTTATTTTGGAAACAACCTCCCCCTCATTTCACTGTATCAGCAAAGAAAAACCAACTGAGGCCTAAACCCTCAAGTTCAAATATCCTTCTAAAACCTAACCTATTCATTAATGGTTAACAATGAGCTCAACATAAACCATAGCAAACTGCTCTCAAGGTCCTAAACACAACTGAGGCACACAATAAGTTAAAACCCTCATGACAGCCCTCCATTGTTAAACAACTCTGCTCCAAACACTCTTAGATAACATCCACAAGATAATCCTACACGCCTAACAAGGGAAACAACCTGATGGCCACTAAACCTGAGTTGACAAACTTAGTTCAGACATTGACAACAAAACCTGACCTGAACATGCCAACAACCAACTTGAACCAAACAACTTAAACTTAAACAACCTAAAACCAAAATTCAAAGATATTGAGCTAGCACTAAACAAAGACAAAATCTTGACATTACAGTGCCAAGCCTAAACGAATGCACCAACACAAAGGGTTACCAACTCTAAGTATCTTAACATGAGTTGATACATCCATCCCTAACACCAATTCTAAGAACAACCCTATGCATAAACTTAATAGTAGTCCCATGCACACTACAAAATACTAGGCAAGTCCAAGTGTGCACATAAAGTGAGGTTCTCAAATAACAGGCAATACTGCTAAGGCCAGAACACTAAATCTAGGCCTGAAGTTAGCTTTAGGAAAACAAACTTATCATTAGATGAGAACAGAAAATCAGGCCTGCAGCACCTCAAGCAGAAGAGTCAGCAGACTCAAAGGTATGTCAACAAGGATTGACAGATCACTCAAACACAACCTAGCAGCATCCTTAAGCAAGATTCTAAAGGCAGCCTCCAAACTGTCATTACAATGCCATAAGACTAACACAATGAGTCATCTATTCTACGCATCTCAACAAACTTACAAGCCAAACTAAGGTTCTTACAAGACAAGAAGTTGACAAACCTCAAAAATAAAATCCGACCTGGCACATTGAGATGACACACAACCCGTTAAAAAATGCAACATCCTTTGATGGCAAAGTAAATGGTGCCACATGAGCATACCAAGTCAGAACAGCCTCCTCACCAAGATTGTGAATTCAAGAACATAACAATGTTCAACCAAACCAACTCAAACCTAAAGACAATATGTCTTTTATAATGCAAATACAAACTTTCATAGCAACACCGATCACCCAAGAAAATATCCTTAAAACCATACTCTAAGGACAGTCAAACAACATTTGTACATGAGTTGACAAACTCAACCTCACAACAGTTTTTGGACAGCACAGTTGATAAACCAACTTAACATAATAATGTATAAGCTTTGCAATAAGAACCAAACAACACATCATGATGCAGATTAATGGAAGAGCCTACAAAGACATACCTCTTGTAGATCCTTATTATGCTAGCTGCCAAGAAAATTAGAGATTCTTCCCTCTTGTGACGATTTTGACTATAACACCAAATTTATGCATCTTTTGCCTATAGGTCAGTTTTACACTTTTGTAGGGTTTTCCAAGACCTTTCCAACAAGCTTTGAACCACCTCATTTGGATGTGAGGTTAGGAAGTTATGGTCTTCCCCTTTTCAAAACCCTAATTCCCGACTTTTTCGATTACTCCTCAATCCTTGATCTAATGGTCATGAAACTTCAAGGATAGGTGTAATATGTTATTAGGAACATATTTGCTTCAAGCTTTGAGGTCAAATTCCTTATAGTCAAAGAGTTGAATTTTCAGTCAAACAAACGATCGAACGATAACTATCGGATCGACTGTTCGTGTTCTAGGTCTTATGAGGTCTTGAAACTTCTTGAGTGGACTTCACCAAGCTATATGAGCTTCATGGACCATAATTCTATCATTGGAACACCTTTTAAATCAAAAGTCAAACTACCATTGACTCTTCCTGATCAGAAACCCTAATCGGGGATCATGAACTGCACTGTTCTTAATCTTTGGGTGACAACCTCAAATTGGATTCATACTTGACCCAATGGAGTATCTTTGATGATGTATATACTTGTTTCATGGAGAATCAATCCAAGACGTTGACTGATCAAACCATCGAAATCTCAATTCTTGGCTGTACGGAGCCCTGATTCATCTGTATCTTGACAAAGACAAACTTGAAATAGGTTAAGGTTAGATAATCAAATGAATATAATCCTAAAATGATGATGAATATCTAAGGGTTCAAAATTTGGGGTGCAACATGGAGGAGCGGGAAACTCTCCTAATTTATAACTAGTGTCGAACTTCTTATTCTCTACTGAGTGGTAATGCTTGAGTCTTTGTCCATTCACAATGAACGTTTCATTCGACTTTCCTCTAATTTCTACTACTCTACTTTTTAGAACTCTAACAATTTCAAAAGGACCAGACCATCTGGAACGTAACTTTCCTGGAAAAATCTTAAGTCAAGAGTTGAAAAGAAGAGCTATGTATCCTTAATTGAATTCTCTCCTTGCTATCCTTTTATCATGCCACTTTTTGGTTCTTTCTTTATAGACGCGGGCATTTTCATAAGAGTAAAGTCTTAGTTCCTCTAGTTCATGGATATCCAAAATTCTCTTCTCGCATGCTGCTATGTAGTTCGTGTTTAGGGTCTTTATGGCTCAATAAACCTTATGCTCTAGTTCTACAGGCAGGTGACATGATTGACCATAAACTAGTTTAAACGGAGTTGTTCCTATAGGGGTTTTGTAGGCTCTCCTGTAAGCCCACAGAGCTTCATGAAGTTTAGTAGACCAATATTTTCTAGAGGTTGCGACGGTTTTCTCAAGTATTTGCTTAATCTCTCTATTTGAGACTTTAACTTGTCCGCTCGTTTGAGGGTGATAAGGTGTTGCTACTCGGTGTCGGACTCCGGATTTCAGCAATAATTTTCCAAAGATATTCGAAATAAAATGGGATCCTCCATCACTTATAACAACTCTCGGCACTCCAAATCTAGGAAAAAATGATATTCTTGAAAAGCTTTATAACTACTCGGGCATCGTTGGTAGGAAAAGCTATTGCCTCAATCCACTTTGATACATAATCGACTACACTGAGTATATATTTATTTCCAAAAGAAGATGGAAAAGGGCCCATGAAATCTATACCCCACACGCCAAAGACTTCTACTTCCAAGATACCCTTTTATGGCATCTCGTCACGTCTAGAGATATTACCAGTGTGTTGGCACCGATCACAGTTCAATACAGCAGTATGGACGTCCTTCCAAAGGTTAGGCCAGAACATACCAGATTGCAGAATTTTCGTGCAAGTCTTAGAAGTGCTTGTATGCCCTCCATAGGGTGCAGTGTGACAATGAGATATGATGTCGTTAACTTCAGATTCAGGGACACATCGACGGAAAATTCCATCGGCGCCTCTCTTGAGAAGCAAGGACTCATCCCAATAGTAATGTTTAAGATTGTGAAAGAATTTCTTCTTTTGTTGGTAAGTTAAGTCCGGTGGGAGCACTTCAGCTGCTAAGTAGTTGACAAAGTCTTGGTTTAGCGTCCTTTTTGCTCAACAAATACCTAATTGCAGCGTGATCGACATATACAATTTTGTTTTCTCCTACTAAGTAAGAACATAACTTGTCTAAAGCAAATGCAACAGCTAAGAGTTCTTTTTCTGTGGTTGTGTAATTCAATTGCACACTGTCTAAGGTTTTACTTGCATAGTAAATAACATGAATCTTTTTATCCTTTCTTTGTCCTAAAACAACACCAACAACAAATCACTAGCATCACACATTATTTCAAACAGTTCATTCCGATCAGGTGGTTGCATAATAGGTGTAGTAATAAGAGCATTTTAAGGAGTTCAAAGGCTTTCAAACAATCCTCATCAAAAATAAATTCGGCGTCTTTCATTAATAATCCAGTTAGTGGTTTGGTAATCTTAGAGAAATCTTTAATGAATCGTCATAGAAACTGGTATGTCCAAGAAAACTACAGATTTCTCTAATAGTTTTCGGAGGTTAAAGGCTTTCTATTATTTCTATTTTTCCTTTATCTACTTTAATTCCTCGATCAGACATAATATGTCCTAATACAATTCCTTCTCGGACCATGAAATAACATTTTTCCCAATTCAGCACAAGATTGACTTTAACGCATCGCTCAAGTACCAATTCTAGGTTCGATAAACATCCTTCAAAACTTCGCCCACAGACAGAGAAATCGTCCATAAATACTTCCATTATATTGTCTATAAAGTCAGCAAAGATTGACATCATACATCTCCGGAATGTTGTGAGAGCATTACATAATCCAAAAGGCATTCGTCGATAGGAAAATGTACCATAAGGACAAGTAAAAGTTGTCTTTTCCTGGTTGTCAAGATGAATAGGAATTTGGAAGAATCCTGAGTATCCATCTAAATAGCAAAAATAAGAGTGTTTAGCCAATCATTCTAGCATTTGATCTATAAATGGCAAGGGAAAATGATCTTTGCGAGTGGCTTTGTTTAGTTTTCTATAGTCTATGAACATCCTCCATCTAGTATGAAAACGTTTCGCAACGGATTCACCTTTCTCATTACTAACAATTGTAATACTTCCCTTCTTTGGTACTGCATGTACTGAACTGACCCAATTGCTATCTGATATCGGGTATATAATTCCTGCTTCTAACATCTTTTTCACCTCTTTCTTGAGTGTGTTGCTTATGATAGGATTTATCCTTATTTGATGTTCTATAGAGGTTTTACTATCATCTTCTTGCATAACGCGGTGCATGCATATGGATGGTCTTATTCCTTTTAGATTTGAGATATTATAACCCAGTCTTGTCGGATACTTCCTTAAAATATGTAGCAGCTTTCCAGTTTCTTTCTGTCCTAAGTCATCATTGACTATCACTGGTCATTCAAGTTCGGTGTCTAGGAATTCATACCTTAGATTTTTGGGTAGTGTTTTTAGTTCTATAGCAGGTCTTGCTGGGCTAGGCATTGGATCAGGTGTTAGTGCAAGACATTCTCTTAGAGTGTCGTCTATGAATAGTATTTTCCAATTATCGTCTTCGAATCTAAGAGGTGTGTTGCGGTGAGAATAGGATATCAAATTATTGATTAATTTGAATCACAATCTTGGATTCACAACTAGTCTTTGATTTATCCGAAGGAAATGTTAAAGAAAGAAAAACCTAATTTGCATCGTAAACACAATGCGGGGAGATATAGGGTTCGGGGTTGATTATACTTAGGGAAGGTATTACCATCCTAAGCCTTTGTAGTACTCTACATGAACCTCTTGTTTAAATGTGTTATTTTCTATCTATCTGTTTTCTGTATGCTAAAAGGTTAAAGAGGCCTAAGGAGTTAGTCCTAAGTATACTCGCCAAGAAATCACATCTTGTACCTACGTATCCTGGGTAGGGGATGGAATCAGAGTATTCGTAGTTCCCCTCAAAGAGGAGTGAGGAACTTCTTGATTGTGGTCAAGGTTCTAGGGGGAAGTAAGTGTTCATAGGTAGACACTTACGTGGAGTGCGGTGTAACACCCTTCTAAACCCCGCGGAATAATTATAAATAAATCAGAGTAATTATCATGCATTTCACAAAAGGGTGTCACATAAATTTTCAAAGCATCACATAAACCTGTCATGCTTAATAACACTTAAAATAAATTCCTGTTTTTCATACACTTTCACATTAGCATGTAGCAGTGGATTTACTTTAATCATGATAGACATAATGAAGTCTCATGCTCATCTCATTTTCAATACTTAGGCTTAAAAGCCAATACTTCATATAGTTCAAAATAACAACAATAGAATAAAGTAGAGTACATAAAGTATCTCTCAAAACATGAAATCGAAATATTCCCCAGTGTTACATAATCAGAGCATGACTCGACCCAAATAATTAAAGACACAAGTCAAGTTACTCCAACGGCTACCTCGTGCAAGGAGCAACTCTACTCCTCGGTACCTGAGCGATGTCGTATAAAACATCATTCCAACAGAAGGGAGAGAATTCACATAATTATTGAAATTATAAGATAATATATAATTTAAGGCATACAAACATAATTACAATTATTCTCACTTCAAAGATTCATCAACAAAGTATCATTCAAGTAACCATATCATTCACAAGTATATACACACAATTCATAATTTCACAAATTTCAACAATTCACATAGATACACATAATCTCATAGCACAAACATATATACAATGAGACTCAATGCAAAACTCAATGCAAGCCAATGCAACTCATGTCATGTGGTACCAACACTTGTTATTATTTTTTGGTTTTTACATTTAAATCGGGTCCGTTCCCTAGACCAATAACACACAAAAAGCCCGCTCCTTAAACTTTCAAACCCCGCTCTAGGTTTGGGACAAGTCACTAGCTCCCACGGAACTAACAAGTATTGCCTCTTGACACAAATGATGCATATGTAAACTCAATCAACCATATGCAATTAAGACCATACTCAAATCTTAATATCCATGCATATTTTCAATAATTCATCACACTTGAATTACCACACAATTGCACATACAACACATTTTCAAATCATAATATTCATTACTCCAAGCATCATTCACTACACTTAGCAAGTAATACATAATTATCAACACAATTCAACCTCAATTCACAAAATATACGATATCGGTTAAACATAAAATAATTAATTTATCATCAATAACTAAATTCAATATTCAATAAATATTCAATAAATATATTAATTATTTTAATATAGTCCAAATTTAATAAAATATCATGTTTTGGTTAGTAATCAAGTATTGTGCTACAATAAATATTACCATGAATCATCATATTTTGTTCACTATATGTGATGCGCTACATTAACAATGCACCACAATTTCACTTTTGTTTGGAAAATAAAATTCTGCTACAGTAAGTAAGCTAAACAATTCATCACACTTTCGATTCTTCAAATGATATTATCCTAATTTTATAAAATATAACATTTTTGTTTGGCTACAGTCCAAGAAGTGAAAGGACGACTTCATTCTTAATGTCTCTTGGTACAGTATGGAGTAGAAAAGAAAAAGATCCAAGTTTCATTGCCTATCATTATTTCCTATTTGCATTATTGCTACAATAGTTAAATTAATGGTGATATTATATGATAATTAAAAATAAGTATCAAAAATTAAATAAAGAAGTATATTTAATATTTAGACTAATGAAGTAAAATATATTAATAAACTAAAAGAAGGATTCTTAATTTAAACATGGGTCTAAGAACATGGCATGATAAAAAAAATTCCACTTAGCTTCTAATACATGTGTGCTACAACTATTGATGCTAAAGAATCATTTAAGTTCCATTGGGTTTCAAATATGCACACTGTTTGCCACAGTTCAAATAATAAAGATTATCACTTCATGACTTAATTGTAGGCGGCACTGTTCTAATTCTAAGGTGTCACGTTTGATTACAGTTCCTAAATCTATACCATTTCATGTGCTACACTATGCTATAGGGGAACACACAATTTTATCATCTAAGAACATTTTCCTGCATTACAGCAGGTGCAATGGAAGCATCAAACAAAATATATTTTATTCATTGCCCATCAATTATTAAGCTACAATGGCACATAAATTAACAATATCACTTGTCTCCTATAATTCATTACTACATGACACCATAAAGGAAAAGAGAAATCACATTGTCTATTTAATATGAATGGCATTTCCGCTACAGTATTTGCATGACATTAACTAATTTTCAATTAAATTAACACAAGGCTTCAATATACATATTTATAGTATGCTACAGTAAGTGGAGTAATGAGAGAGTTATCTTGTTTTTCATTCTCTATGTTCTGTTCTTGCGCTACAATCCCCAAAATATATATATATATATATATTTCGATTCTAATGGATACTCTATATATTAAATGGGTCTCTATACTATACCAAATATTATTCCTAAACACAATTAGATTAACATATCTCAAAGATTATCACTAAAATTTAACAATTTCACATTCATGGAAAATTTGGAGGTTTTATTCTAAATATAATTCTACCCTTTAAACACTACCAAATAATCCCAATAATTATATAAAAACTCACCCTTACCTTAAATTCTAGAGCTCTTGAACTTGGATTTTCTTTCTATTCTTCTCCACTTCTCTCTTTGCCTCTTTTTCTCCTTTCTATCCTTTTCCTTCTTTCTATTCTCTTCTATTCCATTTCTCTTGTTTTATAAAATTCTCACCATTTCTAATGGGCTTAATGACTCATATCTATTCACACCCCCAAATAGGCCCAATTAATAAATTAGTCTAACAATTATATATTATTCTACCAAATAGAATATACCATATAAGTTAAATAATAAAATTGAATCAATCAGTTCAAATATGTCTAATAAATCAATTAATCCAAACAACTCAAATAAATCAAATAATTTATATAAATTTAATAAATCAATTAATTAAATTAGATAAATAATTACTAAAAATTAGGATGTTACATGCGGCGACTCCGAATCTATGTTGAGATTGAGTCGAAAGAGAAGGGTAAATAAGTATGTAAGTATCCACGGAGGGAACTTACATGGAGTACGGCGACTCTGGACCCTAAGGCTAGGATGAAGGTGTAAAAGAGAACGTATGTCCACGGCGGGAAGCTACCAGGAGCACGACGAATCCAATCCTACGTTGCAAATGTTAGCAAGAAGTTAGTCATTAGTGGTTAGTGGGCTCGCCAAGACGTCGCATCTTGTGCCTACATATTCTCAACGAGAAATCAGAGCGTTTGTAGTTCCCCTCAAAGAGGGTAAAGAACTTCTTGACTGTGGTCAAAGTTTTAGGGGGAAGTAAGTATTCATAGGGAGATACTTAGTAGAGTGCGGCAACTCCTATTATAAGTTGAAATGTTAAGTTGAAAGAGGGGTAGGTAAGTATCCACGGTGGGAACTTACGTGGAGTACGACGACTCTGGATCCTAAGGCTAGGATGAATATGAAGGATATCCACGGCGGGACGACTACCTGGAGCACGGCGACTCCAATCCTAAGCTGCAAAAGGTAATAGGAAGTTAGTTGTTAGTGAGTTCGCCAAGACGTCACATCTTGTGCCTACGTATTCTTAACGAGAAATCAGAGCGTTCGTAGTTCCCCTCAAAGAGGGAGAGGAACTTCTTGACTGTGGTCAAGGTTCTATGGGGAGGTAAATGTTCATAGCGAGACACTTACATGAAGTGCGGCGACTCCTATTCTAAGTCGAAATGTTAAGTTGAAAGGGGTTGGTAAGTATCCACGGCGGAAACTTACATGGAGTGCGACGACTCCAATCCTAAGGCTAGGATTAAGGAAGAAGGGAATGCATGTCCATGGCGGGACGTTAAGTGTGAGTACGACGACTCAGATCCTAAGGCTATGATTAAGGGAAAATGGTGAATGTATGTCCACGGCGGGACATTGCATGGAGCACAGCGACTCCTATCCTAAGGCTAGGATAAGGGTAGGATTTAGAGTTTGAGGAATTGACATGGCAGTCAGTGGGAGGGTACCTTCCTTCAGAATATACAATTTAGTAACGGAAAACTTAAGCGATGATATACAAATGCTACAAAATAGTAAAGAACTATATGAATATGTTAAATCAAGCATTCAAAATAAAATTAAACTCATACCGATGAATTCCCGGTTAAATAATGGTAAAATGACAAGAATACGCAAATATTTGTTTTTGTTCTTATTATATATTTTTTTTTGCTAAAATTAAATTAAAGGAAATTAAAGAAGGTTTTAAATTAAATTAATTAAGATTAAAACTAACTAATTTCTCTTAAATTCTAAATTACTAAAAATTAATGAATTTCAAAATTATTAAAAAAACTAAAATTAGTCTAAATTATCAAAATCTAAATTATTTAAATTAAAAAAGACTAAGTTATTAAAATCTAAAATATGAAAATTCTAAAATTTTAAAGTAATTCTAAAATTATTAAAATTCTTAATTATTTGTTTCTATATTCTTTTTTATTTAAGATTTTAAATTAAATTAAAAACTAAGTTATTTACTTTTAATAAAAACTTTTATTTCTATTCTTTTTTTTAAAATTAACTATTATTTATATTTTATTATTTTATTATTTCATCTTTTTTTTATTATTGTTTTTATTATGTTTCTACTTTAATATATATTTTTTTAAAAAGAAACAAGAAAAAGACTGGGTTAATCCCAAGACTACAAAAAAAAATTCAAAAAAAACAAACAAATGAATTTAAAAAAAACTGTTAAGCCGGTGGTGGTCAGGCCCATCGAACCCAACCCGGGTCAATACACAAAAGGGTGGGGGAAGGGTTAGAAACCCTAAATTTCCCCCGTGGCTACTCTTCTTTTTCTTTTTCTCCCTCGTCGTTTCGTCTTCTTCTTCCTTTGTTCTTTCTCTCCTCTTTTCTTCTTCTCTCCTTTTCTTTGTCTCCGATTCTTCTTTCCTTTCTTTTCTTCTCCGCGTTTCTCTTCACTCTTCTCCTTCTTTCTCTTGTTTCTTCACTTCTTCTTCTCTCTTCGTTTTCTGTTCTTCTTCACTCCGTCTCCTTTCTCGTTTACTCTTTCTCTCTTCTTCGTCTCATCTTTTCTTCTCTTCTTTGTCTTCGATTCTTCTTCTTCTCCGATTCTTCCTCTCCTTTGTGACTTTGATTCTTCCTCTTCCGTTTTCATTTATAACCTGTAAACATCAAAACTCAAGATTTAAACAACATGACGGAACAATCGATTACCAAAATAAGTATGTGGCGGCGGTTCGAAGATTTATGGTTGGTGACTGCTTGAAGAATCCTCGGAGGCTTTAGCGTGAACAGAGAGGTCGACCATTCTCCAAAGATAAGTCTCGATTTCCTCTTTTCTTTGTGTTTGTTTGTTGCGAACGATTTTGTGTGTCTCCTTTTTTTTGTTTATGTGTACCCTCTTTATATGCTTGACAAAGTTAAACCTCCCATTGAATGTTGTTGACGATGTCGGATACAGTTTCGAAAAGAATCTCTGCTTTGAATTGTAGTGTATTTGGTTTGTCGAATGATTTTGGAAAAGGTTCTCAAACTTCCATTTCGTGTGATCCTGTTTGATATATGTTTGTTGTTACCTTAATTACTCTTGATTTTCTCTCTGATTTATTTCTTCATTTGGTTCGATTTTGTGTTAATGAATTGGATTCGAAAAACTTAATCTTGACTAATGTTTCCTTAATACATGAGCTTGACAATTTAGTGGTGTTGAAGTAGTGTCGCATCGCTGCGAAGAGGGGCCAACAAGGACAGAAGAGTCGTCACCGTTTGTTATTTATCCCAAAGAGAGGGAAAGGGAATGATCAGAGAAAACCTACGAAAAAGGGAGAAGACAAGGTCATCGCAACCAAATCTTGGGTTCGGGAGTCGGTTACGCAAGGGGAAGGTATGAGCACCCCTTACGTCCGTTGTACTCAACAGGATCCACGCTTGTTATCTATCTAAAAGGGTGTTAATCTATCAAAGGCTGGCTCACAGGGACAAAAGAAAAGAAAAGAGACTCGATAGAGCATCGCCTCTTTATGCCTACGTACTCCCTCATGCAATGGGAAAGTCAAAGTCAACATAGTTTGGGAAACCACGGGTGAAGAGGGAAGGTTGCTCGCCAAGACATCGTTGTCTTGTGCCTACGTATCCTCGTTTGGTATGAGAAATCAGAGCAAACATAGTTCGGGCTGACACGACCACATATTGGTTCAAGCGTTTTAACTGAGAAGAGTTAAATAGTGGTTCCAGCAGTTAGGGACGATGCCTGTTTGCGGTAGAGCCAAGACTTAACACACTCTTTCTGAAAATGATTTTCCAAACAATCCCGAAGGATAAAAAGGTTTGATGTTTTTGTTTTGTGTTTTTTATGAAGAAGTGAATTGAGTTAATATTTGTAACTCATATTATACTAAAGACTATGACTTGAGAGAGAATGCGTCGCATATCACTCAAAGGGCATACGCTAAACACTCTAGACAGATTGAGAGGAGGCCCCCCAGCTATCATTCCTCAAGTACTTAAGGCTCGTAGCGTACAATGCTTATTATCCTTTATTAGGTGTTTTGAGATGTTAGGAGATGAGAAGAGAAGACACAACTAAGGGGAAACTAAACCCTAATGTTGTCATGAAAGATACTCCTAATATTGGGATTAAGAGGGAAGAAAATATCTTAATGTTATCATATAAAGGATTGAACACCTAATGTCTCTCCTACTCCCATCTTAAACAGAGGGGACTAGGAATCCTAAGGGCTCATGATAAAAGAACCAAGTAAACACAAGATAGTTCAATCACAAATGAAATGAAAGAAAGAGAAGATGTTGACTTAAACAAGTCAAGAGGAAATGCAAACATAATATGCAAGACTCAAATGATGCAACACAAACAAATGAATAAGGAAAAATGACTTAAACAAGTTAAAGAAAAAGTGAGATGAAATGGGAGAAGTTACAACTCCTACAACCATTCAAACATCAATCACTTACACCAAAAGGTAAATAACAATACACAAGCAAAGATCATGATCAAAGTATAGATGTGAGAAAGAAGCTTGAGCAGCAAGCACATGAGAAACGTCTTAACCAAACACAACACATTGATCATGCAAAAGAAATGAACAAACAAGTGCTAAAAGATTGATCCACCATTCAAAACCAGCTCAAGGCATGAAGATGAATGCCAAATTGTCTCAAATGGTGACCCAAACCAAAGGGGCATAAGTGAAAACATAAGAGAAAAGGCTCACAACAAGAATGGAGACAATGCACAAGCAAGCAACAAGTCAAGGCAAGGGAAGGAACTAAAGTTCAATTCATAATCAACACTTAAAATAGTGTGGAATGCCTTAACTTCAAAGTAACTTGCAACACAAGTTACACAAGTGTATGACCTAAAAATGCAAAACCGGCACCTTAATCATGTCAAGAATGAGTACCAAGACTCATAGGGTGCACATGGGATCAATCAAAGTCATTTCCCAAAGGAACTAGGTCAAGCTAGTTTGTATGAACACTTCCTAAGATGACTTGACTTGTAGGCTTCACCAAAAATAGGAAAAAATGTTCAATAAATCTCAAATAAAATGTACAAATCAAACAAGCTCAATGGAAAATAGAATCCAAAGTTTCAAAGTGAAACTCACCTCAAGCATCACCAAACAATTCCATTGTTAAAGGTGCTCCACCTTATCGAGGGTATATCGAGGGACAAGAAAAGTCAAAGCAAAGTCAAACAAAAATGATCAACCATGAACCCAAAATCAGCCTCAAAGGTACCTCAATCCATCCTCTAAATGGAGAATAAACCTCCTCCATTGGTGACGTGAATTGGTGGTTCAATTGTTGATGATCAAATAAGAACAATATTAAAAACACCTCACTTTGCAAAATTAAAATAAAAATGAAAAACAAAATAAAATCAGAAACAAATATTATGAAAAATTAAATAAGGTTTTGAAATTTTTAAAAATAATTTTTATTTAATTTTTGGACAATTGGAGGTATTTTTAAGAATTGAAAACCAAAACAGAAAATAAAAATGGAAAATAAAATAAGAGGAATGGAATAGGGGTGCAAAAGTAAAAACAGAAATAACTGGAACACGTTCAAAATGAAATGGGCTTAGAAAAGCAGGGGGTAGGGATAACACTCAGGGCCCAATCAAACCCAAAGACTCAAGATTAATGAAACACAGTGTTTCATTAATCCTAGGTGGAGTTAGTGTGCCAAATAATCCATGTCAACCCAATCAAACACACACACGCCAGCTAGGTCAAACATTCAAACATGCCAAGTCAGATCTGACTGGAAATGAACCAGACGCCGGAGCTAGGGCTCCGGTCGTCTTATCCAGTGAGCCAGGCGGAGCTCATAGGAAAAACCTCCATAAAAATGGAGAATTCTTGTATGGTTCGAAAGCTCTTATCACAAGGAATCCAAATGCAACATCTAAATTGCAAAAAGGTTCATCCATAATGAGAATCGAAGGTTTGAAATTCAAACAACACATTCTGAAATGGCATTAAACAAACATGAAATCACATCAAACATTGCATATGGAACATAGGTCTTCAAATGCACCCAAAATGAAGCCTATTAGATGCCTAGCATGAGAGAAAAAGGTTGGAGAACTTACTGAATAGAGCAGCTCCGTTGGCTCTTGAAATGATGAGCAACCTTCTGTTTCAAGCCTCTAATCCCTTCCTTGATCCTTTGTGAAGATGATGTGAGCAAAAACTTTGAAGGAATCTCCATAAAATGGTCAATTCGAAGAAGGAAAAGTTTGATGAAATTTGGAGTGATTCTCTCTTCTCACACGCAACCAGCCAAATCTCTGATGTTAGGGAAAAGTTTGAGCTCTTATATGAGGGCTTAGATGACTTCATGCAGGTCAATAATGATTGTTTCAATTGATTTCAAAATTTGGCAATACAAATTACTTTTCATGCACACACACGGGTTGACCATGTACACATCCTTTTGGGTCAGCATTCAATCAAGTATATCGTATGGAAGTGAATGGGATTAAATTTAGCTTTGTACGCGTTCCATATATCAAGTTTCAATCCAAAACTTTTTAAGGAAGAAACTTGAAAATGAGGCATTTCATGTCATTTTATGTTGACCCATTAATGGAAAACTTCTCTTGTATCCTAAAGGTGTGAAATAGGTTCAAATGTGGGACAAAATAAGACCTATAATGTACCAAATTCATGTTATGACCAAAAGTACAAATTTCACCTTAAAAGTCTTCCATATGGCCATGTAATTCCATAATTAAAATGAATTTTGTGTTCCATGATGTAAATAAGACTCTTAGGTAAAATTTTCATGTTGGTTGGAAATGCATTTGAGGTACATAAGTTCATGAAAATGGCCATTGAAACACATGACCTATAATGAACTTTTCCAAAACTACCCTTACCTTATCAAGACCATAACTTGAGCTCCACACATGAGAAAAAGGACTTCTAGGACTTTTTGAAAAGCTAAGATCATGAGGAAAAACTTTCATATTCACTTAAATTTGAGGGGAAACTTTCTTCTAGGTCAAAAATGCCTTGGAAGTGAGTTGACCTTTTGTTGACCAAAATTCCATTCATCTGAGACCCCTAACTTGTTGGCATCATAACTTGAGATGTACAAACCCAATGGATGAGTTCTTGTACTCAAAAGAAAGCTAAGAACATGACATACAAGTCTATGTTTTCATGAAAATTATATTGAGCTTGCAACATAGGTAAAAATGGCCTTGAAGTTGGGCACTAAAGTAGGGGATTTTACATTGAAATCATCAGAAACCCTAATTTAGTAACTTCTTCCACTCTTGATTCCTCTTGATTTGATTTCATAATAACATCTCAAATTCTCTAATGTGACTTCCCTTGGCTTGTGTGACTTAAAAACCAGTTTGGAAACCTCTCAAGTCCACAGTTGACCTTGAATTGACCAGATGAAACCCTAATTCCGAGTCCTTTGACTGTGACTCTTGCAGATGAGTTGGATGATTACACAAACACCACAATGACCCTTAAGGTACTCAATGAGCTTATATACCATGTCTTTTTTAAGATAAAGACCTCATGCACCCTTGATGACCCTCTGATGGTCTCCAAGATAGGAGGTAACAACCTCACACCAATCTCTCCTTTTAAGGAGCTTTGACCCTTCCATGATGATGGTAAACACTTGATGGCTTGCACAAATACCTCTTGCTTGAGCTTGAAACCAAAGAGACCCTCCTCTTGAATGAAACAAGACACCTCTTGATCCCCTGTAGAGAACAATGTTATGCAAATGAAAAATTCTAAAATACAATGAAACACAAACCAAGTTAAGAAGAAAAGGTTGGTCAAATTTTAGGGTACAACAAGTAGCAAGAGTATCGTGCCGCAATTGTGCACCGAAAAAGTCTTCAAATTCCTTAAGCCTGTTTGTAATTTATTTTTGGAATGTACAACTGTCTGAAGATTTCGAGATGAATATTCCCTTACGCATAACATATTATAGCTTGATACAGCAGTTTGACTTGTTGTCTTCTTATTTCTACAACTATTGCAACTCATACTTCCGACCATTGCTTTATTCAAATTATTGATTTTCGGCGAGGTTACAGAATGAACAACATAAGTATCTCTTGTATTTGAGTGAGTTCTTTCCTATTAATTATTTGAACTTTCCATTCTGTTACATTATGCACTTTATCCTCTCATGAACTTGTCTTGTGTTGTATTATATTCAGGTTATGCTGCAGTTATAAAAAATGAACTAAGACTCCGGCCTTGCAAGAAACAACGCTTTATGATCATGGCCAAGGCTCTTATGTGGACTTCTGCAAACTCATAATCATGCGTATGAAGAAAAAGATGTAGCCGGACTTCGAAGAAGGATGACACTTTCTATGATGTCCGTCTTGCCGATGGAGGAACAACAAACTTTATCCTGAGTTTAATAAATAGGAAGGGGGGATGACAAATAGGATAAAGTGTATTTGTTAAAATGTTTGTTAAATCCTTTGATGTTCTGAGATAGGGACTATGAGGGTCATTTTGAATTCTCATGTGGATGTTATAAAACAAATTGTACTTAATTTGAATTTGGCACAATAAATGGAATTTGCAAGCAACCTAATTGTTCCTGATAGGCTAACGTCAGCAATTGCAAGCACCAAGGGATTTACGTTTCCAAACCCACCGTAAATCCTGTCCTAGATTCTGCTCTATACCTTTGGGAGAGTAAAAACAAATATGATGCTTAATTCAAATTGGGTTAACTTGAGGGCTCATAGTCTTGAACAAAATTAAATCTTGATTTTGTAAATTGAAATTTAGTTACACCAATTCTGTTAAGATTTACTTGAAATACTACAATAACATCTTGGTCCTAGTTCTCGTATATTGGCTTCAGAATAGATTTTAAAAACAAAACCCATGTCTTGAGATGCTTGGATTTAGATACACAAAATACTAAACTTTAGTTCTTGTTTTAAAACCTTGCATGGTGATGGACCATGCACCTTTGATTCGCTCGAAGTTGTGTTGGGTGAACAAACGATGTACCCTTTTAAATCACTGAGCTTAAAAATATATGCCCTAAAGCAATAACTGAAACTTTATAATTATCTGAAACAACCCAGGCCGTCTTAAAATAAAAAACTTGAAACCACGGGTAACCCTCAAAACCAGCTATGACTTGAAAACTTAGAATGTAAACGAGGATGTATTAAGGATCAAAGTTTAAACACAACCTTGTATTGCATTGAAACGTGAAGAACAATTCGCGACCCGGGCATAAACTTAAATCCAGCATGTCATGGCTCTTTTGGATGAAGTCTCTTAGAATTGATACCACAATACAACTTAGGCTATGGATCACGTCATGAATATTTGACCATAAGCATGAGGTCATACTCTTCCTTTATACCTATAGGAAATCAACCTTGGTTGGTTGGGGACCGTGAGCCCACATATAAAGTTCTCATGATCTTTGAAATTCTCTGCAAAAAACCTATCTTCATAAAACAAAACAAACAAACTGGTTAAAACGGTTAGCTATGCATGGATGATTGATCTAAAATTATATGTAAGGATCAAGGAATCTAAGGGAAAAATTTGGGGTACAACAATTGCCCCTATTTAAATATCTTCACTGGATGATGTGAGCGATGAAGGTTTCATGGAATCATGGTGAAAGGTATTTAAATACATATAACCGAAATTTTTTCCCTTAGATGCAATGACATGTAATGCTATGGACAAAAGAAACTAAACTACAAGTGTTGACATGTAATGAACTATAATATGATGGAATGATAAATGCAAATATGCAAAAAAAAAAACAAAAGCGGGGACGAGGCTAAACAATGAGTAACCACTCATTAGAGATGTCAGCGCACTAGGGAACCAAAACAAAACTGGGGAAATCTAAAGTGATGGACCAACAGGTTCAGGCATGATCAGTTGGCACTTTAGAAAGAAAGACAGGAAGAGATCCTCAATGGAGATGGCACCGGAAAGACGACCTCCACTGGGGAAACATCAGAGTAGTTGCCCAACAGGTTTAAGCATGACCGGTTGACACTCTAAGATTAAAAGGTAAAGCAGGATCCACATGACAGTTGGATCATGCAAACAAAATGATGGAGTTTTCAAACAAGAAACAACATCCAAGATTATGTAAATTCCTTAAATGAAGAGATCAAACCCTAAACCCTAAACCCTAAACCCTAAACCCTAAACCCTAAAGGGGAAATGCCTTGATAAGCTTCTCGAGAGAGACTGCCAATTATCGTTGAAAGGGAATTACATGCCAATAAAAGGGATAAGCTTCTCAAAGGACAAGATTGCCACTTATCTAAAAACGGTAACACTGATAACCTTCTCAAGGGAGACTGCCACTTATCTGGGGATGCGGATAAAATGATAAGCTTCTTCGTAGAGACTGCCACTTATCTCGAAAAAGTAACGGAAACAAGCTTCTCGAGGGAGATGGCCACTTGTTGCTGGACATAATGAAATAGGATAAGCTTCTTAGGCGAGATTACTAATTATCGGTGCGGTAAAATGGTAGTGATAAGCTTCTCGGGTGAGACTTCCACTTATCTGACAAAGGAAACAAGGATAAGCTTCTCTAGTAAGACTATTGCTTATCAGCAATGAAGGTAAGCAATGATAAGCTTCTCGGGTGAGACTTCCACTTATCCGGTAGTAATATGATAAAAATGATAAGCTTCTCCGGAGAGACTGCCACTTATCAGCAATGAGGCATTGTAAAAGGCTCTTCCTGATATATAGTGCAAAATAAATGCACATCCAGGTTAGGTTCGGCGACCGATGGGGACCAAAGTTCAATCCAGAATTGAGCTAGAAAGAAACTGTCAAATAAGACTCCAACCATTGAGAAAGTGAACTCAAATGTGGATTATCTTATCCAGGCATGGAGAAGATAACTGAAATAACCATCATCCACGAGGTTTGAACTCTATGGAGAAATTAGAAATAATAGGTATTTTATGCTTAAGGTTGACAACTCTACTTGGAGAGAAGGGACAAACCCAATTACTTGGTGATAACCACGGCCAAAGTAAACGACAAAAGACAACAAAGATAGAAAACATGCAGATGCTAATGCATATGTCTATATGAAATGAACGTACGTATGCTTATGCTTATGCTTACAAAACTGACAAAAGAAGGAGTAAACGGGAGATGAAATAAACATCTCGACAGGGATAACCGGCGACCTCTGCAACGGTACATCTATCAAAAGATGGATAGAAAGTTGATGGCGAATTGCTTCAAAGTTCCAATTTTCTCTGGGGAGAAAAATATTCCACTTGGGGATATGATATCATGACTTCACTTGAGAGATTTCCATCATGAATCTGAATTCTTTTATCAAAGAAGACATGTTCACTTGGGAGATTCGTCTTAGGATTAGAGACTTCCGGGGGATAAAATAAATATCCACTTCTTTGGGGCAGTGTGGAGCTAGGCAGCTTCCTGGGGAAAGTGTAGCAACTTCAGTGAGGAAAAGAGGTGATTCCACTAGGGGGTGGGTCCTCAATATCAATAGATATGTATCCCTTGGACACTGGGGAGATTCTCTACAGTCTTGGAAATCACTGGAGATTACCAGATCGGTCCAAAAGTGTCTTCAGCTTATGCTTCGTTGGGAATTTATGCTAAAGCAATGGTCTAAAAGTGCTTCTGCAACATTAAGACTTTCTGGGGAACAATGATTTCCTTCAGATATTTCCACAAGTCAAAGCAACTTTATATCTTTTTCAAATGTGTTTTCAAAAAGAGTTTTAAGTTTTGAAAACTTTTCACTTTCAAAATTATTATTGACAAATAACATTTTGCATAACAAAAATAAAAATAGAGATAGCAGATATGGAAAAATTGAATAGGAAAAAAGTCTGATTTTATTGAAGAATGGTAGCTTGCTAATGACGAAGCTCCATGGAGTATTACATTTCAAATTGGCAATAGGGAAAGGTTACATTGAATTCAACGACACCTACTGACCCTAGTAACTAAGTCTACCCAAAATCCTGCTTCTGACAAGAGTGATTGGATTGAATTTGATCTTTTTATCTTCTGCAATGATCAGCGTCATTTTTGGATTGCCTGGATCTCCCTTTCGGGTTTTCAATCCACCGGGACGCTCATTTTTGCTTAACCCGCCCTTTCGGGTTTTTGGCTTAGCGAGCTCTTATATTTTTTTTATTTTCATCGCTAATTTTTGCCTGGATCTCCTTCATAGGTTATGATCCACCGAGATACCCATTGTTGCCTAAGTCGCCTTTTCAGGTTTTCAACTTAGCGGGTTATTTTAGGCATAATATTTCCGGATTGCATCAGAGTTTACAGAATGTGCAAGCTCTTCACCCTCCATTGTTGTGAGAATTAGCGATCCTCCGGAGAAGATTATCTTTACAACAAATGGGCCTTCATAATTGGGCATCCATTTCCTACGTATGTCTTTGTGAACTGGCAAGATTTTCTTGAGTACAAGCTCTCCTTGACAAAATTCATCCTTTTATGGTATAACTGACCATGGCACATTGAAGTCATGCGCTTCTCGTCGATGAGGTTCAAATGGTCGAATCTGTCTTGAACCCATTCTGCTTCATTAAGCTTGGTTTCCATCAGTACCCATAAAGAGGGTAACTCTACTTCATTGGGGAGGAGATCGTCCATTCCATACACTAATGAGAAAGGGGTTGCCCTTGTTGAAGTTCGCACTGAAGTTTTGTATCCGTGCAAAGCAAATGGTAGCATTTCGTGCCAATCTTTGTAAGTTTTTACCATCTTTTGCAGAATTTTCTTGATATTTTTATTTGCTGCTTCAACAGCTCCATTCATTTTGGGACGATAAGGATAAGAATTTTGGTGTGCAATCTTGAAACCTTCACACAACTCCTTCATGGTTTTATTGTTCAAGTTGGTCCCGTTATCTGTAATGATTCGGCTTGGAATTCCATAACAACAAATAATCTCTTTCTTGATGAAACGGGCAACCACTTGCTTGGTTACATTGGCATAAGAAGCAGCTTCTACCTATTTTGTGAAGTAGTCGATGGCAACTAAGATGAATCGGTGACTGTTGGAAGCTTTCGGCTCAATTGCCCTAATTATGTCAATGCCCCACATTGAGAACGGCCACAGTGATGATAAAACATTCAACAGTGCTGGAGGCACGTGCACCTTGTCAGCATAAATTTGGCACTTATGGCATTTTCTAGCATATTCGATGCAATCAGATTCCATGGTTAACCAGTAATACCCAGCTCTTCGAATTTTCTTCGACATAGCATAACCATTGGCGTGAGTTCCAAAGGTTCCCTCATGAATTTCCTGAAGTAACATGTATGCTTCACGTCTGTCAACACATCTAAGCAGGACCATGTCATAGTTTATTTTGTATAACACATCATTGATGAGGAAGAACTTGGACACTAGTCTTCTCAGAGTCTTCTTGTCAAGTTTAGTAGCATCGGTTGGATACTCTTGGTTTAGCAAATAATTCTTAATATCGTGGAACCAAGGCTTGTCATCAGTTTCTTCTTCAACCTTCTGACAGTAAGCAGGCTCAGTCTTACGCTCAATTCGAATGAGTGTAGCATCATTAACAAATCTGACTTTCCACATTGAGGCTAACATGGCTAAAGCATCGACAATATGATTTTAAGTCCTCGAAACATGTTTGAAAGTGATCTCGTCAAAGTATTCAATCATTTCAACAATGTAAGCTCTGTATGGTATCAGTTTCTCATCTCTGGTCTCCCATTCACCTTTGACTTGATAAATTACCAAAGCTGAATCTCCACTCACTTCAAGAATTTTGATTTTGAGGTTGATAGCTGCTTCAAGGCCCAGAATGCATGCTTAATATTCAGCGATATTGTTTGTACATTCAAAGTCTAACCTTGCTGTAAATTGAGTGTAACCACCTTCTGGATTCATCAGAACAGCGCCTATGCCATGCCCACTGTAGTTAGAAGAACCATCAAACATCATCTTCCAACGGGAACCCGGCTCGGGACCTTCGTCAGGACCTAACTCTTCATAGTCTTTTACTAACATAATATCTTCGTCAGGAAAGTCAAACTTGAGAGGTTCATAATCTTCAACCGGTTGGTCTGCAAGATAATCTGACAAGATACTTCCTTTAATATCTTTCTGAGTCACATACTAGATGTCGTATTCGGATAATAACATATGCCAACGGGTAAGTCTTCCAGTCTTAGCAGGCTTTTCAAACATGTACTTTATTGGGTCCATTTTTGAGATCAACAAAGTAGTATGACAGATCATGTATTGTCTGAGACGTCTAGTAGCCCATGCTAAAGCACAACAAGTCTTTTCCAAAATTGAATATCGGCTTTCACAATCAGTAAAATTCTTGCTTAAGTAGTAGATGGCATGTTGTTTTCGTCCAGTCTCATTGTGTTGACCCAGTACGCAACCCATAGACTTCTCAAGAACAGTTAGATACATGAAGAATGGTCTTCCAGGAACAGGAGGAATCAAGATAGGAGGCTCTCGCAAATAACCCTTGATCTTCTCAAATTCTTGTTGACAATCAGAATTCCAATCACCCTTGTAGAGTAGCTTGAATATTGGCTCACAAGTAGCAGTCATATTGGAGATGAATCTGGAGATGTAGTTCAAGCATCCAAGAAAACATCTGACTTGTGTTTCAGTTTGTGGAGCTGGCATGTCCTGAATGGCTCAGACTTTATCAGGGTCTAATTCGATTCCTCGTTGGTTGACGATAAATCCAAGTAACTTTTCAGATCTAACACCAAAAGTACACTTAGCAGGATTCAATTTCAACTGGTAATTCTTGAGTCGTTCAAACAATTTCAGCAAATGATCTAAATGGTCCTCTTTGTTTTGGGATTTAGCAATCATATCGTCAACATACACTTCGATCTCTTTATGCATCATGTCATGAAAGAGAGTGACCATAGCTCTTTGATATGTTGCCCTTACGTTCTTCAAACCGAAGGGCATAACTTTGTAGCAATAGGTTCCCCAAGGAGTAATGAATGTAGCCTTTTCTCTGTCGGCAGGGTATATCTTGATCTGATTATAATCGGAGAAACCATCCATAAAAGAGAAAACTGCAAAACTGGTTGTATTATCCACAAGTGTATCAATATGCGGCAGAGGAAAATCATCTTTTGGCCTTGCTTTGTTCAAATCCCTATAGTCTACACACATTCTAACTTTACCTTCCTTTTTGGGCACTGGTACAATGTTGGCTACCCATTCAGGATACTTTACAACTGTCAGAAAACCTGCGTCGAGCTGTTTCTTAACCTCGTCTCGAATCTTCAAAGCCATGTCAGGTCTTGTTCTTCGAAGTTTCTGCTTGATAGGCGGACACTCTGGCTTAAGTGGTAATTTATGAACAACAATATCAGTGTCTAGACCGGGCATATCTTGGTATGACCATGTAAACACATCCACATATTCCTCTAGAAGCTTTACCAATCTCTACTTGACATCAGCCACAAGTGTTGTACCAATTTTGATCTCTTTCTTTTCTTCGCCGTGCCAAGATTAATCAAATCTACCTGCTCTTTATGCGGTTGAAGCTCAATCTACTCATACTCAACCAATTTTTCCAGTTCAGTGGGGACTTCGAAATATTCCTCACCCTTATCTTTACCTTGATAAATGGGTGAATCAAAGTCAGGAGTGAAAGCAGGGTCATTAGATTCAACAAGGTTTGGGATAGTTCTGCATGTTTGGAAGGCTTATTTTATTAAATGCTCAAGGAAAAATGCAAGAGAAAGAATGCTTTTGTAGTTTTTTTGAAAGTTTGTCAATTTCTTTTAATGGTAAAAAGCGAAAAAAAGGTAAATGAAACAACAAGAATTTAAAAAAATGCATTTATTGATAATCATTTTAAAAGTGAAAAGGTGGCCCTACAAAATGATCCAGTAGCCTTGGGCATAACTATGGAATTTTTGAAAACAATAATTAAAACATTAAATTACTTTGACACAGGAAAAATCACTAGGATCTCTATTGCTTCCCATTTTCTCAAAGCTACATCGCACTTGAACACCAAGTTGCTCAAGTCTTAGTCCTCATCATTATCTTTTATGGCATTGACCTGGAAACCTCTGCTGACAAACACTTCTTGGACAGTCTTGGGACAACTCTTGACAGATGCAAAAGCTCCATCATTAGTTGGTTTGTAAACCAACCCATGGCGATTCATCTTGGTCTTGACATCTATCACTTCTCCCCAACCTTCATGTATGCCTCCTTTGATTGTTGATCTGGTGCTCTTGAAAGATGTGAAAGATGGATTACCCTTGCCCACTGTTTCTTCGACTTCCAACAGGACGACATTGGCGATCTCAAATGTTTGAAAAGAAGTTTCCAAGACGTCTTCATCAGCCTCTATGTAACGAAATAAAGACAAGTTGCTGACCATCAAATCTTCTTCACCATGTATAATAACCAGCTTCTCATCAACCACAAACTTCATCTTCTGATGTAATGTCGAGGTTACGACACCAGCAGTATGGGTCCATGGCCTTCCAAGTAAACAATTGTAATTAGGGTTTATATCCAATACTTGGAATGTGATGTTGAAAATATGTGGACCAATCAAGATCGGTAGCTCAACTTCTCCAATTATAGTTCTGTAGGAACCATCGAAAGCTTTGACTATCAACAAGGTAGGTTTCATCTTAGTTTCTTTGTAAGCCAATTTGGTAAGAGCCCTCTTAGGTAAAACATTCAGAGAGGAACCATTATCCACAAGCACCCTTGCTAAATTATCCTCCTGGCATTTCACGGACACATGTAAAGCACGGTTGTGATTCTGACCTTCTCTTGGTAACTCTTCATTGCTGAAGCTAAGAGTATTGCAGGAAGTAATATTGGCGATGATACTGTCAAATTGGCCAGTAGTAATGTCTTGGGAGACATGAGCTTGAGGCAATAACTTTTGCAGTGCAGTTTGATGAGCAAGTGAATTCATCAAGAAAGATAAGATTAAAATCTTAGAGGGAGTATGATGAAGCTAATCGATGACTTTGTAATTGCTCTTTCTGATGATCCTCAAGAATTCAATATCTTCATCATTTATAACTGCTTCTTTCCTTTTGTCTTTGGCCGGCACAGTGGTAACAATTTCCTTAGGCGGAGCCTCATTGAAACGGGGAGTATAAATACGACCACTTCATGTCATCTTGCTTGCCCCATCTATATTAGTCACATCTTCACTACCACTTTTCAATTCTTCCCTTGGAATAACCTTCCCAGATTCTTTGTCAATCATGGTCACATCATACTTCCAGGGTACAACTTTAGGATCACTGAAATCAAATGGACTTGGCTTTTGAATGATCACTGGCTTTGGTTGATTAATTGCAGAAGTAACTGGCTTTGGTGTGTTGAAAACAGGTACGGCAGAATTTGACCTTGGCAAATTAAAGACAAGCACTTTAGCACTTGGTTCTGGCAAGTTGAAGATAGGTTCAATCACAACAACTTCATCTTTCTTCATTTTGTTAACTACTTGCAGGAAACCATCATTGATCAAACTTTAAATATCCTTCTGAAGAAATATAGAGCCTTTGGTACTAACATCACAAATTGTACAATCATCATGATCTTTATTGGAGCTTGCACTACCAGCAATACTTGACATCTTCCCACTTTTCAGACCCAATTCTACCTTCACACCAACAACAAAAATATCAGAGAAGTTTGCAGTCATGCTACCAACCATTCTTTCATAGAATTCAGGACAAACAGTGTCAAGAAACCAATCAACTAGCTCTTTTTCAGCCAACGGAGGTTCTACTTGCGAAGCAATCTCTCTCTATCTCTGAGCATACTCTTTGAATGATTTAGAACTTTTCAAGGACATACTCAACACTTGTCTTCAATCAGGAGCCATATCCATGTTGTATTTGTAATGTTTGATGAAAGCATCAGACAGATCTTGGAAACTCTTAATACGAGACTGATCCAGAGTTAAGTACCATTTTGATGAAGCACCCTTTAAACTGTCCTGGAAAGAGTGTATCATCAGCTTATCATTACCAACATGAGCAACCATTTTACAGTAATACATAATCAAGTGACTCTTCGGACAGGTAGCTCCTTCATAACGATCAAAGCTAGGGGTCTTGAACTTCGGAGGGATAACCAAACCAGATACAAGACACACTTTTCAGGCAGCAACACCAAAGATTTGATTTCCTTCCATCATTCTCAGCCTTTTATCAATAGTTTCCACGTTTTCTCGGAGTTTCTCATGACATTCATCTTCATCTTCCTTCATATTAGGGATATCATATACCAGTTGATGCTCATTGAAGTATGGTTTCACATGAGTATGAACAACAGCTGGTGCAAAAGTCAGAATCACCTGCGGAGTTTCAGTAACCAGAGGAACAATTTGTTGAGCAATAGGAACTGCAACAGGTGGTGGCACAAAACCATGTGGAGGACTATAAAGAGGTATACTTGCAGTAGTAACAAATGGTTGAGGATCCACAATAACATTGACAATCTCAGAAACAACAGTGGGCTGAGTATCCATCCTCGCACGTATAACCTGTAGCATCTCCATAATCTGTCCCACACTTCCCCAAAGGTCTTCTAATTCATTGCTAACACAATCAAGCTCTTGATTTTGTTCCGCCATCTTTTTACGAACTCGAGCTCTGGTGTTGTACTGGTGCAGAGGACTCAGGGTGAAAGAACTGAAGACGAGAGAACCGAAATGAGAAAACGGGAAGGAAAATGCACATGAAAAAACAATGATGCAATGCAATGCAGTGGTTTCAAGGATTCCAACAGCAAGTTGCAAATATTTTTAGGAAACTTATTAGATTTTGGAATTCAAGATTTTTTCAAATTTGCAAAGGACTGACAGTTGAATTCCTTGAAACCAGGAATGTCATGATGCTTGAATGGATGCACAAACATACAGATAAGCAAACATAGTCCTAGGTTAGAGGGTCATGAGCATGGAGCCATGGTCTACCCATCCCAAAAGGTATGTATTAAGGGTTAATTGTACCTGAAGAACAAGGGTTCTAAGAGGTGCCGAAATTCATCAGTCCATCTTTCGAATATTATCAATTTCCCGAATAACTCGGTGGTTAACAATATTCTAAAGAGAACCTCTTTTGAGTGTAGTATCACGTATCAACTACTTTGGGACTACTCCCTCATAGTCATTGCACTACGTCCTAAGAAAAGCCAAAGTTTTGTTAAGGGTAACTAAGGTCCTAAGTATCACTGGCTCCTAGGTCGAAAATAGTAAATGTTTTCACGAATACTCGTTCAACAATACCATTCCCAAGAGGGCCTCAACTGAGCGGTGATTCTTAAGTCAGCTTGGTCGGGAATCACTCCCTATAAGCCTCGTCGAATATATCACATTTCTATCATAATTGCACTCAAGTCCAGGTGTAGGACTTATCTCACAACATCATATAACCCAAGCAGGTACAGTCATACAAATATATACAAACATATAATATAGCAAATAACATAAATAAACAAGTTAGGGGTAACCCGTGAAAGATTAGTTTTCGATGTCCCAAGTGAAGTCGCCATTTTCAATTGCGGTGAGAATAGGATATCAAATTATTGATTAATTTGAATCACAATCTTGGATTCACAACCGGTATTTGATTTATCCGAAGGAAAGGTTAAAGAAAGAAAAACCTAATTGGCATCATAAACACAATGCAGGAAGATCTAGGGTTCGCAGGTTGGTTATACTTAGGCAAGGTATTAGCATCCTAAGCATCTGTAGTACTCTATAGGAACCTCTTGTTTAAATGTGTTATTTGCTATCTATTTGTTTTCTATATGCTAAAAGGTTAAGGAGGCCTAAGGAGTTAATCCTAAGTATACTCGCCAAGAAATCGCATCTTGTACCTACGTATCCTGGGTAGGGGATGGAATCAGAGTATTCGTAGTTCCCCCCAAAGAGGAGTGAGGAACTTCTTGACTTTGGTCAAGGTTCCAGGGGAAAGTAAGTGTTCATAGGGAGATACTTACGTGGAGTGCGACGACTCTGAATCTATGTGATATTGAGTCGAAAGAGAAGGGTAAATAAGTATTTAAGTATCCACGGCGAGAACTTACATGGAGTACGGCGACTCTGAATCCTAAGGCTAGGATGAAGGTGTAGAAGAGAATGTATGTCCACGGTGGGACTCTACCTGGAGCACGGCGACTCCAATCCTACGTTACAAATGTTAACAAGAAGTTAGTGGTTAATGGGCTCGCCAAGACGTTGCATCTTATGTCTACGTATTCTCAACGAGAAATCAGAGCGTTCGTAGTTTCCCTCAAAGAGGGTAAGGAACTTCTTGACTGTGGTCAAGGTTCCAGGGGGAAGTAAGTATTCATAGGGAGATACTTATGTGGAGTGTGGAGACTCCTATTCTAAGTTGAAATGTTAAGTTGAAAGAGGGGTAGGTAAGTATCCACGGCGGGAACTTACGTGAAGTACGGCGATTCCGGATCTTAAGGCTAGGATGAAGGTGAAGGATATCCACGGCAGGACGACAACCTGGAGCACGGTGACTCCAATCCTAAGTTGCAAAATGTAACAGGAAGTTAGTTGGTAGTGAGCTCGCCAAGACGTTGCATCTTGTGCCTACATATTCTCAACGAGAAATCAGAGCGTTCGTAGTTCCCCTCAAAGAGGGAGAGGAACTTCTTGACTGTGGTTAAGGTTCCATGGGGAGGTAAGTATTCATAGTGAGACACTTACATAGAGTGCGAAGACTCCTATTCTAAGTCAAAATATTAAGTTGAAAGGGGTCGGTAAGTATCCACGGCGGGAACTTACATGGATTGCAGCGACTCCGATCCTACGGCTAGGATTAAGAGAGAAGGGAATGCATGTCTACAGCGGGACGTTAAGTATGAGTACGGCGTCTCAGATTCTAAGGCTAGGGTTAAGGGAAAAGGGTGAATGTATGTCCATGACGGGACATTGCATGGAGCGCGGCGACTCCTATCCTAAGGCTAGGATAAGGGTAGGATTTAGAGTTTGAGGAATTGACATGGCAGTCAGTGGGAGGGTACCTTCCTTCGGAATATACAGTTTAGTAATGAAAAACTTAAGCGAAGATATACAAATGCTAAATAATAGTAAAGAACTATATGAATATGTTAAATCAAGCATTCAAAATAAAATTAAACTCAGACTGATGAATTCCCGATTAAATAATGGTAAAATGACAAGAATACCCAAATATTTGTTTTTGTTCTTATTATATTTTTTTTGCTAACATTAAATTAAAGGAAATTAAAGAAGAATTTAGATTAAATTAATTAAGATTAAAATTAACAAATTTCTCTTAAACTCTAAATTACTAAAAATTAATGAATTTCCAAATTATTAAAAAAAACTAAAATTAGTCTAAATTATTAAAATCTAAATTATATAAATTAAAAAAAGACTAAGTTATTAAAATCTAAAATATGAAAATTCTAAAATTTTAAAGTAATTCTAAAATTATTAAAATTCTTAATTATTTGTTTATATATTCTTTTTTTATTTAAAATTTTCCCTAAATTTCCCCCGCGGCTACCCTTCTTCTTCTTGTCCCTCGTTGCTCCGTCTTCTTCTTCCTCTGTTCTTTCTCTCCTCTTTTCTTCTTCTCCTCTTTTCTTCTTCTCTCTTTTTCTTTGTCTCTGATTCTTGTTTCCTTTCTTTTCTTCTCCACGTTTCTCTTCCCTCTTCTCCTTCTTTCTCTTCTTTCTTCACTTCTTCTTCTCCGTTCGTTTTCTTTTCTTCTTCACTCCGTCTCCGAAAAATTTAATCTTGACTAATTTCTCCTTAATACAGGAGCTTTACAATTTAGTGGTGTTGAAGTAGCAAGAGTATCGTGCCGCAATGGCGCACTGAAAGAGTCTTCAAATTCCTTGAGCCTGTTTGTAATTTATTTTTGGATTGTACAACTGTCTGAAGATTTCGAGATGAATATTCCCTTACACATAACATATTATAGCTTGACACAACAGCCTGACTTGTTGAACAAAATTAAATCTTGATTTTGTAAATTGAAATTTAGTTACACCAATTCTGTTAAGATTTACTTGAAATACTACAATAGCATCTTGGTCCTAGTTCTCGTATATTGGCTTCAGAATAGATTTTAAAAACAAAACCCATGTCTTGAGATGCTTGGATTTAGATGAACAAAATCCTATACTCTAGTTCTTGTTTTAAAACCTTGCATGGTGATGGACCATGCACTTTTGATTCGCTCGAAGCTGTGTTGGATGAACAAACGATGTACCCTTTTAAATCACCAAGCTTAAAAATATATGCCCTGAAGCAATAACTGAAACTTTATAATCATCTTAAACTACCTGGGCTGTCTTAAAATAGAAAACTTGAAACCACGGGTAACCCTCAAAACCAGCTATGACTTGAAAACATAGAATGTAAACGAGGATGGATTGAGGATCAAAGTTTAAACATGGCCTTGTATTGCTTTGAGACATGAAGAACCATTCGTGACCTGGGCATAAACTTAAATCCAGCATGTCATGGCTCTTCTAGATGAAGTCTCTTAGAATTGATACCACCATACAACTTAGGCTATGGATCACGTCATGAATATTTGACCATAAGCATGAGGGCATACTCTTCCTTTATACCCATAGGAAATCAACCATGTTTGGCTGGGGACCGTGAGCCCACACACAAAGTTCTCATGATCTTTGAAATTCTCTGCAACAAACCTATCTTCATAAAAACAAACAAACAAACTGGTTAAAACGGTTAGCTATGCATGAATGCTTGATCTAACATGATATGTAAGGATCAATGAATCTAAGGGACAAATTTGGGATACAACAAGGTGCTGGAATTTTAAGCGCATCATAGTATTCAGATGATGGCATCTCCATCTCTTTAACACATTCATCGATACCATCTAATAAGCAGTATGAATCGTCAATAGCTGGAGCTTTTAGGAATTGAGCCAAAATAAATCCGACTTTTTCTTCACCAACTTCAAAAGTCAACTTTCCCTTTTTAACATTAATTATAGCTTCAGCTGTAGCTAAAAATGGTCTACCTAAAATAATAGGT
Organism: Lathyrus sativus; assembly: GCA_963859935.3. Taxonomy (NCBI): domain Eukaryota; kingdom Viridiplantae; phylum Streptophyta; class Magnoliopsida; order Fabales; family Fabaceae; genus Lathyrus; species Lathyrus sativus. Next base: position 486,983,347 of record OZ012740.1, on the reverse strand, counting down.
ATATTGGAGTCTTCTTTTATGTCCATTATCACAAAATTGGTAGGAATGTAAAACTGACCAATGCGAACTAGCACATTCTCTAGCATACCCACGGGATATTTGACAGAACGGTCCGCAAGTTGTAAAGACATCTTGGTTGGTCTCAGTTCACCTAAATCGAGTTTCTTACATGTGGATAACGGTATTAGACTAACACTGGCTCCTAAGTCGCATAGGCTATTGTCTATGACGTACTTTCCTATTACACAAGGTATTGAAAAACTACCTGGATCTTTCATCTTAGGAGGCATGTTGTTTTGAATTATAGCGCTATACTCAGCAGTGAGCGTAATCGCTTCATTTTCCTCAAGATTTTTCTTATTTGATAAAATCTCTTTGAGAAATTTGGCATATGAAGGCATTTGTGTAATAGCTTCTATGAATGGTATAGTGACATTCAACTATTTTAGAAGTTCTACGAATTTCTTGAATTGTCCTTCATTTTTGGTTTTGGCTAACCTTTGAGGGTAAGGTACAGGCGATTTATACGGTGGCAGAGGCACATATGGTGTTTCTTTCTCTACGACCTCTTTGCTTTTATCATTATTATCATTGGTTTTTGGTCCATTTACCTCCTCAGTTGCTTTCTTAGAATTTTGGTACATGTTTTGAGTCTCGGATCAACCGGTCCATCATACTCTGTTCTGCTTCACAATGTGACGATATTAGCATGTCTTTTCGGGTTTGGTTGAGCTTGACCAGGAAATGCTCCAGTCGAGGCTGCTATGGTTGGTTGTTGTTGTTGGGCTACTTGAGAAATTTGGGTTTCTAGCATTTTGTTGTGAGTAGCCATAACGCCAATTTTACTCGTCATTTGTTTCATCAGTTCGCTCGCATGAGCGTTTTGATTTTTAAATTCTTTGTTTTGTTGAACTTGAGCGTTTATAAAGTTTTCCATCATGATATCCAGATTTGAATTTCTAGGTACTTGTGGATCTGATGGTCCTCCTTTTTGATAACCAGGTGAATAGCAGGTGCTGGACTTGGTGGATGCAAAGCCATGTTGTTTTTATATGAAAAATTTGGATGATTTCTCCAGCCAGGATTATAAGTGTTTGAATATGGGTTTCATTGAGCATAGTTCACTTGGTCGGTAGAAACACCAGCTAATAACTCACGTTCAGCATTTGTATGTCCAGGGGTTCCACATAATTCACAACTTGGTGTAATTACGGCTATGGTAGCTAGTGGTGGTGTTAAGGCTAAGCTATCAATATTTTGAGTTAATGCGTCCACTTTGGCATTTATGCGGTTTATGGCGTTAACTTCGTGCATTCCGCCTTTCGGAGTTGGTCTTTCGGTAGCAGCACGTTCTCCTCCCCATTGGAAGTGTTTTTGAGCCATGTTCTCTATGAGTTCAATGAATTCTTCATATGGTTTATCCATTAAAGCACCACTTGTAACAGTGCTTGAGTTCATTTTGGTGTTTTACAACATAACATTGTAGAAAGTATGAATTATCAGCCATTGCTCAAGTCCGTGATGCGGGCAAAGCCTCATCATGTCCTTGTATCTTTTCCAAGCATCGAAAAGAGATTCCTTGTCTTTTTGCTTAAATCCATTAATTTGGGCTCTCAGCATAGCTGTTTTGCTTGGCGGAAAATATCGGGTTAGAAAGACTCTTCAATTCGTTCCATGTCGTGACAGAATTTGAAGGTAGAGACTGGAGCCAAGCTCTAGCTCTATCTCTTAAAGAAAATGGGAAAAGATGTAGTCTAATCGCTTCTTGACTTATACCATTCGCTTTTACAGTGTCGGCATATTGCACAAAAATTGATAAATGTAAGTTTGGGTCATCCGTAGGACTTCCTGAAAATTGATTTTGTTGAACGGCTTATAACAACGAAGGTTTCAACTTAAAATTGTTTCGATTTATTGTTGGGGCAGCAATGATGCTATGAGGTTCATCTTGTGATGGAAGAGCGAAATCCTTCAATGGACAGATTTGAGGTCCTTGGGCCATGATTTGTTCTGGTTCGGATTCAGTTTCCGAATCTGAGTAAAGCACGATAGGATCTGGAAGGTTATATTCAATACAAAATTCATTTATTTGGTTGCTCTAACTCTTTGCCTTGTGAGCGACTGCTTGGCATACAATCGACAAATTATAGGAAAATAATAAAAAGAAAAAGTTGCCTTAGTCTATACTATGCAACAAAAGATTCACAATATTGACTTAATCTGTCCCCGGCAACGGCGCCAAAAACTTGATCGTCTGCTACTGACGGATAAATCTGCAAGCATACAGTTGATTGTGTAGTCTTAAAAAGGTTATCGAACCCACAGGGAAAGATAATCAAACTAATGTTATCTAAGGTTGTTGTGCAAAGCTAAGGCTTAAGTTAAACAAAGGTTAATACAAATTACGGGGCTGGAATAAAAAATCTAAGAATAATACTAAAATGAGCCCGAAATATAATTTCCGTGCACCTAAGGGACCTTGTAGATAGGTGGTACTAATTGCATCTACACGCTTATTCCGTAGCATATACCGAATTAAAGGCTCTTCCTCACGCTCTCGCGGTCTTAACTAAGCCGTACTTCTTAATCCTAAGATTTTGCTCTCGCTCGCCTGGTAACTAAGAACTACTCTTTGAAAACCAATAATATCTTAATCAACACCTAAAGCACTCTCGCTGTATTTAGACATTGATGCCTAATTTCTACTATCTGGTTCACTCCTCATGCTCTCGTGAATCTCAGCTTAAACCTTTATTTGCTTCTCACTCCCGTGACGAAACAATGTTAAATAATCTCTCACTCTCGTGACAAAGCTACTTAAATTTGACTTAGAGATTATAACCAAATTGGCATGCATTACAATTTTGTACCTATTATAACTACAGAGTCCCGCCGATCACGACGATCCTAATAAGACGGTCTCTAATTAATCTAGCTAGACATGGTTAATTCTAATCCTAACATGTTAACAATGCTGAAAAGTACAACATACATATTGAATTAAACTTAAGAGATTATTAGTTTTTGGTTTTTATGAAAATGAATTAAGTGCAGACACATAGAATAAAAATGCAGTAAAACAAAGAGAATAATAACACGTAGATTGCTACAGAATAAATGAAAACAAACTTTTATTACTTCGATTCGAGTATTACAGCAATGCAACTAGAAAGATAAATACAATATTGCAACAATTCCTCGATGTGAGCAATTGCTACTTTGGAAAAGTAATATATTGGTTAAAAGTCTAAAAACGGTTTAGCAGCGCTTTCGCACGGGTCGGTTCTCTCTCGAAAAATCCTAAAAGGGGCCTATTTATAGAGAAAAAGACAGTTGAATAACTCCCCATTCAAAATCAAAAATTGGAGGGAAAATATAATCACCAGCAACTGCTCGAAAATTGATTTCTGCAGTTGAAACTGCTCCTGTGAACTGCACGACGATCACCGTGGTGCCCATGGTGAGCACCATTGTCTCAATGGGTAGATGGTGAGCACCATTTGGTGGTGGCAAGCTCCATATCATCAAGGCTGGCAGAATTGTTGGTTTTTGCTGGATTTTCTTTCTCTTTCGCTTCTTTTCTCAATTTCTTCTAGAATCTCGACAGGAACACCTGCCAACATAAAAGCAGAGTAAGAACACATAAAAATGCGAAACAGTCGATAAAAACTCGGACATAAAATGCACAAAGTGAGCCTAAAAATACGATACAAAATCATGATATCAATTTTCATGCACAAATGTTCACCATAGCATGCAGATGATTGGATAAGAAGTGTTTTGGTTGCTGAAAGTGCTTTTTAAAAAGCTAATTTTCGCCACTGTTATAGTGGTAATCAGTTACTTATATAAGGGTAATCGACTACCCTGCTTGTTTTTCACGTGGATTTGCTAATTTTAAGCATGTAACCGATTACCTGCAGGTGGTAATCGATTACCACTGTAACAGAATGCCATTTTTGCCTATTTTCAAGCTTGTTTTCTATTCTTTCCTCATGTAACTTCCATGGCTTGATATGTTTGATATTTAGGGTTATTTTGTGAGTTGTTTAACTTCTGTTGGAAGCATTTATGCAAACTTTCAATGTGAAATTTGTCGATTCTCGATTATTGGAATTTTTAACATTGTATGATCATGATCATTCTTGCACATTCTTTGATCACATGATATATGATTTGTGATGCATACTAAATGACATTTGGTACTGGTTTTCACTTCCATTCATGTTTGTATTAAGTTTTTTCTTCTTTGGAATGAACTTAATCTTGTATAATCAATAATTCAGCCTCTTGCTTTAATAATTTTTCATCTCATTTGGAAAATTTTTAGCACATCATTCCTTCTTGATTAATTGATCAAAACCTTGTTTCGATTGGTTGATCTTCTCTATTTCTTCTCTTTCCGATCCTTTCGAAGCGTTGTTCTCTCTATCCCTCGTGGAGTCGAAGATTCACAATGCGTTGAAGCAATATACAAGTTTGCGCCATTACTTTCTTGATTTCGCGTGTCGTACTACACTTTGGTGTTAGAGAAGGAGTGAGACTGGAGAGTTCCTATACTCATTCTGATTATTCTGGATAAGGGAAAAATGACCCTATGCCTGAAATAGTCATCTCTATCTCCTTACTATGGTATCTCTCGTTTCCCAGCCAAGTTGATCCTTGATCATTTGTACCTTAATCTTTGTCTCTTGGGTTAATTTCCCTTTTGATTCAACACTCCTTTCTCTCTTGGACAATCACCATTCTTGGTTCCCCCAGAGTTTTGTAACCAGTCATTTCTTGGCTATTCAACCACTCTTTTGTTAGAGCCATTCTCTTCTTCCCAACGAAGTCAATCTTTCTTCTTCGGTTAACACAACCTTCTTGTTAAAAACCTAGTCCCTATCGGACTTCACGACCTTCTCTTGGTTCTCTCTGCTTCTTGTTTGGTTAATCATTGTATGTTAGTTAAAACACAATCTTGTTCTTTCCTTAGTTAACCACAATCCGTCTATTAATGTACTGAGTGGTTTTTGGGTTAATCACCTTCTCCCAGTTAATCACTCGTTCTTTGGTTAATCACGGTCCGCCCATTAAAACCAGTTTTCCTTGGGTTAATCACCTTTGTTTGGTTCATTGCCCTTCTTCTCAGTTAACCATATCTCGTCTGTTAACATACTGAGCTTCTTTTGAGTTAATCGCCTTCTCTTGGTTAATCATTCATTCTTTTCGGTTAATCACAGTCCATCTGTTAAACACAGAATCCCCTGCAGTTAGTAACCTTTCGTTGGTTCAAATACTTGCATCTTTGGGTTAGTAACCTTTGTTTGGTTCAAATACCTTTTCCTTCGGTTAAGTACTGCTTGTTCAGTCAGTGTACCGTCCTTTGGGTTAAAACCTTTACTTGGTTCCACACCCGTCCTTTAGGTCACAACCTTCGCTTGGTACCACACCCATCCTTTCGGTTAACCACTATTTATCAATCAACACACCAAGTTCTCCAGAGAGTCAAACACCTTATTTTGGTTCAATACTTTCATTCTAGTTCATCATTGTCCTTCAGTTGACACCAACCTTTTGCTCTCCCTGCAGAGTCTTACTCTTACCTTTCTTCGGTTAGTCACTGCCTTCCAGTTAATGCACCGAGTCCTTTGTGGATCTTACCTTTACTTCGATTCTTGTCCCTTTATTCTCCTGGTTTTTAAACCATTCCTTTGTTTCTTCCCTAATGGAGTTATCACTTCTCTTTTGAGTTCCTCAACAGAGTTTTCCTTTGACTTTCTTTCTTGGTTTTGACACCATTGCTTTTGCATCCCTAGTAGGGTCTTTCTTTCTTCCTTTTGCTCTTGGTTTTGACATCGTTTCCATTTCTTTTTCTTTCTCTGTCCTAGTTCCCCAAACTACGTAGGCTCTGACTTCCTCATTGCAATATGAGTGTATGTAGGCACAAGATTATGAAATATTGGCGAGCCACCTTCTTCCATCCTTCCCCTTTTCTTTCCTGGTTCCATGAACTATGGAGCTCTGAATTCCTCATTACACTACGAGGATAAGTAGGCACGAGGGCCCCAATCTAATCCTTCACGAGCACTTTCTTTTTCTTTTCTTTTCTTTCCCTCTTTTTAGTAAGAAGCCTTTAGATAGATAACACATCCAAGCCTAGAAGTAATCGAAATGGCTTCTGTCGAGTACGATGGATGCCTAAGTTGCTAGTGCATTCCTTTCGCATAATCGACCCCCTTACCCGTTTCTTTTACCCTTGTATTTTATTGATATTTTCCATGTCCTTTGGACTAAATAAAGTTTGGTGGAGACTCTGTTTTATCTTTGAGTGTGCGACTCACTCAGGTATAATCCCGCTAGCCTCACATAGTAACAAGGATGTGTGCGTGCGTATTGAAATAGGTTAATGTATGACCATCTAAGGGACGAAGAAGTCCCCACATATCATTGATCATATGCTGTTATGAGAGAGTATATAAATAAACTCCCTTCAGAATCTATTTCATTTTTCACTTTTTCTCTCTATACTTCCCTTCTCTCGCCTCTCTTTCTCTCTCTCTCTCTCTCTCTCTCTCTCTCTCTCTCTCTCTCTCTCTCTCTCTCTCTCTCTCTCTCTGCCTTCTCTCCAGAACTTCACTCCCGCCACCACCCTAAAACACTTCGACCTCCTTACACCACTATAGGAACCATCATCCCAACCACCACATTCATTGTGCTCTTATAAACACTGTGAAGATTTAACCTAAAATATTCATATATTCCTGAACCTTAACCCTAAATACTCAGAACGCATTAGAACCCTAGATGTCCTTCTTAGAACCCTAACTCTATTCAACTGCCCAAACCCAGTAATATGAACCATAAACTTATTCTGGATGAACCTTAACCCTCTTCACCTTCAACCTTCATCCTCAAATCCTAACCTAACCTAACCCAGACATGACCCTAAACTACCTAAAATCCACCCAAACCTCTCCTAACTTATAGATCAGACACCCATGGATACTAATACAAACCTACAAGCCTCCAAATCGAACCTTAATTCCCAAACCTTAACTCTTCAAAATAACCTTTTTGCATAGCCTAAAAAGAACCTAAATCGAACCTTAAAGTTCAAATCACATGCATAAAATACAATCCTAAACATGCATCATTCTAACAACCAGACAACAAAATCAAAGGGGTATTCAAACATGAAATAGTATTAGAACTTTTGTAAATGTGCTTAAGAGGGGGGGGGGGTGAATTAGGTTCTCAAAAATTATTTTCAATCTTTTGAGGTTCTTGGTTCTTTTTCGGTTAGAATGTTAGGACTCGAAAATAAAGTGCGGAAAAGAAAAAGAGACACAAGAAATTTATAGTGGTTCCCCTCACACTCCGAGAGTACTCCACTCCCCTTTCGAATCGAAAGAGATTTCACTATAGTATAGAATAATTGCACAACCTAATCACACAAATGGTGAAGCCTACTATCTAATCTATAGGTAATCCAAGTGTAGGAAGAACAATCCTCTTCAAACACTTCACTTGTTTCCACCAATCTTGGAAAACAAGGTAATACAAAATATAATCTTGAAATAAGTTTGATATCTTTGAGAGTATGATGCTATCAATCTTCACGATCGATCTTCTCCTTGAAATAAATATTACTCAAAGAAATATACAAGTCTTCTTTTAAAAAGAAATGAAATGAAGTTGTGATAATGTGAAAATTTATTCAAAAAGCTTCTTTTAAAAGAACTGTTTATGAACACTTTTTGAAAATTTGAGAGATGAAGAGAATGAGTAATTTTTATGATTGAGTTTCTTGGAGGTGAATAGGAATTTGAAATTTGATACCAATTTATACTGACAAAAAGCCTTTACGAAAGTGTGTGATTTTATGTAGCAAAAATAATCAGAAATCAAATAGAAAGCAATGCATATTTTCGTGAAAAGCTGCCATTTTTGCTTACTGCTTCCGTTTTAAACGGTTAACCATATAGGTTAATTGGTTAACACCCTTCAATGTTTAAAAAATATTCAAAATTAACACATGTTAACCGGCTAACCATATATGTTAATCGGTTAACACTGTAAAAATTTCACCAGAAACTTAATTTTGAGATCCGTTAACCGGTTAACCAAAAGGGTTAATCGGTTAACACTGAAAGATTTTCAAAACAAAATTAATTTTAAAATGAGAGATCAACTAAAAAAAGTTTTAAAAGTATTTGTGACATATGTGTAGTGAGATATGAATTTTTGAACACTTGTATAGGTATTTCAAGTAATATTTGTTATACCTTTGAGTTGATGTTCAAAACTCTATCTTCAACACTTGAAGCTTGTATGAGAAGCTTAGATCCAATTGTCACATTCTAGAGCACTATCTTGATCCTTGATGTTTACTTGAATCTCTTACTTTTTGCATATGTATATGATGCGTAGAAAGCTTGTTCTTGCTGTCTTCATCAAAACTTTAATGTGCTTGAAGATTACTTCTACAATCTCCCCCTTTTTGATGATGATAGCCGATTTTTGAAAGTTTGCTTTGATACTTGTTTCTCTACACTTGTTTCTCTCTCTAAGTTAAGGCCCCCCCTTAATACAAGAGGTATAACGTTTCTGCACAAGGAACATTAGAGATGTGGAGGCAAATCGCCACATATCACACGAGTCTGCAAGACATTGTTCAATACAGGTTTCGATGATGACAAATTACAACCTTGGATGGATTGGAAATTATAAACTCCAGATCTACTAAACAAATGCAACGTATCACCTACCATATCCTTTTATACTTGTCTTAAAACTGTTGTAATAAATATATTATGTGTAGATAAAATTCAATCATGACCAGAGGCATGAAAAACCACAAAAAGATCAATTTTTGCAGGTTTACAGGGCATGAGTCGACCATAGGGTCGGCGCATGCATCAGAACATTTTTCCACTGGTCAGCGCATGAAGGCAATGAGTCGACCATAGGGTCGGCGCATGAAGGAAATATTTTCCAACGGGTCAGCGCATAAAGGCATGAGTCGACCATAGGGTCGGCGCATGAAGGAAATATTTTTCAACAGGTCAGCGCACGCCAAATGTATGGTGGATGCATACTGATACATTTTCCAGATTTCCAAAAACGCAGGCCATGCGTCGACGCACAGACCTGCTGCGGTCGACCGTTCGCGCGGAAATCCAGTTTTTAAATGATTCCCTACTGTTATATCTTTAGTTGGTTTGGTACTATATATACAAGTTTGACCACTTATGTCACATTAACATTTTGATAAAATTGATTCATGTGTTCAAGAATAAGAAAGAGTGAGATAGGTGTCCAAGATTCATCATCTTCATCTTCAACATCTCACAACACATCAATTACACACAGCCATTTTTGAAGTTCATTTTGAGTGATTAAAGGTGATAAGGATCGAAGCTTAGATTGGGTAATCTAGTTCGGGTTGAAGCTTGTGACAGGTTCTTTCTTGAATAAAACCGTTAGGGTTTTACCCTCCAAGATTGGTTTGAATTTTGGGGGTTTTTGGACGAGATTCTTCATCAAGGGTCAACTGAGCGAAGGTGATTGTGAAGAGGTGTTCTTCAACAGTCTAGTAGCGGATTCAGTGATATTGAAGGGAAGATCTCGGGTTCGATTTGTTGCTGTTGAGATCAGCCGGAGCCGAAGGTTTGAACAACAACGGGTTATTCAATAAGGTGGCTGGAATCGGAGGTCCATCAACAACGATCGGAGGACTTGATTCATCTTGAATCAAGGGGCAAGGAGTGAAAGCAACATTCAACATATTGAGATTTCTGTTGTATATTTGCTACTCAATCCTTGTATAAACTGTTACATTCAACAGGTGATATCTATAAAATCTATCTCAATTCTAGTTTTAGAATTGAGGGCAGACGTACCCCGAAGCGAGGACGACGGGGGAACTACCTCACCAAATACTTGTCTTCTCTATTTTTCAGCATTTACGTTATACCTCAAAAATAAGTGATTTTTGTATAAGCACTATTGTCAAACTGTGATATCAATTGAGTAAGAGGTTAAAACTCTGTTTTTGACTCCAAAGTACAATAAGACATTGTACTAGGCTAGTTAGAATCACTTACTCAACATAAACATCACTTGGAGTGTTTTGCACACCAAGTGTTTGACAAATTGCCTAAACCAAAATTATCTTACTTGTGTATCTAGTTTTGGTTTGCTCTTTAAATCATTGGAACTAGGAATCCTAACAAGTGAATTAGATCATTGATAAGTGTGATTAATGTTGTGATTCTATTTTCCATATTGTCATTAATCCAAAGGCTTACGCATATCCGGTTTTCCAATAATCGTTCGTTTTAGACTATATTTTCCTCGGCCTCTTCCGCACTTAAAACAAATTTTCAAAACCAATTTTTAATTGGTAGCGCCGACTCAAATTTTAATTGGGATCTATTCAACCCCCCTTCTAGATCTATGCCATAGTCTAACAAGTGGTATCTAGAGCTCCGGTTACTCGGTGCTTCAAATACAATGTTGATAGAAAATGGTTAACGAACCAAAAGGGGCGTACAATAGAGCTCCCGTTTTCAACGGTGAAAATTATAGTTATTGGAAAGACTGTATGTGGGTGTACATAAACTCCATAGACAGAAAAATATGGAACGTTATCCTCAATGGTCCAATAGAAATTACTATGACCAATGCGGATAACGTAGTTGTGCCAAAGCCCGAAGCACAATGGACCGATGACGATGCGAAAAAATACAATTATGATTGGAAAGCCAAAAATATCTTAATCTCCTCATTAGGTGTAGATGAATATTATCGTGTATCCCATTGTCCTACTGCTAAGGCCATGTGGGATTCACTACAAATCACCCATGAGGGGACGAACGATGTTAAGTTGGCTAGAATCAACACATTAACACAAGAGTTTGATCTCTTTTTCATGGAGCAAGGGGAAACCATTGCTGACATGCAAAAGAGATTTACTCATCTCATCAATCATTTACATTCATTAGGTAGGCCTGTTTCTAATGACGTTGCTACTAATAAGATCTTAAGATGTCTTAATAGGGAATGGCAGCCAAAAGTGACCGCCATCAAAGAAGCATATGATCTTACCTTATTAGACTTGACAACATTGTTTGGCAAACTACAAGAGCATGAACAGGTACTCTTGAGCCTAGACCAACGCGAAAAGATGGAAAAGAAAGACAAAGCGAAGGTGAGTGAAAAGAAATCGATAGCTCTCAAGACTTCCTCCTTGAAGTCTCAAGCAAAAGAGAAAAGTGATTATTCCTCAAGCGACGAAGAAGAAGAGGACAAGAGCGAAGATATGGGGCTGTTCGTTAAACGGTACAACCGTTACGTGAGAAAGAACGACATCCAACATTCCGAGAAGAACTTGGTTAACTTCCGGAAACAATCGAGGTACTCCAAAGATGATGACTCAAAAGGCAAAAAGACTAGAGGGACGTGCTACAAGTGTGGAAAGCCCGGTCACTACAAAACAGACTGACCGATGAACAAAAAGGCAAAGGAAAAGGAATCATCAAAGTCACACAAGAAATCATCAAAGCCTAGGAGAGCGTACATAGCTTGGGAAAGCGACAACGACTCTTCCTCCTCTGATGAAATCTCTAGTGATGAAGAAGAGTCCGTGAATCTATGCATATCCGCTCATCAGAAAAATAAGAAAAAGCAGGTACGTCACTCTAAATATGATAAGTCCTCAAATATGCCGCATTCAGAATTACAAACCGCATTTAATGCTTTACACAATGAAGCAACTGAAGCCTTCAAGAAACTTGCCTCTAATAAAAGAATTTTTACGTACATAGAGCACAAAGTTAAAGAGTCTGAAAAGAAACTAGAGGACCTTAAGGCTTCCATTGTGGAAGGCAATGAGTCGGATTGTAAGGACAATAGAAATCCTTTCGACTTTGGGTGTGATACTTGTCATATTTGGCAAGGAGAGGTTAGAAACCTTAAGGCCAAATTAAACAAGGCACTTGAGCCTAAAATTATATTTGCTATTGATAAAAAGGATTTTAGAAAAAGTATGATTAACCCATATCAAAAATATGCATATGTAATTAGGGATCAAGCAAGTAAAAGTGATTCTAAAGTCGATTTTGCATGCTTATATTGTTGCAAGAAAGGCCACTCCATTGGTAAATGCCGATTTAGGAGATTTCTTGTTCCTAAAGGCATCTACCGATGGTTGCCCAAACGCAACCATTTTGTCGCTAACCTATTAGGACCCAATATGCCATTGGGTACCTCCTTTTGCTAATTATGTTTTGATAGGTGAAATGTGTCGAGACCACCGAGAGAAGATGGGTTCTCGACAGTGGGTGCTCAAGACACATGTCTGGAGACATATCCTTATTCATAGACTTCGTGGCTAAGAAGAAAGGGTATGTAACTTATGGTGATAACAACCACGGAGCAATACTAGGTAAAGGTAGTGTAGGTAATCCCTCCTCTACTACGATTTCCGACGTGTTGCTTGTCGAAAACCTTAAACATAATCTGCTTAGCATTAGCCAATTATGCGAAAAAGGATACAATGTATCTTTTTCAAAAGATTGTTGCAAAATTGTGCATGAAAATGATAAGAAGAATATGTTTAATGGTTTTAGAGTAAATAACGTATATATGCTTGACTTAAATGAAGTATCGTTAACAAGCGACAAATGCCTCATAACTATGAGTGAAGACTCATGGCTATGGCATAGGCGTTTAGCGCATGTTAACTTTGACTTACTCAATAAGGTAGTCTCAAAAGACCTAGTATTAGGACTTCCCAAAATAAAGTTCACCAAGGATCACCTTTGTGATGCTTGTCAAAAAGGGAAGCAAACGAGGATCTCATTTAAATCCAAAAAGATAGTTTCAACAACGAGACCTCTTGAACTTCTTCATATGGACTTGTTTGGGCCGTCTAGGATTAAAAGTCTAAGAGGAAACTATTACGGGTTCGTAATAGTGGACGACTTTTCTAGGTTTTGTTGGACCATCTTTTTAGTAAGTAAGAGTGATACATTTGCCGCTTTTGAAAAGTTTGCTAAGCTTTCCCAAAATAAGTTAAATACAAATATAGTGTCAATTAGAAGCGACCATGGATGTGAGTTTGAAAATCACTTATTTGAAGAATATTGTGGTAACCATGGTATGGATCATAACTTCTCCGCTCCACGCTCCCCTCAACAAAACGGGGTTGTGGAGCGTAAAAATCGAATTTTAGAAGAATTGGGAAGAACAATGATTAACGAAAGTGGTTTACCGAAATATTTCTGGTACGGCGTGTTATGTTTTGAATAGGGTGCTTATTCGCCCTATTCTAAATAAAACACCGTATGAACTTTTAAAAGGGCGAAAGCCAAATGTTTCTCACTTGCATGTGTTTGGCTACAAATGTTTTGTATTAAACAATGGAAAGGAAAACTTGGGCAAATTTGATTCCAAGGCCGATGAAGGTATCTTCCTCGGATACTCTCAATCGAGTAAAGCATATAGAATATATAATAAACGATTGCTTGCTGTAGAAGAGTCTGTGCATGTTACTTTTGATGAGTCTTATCTGAGAAATGTCGGAAAGGATAGTGTTGTTCATGGTGCAGGTACATCCACAGAAGACATACTCAAAAGTGGCGAGACGGGGATTGATCAACCTGACAAAGTCAAAGTTGAGGAGGATAAGGATGTACACCATGATGTAACCGAGGAAGTTCATCCGCCTTCAAACGATGATCTCCCTCAAGCTTGGAAGTCTTCCAAAGACCGTCCAATTGAAAACATTCTCAGAGACATCACAAAGGGTGTAACAACTCGATCGAAGCTAAGTAATTTCTGTTATCACTTCGCATTCGTTTCACAAATGGAACCTAAAAACCCTAAGGAAGCCCTACTCGATGAACACTGGTTTTTGTCAATGCAGGAGGAACTGAATCAGTTCACTAGAAATGAGGTTTGAGACCTTGTCCCTCCTCCGCGAGGTCATCGAGTAATCGGCACCCGATGGGTGTTTAGAAATAAATTGGACGAAAACGGAGTAATAACTCGCAACAAGGCGCGGTTAGTCGCGCAAGGGTATAACTAAGAGGAGGGCATCGACTATGAGGAAACTTATGCGTCGGTTTCCCGACTCGAGGCTATACGCCTTTTACTTGCTTTCGCTTGTGCAAAGGATTTTAAGTTATTTCAAATGGACGTCAAGAGTGCGTTCCTTAACGGGTTCATAAATGAAGAAGTCTATGTTGCTCAACCTCCTGGTTTTGAGTCTCATGAGTATCCTGATCATGTCTACAAACTGAAAAGAGCTTTATACGGTCTCAAACAAGCTCCTAGAGCTTGGTATGAGAGACTAAGCAAATTTTTACTTGATCAAGGCTACTCAAGAGGAAAGGTTGACACTACTCTCTTCATTAAACGTCAAGGAAATCACTTAATTCTTGTACAAATTTATGTTGACGATATCATATTTGGATCCACTAACATGAGTCTCGTAAGAGAGTTTTCTGAGCTTATGCAGGGTGAATTCGAGATGAGTATGATGGGTGAACTCACATACTTTCTCGGTTTGCAAATCAAGCAACTGAAAGAAGGAACATTCGTGAGCCAAACAAAATATTGTTTGGAGCTTCTCAAGAGATTTGACATGGAAAATTCAAAAGCCATAGACACTCCTATGCCAACATGTGTAAATATGAGTAAAGATGAAAGTGGTAAGGACGTTGAGGTAAAAAGGTATAGAGGTATGATTGGCTCTCTTCTCTATCTTACTGCTTCTCGTCCCGTCATTATGTTTAGCGTGTGTATGTGCGCCAGATACCAATCACGTCCTAAGGAATCCCACCTAAAATCTGTCAAACGCATACTTCGATACCTATCTGGTACTCCAAAATATGGACTGTGGTATTCCAAAGGTAATGATTGGTCATTGGTAGGCTTCTCCGATTCCGATTTTTCCGGTTGCAAATCGGATAGGAAAAGCACCAGCGGTACGTGTCGCTTATTTTCAAATTCCTTGGTCAGTTGGCACAGCAAGAAACAAGTGTTCGTTGCTCTGTCAACCGCCGAAGCGGAATACGTAGCCGCCGGTAGTTGTTATGCGCAAGTCCTATGGCTTAAACAACAACTATTGGACTTCAATTTAAAGCTAGAACGTGTTCCAATATTTTGTGACAACACCAGTGCTATAAATCTTACCAAAAATCCGGTGTTACATTCGCGTACCAAACACATAGAAATTCGACACCATTTTCTGAGGGATCATGTAGAGAAGGGTGATGTTGTCTTTGAACACGTTGACACCAAAAATCAACTAGCGGACATTTTCACAAAGCCGCTAGCCACTGAGCCCTTCTTTCATATCCGTCGAGAACTTGGCATTCTCGACATTTCTGATCGGGTTTAATAATTACTAGTTTCATAATTAATCTATTTACAACTATGCTTTTGTACTTCTAACAAGTTTAGCTTTTATTGCAAGTACAAATATGTTGTTAACAAGTGTGGTCGGTATAGAGGTGATATTGCTCCTTTATCTCTCTCTCTTTACCTCTCTCTCTCTCTAAACATCCATGACTTAAAACTAAGTATATCGTTTAACAATCATGGTACTTATATATGTCTATGACTTTTGCTGCAAATACTATGTGTGTTGGATGCAAATTATATTGTGAAAGGGTGAATAGGCATGATAAATAGGCAAGTGTGGCATTCTACATGACATAAAACTGAAAAATTGGGTTTTTGAAGGTTATGAGTCGACCAAAACAGGACAACGGTCGACGCATGCTGTAGACTTTCAAAATTGTCAAAAAAACACACAGTATGCATCGACGCATGCAGGGGTTATGGTCGACGGCTCGCACAAAAACCCAGAATTTTGTTTGAAAACCGTTCCATCTTCTCTCCTTCTCCATTTAATGTGCAGTTAGCTTTTATTATGATTTGATAGTGCATTTTTCTTGTAAATTGCAGCTAGGCATCTATTGTGTCCCCTTGTCTCCTCCCTCTTACCAAAACCCTAAACCTCTCTCTATTAAAGGGAATAGTCTTCATCTTCTCCAAAATCATCCTCAACTACTCTCTCCAAAGCCATTAAATTTCATCTCTACAAAATCTCCAAAAATCATCATCAATGGCTTCTCTATTTCGCATAAATACGGGTAAGATATCAAAGGCCTCATCATCATCCGCTTCAGTCCCCATTACCGCTGTCTCCCTAGTTCATCCACCTGCGGTTGAAAACTTCAACAAGAATCTCAGTAAAAGAGCAATCGTTCCACATCATGCCTTCTACAAGGCAATGGAGGAGCACTTGCATCTCACCCAAATTCTGTCTCTGCTGGAGTTTCAAGGGTTCTTCAACTTTCTGGAGTGCAACACAAAATACAGTGAGGATTTAGTCCGCGTGTTCTACACAAGTTTGCGTGATAACTTTCAAAGTCAATATTTCCACACTTCTGTCGGTAATAAACTGGTAAACATAAATTCTGAAGTCTGGAACAAGTATTTTGATTTGACTGTAGATGTTGATGCACCACCTCTTCATGAGGTAACAGACTCTCGTACGATGCCAGGATATGAGTTTAAGAATGCTCTAAATGACATGCTCAAAAGACCCTATTCAGATGCTATTGTCAACAATGATGCCTTTCCTAGAATAGTTACAGCAGGGAAACTCCAAACAGGGGAGCACATCCTTTAGTGGATTGTCGCTCGCATCCTGCGACCGAAAAAAGGTGGCCTGTCCCGTGTCGAACAAGCTGAGGTACATCTCATCTATATATTGAAACATAAGATCAAAATAAACTGGACATACTATATTGCAAGCAGGACTTTTGCTCTGAGAGACTCAGGTAGAGGCACTGCTCTAGCCTATGGGTCGTTTATTTCGGAAACTCTTGCCGCAGCAAATGTTGTATACCCAACATTTCCTTGTGTTTCAGTCCCCTCTAACAAAAAGTTTAGCACCAAAACCCTTACCATGATGGGATATTTTTGGTGTGATGAACGACAATCATACTGGTTTGTCCGTCGAACAAATATTCCTCGGGTGACTCATGACAGTTCCGATGACAGCTCTGAAGAGGAAAGTGAAGAACAAGGTGAACAGGATGATGATGAAGAAAATACAGCTGCAGAGGTACAAGAACTTGTATGCGAGACGCAAGACTATCATCAATCGCCGGTTCAACATGAGATTCCAAATACCGATTGGCTCCAGCATTCGGCTCCATCTGAAGAACAAGAAGAAGGTTACACAAATCAGGGATGGGGTGAATGGCAATACACAGGATGGACCACCCTGGGTAGATTCTACGATCCATATCACGGCTACTCTCAAAACCATCAACCTTTCCAGCACTCATCACCTCCTCCACCATCGGACAACTTTGAAATAATTAATATGCTGCAGATCAACAGACCTTCATGAGGAGTCAAGATACGCAAATGGAACAGATCAAAGCTGAGCTTCGTACTCAAAATGAAAGGTTAAATTCATTTTCGACTCGGATGGACGCCCGTCTTGAAGCTCTTGTTGCATCACATGAAAGGCAAGACATGGAAATCACCGACTGTCTCCATCACCTCAACATGTCCGTAGAAGCGTTTGTGGACTTCTCGAATCCTTACCGTAATCCTGATACTGCATACCGGGGGAGGGGCCAAGGTCGGGGTCGAGGATATTAGTTACATAGTTGCATATTTGTTTCTTCTGTGTGAAGTTTCCATTTTTCCGTTTTATGTTTGCCTGAATATTCACCTATATGTTTTCTTAATTATCTATTAATTCCAGTTACTTTTGTTCATTATCACTCTTATGTGTGAAGTTTGGTAATTAACTATCACCTATTGTATGTTTTTTGTTAATTGATGCG
This sequence comes from Lathyrus sativus, assembly GCA_963859935.3. NCBI lineage: Eukaryota > Viridiplantae > Streptophyta > Magnoliopsida > Fabales > Fabaceae > Lathyrus > Lathyrus sativus. The sequence goes on along the minus strand of OZ012740.1, from coordinate 486,965,480 downwards.
TTCTCCTTCTCTTTTTGATGTTGTCAAAGGGGGAGAAGAACATGTAGCAATCACCAAAGTCAAGCCAGGATGTTCACAACAGTTGACGGTTACAACAGTTGATGGTTGTTTGTTCTGCAGCCTCATATTACAAAAGAAAGGGGGAGCTTGTGTATACATTTCATATTGTTGTATTGGTTGTTTTGGTTGTATACAAGTTGTCATCATCAAAAAGGGGGAGAATGTGGAGGCAAATCGCCACACAACACACGAGTCTGCAAGACATTATTCAATATAGGTTTCGATGATGACAAATTACAACCTTGGATGGATTGGAAATTATAAACTCCAGATCTACTAAACAAATGCAATGTATCACCTACCATATCCTTTTATACTTGTCTTAAAACTATTGTAATAAATATACTATGTGTAGATAAAATGCAATCATGACCAGAGGCATGAAAAACCACAAAATGATCAATTTTTGAAGGTTTGCAGGGCATGAGTCGACCATAGGGTCGGCGCATGCATCAGAGCATTTTTCCACTGGTCAACGCGTGAAGGCAATGAGTTGACCATAGGGTCGGCGCATGAAGGAAATATTTTCCAACGGGCAGCGCATAAAGGCATGAGTCGACCATAGGGTCGGCGCATGAAGGAAATATTTTTCAACGGGTCAGTGCACATCGACTGTATGGTCGCCGCATACTGATACATTTTCCAGATTTCCAAAAACGCAGGCCATGCGTCGATGCACAGACCTGCTGCAGTCGACCGTTCGCGCGGAAATCCAGTTTTTAAATGATTCCCTCTACTATTTGAAATACTATTATGTCTTTAGTTGGTTTGGTAGTATATATACAAGTTTAACCACTTATGTCACATTAACAAGTTGATAAAATTGATTCATGTGTTCAAGAATAAGAAAGAGTGAAATAGGTGTCCAAGATTCATCATCTTCATCTTCAACATCTCACAACACATCAATTACACGCAGCCATTTTTGAAGTGCATTGTGAGTGATTAAAGGTGATAAGGTTCGAAGCTTAGATTGGGTAATCTAGTTTGGGTTGAAGCTTGTGACAGGTTCTTTCTTGAATAAAATCGTTAGGGTTTTACCCTCCAAGATTGGTTTGAATTTTGGGGGTTTTTGGACGAGATTCTTCATCAAAGGTCAATTGAGCGAAGGTGATTGTGAAGAGGTGTTCTTCAACAGTCTAGTAGCGGATTTAGTGATATTGAAGGGAAGATCTCGGGTTCGATTTGTTGCTGTTGAGATCAGCCGGAGCCGAAGGTTTGAACAACAACAGGTTATTCAATAAGGTGGCTGGAATCGGAGGTCTATCAACAACGATCGGAGGACTTGATTCATCTTGAATCAAGGGGCAAGGAGTGAAAGCAACATTCAACATATTGAGATTTCTGTTGTATATTTGCTGCTCAATCCTTGTATAAACTGTTACATTCAACAGGTGATATCTATAAAATCTATCTCAATTCTAGTTTTAGAATTGAGGGCAGATGTACCCCGAAGCGAGGACGACGGGGGAACTGCCTCACCAAATACTTGTCTTCTCTATTTTTCAGCATTTACGTTATACCTCAAAAATAAGTGATTTTTGTATAAGCACTATTGTCAAACTGTGATATCAATTGAGTAAGAGGTTAAAACTTTGTTTTTGACTCCAAAGTACAATAAGACATTGTACTAGGCTAGTTGGAATCACTTACTCAACATAAATATCACTTGGAGTGTTTTGCACACCAAGTGTTTGACAAATTGCCTAAACCAAAATTATCTTACTTGTGTATCTAGTTTTGGTTTGCTCTTTAAATCATTGGAACTAGGAATCCTAAAAAGTGAATTATATCATTGATAAGTGTGATTAGTGTTGTGATTCTATTTTCCATATTGTGATTAATCCAAAGGCTTACGCATATCCGGTTTTCCAATAATCGTTCGTTTTAGACTATATTTTCCTCGGCCGCTTCCGCACTTAAAACCAATTTTTAATTGGTAGCGCCGACTCAAATTTTAATTGGGATCTATTCAACCCCCCCTTCTAGATCCATGCCATAGTCTAACAAGAAAGACCGATTCTTCTCCCCCTTTGGCATTAGTAAAAAGGAAGAGGAGCATATGATAATGAAAGAAAGTAAACATACATATACACATAGAATAATCATAACACATATACTTAACATAATCAACAAAGCTTTTATGATATGATAACACACGCACATAGTACGGTACAGTCACAAATATGAAACAGAAAACATAAACTTAAACAACTTTCGAAAACGAGACTAAAAACATAAACAAGTGCTTTAGTTATCATCATCCAACATTTCCTTGCTTCCATCCTTTTCTTCTTCACTTCCGTCCTCATCTTCATCGTTTCCGGCATTTGGGTTTGAGAACTTATGACAAGTCTTCGAAGTGAGTTTATAGCCCGGATAGTTTCTCGGTGTTGATTCATCATTGTGATGTAGAGAAAATCGTTTGTAATTCTTCCTTCCGGGATTGGGAAAGGATGGTTGGAGGTAGATGAACCGTCTTCATACTTGTAAGTTCCATCATTGCTTTTTACAATACCGATGTTCTTGATGATGGTTATCTTATTAATCTCATTTGCTGTCGATTTCATGGCAATGGATGGTTCAATGTTTAGATCGAAATCCGTTAATTCCAAGATGCTAGAGATAAGGTGACCATACGGGAGTCGGGTAGAAAGAGTAAGCTGCTGTTGGAGATGATACATCATTATTAATATCTAATTAACCTTGATCTTGTTCTTTATGGCATATAGAACTTACATCTCAAGATCATTAATCTGAGAATGATTGGAATCTTTTGGAAGCAGAACATAATAGATGATGTAATGGAGCATTCGGTCATTTACCGACGGATTCTTAACGTAGCATAAGATACGAGCAGTCCGTTGTCTAGCGATCACAACCTCTCTGGGAAACCTGAAAATACTGTAGTAGTATTCCATCTTGTTATAATGAGCCCAAGGTCCGTCTCTGTGATTGACACCTTTTCAGAAAAAAGCCGATATATGGAATCTTGAGAGTTGCGACAATGTTTGACAGATCCTCGTTCAACTCAAATTCTCAAACAGTAGTGATCAACATGCGTTGTCCAGCCTCATTCAAATTAATAACAACCATTATAAGAAACAAAATTATTTATCCTTTGATATTTTAGTAGTGCTGGAAAATTGAAAGTGGGAGCTTGGAAGGCTTTGAGGTTGACATATTTTACCTTAAACAACTGTCGAACCCTAACCTTGAAGTCCATTCTTCGCCTCTTGGTTGATTCCATTGGAGCATTATCCTCATTGACCGCTGAGCAGCTTTCTGAAATTTTTCCTTTTCCCTTCTTAGTTAGAGCCATGGATGAAGATTCAGAGTTCTTAGGGTTTGAAGTTGATTTTCTGGATTAGGGTTGAGTGCTGTGATAGAGATGGTGAAAATGAAGAGGTTTATATAGAGAGATGTATGAGTGGGATATTAAAGTGAGAGTTATTCTTATTTGAGTGGGTAGAAGTTGGAAGAGGGTTTTAATGGGGAGTCAAAGAGAAGAAGATGAGTCCCAAGGAAAGTTGGTGATAATAACCATAAAGCATATGCACCAAAAAAGCACTTAAACACACATTTAAAATCAGATTTGAATAATTTTCCTTCTTTTAAAAAATAATTTCACGAACAGTGTTAACCGGTTAACCATATCGGTTAACCGATTAACGCATTTAAAAATTAATTTGGAAAACAAAAACCAACAGCGTTAACCGGTTAACCATATAGGTTAATCGGTTAACGCCTTCGAAAATGCAGGAAAAGCCAAAAAACAGTGAGTCAAAAACTTGGTATACATATGAAATATTAGATATCACCTTCATCGAGGATTCCGAGCTCTCGCCGAATCTAGAAAAATGGTTCTTTCGCGAGTGGTTTCGTGAAGATATCTGCAAGTTGGTTATGCGTATTTACGAAAGTGACTTCAACATCTCCTTTAAGCACGTGATCACGGAGAAAATGATGTCAAATGTCGATGTGTTTGGTTCTTGAGTGCATGACCGGATTTTTTGTAATATTGATTGCACTTGTATTGTCGCATCAGAGAGGAATGCATCCAAGATCAATTCCGTAGTCGCTTAATTGTTGCTTTAGCCAAAGATTTTGTGCACAACAACTTCCCACCGCTATGTATTCTGCTTCAGCCGTACTAAAAGCAACACATGCTTGTTTCTTACATGACCACAAAACTAAAGCATTTCCAAGGATGTGACATGTTCCACTCGTGCTTTTTCTATTTGTTTTACAGCCTGCATAATCCGCGTCAGAGTAACCGATTAAAGTACAAACACTACCTTTAGGATACCATAAGCCAACGTTTGTTGTTCCCTTGAGATACTTCATTATTCTTTTGACTGCCATGAGATGTGACTCCTTTGGATTTGCTTGAAAGCGAGCACATAAACATACACTAAACATTATGTCAGATCGGCTTGCCGTCAAATATAATAAAGAACCAATCATACCTCAATACTTTGTAATATCAACCGATGTTCCCGATTCGTCTTGATCGACGTAGGTTCCGGACCCCATTGGTGTTAACATAGCTTTACACTCATCCATATCAAATCTCTTTAACAAATCTTTGCAATACTTCAATTGGTTGATAAAAATTCCGTCTTTTAGTTGCTTGATTTGCAATCCAAGGAAGTAATTCATCTTTCCAATCATAGACATTTCAAACTCGCCTTGCATCATCGCCGCAAATTCTTGACATAGTTCCTTGTTTGTTGAACCGAAGATGATGTCGTCCACATAGACTTGAACAAGTAAGGTATTATCCTTTATCTTTTTAATAAATAAAGTCTTGTCTACCTTGCCTTTTTCAAAGCCTTTTTCGCATAAGAAATTACTTAGACGATCATACCATGCCCTTGGTGCTTGTTTTAGTCCATAGAGAGCTTTCTTCAATTTGTATACATGTGAAGGATGATTGAAGTCTTCAAAACCCAGGGGTTTTTTGACATAGACTTCTTCATTGATGTATCCGTTCAAGAAGGCGCTTTTGACGTCCATTTGAAAAAGCTGAAAGTTCATTGAACTAGCATAAGCAAGTAATAAATGAATAGCTTCTAACCTTGCAACCAGGGAGAATGTTTCTTCAAAGTCAATACATTCCTCTTGATTGTACCCTTGAGCCACCAATCTTGCTTTGTTCGGAACAATTATTCCATTCTCATCAAGTTTGTTTTTAAACACCCATCTTGTTCCTATGATATGTTTATCTCTTGGTTTAGAAACAAGTTCCCAAACTTGATTTCTTTCGAATTGGTTTAATTCTTCTTGCATAGCAATAATCCATTGATCATCTTCAAGAGCTTCATCAACTTTGGAAGGTTCTATTTGAGATACGAACGCCATGTTCAAGCATGCATCTTTGAGATTTAATCTTATAGCAACACCTTGACTTATGTCTCCGATCACTTTGTCGATAGGATGATCTCTATGAATCCTCCATTCTTTTGGTAGATCGTTGACATTGGAATCTTGTTGAACCGGTCTATCTTGATGTTCTTTAATTATATCTTTAAAAGTATCTTCTTCGGGAATTTCTACAAACTCATCATCATCATTACAAACCACAATATCCTCCTTGGAGGGGTTAGATTCATCAAATTTGACATGCATAGATTCTTCAATAGTTAAAGTTCTTTTATTATAAATTCTAAAAGCCTTACTAGAGAGAGAGAGTAGCCGAGAAATATGCCTCCGTCAGATTTCTCGTCAAACTTCCCAAGATTGTCCTTGTCATTGTTCAAGACAAAGCACTTACATCCAAAGATGTGAAAATAAGAAATGTTTGGCTTTCTCCCTTTGAAGAGTTCATAGGGAGTTCTCTTAAGAATAGGTCTTATATTAACAAGATTACTTACAAAGCATGTCGTGCTTACCGCATCTGCCCAAAAATATTTTGGAAGACTTGAGTCGCTTAACATAGTCCTTGCAAGTTCCACCAATGATCTATTCTTTCTTTCTAAAACACCATTTTGTTTTGGAGTTCTTGGTGCGGAGAAGTTGTGTGAAATTCCATGTTCTTCACAAAATTCTTCAAATGAGGCATTTTGGAAATCTCCATCATGGTCGCTTCTAATGGAGGCAATTGTAAGAGATTTCTCATTTTGTATTTGGTTTGCGTACTTCTTGAATGCTTTGAATGCTTCACTTTTCTGCATTAAGAAGAAAGTCCAAGTGTATCTATAGAAATCATCTACAATTACAAATGCATAAACATTACCTCTGAAGCTTTTTGTTCTTGATGGACCAAAGAGATCCATGTGCAACAATTTTAGTGGCCTAGTTGTGGACACCACATTCTTGGATGTGAAATTTGATTTAGTTTGTTTTCCTTTTTGACAAGCGTCACATAACCTATCTTTGATGAATTTGATCTTCGGCAATCTAATAACCAAGTCATGTTTGATCAATTTATTCAAGTGCCCCATATGAATGTGAGCAAACCTATTATGCCATAACCATGATTCATTGTTGCTTGCCAAGAGACACCTAACATTCAAAGACAAGTTATATAAGGAAATTAAGAAAATGTTATTAACTCTTTTACCTTTTAGCATAACTTCACGAGTAACTTCGTTTTCAATCAAGCATTCATTTTTAGTGAAGTTGATTTTAAAACCTCGGTCACACAATTGGCTAATGCTAAGGAGACTATGCTTTAGACCTTTCACGTATAGGACATCTTTTATAGTTGTTGAGGGCGGTGAACCAATGATGCCTATGCTAAGGATTCTTCCTTTTTTGTTGTCACTATAAGTAACAAATCCTTTGGCCTTAAGCATTAGATGTGAAAATTTGCTTATGTCACCCGTCACGTGCCTCGAACATCCACTATCAAGATACCATTCATTTGAAGAGGTCTTCAAGCATACCTACAAAAAAGAGTTAAGTTTTATTAGGTACCCAAATTGCCTTGGGTCCTTCAAAGTTAGTTCCTTTCTTTATCCATACATAATATCCTTTAACAACACTAAAACTTCTAACATAACATGCATTTGAAGTATGACCTTTTATACCACAATAGAAACATGTAGGCTCAAAATTGCTTTTATATCTAGGAGGATAAGATTTATTCTTATTATTTCTTTTCTTCTTGACATATTGATGAACCTTTTTATGATTGTCACCTTTTTCCATAGGAATTTGTTCTTTAGCTTTGACAAAGATGGTCTTGTTCGAAGTTTGTTTAGAAAATTTTGAGTAACCAAGACCACTTTTATCATTTGAGTATCTTTGATTACTAAGAACACATTCCAATCCAATTTTTCCTTTTTCATATCTTTCTAGGACCCTTTTTAATTGGAATACTTGAAAAGATAGTGACTCACATTTAGTGCATGCAAAATTCTTAATTAATTTTTCTTTTTCATCTTTAAAATTATTTTCCATTTTCTCAATATTTTCTTCTAAAGTTGATATTTGTTTCTTTTGAGATGAAATATTTTTATATAGAATTTTGCACTCACTTAAAAGTTCATCAATTGCTCTTTGAGCATCATTATCAAAAATAGAGAAATCACTACTAACCTTATTGTCTTCATCGTCGGAATGATGTGATGCCATCAATGCTTGATTTACGCTTTGATCACTATCGGAGTCTGATGAAGAACTTTTTTCGTTGTCATCCCAAGCAATGTAAGCCTTCCTTTTGAAATCCTTTTTTCCTTTATGGTCACGACTCTTTGTGAGTTTAGGACATTCCAGTTTAATGTGGCCTTGTTTTCCACATTCATAGCATGTAATGTCTCCATTGGATGTTGATGTTTCTTTTTCTTTATTCTTTAAGAACTTCTTTCTTCTTGTATAACCAGAGTTTCTAATATTATTTTTTGCACCAACATATTTTCCTAGTCTTTTTACAAGAAGCGTAAAATTTTCGTCCTCTTCGGGATTGTCTTCTTTCTCCACTTCTTTGGATTCAACTTTTAAGGCAATACTCTTGGATTTCTTCTCTTGAATTTCATGTTTCTCCAATCGTCCAAGTTCCGTTTCATATCCTTAGAGTTTTTCGAATAACGTAGCCATTTTCTTTTCGGAAATCGCAATCACTTTAGGTTGCCATTCTCTTGATAAATACCTAAGCACTTTAAGATTAAGTTCATCATTTGTTAGTGTCTTACCAAGTGCATTCAAGTGACTTGTTAAATGCACGAATCTTTTCTGCAAGTCTAGGATAAATTCTCTTGGTTGCATTCTGAAGAGTTCGTACTCTTGACTTAATGTATTTAATCTGGATCAGTTGACTTCATCGGTTCCTTCGTGAGTTTCAATAAGAGTGTCCCATATTTGCTTGGTCGTTGTACATGTTGAGATACGGAAGAATTCATCCATTCCAAGTGCACTTTGCAAGATATTTATCGCCTTTTTATCGTAGAGAACATTTTTCTTATCATCATCGTCCCATGATCCTTGCGGTTTTGCTGAACCAACTCCGTGGACGACCGTTGTAGGAATGAAAGGACTATTTTGAATAGCCTCCCATATTTCACTTCCTTGTGCTTCTAGAAGTGCCTTTATGCGGATCTTCCAGAAGTCGAAATATTCGCCACAAAACAAAGGAGGCTTGTTGCTACTGTCACCGTCTTTGAATACAAGATTGTTATTTGTGGAAGCCATCTAGATCGAATAGGAACAGGTTACCTATCACCTGCTCTGATGCCAATTGTAACTTGTAAATGCGCCTAAGAGGGGGGGGGGGGTGAATTAGGTTCTCAAAAATTATTTTCAATCTTTTGCGGTTCTTGGTTCTTTTTAGGTTAGAATTTTAGGACTTGAAAATAAAGTGCGGAAAAGAAAAAGAGACACAAGAAATTTATAGTGGTTCCCCTCACACTCCGAGAGTACTCCACTCCCCTTTCGACTCGAAAGAGATTTCACTATAGTTTAGAATGATTGCACAGCCTAATCACACCAATGGTGAAGCCTACTATCTAATCTATAGGTAATCCAAATGTAGGAAGAACAATCCTCTTCAAACACTTCACTTGTTTCCAACAATCTTTGAAAACAAGGAAATACAAAATATAATCTTGAAATAAGTTTGATATCTTTAAGAGTATGATGCTATCAATCTTCACGATCAATCTTCTCCTTGAAACAAATATTACTCAAAGAAATATATAAGTGTTCTTTTAAAAAGAAATGAAATGAAGCTGTGATAATGTGAAAATTTATTCAAAAAGCTTCTTTTAAAAGAACTGTTTGTGAACACTTTTTGAAAATTTGAGAGATGAAGAGAATGAGTAATTTTTATGATTGAGTTTCTTGGAGGTGAATTGGAATTTAAAATTTGATACCAATTTATACGGACAAAAAACCTTTACAAAAGGGTGTGATTTTATGCAGCAAAAACAGTTAGAAATCAAATAGAAAGCAATGCATATTTTCGTGAAAAGCTGCCATTTTTGCTTACTGCTTTAGTGTTAATCGATTAATCATATAGGTTAATCGGTTAACACCCTTCAACGTTTAAAAAAATATTAAAAATTAACACATGTTAACCGGTTAACCATATATGTTAATTGGTTAACACTGTAAAAATTTCACCAGAAACTTAATTTTGAGATCCGTTAACCGGTTAACCAAAAGGGTTAATCGGTTAACACTGAAAGATTTTCAAAACAGAATTAATTTTAAAACGAGAGATCAACTAAAAAAAGTTTTAAAAGTATTTGTGACATATGTGTAGTGAGATATGAATTTTTGAACACTTGTATAGGTATTTCAAGTAATATTTGTTATACCTTTGAGTTGATGTTCAAAACTCTATCTTCAACACTTGAAGCTTGTATGAGAAGCTTTGAACCAATTTTCACATGCTAGAGCACTATCTTGATCCTTGATGTTTACTTGAATCTCTTACTTTTTGCGTATGTATATGATGCGTAGAAAGCTTATTCTTGTTGTCTTCATCAAAACTTTAATGTGCGTGAAGCTTGCTTCTACACGAAGATGAGGTGTTCTCTGGTGAAGGTAAAAAGCTTCGAATTCTAATCTTTTTCTTCCTTTTCCTTTTTCTTTTCTTTTTGAATATATCATGAGTCCCTCTTCTTATTATCTTTTAAATTACGAGGTAATGCTTAAAACCTTTGCTGTTGGGACTGTTGGAATTTAGGTTTTAGGGTTTTCCTTTAGTGTTGTTGATATTTAGTGTGAAGAACAACAACTTTAGGGATGTGTAATTTGTAAATCGTGTTTGCTGTTGTAAAATTGAAGTTGTTTATATAGTGAAAAAAGTTAGGTTAGATTATTAGGTTAGATATGTTAGATTAGGAGATTCTATATGTGATTGGATTTGATTTGTGTCCCTTTGAGCAAGTTGGAATTGTAACTGAAATTCCATAGTTAAAAAAATATTTGATTTTGTTAAGAAGAATTCTTCTTGTCCTTGGTTATAGTTTTGATGAAGACAAACACATCAACAAAAAGAAGTCAAAGCTTGAAGACTAGAGCAATCAAGTTTCTATTCATCATTTAAGGTATATGAAACTTCCATATCATATACATTCTTTTAGTGCTCAATGTTTTTAATCATGCACTGAAAAAGCTATTTCATATTTGAACCATGCTAAATAATTTTCAAAGTTAATCTATTAACTTGGAAAAATCAATAGATGTTTCATAATTTTGGTTCATGTACTTATAAAAATTTTAAGCTTTTCAGGCATGACAATCAATTGTCATTCTAGTGCAATCGATTGTCACAAGCTTATTTTTCAAAAATTTTAAATGTTACATGTATGATAATCGATTTTCATATTTGTACAATCTATTGTCACTGGCACTTTTCATCAAACCTTCTCATGGCATCCTTTCCTTATCAATTCATTATTATTTTCATAAATTCTTGCAACCATTGCCATTATTTAAGAAAGGTTGTTTCATCTCTATGAATACAATTCAAATTTTCATTTTACGGGAATCTCTTTCAAAATTTTCACAATATCTCTCTGCATTATTTTCATCACAACTTTCATACTTAGATACTTTTTTGAAATACATTTTCACATTATTATCATAAAAGTATCTTGAGCACTTAAAGAGTATATGTTATTGAATCTTCATATGTGAAAGAGAAGAAGACATTATTTGTTTGAATAAGTCTTAACCATTCTACAAACTTCACTTATTTTTATCTATTGTAATTGTTACAAATTCTCAAGTATCAAGGATTGTTTGGTACTAGAAGGGATTTATAGGAAAGTGGACTGTATCTTCTTGTAAATGCCTTTACTTATTGTCCAGGATTGTTGGAAATAAGTATGTTGTAAATCACAAGAGGATTATTCTCGGTGATTGTGTTAGAGTCTTATATAGGAAGACTAGGATTGTCTTGTTCATAAGATGTAACAATAATAAAATCTCTTACATGTGGTAAGGGGACTGAAGTACTCTTGGATTGTGAGGGGAACCATGATAACTCTTAGTGTTATTTACTTTTCAGCACTTTACTGATTTCTAAATCATCACCAAACTAGAAAGTTAAAAGCATAATTTCAATAAAACAAAAATTGATCAAAGTACCTAATTCATTCCCTCTTATGTGCACCCAAATACTTATAATTGGCATCAGCACAGATATTTTGATGTTTGGAAAATTTGCATGAAGACTCATTTGGAAGCGTAAGGAGAAGGAATATGGGAACCTTTCCAAAATGGTCCACATCAACCTACAATTATTGTTAATGGTGTTGGCATTCCAAAGGTTAAAATCTCTTGGGATGAAGATGATAAGAAACAAATTCTTAATGAAAAGAAAGTAATCAATATACTTCAAAGTGCACTAAGCATGAATGAATTCTTTCGTGTCTTTCAATGTACATCAACAAAGAAATTTTGGGATAAATTGGTAGAACTCATGAACAAACCGCTAAAGTAAAGAGATCTAGATTGAATACTTTAAGTTAAGAATACGAGTTACTTATAATGCAACCCAGAGAATCAATCCTTGTTCTACAAAGGAGATTTATTCGCTTAACCAATCACCTGATTGCTCTCGATAAGACTTTTACTAACGGTGAATTAAATCTTAAAGTGCTTAGGTCTTTAAATAGGAAATAGAAACCAAAGGTGACAACGATATCAGAAAAGAAGAGTCTTTCTACCATGACGTCCGCTTCCTTGTTCAGAAAACTTCAAGAGCATAGCATGAAATACAAGTAAAAGATTCAAAAGATGTTGTATTAAAGACAAAAGTCAAATTTCATGATATCAATCAAGAGAAGGAATTCACTGATGGTAATGATGATCTTATTAAAAAAGTTTCAAAAATTCTTGAGAAATGAAAGAAAAAAATAGATCATTCAGAAAGAAGCATCAACAAGGAAAGTTACATGTTTTGAATGTGGAAAAAGGGGACATGTCAAGAGTGAATGTCCTACAATTAAAAAGAAAGATATATTCAAAAATAAGAATCACAAAAGGAAAAAGAGAGCATATGTAGCATGGGATGACAATGAAATAAGTTCATCTTCAGATGAAGATCGTGCGAAGAAGGCATTGATGGCCTCACATCATTCAAGTGATAAAGATTGTGAGATTAGTGATTCTGAAACTAATGATATTCCATCTTATAATGAATTACAAAGTGCTTTTCATGAATTTCATGATGAAATTTTGAAACTTTCTAGAAAATTTCCAAGTCAAAAGAAAAATATTTTAAATCTAGAAAGAAAAACTAATAACACTCAAGTGGAGTTAGACTTAATAAAAAATTTAGCATGCAATAACTTTTCATCTCTTAAGTCTAAAATTGTTGAACTAAACCAAGTAATTATGAAATTTGAAAAAGGTCAATTGATTTAGAAAATGTGTTAAGTAGTAAAAAAATATCAAATGATAGATGTGGTCTTGGCTTTACTAACATTGATAAACCTAGTACAAGTCAAACCATATTTGCAAAGGCTACTAATGAATTCAACAATATAGAATCAAAGAAAGAACATGTTGTAAATCATCATAAAAGGTCTTATGATAAGAATCATGTTTTTATATCTACTTGTTTCTATTATAAAGCAAAAGTTCATACTACTAATACCTACTACATAAGAAATTATGGTATTCCTTATAGTGAGTATGTATGGTTGAGGAAGGTATCTAACCCTAAAGTACCCAAAGAAAGTTGGGTACCTAGATGTAACTAATTATTTTGTAGGTACTTGAAGGTCATATGCTAGCATTTTCAAATAAAGGTTGATCCTTCAAGACACAAGACCATATGATATGGTAGTTTTAAAAGTTTCATTTATTGAAAAGATGTTTTGAACAAGCATCAACATTGATATCATATCCTTATGAAGGAGATAAGTGTCTAATTTTGTGCTATTAATTCTCAATTATAATAATATATCCTTCCTATGCCTTGTACTTTATTCTACTTTGTCTTCTTTTTTATGATGTCAAAAGGGGGAGACAAAGTAGGTATTATATTTATTCTTGTTCATAATACTTTTAGGGGAGAAAGCATTGAATTGCAAAAGCAAAGGAGACATATACAAGATAGAAGGAGTTTCTAGTTGCTACTTAATGTTTCAAAAACTCACATATTAAAGCAACTCATTAATGAACAAGTAAAATTTCAAATGATGTTTTGTCATCATTAAAATTGGGGAGATTGTGAAGAACAGTTCTTCTTGTCCTTGGTCATAGTTTTCATGAAAACAAACACATAAACAAAAAGAAGTCAAAGCTTAAAGATCAGAGTAATCAAGTTTCTATCCATCATTTAAGGTATATGAAACTTCCATATCATATACATTCGTTTAGTGCTCAAAGTTTTTAATCATGCATTTAAAAAGCTATTTCATATTTGAATCATGCTAAATAATTTTCAAAGTTAATCTATTTTCTTTGAAAAATCAATAGATGTTGCATAAGTTTGGTTCATGTACTTAGAATTCAGCTTTTCAAGCATGACAATCGATTTTCGTTCTGGTGCAATCGATTGTCACAAGATTATTTTTAAATTTTTTTTAAATGTTACATGTATGACAATCGATTTTCATATTTGTGAAATCAATTGTCAATGGCACTTTTCTGAAAAATACATCTACACCTTTTCATCAAAACTTTTCATGGCATTCTTTCCATATCAATACATTATTATATTCATAAATTCTTGAAACCATTGTCATGATTTATGAATGGTTGTTTCATCTCTATAAATATAATTCAAATTTTCATTTTACGGGAATCTCTTTCAAAATTTTCACAAAATCTCTCTGCATTATTTTCATCACAACTTTCATACTTAGATACTTTTTTGAAATATATTTTCACATTATTATCATAAAATTATCTTAACCACTTAGCAAGTATATGTTATTGAATCTTCATATTTGAAAGAGTGAAAGTCTTTATTTGTTTGAATAAGTCTTAACCATTCTACAAACTTCATTTATTTCTATCTATTGTAATTGATACAAATTCCCAAGTATCAAGGGTTGTTTGATACTAAGAGGGGTCTATAGGAATGTCGATTGTATCTTCTTCTAGAGACCTTTACTTATTGTCTAGGATTGTTGGAAATAAGTGAATTGTAAATCATAAAAGGATTGTTCTTGGTGATTGTGTTAGAGTCTTGTATAGGAAGACTAGGATTGACTTGTCCATAAGATCTAACAATATTAAAATCTCTTACATGTGGTAAGGAGACTGGAGTACTCTCGGACTATGAGGGGAACCAAGATAACTCTCGGTATTCTTTACTTATATGCACTTTACTACTTTCTAAATCATCACCAAACCAGAAAGTTAAAAGCATAATTTCAATAAAGCAAAAATTGATCAAAGTACTTAATTCACGCCCTTCTTAGGAGCACTCAAATACTTACATATTTTTTTATTGATAATCCGTTTGATCCATTTCTGCAGTTTGGTTAATGGGTTTTTGGACCCTCTATTGGACTTGGACTGTTGACTTGTGCTGACTCAGCATAATAAAATAAATAATATTATCAATAATACTTAAAACGACCCCCAATAAACTTCGATAAAAATAACAATGATAATAATAATAATAATAATAATAATAATAATAATAATAATAATAATAATAATAATAATAATAGAAAATAATTAAGGTGAGATTGACTTAATTAACCTATTTAACCATTAATATGAAAAATATATGATAAGACCTAAATATGATACTTAATAATAATAATAGTAATAATCATACTAATAATGTATGTAATGTACTAAAAGGACACATGAAAATAAAACGAAAATTCATGCTAAATAATAATAATAATAATAATAATAATAATAATAATAATAATAATAATAATAATAATAATAATAATAATAATACAAAAACGCAATAGACTAAACTTATTAATATAAAATAGACTACATAAATATTAATAATTTTAAAGTTTCAAATAAAAATCCTAATATGCTTAATAAAAAATTAGAAGTGAAGAGACATTAAAAGGGCTGCCAATGAAAATAAAACAACCAAGAATAAAAAGTAAAAATGATTCTCCTTTGACTTTGAAGTCATTGGAGTTGACCAAATGGCTTACACATGAAATACTCAGATGGAACATGGTCTTAGATGATAAAGTAAGTGGGGTCAAACATTGAATAAAGTAACTCATGCACTAAAGACTGACCTAAGACATTCATGCACTGGGCCTATCCTAATTCAAATTGTGGACTTAAGAGACTGAGATGGATAAAGTCAATGGGGTCAAAATTTGGACTATGACAATAAGTATCTAATCATAAAACTTTTGAGCAAAACCAAAATGAACAAAAACTTTAATAAGATATTTTTAATCTAAAATATCAAAGGTTTTTCTAATGTATATCTTCAAAGCCATACTATCTCTAAAGTATTTTTTGTCCAAAATATTATTGGCTCCTTAAATAATCCTAATGCACTTAAAATATGTCTTCCTCTAATGAATCATATTTGGTGTTTTTATACTATCTTAGGAGGTAAGATGGCCAACCTGTTTGCAATCATCTTAGTGATGATTTTGAATTTAAAATTAGTAAATGCAAGAGGTTTATACTACTATATATAATCTGCTCCATGTAGTTTAGGTATCAAAGTCACATTGATTGAATTGAGATTAGGAAGGATCCAACCTTGTTCGAAGAATTGATTCACTCAATTGATCACATCATTTTCTACTATATCCATATAGGCTTGGAAAAATCGTCTCCCATGGTCATCAGGATCTAGAGAAGAATTATCATCCATATTGTTCACTGCATTTTTAATTTCCTCCAATTCAGGAATTCTAGCAAGATATTCATTATCTATAAGAGTCATAAGTTATGGGATAGTTCTTTCGCCAGATCAGTATAACTATAATAGTTTTCTTAGCTAAACAAATTTTTTTGTGAAAGTTAAAAATATGATTATCTAATTCTATACTCTCCTATAAAAATTATTGTCATGCCTCAGTCTAGTATTTTCAAATATCTCTTTCTTCAATTTCTTAAGAATAGGTTTTAGAGATCTTAACTTAGTAGATAAAACAAACATAGGACCACCAACCACACTGGTATTTTAATTATCAATAATCAGTTATTTACATCTATTATCTAGAGTCCAAACCTTCATAAATTAAAATTTGCTAGCCAAATCAAACTCACTTTTCTCACAATGGAGAAAAATAAGATAATGGTCTGGGTGATTCTTGATTAAAATGAAGCAATTTATTATATTCCAATTATCTAGCCAATTCTGATTACAAATGCTCTGTCAAGCCTAACAAAAGAGTAAATGGGCAGCCCGCCCCCGTTTAGGCCCACCCCGTTTAAGCCTGCCCAAAAGTGGGGTGGGTTAACTTAGGCGTCTGAGCTCAAAAGTCAAGCCCACCCGTTTACGAACGAGTTGGCGGGTTGGCGGACTGGCCCGTTAATTTTTTATTTTACAATTTGATTTACTACATAATTTACAAAAAAAAATTATTTATTACCAAAGAGGTCGACAAAAGATATTTTTTTAAGAACGCATAATAGAACTTCAACATATCTTAAGTCCAAACAGTTCAAAAAATAAAATAAATAAAGATCAATTACAAAAAAAACGAAATAAAGTCAAACACAATAAAAAACGTATCAAAATAAATAAATAAATAATACATATCATGGGTGGCAAAGTGGGCATCCCGCCCTGTTTAGTCTCGTCCCATTTAAGCCCGTCCAAAAGCGGAGCGGGGTAGGGCAAACTAACTTAGGCGCCCGATCTCAAAAGTCAAGTCCACCCCGTTTACTAACGAGTTGGCAGGTTGGCGGGTCGACCCACTAATTTTTTTACTTTACAATTTGATTTACTACATAATTTATAAAAAAAATATTTATTACCAAAGACGTCGACAAAAGATTTTTTTAAGAACGCATAATAGAACTTCAACATGTCTTAAGTCCAAACAGTTCAAAAAATAAAATAAATAAAGATCAATTACAAAAAAAATAACGAAATAAAGTCAAATACAATAAAAAACGTATCAAAATAAATAAATAAATAAACAATACATATCATCCTAATCCTATTTAAAAACTAACTACTAAAAGAATCCAATTAAGAATTTATAAAAGACAAACAAGATAACAATTGTATTGTATAAAACATCACAGTGCATAAAATAGTAGTGCATAAAATATCAACACCTAACTTTCTCACTATTTACATCATATAGACTCTTATGTTGACTGATTCCTTAATAGTTAAATTCTAAATTTGTCACACGTATACATTAATCAAATCATTCATTTTTCTAAAAATCAACATCTATTTCTAAAGAAAATATGTGAGCTAATGTTCGACAATTTAATAATTCAACATGACATACAATTGTTCTTTTATTTTAAGTTTTTCCAATTAACACATGTATTAGAAAGTTATAGAAAGAATGTTACAATTATAATTCATTTTGTTAGTATAATAATTTATAATACAATTCAATCAACATAAACCTAAGAGAAAAGTGTTGTTTTTATAGTTAAAGTTGTTTTAATTCTAAGTAAAAAATAAAAAGTTTTAACAAAAAGCCCGTGGACAAATCCGCCCCACCCACCTCAGCCCGCTTTTTTAAGCCGGACCGGCCAACTTAAAGTACTGAGCCGAAAGCCTTAGCTCGGTCCGTAAAAAATGGTGGGTCAAACAGGCCGACCCGGCGGGTCCGACCTATTTTTCCACCCCTAATAGCTATCATTAGTGCCAAGATGCATAAGATCATTTTAATTTATCCAACTAAGAAACTCATTAGTGGAAGCTTTGTTGGGAATCTACCAAATTTATCATGGGAACCAATATTTGCATTGAAATCACCTAGAATACACCAAGGGACATGATTTTCACATTGAAGATTGTTTACATGAGAGTTACTTGCTTATAGAGTTGTAATGAAGAAATTAGTTTGATCCACTTTTATATAAAAGTTACACATTATTAAGGTATACTCAACTCAACGAGATTTATATCTATTGCCAAAAATCCCATAGGTTTTGATCATGATTTTCTCTAAAATTTAATATGAATTTCTTAAGTTTGGTTTGCTTAAGACAATCAATAGGAAAATGAGCATAAGGAATCATTGGTTCAACAATCAAAAGAAAGTCAGGTTTTTGTTCATCATATAATTTTTAATAGTTAACATAGTATGAATGTTTTTTATTCCTTTAGCATTCTAATAAATATATTTTATTGAGTGGTGTTGTATTTATCCAACATGACTCAGGTTTTAATTTACATTCTAGAATAAGTAAATTTATTCGTTTTTCTATCCTTTTTCATGACCACGGTAAATTCTCCCTGATATGGCTCGGGAAGATTGTGTTCATCATCCCAAAGACTATTATTCTTCTCAAAATGCAAACATTTAAAAGAATCTCTCACCGACTTCTTACCACTATTTTTCAAAATCACAAGATCTGGATATGGTTGCACCCTTCTACCATCAAATATCTCTTTTTCAATCATTAATTTTTCATTCAAATCATTAGGGGTATCTACTACTATTTCTTCTTCATTCAAAGAATTTTTTTCTGATAAACGTTCCACATTAGCAATAACCTTATTCTCTAGATGAATGACCATAAATAATTCATCCTTCTCTATGTCATTCTCAAGTGTATGGTTTCCTGCCTTATTTAAATATACAAAGTTAGCATTCATTGTGTCATTCACTATGATATTTATAGATTCATCATTCTGTATGTAATTTACATTGTCATTAATAGGTATAACATGTTTGAAATTTTTATGTGTGTATCTTGTAGATTCTTTAATCAATAGCGTCTCAACATTTTTGCCTTTCAACTTCCAACATTTTAAAAAACTATGACCAACACATAGGGTGATCAATAAAAAATTTGTAAGCTCTAGTATTCCAATTCAACAAAGAATTATTAACCTTCTCGTTCCACCAAAATATGATCATGGAAAGTATCTAAGATCTTAAGGTCTATTTGCACACATGAAAAATGCCCCAAAGTTCTTTTTCTTGTAAGATTATCAATTGACAAAGGAGTTACAATATCATAAGCAATTGAAAATAAAGTATTTAGCTCCCAATACACTAATGGAAAACCATACATCCTCATCCACACTTTATCATGTGTAATCTTTAGGTCTAAAATTTGGCTTCCACACAAACAAATGAAGAAGTGAGGGCATAACATTCCATGTCCCTATTTTTTTGAGATCTCTCTTGATTTGAATGAAAATTAAAAATATCCATTTACTTAAAGAGTTAACACTACTACGAATATTACATTTTATGGCAATGATTATCAATCATATATTCCATCGATTGTAGAAGATAGTCAAGGGGTAAACTAATTTAGGGTACATGTTTTGAATCCTAACAACTGAAGTTTATATTTTTATTTCATTAAAAGTGGAACCTTCTTCATATTTTATTTTTAATCCAAAATAAGCCACTTTTCACCACGTGAAATGTTAGCCTTTTCAATTTCACTAGCCTAAAACCACACACAAAGAACCCTAACGAAGTTTAGTATATCCATTAACAACGAGAGTCCTAAACACATATCATCCTCCTACTCATTAAAAATCAAAGAAATATGAAGATGATATGTGTTTAGGACTCTTGTTTGATACTTGCTAGAATGAAAGACCAAAATCATTTATTTACTTCTTCTTCACATATTTGGTACGACAAATATCACTACACTTGTTACATTAATATTGTTATTGTTGTTGTTGTTGTTGTTGTTGTTAAGACCCTAAATCCTCGAGGTTTAATCTTGTTGGTGTTGTTGTTATTGTTGTTTAAATTGAGATTGAATGTTATACATTATTGTTTTTTTAGATAAGTACGTTATAGGTTTGTTATTGATGTTGGTATAGTTTTCTTGAGAATGCGAGTTTTATTGAGTTCTTGTTTAATGTTGTGATTGTTTAGACTAAGGTTGAATGTTAATTTTGTTGTTGTTATTGTTGTTTTTATTTATTGTTGTTTTTAAATTATTGATGTTATTATTATTGTTATTGTTTAGTTGTTCTACTTAGCAAAGCTATTAAAGCTATCTTTTGTTGTTTAGTTGTTGTTATTGAGTTTGAGATTGAAATTAAGACTGAGATATTTTTTTTTGTGATTTTTTGTGCAGCTCTCATCTTGTTCCGTCAAACATGTCATGAGGACATTAGAGTGATAGAAAATATAGTTGAGTTTATTATATTTAATGTCAATGATTTATTTCACTAACCCTTTTTTGAACATATAATTTATTAAACTGATTTTTAAAATAAGAATATGAAAAATTCTATTGTATTTGAAAAACATCTTACACTAACTAATATTTTTCTAGCATTCTGTAACTCATCATTCATCTCTCATTCTTTAATTGTTAAAATCTTTCTCAATGCTTCTATTTTTTGTTCAACTTTCTTCTATACTTGTTCATTCTGCAAAGCATCAAATTATGCTTTGAAGAATGAATTAGTAGAAAAGGAAGTGTTGAAAGAAGAACTTGAAACATTGAACGAGATTCAAACCATTAAAAAACAGAAGATGAATAATGAGTTATAGGATGCTTGAAAATCATATATTAGTGTAATTTGTTCTTCAAATATAAGATA
The DNA here is from genome assembly GCA_963859935.3 of Lathyrus sativus. Lineage (NCBI taxonomy): Eukaryota > Viridiplantae > Streptophyta > Magnoliopsida > Fabales > Fabaceae > Lathyrus > Lathyrus sativus. The sequence continues at coordinate 486,944,338 of OZ012740.1, read as the reverse complement.
ATTGTTCATATAATTATTTTGTAAATTAATTTTAAAATTTATATGTTTAGCTAGGTTTGGTGAAATAAGAAATCCATGTTAGATATGATAAACTTAGTTGTGTTTTACCCGTCGGTTAAATAACAAAACCGAGGGGAGAGGTGTCTTCGCCATTTAAAAATTTCAAAAAGTTATCATTAGGGATCGAATCCATGAGTATTACACCTTTCGTTGGTGAAATTACAACCAAGAGGTAAAGTGACACACTTTTAATGATGTCATTCATTACCTCAGATATGAAACCGAGGTAATACCTCATATCCTATTGAGGTTTAAAAGTGTTTTCGTAGTAGTGTAAATATCAATTAGTAATTGGACTACATAATTTCATGACTCTGACATGTAATTTGATGCCTTCGATGGAAAATCACCTTTACCAGTAATCAATCTTCCATGTAAATTATATTTGCAATATTCGAATCCTGCTTTGTAAGCCTATCCGGGTATTTTGATCGGGAAACTATTACCTTTGAGGTAAGGCTTAAGAAAATTTGAAATTGGTTTCTCACACACATTTTTAAGGGCTTGTGTAAAGGATTTTGTCGCGGTGAAGAATCGGTGACCAAGCTATCTATTAACTAGACTCACAAGACAAAATGTCACCACAAAACTTTTATTTTTCCAAGAGAAGGGGAAAAGATCGAATAAACCCAAAATAAACATGCAATGCACAAAGCAAGGCTAAAATCTAAGCAATGAAGAGATCTAAGATACATGGGTTGGTTATAGTAAGAGAGGGTACTAGCACTCTAAGCATCTATAGTACTCTACAGGAACCTCTTGAAATATTTGTGTTTGGTTAAAAGTTTTTGCTGAAAAAAGATTGGGGAGATGAGAAAAGAAATGTTTTTTTTATTATTTTGTTTTTGGTAAGACATGAAGTCGTATGCCTACGTACCAATAAAGGATCAAAACCTCGTATTTCAGGGTACAAATAGAAAAGGGTTTGTTGTAGTTGATTTTAATGAAGAAAATACAAAGTGTCATCTTAAGGAAAATACTCAACTAATCCACCACAAACATGTGGAAGATGGATCTTTGCATCACAATGAGAGAAGAGCTCCAACTTAGATAGAATCAAAAAGTATGCCTCGTACCTCCCTCAAGTGAAAAAGAATCAACATCATTCTCAACAATGTTATGGGGTAGGAGAATTATATCACAACAATAGATGACTCATGTCTAATCCTTTTTTTAAGAAAAGTTTTTAAAGTGAAAAGGAAAGTGGAAAAAGTTTTGAATAAGTTTTATATTTTTTAGTCTTATGAAAAGATTTTGAAATGCTTAAGATGTCTTGAAGTATTTATGAAGAAAAATTTTGAAAATGCAATGACCTAATGTCAATTTTTTTTTTATTGAAAGTGGTTCAAGTTAGAAAAGTGGGAACCTAAGGGGTAAACATGAAACAAATAGGGGTAAAGGATGCTAAAAGATACACAATGCATATGCACATGACAATAAGGTCAACTATAATCTCTTCCCTTGGATTTAAACATAAGCAACATAGAGATGGAAATCAAGGATCACTAGACAAATTTCATGTGTCAAAACAAAGCTCATAATAAACAGATAACAATTCATGCACAAGATTGAATATCTTAAATGTACCAAGGAAACATCAAGTCTTTAGGGAAAAACATCAATACATGACATAGATTCACATTCAAGCAAGAACTCAAGTCATTAGGGTTTCAAACCAAGATGTCAACAACAAGTGAACAACCATTCATGCATCTAGTATAGCAAGATTAAGTCAAGGCACAAACAACCACATGGATACATCATCATCAAACATCAAGCCTAAACATTTCTAAATATCAACCAAATCGAGTCCTTAAAGAGGTATCAAGTGAGGTCAAGGCAACAAAGGCATGGTGTTGAGAAGAGTTTTGGAAGGTCAACAAAATATGACAAATAAATAAAGTATTTAAAAATAATACACTTTATTTATATTCTTAAACATGATATACAAATACATAACTCATAAAATAAATCATTTAAACAAGATAAATAAATAAATAAATATTTTTTAGGTTTTTAATATTTTTTAGGTTTTTAATGAAGAAAATGAGGAGAAAAGGAAAGAAAATGGAAAAAAAGAAGGAAAATATGGTAAAAGGGGGTGGTGGGTGTTGAACCCAGGTCCCTGAGGTCACCAACAAGACCTCTCAGCCAACTCGCCAAGGCCCTTTGGTCTGCCTCTATGTTTCAGTCAAAATAATATATTTAAAAAAAATTGAAAAAAGAAAAAAAAACGCGTGCAGTGTCGTCTTCTTCCTCACATCATGCTCAAAATTTCAAAATTATGAAATCATATGACACACACCAAAGTGAACATCTAAGTATACCAATTGACTCATAATTTCACAAGGAACACGAATATAGTCTTAGTTTACGTTTATATTCACTCTATCACATGTATTTGTCTAAAAACCAGAGAAACCCTAGAATTTCAAAACAAAATTAAATGGAATATATCAACAATCAATATACAAAAGCTTTGGGGTTTCATCCACAACACCAAAATGAGCATGAGGGTAACAAGAATGACTCAAAATGATGCTTGCAAGAGGGAGAATCAAAAGGTGAAAAGTTACCTAACAAAGTCAGTTCATTTCCCCTTCAAATTCTCTTGCAGAAGTGAAATGAAGGTTCCTCTAGCTTCCTTGAGTCCCCAGGAGTGTAATGTTGTGCTTAGAATTTCTTGGAGCCTTCTGGATTGGTCTACCCGAATCAACTTGCAGATATGAAAACGTGAGATTTGGATATGGTGCTTTGAGTTATTACAACTGTGTTCTTGTTCATACGGAAGGTTATATGTGATGTATGAAATGTATTTGTGAAACAAATTTGGAAGGAAAATGAAGGAATTGTGAGTTTCAAAATTGAGCTTCAATGGTGTTTTTGAGATTTTTGCTTCAATGTGATTTTTCTGCTATTGCTTGGCTTGCTTTTCTGTCTTGAGATAATGAAGTGAAGCTTGAATTTGTAGAGGTTTGAAAATAGGTTAAGAGCAAGGTGTGGATCAGATGCTAGGCTTGGTAATTGCCTTGTATGGATCAATTCACAAAAATGGCAAAAAGTACCATATGCTATAGTTTGGACTTTGGCATGTATTGAACATTATCAGCTCTCATTTTAGGCTAGGAAAGTTTGTGTTTGAGGTTTGATCTCAACTGGGTCCATCTTATAACTTATGGAATAAGTTTTGACCAAAATTTCATTTTCACATGATGCCAAAAAATGTTGGTCATAATGGACAGTTTGGACAAGTTTTTGTCCTATTTACAGAGGTCAATTTTGCACAAATTTGGTATCTTTGTAAGGTTGGCATATAAAGGAATAATTTTTATGTTCATGACAAGTTGAGGAAAGTCTTGGAAAGTGTCCAAAAGTGGCTTCAAAATCGTGTGAAACAAATTTACCTTCAACACTTAGAAAAAATCTGGCCAATCTTGCCCTCCTTCACAATGTGAAACCCTAACTTTAGCATTTAATTTCTCCCAATTGGCAAGATCTTTTTTGATCAAATTTTCCATGATGATGAAGTAGGAAGTATACTCTTTAAAATTAGCACTCAAGAATCAATAATGGTTACTTAGATTGTTCAAAAATTGACCACAAAGTCACGCACTGGAAAGGTTAAAAACTTAGAAAATTTTCTAAGTATTTTGAGATTTGCAACAACTAGAAACCTCAAATTTCACCATCAATGTCTTCCACTTCAAGAAATATTTTGGCTTCAAATTTTCATCAACTTTTAGTATCAAATATTATGTTTAATTGCAGCTCTTAAGTGTTTCAATTGAATTCTTGAGAAGGAAGTTACAATCTTGGAAAGTTGGTCACTTGATCATGAATTTTTGTACTTAAGAAAATTTCCAAAACCCTAATTTTGTACAATCTTTGATCTTTTCTTGATTTTCTTGATTTAACTTGATCAAACTCAATTGTTTTCCACACTTTCTTGATTCTTGACTTGAGAAATCCATAGTTGACCAAAAATGTCAAAAGTTAAACTTTGACCTTGAGCATTTGTTGACTTTTCATCAGTTGAATCAAAATTCGTCAACTATTATTAGATCAAACTTCTTAAGCCAATTTAATCACATAATGGACCAAAAATATATATATTTGAAGCCTTTGAATCATGTTCCAAACCATGAGATAATGTCTTGGTCAAAAATTCAACACCAAGTTGACTTTGATCAAAACCCTAATTTGGGGCTTCTGATGAATTGAGGCTTGATGAACTTGAATTGATGCAAAACCAAACTTGATTGTTGATGAAGAGAATCTCTTGATCACCATGAATGAGTATAGGAGCTTTTTATGTTGAGTATCACACTAAACCCAGATTAAACAAACACTTGAACTCCTTGATGCAAACTCTAACTTGTAAACAAAACAAGCAAGATATATTTTTGTATTTCCATGGGGTTAACAATGCATAAAATACACACACAAGAAATGTTTGATACTATGAAAATGATTCAAATGAAGGTGGTTTCTTAGGGTTAAAAATTAGGGTATGATAGATGCCCCTATTTATGTTTCTACTATCTGAAGATATGAAGATTGAATTCTTCGTCTCGACGTGATCGGAGATACTAAAATACAAACATGCACAATTTTTGGCCCCTAAGATACCACAAAGATGCTTATGATATGATATGATATGAATGCAAGACTCCGAGTTCTATAGGTAATGATACCACAGGAGACAAATTACTAGGGAAAAGGTTGCAACTCCGCAGGGGAAAGAATTGACATTATACCAGGGATAAGGTCACAACTCTGACAATAGAATAATAACAATCTTCCACTACCAGAATAAGATTTAGCTTCTTATTTAATCAAATCTTCCTCTTAAAAAGGGTAAAAGTAAACCTCCCCACGATTCTGGTCATAAGCCATGAACGGGTCTCGGTTTCTTCTTTAATCAAGTCTTCTACTTGAAAAGGGTAAAAATAAACCTCCCCACAATTTTGGTCATAAGCCACGAACGGGTCTCAGTTTCTTATTTAATCAAGTCTTCCACTTGAAAAGGGTAAAAGTAAACCTCCCCACGATTTTGGTCATAAGCCACGAACGGGTCTCAGTTTCTTATTCAATCAAGTCTTCCACTTGAAAAGGGTAAAAATAAACCTCACCACGATTCTGGTCATAAGCCATGAACGGGACTCAATTTCTTATTTAATCAAGTCTTCCACTTGAAAAGGGTAAAAATAAACCTCCCCACGATTCTGGTCATCAGACATGAACGCGTCTCAAATTCTTCTTTAATCAAGTCTTCCACTTGAAAAGGGTAAAAATAAACCCCCCACGATTCTGGTCATAAGCCACAAAGAGTCTCGGTTTCTTCTTTAATCAAGTCTTCCACTTGAAAAATGTAAAAGTAAACCTTCCTACGATTCTGGTCATAAGCCAGAAACGGGTCTCAGTTTCTTCTTTAACCAAGTATTCTACCTGGAAAGGGTAATGAACAAGCTCCTAAAATGGTAACCACTTGAGAATTAATAACTTCATCGGGGATCTTTAAAAGAGATGCAGGTCAGTTAACTTACAAAATAGATTTCTCAAATAAAGAGAAAGATCATCTGTAAGAATCTTCACCAAACTTCTCTAACGAGAACTTTCCGGAGAGATGTCATTTGATGGAAGAAAATTATTAGTGAACTTCCTGAAGAAATTGCCATTAGCTGTAGTTGACATAAATAAAGAGAAAAACACTTGTAATAATCTTCAACAAACTTCTCTGACGGGACTTTTCTGGAGAGATGTCAATTGATGGAAGAAAATTGATATGCTGATAACTTGTTTGGGATAGATAAACTGCTCGAAAAGAGACTGCCATTTGCCATCCAAAAGGAAATCCAGGAACAAAACAAGCTTCTCAAATAAAGAGACTGCCGCTTGTCGTCAGATAAAATTTCCAACACTGTTAGGGAACAAATATTCGTCTTCAATGGGGAATCGTAAAAAAAATTCTTCCCACGGAGACAAAGTATTCAAAGGTGCAAAATAAATGCATCCTCAATCTAGGTTTTACAGCCTAGAGAGATTCAAAATCAGAATTGTCAGAGACTAGGTTCGATCTAGGAATAAACTGGAGAGAAAAAATCAAACAAGACTCTACCTAATGAGAAATAAACTCAACTTGGGATTTATCCTATCTAGAGATGGAAAGGAAAGCTAAAGCAAAAATCTTCCATGAGGAATAAACTCAGTGGGGAGTTAGAAAGGATATACACTTTCTGCTTAAGGTTGACAACTCTATTGGAGAGAGGGAAGATATCACCTAGGGATAAACACAACCAAAGTGAGTGAAGTAAACAACATCAAGAAATTCGAAATGAATATGAATTATGCATGTATGTATAAATGAATGAATGTTGTGTTATTCCATGTTTATGCTGACAAAACAGATGAAAAAGATAAACTAGAGATGAAACAAACATCACAATACAACTGGATACTCGACTAATTTTAACAAGATGGAAGCATTACTGAAGATAAATCAAAGGCCACAAATGCAAAAAAAAGTCCTTCTATGAGGCTAAAATCTCTCTAGGGAGAGGAAGATACTTCACTTGGGGATAAACCTGAAAAAATGATTCTTTTAACATCAAAGATCCAACGGGGGATAGAAAAATGAACTCTGCTTTGAGGAGAAGAAATATCCATTGAGGAAAGGATCACACACAAGTGGAGAAACTTGAATCAAAGCTATAACTAGGGATACCATACTTAGGATTCCATAGGGGATAAGGTAAATTCAATATTCCACTGGCGAAAAGAACCACATTCAGTTGTGGAAACTTGAATCCTTGATTTAAAGCTCAATTGAGGATGCATGCTTAGTACTTTACTGGGGAATACTAAATTTAAAAGAAATCAACTGGGAAACCCCGAATCACATACCCAACACATCATACCTATTTGGAGTAAAAATCCATCATTTGGAGATTCGTGCAAGACAGATCCTAAGAACACACTGTTTAAGAGAACAACGTAGTTTTGCATTTCAAGATTTAACCATTCTTGGAGTAACTGCTGATATTCCTTTTTGTGTTCACAAATCAGAGGAAACACACACATTTTTTAAAAGCAAGAGTAAATATTTTAACTTTTTGTTTCAAGAATTACTATCAAAAATAAATATGACATCTTGCAAGACAGAAGTAAAAATAAAAATTGCAAACAAACGGATAAATGCTCAAATTTTATTAATAGAATGATAGTCTGCAAATGACGCGACTCCATGGATTATTACAAAGTTGGAAAATGGTAAATAAGGGAAAAGACTCCATGGATTATTACCAGGATTATTATTTATGTTTATGTCTCTAGTTTTTTCTTGGATCACCCTTTCGGGTTTTCAATCCACTGAGACGCTCATTTTTGCCTAAGTCACCCTTTCGGGTTTTTAACTTAGCGAGCTGTTCTTTTATTATTTTAGGCGAAGTATTTCTTGATTGCATCAATATTCATAGGGCGAGTGATCTCTTCACCATCCATAGTTGCAAGAACTAATGCACCGCCGAAGGCTTTCTTTACAACATATGGACCATCATAATTAGGAGCCCACTTGCCCCTAGAATAAGTAATGAAAGACTGGATCTTCTTGAGTACAAGATCACCTTCTCTGAATACGTGAGTTCAAACCTTCTTGTTAAAAGCTTTCTTCATTCTTTGTTGATACAACTTATCATGGCACAAAATTGTCATCCTCTTTTCTTCAATCAAATTCAACTGATCAAATCTACTTTGACACCATTCAGCCTCAGATAGCCTGACTTTCATCAAGACCCTCATAATGGGATTTCAACTTCCATAGTGAGCACTACTTCCATGCCATATACTAGAGAGAAAGGGGTTGCCCTTGTTGAAGTGCAAACGGAAGTTCGATACCCATATAGAGCAAAAGGGAGCATCTCATGTCAGTCATTGTAGGTCACTACCATCTTCTAGATGATCTTCTTGGTATTCTTGTTGGCAGCTTCAACAACCCCGTTCATCTTAGGTCTATAGGGAGAAGAGTTATGGTGTTCAATCTTGAACCTTCACACTTTCTTTCATCATTTTGTTATGCAAGTTTGATACATTGTCAGTGATGATATTGCTTGGAACACCATAACAACAGATTATTTGATTCTTGATAAACCGGACAACCCTTGCTTAGTCACATTGGCGTACAATGCCGCTTCAACCCACTTGGTAAAATAATCAATGGCCACCAGAATGAAACGATGCCCATTTGAATCTTTAGGCTCAATCATGCCGATCATATCAATTCCCCACATAGAGAAATGCCATGGAGAGGAGATAACATTGAGAAGAGTTGGAGGCACATGAATCTTATCATCATAGATCTAACATTTGTGGCACTTGTTCATATATTTGTAGCAATCAAATTCCATTGTCATCCAATAGTAACCTGCTCTCAATAGTTTTTTAACATTGCATCTCCATTGGCAAGGGTACCAAGGGATCCTTCATGAATTTTTGTCATCAACATGTCTGCTTCGTGTCTGTTCATGCATTTGAGTAAGACTATTCACGCATCTGAGCAAGACCATGTCAAAATTTCTTTTGTACATCACATCATTATTCAAGAAGAAATTTCCAGCCAACCTTCTTAGAGTCTTCTTATCTTTATTTGATGCCCCAAGTGGGTATTCTTGTCTTCGAAGAAAACATTAAATGTCGTGGTACCATTTTTTATCTTCAGTGACTTCTTCCACTGTGAATACATGTGCAGCTCTTGTTAGACTAAGGCACGGATCTAGAAGGGGGGGTTGAATAGATCCCTTTTAAAAATTTGAGTGGCGCTACCAATAAAATTGGTTTTCAAAATTGTTTTCAAATGCGGAAGCGGCCTTGGAAAATATAGTCTAAAACGAACAACTATTGGAGAGCCGGATATGCGTCAAGCAGATGAATTTAAGACGATAACGGATAGTAAATCACTACACACTTTTATGCAAAACTCAGATGTGATTCACTCGTACTATTTCCTTATTCCAATGATCAAAAATTACACCAAAACTAGCAGCAAAATTAAGGCAATTTTAGTTCAGCACTTTTGTCGAACAGTTGGTGTGCACAAATACCTTAAATGATATTTGTGTTGAATGAGTGATTGAAAAAGCCTTAGTACAGTATTTCTATTGTACTTAGTAGTCAAAAAACAGTGTTTCACCACCTCACTCAATCAATACTACAATTTGACAAAATCACTTATTCTAGAATCACTTAATTTTTAAGCTGTAATTGAAAATGCAGAAAATAAAGGAACACAAGATTTGATGAGGCAGTTCCCCCAGTCGTCCTCGCGTTGGGGTACGTCTGCCCTCAATTCTACAATGAGAATTGAGATATGTATTGAATAGATATCACCTGTTTGGTAGAACAGTTATACACAAGAATCGATAGACAATTGATACAAACAATCTCAATGTTGCTGATAATTTCTACCACTTCTTGCCCCTTGATTCAAGATGAATCAAGTCCTCCAATTTGATGTGAATGACCTCCGATTGCAGCCACCTTATTGACAACTCTTCCGTTGATCAAACCTTCGGCACGGCTGATCTTAGACACACCCAAATTGAACCCGGAACGTCTTCAACCTTTCAACGCCCTAGCTACTAGATTGATCAACCTTCCGCTAATCAATCACCTTCGCACTCGCTTGATTGTTGAACCGACGATTCCGTAACAAAAGCCTTCAAAACCTGTAGTCTTGATAGGTAAAACCTCAAAGGTTTTCTCCCAAGAAACACCTGCACCAGCTTCCACTCGAACCGGATCTTCAATCACGCGTTCGAACCTTATCACCGTCGAGCAAACCACAAACCGCAGCAAAAAAATTGATTATCTGTAATTTGAGGATTTGTGAGTTGATTGAACGATGAAGATGAAGAACACTGATGCACCTCTTTCACGTTTCTTGACCTGAACACTTTCTCACAATGCTTTCAAAAATGTTAGTTGTTAAAATTGAAAAGACAGCTATTTATAGTAATATACAAAACAGACAGTTGACAGATCAATGAAACATAGCAGAATTTCTGTTTCTGCGCGCGAACGGTCGACCATAGGGTCGGCGTGCGCTGAGCCGTGTGATTCTTAAACCTGCATGCGCCAAGTTAACGGTCGACGCATGACCTTCATGCGCTGACCCGTGTGAACTGAATGAAACTGTGTGCTGACGGTATGGTCGGCTCATGGTTCAAAAATCTGCAAAAACATAAATTTCTACAGCTTTTTGTGCATTACGTCATTGTAAAAATTGAATCATAAGTAGCGTGAATGATTTAAACGAAAGAAGGATATCTCTTAGCAAGTTGTCATCATCAAAAACCAGAGGCACGCTTGTGTTGGTAGATACTTTGCCTTCACATTCTCCCCCTTTTTGATGATGGCAACCTACTGTTACGCAACACGTGATAGGTATAGGTATGCTCCCCCTTTCTTTTACAATTATAGCGGTCGTAATCATCGTCTATCTACTGCTCGGTTCTCCCCCTTTGACAACATCAAAAAGAGGTAAACTCGTGACACAATAACAACACATTGAATCATGCATAAATGAGATACCAACAGATGAGAAGTAAACAACAGTTATACATACGATGGAGATAACAGTTAATAGATTACAGAACCACAAAAATGTCATGATAGCAACATAGAAGTAAGCAACAATCATAGTGAGTTTGGGCAGAAAAGCAAAACACAACAAACAAAATGAATGCAAGCCAAAACAGGAAACAACAAATGACATATGAGCGCATGCTAATAGCCCCGTCCACGTCCGCGACCACGACCACGCCTGTCATAGTAATGAGGATGGCGTTGGGGATGAGCTAGATCAGTAAATTCTTCTGTGATGTTATTCAAAAAGTCAAGACTGTCGACAATGGCGCGCTCTTCAGCTTGATGACAGTGAGTTAGAGTCTCGAATCGAGCGTCCAGCTGAGTCGACATTCCACTGATCCGTTCATTTTGGTTATGCAGTTCAGAACGAATTTGTGCCATTCTTTCATTTTGATCCCTCATGAATTTTTGCTGGTGTTCCTGCATATTGGTCATAAAATTTCGCTGTTCCAACTGCATCGACTGCATCATTTCTAAAATCTCCGAATTGTTTGACGGTTGTTGAGGAGAAGGTGGGTCTGCAGTGCTTGGTTGATACGGCTGATAGAATTTGCCAAGGGTGGTCCACCCGGTGTATTGCCATTCACCCCAGCCTTGGTTATTCTCCTCATCCTCATTTTCCTGTTGGTTTGAGTAGGCAGACCAGTTATTGTGTTGATTGTCATCTTGATATGTTTGTTGATAGTTTTCAGAAGGCACGTATGGTTGATGACCTTCATTAATATCGTGGTCCAGCTGAGTCTCATCAGCGGTTTCTTGTGCCTCTCCTGCATTGTCACCTTGATTGTCTTCATCTTCACTTGAGCTTCCTTCTGCTTCTTCATCTTCTCCACCCTCTGACTCATCAGCACTTTCTTCACTCGAGGAGGCAGCTGCAGCCATGGTTGAGCGCCGATAAAATCTGTACTTTTTGAGCGACTGATCCCACACATATCCCATCATAGCAAAGACCTTTGAACTGAACTCTTTATCGGAAGAAATTGGAGTATACGGAAAAGACGGGTAATTGATACCTGCAGAGTTTAAAGCTTCCTGAATGAATGAGCCATAGGCGAGCGCGGTGCCTCGCTTGGAGTCTCTTAGTTCATACATCCGGCTTGTAATATAGTACGGCCAGTTAATTTTAATGCCGTGACCTAGTATATGAATGAGATGCACTTCAGCTTGTTCGACTCTTGACAAACCACCTTGTTTAGGCCGCAGAATGCGCGCCACAATCCATTGAAGGATCCTTGGAGATGATCTGAGTTTTCCGGGTGTGACGGACCTCGGAAAAGCCGCACTGTTTACAATGTGCTCCGGATAAGGCCTCTTGAGCATATTATTCAGTGCTTTGTTATACTCATAACCTTCAAGACTTTTCACCAGATACAAAAGTTAACAGGGTGCGCCGACCGCTGCCCTGTTATGGTCGACTCAATATGCAACAAACAGCAGATTTTTGTATTTTACCATATTCAGAGGTACATGCTATGCAAAAATGATGTCATGACATATAAGAAAAAAAAATATCTATATACATATGCAGTAGATGTCATACAAATTTAGCGTAGTATAAGCGATATGATTTGAGATCAACAGGATTATCAAACAAAGAGAGAGAGAAAGAACAATATCACCTTGATGCCTGATTTGCTTGATACACAACATACTTATACTTACACGAATATCAAATTGTTAGAAGTACAACAGCATGATTATTTGAATGAAATAAGATAACATCAGCAAATATTATTCCCGTTCCGAAATGTCGAGGATGCCAAGTTCTCGGCGGATATGAAAGAAAGGTTCCGTTGCTAGCGGCTTTGTGAAAATGTCCGCTAGTTGGTTTTTAGTGTCAACGTGTTCAAATACAACATCACCTTTCTCAACATGGTCCCTAAGAAAATGGTGTCGAATTTCTATATGTTTAGTGCGAGAGTGTAATACGGGATTTTTGGTAAGGTTAATAGCGCTAGTGTTGTCACATAGGATAGGAATACGTTCAAGTTTAAGATTGAAATCTAGTAGTTGTTGCTTAATCCACAGAATTTGAGCACAACAACTACCAGCGGCAACGTATTCCGCCTCGGCCGTTGATAAAGCAACTGAAACTTGTTTCTTGCTATGCCAACTAACCAAGGAGTTTGAAAACAAATGACATGTACCACTAGTGCTTTTCCTATCCGATTTGCACCCGGCAAAGTCGGAATCGGAGTAACCTACCAACGAGCAATCACTACCCTTAGAATACCACAATCCATACTTCGGGGTACCTGACAGGTATCGAAGAATTCGTTTAACAGCTTTTAGGTGGGATTCTTTGGGACATGATTGGTATCGTGCACACATGCACACACTAAACATAATATCAGGACGTGACGCAGTAAGATAGAGAAGTGAACCAATCATACCTCTATATCGTTTTACCTCTACGTCCTTGCCATTTTCATCTTTATCCAAATTTACGCATGTAGGCATTGGGGTGTCTATGGCCTTGGATTTTGCCATGTCAAATCTCTTGATCAAGTCCAAACAATATTTTGTTTGGCTCACGAATGTCCCTTCTTGGAGTTGTTTGATTTGCAAACCGAGAAAGTATGTGAGTTCACCCATCATACTCATCTCGAATTCGCCCTGCATAAGCTCAGAAAACTCTCTTACGAGACTCATGTTAGTGGATCCAAATATAATATCGTCAACATAGATTTGTACAAGAATTAAGTGATTTCCTTGACGTTTAATGAAGAGAGTAGTGTCAACCTTTCCTCTTGAGTAGCCTTGATCAAGTAAAAATTTGCTTAGTCTCTCATACCAAGCTCTAGGAGCTTGTTTGAGACCGTATAAAGCTCTTTTCAGTTTGTAGACATGATCAGGATACTCATGAGACTCAAAACCAGGAGGTTGAGCAACATAGACTTCTTCATTTATGAACCCGTTAAGGAACGCACTCTTGACGTCCATTTGAAATAACTTAAAATCCTTTGCACATGCAAAGGCGAGTAAAAGGCGTATAGCCTCGAGTCGGGCAACCGGCGCATAAGTTTCCTCATAGTCGATGCCTTCCTCTTGGTTATACCCTTGAGCGACCAATCTCGCTTTATTACGGGTTATTACCCCGTTTTCGTCCAACTTGTTCCTAAACACCCATCGGGTGCCGATTACTCGATGGCCTCGCGGAGGAGGGACAAGGTCCCATACCTCGTTTCTTTTAAACTGATTTAGTTCCTCTTGCATCGATAAAAACCAGTGCTCATCGAGTAGGGCCTCTTTGGGGTTTTTAGGCTCTATTTGTGAAACGAAAGCGAAGTGATAACAAAAGTTACTTAGCTTAGATCGAGTGGTGACTCCCTTTGTGATGTCTCCGAGAATATTGTCAATTGGATGATCTTTACACGACTTCCAAGCTTGAGGGAGATCATCGTTTGTAGGCGGATGAGCTTCCTCAGTTACCTCATGGTGTGCATCCTTATCCTCCTCAATTTTGACTCTATCGGGTTGATCAATCCCCGTTTCGCCACCTTTGAGTATGTCTTCTGTGGATGTACCTGCACCATGAACAACACTATCCTTTCCGACATTTCTCGGATAGGACTCATCAAACGTAACGTGCACAGACTCTTCAACAGCTAGTAATCTTTTATTATAAATCCTATATGCTTTACTTGATTGCGAGTACCCTAGAAAAATGCCTTCATCGGCTTTTGAATCAAACTTGCCCAAGTTTTCCTTTCCATTGTTTAATACAAAGCACTTGCATCCAAAAACATGAAGGTGAGAAACATTAGGCTTTCGCCCTTTTAAAAGTTCATACGGAGTTTTGTTTAGAATGGGGCGGATGAGTACCCTATTCAAAACATAACATGCCGTACTAATGGCGTCGGCCCAAAAGTATTTTGGTAAACCACTATCATTAATCATTGTTCTTCCCAATTCTTCTAAAATTCTGTTTTTACGCTCCACAACCCCATTTTGTTGAGGAGTTCGTGGAGCCGAGAAGTTATGATCGATGCCATGGTTACCGCAATATTCTTCAAATAAATGATTTTCAAATTCACCTCCGTGGTCACTTCTTATTGACACAATGTTTGTATTTAACTTATTTTGGGAGAGCTTGGCAAATCTCTCAAAAGCGGCAAACGTGTCACTTTTACTCACTAAGAAGATGGTCCAACAGAACCTAGAAAAGTCGTCCACTATTACGAATCCGTAATAGTTTCCTCCTAGACTTTTGATCCTAGACGGCCCAAACAAGTCCATATGAAGTAGTTCAAGAGGTCTCGTTGTTGAAATAATCTTTTTGGATTTAAAGGAGATCCTCGTTTGTTTTCCTTTTTGACAAGCATCACAAAGGTGATCCTTGGTGAACTTAATTTTGGGAAGTCCTAGTACTAGATCTTTTGAGACAATCTTATTGAGTAAGTCAAAGTTGACATGCGCTAAGCGCCTATGCCATAGCCATGAGTCTTCACTCATAGATATGAGACATTGATCGCTTGTTGGGGATACCACATTCAAGTCAAGCATATACACATTGTTTACTCTAAAACCAATAAACACATTCTTCTTATCACTTTCATGCACAATTTTGCAGCAATCTTTTGAAAAGGAAACATTGTAACCTTTGTCGCATAATTGGCTAATGCTAAGGAGATTATGTTTAAGGTTTTCGACAAGCAACACATCGGAAATTGTAGTAGAGGAGGGATTACCTATACTACCTTTACCTAGTATCGCTCCGCGGTTGTTATCACCGTATGTTACATACCCTTTCTTCTTAGCCACGAAGTCTATGAATAAGGATATGTCTCCAGACATGTGCCTTGAGCACCCACTATCAAGAACCCATCTTCTCTCGGTGGACTCGACACATTTCACCTGTCAAAATATAACTTAGAAAAGGGAGGTACCCAATGGCATATTGGGTCCTAATAGGTTAGCGACAAGACGGTTGCGTTTGGGCAACCATTGGTAGATGCCTTTAGGAACAAGAAATCTCCTAAATCGACATTTACCAATGGAGTGGCCTTTCTTGCAACAGTAAAAGCATACAAAGTCGACATTAGAATCACTTTCACTTGCTTGATCCCTAATTACATATGCATATTTTTGATATGGGTTTATCATACTTTTTCTAAAATCCTTTTTATCGATTGCAAATGTAATTTTAGGTTCAAGTGCCTTGTCTAATTTGGCCTTAAGGTTTCTAACCTCACCTTGCCAAATATGACAAGTATCACAACCAAAGTTGAAAGGATTACTATTGTCCTTACAATCCGATTCATTATCTTTCACAATGGAAGCCTTAAGGTCCTCTAATTTCTTTTCGGACTCTAAGACTTTGTGCTCTAAATATGTAAAAATTCTTCTATTAGAAGCAAGTTTCTTAAAGGCTTCAGTTGCTTCCTTGTGTAAAACATCGAATGCGGTTTGTAATTCGGAATGAGACATATTAGATGACATATTATATCTAGAGTGACGTACCTGTTTCTTTTTCTTTTTCTGATTTGCGGAGAGACATAGATTCACGGACTCTTCTTCATCACTAGAGCTTTCATTAGAGGAGGAAGAATCACTGTCGCTTTCCCACGCGATGTACGCCCTCCTAGGCTTTGATGCTCTCTTATGTGACTTCGATTGTTCCTTTTCTTTTCCCTTGTTGTTCATTGGACAGTCCGGTTTGTAGTGACCGGGCTTTCCACATTTATAGCACGTTCCTCTAGTCTTTTTGCCTTTTTGATTGTCATCTTTGGAGAACCTTGATTGCCTTCGGAAATTTACCAGGTTCTTCTCCGAATGTTGGATGCCGTTCTTTCTCACGTACCGGTTATACCGTTTAACGAACAGCCCCATGT
Organism: Lathyrus sativus; assembly: GCA_963859935.3. NCBI lineage: Eukaryota > Viridiplantae > Streptophyta > Magnoliopsida > Fabales > Fabaceae > Lathyrus > Lathyrus sativus. Next base: position 486,927,803 of record OZ012740.1, on the reverse strand, counting down.
CCTCATTTATGTCTTCTTCTTCGTCGTCGCTTGAAGAATAATCACTTTGCTCTTTTGCTTTAGACTTCGAGGAAGAAGCCTTAAGAGCTATGGACTTCTTTTCACTCATCTTTACTTTGTCCTTCTTTTCTTTCCTTTCATGTTGGTCAAGACTCAAGAGTACCTGTTCATGCTCTTGTAGTTTGCCAAACAATGTAGTCAGATCTAATACCGTAAGATCATTTGCCTCTTTGATGGCGGTCACTTTCGGCTGCCATTCCCTGCTAAGACATCTCAAAACTTTATTAGTAGCAAGATCATTGGAAATAGGTCTTCCTAGTGAATGTAATCTGTTTATGAGATGAGTAAATCTCTTTTGCATGTCAGCAATGGTTTCCCCTTGCTCCATGAAAAAGAGATCAAACTCTTGTATAAGAGTGTTGATTCGAGCCAACTTAACATCGTTTGTCCCCTCATGGGCAATTTGTAGTGCATCCCACATAGTCTTAGCCGTAGGGCAATGGGATACACGGTAGTATTCATCTACACCTAATGAGGAGATTAGAATGTTCTTAGCTTTCCAATCGTAATTATACTTTCGCTCATCGTCGTCGGTCCATTGTGCTTCGGGCTTTGGCACAACTTCGTTATTCTCATTTGTCATGGTTATTTCAATCGGACCATTGAGAATAACGTTCCATATCTTTCTATCTATGGAATTAATGTGCACCCGCATACAGTCTTTCCAATAGCTATAATTTTCACCGTTAAAAACGGGAGCTCTATTGTACGCCCCTTTTGGTTCGTTAGCCATTATTCTATCAATGTTGTATTTGAAGCACCGGAGAACCGGAGCTCGTGATACCACTTGTTAGACTAAGGCACGGATCTAGAAGGGGGGGTTGAATAGATCCCTTTTAAAAATTTGAGTGGCGCTACCAATAAAATTGGTTTTCAAAATTGTTTTCAAATGCGGAAGCGGCCTTGGAAAATATAGTCTAAAACGAACAACTATTGGAGAGCCGGATATGCGTCAAGCAGATGAATTTAAGACGATAACGGATAGTAAATCACTACACACTTTTATGCAAAACTCAGATGTGATTCACTCGTACTATTTCCTTATTCCAATGATCAAAAATTACACCAAAACTAGCAGCAAAATTAAGGCAATTTTAGTTCAGCACTTTTGTCGAACAGTTGGTGTGCACAAATACCTTAAATGATATTTGTGTTGAATGAGTGATTGAAAAAGCCTTAGTACAGTATTTCTATTGTACTTAGTAGTCAAAAAACAGTGTTTCACCACCTCACTCAATCAATACTACAATTTGACAAAATCACTTATTCTAGAATCACTTAATTTTTAAGCTGTAATTGAAAATGCAGAAAATAAAGGAACACAAGATTTGATGAGGCAGTTCCCCCAGTCGTCCTCGCGTTGGGGTACGTCTGCCCTCAATTCTACAATGAGAATTGAGATATGTATTGAATAGATATCACCTGTTTGGTAGAACAGTTATACACAAGAATCGATAGACAATTGATACAAACAATCTCAATGTTGCTGATAATTTCTACCACTTCTTGCCCCTTGATTCAAGATGAATCAAGTCCTCCAATTTGATGTGAATGACCTCCGATTGCAGCCACCTTATTGACAACTCTTCCGTTGATCAAACCTTCGGCACGGCTGATCTTAGACACACCCAAATTGAACCCGGAACGTCTTCAACCTTTCAACGCCCTAGCTACTAGATTGATCAACCTTCCGCTAATCAATCACCTTCGCACTCGCTTGATTGTTGAACCGACGATTCCGTAACAAAAGCCTTCAAAACCTGTAGTCTTGATAGGTAAAACCTCAAAGGTTTTCTCCCAAGAAACACCTGCACCAGCTTCCACTCGAACCGGATCTTCAATCACGCGTTCGAACCTTATCACCGTCGAGCAAACCACAAACCGCAGCAAAAAAATTGATTATCTGTAATTTGAGGATTTGTGAGTTGATTGAACGATGAAGATGAAGAACACTGATGCACCTCTTTCACGTTTCTTGACCTGAACACTTTCTCACAATGCTTTCAAAAATGTTAGTTGTTAAAATTGAAAAGACAGCTATTTATAGTAATATACAAAACAGACAGTTGACAGATCAATGAAACATAGCAGAATTTCTGTTTCTGCGCGCGAACGGTCGACCATAGGGTCGGCGTGCGCTGAGCCGTGTGATTCTTAAACCTGCATGCGCCAAGTTAACGGTCGACGCATGACCTTCATGCGCTGACCCGTGTGAACTGAATGAAACTGTGTGCTGACGGTATGGTCGGCTCATGGTTCAAAAATCTGCAAAAACATAAATTTCTACAGCTTTTTGTGCATTACGTCATTGTAAAAATTGAATCATAAGTAGCGTGAATGATTTAAACGAAAGAAGGATATCTCTTAGCAAGTTGTCATCATCAAAAACCAGAGGCACGCTTGTGTTGGTAGATACTTTGCCTTCACATTCTATCAAGGGCATAACATCAATCTTAGGCACATCACCCCACCGGTTCACAACGATCATGGAGGATAAAGTTGCCAGAGCATCTGCCATCTGATTTTCTTCACGGGGAACATGATATAATTCATTTTTGTTAAAGAAAGTGAGCAGCCTTCTTGCATAATCTCTATAAGGAACCAATCTAGGTTGACGAGTTTTCCATTCTCCTTTGATATGATTAACCACTAAAGCTGAGTCTCCATATATATCCAGAATTTTGATCCTCAAACCAATAGCTTCTTCGAGACCCATGATGTAAGCTTCATATGCTTCCATATTATTTGTACATTCAAACATCAACCTTACGGTAAAAGGAATATGAGAACCTTGAGGAGTAACAATGATTGCCTCAATTCCATTGCAGTAAGCGTTAATAGCTCCATCAAATATCAAACCCCAACAAGATTCGGGTTTTGGCCCTTTATTTGGTAACGGTCCATCACAATCCTTTACTTTCAAATACATTACGTCTTCATCGGGGAAGTCGAACTTGATAGACTGATAGTCATCAATTGGTTGGTGAGCCAAATAATCATCTAGAACACTCCCTTTAATTACTTTTTGGGTATGGTATTCAATATTGTATTCAAAAACAACATTTGCCATTGAGAAATTCTTTCGGTCAGGGAAAGATTTTCAAATATGTACTTAATTGGATCCATTTTGGAAATCAACCAAGTAGTGTGATTAAGCATATACTGACGGAGACGACAAGCAGCCAAGCCAAGGCACAACAAGTCTTTTCAAGCATGGAGTACGAAGACTCACAATCCGTGAATTTCTTACTCAGATAATATATGGCGTGCTCTTTTCTACCTGTTTCATCTTGTTGACCAAGCACACAACCCATAAAATCTTCCAATATGGTCAAATACATAATCAATGGCTTTCCTTCCACTGAAGGAATCAAAATAAGAGGCTCAAGCAGGTACTTCTTGATGCTATCAAATGCCTTCTGGTAGTCTTCTGTCCAAATACAGCCTGGGTACTTTTGGAGAAGCTTGAAGATCGGCCCACAAGTAGCAGTCATGTGAGATATAAATCTGGAAGTATAGTTCAAACATCTAGGGAATCCTCTTATTTGCTTTTTCGTCTTGGGCGCGGGCATCTCTTGAATGGCTCTAACTTTATTAGGGTCTACCTGAATACCTCGTTGACTGGCAATGAAACCCAAGAGCTTTCTTGAACAAACACCGAAAGTACACTTGTTAGGCTTCAAGCGGAGTTTATACTTCCTCAAATGTTGAAACAATTTCAATAAATATGCAACATAATCTTCTTCAGTTCTTGACTTGGCAATCATGTCATCCACATATACCTCTATCTCTTTATGCATCATTCATGGAAGAGGGTCGTCATGGCTCTTTGGTATGTTAAGCCAACATTCTTCAAATTGAAAGGCATCACCCTATAGAAAAATGTTCCCCATGGTGTAATAAATGTTATTTTCTCCATATCTTCGGGCACCATTCTGATCTAATTGTAACCAGAGAATCCGTCCATAAAAGAAAATACTTTAAAATTAGCGGTACCGTCAACCAATATACGGCAACGGGAAATCATCCTTAGGACTAGCTTTGTTCAGATCTTTATAGTCGACACACATTCAGACTTTACCATCCTTCTTAGGAAGAGGCACTATGTTGGCCAACCATTGAGGGTATTCTGACATAACAAGGAAACCTGCATCAATCTACTTTTGAACCTCTTCCTTGATCTTGATGGCTATATCAGGGCAAATTCTTCTCAACTTCTGCTTAATCGGTGGACATTTTGGCTTTAATGTCAAATGATGCTCCACCATACTTGCATCTAGCTCTGGCATATCTTAGTAGGACCAAGAAAACACATCCATATATTCTTTGAGAAGTTTCACCATCCTCTCTTTAACATTTGGGACAAACAATGCTTCAATCTTGACTTCCTTCCTATCCTCATCAGAATTCAGGTTAATCAATTCCACTAGTTCTTTATAAGGCTGAATGGTCTTCTCCTCATGCTCTAGCAACCGGGAGATCTCACTAGGAATCTCTTATACACTTTCCTCTTGAGCTTCAGACACAAGGAATTCAAAGTTGGGAGAGGGTGTATGGTCATGGTTTTCAATGGGCTTTTCATGGATTAACCTGTACATATGATGTATGCTTGATTTTAGAAACAGATAAATGTGGAAGTTATGTGCAGATATTGAAAGTGATTATTATATGTTCTTTGTTTTTAGGTTACCATTTTCCGAAAAAGGAAAAAAGAAAAAATAATAGTAATATGGGAAACAAAATAACATTTTTATTAAAGATTGTAAAACTTGAAACAAAGCTCGATACAAATACTCTTTCGCCTTGGGCAGAGCGAAAAGAATTATTTAAATAAGGTCCAAACAACTACTCTTTTGCATTGGGCAGAGCGAAAGGATTTTCAAAACAACAAAAAGCATTACTTAGAAATGTGAACAACAGAAGGAGCATCAACAACGATCCAGTTCTGGAAAACTACTTCATGCACTACGAAGCTTGGTAAATCCTCTTCAGGATCATCTTCAATGATAACATCAACTTCAGGCGAAGTAGGATGGAAGAAACCCCCATTACGGAATACTTCTTGTATTGGACGGATAATCGTATCTTGCTTATTAGCCTTTGTAGATATGGGAGAAAAACCAAGACCTTCACGGAACTTGTTCTTAGGTAGACTCAAAACTTATCCCCAACCATCAGTAGAACCATTCTCAACCACTCGTTGCGCATCTTTCAAAAAAGAGATGGATACCCCACTCCTCTTGACATTATTATCAGCAATGGAAAGAGCTTGGAACGGAGTTCCAACAGCTTCATTAGCATCAATGTAAGAAAATGATGAAAGATGACTCACCACCAAAGCTTGCTCCCCACACACTATTACCAACTTTCTGCTCTTAACAAACTTCAGCTTTTGGTGAAGGTTAGAAGTGATTGCACCAGCCTCATGGATCCATAGATGACCCAACATGCAATTGTATGCAGCATGAATGTCTATTACTTGGAATGTGATGTGAAAGGTACGTGGAGCAGTGGTCATAGGGGGATCCACCTCACCAATGACACTCTTCCTAGAACCATGGAAAGCCTTGACAATAATTCACTATGCCTCATATGGACACCTTGATAAGACAACCTGGATAGTGTTGATTTGAGCATGACATTCAATGATGAACAAATATTTACCAATACACTAGAAAAAGCATCATTATGAAAATTCATCGAAATATGTACACCAAATTATGGTTCCTACATTCCTCAGGAAGCTCTTCATTGGTGAAACCCAAATTGTTACATGCACTTATGTTTCCTACAATCCCATCAAACTGGTCGATAGTCACATCATAATCAATATAGGCCTGCTCCAGGACCTTCTGCAAGGCTTCTCTATGAGCCTCAGAGCTCATCAACAAAGTTAGCACAAATATCTTGGACGGAGTTTGTAGGAGTTGATCAACAATCTTGTACTCTCTCTTTTTGATTAACTTTAAAATTTCATCAGAGTCTTAGTTAAGATTAGTCCAACTATATTGTCCTACAGCAACATTTAGTTCAACATCTATGACTTGTTTATCATCTTGCACTTGTCTAGCAACTAGAACTTCAACCCTCTTTGGAGGCGCTGTTGCAAACACGCGTCCATTCCTTATAACTCCGCTCACATAAAAAATATTAACAATAGAAGGCATAGTAGGCAAAGGAACCTACTTTCCATTTTCAAGCATGGTGGCATTGTACTTGTAAGGCACAACCTTATTAGAACTGTAAGGAACTGAACCTGGTACATAGATGACCAAAGGGGTAACCGAAGAATTTCGACTGTCATAGGTGATTTCCGCGGGCTCAAGTGTATTGAACTGAGGAACCATAAGATTAACCTCATCATCTAAACCCCTGTCATCTCCTTGATCTGATAACCTTTGAAGATCTTGGCATACAATAAGATATGCGCGCGGACTTCTAGAACAAATTTCACAGGTAGCATAATCATGTTCATGCTCAAAAGAGGAAAGTATGCTCAAACTCTTATGCATTCTAACCAAAGATTCCCTAATTAATTCAACATGAAAAACTTGGAATTTCCTAGGGCAACCTTGCACCATGTTCACTTTATTAGGATCTCTATTCATGATAGCTCTGATAAGATCCCTATCCATTATGTCTTGAAGATCTTTTACTACAACACAATATCCACGAGGATTTCTAGAACAAACCTTACAAGAATCATAGTCATGTGGTGATAAATAACCGTGTATGCTCAAGTTGGTATGCATCCTTACCAGACTTCCCTCCATTAAACGTACATCAAAAATCTGAAAGTGGCCAGGGCAACCACACACCATATTCATAGAAGCTTCCCCGTGCTGAGGAAAAGGATTAGCTTGAACATTTGGCTTAATATCCTTGAAATATAAAATGTCACACTTAATCAATCTATGGACATCAGACTTCAAATCGTAGCAATTTTCTATGTTATTTCTGGGTGCTCCTTGGTGGTATGCACATAATCGATCAACCATATACCAATAGGGGATATCCTTCAGGACACCAGGTGGAGACTTGGTCTGTATGTGATTCTTCTCTAGCAAATTTGGAAATAATTATGCATAAGACATGAGAATTGGGTCAAAATGTGGCTTTCTCTAGATGTGATTCTGATTGTTGTATTATGGACGAGCCTGTTGCTGAGGTTGTTGTTGTTGAATATGCTGTTGAGTATGTTGTTGAGAGAATTGTGGTTGGTAGGTTGGAGCTACCTTTACTGAGTTGATAACGGGGGAGACAACTACAACATGTTATTGTTGATATATTCTTCTTGGTCTTCCATGTAGAACGACATTGACATCTTGTTCTTTCTTCTTGGAAAAACTGCTTCCCAACTTCTTAACACTACTGGAGGAACCTCCTTCTCTAGCCAAACTTCCTTCACAGACACCTTCTTCAAGTCGCATTCCCCTATTCACCATCTCAGTGAAATCACCCGGTGCACTTGTAATCATTCTTTCATAGTAAAAGAAGCTCGGGGTTTTTAGAAAGATCTTTGTCATTTTCTTTTCTCCTAGAGGGGGGAAAATTTGGGCGGCAACCTCACGCCATATTTGTGCATATTCTTTGAAGAACTCTTTGTATTTTTGGAACATAGATCAGAGCTAATCTCTATACAAAGCCATGTCAACATTATATTTGTATTGTCTGATGAACGCTTCTCCTAAGTCATTGAAAGTGAGAAATTGTGTGATATTCAAACTCATATGCCATTTAAGGGAAGCACCAGTCAAATTATCTTGGAAGTAATGAATCAACAATTGATGGTTATCAGTCTGGGTTAACATCTTCCTTGCATACATAGTCATATGGCTTCATGGGTAGGAATCCCCTCTATAAATTTCAGAATCAGGCACCTTAAACGTGTGTGGGATCTTCACATTTGGCACGAGGCACAGGTCGTGGGCATTATTTACAAACAAATCCTTTCCTCTAAGGGCCTTGATTTCCCTTTAAATTTCTAGGAACTGGTCTTGAAACTCATCCATCCTTTCGTAGACACCAATACTCTCGCTCGAGGCAGTGTGGAAGACAGGTTCTTCGATATGAGGAGTTGTGTGAACCACGGGAGGTGGCACATATACAATGGCAGGGATAATAGGAACTTAAATAACTAGTGGTTGATATCCTTCAGGCACAAAATTTTGAGGCATCCCCCAACGAAAATCGGGAGGCATTTGGTGTTGAAAAGCGTTGATAGACGCTACAGAAACGGGCGCGAAAACAATCTCGGAGATCACAGTCCTCTAAATGGGCACTTGAGGAGTAGGAGGTGGTCAATTTTGAGCAGCCACCAAAACTTCCATCATTTTAGAGAGCCTTCCCAATCTTCCTTTCAGGGTAGTCACCTCATCTCGGAGCTCGCGATTCTCTTGTTCTAGTTGGTCCATCCTTCTTCAACGACTAGTTCGAGTGTTGTAATGATGAAGCAACTTGACTAACGAATACAAATGATATGGATAGGCGGAACACAAAAACTCAATGTTGAATGATGCATGATATGCAGTGCAAATGAGTTATATGTTTTCAAGGAACTTAAGAGTCACATAAATTGCAAGCATCATAAAGGGATAATACTTTTTAAATAGCTGGAAAAAAAATTCATTTCATTAATAATGGAAGGATTACAATTTGAAGTACAATTTTAAAAGATCCTAAAAATACAATAGGAAAACAACTAGATCCTATGGGTCCTATGGAATCCCCTTTGAAGAAGTTCCAACTCCTTGCTGATGTTTCCTATTTTTCCTCGTCAGCTGAGTATTTTCAACCACAAGTTTGTCAACAATCTTCTTCCAAGTGCCTGAAGTAGGAAAAATATCAGAATACTCATGCACACTAGGAAATGGCTGGATGCTAGAGATCCTCTTGTTTCTCTATAGAATATCGCTCAAGTATCTCGGTCAAATCATCCTTCTCCTTCAATTCTTTCTCCAATTCCATCTTCTCAGCCTTTAAAGTGTGGTACTTACTTTCCCAAGTGTATCTTTCTTGCTTCATTCTTGCCAAAAATTCTTGAAACTCTTCTCTATTCTCAATGGTAATGGTGGATGAAGATGATATGACAAATGGCACTGAAAGCCTCTTAAGGGGGTATGACATTTTGAGTTCACAAGGTCTGGCATGCACCAACTGAGTGTAGGGCTAATAAGAAATGCAATTCTAAAGGTGAGAAAATACTTAGAAGGGGGGGGGGGGGGTTGAATAAGGATTTAGAAAATATTATGGCAATAAAAACACAATGATTTTTATCCTGGTTCGTTAAACTCAACTACTCCAGTCCACCCTATCAAGAGTGATTTGCCTTTCTATACAAGGACTTAATCCACTATAATCAACTGATTACAATATCAACCACTAAGAACAACTATCTTAGTCTTCTCAAGAACTACTGACCACAACTTGGTCTTCTCAAGGAACTTTTACAATCAAATGTAAACTAAACAAGTGTTTGAATGCTTCTAAGAAAGCTATATATCAACTGTGATTTACACTTAAGTTTAAGAACGTATGAAAACTATTTAGCAAAGAATAATAATTTGTATGAGAGCTTTGAGAGAGTTTTCAATGAATTGTTCAATTTTTATCAACTGAAGAAAGTTGTTGAAGGCTTGCTTTTATAGACTTAGAATTCCAAGACGCTGCAAGCTTGAAGACCGTGTACTGCAAAGTAGCTGTAGCCTTTTGTCTTCATATGACTTGACCTTTCCCAGAATTAGAACGTTCAGAGATATCCTTTTTGCTTGAGTTCTTGTGTCTAGCATAAAAGAGGAAAGAGTCGTTTGGCATAACCAACAGATATAACTTCAAATAATCTTCTTCAACAAGTTTCTAATTCACAACAATTAACATCAGAGCCTTGAGTGATCAGAGTCTTGATGTCTTCAGAGTTTGCTGTATCAGAGTGTTGCAGCAAGTGTGCTTCAGCGTGAGTAATAATCAGAGCAGAGTTTAGAGATCAGATCCTCAGTACTTGCAGTGAACAGTACTATCAGAGTCTTCTGAAAAATAGTGCTTGAAACTCTTCATACAAAGTCTTCAGTCTATGCTTCAGATGCTTCTGTAGCTTCTGTTTCAGATCCTTCTGTAGGCAGCACTCAGAGTCTTCTAAGAGATGCTTCTGATGCTTTAGAGCCTTGCGTAGTTCAACATTAAGATCCATTTTTGCTTTCAGAAGAATATTAAATCTAATATCTGCAGCAAAAATACTTGAACAAATTTAGAGTATATAGTTTCTTAATACAAAATTTCATAAGTGTTATCATCAAAACATAGAGATATAACTAAGAACCAATCTGTGTTCTAACAATCTCCCCTTTTTTGATGATGACAAAAACATAAGAAAATTTGTTCAATAAAGAGATAAATATAACTCCCCCTGAGATTATGAATCTCCCCCTGAATTGAATACTAAGAAAGAATAGAAACTTCCCTTTTTGCATGAGTATTCTTTTCAGAATCAGAGCCTGAATGTTCAAAATTAGAGCTTGATTTGGATGAACATTTCAGAATAAGAGCCTGATTGGTTAAAACTTGATCTGGGGATCTCAGAGTTACTTTTTAGTGAATTTTGTCAGATTTATCAATATGGTTCTGAAATACTAAAAATTCACGTTAGTTATGATTTGATATGTCTGAATTCCATTCAGGTAAAGTTTATTTGAACAGTCAGAATTTCATTTTCTCCCCCTTTTTGTCATAATCAAAAAGAAAAACTTTTAAAGACAAATAAAAGGAAACAGAGAGAAAAGATATAATTAGATAGAGAAAACATCCAGATTCGTTCATTCATTCAAATAGTCAGATAAAACAGACAAAACATCAGATGAGAAATTCTAAACAAGTGCTCAAACATCAAATAAACAAAACATAAATCTAAGATTGTTTGGAGAGAAGCATCTTCAGAAGGTTGGTGATCTCAGAAGAAGTTTCTTCTTGTTTTGACATCCATTTCTCAATGTTGTCAGTTTTCTGATCTTGCCTTGCCATCCAGGACTTTATCTTAGATTGACCAGCTTCCAGCACAACAATCTTATCTTCTAAGTCTGGTTTCTCTTTCTTAATCTCAAAAGAAGTAGACGGAGCAGATTTTGAAGCAGGAGTAGGAGCAGAGTCAATTTCCATTGCAATTGCAGAGTCTGAAGCCACAGATTCAGAGGGTTTGTCCACAGTAGTCAGAGCTAAAGGATTCTCTTCCAGAATGACTTCAGAAGCAGATCCTTCAATAGTAGCAGACACTCCTGAAGTTGAAGGTGCATCTTCAATAAGCAAACTTGGAGATCTTTTCAAATTCCATAGCATGGTTCTGGCAGTCTCAGCAAATCTGATATTCGCATCATCAGAGCAAACACTCTTCATATTTGAAGCAACAATGTTGAATCTGGACATGAAGCTATTCCAAATAGCATTAGATTCATATGAGTTCATGGTTGAAAGGCATCTCTTCTTCATAGAGTCTAAATTCATCCTTATTTCTTTCATAAAATTAGCAAATAAAATATCAACATTTAGCCTTGGTTTAGGTTTAAGAAAGGCTTTTAGAATGGATGGTTTGGATTGAACAGGTGGGGGTGGTATGGTAAATCTTGGGATGATGAACAGAGGACGGGGATAAGGTGGTGTCTTCTGAGCATGTATGAGATGAATGAATGGTTTTATTTTGCGTATGGATGGAATGACAGCTCTTGGATTATCAAAGTATGGAACAAAAGCTGATTGGTTTGGTTTGAGAAAGAAGTGTTTGAGTTTGAGTCCAGAGGGAAGGGGATCAGATGGAAAAGGTTTAGAGGATGCAAATGAAACAAATTCAGATGTTCTTGGTGTAGGTTCTGGAGTGGTTTCAGGAATGATAGCATCAGATGAAATAGATGTATCTGGTTGTTTAGGTTCAAATCCTTTGAGAGAGGGGGTGAGCTTACTTCTGGGTGAACATCAGATTCAGATGAATCAGATGAGGTAGATGAGGGACAAGATGTGGAAGATACGTCAAACATAATTTTGAGGGGTTGGATGTCCAGAACCTCAGAATCAGATATGTATGATTCAGTAGGTTTGGGTTGTTCTGGTTGAGGATTAGGTTGTGGATTGGAAGGTATAGATTTTGGTGGTTCAGATACAAAAGTTTGTTGAAGTTCAGGTTGTTGTGGAGAAGGTTCTTGTTGTTGTTCTGGTTGTTTTGGAGTTGGTTCTTCTGGTGGTATTTGAACGTGAGGTTCAGATTGTTTTGGTTTTTCAGATTTTTCAGAGGTTAGTGGTTCAGATGATTGTAATGGTGTTGTGTCAAATGTAGTTTGTTTTAAGGATGGAGGTGGTTGTACAGATGATTGAGTTGGTACAGGAATGGTTTGAGTTTGAGAAGAGGGGGGTTCAGAAATAGAGCTAACTGTTGATAATTCTACTGCTATTTCAGAAATAATAGGTAAGGATTTTTTAGTACCTCTTATCTTGATGCGTTTGAGAGGTGGAGAAGGAGCTTCTCCGGAAGCTTTTCTTTTCTTCTTCTTCTTCTGAGGTTCTTCAGAAGTTTTCTATTTCTTCTGAGGCTCTTCAAAGGTTTTTTGTGTCTTCTGAGGTTCTTCATAAGTTTGCTGCTTCTTCTGAGGTGAGCCTGCAGCTTCTTTTTCTTCTAACTCTTGTTTTCTTTGCCTCTTATGTTCTGCATAGAGATCTGGCATTGGTTCATGGTTTAGAAATCCTTCTAGAAGAGGAATTCCTTGTTCCATACATGATCCAACAAATTTGATCAGAACTTCCTTTGGTTCTTCTGCATAAAACATTGGGAAATTTTCTACCAGAATTCTTCTTTTGCTTACTTCTTCTGTATTTAGTTTTTCAGGAGCAGAAGCAAGTTCATCAATAACTTTCAGCCTCTGTAAACTTTTAGCGTTCAGAACTTTTCCCAGAATGGATGTAAGTTCCTCTTTCAATCCAACCACATGCAAATGCTCTACCAGATCATTCTCTGTCAGAATGTATGAAATCAACCTTCCACAAGGGATCCAATTTCTATCCTTAGTATGTTTTGTCTTCATGTCTTCTCTAGATGCCTTGACATGATTCCAAAGATGAGAGAAGAGCAGATGAGGAAGATCTACCTTTTTGCTCTGACTGAGGCAGAACATGAAGTAAAGTTGATCATTGTTGACATAATCTGGTGAATTTGTAGACTTTTTATGGTGAATGCAACCCATGAAGATTTTAGCCCAGATCTTGTAATTGGGTTTCAGATCTTTGAACTTGTTAGAGGGTTCTCCAGAAGCAATCACCTCTTCATAAACAACATTCATGTTAACACGTCCAGTCAGATGAGAAACTCCATCAGTTTCCTTATATCCAATGAGTTTCCTTATTAGATCTTCTGTAATCACAATTTCTTTTCCCATAAAAGATGACACTATGAACTTGGGATAAGAATGAGAATGAATCTAGAACTCTTTCACTAAAACTGGATAAACTGGCCCAAACAGTCTATCAAAGTACTTGGTCTATCCTTGAGCATCAATGATGGAACGCAGATTAAATCTATTTTCAGCCAGAGAAGGAAAATCCACCAAAGATTCACACAACATTTCCAGTTTCTCAACAGGTGTGAGATTCGTTCTAACAGGTTCCTTGAAAGGAACAACACCCAGATTGGAAGAAGATACAACTACCATTGTTGATTGGAACTGAGCTGAGGTTGAAGATGAAGTAGCCATTGATGAAGGTTTTGGGTGACAAACAATTTTGGGTTTAGGGTTTAGATGAAGGAAAAAGAGCAAGCAAAAATGCATAAACGTGTTTGTGAGAGTGAAAAGTGTGAAATGTTGAGATTTGTGGAATTTATAGAGAAAATTAGGGCACACAAACGGTCACATATTCAGCATGTTCTCATTTAACATTTAATAGCATTTAATGAGAAGAAATAATCATTTCAAACCATTAATGATTCTGACAATTGGGGGGAAAACGAGAAATCAACTATTCAAAAGTTACCTCAAATGTCTCTTCAGTATTGTGCACGCCATCTTTTCAGATTCAGAGTGACACGTGTTTGCTTGCATGTGCTTCTGAAACCTCTTTGAGAAATGAAACGTTAGCCAACGTTCAGATCCTCTGAGACTTGTTAGTTCAGATACACACAGAAATAATAATTCAAGAAATTAAATTAATGACAGATGAAATACTTCAGAGTTTAAACATTTTGCATCTGAGAAATTTGCTTCTGATAAATATTATTCTGGACAAAAATCCATACCAATATTTTTCATAATAAACTTAAACCTATCTTCAGCAAGGGGTTTTGTGAAAATATCAGCCCATTGATGATCTGTATCAACAAAGTCTAAATTTATAATACCCTTCTGAACATAGTCTCTAATGAAGTGATGTTTAATTTCTATATGCTTAGCTTTAGAGTGTAAAATTGGATTTTTAGATAAGCATATAGTAGAAGTATTATCACAGAATATAGAAATATTACTCTCAAAGATCTGATAGTTTTCTAGCTGACTTTTCATCCAGAGCATCTGTGTGCTACATCTAGCAACATCAATATATTTTGCTTCTGTAGTTGATAGAGCAATTGTAGGTTTTTTCTTGCTGTACCAAGAGATTAAATTTCTTCCCAGAAATTGACAACTTCCAGAAGTACTTTTTCTTTCAACTCTGTCTCCAGCGTAATCAACATCACAGAATCCAACTAGTTTAAAATCATCAGATTTTCTGTAACACAAACCCACATTAGAAGTACCTTTCAGATACCTTAGAATCCTCTTAACAGCTGTTAAGTGTGATTCTCTAGGATCTGATTGGAATCTTGCACACAAGCATACACTGAATAAAATGTCAGGTCTGGAAGTAGTTAAGTATAGAAGAAATCCAATCATACCTCTATAGAGTTTCTGATCTACTTTCTTACTTACCTCTTCCTTACTAAGAGTGCTTGTTGGATGCATTAGAGTCTTGGCCAACTTACTATCAGTCATGTTGAACTTCTTCAGAAGCTCTTTTACATATTTAGTCTAATGAATGTAAGTGCAATCTGGAGTCTGGTTGACTTGAATTCCCAGAAAGAATCTCAATTCTCCCATCATGCTCATCTCAAATTCAGCCTGCATACATTGAGCAAACTCCTTTCCCAGTATAACATTGGTAGATCTAAATATAATATCATCTACATATATTTGACAAATTAACAGATCTTTCTTAAATGTTTTACAGAAGAGAGTTGTGTCCACTTTGCCTTTGATAAAATTTGTCTCTAGAAGAAAATTACTTAATCTCTCATACCAAGCTCTGGGAGCTTGTTTTAAACCATAAAGAGATTTCTTAAGTTTAAAAACATGTTCTGGAAATTTATCACTTTCAGAACCAGGAGGTTGGTGAACATAGACTTCCTCTTCTATAATCCCATTTAAGAAGGCACTCTTAACATACATCTGATATAGAGTGATGTTATTTTGTGCAGCAAAAGAAATGAGTAAATGAATAGACTCTAACCTGGCCATAGGGGCATAAGTCTCTGTGTAATCAATTCCTTCTTGCTGGCTATAACCTTGGGCAACAAGCCTTGCTTTGTTTCTTTCAACTTCTCCTTTTTCATTCAACTTGTTTCTGAAGACCCATTTAGTTCCAATTATATTAAATCCTTTTGGTCTTGGAACCAAATCCCAAATGTTATTTCTTGTGAATTGATTGAGCTCTTCTTACATGGAAATTATCCAGTCATTGTCTTGCAGAACTTCTTCCACAGAAGTTGGTTGAATAACTGACACCAAACCAAATAATGACGCTTCAGATGATCTGAGGTAGGATCTTGTTCTTATAGGGTCATCCTTCTTTCTAATGATCACATCCTCAGGGTGAGAGGCCTTGATTCTGGAAGATGATCCTCTAACATTTGATTCTTCAGAAATATTCAAGTTTTTCATTTGAGAAGCTAAAGGAGTTGCATCTGGTGTTGCTTTTGGCTCTTTCACTTGAACCTTTTCTGCCTCTGAGCCTTCAGAGTCTATGAGAATTACTTCTCTATCTGCAGAGCTTTCAAACTGCTTTGGATTTTGAATGCCAAGCTTATCATCAAATCTAACATGTATAGATTCCTCCACAATCTGTGTTTCAGTATTGTATACTCTGTAGCCTTTAGAGCGTTCAGAATAGCCAAGCATGAAACACTTCTGTGCTTTAGAATCAAACTTGTTTAGATTCTCTTTAGTGTTCAACATATAACATATACATCCAAAAGGATGGAAATAAGAAATGTTGGGTTTTCTATTCCTCCACAATTCATAGGGAGTCTTTTCCAAAAGAGGTCTTACAGACACTCTGTTCTTGAATATAACAAGCTGTGTTTATTGCTTCTGTCCAAAAATGCTTTGCCAGATTAGTCTCGTTGATCATGGTTCTGGCCATTACTTGCAAAGTTCTATTTTTCCTCTCTACAACTCCATTCTGTTGTGAAGTTCTAGGGAAGGAGAAATCATGAGCAATGCCATTTTCATTAAAATATTTTTCAAAATATTTGTTTTCAGATTCGCCACCATGATCACTTCTGACATTAACAATTTTAAAATCTTTTTCATTCTGGACTTGTTTGCAGAAGTCAAAGAACATAGAATGTGACTCATCCTTGTGTTTTAGGAATTTCACCCATGTCCATCTGCTATAGTCATCAACAATGACTAATCCATACTTCTTGCCTCTGATGGATGCAGTTTTCACTGGTCCAAACAGATCAATATGAAGTAACTCTAATGGTCTTGAAGTTGAAACAACATTTTTAGTTTTAAAAGAAGATATTGAAAATTTTCCTTTTTGACATGCTTCACAAAGAGCATCTGAGTTGAACTTCAACTTAGGAAGTCCTCTGACCAGATTGAGTTTATTAATCTAAGATATACGTCTCATATTAATATGCCCAAATCTTCTGTGCTAGACCCATTGCTCATCATTAACAGACATAAGGCATTTTACATTTTGAACCTTAAGTTCTGAAAGATTGATTTTGTAAATGTTGTTCTTCCTCTTTCCATTAAATAGAATTGAGCCATCCTTTTGACTAACAGCTTTGCAACATTTTTTATTAAAGATTATGTCATAACCATTGTCACTTAATTGACTTATGGACAATAGATTATGCTTTAATCCTTCTACAAGTAAAACATTAGATATAGAGGGAAGGTTACCATTGCCAATAATACCAGATCCAATAATCTTGCCCTTCTGATTCCCTCCAAACTTGACATTTCCTCCAGATTTAAGCTCCAGGCTTTGGAACATAAACCTTTCTCTCGTCATGTGACGTGAGTAGCCAGAGTCCAGGTACCATGATTGGCGTCTTGACTTTGCTGCTAAATACATCTGCAACAGGTATTATCTTATCCTTAGGTACCCAGATCTTTTTGGGTTAGTTACCTTACAAGTTTGTATGAACTTCTGTCTTTTTACAACAGTTTTGTTCTGACTAACTTTTGGTTTAAACACAGGAACATTCTAATCAGAACGTGTGTGTTTAATATCATTCAGATAAACAAACTTAAAATGAGAATATAAGGGAGTCTTCTTAATGATAAGTTTATCAACAGGCATTGGATTTAAATCCTATCCAGAGGAAGATTCATATCCGATTCCTTTCCTGTTGTTTCTGCTAAATCCATAGATCATTGAAGCCATCTTGCTTCTATCTATGCTTTTAGCCAGAAACTTCTGAAAACTATAGTCATATTCTTCTAAAATATTTTTTTCATTTTGACTTAGTTTCAGATTCAGAGTCTTGTTGAGCTTTTTCAAAATTGTTTTTCATTTTCAAATTGTTTTCTTTGAGCTCAGCAACTTCTGACTTTAACAGATTATTCTCAGATTCAAGATTGCATTTAAGCTTCTTGTAATTAAGCTTAATCTGGTTGTAGTTATCCCGGACTTCTGATAAAACTTTAATAAGTTCTTCCCTAGAGAGATCAGAAAGTACCTCTTCTGAGTCGGATTCAGAATCAGATTCAGATCCAGATGATCCTTCATCCTGATCTTCCACATCAACCATCAGTGCCATGTTGGCACATTCTTCTTCTGACTCTGATGAAGATTCAGATACATCTGAATCATCCCATGTATCCATCAGAACTTTCTTTTTATGCTCAGGCTTTCTTCTTGGCTTTTCCTTCTAAAGCTTTGGACATATTCTTGTAATGACCAGGTTCTTTGCATTCATAGCAAACAGCCTCCTTCTTTCCAGATCTTTTGTGTCCAGAGGACTCTTTGCATTGATCTGGCTTCTTGAAGTTCTTGAACTTCCTCTGTTTGTGCTTCCAGAGTTTGTTGATCCTTCTGGACAGCAAGGACAGTTCATCTTCCTCTTCAGATGAGGACTCTTCAGAACTTTCTTCTAACACCTGCAATGATTTAACAGATTTGTTAGACTTTAAAGCAATTGACTTACCTTTCTTTTGAGGCTCGTCTTCTTCAAGTTCAATCTCATGGCTCTTCAGAGAGCTGATTAGTTTCTCCAATGTGATCTTGTTCAGATCCTTAGCTAGCTTCAGAGTAGTGACCATTGGTCTCCATCTGATGGGCAAGCTTTTGATGATCTTCTTCACATGATCAGCAGTTGAATAGCCTTTGTCCAGCACTTTTAATCCAGCTGTGAGGATCTGGAATCTAGAGAACATAGCTTCTATAGATTCAGATTCTTCCATTTTAAAGGCTTCATATTTCTGGATCAGCGCCTGAGCCTTGGTCTCTTTAACTTGTGAGTTCCCTTCATGAGTCATCTTCAAAGACTCAAAAAAATCAAATGTTGTTTCTCTGTTGGTAATCTTCTCATACTCAGTATGAGATATAGCATTTAATAAGATTGTTCTTACTTTGTGATGATTTCTGAACTCCTTCTTTTGAGCTTCATTCATAGATTTTCTATCAATTTTCTTGCCATCCCCATCAGTGGGGTGAACATAACCATCAATGACCAAGTCCTAAAGATTAGCATCATAACCAAGGAAGAAACTCTCTATTCTATCCTTCCAATAGTCAAACTTCTCCTCATCAAACATAGGGGGTTTTGTGTTGATTCTATCCCTTTCTTCATATCTGTTGTTGTTGTTGGATGTTAAAGCTTCAGCCATAATATCAACCAAGAATATATATCAAGAGTTTTCTCACTGGATCTTTTCTGTTCACGGTGAAGTGATAGCACACACAGAACCGGAGCTCTGATGTCAATTGAAGGTGAGAAAATACTTAGAAGGGGGGGGGGGGGGAGGGGGGGGGGGGGGGTTAAATAAGGATTTAGAAAATATTATGGCAATAAAAACATAATGGTTTTTATCCTGGTTCGTTGAACTCAACTACTCCAGTCCACCCTATCAAGAGTGATTTGCCTTTCTCTACAAGGACTTAATCCACTATAATCAACTGATTACAATATCAACCACTAAGAACAACTGTCTTAGTCTTCTCAAGAACTACTGACCACAACTTGGTTTTGTCAAGGAACTTTTACAATCAAATGTAAACTAAACAAGTGTTTGAATACTTCTAAGAAAGCTATATCACAATTGTGATTTACACTTAAGTTTAAGAACATATGAAAACTATTTAGCAAAGAATAATAATTTGTATGAGAGCTTTGAGAGAGTTTTCAATGAATTGTTCAATTTTTGTCAACTGAAGAAAGTTGTTGAAGGCTTGCTTTGATAGACTTAGAATTCCAAGACGTTGCAAGCTTGAAGACCGTGTACTGCAAAGTAGCTGTAGCCTTTTGTCTTCATATGACTTGACCTTTCCCAGAATTAGAACGTTCAGAGATATCCTTTTTGCCTGAGTTCTTGTGTCTAACATAAAAGATGAAAGAGTCGTTTGGCATAACCAACGGATATAACTTCAAATAATCTTCTTCAACAAGTTTCTAATTCACAGCAAGTAACATCAGAGCCTTGAGTGATCAGAGTCTTTATGTCTTTAGAGTTTGCTGTATCAGAGTGTTGCAGAAAGTGTGCTTCACCGTGAGTAATAATCAGAGCAGAGTTTAGAGATCAGATCCTCAGTACTTGCAGCGAACAGTACTGTCAGAGTCTTCTGAAAAACAGTGCTTGAAACTCTTCATACAAAGTCTTCAGTCTACGCTTCAGATGCTTCTGTAGCTTCTGCTTCAGATCCTTCTGTAGGCAGCGCTCAGAGTCTTCTAAGAGATGCTTCTGACGCTTCAGAGCCTGCGTAGTTCAACGTTCAGATCCATTTTTGCTTTCAGAAGAATATTAAATCTAATATCTGCAGTAAAAATACTTGAACAAATTTAGAGTATATAATTTCTTAATACAAAATTTCATAAGTGTTATCATCAAAACATAGAGATATAACTAAGAACCAATCTGTGCTCTAACAAATTCTTCCTTTCCAACTGATATTTATCCTTCCTATGAATATTGCGCCTAACACGCACAACCTTATCCTTCAAATCTAAATTCCCTTCTTCATTAAGGTGAAAGAAACCTGCTACCAACATGTTGTGAGGCTTGTCCTTCATAGGATACCCAAACGGGCGCCTTGTAAGAATAGGATTATTTGTAGTCGACTCCCCCTTGTATACCAAGAAGAGGTACATTAGGGAATTCCTCATAACTGTTGATGATTATTCTAATATCATAAGATGGTTCATACCAATTCAAATTTTCTTGTGTAATAGACACAAGCCTTTGAGACCACCAAAGCTTATCTAGATTCTCCACAAAGAGTCTGGATCGAGGCAGGTGCAACTTGAACCACTTGTGTAACAAAGGTGCACAACATGTGATGGCTCTACCACCTTTAGAAGTCCTAAGGTGTATAGAATGGTAAGTGTAGGTACTGGGTTACCAATCAAGAATATCCAGATGATGTTAACATCAACAAAACGGTCAATGTTTGGGAACATCACAAGACTATTATCGCATCACTGCAAAAAAAGTGGCCGACAAACTAACAGAAGATTCGCCACCGAACGTTATTTATCCTGAAGAAAGGAAAAGGAAACGATCAAAGAAAATCTAAGAGAAATGGAAAGACAAGGTCATCGCAACCAAATCTTGGGTTCGGGAGTCGGTTACGCAAGGGGAAGGTATGAGCACCCCTTACGTCCGTTGTACTCAACGGGATCCACATCTGTTGTCTAATTTATGGTTTAAAACTATCTAATACTACTGCTAAACGGGGGTGAATAGAAAGAACTGAATCGATAGGACATCACCTCCCTATACCTACCTATTCCCTCGTGCAATGGGAAATTTAGAGTCAACGTAGTTCGGAAAACTACGGGTAATGGGGGAAAGGTTGCTCGCCAAGACATCTCCGTCTTGTGCCTACGTATCCTCATCTGGTATGAGAAATCATAACAAACGTAGTTCGGGCTGACAAGACCACTGGTTGGTTCAAGTGTTTTAATGAGTAGGGTTAAATATCTGTTCCAGCAGTTAGGGACGATGCCTGTTTGCGATAGAACAAAAACTTAACACATTCTTTTTGAAAATGATTTTCAAACAATCCCGAAGGATTAAAAGGTTTGATTTTGTTTTGTGTGTTTTTTATGAGAAGAAGTTAATTCAGTTAGATTTGAAACTCACGTTGCACTAAAGACTATGACTTGAGAGCGATTGCATCACATATCGCCCAAAGGGCATATGCAAAACACTCTAGACAATATGAGAGGAGGCCCTCCACTTATCATTTCTCATGTACTTAAGGCTCGTAGCATACAACAATTTTTAACCTTTATTAAATGTCTTAAGAAGTTATGAGATGAGAAGAGAAGACACAAGACTCTAAGGGGAATTGATCAACCCTAATGTTAGCATGCAATGTGGTCCTAAAGTTGGGATTGAAAAGGGGACTACCTAATATTATCATGCAAAGGATTGAAAGCCTAATGTCTCTCCTACTCTCGTCTTAAACAGAGGGTCTAGGAATCTTAAGGCATCATGGCAAAAGAGCACAAGTAAACACATAGGAATTCAATCACAGATGAAAAGAGATGAAAGAGACTTAAACAAGTCAATGCAACATGAAATGCAAACACAAATGCAAGTATGAAAATGATACAACAAGACTCAAAGACAAAGGAGACTCAAACACAAGAGATGACTTGAACAAGTCAAGGAGGATGAGATGAAATGGGAGAAGTAAACTCCTACAACCAAATACCATCAATCATCACAAAAGAAGAATGCTAAGCATAAGGCAAAAGCAAAGAAGCATGATAACAGAAATGATGGGAGAAAGAGGATAAGGTAGTAACCACATTAAGGTTATCTCAACCAAGCTTTCACTCTTGATCAAGTAAAATAATGCAACAAAACAATGCAAAAGGATCACCAATGTTCATGACAAACTCAAAGTGTAAACATTAACACCAAATCATCATGAACAAGTGTTAAACCAACTAGGGAAGAAGTGAATCACAAATGGAAAGATCCCAAATTCAAGCTCAAAACAAAATGCAAGCACAAGGAAGGTCAAATCACATTGAAGAACCAAAGTTCAAACAATTATTTCACATTTCAAACAAATGGAAAGATGTGATCAAAAGATAACTTGTGATGCAAGTTACACACATCAATGACCTCTAAACAAGAAAGGAAACATCTCAATCATGTTAACTAGAGTTAACAAGGCTAAAAAGATGCTCAAGGGATCCCTCATGATCATATCCCTAAGACTAGGTCAAGACTAGTATGTACAAACACCTTTAAAGTGACTTGAATTTGCAAAATCCACCAAAAATAGAAAACAAATCCAATAAATGCCAAATAAAATACTCAAGTCAAGATGAAACAATCAATAAACAAAATGCCAAAATATCAAGTCAAGAGCTCACTCAAAGCACCATCAACTAGGTCCAAGATGGCATGACGTTCCACTTTATCGAGTGTGTGTTAGGGTCAACAAAAGTGAAAAGAAAACCAAATGAAAAACGATCACTGACAACTCAAATTCACCCTAAAAAATGCCTCAATACATCACCTAAGTGAGGGAGAAGAATTGGTCCTAGGGGATTTAAAATGAAGGGTTAATGATTAATTCAAATCCAAGTGCACACCAAGATACACATTAAATCTCAAATTCCATAAATAATATTAAAATAAATGGAAAGATATAATAAAAATCATGAAAAATTAAATAACATCCTAAAATATCATAAACCATTTTTTTTGGTAATTTTATGATAAACAAAACTATTTTTAAAACCTTAAAATGAAAATGTAAAATAAAATAAAATAAAATAAGATGAACAAGGGAGAGGGGTGTGGCCATCAAGAACCAATGAACTGAATTCATTCACAATGCGCCTGGGCCTTAAAAATTGGAGGTGTGAATAACAATGTGCTAAGCCCAAATAATAAAATAAAACTCAGATAAGTGAAACGCGCCGTTTCACTTATCCAACTGGCTGCCACGCAAGAAATTAATGCACACATAAGCAAGGTCAAACCAAACACCAAGTGACACGCCACTCAGTCAAAGAGTCCCAGAAGCCAACTCAGTTTTGGCCTGAAAAAGAACCAGACGTCAGAACTAGGGCTCCGGTCATCTTCTCCGGCCAGCTCACCGGAGATCAGGCCTGAAAACTTAATAAAAATGGCAGAATCTGGTACCATTTTAAAGCCTTAACCACATAGAACCCAAATCCACTAACCATTTTTGAAAAAAGGTTCCTAAACAAAGAGGAAAAAGGCCACGATTTTTTTATGCACAAACTGAAAGTGAATTAAACAAGTGTGAAAATGATCCAGACATGCCCTACATTACATAGGACTTCAGATGCACCAACAATGACCTTAAAATTATGCCTAAAATGGGAGTTTTAAGTTTAAAAAGTTACCAAACGGAGTGGTTCTGTTGACCCATTAAACTCTCTGCAAACTTCAGTTTCAAGCTGCAAACCTTCTCCTTGATCCTCAGTGAAGATTATTTGATTTGAGCAATGAATAGCCAGGAAAATCAGTATGCAATGAGATTCGAAGAAAAGAATGTTTGATATATTTTTGAGTGAAACTCCTCTCTCTGCTCAGCTCCCTCTATTTTGATCAATTAGGGTTGCTTCAAAGCTTTTATGTGTTGGGTTTAGGGCACTCATGCAGGCCCATGATGCCTCAATCATGTAATTCCAAAATTTTGGCCAAAACTTCCACTTTGCTCATGCACACGGGTATGGCATCTTTCTCATTCTTTTTGTCAGCAAATGCACATAATTGGGGTGTAGAACTCAATTGTAGTGGTTTGGTGAATTGAAAAACAAGTCTGTACCAAGTTTTGGTTTATGACTTTTATGGTATGAAATTTGAAATAATGGCATGGTACATGATTCAATGTTGGTCCAAATGAGGCAAAATATATCATGACCGATATTTGATAATGTTAAGTCTTCAAAGTTTCAAAAACAAGAACATTAGATGACTTGTAATGAAAGGTATTCAAATCATGTCCAAAAATCACTTTTCCAAGCTTACCATGGTCCACATGATCACTTTTCCAATGCCATTGAAATTGAGTTCATGATAATGTTAAGGCCATTGGACACAAGTTTCATGTTGGAAAAAATTGGATTAGAGGCCTTGAAGTTCATGGAAAGGGTCATTGAAATGGAAGACCTAAAGTGAAGTTTCCAAAAATACCCTTGCCTTGTGAAGACCATAACTTGAGTTCCATACATGAGAATAAGGACTTCTCTGACTTTTTGGAAAGCTAATACCATGAGGAATAACCTTCATGTTCACTTGAAAGTGAGGAGAAGCTTAGTTCCATATGAAAAATGCTTTGGAAGTGAGTTGACTTTGAGTATCTCAAAATTCCATAGGGAAAAATGTCCTTGAAGTTAGGCACCAAAGAAGGAGATTTTACACTGAAATCAACTGAAACCCTAATGTAGTAACTCCTTGAACTCTTGAATTTCCTTGATTTGATCTTATCATGACATCCAAGATGCTTCAAGATGAATTCCCTTGGCTTGTATGACTTAAAACCAAGTCTTGAGCCCTCTCAAGTCCACAGTTAACTTTGGGTTGACCATATGAAACCCTAACACCATATCCTTTGATTGAGGCTCTTGCAGATGAATTGAATGGCCATAAAAACTCCATAAAGACCCCTCAAGATACGCATTGAGCTTTTTAATCATGCTTTATCCAAATAGGTAACCTCATGACCCTTTGATGATCCTCAAGATAGGAGGTGACACCCATACACAAACTTCTCCCCTCAAGGAGCTTTGAAACCCACATCTTGATGGTAATGAACTCTTGACGGCTACCAATGATACCCTTGCTTGAGCTTGAACACGAAGCTCTCCTCTTGAATGGCAAACACAACACCTCTTGATCCCCTGATTAGAACCAATGCTATGCTTATGGAAATGCTAAAATGAAATGAAAGATAAGCCAAGTTAGAAAGAAAAGGTTGGTCAAATTTTAGGGTGAAGCAGCTGCCCCTATTCAAACGACTTAGACCTGAAGGGATGAAAAGATAATGTCTTTCAAATATTCAAGGTAAAAGGTGGTTGAATACAAAAGAACCCGGAAATTTGCCAACCGCAAAATAGCAAACTGTAGAATTGTCCACCAGAGTGGGAAAAGAATCACTGGAGAAACCATATCTGAAAGTCGTGAGGAAAGCGAGCTAACTCACCATCAATTAGAAAGCATCGACACGTAGTCAAAAGAACATTTGTTAACACGCAAGCTCGGTATATGCCGGTAAAGACATCTGCTAAACAAAACAGGCAAGGACACTAAGTCGGCTCGACATACAGTCGGTAAAATATCTGATTTTGTAATCAGGCATTTGTTAAATAAAAACAGGCTCAGCCTCGGCTGGTAAAAACATCTGCTACGAAAGCAGGCTCGGCATCCGTCGGTAAAGACATTTGTTAAACAAAGCAGGCAACAACACTAAGTCGGCTCGACACGAAGTCGGTAACATCTGCTATCCAAATCAGGCATCTGTTAATTAAAACAGGCAACGAACTCTAAGGTTGGCTCGACACGAAGTCGGTAACATCTACTATCCAAACCAGGCATCTATTAATTAAAACAGGCAACGAACCCTAAGGTCGACTCAACACGAAGTTGGTAACATCTGATTTCTCAATCAGGCATCTGTTTAAACAAAAATAGGCTCAGCCTCGGCTGGTAAAAACATCTACTATGCAAGCAGGCTCGGCATCAGCCAGTAAAGACATCTGCTAATTAAAGCAGGAGACGAAACTAAGCCGGCTCGACACGCAGTCGGTAATAGAATTCACAATCTGAGGGAGAATTTCGCCAGGGAAAAATGAACTTGACCACGTAAACTCTGTTGGGAAGAAAATGATAAGACGAACACAATCATCAAAGATTTTTCCGGGGTCTGGATACCACACATGCTCATAAGAAACACTGTTATCTGCTAGAGATGACAAACAGTAAGATGAACACATCCATCAAAGATTTTTGCTGGGGTCTGGATATCGCACTGACTCATGAAATACACTGATATCTGCTGGAGATACATCTGTAAACAAGAGGTAACAACCTGGCTTATGTTTCAAATGCCTATGTTTGAGAATGGTGTAATGCTCCATACGAAATGGAAATGTTATGCATTTGGGAGGATGATATGCAAAAATGCAAATGCAAAGGAACCACTCCAGCAAAATAAATCCTGAAGAGACGAAACCATCTCCGCTGGGGATGTCCAGGTGTACCAAGTACGAATGGACTTAAGTTGGGGAAAACAAGCTCTGGATGGCCTCCTGGAAATGAACTTTCCTGGGTAAAACTGCTCTATTGGGTACAAAATCCACTCCGCTGGGGATCAAACCAAACTCCGCTGAGGAAAACACCCTGAACGACCTTCCAGAATACAACTCTTCTGGGGAACAACCCCACTCGACTGGGGAAAATGCCCTTAACGACCTTCGAGAATACGACTCTACCAGAGAGTAGGCAAACTGTTGGGGGAATAAATCCACTTTGCCGGGGATACCACTCTGTTAGGGATTAAGAATAAGATTTACTAGGAAGTTATTCCAAACTCTCTCTGTTGAGGATTGAGAATACAGTTCTCTAGGGACAACCCCACTCTGTGGGGAAGAAACCTACTCTGGAGACTTCACTGGGGATTAGGAATAAAGATTAATTGGGAAAGGTCCCAATAAACTCGCTTTGAAGAATAACCAATAGGATTCTGCTGCGGAAAATGCCCTGACTGGCCTTCCAGAATCACACTCTGGGGACAATCCCACTCTGCGGGGAAAGAAAATCCACTCTGAGGGGAATTGAGAAAGCCAATCTTTCTACTGGGGATAAAATTCGTTATGCTGAGGATAAAAATCCACTCTGCCGAGGATAAAGAGAAATAAACATTAGGAAATTATCCCAAAAATCTCGCTTCAAAGAAAACCAATAACCACTGGATTCTGCCGCGGAGAACGTCTTCACCGGGGAATACTCATCGAGGGAGTCAGTATCAACCTCTGCTTGGGGAAATGAGAATAAACTCAATAACGTCAACCTCTGCTTGGGGAATTGAGTCTTAGACTCTGTGGGGAAAACAACACTGAACTCATCCCACTGCTGGGGGAACGGTCCTAAATTCACCTGCTGGGGATACGTGCACGCCACAATCTCAACCTGCTAGGGATAGGTGCACACCACAATCTCAACCTTCTGGGGATAAGTACAATCTCAAGCTGCTGGGGAGAAGCTAGTATCAAGCTGCTGGGGAGAAGCTAGTCTCAAGCTGCTGGGGAGAAACTAGTCTCAACCTGCATATCATCGTCGGTGAGATACTTCTGATCTGACATCTACACCTTGTGGGGATAGAGACTTGGTGACTCCACTTGGGATACACCTCTGAAACAAATCTCAATGATGCGAGCCCTGCAAATGACAAACAAACAATGTGTCCTATATGCAATAAAGGTTATTTCAGTCATCGTCCATGACATTATTCAAGCAGATCACCGTTTCAATTATGATTAGCAAAACCCCAAAAGTTTATGTATGCAAAGTTTTATCAAAACGTCAGGCGTCTATTTGCAAACAAAACAGTAAAAAGCTAAAACAAGAATAGAAAGCTTTCTGGATAATATACTTCATTGATTGAAAATGGCTTGTAAATAGGCAGATTTACATCAAATCCAACTCCTGAAAAGAGAAAGTTGCGCAAAAAGTACAAATAAAAATATATATACAAATGTCGGCAATGTGGTACAGACAACCATCATGTGTTGATTCGACTATGACTCGCATGACTTTGATGCTTTCTCCAATTCTTCGTCCTCTGAAAAGACTGACTTGTTAACCCTCGGGTCCTCCAAGAATCCACTGTGCTCATGGGATCAGACGCAGACTGCAGGCGTTTGCTTTTTTAAAATCCCTAACTTTTTCCTGAATCACCCTTTCGGGTTTTCGATCCACTGGGATACCCATTTTTGGAAAAGTTGCCTTTTCAGGTTTTCAACTTTGTGGGTTTACATTTTTCCTTTTTATCCCTAATTTTTGCCCGAACCCAATCTTTTTATGGTTCACCGGGATGCCCCATTTTTTGCCTGGATTTTCTTTTTCTTTCCAGCGGGTCTATTTTAAGCAAAGTATTTTCTCACTACGTCTGCGTTCACAGGAGACGTAAAATCTTCACCATCCATCGTTGAAAGTAGTAAGGCTCCTTTGGAGAAGACTTTCCTTACCACATATGGACCTTCATAGTTGGGAGTCCATTTGCCCCTGTGATATGCCTGTGGAAGGAGGATCCGCTTCAACACTAAATCACCTGCCTGAAAGCTTCGAGGGCGCACCTTCTGATCGAATGCTTTCTTCATCCTGCTCTGATACAGTCGACCATGGGCAATAGCCACCAACCTCTTCTCGTCGATCAGACTAAGTTGATTCAATCTGTCCTTTACCCATTCTGCCTCGTCAAGCTTGACATCAACCAACACCCTCAAGGAAGGAATCTCGACTTCCAATGGTAGGACAACTTCCATATCATACACTATCAAGAAAGGAGTTGCCCCAGTTGAGGTATGGATAGAAGTACGGTATCCGTGTAATGCAAAGGGCAACATCTCGTGCTAATCTTTGTAGGTAACAACCATCTTCTGCATAATCTTCTTTACGTTCTTGTTGGCTGCCTCAACAACACCATTCATCTTCGGGCGATAAGGAGAAGAGTTTTGATGTTCAATCTTGAAACTCTAGCACAGTTCCTTCATCATCTTGTTGTTCAAATTTGAACCATTATCAGTAATGATTCGTTCGGGCACTCCATAACGACAAATGATGTCCTTCTTGATAAATCGAGCCATAACCTACTTAGTCACGTTAGCGAAAGAAGTGGCTTCGACCCATTTGGTGAAATAGTCAATTGCCACTAAGATGAAGCGATGTCCATTGGATGCAGTCGGTTCAATCTTACCAATCATATCAATGCCCCACATAGCAAAGGGCCAAGGAGACGCCATGACATTCAGAGGACTTGGCGGCACATGCATCTTATCAGCATAAATTTGGCATTTATGGCACTTTCTGTACTTGAAACAATCAGATTCCATGGTCATCCAATAGTAGCCTGCCTTTAACAATTTCCGAGACATTGCATGTCCGCCTGCATGCGTACCAAAAGCACCTTCGTGGACTTCTTCCATTAGCAAACCTACTTCCTTTTCATCCACACATCTTAACAACACCAAGTCGAAGTTTCTTTTGTAAAGCACATCATCTTTGTTCAGGTAGAAGTTTCTAGACAACCTCCTCAGAGTTTTCTTATCCCGGCTCGATGCCCCAGGCAGATACTCCTGATTCTTGAGAAAGTTTCTGATATCATAATACCACGGCTTCCTATCAGATGCTTCCTCTACTGCAAAAATGAAAGCCGTCCTATCGAGACGCGAGATGACGACCCTCAGAGCATCATTCCAATAATTCACCTTGTACATCAAGGATAAGGTTGCCAAAGCATCTGCCATCTGATTCTCGGCTCTCGGTACATGATGAAACTCTACTCTGTCAAAGAAAGGTAACAACATTCTAGCATAATTCATGTACGGAATTAGGTTGGGATGACGAGTCTCTCATTCTCCTTTAATCTGATTAATAACCAAAGTTGAATCACCATATACATCAAGGTTCTTGATCCTCAAATCAATTTCTTCTTCAATGCCCATGATGCATGCTTCATACTCAGCTTCGTTATTGGTGCAGGAAAATGTTAACTTGGCGGTGAACGGTATGTGGGAACCGTGGGGAGTTGTAATGATTGCCCCAATTCCACAGCCATAAGAGTTAACAGCACCATCAAAAATCATCTTCCACTGGGAGCCTATCTCAGGACCTTCGTCAGGTAGTGGCTCATCACAATCCTTCATCTTCAGAAACATTATGTCCTCGTCAGGAAACTCAAATTTCATCGGTTGATAGTCTTTAATCGGTTGCTCTGCGAGATATTCTGACAGAACACTTCCCTTTATGGCTTTCTGGGAAACATACTGAATATCGTATTCTGTCAGAACCATCTGCCACCTAGCAATTCTTCCAGAAAGCGCTTGCTTCTCGAACACATACTTGATCACATCCATCTTTGAAATCGGCATGGTTGTGTGATTCAACATGTAATGCCTTAGGCGTTTGGCTGCCCAAGCAAGCGCACAACACGTCTTCTCCAACATTGAGTATCTGGACTCATAATCTGTGAACTTCTTACTCAAGTAATAGATAGCATGTTCTTTTCTTCCCGTCTCGTCGTGTTGACCGAGAACACAACCCATGGAGTTCTCAAGAACCGTCAAGTACATTATCAACGGTCTTCCCGCCACTAGAGGCATTAGTATCAGAGGCTCCTGCAAATATTCTTTTATCCTTTTGAATTCCCTTTGGCAATTTTCATTCCAGAAAAACTCCTGATCTTTCTTTAACAGCTTGAACAATGGTTCACAGGTGGCTGTAAGGTGAGATATGAACCTTGCAATGTAGTTCAACCTCCCCAGAAAACCATGAACCTCTTTTTCTATTTTCGGCGCTGGCATTTCTTGTATTGCTTTTATCTTTGCAGGATCTACCTCGATTCCTTTTTCACTGACTATGAACCCCAATAGCTTTCCTGACCTTACACCAAAAGTGCACTTGTTTGGATTCAACCTCAATC
The DNA here is from genome assembly GCA_963859935.3 of Lathyrus sativus. Classification (NCBI taxonomy): domain Eukaryota; kingdom Viridiplantae; phylum Streptophyta; class Magnoliopsida; order Fabales; family Fabaceae; genus Lathyrus; species Lathyrus sativus. The sequence continues at coordinate 486,896,597 of OZ012740.1, read as the reverse complement.
TGAATTTCCTCAACCTTTCAAACAGCTTCAAAAGATTAACTAGATGCTCTTCCTTCATTTGTGACTTTGCGATCATGTCATCAACATAAACCTCGATCTCATGATGAATCATATCATGAAATAAAGTCACCATCGCCCGTTGATAAGTTGCCCCTGCATTCTTCAATCCAAAAGCCATAACTTTATAGCAAAAAGTCCCCCACGGTGTGATAAAAGTTGTTTTCTCCATGCCTTCTAGGGCCATCTTAATTTGTTTGTACTCGGAGAAGCCATCCATGAAGGAAAACACAGAATGTTGAGCAGTGTTACTGACTAACACGTCAATGTGGGGGAGCGGGAAATCGTCTTTCGGGCTTGCTCTGTTCAAGTCTCTGTAATCTACACGCATCCTGACCTTACCGACCTTCTTAGGTACATGAATAATGTTAGCGACCCATGGAGGATAGTTCATGACAGCCAGAACACCTGCATCCAACTGTTTATGGACCTCTTCCTTAATTTTAAATGCCATGTCCGACCTGGTTCTCCTTAGCTTGTGTTTCACAGGTGGACACTCCTCTCGAAGAGGTAGACGATGAACCACTATATCTGTATCCAGTCCTGGCATATCCTCATATGACCAAGCAAAGACGTCTCTATACTCTCAAAGAATTTCAACAAGTCTTCTCTTAACATCGTCTTCTAATGCAACCCTAATTCTGACCTCTTTCTTATCTTCTTCGGTGCCTAGGTTGACAACTTCAATTTCTTCTTGGTGAGGTAGAATGACCTTCTCTTCTTGTCTCAGCAGTCTGGCAAGCTCTTCAGGCAAGTCTTCATCTTCATCAATCTCTTCTTCAGCTTGAAAGGTCGGATTATCAAAGTCACACCGAGTCATAGATGAATCTAGAGTGGTGGCATTTGGAATGTGAAACCTGCATGATTGATGTTTATGCTTAAAATGATATGCAAACAAGCACAAATCACATTACCATTTTATTGTCAAAAATAAAATAAGAAAAATAGGGATCAAAACATTTGAATGCATAAAGACGCCTTTTGATTAATGATAAAAACAATATCCAAACATAAACAAATAGGGCCCTACAAAGCAAAGCCACTACGTCCTGGGCAGAATGTAGGGCCACACATAATCAAAACAGATAAATTACTCTTCAAAGGACACTTGCATGACTTCCTCGGTGGTCCAATTGCATAAGCTTTGGCCAGGAACACACGACTGAATCCATGTGTCCATGTCACAATGACTGTCCCCTTCGTATTCAGATACGACGCTGATTTTGTCAAAGATCACTTCACCGCTGGTAAATTGCACCGGTCCTCTATACTTCGGAGCACTCTGCAAGGAGGAAGATGGGTTGTATCCCAATCTGAATCTGTCCTGCTTGTTGGGAATACTGAGTACTTAACCCCATCCTTGTGAAGAACCAGACTCCACCACAGCTCGAGCTTCTTTGAAAGAAGACATAGAAATCTTGGGAGTACTATCCATAACAGAAGGTTTATCTTTAACCTAAACAACTTCGAACACCTGGCATAGGGTTTCGTGGATTTCCCCATCCACCTTGACGTACTTGAAGGATGACAATTGGCTAATCATTATATCTTCTTCACCGCACACGGTGACAATATTCCCTCCAACCATGTACTTCAGCTTTTGATGCAAGGTCGATTTAACTGCGCCAGCATAATGAATCCAGGGTCGACCAAGCAGACAACTGTATGCGGGCTGAATGTCCATTATGTAAAAAACAACATTGAAAATCTCCGGACCTACTTGAATATGGAGAGTAGCTTCACCAAAAACTGATATTCTTTTTCCATCAAATGCTCTCACAACAAGACCGCTAGGAGTACATATCACACCTTGGGTGTCTAATTTCATTAGAGCCTTCTTGGGCAACACGTAGAGTGATGACCCAATATCCACCAATACATGTGACAAGACAGCTCCTCTGCATTCAATAGAGATGTACAGGGCATGGTTATGATTTCTTCCCTGGGAGTTAAGTCTAAATCCGTGAACCCCAAGCCATTGCCAGCATTCACGTGGGCTACAACCCCTTCAAGCTGATTTATGGAAATCTCCTACGGCACATAAGCCGTGTTCAGAATCCTTAACAAGGCATTCCTATGTGCCTCTGAGCATAATAACAGAGATAAAATTGAGATTTTGGATGGAGTTTTCTACAGATGATCAACAATCTTATAATCGCTCTTTCGAATAAGACGCATGAACTCTTCGGCGTCTTTGATCAGAGAATCTTTCTCTCCTTGCTGTGAACTTTATTCCACTACAGCCTTTACTTTTCCTTTATCAGACTTCTCCACATTAACATCTGATGGTGAAAACACCCTACTGCTTCTTGTTATACCTCCGACTCCAACCAAATTATCAACAGATGACCCTTCAGACGATGTTCTCATTAACTCTTGCTTCTGGCCATTACAAAATACCTACGCCCCATAATTCCATGGGATTGCCTTGGTACTTTCGTATGGCACTGGTCCGACTTTAGTGATTATCATTGGCGCTGGCCTTGGAAGAGCTGAAATGTTTATTGTTCTGTAAGGGATTGAGATCGTGGCAATCTCATCCTGATCACTGTTAATCTCCTTCACATCTTTTCTTTCCTCAATCCTGTCAAACTGCAATACACCTTCATTCATCAGACATTGAATGTGATTCCTCAGATCTTCACAACCCTCAGGGTGAGCAATACAACCTTCACAACTTTCCCCACAACCTGGAAAAACGACACCTTTCAACAACCTGCTTTTAACAAAGCTCAACGGTGTTCTCAATAATGGCGTTAACTCTGGCCGCTCCATGATTAGGCATTGGGTTTTGAACCACATTAGGAGCGTCATTGGTGAAATTAATTGCCTTGCTATAAGGGAGGTCTTGCACCTTGTGCTTGAAAGCCTTGCAATTATCTATATTGTGGCCCGAAGCGTCTGAATGGAAATCACATTTTGCATTGGCATCATAACCTGGAGGTGGCGCGCCTGTGAGAGGTGTCAATGTTCTCTTTTGTATCAGCTTTAGTTGTAAAAAATGCTGTAGAAGTTGAGATTACGGCATAGGCGGTGTGTCAAACTTCCTATTCATTGTTCTTCCTCGTTCCTGAAGTCGGCGTGGTGCATAGTTCTGTTGTTGTTGTTGTTGTTGTTGTTGAGGTGCTGCAGGAATAATGATGCTTGCAACCTGTGGCTGTTGTTGCTGATATTGCGGTTGGCGCTGAACCCTGTTCTTGTTTCTGCTCCTGAAACCTGAACTGCATTTGTATCACCCTCCCTCTTCTTAGAGTTACCAAAAGTCTTTCTTCCTCCACCAGATGTGGATCCTTCTCCTGCTTGAATCTTACCTAGCTTGTTACCATTCTCAACCCTCTCACCAATAATAATCAAATTTGAGAAACTGCCGGACATGTTTCCAATCAACTTTTCATAATATATCCCTAACAACGTTGCCACGAACATATCAATGAGCTCCCTTCCCACGATTGGAGGTTGAACTCTCGCAGCTAGTTCATGCCACCTTTGGGCATATTCTTTGAACCCCTCATTGCTCCTTTGAGAAAGATTCTGCGACTGAACTCTATTCGACACCAGGTCACTATTGTACTGATAATGACAGACAAAGGCCTCTCCAAGATCCCTCCAGCGTCTGATATGAGCAGGCTCTAAACCCATGTACCATTCTAATGAAGGTCTTGATAACCTGTCTTGAAAAAAGTGCATCAACAACTTTTCATTGTCTGAGTAGGCAGACATCTTCCTATAATATGATCCGAGGTGTACTCTGGGACAAGTTGTCCCTTTGTACTTATCAAAGGTAGGCACTTTGAGCTTCGGTGGAATCTTCAACCCTGGAATCAGTCCCAAGTTAGACATATCAAGCCCTAGAGAATTTTGATTCTCCAAATTCTTCATCTTCTCCTCGATCATTTAAAACCTCTTATCTGTATCAGTCTGCAAGCCTACACCCAGATCTCTCATGGAGAAAACATCATCCTGTTCATCCTCCTCCCATTAAGGTCCGGCATTTCCATGTGCAACGCCCGCTGCACCTGGAATATGAGCTCCTGGTTGATTACCTCTGCCCAAAGGAATAACAACAGTTGTAATAACATTAGCTTGAGGAGTACTCCCATCATCCGGGGGAGGAATGACAGTGGTCCCACCATGTAAAACTCCGCTACTATCCACCCTAGCAATCAAAGGCTGGACTAGCGTTCTTAGCTGCTCTTGACCATTAGCAACCCCATGTATAAGATCCATGAACTGAGCCATACGGTCCCTGAACTCTTGCAATTCTAAATGAATCTGATCCATAGCTCTCTGCTGATTCCCTCTGGTCGAGTAATGGTGAAGTGTCTGGTCTACTATCCTGAAACACTACTGAGAGAAAAACCACAGAGATAAGGTTAACGGCACCCAGAACACCTGCAATGCAATATGATAATGATGCAAAATGCAAGCATATAAATGTGTTTCAGGGAAATTCTCCCCTTGATTCTAGTTCCACGGAAGAAGCAACAAAAGGCAGAAGAACCATAGATAAGACCACAAAATCTCTCTCATAAATAAAATGAGAATAAGAGTCAACACATACAACATATCACCAAGGAAAACAACAGAGTCATCAATACGACCTCATCCAACAATCTTGGTGATGGTCAGAATACAAGATAATAACAAATACAGAAGAACAAAGGAAAATTGCATCAGTCACGACAGCAAATCTGGAACTCTTCTAATAACTTCTTCGTATCCGGATGATCAGGTCGTACAACCAATGCCTGAATAACCAACTCTTTCCTGCTGATGACATCCTTCAAGTCTTGAGCATACTCTTCCCAAGCATGTTCTCCGAAAGCATCTTCAAGTATGGGCTTCTTTAATTCTGCTCTCATCTTATATTCCTCCGACGTTGCAAGAGTTTCTTGTAGCTTACGGTCGCTTTCATACTGACGAGATGATTCAACTGGATCTTTTTCATCTTTAATCCGGAGCTGAGTCTTCAACCTAACAATCTACTGATGAAGCTCATCCTCTCTTCTCTTGTTGTTGGTCAAAGCTGCATTCCACTGACTGTTGAACTTTGATATCTCCAAGTGTGCTCTTTCTAACTCTTTCTTCTTGTCCTTGAGGATATTTCTAGCGCTCTTCAGATCTTGACCTACTCGTTCATGGGCACAAATATCTTCAGTCAATTCTCTCCCTATCTTGTTCAGAGTCTCAGTCTTCATCTTGGACAGGTAGGCTACTTCATTCTTTTCACTCCTCAACTGGATAATCTCCTTTTCCAGCTCTTCTTTGGCTTTGCGTAGCGCTTCTTTCTCATCCCACAACTGGTTATACTTCTGAATGTTGACTGTTGTTGGTTCTTCAGCTACCAAAGGATATAGAGGCTCTCTGACCGGGAACGGTAACAACAACCTCTCAACCCTCTCTTGGATCCACTCAACATATGGTCCATAGGACCTACAATCACTCTTACCCAAAGAAGATTTTCCTTTCCGGTGAATTCTTCCCCAAGCTTTCTCTAATCTGGCCAAAGTCTCACTGTCAACTGATCCTGTGAAATACAGAGATTCTTGTATTTCCTCCTCCCTTGGGGGTCCTTTCAGAGGATATCCAAATTTCCGAACAGTGAGCGCAGGATTATAATTGATGCCACCCTTCCTTCCTACCAAAGGAACATTGGGAAAATTTCCACAGTTGTAGATGATCTCCTTGCCAAGTAGGTCTCTGTTAAATCAAACAATATTCTCTGACGTTAAGCCCATAATCCTCTCTGACCAATCAACAGTGTCTGCAGTATCAACAAAGGGTCCAAACTTAGGAAGATGATCCACAAATCATTTATAAAGAAGAGGCGCACAATAGGAGACATTCTTCCCTCTTCTGTTCTCATTCTTGTAGTGTACAGAATGGTAGACATCTCCTAAGAGAGTAGGCACAGGATTCTTAGAAGCGAAGATATGGAAGGCGTCCAAATCAACGAAGTATGGGATATTAGGGAACAAGACTATGCCATAAATACAGAGAGCCAAAATAGAATTGAAAACTGACCAACATCCCTCCTTAGCAAAGTGTTAAGCTCTGCTTACCAAGAACGACAATGGAAAGCCAGGGACTGCATTCCTCCACACCATCTTACCATCCAACTTAGAAATGTCCAGATGAAGAGCATTGGCTAGCTTGGTCAAGTCAGGTTCTGCTTCAGAGTGACAGAAAGGCACCTGCTCTAGGACTAGAACTTCTATCAACATAGCAAACTCTTCCAAGGTTGGCATCAAGACATAGCCTGGAAATGTGAAGCAGCACAACTGAGGATCATAAAATTGCAGCAGAGCGTGAATACCTCCCAACTCATATCTTGAGATTCTGCAGACATAACCCAGGATCTTCCCATAGTCCTTCCTTAAATCCTCTATGACACTATGATCAGCTACAACAATTAGACTAAGCAAAGGCCCTATCTCTGGCATTGGGAACTTGTAGACGACAGTCCTCTTGAAAACATGTTCCATACTGATGGTGGATTGGATTACTAGAATCAAAGGGAAAATATGCACCTGAAACACAAATACATGTAAATGTAAAAATGCAAATGAAAATGAAGATGCAAACAGGGGATCAAGACTGCTGTGCTGCTGGTTGAGATGAACCAAAATTCTGCCTCGGTGAGAAAATACCAGAACATCAGAATACCAACATATAGGAACCCACAATATCAAAGGTCAAAGTCCGCACTGATAAGAAATCCGGGTAGGTTGAAGGTCAAGTTTCCTGCATAACCCTCCCACTCACAAGGTATGGACCTAATCTGATAAGGTTTAGCATCCTATGCGGTCGTCAGTGTCACAGACTTTCAAGAAATGAGTATACGTTCACCATTTCTAGTTTGGCATCATATTCAAACAAAAAGGCCTCACTTAACTAACTCCTAAATGATCGGTCTCCAGAGTCGACAATCCTCAGATCCAACATCCTCTCAACTGTCCAAAATAGACTGGAAAGGTAGTTGTCAAAGAGAATCTCGTCTAAACACGAATTTCATGAGGACTAATGCACGTCAAACATACAGGTCCATCACTACTTTCCACACTAATGCTATGTATATCCTCAAGCCTGGGTATTGGGCTTATCTCTCAATGGAACAGTACCACCCAACAACACAACAATAACATGATAATAAAGTGCAGAAAATAAAATGCAAATGCAATACTGTACAAATGTAACACATATACACACATATACACACCCACAAACAAAACACACAAGCGTTATGATAGATTCACAAAGGGGATGGGAAAAGTCCCCAGCAGAGTCGCCAATTGTCGCATCACTGCGAAAAAAGAGGCCGGCAAACTAATAGAAGAGTCACCACCGAAAGGTATTTATCCCGAAGAGAGGAAAAGGAAACGATCGAAGAAAATCTAAGAGAAAGGGAAACACAAGGTCATCGCAACCAAATCTTGGGTTCGGGAGTCGGTTACGCAAGGGGAAGGTATGAGCACCCCTTATGTCCGTTGTACTCAATGGGATCCGAGCTTGTTGTCTAATATATGGGTGAAAACTATCTAATGCTACTACTAAACAGGGGTGAACGGAAAGAACTGACTCGATAGGACATCGTCGTCATATGCCTACGTATTCCCACGTGCAATGGGAAAGTCAGAGTCAACGTAGTTTGGAAAACTACGGGTGATGGGGGAAAGGTTGCTTGCCAAGACATCGCCGTCTTGTGCCTACGTATTCTCATCTGGTATGAGAAATCAGAGCAAACGTAGTTCGAGCTGACACGACCACTGGTTGGTTCAAGTGTTTTATTGAGTAGGGTTAAATATGCGTTCCAGCAGTTAGGGATAATGTCTGTTTGTGATAGAATAAAAACTTAACACACTCTTTCTGAAAATGATTTTCAAACAATCCCGAAGGATAAAAAGGTTTGATTTTGTTTTCTGTTTTTTTTTATGAGAAGAAGTGAATTGAGTTAGATTTGAAACTCACGTTGCACTAAAGACTATGACTTGAGAGCGAATGCATCGTATATCGCCCAAAGGGCATATTCTAAACACTCTATAGAATGTGAGAGGAGGCCCCCCAATTATCATTTCTCATGTACTTAAGGCTCGTAGCGTACAACAATTGTTAACCTTTATTTAATGTCTTAAGAAGTTATGAGATGAGAAGAGAAGACACAAGACTCTAAGGGGAATTGATCAACCCTAATGTTAGAATGCAATTTGGTCCTAAAGTTGGGATTGAAAAGGGGACTACCTAATGTTATCATGCAAAGGATTGAAAGTATAATGTCTCTCCTACTCCCGTATTAAACAGAGGGACTAGGAATCGTAAGGGATCATGGCAAAAGAGCACAAGTAAACACAGAGCAATTCAATCACAGATGAAAAGAGATGAAAGAGACTTAAACAAGTTAATGCAACATGAAATGCAAACACAAATGCAAGTATGAAAATGATGAAGCAAGACTCAAAGACAAAGGAGACTCAAACACAAGAGATGACTTGAACAAGTCAAGGAGGATGAGATGAAATGGGAGAAGTAAACTTCTACAACCAAATACCATCAATCATCACAAAAGAAGAATGCTAAGCATAAGGCAAAAGCAAAGAAGCATGATCAGAGAAATGATGGGAGAAAGAGGATAGGGAAGCAAACACATTAAGGTTATCTCAACCAAGCATTCACTTTTGATCAAGTAAAACAATGCAACAAAACAGTGCAAAAGGATAACCAATGTTCATGACAAACTCAAAGTGTAAACATTATCACCAAATCATCATGAACAAGTGTTAAACCAACTAGGGAAGAAGTGAATCACAAATGGAATGATCCCAAATTCAAGCTCAAAACAAAATTCAAGCACAAGGAAGATCAAATCACATTGAAGAACCAAAGTTCAAACAATTATTTCACATTTCAAACAAATGGAAAGATGTGATCAAAAGATAACTTGTGATGAAAGTTACACACACCAATGACCTCTAAACAAGAAAGGAAACATATCAAGAATGTTAACAAGAGTTAACAAGGCTTAAGAGATGCTCAAGGGATCCCTCATGATCATATCCCTAAGACTAGGTCAACACTAGTATGTACAAACACCTTTAAAGTGACTTGAATTTGCAAAACCCACCAAAAATAGAAAACAAATCCAATAAATGCCAAATAAAATACTCAAGTCAAGATGAAACAATCACCAAACAAAATGCCATAAGTTCAAGTCAAGAGCTCACTCAAAGCACCATCAACTAGGTCCAAGATGGCATGATGTTCCACTTTATCAAGTGTGTGTTGAGGGTCAACAAAAAACAAAAGAAAACCAAATGAAAAATGATCATTAACAACTCAAATTCACCCTCAAAAATGCCTCAATCCATCACCTAAGTGAGGGAGAATAATTGGTCCTAGGGGATTTAAAATGAAGGGTTAATGATCAATTCAAATCCAAGTGCACATCAAGATACACATTAAATCTCAAATTCCATAAAAAATATTAAAATAAATGGAAAGATAAAATAAAAATCGTGAAAAACTAAATAACATCCTAAAATATCATAAACCATTTTTTTGGTAATTTTATGATAAACAAAACTATTTTTAAAACATTAAAATGAAAATGCAAAATAAAATAAAATAAAATAAAATAAGATGAACAAGGGAGAGGGGTGTGGCCAGTAAGAACCAATGAACTGAATTCATTCACAATGCGCCTGGGCCTCAAAAATTGGAGGTGTGAATAACAATGTTCAAAGCCCAAATAATAAAATAAAACTCAGATAAGTGAAACACACTGTTTCACTTATCCAACTGGCTGCCACGCAAAAAATCAACGCACACATAAGCAAGGTCAAGCCAAACACCAAGTGACACGCCACTCAGTCAAAGAGTCCAAGAAGCCAACTCTGCCTTGGCCTAAAAAAGAACCAGAGGCTGGAGCTAGGGCTCCGGTCGTCTTCTCCAGCCAACTCGCCGGAGATCAGGCCTGCAAACTCAAGAAAAATGGAAGAATCTGGTACCATTTCAAAGCCCTAACCACATAGAACCCAAATCCACTAACCATTTTTGAAAAAGATTCCTAAACAAAGAGGAAACATGCCACAATTTTTTATTCACAAATTGAAAATGAATTAAACAAGTGGGGAAATGATCCAGACATGGCCTACATTACATAGGACTTCAGATGCACCAGCAATAACCTTAAAATTGTGCCTAAAATGGGAGTTTTAAGTTGAAAAAGTTACCAAACAGAGTGGTTTCGTTGACCTTTAAAACTCCCTGCAAACTTCAGTTTCAAGCTGCAAACCTTCTCCTTGATCCTCAGTGAAGATGATTTGAGCAATGAATGGCCAAGAAAATCAGTATACAATGAGATTCGAAGAAAAGAATTTTTGATATATTTTTGAGTGAAACTCCTCTCTCTGCTCAGCTCCCTCTATTTTGATCAATTAGGGTTGCTTCAAAGCTTTTATATGTTGGGTTTAGTGCACTCATGCAGGCCCATGATGCCTCAATCATGTGATTCCAAAATTTTAGCCAAAACTTCTACTTTGCTCATGCACATGGGTATGGCATCTTTCTCATTCTTTTTGTCAGCAAATGCACATACTTGGGGTGTAGAAATCAATTGTAGTGGTTTGGTGTATTGAAAAACAAGTTTGTACCAAGTTTTGGTTTATGACTTGTATGGTATGAAATTTGAAATAATGGTATGGTACATGATTAAATGTTGGTCCAAATGAGGCAAAATATACCGTGACCAATATTTGATGATGTTAAGTCTTCAAAGTTTCAAAAACAAGAACATTAGATGACTTGTAATGAAAGGTATTCAAATCATGTCCAAAAATCACTTTTCCAAGCTTACTATGGTCCACATGATCACATAAATCATCAAATGCCATTGAAATTGAGTTCATAGTAATGTTAAGGCCATTGGACACAAGTTTCATGTTGTACAAATTTGGATTAGAGGCCTTGAAGTTCATGGAAATGGTCATTGAAATGGAAGACATAAAGTGAAGTTTCCAAAAATACCCTTGCCTTGTGAAGACCATAACTTGAGTTCCATACATGAGAATGAGGACTTCTTGGAATTTTTGGAAAGCTAATACCATGAGGAATAACCTCCATGTTCACTTGAAAGTGATGAGAAGCTTAGTTCTATGTGAAAAATGCTTTCGAAGTGAGTTGATTTTGAGTATCTCAAAATTCCATTCATCTGAAGACACCAACTTGTGGACATCATAACTTGAAATTTACAAACTCAATGGATGATTTCTAGTACACAAATAAAAGCTTGGAAGATGATGAAAAAGTCTCATGTCTTCTTGAAAATGAGATTAGACTTGCATCATAGGGAAACATATCATTGAAGTTAGGCACCAAAGAAGGGGATTTTACACTGAAATCAACTGAAACCCTAATTTTGTAACTCCTTGAACTCTTCAATTTCCTTGATTTGATCTTATCATGACATCTAATATGCTTCAAGATGACTTCCCATGGCTTGTATTAATTAGAACCAAGTCTTGAGCCCTCTCATGTCCACAGTTGACTTTGGGTTGACTATATGAAACCCTAACACCATATCCTTTGACTGAGGATCTTGCAAATGAAATGAATGGCCATACAAACTCCATAAAGACCCCTCAAGATACTCATTGAGCTTTTGAATCATGATTTATCCAAATAGGTAACCTCATGACCCTCAAGATAGGAGGTGACAACCATACACAAACTTCTCCCCTCAAGGAGCTTTGAAACCCACATCCTAATGGTAATGAACTCTTGATGGCTACCAATGATACCCTTTCTTGAGCTTGAACATAAAGCTCTCCTCTTGAGTGGAAAACACAACACCTCTTGATCCCCTGATTAGAACCAATGCTATGCAAGTTCAAATGCTAAAATGAAATGAAACATAAGTCATGTTAGAAAGAAGAAGTTGGTCAAATTTCGGGGTGCAACAACCATATATAAGTAATGCAAGGATAGCTTCAAAAGCATCCCTACTATCTGCTTTGGCTAAGAAAAAATCTTTCCCCATCAAGAATTTGGAAGTTAACCCTTGGATTCCCCCTTTGGAAGTAAGATTAGCTTTCACATCATATGTCTCCAAATTAAGGGCTTCTGGAATGACTAAAGGCTCGGGAGTCTTCTCTAAACCACAGAAAGGCATCTTGTCTGATACTAGAAAACCAAACCAATATGAATACTCCTGTAAAGTGGGAACAAGCTGATAATCAGGAAAAATGTACAAGAATGTTAAGACCTCCATCTTCAATCTTGGTCTTAAGAATACCCAAAATCTTTCCATAACGAACTCTGAAATGCTCAGAACTAGATACTATGGATCCTAACTTTCTCAACTCTGGAAAATCAGGATTCTTGAAGCTATACTTCTTAGTGTTCCTTCTTCTAAAATCCATGAAAATGATACCTATTATGTTTACAAAGAAAACACATCTAAGTTCCTTGAAACCAAGCCAAAATATTTTTCATGAATGCATGTCTATACAATAACCATAAACAAGGTTACAAACAAGGTTTAAAGGTTTTTAAGTCATGAGCATGGAGCTATGGGTCTAACCATCCCACAAGGTATGTACTATGGGTTTATTGTATCTGTAGAACAAGGTTCTAAAAAGGTTTCTAGAGTCATAAATTTATCTTTTAGATATTACCGCCTTGCACAACTATTGTGCGGGCCAATAATATTCTCAAGAGAAACTCGTCTGAGTGTAGTATCACATATTGACTACCTTGGGTATACACTTAGATAATCACCACATTACATCCTAAGAAAAGGCCAAGAGGGTTATAGGGTTCTAAGGTTCTCAGCTTCTTGAACTCTCAAGTCGAGAGTAATAATGCCATTACGACTACTCGCAATTAAAATTCTACCATTAAATGGGCCTCCACTAAGTGGGGTTATATCATATGCTAATCATGTTTAAGATTACTCCAGGCATGTAACTTTTGATTATACCACCATCCTATCTTATTGTGCACTCAAGTCCGAGTTAGGACCTATCTTACGTCTCATGGATCACCAAATACCTAAAAACAAAAAAAATGAAACAAAATAGCAAACAATAATAATAACACAAATAAAATAAGTTAGGTTTAACCCTTTTAGTAGTATTCTCTAGTGAAGCCGCCACTTCTATCACTGTGAAGAACCAGAGACCAAGCTATCAATTAGCTAGACTCACAAGACAAAATGTCACCACCGAACTTCTATTTTCCAAGGGAATGAGAAAATATTGAATGAACCCAAAATAAACATGCAAAGCATAAAGCAAGGAAAAAAGCTAATAAGTGAAGAGATCTAAGGTACGGGGGTTGGTTATACTAAGGGAAGGTGATAACACTGATAGGCCCAAAATATACTGTTTATTCGACTCGATTTGCGCACGTTATTTAGGATTTTATTTCCATTTTCTTGTATTATGCCTCTGTTTTGTTTCTTTTTTAGGTTTTTGTATTTTCAAAGCTACTCGAGAAGAAATGAAGAAAAACAAGCTAAAAGACCAACATTCTGAGGAATTGTACACATGGCTTCCACCATGGCGGCCCCATAGGGGATTCCACACATTGGATAGAAGATAACTGTTGACAACTGCCACGTCTCCCACTCCTTTCCACCCCAGTGTAGAGGCAAATCGCTACACATCACACAAGTCTGCAAGACATTGGTCAATGCAGGTTTTGATGATGACAAATTCCCTGGATAGATTGGAAATTATAAACTCCAAATCTACTAAACAGATGCAACGTATCACCTACCATATCCTTTTATATTTGTCTTGAAACTGCTATAATAAATATACTATGTGTAGATAAAATGCAATCATGACCAGAGGCATGAAAGACCACAAACTGATGATTTTTTGCAGGTTTGCAGGGCATGAGTCGACCATAGGGTCGGCGCATACATCAGAGCACTTTTCCACTGGTCAGCGCATGAAGTCAATGAGTCGACCATAGGGTCGGCGCATGAGGGAAAAACTTTCCAACGGGTCAGCGCGTAAAGGCATGAGTCGACCATAGGGTCGGCGCATAAGGGAAATAGTTTTCAATGGGTCAGCGCACGCCGACTGTATGGTCGACGCATACTGATGAATTTTCCAGATTTCCAAAACAACACAAGCCATGCATCGACGCACAGGCCTGTTGCGGTCGACCGTTCGCGCGGAAATTCTGTTTTTAAATGATTCCCTCTTATATTTGAAATACTGTTATGTCTAAAATTGGGTTGGCACTATATATACTTGTTTTACCACTTGTGTCAATTCAACATTTGACAATCTTTGATTCATGTGTTCAAAAACAAGAAGGAGTGAAATAGGTGTCCAAGATTCATCATCTTCATCTTCAACATCTCACAACATTTCAATTACACACAATCATTTTTGAAATGCATTTGTGAGAGATTCAAGGTGATAAAGTTCGAAGCTTAGATTTGAGAATCAAGTTAGGGTTGAAGCTTGTGACAAGTTCTTTCTTGAATAAAACCGTTGGGGTTTTACCCTCCAAGATTGGTTTTCATTTTGGGGGTTTTTGGACGAGATTCTTCATCAAGGGTCAACTGAGTGAAGGTGATTGAGAAGAGGTGTTCTTCACAAGTCTAGTAGCGGATTCAGTGATTTTGAAGGGAAGATCTCGGATTCGATTTGTTGCTGTTGAGATCAGCCGGAGCCGAAGGTGTGAACAACAACGTGTTATTCAATAAGGTGGTTGGAGTCGGAGGTCCATCAACAACAATTGGAGGACTTGATTCATCTTGAATCAAGGGGCAAGGAGTGAAAGCAGCTTTCAACACATTGAGATTTCTGTTGTATATTTGCTGCTCAATCCTTGTATAAACTGTTACATTCAACAGGTAATATCTATAAAATCTATCTCAATTCTAGTTTTAGAATTGAGGGCAGACGTACCCCGAAGCAAGGACGACGGGGGAACTGCCTCACCAAATACTTTTCTTCTCTATTTTTCAGCATTTATGTTATAGCTCAAAATAAGTGATTTTTGTATAAGCCCTATTGTCAAAATTGTGATATCAATTGAGTAAGAGGTTAAAACTCTATTTTTAACTCCAAAGTACAACAAGACATTGTACTAGGCTAGTTGGAATCACTTACTCAACATAAATATCACTTGGAGTGTTTTGTACACCAAGTGTTTGACATATTGCTTGAACCAAAATTATCTTACTTGTGTATCTCGTTTTGGTTTGCTCTTTGAATCATTGGAACTAGGAATCCTAACAACTGAAGTAGATAATTGATAAGTGTGATTAGTGTTGTGATTCTATTTTCCAAATTGTCATTAATCCAAAGGCTTACGCATATCCGGTTTTCCAATAACCGTTCGTTTTAGACTATATTTTCCTCGGCCACTTCCGCAATTAAAACAATTTTCAAACCAATTTTTAATTGGTAGCGCCGACTCAAATTTTAATTGTGGATCTATTCAACCCCCCCTTCTAGATCCGTGCCACAGTCTAACAAGTGGTATCTAGAGCTCTGGTTATTTGGTGCTTCAAATACAACGTAGATAGAAAATGGCTAACGAACCAAAAGGGGCGTACAATAGAGCTCCCGTTTTCAACGGTGAAAATTATAGTTATTGGAAATACTGTATGTGGTTGCATATAAACTCCATAGACATAAAAATATGAAACGTTATCCTCAATGGTCCAATAGAAATTACTATGACCAATGCAGATAATGTAGTTGTGCCAAAGCCCGAAGCACAATGGACCGATGACGATGAGAAAAAATACAATTATGATTGGAAAGCTAAAAAAATCTTAATCTCTTCATTAGGTGTAGATGAATACTATCGTGTATCCCATTGTCCTACTGCTAAGGCCATGTGGGATTCACTACAAATAGCCCATGAGGGGACAAACGATGTTAATTTGGCTAGAATCAACACATTAACACAAGAGTTTGATCTCTTTTTCATGGTACAAGGGGAAACTATTGCTGACATGCAAAAGAGATTTACTCATCTCATCAATCGTTTACATTTATTAGGTAGGCCTGTTTCCAATGATGTTGCTACTAATAAGATCTTAAGATGTCTTAACAGGGAATGGCAGCCTAAAGTGACCACCATCAAAGAAGCAAGTGATCTTACCTTATTAGACTTGACAACATTGTTTGGCAAACTACAAGAGCATGAACAGGTACTCTTGAGCCTAGACCAACGCGAAAAGATGGAAAATAAAGACAAAATGAAGGTGAGTGAAAAGAAATCAATAGCTCTCATGACTTCCTCCTCGAAGTCTCAAGCAAAAGAGCAAAGTGATTATTCCTCAAGTGACGAAGAAGAAGAGGATAAGAGCGAAGATATGGGGTTGTTTGTCAAACGGTATAACCGTTACGTGAGAAAGAATGACATCCAACATTCCAAGAAGAACTTGGTAAACTTCCGGAAACAATCGAGGTACTCCAAGGATGATGACTTAAAAGGTAAAAAGACTAGAGGGACGTGCTACAAGTGTGGAAAGCCCGGTCACTACAAACTGGACTGTCCGATGAACAAAAAGGGAAAGGACAAGGAATCATCAAAGTCACACAAGAAATCATCAAAGCCTAGGAGAGCGTACATAGCATGGGAAAGCGACAACGACTCTTCCTCCTCTGATGAAAGCTCTAGTGATGAAGAAGAGTCCGTGAATCTATGCCTCTCCGCTCATCAGAAAAATAAGAAAAAACAGGTACGTCACTCTAAATATGATAAGTCCTCAAATATGTCGCATTCAGAATTACAAACCGCATTTAATGCCTTACACAATGAAGCAGTTGAAGCCTTCAAGAAACTTGCCTCTAATAAGAATTGTTTTACGCATTTAGAGCACAAAGTTAAAGAGTCCGAAAAGAGATTAGAGGACCTTAAGGCTTCCATTGTGAAAGGCAATGAATCGGATTGTAAGGACAATAAAAATCCTTTCAACTTTGGGTGTGATACTTGTCATATTTGGCAAGGTGAGGTTAGAAACCTTGAGGCCAAATTAAACAAGGCACTTGAGCCTAAAATTACATTTGCTATTGATAAAAAGGATTTTAGAAAAAGTATGATTAACCCATACCAAAAATATGCATATGTAATTAGGGATCAAGCAAGTGAAAGTGATTCTAAAGTTGATTTTGCATGGTTATATTGTTGCAAGAAAGGCCACTCCATTGATAAATGTTGGTTTAGGAGATTTCTTGTTCCTAAAGGCATCTACCAATGGTTGCCCAAACGCAACCATTTTGTCGCTAACCTATTAGGACCCAATATGCCATTGGGTACCTCCTTGTGCTAATTATGTTTTGATAGGTGAAATGTGTCGAGACCACCGAGAGAAGATGGGTTCTCGACAGTGGGTGCTCAAGACACATGTCTAGAGACATATCTTTATTCATAGACTTTGTGGCTAAGAAGAAAGGGTATGTAACTTATGGTGATAACAACCGCGGAGCAATACTAGGTAAAGGTAGTGTAGGTAATCCCGCCTCTACTATGATTTCCAACGTGTTTCTTGTCGAAAATCTTAAAAATAACCTGCTTAGCATTAGCCAATTATGCGACAAGGGATACAATGTATCTTTTTCAAAAGATTGTTGCAAAATTGTGCACGAAAATGATAAGAAGAATATGTTTAATGGTTTTAGAGTAAACAACGTATATATGCTTGACTTAAATGAAGTATCATTAACAAGCGACAAATGCCTCATAACTATGAGTGAAGACTCATGGCTATGGCATAGGCGTTTAGTGCATGTTAATTTTGACTTACTCAATAAGGTAGTCTCAAAAGACCTAGTCTTAGGACTTCCCAAAATAAAGTTCACCAAGGATTACCTTTGTGATGCTTGTCAAAAAGGGAAGCAAACGAGGATCTCATTTAAATCCAAAAAGATAATTTCAACAACGAGACCTCTTGAACTTCTGCATATGGACTTGTTTGGGCCGTCTAGGATCAAAAGTCTAGGAGGAAACTATTACGGGTTCGTAATACTGGATGACGTTTCTAGGTTTTGTTGGACCATCTTCTTAGTAAGTAAAAGTGATACATTTGCCGCTTTTGAAAAGTTTGCTAAGCTTTCCCAAAATAAGTTAAATACAAACATAGTGTCAATTAGAAGCGACCATGGAGGTGAGCTTGAAAATCACTTATTTGAAGAATATTGCGGTAACCATGGTATAGATCATAACTTCTCCGCTCCACGCACTCCTCAACAAAACGGGGTTGTGGAGCGTAAAAACCGTATTTTAGAAGAATTGGGAATAACAATGATTAATGAAAGTGGTTTACCAAAATATTTTTGGGCCGATGCCATTAGTACGACGTGTTATGTTTTGAATAGGGTGCTTATTCGCCCCATTCTAAATAAAACACCGTATGAACTTTTAAAAGGGCGAAAGCCAAATGTTTCTCACTTGCATGTGTTTGGATGCAAATGTTTCGTATTAAACAATGGAAAGGAAAACTTGCGCAAATTTGATTCCAAAGTCGATGAAGGTATCTTTCTCGGATACTCTCAATCGATTAAAGCATATAGAATATATAATAAACGATTACTTGCTGTAGAAGAGTCTGTGCATGTTACTTTTGATGAGTCCTACCCGAGAAATGTCGGAAAGGATAGTGTTGTTCATGGTGCAGGTACATCCGCTGAAGACATACTCAAAAGTGGCGAGACGGGGATTGATCAACCTGACAAAGCCAAAACTGAGGAGGATAGAGATGTACACCATGATGTAACAGAGGAAGTTCATCCGCCTTCAAACGATGATTTTCCTCAAGCGTGGAAGTCATCTAAAGACCATCCAATTGAAAACATTCTTGGTGACATCACAAAGGGTGTAACAACTCGATCGAAGCTAAGTAATTTCTGTTATCACTTCGCATTCGTGTCACAGATGGAACCTAAAAACCCTAAGGAAGCCCTACTCGATGAACATTGGTATTTGTCAATGCAGGAGGAACTGAATCAGTTCACTAGAAATGAGGTTTGGGACCTTTTCCCTCCTCCGCGAGGTCATCGAGTAATCGGCACCCGATGGGTGTTTAGAAATAAACTGGACGAGAACGAAGTAATAACTCGCAACAAAGCGCGTTTAGTCGCGCAAGGGTATAACCAAGAGGAAGGCATCGACTATGAGGAAACTTATGTGCCGTTTGCCCGACTCGAGGCTATACGCCTTTTACTTGCTTTCACTTGTGCGAAAGATTTTAAGTTATTTCAAATGGACGTCAAAAGTGCGTTCCTTAACGGGTTCATAAATGAAGAAGTCTATGTTGCTCAACCACCTGGTTTTGAGTCTCATGAGTATCCTGATCATGTCTATAAACTAAAAAGAGCTTTGTACGGTCTCAAACAAGCTCCTAGAGCTTGGTATGAAAGACTAAGCAAATTCTTACTTGATCAAGGCTACTCAAGAGGAAAGGTTGATACTACTCTCTTCATTAAACGTCAAGGAAAACACTTAATTCTTGTACAAATTTATGTTGACGATATCATATTTGGATCCACTAACATGAATCTCGTAAGAGAGTTTGCTGAGCTTATGCAGGGTGAATTCGAGATGAGTATGATGGGTGAACTCACATACTTTCTCGGTTTGCAAATCAAGCAACTGAAGGAAGGAACATTCGTGAGCCAAACAAAATATTGTTTGGATCTTCTCAAGAGATTTGACATGGCAAATTCAAAGGCCATAGACACCGCTATGCCAACATGTGCAAATATGAGTAAAGATGAAAGTGGTAAAAATGTTGAGGTAAAAAGGTACAGAGGTATGATTGGTTCGCTTCTCTATCTTACTGCTTCACGTCCCGACATTATGTTTAGCGTGTGTATATGCGCCAGATACCAATCATGTCCTAAGGAATCCCATCTAAAATCTGTCAAACGCATACTTCGATACCTATCTGGTACTCCGAAATATGGACTGTGGTATTCCAAAGGTAATGATTGTTCATTAGTAGGCTTCTCCGATTCCGATTTTGCTGGTTGCAAATCAGATAGGAAAAGCACCAATGGTACGTATCACTTATTTTCAAATTCCTTGGTCAGTTGGCACAGCAAGAAACAAGTGTCTGTTGCTCTGTCAACCGCCGAAGCAGAATACGTAGCCGCCGGTAGTTGTTGTGCGCAAGTCCTATGGCTTAAACAATAACTATTGGACTTCAATTTGAAGCTATAACGTGTTCCAATATTTTGTGACAACACCAGTGCTATAAATCTTACCAAAAATCTGGTGTTACATTCGCGTACCAAACACATAGAAATTCGACACCATTTTCTGAGGGACCATGTAGAGAAGGGTGACGTTGTCTTTGAACACGTTGATACTAAAAACCAACTAGCAGACATTTTCACAAAGCCGCTAGCCAATGAGCCTTTCTTTCATATCCATCGAGAACTTGGTATTCTCGACATTTCTGATCGGGTTTAACAATTACTACGTTCATAATTAATCTATTTACAACTATGCTTTTGTACCACTAACAAGTTTAGAGTTTGTTGCAAGTACAAATATATGGTTAACAAGTGTGGTCAGTATAGAGGTGATATTGCTCCTTTCTCTCTCTTTATATCTATCTCTCTCTAAACATTCATGACTTGAAACTAACTATATCGTTCGACAATCATGGTACTTATATATGTATATGACTTTTGCTGCTTATACTATGTGTGTTGAATGCAAATCATATTGTGAAAGGGTGAATAGGCATGATAAATAGGCAAGTGTGGCATTCTGGATAATATGAAACTGAAAAATTGGGTTTTTGAAGGTTATGAGTCGACCTAAACAGGACAACGGTCGACACATGCTGTAAACTTTCAAAATTATCAAAAAATGTACAGTATGTGTCGACGCATGCAGGGGCTATGGTCGACGGCTCCCGCAAAAACCCAGAATTTTTTTTTGAAAACCGTTCCAAGTTTCTCTTCTTCTCCATTTAATGTGTGTCGCTACCGCGAAAATAAGGTGCCGGCAAAACAGAAGAGTCGCCACCTTTCGTTATTTATCCCTCGGAGCGGGAAAGGAAACGATCGGAAAAACCTGACGAAAAGGTATAAGACAAGGTCATTGCAACCATTGTCTGGGTTCGGGAGTCGGTTACGCAAGGGGAAGGTATTATCACCCCTCACGTCCATCGTACTCGATGGGATCCACGCTTGTTGTGTTTACTGGACGGGTTGGTTTATCTATCTACCTATCAAGGCTGGCTTAAACAGAAAAGGAAAATGACTCGGCAAAGCGTCGCACTTTATGCCTATGTATTCTCATCAGAGAATGAGAAATCAGAGTCAACGTAGTTCGGCCTACTACGGGTTACGGGGAAGGTGTGTGGCTCGCCAATACGTCAGTATTGTGCCTACGTACTCTCAACAGGTATGAGAGATCAGAGCTTACGTAGTTCGGGATGCTACGGATTACGGTGATTCAGATTCATCTGTTTTATCAAGTAGGGTTAAACAACAGTTCCAGAAGTTAGGGACAAAGCCTGTTTGCGGTGGCGCTGAAGTTTAACGACACTCTTTTCTTCAGAAAAGCCTTCTTTTGAATTATGGGCCCACGGGGCAAAAAGTTTTGAAGTTTGTTTTCTGTCATTTACGAAAGAAGTGTTTTTTATTGTGTTTGCAATCTCAATCGCACTAAAGACTATGACCTGAGAGTGAATGCATCGCATGTCACCCAAAGGGTACCATACTAAACATCCAGACTGTTGAAAAGAAACTCTCCAACAATCCTTCCTCAGATAGCTTAAGGCTCGTAACGTACGAAAGAAATCATTCATGATTACTGTATCTTAAGCTGTTTTGAGATGAGAAGAGAGCAGGCTCAACTAAAGGGAGACTATCAAGTCCTACTGTTGTCATGCCAAGGATTCATCCTATGGTTGAGGTTTGAAACAGGGAACTCCTAGAAGTTATCATGCATAGGTTTCAACCTAAAGTTCTATCATCACTTCCTTATCAAAGGAAATGAGATTCCTATGGGATCATATCAATGATACAGAAACAGATAAAGCATCAGCTTGAACAGTAAACAGTAAACGACTGTAAAATGCATGCAATGCAAGTGAGGGAGGAAATGTGTGTGGGGCAGCCGCCTCCACAAGCTCATCTCAACCTCAAGCCAGATATGAATAACAATAATCATACTGAGGAAATAAAATATGCTATCAAGCAAAATACAGTAAACTGCAATCATATAGATAAAATGGAATGCTATCAAGCAAAATAAACCACATGGGCAAGGGAGCCGGGCTCTACCGAATACCCGCAAGCAAAGCCATACAGTAACAATACAAGCAGAGGGAGTAACTCAACCTCTAGTGCAATCATGCTCCTAGATTAAAGTCAGTCTAGATGTGGACTCATTCTAATGCATCAAGCAAGTCAAACAATGCACATCAGCAATACAAAAAAGAAAACAAACAAGAAAGCAGATCAACAACTCCCTCTTTCCACTTCAAGCTTCAGCTTTTCTAACATCAATCCAGTCTTCAGACTCAATAGCAAGTATCAACTTGCTCTTCCCAGGTTTCAACCCATCAAACATAAGTTTCAACTTATCTTCTTCTTTCAAGCTTCAGCTCTTCAGTCAATTCCACCCTCAGGCTTTGCTTCTAACTACAAGTATCAACTTGATCTTCAAGCTTCAGCTCTCTTTGCTTTATCAGTATCAACTTGGTCCTCTTCATCTATAAGCTTCAGCTTCTCAGAGTAGTCTTCAATCACTTAGGAGTGTCAACTTCATCCTTCAATCTTTAAGCCTCAACTCTTCACTCAATATCAATTGAATCTTCAAGTATCAACTTGGTTCTTCTCACTCTTCAAGCTTCAGCTGCAATGGCAATGCTCCAGGAATCATCCTCTTCCACACTCTTTAGTGAAGTCCTCATCTTCAAACTCAAGCCCAACATCTTTCAAGATACTCAAACCAAGAGAAATCACTTAACTGGATGAGGGGAAATGATAAACAGCTTACTGACAACCAAAGGAAGCCTATAAGGGTTCATCATTATGAGAGACTGGTTCCCTCAAAGTTCTACTTCCCAGATAAAGCCACTCATCCTTCCAAAGGAGGGATGTGAATATCTGAGAAGGACTTTTAGTCATTGGGAGGAATGGAAGCACAAGATGCTTTCCATGTTTGTGAAAGAAATCATTCTAACTACAAGGCTCTCCCTATATCCTATCTCCTAATCTTCATTAGACACCTTCAGGCACCAACAAATCCAAAGCTCCAAGCAACTTCAAGCAACTTCAAGCATCTTCACCTTGTCTTCACCTTGTCTTCAAATTGTCTTCAACTTGTCTTCAATCTCAACCAAAGGCAAACTAAGCAACAACCCTAATCCAAGGGGACTAAGGAAGTTAAACTAGTTGAATTAGTAAGTTAGGATCACCTAAAACCTAGTACTAAAGTTAGTCCTAACTAAAATACTAAAATCAATTATAAAATCCTACAAAAATTACTATGGGAACCTATGTCAATCATGACTCTACCATATTAATTTCAGAGATTAAACCATCAAGTTAGACCTAAAACTAAATTCTACATTATGAGGTATAAAACCTAAACCCTAACAGGAAGCACCTAAATATCAATATAGAAAGCACACCTATTTTCATCACAAAAATGTGATAAATATTCTATGGGATCATACATGTCTAACCTAATCACACACAAAAAATTAGGCTCAAAAACATCACCAAGTGATCACACTAAATTCCACAAAAATATGCATCAAACATAATCATTTTAATATCAATTAAAATACAAAATTTCAATTAAATCAGAAATTACATGAAATGAAAATATTTTTTCTTTAAAAAATAATAGACTCAATCATGAGTAATATGCAAAAAGAATGGGTTTAATTAGATAAATTTTCAATTAATTATGATTTTTGCAAGAACCATGAACAAAATGAAAAAAAATAAGAAAATCCAATTAAAAATGAATAAGCGTGCGGTGTGGATAGTAATCATTTTCAGTTAAAAGAAAGGGTTGGGCCATCAGGGGGGTGTGGATAACACTTAGATCACTAAGCCCAAAACATCAAATAAATGAAACGCAGCGTTTCCTTCAGAACCCTTCACAACTCAGTTTTAAAACGCAGCCGTTGGATCCTCTCCTAGTCAAAGGTCAAGCTCTCATCCAATGGTGAAGACTTCATCTTCTACCTTTCAAACGCCTGAACTTCGCGCCCAGCTCCGGCCACCGCCGGTGGAGCTCCGATCATCCCCTTCAACCCTAGTTTTCCCTAGAGGCCTCCAATCCAAGAGGTCAAAACATGAAACTCATTCCAAATCTTGCCACGAACTCAACCATGCCCTTAATTTCCTCTGAATCCTCAAGAATCCCCATATCCCAATCTCAACCGAAAATGGTGATTCTCCTATTTTGTCTCTAATTCATCAATTAAGCATCTGAAATCCATCCTAGGCCATTCTACAATCAATCTAACACCTTAATTCAACCTAATTCTACCTAAATCCTGCTATAGGAAGAGAGTTACCAACCTGAGAATCTTGGTTGAACAGATGCCTCAAACCTCCAAATCAAGCTCTCTACTCTTCTGAACACGATCAATGATCCTTCTTCTTGCTTCTGTATGCAAAAGAGTCAATGGAAAGTGCTTCAATCTTGAAACACGATGATGAGTTGCAGGTGCTGAAAATCACTTGCTCATACACGATTCAGCCACCAATTCTTCTTGAAAATGATCTAGAATCACTCCTTGACATTCATGGAAGAAGTATCAATCAAGAAAATGAATGGAAATTGAGGAATTTGGTGAAACCGATTTCAATTGCAATCTAAGAAATTTCAATCTCAAACTATGCTCAATCCTTCAATGATCACCAACCCCTGCAATGGATCCACTCTACTCCTTATATAGATGAAGTTTGGATGATCTAGAATCCTCTAGATCCTTCCAATGAGATTTTCCACTTCTCATGTCATGAGATTTCTAATCACTTATCATGCTATGTACAATCCTTGCAAACAGCTTGGAATTCATCCCATTCACTTTCAATTTCTCCCCTAGTGAGATATTAGAGGTGTTTAGCTTGCAAAAAGCCTTGCTCATGCCTTGATTTTGAGTTTTGCAAGTGTTACTTAATATGCAAGCAAGTGCTTTTCAAAGCAAGTCCACAATTTAGACCTCAAATCAAAAATGTGGCTAAACCAATGTTCTTAAAATGTTTTCTAGAGTCAAAATGATATATTACATGCCATGGTTTGGATGTTTAGGTTGAAAATATCAATTTCCAACTTTGGTTTATTTAACTTATGGCCTTATTTTAGGTCATTTTTGCAACTTTGAGCTACAAGCCTTTCCATAATCTTGTGACCTCCGTAATAGCCTTAAAACATCATTTTGAACAAGTTTGATGTTGAACATTTTCTCATTTGAAGCTTGGAAATGGGAGTTATGGCCTTATGCTTGAAATGACCTGTAATGTCCAAATGACCAAATTACCCTTGACTTGTCAAAGCCATAACTTGAGTTATACAAATCCTATCAAGGACTTATAGTACTCTCTAGAAAGCTAAGAGAATAAGGAACAACATTCATGTTGACCAAAAGTTCATAGGAATCATCCTTCTTAGGCAAAAGTTTGATGCAAGTTGGGTAACTTTCAAGGCCCCAAATTCACATACCTCAGATGACCTGTAACTTGTCACAGTCATAACTTGAGCTCTACAAATCCTATCAAGGACTTATAGTACTCAAATTAAAGCTAAGAGCAAGCTCTACAACATTCATTTTGGGGGCAAGATGAGATGACAATCACATCTTGAGCTAAACTGCCTTGAAGATAGGGGTCAAACTAGGGGATTTTACACTGTCAAGCCTTAGAAACCCTAGCTTGAAACTTCTCAAACTCTTCAATCATTATGAGTTGACCTTGGAATCATCCTTACAACATCTCATTTCATCAATCCATTATCACATGGCTCTTGGATTAGGTCTCAACCTTGCTCAAATCATCAGTTGACTTAGGGTTGACCCAGTCAAACCCTACTTGCACCACTCATGGCTGAGTCTTCTTATTCTTGCACAATGACCTGTCTAGGCTTCAAAGTGATCTTCAAAACTTCTCATGAGCTCTATCAAGACCTCAAGTCTAACTTCATGGCTTCAGAGTCATCTGATGGCTTTCCACAACTCTCAAGTTAGGAGACACACATACTTGGTTTCAACCACTCTCTCTAAGGATCCTTTAACTTCTCTAACAAAGATATCAACCCTTGAACATCTGAATAACCTTCTTAGCTAGCCTCACAGTCTTGTATAGCTCTTTATTGGTAATCATACCTCTTGATCCCCTGCATACATGTCAATGAAATGCAAATGATAATGCTAATGTGAATGAAATGCAACACAAGCTAGGTGAAGAAATGTTGGTCAAATTTTGGGGTGCAACAGCTGCCCCTGTTCAAACGGCTTAAACCTGACTGGGTGAGAAGCGAACGACTCTCAACCAATCAAGGTGCGAGACGGTTGAATACCGACAAGCCCGGAAATTTGCCAACTGCACAAGTACACGATACTCAGATGGGGACAAATCTTTGAAAACTGAAATATTAGCTGCACGACAACTAGCTGGAGAATTGGTCACATGGTAACCGGTAATACATGGTCGATCATGCCGTCAGGCATCAAGATTCCTCGAGACTCATCAGGTCAAGAATCAAGTTAACCATGCCATCGGGCATTCAAAGAAAACTTCCGGGCATCAGCCGGACTTCATCAGTAAGTCGGGAACAGAATTCTCGGTCAATCATGAACCACTTGGGGATATCGAAACTTCTGCCACCAGGCACTCCGCATCAGCTGAGAGAACTACTTCGTCAATACAGTTGGACTTTAATCATCAAGTCTTCAAGGGAAGTTTCAACTTCGCTGTTCGGAAACCTGCTGGGGATGACACATCTCCGCTGGGGATTCTGGAGAACTATCAAGTAACTCTGCTTCGGGGATCCAGAAATCATTCTGGGTACCTCAACTCTGCTGAGGACATCAAGAATCATCTTGAACAAATGACTCTGTGGGGACTTCAAGAATCATCCTGAACCAATAACTCAGCTGGAGATTTCAGGAATCATCCTGAGCGAATACTCTGTTGGGGACTCTAAGCATCAGCTTGAGCAACCAACTCTCGCGACTTCACTGGGGATTTTAAGAATCATCTTAAGCAAACGACCTTGCTGGGGAATTCAAGAATCATCTTGATCAAGCGGCTCTGCGGGGGATTCAAGAATCATCTTGGGCAAGCAGCTTTGCAGAGGGGAATTCAAGAATCATCTTGAGCAAGTGGCTTTGCGGAGGAACACCTGCAAAACAAGAACGGTGGCGACCTAGCTCATGTTTCATATGCTTATGCTCTGACAATGGCGCAATGCTCCACACGGTGGAAATGCTACGTGTTTATGATAAATACTATGCAATCATGGAAAATGCTATGACCCCGTCAGCAGAATAAATGCCGAAGGGAGAATCCTCCTGTCAAGGAGAAAGGACCACTCTGGTGGAAGAAGGAATCATCCTGCCAAGGAGAAGAAGTCACGCCAATCTCAATCGGACTCCGCCTGGGGAAGCAAACTTCAGTCGACTACTGCTGGGGAACGAAGCTCTACGAGAACCTGGACCTGCTGAGGAAAGCGATGTCAATCGCAGAAATAAACTGCACGGCCTTCGCGACTAAACTTTCCTGGAGAGAACGACTCCGATGGGGAAACACAGCATCAGCTATTCCATACTCTACAGGGGATGACCAATCATAGCCCGAACGGCTTGCAAGGATTCGGCTCTCTTGGGGATCTGCAAACTCGGCTGGGGGAAGAAGGAATCATCCTGCTTGCAGGGGAGAGTACGACTCTGTGGGGAATTTCAATTCCGCTGGAGACTTCGATCTTGAACTATCAATTGCTGCACACTTCAGTATGACTTAGCTGGGGAGACGACATTCCTTCAGGATGCATCTAATTGGGGAGAGAATCTTCTCTGCCTGGGGAGACGCATATCAATGCTCACGATCTCATGTTCAAACTCCACGGGGAGACGCTGCTGAACTCGCTGGAGAGGAAGGAGTCATCCTGCCTGGGGACGCATACGGCGTACTACCTGGTATATGCTACACCTGTAACAACACAAACAAACAGACAAGATGCCCTTCTCAAAGGGCCCTATCAAGGTTATCATCTTGTGACAATGTTTAAGTAATTCATTGTTTCAACAATCAGTGGCCTGGGCCAGTAAGTTTATGTATGCACATTTTGTAAAAAACATCGGCGTTCTTTTTCGCAAACAAAACAGGTAAATGCTAAACAGACAAACAGAATTGCTGAATAGTATACATTTTATTGGTAACGAACCCCTGAATGGGCCAAAATGTTTTACAACAGATGCAAGCTCCTGGAATGAGGAAGCCGCGCAAAAATAAAACATAAATATACATTAGTATATACAAATGTCGGCAACGAGGCGTAGACGAACACCATGAGTTGATCCCTCTATGACCCACTCGACTTCGATACCTCTCCGACGCTTCAGCTTCAGAAGAGATTGATTCAGATAAACGGCCCTCAGGTCTTCCAAACCACTAAACAATGAAAGTCCACACGCGGAACGCAGTCATTTGCTTTTTTCAAATCCCTAACTTTTGCGTGAACCGCCCTTTACGGGTTTTCAGTTCACCGGGATACCCTTTTTTGTCAAAGTCGCCCATCCGGGTTTTCGACTTTGCGGGTGTACATTCTTTTCTTTATATCCCTAATTTTTGCCCGGACCTTTTTCCTTTTTTATGGTTCGCCGGGATGCCCCATTTTTGCCTGGACTCTCTTTTTACTGTCCAGCGGGTCACTTTCAAGCAAAGTATTTTTTAACTGCGTCCGCGTTCACCGGGGATGCAAAATCTTCACCATCCATCGTGGATAACAACAAAGCTCCTCCCGAGAAGACCTTGCTGACGACGTACGGACCTTCGTAATTGGGAGCCCACTTGCCCCGGTGATCGGAGTGTGGAGGAAGAATCTTCTTCAGGACGAGATCACCCTTCTGAAAGCTTCTAGGACGCACCTTCTTATCATAAGCTTTCTTCATTCGGCTTTGGTATAAACGACCATACGCAATCGATGCTAATCTCTTCTCGTCCATCAGGCTGAGTTGGTTTAGTCGGTTCTTAATCCATTCTGCCTCCTCGAGTTTCACATCAACCAAAACTCGTAAAGAAGGGATCTCCACTTCTAACGGTAGGATAGCTTCCATACCGTACACTAAGGAGAAAGAAGTTGCCCTGGTTGAAGTACGTACCGTTGTACGATAACCGTGCAATGCAAACGGCAGCATCTCGTGCCAATCTTTGTAGGTCACAACCATCTTCTGAACAATCTTCTTGATGTTCTTATTGGCCGCTTCAATGGTGCCATTCATCTTCGGCCGGTAAGGAGATGAGTTATGGTGTTCAATCTTGAAACTCTGGCACAGCTCCTTCATCGTCTTGTTATTCTGATTCGAACCATTATCGATAATGATCCGCTCGGGAATTCCGTAACGACAGATGATATCCCTCTTTATGAATTCAGCCACCACCTGCTTGGTCACATTAGCATATGAGGCTGCCTCCACCCACATGGTGAAGTAGTCGATAACTACTAGAATGAAGCGATGACCGTTAGATGCAGTGGGCTCGATCTTGCCTATCATGTCGATGCCCCACATGGAGAACGGCCAAGGGGAGGACATGACATTTAACGGGCACGGCGGCACGTGAACTTTATCAGCATAAATCTGGCATTTATGACATCTCTTCACGAATTTAAAGCAATCCGATTCCATCGTCAGCCAGTAGTATCCAGCTCTCAGGATCTTTCTCGTCATAGCATGCCCGCCGGCGTGCGTACCAAATGTGCCTTCATGGACTTCTTCCATGAGCATACTCGCTTCTTTCTCATCTACACATCTAAGTAGCACGAGATCGTGGTTTCTTTTATACAACACTCCATCAGGATTGAGATAAAAATTCCCAGACAGCCTCCTCAGAGTCTTCTTATCCTGGGTTGACGCTCCCTCAGGATACTCCTTAGTCATAAGGAAAGTCTGGATGTCATGGAACCATGGCTTGCCGTCGGCGGCTTCCTCGACCGCAAAGACAAACGCAGGTCTATCAAGACTGGAAATGACAATTCTCAGAGCTTCATTCCAAAAATTGACTTTATACAATGAAGCCAACGTGGCTAGGGCATCAGCCATCTGGTTTTCAAACCTGGGCACATGATGGAGTTCCACTCGATCAAAGAACGGAAGTAGCCTTCTGGCATAATTCATGTACGGCACCAAATTCGATTGACGAGTCTCCCACTCCCCTTTAATCTGGTTGATCACAAGTGCTGAGTCACCATATACGTCTAGGTTCTTGATTCTCAAATCAATTGCTTCTTCTAGACCCATGATGCATGCTTCATACTCCGCTTCATTATTGGTGACTGGAAACGTCAGTCTCGCAGTGAACGGGATGTGGGATCCATGGGGAGTCGTGATGATCGCCCCAATGCCACTTCCGTAAGAATTAACCGCCCCGTCAAATATCAATGTCCACTGGGGTTTCCTGTCTGGCCCCTCGTCGGGCAACGGTTCATCGCAATCCTTCGCTTTGAGAAACATGATATCCTCATTAGGGAAATCAACTTTCATCGGCTGGTAATCCTCGATCGGCTGCTCGGCCAGGTAATCGGACAATACGCTTCCCTTAATAGCCTTCTGGGAAACATACTGAATGTCATATTCTGTCAACACCATTTGCCATCTGGCAATCCTGCCCGAAAGCGCTTGCTTCTGGAAGACGTACTTGATCGAATCCATCTTCGAAATTAGCATGGTTGTGTGATTGAGTATGTACTGTCATAAACGTTTGGCAGCCCAGGCTAGTGCACAACACGTCTTCTCCAACATCGAGTAACGAGATTCACAGTCTGTGAACTTTTTACTCAAGTAGTAAATGGCATGCTCCTTTCTGCCCGTCTCGTCGTGCTGACCGAGAACACACCCCATACTATTCTCAAGAACTGTCAAGTACATGATTAGTGGTCGTCCGGCCACTGGGGGTATCAAGATTGGAGGTTCCTGCAGATACTGCTTTATCTTGTCGAATGCCTTCTGGCAGTCCTCGTTCCAGATAATCGCCTGATCTTTCCTTAAAAGCTTGAACATCGGTTCACACGGGGCCGTGAGCTGAGAGATAAACCTTACAATGTAGTTTATTCTGCCCAGGAAACCACGAACTTCTTTTTCGGTTTTCGGCACGGCATTTCTTGTATTGCTTTAATCTTCGCAGGATCAACCTCGATGCCTCTTTCACTCACGATAAACCCCAGTAGCTTTCCGGACCGTACTCCGAAAGTACACTTGTTAGGATTTAGCCTCAACCTGAACTTCCTAAGCCTCTCAAAAAGCTTCAGCAAATTGACCAGATGTCCCTCCTCCGTTTGGGACTTCGCAATCATGTCATCAACATAGACTTCAATCTCATGATGAATCATATCATGAAACAAAGTTACCATAGCTCGTTGGTAAGTGGACCCTGCGTTCTTCAGACCGAAAGGCATTACCTTGTAGCAGAATGTTCCCCAGGGAGTAATAAACGTAGTTTTCTCCATGTCCTTCGGTGCCATCTTGATCTGATTGTAGTCGGAGAAGCCATCCATGAACGATAACACGGAGAACTGAGCTGTATTGTCGACCAACACATCAATATGAAGGAACGGGAAATCATCTTTAGGGCTCGCCCTATTCAAATCCCGATAATCAACGCACATTCGTACCTTACCGTCCTTCTTTGGTACAGGCACTATGTTGGCGACCCACGGAGGGTAGGTAGTGACCGCTAAGAAGCCAGCATCAAGTTGTTTCTGCACTTCTTCTTTGATCTTAACGGCCATATCTGGTCTCGTCCTCCTAAGCTTATGCTTAACGGGAGGACAATCTTCTCACAACGGCAAGTGATGGACCACGATGTCAGTATCAAGTCCAGGCATATCTTCGTATGACCAAGCAAAGACGTCACTATACTCTCTTAGCATCTCGACCAATCTCTGCTTGACATCACTCTGCAATGCAGCCTCTATCCTGACGTTCCTGACAAGTTCTTCAGAACCCAAATTCACAATCTCGATCTCCTCTTCATGAGGCAGAATAACTTTCTCTTCTTGTTTCAACAAGCGGGTCAACTCTTCGGGAAGGTCTTCGTCTTCCTCAATCTCTTCTTCGGCTTGATAGATCGGGCGATCGAAGTCGAAGTGAGTCGTAGAAGGTCCAGAGTCGATGTCATCTATTATGTGGATCCTGCAATAACAAGGGTTAAGCTTAAAACAAGGATATGCAGGTTAGCACAAACCCCGTTGCCATTTTATTGTTTTTCAAAACAAATATAAAACAGGAATAACAGAGATCACAATATTTGAATACGAAGAAAAACGCCTTTTGATTTATTGATAAAATGCATGTACATAATCAAACGAGGCCCTGACAATAAAACCGCTATGCCCCGGGTAGGACATAGGGTTGTACAATGATTGGAAAAAGTAAATCATTACTCTTCGCTTGTCATCTGAATGATATCCTTGACGGACCAGTTGTTGAGGCTCTCGCCTGGCTTGCTTGGCTGGATCCAAGAGTCGAGGTCACAGTCGCTATCTCCGTTGTCTTCAGACGCTGCGTTGACGCTCTCAAAAATCACCCCGCCACTGGTAAACTGGATCGGCCCTTTACCTCGAGACGCACTGCCAGAAGAAGAAGCTTCAGCTCCAGGAGAATATCCCAACCCAAACTTGTCTTGCTTGTTAGGTATCTCCAAAATTCGCCCCCAGCCTGGGGTAGATCCGGCTTGGACAACGGCCCGAGCTTCCTTGAATGAAGAGAGAGTCATCTCTGGCTTTTCAACGACTGCAGGAGCTACGTCCTTCACTTTAACAGCTTCGAACGCTTGGCATAGGGTTTCATGGATTTCCCCATCCATCTCAACATATTTGAAGGACGACAAATGGCTCACCATTATGTCTTCCTCGCCGTAAACGGTCATGATGCTACCTCCGACATCATACTTGAGTTTCTGGTGCAACGTGGAGGTCACGGCACCAGCAGAATGGATCCACTGCCGGCCCAAGTGACAACTGTAGGTAGGCATGATGTTCATAATGTAAAAGACTGTGTCGAATGTTTCTGGCCTGACTTGGATAGGCAGGGTTACCTCCCCCAAAACATGGCGTTTGGTTCCATCGAACGCCTTCACAACCAGATCACTGGGTGTGCAAATCACTCCACGAGTATCTAACTTCATTAATGCCTTCTTCGGAAGAACATTGAGCGACGAACCCGTGTCCACCAACACGTGCGACATAATTGTTCCCCTACACTCTAACGAGATGTGCAGGGCGCTATTGTGGTTCCTCCCCTTTGGCGTCAGCTCTAGGTCAGTGAACCCTAAACCATTTCCAGCATTCACGTGGGCTACGACCTCTTCTAGCTGGTTTACCGATATTTCCTGCGGTACATATGCGGCGTTCAACACCTTCAGCAGCGCGTTGCGGTGTGCTTCA
Organism: Lathyrus sativus; assembly: GCA_963859935.3. Classification (NCBI taxonomy): domain Eukaryota; kingdom Viridiplantae; phylum Streptophyta; class Magnoliopsida; order Fabales; family Fabaceae; genus Lathyrus; species Lathyrus sativus. The sequence goes on along the minus strand of OZ012740.1, from coordinate 486,862,925 downwards.
GAACACAGCAACAAATTCAGGATGGAAATCTTTGAGGGTGTCTGATGGAGATGATCCACAATCTTGTAGTCACTCTTTTTAATCAACCTCATAAATTCCTCGGCGTCTTTAACAAGTAAGTCTTTTTCTACCCCATGCGGGATCTCTTCAACGACTTTACTTTTACCTTTATCAGTTGCATCAGCTCTGTCTGCTTTATCCGCCACGACCTCAGGTGGTGCAAACACTCTTCCGCTGCGAGTAATTCCACTGATTCCCGCAAGGTTCTCCACAGACGACCCAAACGGTTCTAGTTCCAACTTCTGTCCGTTGCAGTAGACTTCAGCCCCATAATGCCATGGGACAGCATTAGTGCTTTCGAACGGTATCGGCCCAGCTTTGGTGATGGTAATCGTGGGCGGCCTGGGTGCAGAAATAGTTATCGTCTGGCGAGGGATGGTGATGGTGGCGACCTCATCATCTTGCTTCAGCACTACCTCTCCCGATCCGCTTTCAGCCCTCCGGCTGAACTGTAAAATCCCTTCAGTCATCAGACTTTGAATTCCCTCTATCAGCTGTTCACATCCATCAGGACTTGTCGCACAGCCCATACACAACTCTCCGCAACCTGGAAAGAAACCTCTTTTCATCAGCTTAGCTTTAACGAAACTAAGCGGCGTCTTCAGATCTCTGACGTCAGTCAACAAATCCAAATCCTCGTCCTCAATAATGGCGTTTACTCCACCTCCCCTATGATTCGGCATAGGGTTCTTTGTGACGTTTGGCACATTATCCGAGAAGTTGATGATCTTGGCATCCACCATGTCCTGCACCTTGTGCTTGAAGGCTTTGCAATTCTCTATTGTGTGGCCTGGTGTCCCTGAGTGAAATTCGCAAGTCGCATTCGCGTCATAACCTGGCGGAGGTGCCCCTGTCAAGGGAGCCAAAGTCCTCTTCTGGATCATTTGTAGCTGAAGCAAAGTCTGCAATAGTTGCGCGTACGACATGGGCGGTGTCTCGAGGTGACGGCTCGACAAAGGTGTCCGGTTCTGATACTTTCTGTACCCTTGTTGATTCGGCTGCTGCTGCTGCTGTGGCTGTTGAACTGCCGGGATAGTTATGCTGGCCACCTACTGGTGAGGACCTTTACCCTTCCTTCGAGCGTTGGACACAGCGCTCGTTTCTCCTTCTCGTCTTTTGCCACTATAAGGTTTCTTTCCGCCTCCTCCAGCTGAGGATGACTCACCTTGAATTTTCCCGAGCTTGATCCCATTTTCGATGTGCTCACCCGTGATAATGAGATCTGAGAATGTTATGGACATACCGCTGACCAATTTCTCATAGTAAACCCCTGGGAGGGTGGCTATGAACATCTGCACAAGCTCACGTTCAACCATCGGCGGCTGAACCCTGGCTGCCAGCTCACGCCATCGCTGGGCGTATTCCTTGAACCCTTCATTGTTCCTTTGCGACAGATTCTGCAGTTGGACTCGGTTTGGGGCCAAGTCACTGTTATATTGGTAGTGGTGCACAAATGCTTCAGAAAGGTCCTTCCACGTGCGCACACTGGTAGGCTCCAGACTCATGTACCATTCGAGGGAGGGTCCGGACAGACTGTCCTGAAAGAAATGCATCAGCAACTTCTCGTCCTCAGAATGAGCTGACATTTTCCTGTAATACGATCTCAGGTGAACGCGAGGGCAAGTGGTGCCCTTGTACTTTTCAAAGTCAGGTACCTTGAACTTGGGAGGCACCTTGAAATCAGCAATCAGTCCCAAATTGGACATATCAACACCCAGGGTGTTCTGATTCTCAATATTTCTCATCTTATCCTCGAGTGCCTTGAACCTAAGCCGTGCTTCAGCAGTCAGCTCCCCTTCAGCACCTCTCTGGGAGAACACATCGTCTTGGCGGTCTTCTAACCACGGCTGATGCCCGAATAGATTCCCAACACCTGCATTGCCGTTGCCCAGCCCAACATTGACATTAGCTTCAAAATTTCCATTACCGACGCCTGTCGTATTGCCGTTGAGTCCCATGTTAGCTATCACATTGCCGTTGGCGCTGCCATTCCCCCCGGTCACAGGAATATCATTCTGGGGAGTTTCAACTGGTGGAGGGGTCGGCACAGTCCCACCATGGAGTACGCCATTGCTATCAACCCTGGATATCAGAGGATGAACCAAAGTTCTGAGCTGATCCTCGCCATTGGAGACCGCTTGCATGAGCTCCATGAAGCGATCCATTCTTTCGCGGAGTTCTTGAACATCAGTCTGCACTTGCTCCATGATTCTGGCTTGATTTGCTCTAGTCGGGTAGCGGTGGATAGGTCTCTGATCAATCCTGGAACTACCTGAAACAACCTGAAAACACGAAAGGGTTAGGAAAAATGACAAAGTGCTCGTTATGCAAATGCTTCATGCAAATGCAAACGCGTGTCTGTGTGTTAGGGAGATTTCCCCCGATCCTAGTGCCTGAGTGCCAGTGCTGATAATAAGAAGTCTGAGTCCAGTCATGGAAATAACATCTCATATATAAAGAAAGCCCATCAAGGCGGTACACAACGTCAGTGAGTACAAGACGAATCAACGGCATGACCTCAACCAACAAGCCTGGTGATGGTCAGCCTACAACAACAATCAAACAAAAGGAATACAAATACAGTCAAGTACAGCCACGGGCGCGAAACTCTTCTAACAATCCCTTCGTCTCTGGATGATCAGGCCGAGTGAGCAACCCTTCGACGAGTAACTCCCTCTGCATAATGGTATATTGAAGACCTTCGAACGAATCTTCCCATGCAAAAGCCCTGTTGGACTCAAACGTCAGTTTGCGCTCCTTCAGGTTAGCAAGAGCCCTGTTGAGCTGGCCTTCAGCGGTGTATCTGCGAGCGGTTTCTTCATCAAACATCTTCTCACTAGCCTTCACCTGGGCTTTCAGCTTGGAGATCTGTTGCATCAGCTTATCTTCCCGCTCTTTCCTGTTGGCTAGAAAGGCTTTCCAGTGCTGGTTGAACTTGGATATCCTCCGATATGCTTCGTCTAAGTGTTGCTTCTTCGTGGCCAGTACATCGTTGACAGCTTTGAAGTCTCGACCCATGCGTTCACGCTCGGCTATCTGCTTAGTCAAATCTGTCCCCAACTGGTTCACCAGTTCTGTCTGCCTCTTGAAGGAATGAACGGCTTCGTTCCTCTCGCTTCGAAGCTGAGCCAATTCTTTCTCCAATTCTTCATTGGCCTGCTTCAACTCATCTCGCTCAGCTAACACCTGATTGTGCTGCTGAATGGGCACAGTGGTAGGCTTTTCAATCACTGGAGGGCTTTCTGGCTTGGCAGGAAGAAACGGCATCCCTATAGCATCTGCTCTGGCTCTGATCCAAGTCACGTATGGAGGGTAGGCTTGGCTGTTACTTTTTCCCAGCAACGGTTTTCCTCGCTTACTGATACCATTCCAAGCGCGCTGAAGCTTAGATAATAGATCCCCCTTTAGAGGACCAGTGAGGTACAGAGATTCCTGCACCTCTTCATCCTTCGGCGGAGCTCTCAAAGCATAAGCGAACTGTCGGACCAGCAAAGATGGATTATAGTTTATACAGCCCTTCCTGCCTATCAAAGGCACGTTCGAAAACCCGCTGCAGCTGAAGATAACCTCGGTACCCAACCTATCTCTGTCAAACCAGTCAATATCCTCCGCAGATAGACTCATCAAACGCTCGGACCACTCAGCTGTGGCTGCAGACGAAACAAAGGGACCCCTCTTGGGTAAATGACTATCAAGCCATTTATAAAGCAAGGGCACACAGCTGATAACACGAAATCGTATATATATATATATATATATATATATATATATATATATATATATATATATATATATATATATATATATATATATATATATATATATATATATATATATATATATATATATATATATATATATATATATATATATATATATATATATATATATATATATATATATATATATATATATATATATATATATATATATATATATATATATATATATATATATATATATATATATATATATATATATATATATATATATATATATATATATATTGATGCATAATTCAACTGATGTTTGACTATTTTCGATCCGATTTCGGGTTCTTTCCGTGTTATTTGTCTGATATTTTGCAGGTACTTGATGATCATGTCTAAACAAGGCAATATGAAGAAAAGAAGCAATCACAGATGAAATATGGACGAAAACCGGATGAAAACAACATGAAAAATGCAGAATGCATATTTTGCTGCTGTGACGACCGTCACAGCTCCATGACGACCGTCACACACCGTGACGACCGTCATGCAGGCAAAAACGCCCAACTTCAAATACACGTGCAAGATGCAGTTCCAAGTCCCAAATAGTGGACCACTACTCCCTGATATTTCTGCCTCAAAGTCCACCACCTTCAAGTTATAACCGTTAGAATTCTATTTCTATAAAAAGGGAAGGAGGGGAGCTGAGAAAGGGAGCCGCATTCAGACAACGAAGTGCTGCCCAATTTCATTTCCAGAGCAAAAGTTCAGTTTTATTTCTTTTCTATTTTTTTTGTTGCCTTTCATTTTCTTCTGTAATGCCTATTTCCCTTGTACGATCAATTGGCATAAAGACCAGAATCCTGCCAACATTTGTGGAGGATATGCCCAAAGGTCAATTGGAAATTTACAGGTTTCTAATTTTAATTGCAATTTCCGTTTTCATTATGATGCATGTTATTATTCCTTGTTCTTATTTATGTTTTTCCTTTCCCAAATCCATGTCTAGCTAAATCAAAGTAATCGATATGTAATAATAATTCGGAAGGGATTTGATAATAACCGGTTGAAAACTTTCTTTTTCAAAAGTTGTTTATTGTCTGAGTGTTTAAATTTATTTACTGAATAAACTTCATCGCGAAAGCGAGAACTTATTTAAAATTAGTTTTGCCACGAAAGTGGGAAATTAATTAAGGTACGAACCAACAAGTGAAAGCTGCGGCAAGACCAGATAGTAAACACTAGTCATTTGTTTTAATAACAACGAAAGCACTTTAAAATGAATTAGAACTTAGAGATTTCGAAAAAATAGTTTTAACCCCGAATGGGACACGAAAGCGTACGTTTGGCCCTTAGAATTATGATTAGCGTCAATAACCATCGTGAGACGAGAGTCTTCAGATCACTATTTTCTGCTTAAATAAACTCTGAAAAATATTTCATATACCGGTAATTTGTCAAATCCCCGAAGAACATAATTACTGCATATCAATTCACGTAATTATAATTTAAGTAACATTTTTAGTTCCCTTTAGTGACAATCTTATTCCCTTAAACATTATCTACCTAGCTAAACATAGTAACTCCCGAGAACACTAGTTTGATTACGAGTCCCTGTGGGATCGATATCTTTTATTACTACGCGATAGACTGTGCACTTGCAGTTAAGTTGTATTAGACATAGAAAGTCGCGATCAAGTTTTTGGCGCCGTTGCCGGGGACCCGTTTAGTCAATAGTGTAACCTTCTGTTACGCCGTATAAACTAGGTTAACTATTTTCATTTTTCCTTTACTAGTACTGTCGATTGTATGCCAAGTAATTGCCCACAAGGCGATATCTTAAAACCTTCAGTCGCAGAACTAGAGCGCTTCTTACATTTAAGAAGCCGCATCATTGAGTACCAACTCAAACATAACATTCCCGATCCTCTCACTCCCATTCCCAAATCCGAAGAAGAACCAAAGATGGCCGAAGGACCTCAGAACAGACCTCTGAAAGACTACGCTACTCCATCTCAGATGGAGCCTAGAAGTAGCATTGCTGCCCCAGCTATTACTCGAAACGATTTTGAGCTGAAACCATCATTGTTGTCAGCTGTACAACAAAACCAATTCTCAGGAAACGCAACTGAGGATCCAAACGAACATTTAACGAAGTTTGTACAATACGCAGACACAGTGAAAGAAAATGATGTAACTCCAGACGCGATAAGACTTCGTCTTTTCCCATTCTCTCTTGGAGACAGAGCGTGGACATGGTTACAATCCTTATCATCCAACTCCGTTACGACGTGGGAACAGTTGAAGAACGTCTTCTTAGCGAGATATTTTCCGCCAAGCAAAACTGCTATGCTTAGAGCTCAAATCAACGGATTTCAATAAAAAGATACTGAATCTCTTTACGAAGCATGGGAACGATTCAAAGATATGATGAGAGCATGTCCTCACCACGGTTTAGAAAACTGGGTGAAGATCCATACTTTCTACAATAGGCTCCTGTACAATACCAGATTGACAATAGACGCTTCCGCGGGCGGTGCACTTATGGATAAGCCATACGAGGAAGCCTATCAACTTATCGAAAACATGTCTCAAAACCATTGCCAATGGGGAGGCGAAAGAACTCAAGCAGAGAAATCCGCAACTAAAGCTGGAATGTACGAAATAAGTAGCCTTGAAAAATTTAACGCTAAGGTAGATTCCTTAACGAAAAAGATCGATAATTTAACCGTAACGCCGCCAGCCAATGTAGCCGCCGTAGCTTCATATTGCGAGTTATGTGGGATCACCACTCATAATGCGCCCGAATGCCCATTGCTAGCCGGAATCCCACCAGACCAAGTAAATTATGCTCAAGGAAATCCTTATGCAAATACTTATAACCCAGGTTGGCGAAATCATCCAAACTTTTCTTACAAAAGCGAAAATGCATTGCAAATGCCTACTGCTCCGCCAGGATATCAGAAACCAGCTGCTGCTCAGACTGCACCTAGGAAATCAAACCTCGAGTTGATGATGGAAAAATTCTTAGCTACTCAAGCTCAAACAAACAAAGAATTCCTGAATCAAAATGTACACACTAGCGAGCAAATTAAACAGTTGACCGGAAAAGTAGACGCTTTAGCCACCCACAACAAAATGTTAGAAACACAGATATCACAAGTGGCTCAACAACAAGCCTCTGCTGCCGCACCCGCTGGCACATTTCCTGGACAACCCGAACAGAATCCAAAAGGTCAAGCAAATGCTGTAATATTAAGAAGTGGAAAAGAATTGGACGAACCGATCGATCCGAGGACCAAAAACTCAGCCATGCAACGAAAACCAACTGAACAAGCAAAAAAGGAATCCGAGTTAGAGAAGAAGGAAGACAACGAGACGGAGGATACCGCAAGTGAAAAAACTCAAGCACCTCCAGCGCCATATAAACCACCTATCCCTTATCCTCAAAGATTAATAAACTCCAAAACTTCAGGACAGTTTAAGAAATTTGTAGAGCTCCTTAAACAATTGAATATCACTATTCCTTTTACAAAAGCGATAACTCAAATGCCGTCATACGCTAAATTTCTCAAAGAAATCCTGTCGAATAAGAGAAAGATCGAGGATAACGAAACAGTTACACTTACTGCAGAGTGTAGCGCTATTATTCAAAACCGCATGCCTCCTAAATTAAAAGACCCAGGTAGTTTTTCCATACCCTGCGTCATAGGAAAGTTCGTAATAGACAAAGCTCTATGCGATTTAGGAGCCAGTATCAGTGTTATGCCTTTATCTATATGCAAAAAGCTGAATATGGGAGACCTAAGACCAACCAAAATGTCCGTACAATTAGCTGACCGATCAGTAAAATATCCCATCGGAATACTGGAAAACGTTCCGGTACGCATAGGATAATTCTACATCCCAACCGACTTCATAATCATGGACATCAAAGAGGACTCAGTTACCCCAATTATCCTAGGAAGACCGTTCCTAGCTACAGCCGGAGCTATTATAGACGTGAAGAAAGGAAGGCTAACATTCGAAGTAGGAGAAGAAAATATAGAGTTCATTCTCACCAAGTTCTTACAAGCACCAGCCATAGACGATACCTGCTATTTAGTAGATGAAATTGACGAATGCATAAGAGAACTTGAAAATGAAGAGACCACGTATTCAGAAATAATAAAGATTCAAATACCCGATATTTCTGAAGACGATGATTGGCGTAAACCATATAAAGACGACAGCCTAAGCGAAAGCTTAGCACTGACCCCAAACCATATGCCAGGTCCGAAGAACCCATCTTTAGAACTTAAAACACTACCCAAAAACCTTAGATATGAATTCCTAGACGATGAACTAAAAAGACCAGTGATAGTCAACGCCGACTTAGGACAACTAGAAACGATAAAACTATTAGAAGTCCTAAAGAAGTACCCCACTGCGTTAGGCTATAACATAAGCGATCTAAAAGGTATAAGCCCTTCAATCTGTATGCATCGAATTACAATAGAGGAAAACTCTAAAACCTCTAGAGAGCATCAGAGAAGACTGAACCCCATCCTAAGCACTGTAGTCAGAGATGAAGTAAAGAAATTGCTAGACGCAGGAATCATCTATCCAATCTCCGATAGTGAATGGGTTAGCCCAGTTCATGTCGTACCAAAGAAAGGAGGAGTAACAGTAGTTAAAAACGAAAAAGGCGAATCAATAACAAAAAGAGTCGTGACTGGAAGCAGGATGTGCATTGATTATAGGAAACTTAACAAGGCCACACGAAAAGATCACTTCCTGTTACCCTTCATAGACCAAATGTTGGAAAGATTAGCCAAACATTCATATTTCTGCTATCTAGATGGTTATTCAGGATTTTTCCAAATTCCCATTCATCCTGATGACCAAGAAAAGACTACATTCATCTGTCCTTATGGTACTTTTGCATACCGCCGAATGTCGTTCGGACTTTGTAATGCTCCAACAACTTTCCAAAGATGCATGATGGCAATCTTCGCAGATTTCATAGATGACATCATGGAAGTATTTATGGACGATTTCTCGGTATGTGGACAAAGTTTCGAAGGATGCCTACAAAACTTAGAAATGGTATTAGAACGTTGTGTAAAAGTGAACCTCGTCTTAAATTGGGAAAAATGCCATTTTATGGTCCGACAAGGAATAGTTCTAGGACATGTCATATCGAATAAAGGAATTGAGGTCGACAAAGCTAAAATAGAGATTATAAAAGACCTCCAACCTCCAAAATCCGTACGAGAAATACGGAGTTTTCTAGGACATGCCGGTTTCTACCGAAGATTTATAAAAGATTTTTCAAAAATCACAAAACCTTTGACCGGCCTGTTGATGAAAGATGTTGAGTTCGTCTTCGACGACGACTGTCTAAAAGCATTCGAAACATTAAAATCAGCCCTTATCACCGCACCGATTATGCAACCACCCGATTGGCGACTACCGTTCGAAATCATGTGCGATGCGAGTGATTATGTCGTAGGCGCAATTCTAGGACAAAGGAAGGACAAGAAACTCCATGCCATCTACTATGCCAGTAGAACTTTAGATCCTGCCCAAATGAACTACGCCACAACGGAAAAGGAACTTCTAGCAGTTATATTTGCGCTTGACAAATTCCGTTCTTACTTAGTAGGAGCCAAAATAATCATATACACAGACCATGCTGCCATTAGGTACCTAATAAGCAAAAAGGATGCCAAACCAAGATTATTGGGATGGATCCTGTTATTGCAAGAGTTTGACTTAGAAATCAAAGATAAGAAAGGAACCGAGAACGTTGTTGCAGATCACTTATCCCGAATAGAAGGCATCAAACCTGAACCAGTACCGATAAATGATGATTTCCCGTACGAACATCTGATAGCCAAATTAGAAAGTGACATGCCTAACTTAATCTTGGAAGATCTAGAACTCGAAAAAGCCGTAGAAGCCGTCTATGCCCAAGTCACATTACCTTGGTATGTTGACATCGTTAATTACCTAGCTGCAGACGTGCTTCCACCGGATCTCACTTATCAGCAAAAGAAGAAATTCTTCCACGATCTGAAACACTATTATTGGGACGAACCTCTACTCTTCAAGAGAGGGGGCGATAACATATACCGTCGTTGTGTCCCAGAGGAAGAAATAGAAAATATCATTTCCCAATGCCATTCAGCACCATATGGTGGTCATGCTAGTACATCCAAGACGTGCGCTAAGATTCTCCAAGCCGGCTTATTCTAGCCTAACCTATGGAAAGACGTTCACATCGCTGTGCTAAAATGTGATCGATGCCAACGAACTGGCAACATCTCACGACGCGATGAAATGCCTCAGAAAGGAATCTTAGAGGTAGAAATCTTCGACGTATGAGGAATAGATTTCATGGGACCATTCCCGCCTTCTTTTGGTAATAACTACATACTCGTCGCGGTAGACTATGTGTCTAAATGGATAGAAGCCATTGCTGCTCCAACAAATGACGCACGAGTAGTAATCAAACTCTTCAAAAACACAATCTTTCCTAGATTCGGTGTACCCAGACTCGTCATTAGTGACGACGGATCTCACTTCATATCACGAATATTTGATAAACTTCTTTCTAAATATGGAGTCCGACACCGAGTAGCTACACCCTATCATCCGCAAACCAGCGGACAAGTAGAGGTCTCGAACAGGGAAATAAAACATATATTGGAAAAGACTGTCGCTACCTCAAGGAAAGATTGGTCATCAAAGCTACATGAAGCTTTATGGGCTTATAGGACCGCTTTTAAGACACCAATAGGTACTACACCCTACAAACTAGTTTACGATAAATCCTGCCATCTCCCTGTAGAATTAGAACATAAGGCCTTCTGGGCCATTAAGACACTTAATTTCAACTACACCGAGGCAGGAGAAAAGCGAATCTTGAACTTACATGAATTAGAAGAACTTCGATTAGACGCTTACGAAAATGCCCGTATCTACAAAGAACGAACTAAAAAGTGGCATGATAAACGTTCAGTCAAGAAACAATTCAGTGTGGGAGACATCGTATTGCTATTTGATTCAAGATTAAAGCTCTTCCCAGGTAAACTAAAATCTAGATGGTCAGGACCTTATGAAGTGACTAAAGTACTTCAGAGTGGAGCTGTTGAAATTACCGATAAGACGAATGCACCGTTTATCGTAAACGGGCAACGTCTAAAACATTATAATAAGAACGAAAACAACCCTCAAGTCTGCAGTATAGCATTGCTTGAGCTTCCAGCTCAAACACCCGAATAGCTTGTCACCAAGCTATCGTCAGGCTTTAGACGTTAAAAACAGCGCTTACTGGGAGGCAACCCAATTTTTCCCGCATTTTCTTCGTTACTGTATTTCATTTTTATTTAAAATTTTACTTTGAAACTTTAACAAAAATTCTAAACTAAAAATTGCTAATATTTTTACTTTCTTTTATTTTCATATTTTATTTTATTTTTCTCTTTTATCCTTTGTTTTTACCGCCTTTAGTTTTTACAAAATCCTGACTTCAAATTTCTGTTTTAAACTTTTCAGGATTTTAAAAGTCTTCAAACCTTCCTTCTGTTTCTCTCCGATTTACCTGCAAGTATGGCCGCGTACGATTTCACAAAGGTTCGTTTTCGAGGATTAGCTCAAAAGGCAAGATTTGAAGCATTGACTGAGAGAGAACTAGCCTTAACGCTGTATTATGATAAGTCTACCATGGAGAAACTCGGAATCACTAATAGCATCCAATACCTGTTCAATCAACTAGGCTGGGAGAACACTGCTTTGAAAACCCGTTTTGGTACCTATAAGGACCTCACCTACGAATTCCTTAGTTCCTTCAGGTACTTACCCAACTATGGTTTTGGATCCAACACAGAGCTGATCACCTTTAGGATGTTTGGAATGGACCAAACCCATAGCCGGATGTCATTAGCTAACCTCCTAGGATTTCCTAGCAGACCGCATGTGTTCATCAGTGCCGAAGATGACGATCTAGATCTTGAACTCAACCAATTCTGGGGTAGAATCACAGGCGACTATCACCCTGACCCAAACAACATGTATAATGATGAGATTCATAACCCAGCTTTCAGATACTTTCATAAGATACTGGCTCACACCATTTTTGGAAAAGAAGAAAATATTACTACAGTATCTAAAGAGGAGTTATTTATCATGTTTTGTGCTTCTCAGGGACGTACACTGAATGCAGTACCTTTCATGATGAGATCCTTCTGACGCCTCACTCAGGACCCACAATCACCTATTCTAATAGGAGGCCTCGTGACGATGATTGCCCACGAGCTTGGCCTTAGATTCCACCTGAATGCAAGCACTAGTTTTGGCACCATCCGACCCATGAATATCTAGTTTTGCTTTAACAGGCGCATTTTAGGAACTATGGGACCTGGACCTTACGAGTACCTCATCAATGAAAAACCTGTCCAGCTATTCACATTGCCAAATCATCAGATGACAAGTATCCACAACAAGGACAACTGGCTTTATGAATTGGATGAGCCTATGGGACCTCCTTCACCTCAATCAACACCACAGAACTACATGTATGACAGTGATCACATCTCTGAAGCACACGATTATATGTACTATGAGGATGCGGTATCAGAAGCTGAAGTAGACCCTACGACTCCTCCGCACTACAACACCTATCCTGAGCCCATTCCTGAGGAGACCACTGACAAAATGGATATTGTTCTGCTCCGATTGGACAACGTTGACGCAACTCTGACTACTGTAAAAGACGACATCGCAGGCATACACAACGAACTCGTAGTCTTCATGGACTTAGTCTGTGACCAGCTCGACTATTACGCACGGAAGTTCGATGAATTAAAGGCACGAAAAGACTAGATATTAGTTTTAGTTTAGTTAGTTTAGTTTTCTATTTTCCGTCCGTTTTGAATTCTTTCGATTTTTGCATTATTAATTTCCCTTATGTATTACATTACAAACAATCATTTCAATTACATGATATTTCTATTTTATTCTTTATTCATCGATTCTGTGTTGTTTACGTTATTCTTTGTTTATTGGCCGATATAATACATTGCCATATCATTTATAGGCCTAAAAATCATTGCAAGAACACCTCCAAAGCAAAATTCTGCGTTCTGCAGATTTTGCTGGTGTGACGACCGTCACAGGAGCCTGACGCTCGTCACGCGGGTGACGACCGTCACAGATACGTGACGACCGTCACGAGCCCAAAACTGTTATCTGATATAGCAGGGGTTGCGTTTTCTCTCCCACTCATCTCCTTTCAACTTCCAATCATCAGCAACTCACACCCCACTCCCAATTTTCGTTTTCCGCACCTTGCACCATATATTCCAACTCCCATCTCAACTTCCTACTACACTTCTGTCACATTTTTACACTTCACAGAACCAACTCAATCCTCCAACAATGGCGAGAAACAACGAAACCCCAGACCTCAGCAACATTGTGTTAAGCGACAGTGACTTCGGAGAGAGACAGCGGGCCAACTATATCACATTCCATCAACGGTCGCTACAGCCGACCCACTATCCACATATCCCATCGCTCACGGAGCTCGGACTCCTTGACGGCGTCACTTGGATGCTTCAAAGAGCCGGCATCTGGAACCTCTGCACAAATCCACAGCCGACGTACGAATAACTCACCCTCGAGTTCCTAAGTTCGTTCACCTACGTCACTTCCAGCGGAGACCTCAACCAACACTCCGGTGCCGCATGCTTCCGGATGTTCGGCACAAACTATCAAGTGAACCAGAACCAGATTGCCGCCATCTTACAATTCCCTCGAGGCGACAATGCTCACCGCCGCCTCACCGAACAGTTCCAGCACGAAGCCTTCGCACTCTGGTACCAGTTAACCAGCATCAATGCCGATGGTTGGGATTCTCTGCACGCAACGCATATCCACAACCCGACCATCCGGTTTTTCTACCGAGCACTGAGCAACACCATTTTCGCTCGGGATAGCAACCATAAGGTGAACTCGAAGGAGCTCTTCTTTCTCCGCTGTGTCCTCAACAACGAGCCTATCAACGCCGCCACGTTCCTACTGGCCCACATTCAGGCCAACTGTAACCGTGGCTCTAAGCCATTTTACTTTGGCGGGATTGTCACTACCATTGCACTTGGGCTGAACCTCGGTGACCGCCTCCAGCATCTCCATGCCATTCCCTCGGTATTCCTCGACACCGACCACTGCAGAGCCTCTCACCTCATCCGCTCCAGAGCCGATGGCAAATACCACCCGGTAGTGCATGGCAAGACCGTCCGAAGCATCATCCTTCCATCACGCACCCGGATGCACCCAGAGGATCGTACCAACTGGCTATTTGACCTCACTGCCCCTCCTGCTGCCGCTGCTCCAACTTAGACCCACACACAAGGTTCTGATGACGAAATCTAAGCTGAATTGGACAGACCAGAGCAACCGGAGGCATCGCAACCTCTTCCTCCCGAAGGTACATCCTACCGCCGCCGCCGCCATCGTCTAGAGCCCGACTACTCCGAAGAGGACCTCCGTTGATCTCTCGACCAGCAGGCCCAGATACTCGCTATGATGCAGCAGCAGAATCAGCGAGCGGAGCAGTTCGAAGCTTGGCATCGGACCCAAATGCAACAACTCCAAACCGGCCAAGAAACCATTACTGAGAACTTGGCGAATCTGACCTTGCAGTTCGAAGGACTCCGCGACTATGTCTATCATACCGGAGCAATGAGTTTTAAGGACCGAGTCGACCAAGTCCGAGCCAGAGGACGCGAGCGAGGACGTGACCGAGGCAGAGGCCGTGACTAGTTACCATTTTCCTTATTTGTTTACTATATTTTCAGTTTCTTTGTATTTTCATTGCCGTTGTATCTCCCCCTCGCATTCTTTCAAATCAGTGGGGACATTGATTGAGATAGTGTGGGAGCGGAGCGTTTATTTCCCATTCCATTGTACTTTGAATTCCGTAATTTCTATTCGAACATTTTTCACATTTTAGCAAATAAAAGCTCTTTTATATATCTTTTTCCCGTTACGCAAACATCCCCACTTTATTCGACGTAAACAAAAAAAATTCCGTTCGTTCCTCAAAAGCAAAAGCATCACGAGAATGCGCCCAAGTTCAAACCAAGTTTTGAAACTCCGAGGAGACGACAATTCTAACAAAACCAGTACCGTCCTGACACCTTAGATCTCCGGTTTATACGAGTCGGTTTCACTACCTACGTGTACCAAAGTTTCAAGTGTCTACGCAAACTCAGCCCCAAGTAGTTTATACTAGCAGCCGGCACCATCCTAAAACACTTCTAAGCGAGCGACCAATGCAAATAAGTGTATGATCTCCAAAAAGATGAAAAATCATGAAAAGAAAGCTATACAACCCGAATATAAAGACATGTTTCCTTCTAAGTTAGGTGCTCCTCACCCGAGCATTTAGCCCAACGGCACGAAAACTCATTGAAAAATCAATGATATAAGCTTATGATCAATGAAAAAGATCAAAACAGAAATGAGATCATATTCACTAACAGGTCGACTTGCCATGAAAGTGTATGGACAACGGGCTTAATGTGATTGCGCTAGAAAAAACAGGGTGAACTTGACGCGAGAACCTTGACACCAAGCTACAGTAGCATGACTGGGACCAATTTGCATAAGAAGGAGACCTCTGAAGACTTGTAGTCCAGTGTCGTCACCGTACTCGTTTTGTTCTTACTTATAATCCCGGTTTTTCCCAACTTTGCGAACGAAGAAGATGCCTCGTGCTTGCCGACTTTTTCCTGTTTTACTTGAGGACAAGCAAAGATTCAAGCTTAGGGGAGTTTGATAACACGAAATCGTATATATATATTGATGCATAATTCAACTGATGTTTGACTATTTTCAATCCGATTTCGGGTTCTTTCCGTGTTATTTGTCTGATATTTTGTAGGTACTTGATGATCATGTCTAAACAAGGAAATATGAAGAAAAGAAGCAATCACAGATGAAATATGGACGAAAACCGGATGAAAACAACATGAAAAACGCAGAACGCATATTTTGCTGATGTGACGACCGTCACAGCTCCATGACGACCGTCACACGGGTGACGACCGTCACACACCGTGACGACCGTCATGCAGGCAAAAATGTCCAACTTCAAATACACGTGCAAGATGCAGTTCCATGTCCCAAATAGTGGACCACTACTCCCTGATATTTCTGCCTCAAAGTCCACCACCTTCAAGTTATAACCGTTAGAATTCTATTTCTATAAAAAGGGAAGGAGGGGAGCTGAGAAAGGGAGCCGCATTCAGACAACAAAGTGCTGCCCAATTTCATTTCCAGAGCAAAAGTTCAGTTTTATTTCTTTTCTATTTTTTTTGTTGCCTTTCATTTTCTTCTGTAATTCCTATTTCCCTTGTACGATCAATTGGCATAAAGACCAGAATCCTGCCAACATTTGTGGAGGATCTGCCCAAAGGTCAATTGGAATATTTACAGGTTTCTAATTTTAATCGCAATTTCCGTTTTCATTATGATGCATGTTATTATTCCTTGTTCTTATTTATGTTTTGCCTTTCCCAAATCCATGTCTAGCTAAATTAAAGTAATCGATATGTAATAATAATTCGGAAGGGATTTGATAATAACCGGTTGAAAACTTTCTTTTTTAAAAGCTGTTTATGGTCTGAGTGTTTAAATTTATTTACTGAATAAACTTCGTCGCGAAAGCGAGAACTTATTTAAAAGTAGTTTTGCCACGAAAGTGGGAAATTAATTAAGGTACGAACCAACAAGCGAAAGTTGCGGCAAGACCAGATAGTAAACACTAGTCATTTGTTTTAATAACAGCGAAAGCACTTTAAAATGAATTAGAACTTAGAGATTTCGAAAAAATAGTTTTAACCCCGAATGGGACACGAAAGCGTACGTTTGGCCCTTAGAATTATGATTAGCGTCAATAACCATCGTGAGACGAGAGTCTTTAGATCACTATTTTCTGCTTAAGTAAACTCTGAAAAATATTTCATATACCGGTAATTTGTCAAATCCCCGAAGAACATAATTACTGCATATCGATTCACGTAATTATAATTTAAGTAACATTTTTAGTTCCCTTTAGTGACAATCTTATTCCCTTAAACATTATCTACCTAGATAAACATAGTAACTCCCGAGAACACTAGTTTGATTACGAGTCCCTGTGGGATCGATATCTTTTATTACTACGCGATAGACTGTGCACTTGCAGTTAAATTGTATTAGACATAGAAAGTCGCGATCAACAGCAAGAGACGTTCTTACCCCTTCTGTTCTCGTTTTTGTAGTGGATATAATGGTAGACATCTCCTATCAAGGTAGGGACTGGATTCCCTGAAGCAAAGATACGAAATGCGTCGAAGTCTACAAAGTCGGGCATGTTGGGGAACAGAATGATGCCATATATGCACAGGGTGAGAATGGCGTTGAACACGACCCAACATCCGTCTTTGGCGCACTGCTGAGCCTTACCCACTAAGAACTGCAAGGAGAAACCCGGGACCTTGTTCCAACTAGACAATACCATCTCGGAGGCATCCAGATGAAGTGAAGGAGCTAGACCAGCCAGATCAGGCTCAACATCCATATGAACAAAAGGCATCTGCCTCTTGATAGGCGCGCCTAACAAATCAACATATTCTTCTAGCGTGGGTGCGAGAACAAAATCCTGGAAAGTGAAGCATCTCAACGGAGGATCGTAGAACTGTAACAAAGCGTACAACCCATTCAACTCGAACGCAGAAGGTTTACGAACCAAACTGAGCAATTTGCCGTAAGACTTTCTGAACTCATCTCTCAAAGAATCATCTGCTAAAGCGATCAAACCAGTAAGCTGAACCACATCAGGGGCAGGGAGCTTGTAAGCCACATTCTTCCTCAGAGAACCCATAACAATATAATAGGAGGCAAGAAATCCTGAATCGGGGGAAACGGTACCTGCAACACAGACACACGTTAATGAAATGCACATGAGTATGCAAAGCAATGTAAAATGCAATCATGTAGCAGGAGATCAAGGCAACTGTGTTGTGGAGATTCTGTGTCAACAAAACCATGATGTTGCTCAGTCAAGAACAGCCACTATCTCTGATAAGAAGAAAACCCCGGTATCGGACCACAAATCTGCTCTGTCAAGAACAAACATCTGATAATAAGGACCTCTGATACTGGACCAAAACTCTGCTCTATCAAGAACAACTCCGATATCTGCTGATGAGACCCTCAGACCCCAATCAAAACCTGCTCTATCAAGAACAAACATCTGGTAATGATATCATCTGATCCCAATCATAAACCTGATATGTCAAGAACAAACACACACATCTGCTGATGAGATCCTCAGATCCGATCATAAACCTGCTCTATCAAGAACAACCATCTGGTAATGAGATCCTCCGACCCCAATCAAAACTGATTCACTGTCAAGAAAACCAGGTAGTCTGAAGGTCAAAGTTTCCTGCAGTAAACCCAACCCTGCTCACAGGTATGGACCTAAACTGACTCAAGTTCGGCATTCTATGCGTTCATCAGCGTCATAGACATTCAAGAGGGGTGATACGATACCCAGAAGGTGTGGCATCACCAGCTCATGAAGCGGCCTCACTCAGCTGAATCCCAAATGATCGGTCCCCAGAGTCGACAATCCTCCAAACCAACAACCCCCTCAACCCAAAGGGTTGAAAAAGAAGTCAATCGGGAGAACCTCGTCTCAGCGTGGATTTCATGAGACACTAGTGCCTGCAAAGCAAGCACGCACCCACTAATTTCCACAACTAATGCTAAGTACACTCAAGCCTGGGTCTGGCTTCTCACTCATCAGAATGCCCCTCCCACAACAGCACAGATAATCATATCATACTGAAAAATAAAGTGCGGGAGATAAAATGCGATAAATAAACACAACCCAACAAGTAATCATACAAGCGCTAGGATTGACTCGCATAGGGAACCGGAGAACCGGAGATTTTGGGTTCGATCCCCAGCAGAGTCGCCAGCTGTCGCTACCGCGAAAATAAGGTGCCGGCAAAACAGAAGAGTCGCCACCTTTCGTTATTTATCCCTCGGAGCGGGAAAGGAAACGATCGCAAAAACCTGACGAAAAGGTATAAGACAAGGTCATCGCAACCATTGTCTGGGTTCGGGAGTCGGTTACGCAAGGGGAAGGTATTAGCACCCCTCACGTCCATCGTACTCGATGGGATCCATGCTTGTTGTGTTTACTGGACGGGTTGGTTTATCTATCTACCTATCAAGGCTGGCTTAAACAGAAAAGGAAAATGACTCGGCAAAGCGTCGCACTTTATGCCTACGTATTCTCATCAGAGAATGAGAAATCAGAGTCAACGTAGTTCGGCCTACTACGGGTTACGGGGAAGGTGTGTGGCTCGCCAATACGTCAGTATTGTGCCTACGTACTCTCAACAGGTATGAGAGATCAAAGCTTATGTAGTTCGGGATGCTACGGATTACGGGGATTCAGATTCATCTGTTTTATCGAGTAGGGTTAAACAGCAGTTCCAGCAGTTAGGGACAAAGCCTGTTTGCGGTGGCGCTGAAGTTTAACGACACTCTTTTCTTCAGAAAAGCCTTCTTTTGAATTATGGGCCCACGGGGGTAAAAGGTTTGAAGTTTGTTTTCTGTCTTTTACGAAAGAAGTGTTTTTTTATTGTGTTTGCAATCTCAATCGCACTAAAGACTATGACCTGAGAGTGAATGCGTCGCATGTCACCCAAAGGGTACCATACTAAACATCCAGACTGTTGAAAAGAAACTCTCCAACAATCCTTCCTCAGATAGCTTAAGGCTCGTAACGTACGAAAGAAATCATTCATGATTATTGTATCTTAAGCTGTTTTGAGATGAGAAGACAGCAGGCTCAACTAAAGGGAGACTATCAAGTCCTACTGTTGTCATGCCAAGGATTCATCCTATGGTTGAGGTTTGAAACAGGGAACTCCTAGAAGTTATCATGCATAGTTTTCAACCTAAAGTTCTATCATCACTTCCTTATCAAAGGAAATGAGATTCCTAAGGGATCATATCAATGATACAGAAACAGATAAAGCATTAGCTTGAACAGTAAACAGTAAACGACTGTAAAATGCATGCAATGCAAGTGAGGGAGGAAATGTGTGTGGGGCAGCCACCTCCACAAGCTCATCTCAACCTCAAGCCAGATATGAATAACAGTAATCATACTGAGGAAATAAAATATGCTATCAAGCAAAATACAGTAAACTGCAATCATACAGATAAAATGGAATGCTATCAAGCAAAATAAACCACATGGGCAAGGGAGTCGGGCTCTACCGAATACCCGCAAGCAAAGCCATACAGTAACAATACAAGCAGAGGGAGTAACTCAACCTCTAGTGCAATCATGCTCCTAGATTAAAGTCAGTCTAGATGTGGACTCATTCTAATGCATCAAGCAAGTCAAACAAGGCACATCAGCAATACAAAAAAGAAAACAAACAAGAAAGCAGATCAACAACTCCCTCTTTCCACTTCAAGCTTCAGCTTTTCTAACATCAATCCAGTCTTCAGACTCAATAGCAAGTATCAACTTGCTCATCCCAGGTTTCAAACCATCAAACATAAGTTTCAACTTATCTTCTTCTTTCAAGCTTCAGCTCTTCAGTCAATTCCACCCTCAGGCTTTGCTTCTAACTACAAGTATCAACTTGATCTTCAAGCTTCAGCTCTCTTTGCTTTATCAGTATCAACTTGGTCCTCTTCATCTATAAGCTTCAGCTTCTCAGAGTAGTCTTCAATCACTTAGGAGTGTCAACTTCATCCTTCAATCTTTAAGCCTCAGCTCTTCACTCAATATCAATTGAATCTTCAAGTATCAACTTGGTTCTTCTCACTCTTCAAGCTTCAGCTGCAATGGCAATGCTCCAGGAATCATCCTCTTCCACACTCTTCAGTGAAGTCCTCATCTTCAAACTCAAGCCCAACATCTTTCAAGATACTCAAACCAAGAGAAATCACTTAACTGGATGAGGGGAAATGATAAACAACTTACTGACAACCAAAGGAAGCCTATAAGGGTTCATCATTATGAGAGACTGGTTCCCTCAAAGTTCTACTTCCCAGATAAAGCCACTCATCCTTCCAAAGGAGGGATGTGAATATCTGAGAAGGACTTTTAGTCATTGGGAGGAATGGAAGCACAAGATGCTTTCCATGTTTGTGAAAGAAATCATTCTAACTATAAGGCTCTCCCTATATCCTATCTCCTAATCTTCATCAGACACCTTCAGGCACCAACAAATCCAAAGCTCCAAGCAACTTCAAGAAACTTCAAGCATCTTCACCTTGTCTTCACCTTGTCTTCAACTTGTCTTCAACTTGTCTTCAATCTCAACCAAAGGCAAACTAAGCAACAACCCTAATCCAAGGGGACTAAGGAAGTTAAACTAGTTGAATTAGTAAGTTAGGATCACCTAAAACCTAGTACTAAAGTTAGTCCTAACTAAAATACTAAAATCAATTATAAAATCCTACAAAAATTACTATGGTAACCTATGTCAATCATGACTCTACCACATTAATTTCAAAGATCAAACTATCAAGTTAGACCTAAAACTAAATTCTACATTATGAGGTATCAAACCTAAACCCTAAAAGGAAGCACCTAAATATCAATCTAGAAAGCACACCTATTTTCATCACAAAAATTTGAGAAACATTCTATGGGATCATACATGTCTAACCTAATCACA
This sequence comes from Lathyrus sativus, assembly GCA_963859935.3. Classification (NCBI taxonomy): domain Eukaryota; kingdom Viridiplantae; phylum Streptophyta; class Magnoliopsida; order Fabales; family Fabaceae; genus Lathyrus; species Lathyrus sativus. The sequence goes on along the minus strand of OZ012740.1, from coordinate 486,841,402 downwards.
CACAAAAAATTAGGCTCAAAAACATCACCAAGTAATCACACTAAATTCCACAAAAATATGCATCAAACATAATCATTTTAATATCAATTAAAATACAAAATTCCAATTAAATCAGAAATTACATGAAATGAAAATATTTTTTCTCTAAAAAATAATAGACTCAATCATGAGTAATATGCAAAAAGAATGGGTTTAATTGGATAAATTTTCAATTAATTATGATTTTTGCAAGAACCATGAACAAAATGAAAAAAAAAAAAGAAAATCCAATTAAAAATGAATAAGAGCGCGGTGTGGATAGTAATCATTTTCAGTTAAAAGAATGGGTTGGGCCATCAGGGGGTGTGGATAACACTTAGATCACTAAGCCCAAAACATCAAATAAATAAAACGCAGCGTTTCCTTCAGAACCCTTCACAACTCAGTTTTAAAACGCAGCCGTTGGATCCTCTCCCAGTCAAAGGTCAAGCTCTCATCCAATGGTGAAGACTTCATCTTCTACCTTTCAAACGCCTGAACTTCGCGCCCAGCTCCGGCCACCGCCAGTGGAGCTCCGATCATCCCCTTCAACCCTAGCTCTCCCTAGAGGCCTCCAATCCAAGAGGTCAAAACATGAAACTCATTCCATATCTTGCCACGAACTCAACCATGCCCTTAATTTCCTCTAAAACCTCAAGAATCCCCATATCCCAATCTCAACCGAAAATGGTGATTCTCCTATTTTGTCTCTAATTCATCAATTAAGAATCTGAAATCCATCCTAGGCCATTCTACAATCAATCTAACACCTTAATTCAACCTAATTCTACCTAAATCCTGCTATAGGAAGAGAGTTACCAACCTGAGAATCTTGGTTGAACAGATTCCTCAAACCTCCAAATCAAGCTCTCTACTCTTCTGAACACGATCAATGATCCTTCTTCTGGCTTCTGTATGCAAAAGAATCAATGGAAAGTGCTTCAATCTTGAAACACGATGATGAGTTGCAGGTGCTGAAAATCACTTGCTCATACACGATTCAGCCACCAATTCTTCTTGAAATGATCTGGAATCACTCCTTGACATTCATGGAAGAAGTATCAATCAAGAAAATGAATGGAAATCGAGGAATTTGGTGAAACCGATTTCAATTGCAATCTAAGAAATTTCAATCTCAAACTATGCTCAATCCTTCAATGATCACCAACCCCTGCAATGGATCCACTCTACTCCTTATATAGATGAAGTTTGGATGATCTAGAATCCTCTAGATCCTTCCAATGAGATTTTCCACTTCTCATGTCATGAGATTTCTAATCACTTATCATGCTATGTACAATCCTTGCAAATAGCTTGGAACTCATCCCATTCACTTTCAACTTCTCCCCTAGTGAGATATTAGAGGTGTTTAGCTTGCAAAAAGCCTTGCTCATGCCTTGATTTTGAGTTTTGCAAGTGTTACTTAATATGCAAGCAAGTGCTTTTCAAAGCAAGTCCACAATTTAGACCTCAAATAAAAAATGTGGCTAAACCAATGTTCTTAAAATGTTTTCTAGAGTCAAAATGATATATTACATGCCATGGTTTGGATGTGTAGGTTGAAAATATCAATTTCCAACTTTGGTTTATTTAACTTATGGCCTTATTTTAGGTCATTTTTGCCACTTTGAGCTACAAGCCTTTCCATCATCTTGTGATCTCCTTACTAGCCTTAAAACATCATTTTGAACAAGTTTGATGTTGAAAATTTTCTCATTTGAAGCTTGGAAATGGGAGTTATGGCCTTATGCTTGAAATGACCTGTAATGTCCAAATGACCAAAATACCCTTGACTTGTCAAAGCCATAACTTGAGTTCTACAAATCCTATCAAGGACTTCTAGTACTCTCTTGAAAGCTAAGAGAATAAGGAACAACATTCATGTTTACCAAAAGTTCATATGAATCGTCCTTCTTGGGAAAAAGTTTGATGTAAGTTGGGTAACTTTCAAGGCCCCAGATTCACATACCTCAGATGACCTGTAACTTGTCACAGTCGTTACTTGAGCTCTACAAATCCTATCAAGGACTTCTAGTACTCAAATTAAAGCTAAGAGCAAGCTCTACAACATTCATTTTGGGGGAAAGATGAGATGACAATCACATCATGAGCTAAACTACCTTGAAGATAGGGGTCAAACTAGGGGATTTTACACTATCAAGCCTTAGAAACCCTAGCTTGAAACTTCTCAAACTCTTCAATCATGATGAGTTGACCTTGGAATCATCCTTAAAACATCTCATTGCATCAATCCATGATCACATGGCTCTTGGATTAGGTCTCAACCTTACTCAAATCATCAGTTGACTTAGGGTTGACCCAGTCAAACCCTAGTTGCACCACTCATGGATGAGTCTTCTTATTCTTGCACAATGACCTGTCTAGGCTTCAAAGTGATCTTCAAAACTTCTCATGAGCTCTCTCAAGACCTCAAGTCTAACTTCATGGCTTCAGAGTCATCTGTTGGCTTTCCATAACTCTCAAGTTAGGAGACACACATACTTGGTTTCAACCACTCTCTCTGAGGATCCTTTAACTTCTCTAACAAAGATATCAACCCTTGAACATCTGAATAACCTTCTTAGCTAGCCTCACAGTCTTGTATATCTCTTGATTGGTAATCATACCTCTTGATCCCCTGCATACATGTCAATTAAATGCAAATGATAATGCTAATGTGAATGAAATGCAACACAAGCTAGGTGAAGAAATGTTGGTCAAATTTTGGGGTGCAACAATGGGCAGTCAACTTTGTTATGATTTGATATGGCATTTGTCTTGTAAATTGCATCTAGGCATCTATTGTGTCCTCTTGTCTCCTCCCTCTTCCCAAAAACCCTAAAACATCTCTCTATTAAAGGGAATAGTCTTCATCCTCTCCAAAATTATCCTCAACTACTCTCTTCAAAGTTCATCTCTACAAATTCTCCAAAAATCATCATCAATGGCTTCTTTTCTTCGCAAAAATACAGGTAAGAGATCAAGGGCCTCATCATCATCTGCTTCAGTCCCCATTACCGCTGTTTCACTAGTTCATCCACCTGCTGTTGAAAACTTCAACAACAGTCTCAGCAAATGAGCCATAGTTCCACAGCATGCTTTCTACCAGGCAACGGGGGAGCGCTTGCATCTCACCCAAATTCTGTTTCTGCTGGAATTTTAGGGATTCTTCAATTTTCTGGAGTGCAACACAAAGTACAGTGAGGATTTGGTCTGGGTGTTCTACACAAATCTGCGGGGTAACTTTCAAGATCAACATTTCCACACTTCTGTCAACAATAAACTGGTAAACATAAATTCTGAAGTATGGAACAAGTATTTTGATTTGACTGTCGATGTTGATGCACCACCTCTTCATGAGGTAACGGACACTCGTACGGTGCCAGGGTATGAATTTAAGAGCACTCTGAATGACATGCTCAAAAGACCCTATCCAGATGCCATTGTCAACATTGATGCCTTTCCTAGAACGGTCACAGCCGGAAAATAAGTACAGGGGAGCGCATCCTTTAGTGGATTGTCGCTCGCATACTACGACCGAAAAAATGTGGATTGTCCCGTGTCGAACAAGCTGAGGTACATCTCATTTATATATTGAAACATAGGATCAAAATAAACTGGCCATACTATATTGCAAGCAGGATTTTTGCTCTGAGAGACTCAAGTAGAGGCACTGCTTTAGCCTATGGGTCGTTTATTTCGGAAATTCTTGCCGCAACAAATGTTGTATACCCAACATTTCCTTGTGTTTCAGTCCCCTCTGACAAAGAATTTAGCACCAAAACCCTTGCAATGATGGGGTATTTTTGGTGTGCTGAACGACGATCATACATATTTGTCCGTCGCGCCAATATTCCTCAGGTGACTCGTGACAGTTCCGATGACAGCTATGAAGAAGAAAGTGAAGAACAAGGTGAAGAAGACGATGATGAAGAAGATACAGCTGCAGAGGTCCAAGAACCTGTAAGTGAGCCACAAGACTATCATCGATCTCCAGTTCAAGATACGCCTCCAAATACCAATTGGGTCCAGTATTCAGCTCCATCCGAAACACAAGAAGACGATTATACAAATCTGGGATGGGGTGAATGGCAATACACAGGCTGGACTACCCTGGGTAGATTCTACGACCCATATCACGGCTACCCTCAAGACTATCAACCTTCCCAACACTCATCACCTCCTCCACCTTCAGACAACTCTGAAGTCATTAATATGCTGCAGTCCATGCAGTTAGATCAACAAAATTTCATGAGGAGTCAAGATACTCAAATGGAGCAGATTAGAGCTGAGCTTCATACCCAAAATGAAAGGTTAAATTCATTTTTGACTCGGATGGACAACCGTATTGAAGCTCTGGTTGAATCACATGAAAGGCAAGACTTGGAAATCACCGAATCTCTTCATCACCTCAACATGTCCGTAGAAGCCTTTCTGGACTTCTCGGATCCTTACCACAATCCCGATACTGCATACCGGGGGAGGGGCAGAGGTCGGGGTCGGGGATATTAGTTTCATAGTTGCATATTTCATAGTTGCATATGTGTTTCTTCTATGTACTTTTCATTTTTTCCGTATTATGTGTGCCTGAATATTCACCTACTTTGCATGTTCTCGTAATTATCTATTAATTCAAGTCACTTTTGTTCATTATAATTCTTATGTGTGAAGTTTGGTAATTAACTATCACCTATTGTCTGTTCTCTGTTAATTGATGCGTTCTCCTTCTCTTTTTGATGGTGTCAAAGGGGGAGAAGAACATGTAGCAAGTTAGCAAGCCAACACCAAAGCCAAGTCAGGATATTAACAACAGTTGATGGCTGCTTGTTCTACAGCCTTATATTACAAAAGAAAGGGGGAGCTTGTGTATACATTTGTATATACATTGCATATTTGGTGTTTTAGTTGTATACAGGTTGTCATCATCAAAAAGGGGGAGATTGTGGAGGCAAATCGCCACACATCACACAAGTCTGCAAGACATTGGTCAATGCAGGTTTTGATGATGACAAATTCCCTAGATAGATTGGAAATTATAAACTCCAGATCTACTAAACAGATGCAACGTATCACCTAACATATCCTTTTATATTTGTCTTGAAACTGCTGTAATAAATATACTATGTGTAGATAAAATGCGATCATGACCAGAGGCATGAAAGACCATAAACTGATGATTTTTTGCAGGTTTGTAGGGCATGAGTCGACCATAGGGTCGGCGCATGCATCAGAGGACTTTTCCACTGGTCAGCACATGAAGTCAATGAGTCGACCATAGGGTCGGCGCATGAGGGAAAAACTTTCCAACGGGTCAGCGCGTAAAGGCATGAGTCGACCATAGGGTCGGCGCATAAGGGAAATAGTTTTCAACGGGTCAGCGCACGCCAGCTGTATGGTCGACGCATACTGATGAATTTTCCATATTTCCAAAACAACACAGGCCATGCGTCGATGCACAGACCTATTGCGGTCGACCGTTCGCGCGGAAATTCTGTTTGTAAATGATTCCCTCTTATATTTGAAATACTGTTATGTCTAAAATTGGGTTGGCACTATATATACTTGTTTTACCACTTGTGTCAATTCAACATTTGACAATCTTTGATTCATGTGTTCAAAAACAAGAAGGAGTGAAATAGGTGTCCAAGATTCATCATCTTCATCTTCAACATCTCACAACATTTCAATTACACACAATCATTTTTGAAATGCATTTGTGAGAGATTCAAGGTGATAAGGTTCGAAGCTTAGATTGGAGAATCAAGTTCGGGTTGAAGCTTGTGACAGGTTCTTTCTTGAATAAAACCGTTGGGGTTTTACCCTCTAAGATTGGTTTGAATTTTGGGGGGTTTTTGGACGAGATTCTTCATCAAGGGTCAACTGAGCGAAGGTGATTGTGAAGAGGTGTTCTTCATAAGTCTAGTAGCGGATTAAGTGATTTTGAAGGGAAGATCTCGGGTTCGATTTGTTGCTGTTGAGATCAGCCGGAGCCGAAGGTGTGAACAACAACGTGTTATTCAATAAGGTGGCTGGAGTTAGAGGTCCATCAACAACAATCGGAGGACTTGATTCATCTTGAATCAAGGGGCAAAGAGTGAAAGCAACTTTCAACACATTGAGATTTCTGTTGTATATTTGCTGCTCAATCCTTGTATAAACTGTTACATTCAACAGGTGATATCTATAAAATCTATCTCAATTCTAGTTTTAGAATTGAGGGCAGACGTACCCCGAAGCGAGGACGACGGGGGAACTGCCTCACCAAATACTTGTCTTCTCTATTTTTCAGCATTTACGTTATAGCTCAAAATAAGTGATTTTTGTATAAGCCCTATTGTCAAAATTGTGATATCATTTGAGTAAGAGGTTAAAACTCTGTTTTTGACTCCAAAGTACAATAAGACATTGTACTAGGCTAGTTGGAATCACTTACTCAACATAAATATCACTTGGAGTGTTTTGCACACCAAGTGTTTGACATATTGCTTGAACCAAAATTATCTTACTTGTGTATCTAGTTTTGGTTTGCTCTTTGAATCATTGGAACTAGGAATCCTAACAACTGAAGTAGATAATTGATAAGTGTGATTAGTGTTGTGATTCTATTTTCCAAATTGTCATTAATCCAAAGGCTTACGCATATCCGGTTTTCCAATAACCGTTCGTTTTAGACTATATTTTCCTCGGCCGCTTCCGCACTTAAAACAATTTTAAAAACCAATTTTTAATTGGTAGCGCCGACTCAAATTTTAATTGGGGATCTATTCAACCCCCCTTCTAGATCCGTGCCATAGTCTAACACCCAGTTCATGTGGCGGGCGCCACAGGGAGGTGGCGGGCGCCACCTTCACAATCTCGTTTCCCTCCCAAAAGGAGTTGGGGGGCATTCTTGTCCTTGCCTGTACTTTCCTACCACTATGAATAGAGGAGTTCTGTCTCATTTCTAATGATCCAAGCTTAGTTATAGAACTCAAGCCATAAATTTCACCTATTGTAAAGTGATAAACTTCTCATATCGAGGGGTTATCACACTATTTAATCGAGTCTGTAATTGGGTTTGGAGCACTTGGGTAGAAGTTAATCCTGCTGCCATTTTATTTCTGTCATTTACATCCTGTTGTACCAAGATTTAAAGCCTCTCATTTAGATCAGGTTTCTATTTATTTATCGCCCTTTTATTTATCCACTGTTATTTCTCGCACCGCTTTTAATCCTCGCACCGTTTATTTATCGCATCCTTTACCGCACTTTATCTATTTTCCTGCACTTTATTTACTCGCATTTATTTACCATGTCTATTTACTTTACAATGTCTGGCTAAATCTTAAAGGCTAGGATGCAAGGATTGTAGTTATAATAGTATTCCATACGGCTATCGATAGAATTACTTAAGGGTTATTTTGACTTTTAACACTTATTTTCTGCACTTAAAATTTGTTGGGTAAGATTGAAAGCCGTCCAACCTTTAGATAAATTTGGTTAGTTTTAACTGTTCAAAGGAAGCAAAAGAGCTTGGCTCAGTTAATTAGGAATCTTTAATGTTTAATAAAATCGATTTTAAAACTGTTTTCGGACGGGTTTATGGATTTAAGGTTCGGTTCGCAAGAACCTCTTTTTGTTAGAAATTCTAGGTCAAAATACTTTTCAACTAAGTTAAGAAACTATATTTCTTAAAAATAGGTTTATTAATCCTAACGCAATATGCACCTTTTTATAAGTGACAATAAGAGGGATCGATTAGGGATAAACTCGGTTCTAAATACGCGAAAGCGACAGTTCTCGTTAAATTATTTCTTTTCATGAGTAGAAAACATTACCCCATAAGGCTTTCTATTTATACACGTTTGGAATACTACGTAGCTATGTGAACTGCATCTATGCCTGTTGTTTTATTATTGAATTTATTTCCGCACTTTACTTTTATTTCACACAACTCAACCTTTTATTTGACTTGCCTTAGATAAACACTGTAACACTAGCGAACAATTGATTGACGTTTGGTCTCTGTGGGATCGATAATCTTTTATATTACTCTTACGCTATTCGTGCACTTGCGAATCGAGCATCAAACACTGAAACACATTAAATATTTGGCTCGGATTGCACATGCTTATTGTCGTTTAATTGTTATTTTCTTGCATTATGCTTGTGTTTTGTATTTTTTTCAGGTACATTGACTAATAAGAACCTTCCACAAAGAAATGGAGCCAAAAGAGCAGAAAACAAAGTTTCAGTGAAAATTACATACATGGTGTTCCACATGGTGTTGGCCATGGGGCTACCCATGACGTGTAGGGTTTCTCACACGTTCCAACCATCACAAGACCACGTCCACCACCTCTTTTACACATGGCGAACACCATGTCTAGATGGCGGGTGCCATCTTTATAAAATGTGGACCAGTCAAGGACGGTTGGAGAAGTTGCCCATGACTAGAGATATTTCCTCCACACGAAGTCTAAAGATGCTACACAACTTCAAGGCATTTCTAACTATAAATAGGACAGATCTTTAGTTTTAGGCATCAAATCTTAGTTATAAGCATAGGCATAATTCTAGTTTTTAGAAGCGGTAATTCGTCACAGGGGTTATCGCACCATTGTTGTAACCGAGGTTGGAGCATCGTAGCATAGGAATTTTAAGCTTGCCATCATTTTATTTTCAAGTCAGATTTACTTTCCAGCACTGTACCAGATTCAAGTCTCCAATTTGGAGCAGGTTTTATTTTATTCGCATTATATTATTATTCGCATTACTTTCCGCCTTGCTTTAAATTGTTCACATTTCCGCACAATTTACATATTGCTCTATTTCGAAAGATTCATTTTCTAAAGTAAACTTAAGCGTGACACTTTCTTCTTACTTTTAGGAAACCAATCATGCGTTTATATTTCCGCATAATTTACATATTGCTTTATTTCAAAATATTCGTTTTCTAAAGTGAACTTAAGTGTGACACTTTCGTTCTTACTTTTGGGAAACCAATAACGCACGTTTTATTTCCCTAACTTATTTATTCTACAAAAAAATTATTTATTATGTTTATCACTGTCATGTCTAGCTAAATCTATTGTGTTGGGATGTGAGGACCATTGTTTCAACAGTACTCCATATGTTGTATTTGTAGAAACACTTTAGGGGCTGTTTTGGATTTTAATGCAACTTTTCTGAACTTAACTTGATCGGCCTTTACATAAACGGGACCGTGTTTCTGTTTACGTAATAACCGTGACTATGTCGAGTAAGATCGAAAGTCGTATGACAAATTAAATAAGAGTTGGTTAGTTTTTAATTGGTAAAAACAGTGAAAGCGCTATATTAATTAATTAGGAAAGTTTGGTATTATTAGAAAGTGATTTAAAAACTTTTTTCGGACGTGTTTATAGATTTAGGATCCGGTTGGCCGACCATATGCCGGAAACTCTTTGATATTAAAGTTTCCAATCAAAAACACTTTTTAACTGAGTCTTAGAGGTAGTTATATAAAAATTGACTTTTTCACTTTAACGCAAGATTCGACTAGTGCAGTGTGAGCGGCTGGTATAGATTAAAGGTCAGGTCCGGTTCCGATTACGCTAACATGACGGTTCCTTTTTAATTAAATCTTTTTCAAGGAAGAAAATATTTCCTCACAAGTATTACTACTTAGACAATATGATAATTGTTTGATCGATGAGAATTACATTCTAGTATGCCTTTATTCTGAATTTGAATTCATTCCTTGATTATTTTTTTCTCTGTGCGTATTACTATCTATTTTCATTAGCTTTAGATAAACACCGTAACAATAGTAAACGATAGATTAACATTGGTTTCTGTGGGATTGATAATCTTTTATAATACCCTGACATACTCCGTATACTTGCAGATATCATGTATCAAGTTTTTGGCGCCGTTGCCGGGAACCAATTACGTCAAATTTCGTACCCTGTTGTTATACCGTCTAGACTAAAGCACTAATTTAGCTGGTCAATGCAAAGAACTCGCAGCACCGAAAAGCTAGCTGATCTAATAGAAGAACCCGAACGATACGCTCGAGCTCATCTTTTGCTCCAAAGATTTAAAAGAGCAATGGCAGAAGATCAGAACAGGAAACCACTTAAGGATTTCTCCATACCATCTAACGAAGAACCCCACTCTAGTATAGTAAACCCAACTATACCAGCTCATAACTTTAATTAAAACCCTCTATGTTGCAATTAGTGCAACAGAACTAGATCGCAGGTCTTCCTACGGAGAACCCGAACCAACACCCTAAAGTTTTTAGCCAATTGGCCGACACCTTGAAAGCCAACAATGTTCCTCCTGAGGCGATATGACTAAGACAATTTCCTTTTTCCCTCGGAGGTAGAGTCTGACCATGGTTAGATTCCCTTCCAGTAAACTCCATAACCACTTGGAATGACCTAAAGAAAGTATTCCTAGCTAGATACTTTCCACCGAGTAAAACCGTTGTCCTACGGGACCAAATAACCCGATTCACTCAAAACGAGGGAGAATCACTTTTCGATGCTTGGGAAAGATACAAAGAACTATTAAGATGTTGTCCACACCATGGGTTAGAACAATGTCTCATAATTCATAACTTTTATAACGGACTCATGTATAACACGAAGATGACCATCGACGCTACCGCTGGTGGCACCTTGATGAACAAACCCTACTCTGAAGCATGCGCTCTCATTGAAGATATGGCATAAAACCATTACCAATGGGGAACAGAACGAGCCCCATTAGAAAAGAAAGAAACCAAACGAGGTGTTTATGAAGTCAGTTTCCTCAACCATATGAATGCTAAAATGGATGCCATGGCCCAAAAAGTAGAAAGTCTGACTATAAACCTTACAGCTACCGTAGCTGCAGCTCAACCCAGATGTGAGATCTGTGGAACCCAAGGACATACTCTAGCTAAATGTAATCTTTTAGCTGAAATAACCATAAACCAGGTCAATTACGCCCAAGGCAACCCCTATTCTAACACGTATAAACCTGGATAGAGGAATCACCCAAATTTTTCCTATAAGGATAATAACCCTACTCAGAATTCTACACCCCAAAGACCACCCAGTTTCCAAGCTAAAAAAAAAAACCCCACCTACGCAATCTGCTCCTCAAATGCTGAATTTTGAGATAATGGTGGAAGGTTTCATCACAGCTTAACTTCTGCAAAACAAGGATTTTATGAACCAAAACATTCATATAAATGGACTAATTACACAATTGGGCACCAAACTCAATTTTGTAATTACTCACAACAAAATGCTTGAAACCCAGATCTCTCATGTGGCACAACAATAATCTACTCAAGTTTTACCAATAGGACAATTTCTTGGACAACCTCAACCTAACCCCAAAGGGCATGCTAACACTATCGCCCTACGGAGTAGAACTTCTTACAATAGGCCTAAGAAAAATGTAGTGACTGCACCCGAGAAATAAGTAGAGAAACCAGTAGAATCCGAGCAACCAAAGGATGAAGGAATTAAAGATAAGGAAGGAGTGAAAGACGATAAAGTTTATGTACTACCCCTTCTTATAAACCTCCAATTCTATACCCACAAAGACTAAAACAAACCAAATTAGATAACCAATATAAAAAGTTTATAAAAGTGATCAAGAAGCTCCAGGTAGATATTTCATTCACCGAAGCCATTACCCAGATACCATCTTACGCCAAATTCCTTAAAGACATATTAACCAACAAACGAAGGCTTGATGATCCAAAACCCTTAGAATGCAATTCTATTGCCTAAAATAAGCTTGCTAAAAAGGACAAAGACCCAAGAATTTTTTTTATACCATGCGTTTATGGAGATCAAGTGATCGATAAAGTACTTCTGGACTTAGGAGTCAGTGTAAGCTTAATTCCTTTAGTCGTTTGTAAGAGGTTAGACCTAGGAGAATTGCAATCAACTAGGATGTCCCTTCAATTAGCCGATAGATCCATCAAATATCCTATAGGCATTTTATAAGACGTCCTAGTTAGGATTGGCCAACTCTATATTCCAACAAATTTTGTTGTCATGGATATTAAAGAAGACGGCAAAATCCCAATCCTTCTAGGTAGACCCTTTTATCAACAGCTAGAGCTATAATAGATGTCAAGAGAGGAAAAATGACGTTTGAAGTCAGTGATGAAATAGTAGAATTCATACTATCCAAATTCCCGATGGCACCAGCCATAGATGACTCGTGTTACGCTATCGATATTATTGATGAATGCATAAGAGAATTAGACCAAGTAGATCTAGTTGAAATGATTAACTTACGTTCAACTCCCATAATGGAGGATGACATATTTGAAACTGAGCCTTATATAGATGACAACCTTTATGAATGCTTGACACTCACGCCAGATCATATACCATGTCCTAAAAAACCATCAATAGAACTTAAGGAACTACCTATGAATCTGAGATACAAATTCTTGGGCAAAGAACTAAATCATCCAGTCATAGTCAGTGCCACCTTAGATAGTGAAGAAACCAATCAAGTCTTAGATGTTTTGAGAAAATATCCCTCAGCTCTAGGTTATAACATTTCTGATCTCAAAGGGATAAGTCCTTCTGTGTGTATGCACCGGATTATGCAGGAGGAAGAATCTAAACCTTCTAGAGAACATCAACGACGGATAAACCCTATAATGACTGATGTTGTGAAAAGGGAAGTGTTAAAGTTATTAGAGGTTGGAATAATATACCAAATTTCTGATAGTAAGTGGGTGAGCCCTGTACATATGGTGCCTAAAAAGGGAGGTCTCACAACCATACAAAACAAAAGAGGAGATCAAATAGCTAAGCATATAGATAGTGGTTGGAGTATGTGTATCGATTATAGAAAACTAAAAAAAACTAGGAAGGATCATTTCCCGCTTCCGTTCATAGACCAAATGCTTGAACGTCTAGCAAGACATTCTTACTTTTGCTATCTAGATGGATATTCAGGATTTTTCCGAATTCCTATTCACCCTGATAATCAAGAGAAAATAACCTTTGCTTGTCCATATGGAACATTTTCCTACCAACGAATGTCATTCAGACTATGCAATGCCCCAGATACTTTCCAACGCTGTATGATGTCAATCTTTGCAGATTTCCTCGACGATATCATGGAAGTTTTCATGGACGTCTTCTCAGTATGTGGATCCAGTTTTAGAAACTGCTTAACCAACCTTAAGAGAATTCTGGAAAGATGTATAGAAGTCAATCTTGTTCTAAACTGGGAGAAATTCCATTTTATGGTTACTGAAGGAATAATATTAGGAAAAATGAAAATTGTTTACCTAGTCTATACGGTGTAACAGAAGGTTACACTATTGACTAAACGGGTCCCCGGCAACGGCGCCAAAAACTTGATCGCGACTTTCTATGTCTAATACAACTAACTGCAAGTGCATAGTCTATCGCGTAGTAATAAAAGATATCGATCCCACAGGGACTCGTAATCAAACTAGTGTTCTCGGGAGTTACTATGTTTAGCTAGGTAGAATATGTTTTAAGGGAATAAGATTGTCACTAAAAGAGGGAACTAAGATTACTATTTAGATTTTAATTAATCGAATCGATACGTAGTAATTGTGTTCTTCAGGGATTTGATAAGTTACTAGTGTATGAAATAGTTTTCGCAGTTTATTTAAGCAGAAAATGGAGATTTGAAGACTCTCGTCTCACAATGGTTATTGACGCTAATCATAATCCTAAGGGCCAAGCGTACACTTTCGTATTTCGTTCGGGGTTAAAATTACTTTTTGGAAATCTCTAAGTTCTAATTCGTTTTAAAGTGCTTTCGTTGTTATTAAAACAAATGCCTAGTGTTTACTATCTGACCTCACCGCAGCTTTCGCTTGTTGGTTCGTATCTTAATTAATTCCCCACTTTCGTGGCAAAACTACTTTAAAATAAGTCTCGCTTTCGCGACGAAGTTTATTTCGTAAATCAATTTTAAACACTTAGACCATAAGTTATTTTTGTGAAAAGAAAGTTTTCAAACAAGAGTTATCAAATCCCATTCGAATTATTACTACATATCGATTACCTAAGTTTAGCTAGACATGGAATTTGGAAAAACAAAACATAAATAATAATAATAAATAATAAATTGCATCATAATAAAACAGAAGTCGATCAAAATGAAAACCTGTAAATAATGCCAATTGGCCTTTGGGCAGACCCTCCACAGATGTTGGCAGGATTCTGTCTTTAGTTCCAATTTGATCGTACAGTGCAGTAAGTATTACAGAAGAGCGGAAATGGGAATGAGGAAATGGAAAGGGGAATAAAGGAAAGGAATACAAATAAAACTGGAGAAATGGATACAAATAATAACTGAAAGTAAATTTGCTCTGGAAATTAAATTTGGCAGCACTTCGTGGTATGAATGCAGCTCCCTTTTTGAAGTCCCCTGCTTCCCTTTTTATAGAAGTGGAATCCCAACGGTTACCTCTGAGGATGATGGACCTTGAGGCAGATAATTTAGGGAGTAGTGGACCATTTAATGGGAATTGGAACTGCTCTTTTGACGTGTAATCTGAGTGGGGCGTTTTTGCCTGCATGACGGTCGTCACAAGGTGTGACGGTCGTCACCCGTGTGACGGTCGTCATGCATCTGTGACGGTCGTCACATCAGCAAAAACTGTCTGCTGCGCTTTTCATTGTGTTTTCGCCCCTTTTTCGTCCATATTTCATCTGGGATTGCTTCTTTTCTTCATGTTGCCTTGTTTAGACGTGATCGTTGAATACCTGTAAAAACATCAGACAAATACATGGAAATAACCCGAAATCAGATCGAAAACGGTTAGCTTTTAGTCGAATTATGCATGAAAATATCTATATGATTTCGTGTTATCAACAGTAAGTAGCTTAAACAGCAACAGCTCTGACAGCTACAGTTGATTAACAGCAAAAAATTTGACAATAACAACTTCAAGCAAGACCCCATCTTCACTCTTCAATGATCCCCAAGCTTTAGATAAGCTCCTGTCTCCAAAAATCTCCAAGCTCTGGCAAGCACTGAACCCCAACCAGTAGACAGCTTCAAGAAAGCAGCAAAACCCTAGCTTCAACAGATAACCAATTCTGACAGGCACAAGCTTCATCTTTACCAATCTCCACTGGACTTCATCTTCCATAGGTTTCCATCTTCTATACAATCACTCCAGAAGAGAATCACTTATGAAGTTGAAATGTTAAGAGGCTTAGTGACAACCCAAGGAAGTCACTAAGGTATTAACATAGCAAGTGAAAGGTATCCTCAAGGTTCTACCCAACCAAAGCATGCTCTACATCCCTCCTAAGGAGAGATGGAACTTCTTTGGGGGACCTTGTGTCATGGGATGGAATTGAGGCACAAGAAGCTCTCTATGTTTGACAGAAAAACAAGACTACTCTAATGCTCTCCCTATATCCTAACTCCTAAGCCTCTGACAAGCCCTCTAACAACAGAGAAGTCTTCAACTCCAAGCTTCTTCAAACCATCCAAGGCAACTTCACTTAGATCTTCAAGTCCTCCAAGCAAAGCCCAAGCCAAAAGCACTCCAAAATAGCCCTACACAAGCACGTCCAAATCCAATACCCAAAGGAGAAACCCAAAAAAAATCATCACACAAGTTACAAAAATCAGATAAAATGCCAAAGCTTATCAGAAAAATCCTAGATAAATTTCTAAGGGAACCTAACCCTATACCCAATACCCCATAGGAATCCCAAACCCTAAATCAACCATTTAAACCTCCAACTATGCACAACACTACAACTATTTGTTTTGACACCCTAATTCTCACCCCTCTCCTACTCACCTCTCAAACTAACCTAAATTTTATTCACAAAAATGTGATAAAATTTCTAAGGGTACATGCTTCCCTAATCTAATCAACCTTACAAGAATCAATCAAAAATCATGCACCAATCTCTCATACCAAATTCAGAAAAAAGAGGTATCAAACAAATGTAAAATAAAAGCAATAAAATTGTAAAATATACCAAAAAATATATAATGCATGAAATTAATATTTTTATTATTTCACAATTTTCTACAGGTCCTAATGAAAATAGGGAAAAAATTCCCATCCAAAAATAATCTTTTTCCAATTTGTTGTGAATTTTTCAATTGACCAAAATAAAATGTACAAAATGAGAAGAAAATACAAGAAAATAAAAATGAGGCATGTGGAATAGCAATTACATGCAGTACAATTCACCAATTAGGCTCAGGAGGGGGTGTTAACATCAAAGTGCTCATTAGGCCCAACCCTGACTCAGAAAATAATTGGAAAATAAGATGAAAAATGAAAAACAACCGTGCCAAATAGCAACTACCTCAAGTGTTATTCTCAAATGGGCCTCAGAAAGGGGTGCTAGTAGCAAGATTTTAATTAAGCCCATACCAATTCACTAAATGAAACGGAGCGTTTAGGCTCTTTCTCAGACTCCTTCACAACGTGACATGCGATTTGGGCCATTGGATGATTAGTTTGGTCAAAAGTCTTACTAGATCCTAGGGTTAAAAGATCATCTTCCTCATTTGAAAGTTGGAGGGAAGGATCAACAGACGGTGGCCGGAGGTGGCGCCACCGTCGTCCCCAAACACCATTATCCTTAATCCTCACCAAAACTTAAACCTGAATACATCATCCTTCTCGTTTTCTCCCCAGGAATCTAACCATATCGTCCATTTGTGTTGAAACCTTCTCCTTCTCAAAACACGAATGGTAGTTCAGAAAATGCTCAAACAAAAATTCTCACCAAACCTAAAATTGAAAGGTATAACGTCATCACCACCTAACACTGAGTTAATTCCACTATCTAACTAGGTTTAATCCTCAAGAATCATCAAGATACATCCATGAACAGAAATGGTGTCATCTACAAAATTGTCTCTAATCCTTGAATTTCGTTACTGGAAAGATCCTAGCAATGATCTACATCACATCTAACTATCTAAAACCTAACAACTATACCTATATCAAGCCATAGGATGAGATTTACATACCTGCAAAAACTGAGTGAACAGACCAAGCAACCCTTCAACTTTTGTGATACAAGCCATTACAAGCTCTCATGACTTATTACCTATCCTAAAAACATCATTCTAAACACATCTCATGTTGAACATTTCTTCATTTGAGGATTGGAAGATAGAGATTTTGACCTATGTTGAAAAATGACCTATAATTCAACTTTTCCAAAATACCCCTGGATTGCCAAGATCATAACTTGAGTTCTACAAATCCCCTTGAGGACTTCTAGTACTCTATGGAAATCTAATATCAATATATACAACTCTTATGTTGGCCAAGAATACATTTGAAAACTCCTTGATGGGCAACAGTTGCTTGGAAGTCAAGTGACTTTCACAGATAAATTTCAGTGTCCTCTGATGACCCATAACTTGCAAGAACCATAACTTGAGTTCTACAAATATCCTTGAATACTTCTAGTACTCAAATTAAATCTATTGAGAAGCTCTACAAGTTTCATGTTGTCCAAGAATCCATTTGAAACTTGTATTTAGACTTGTGTGGCTTGGCAGTCCAGTGTTATACAGGGGATTTTACCCTAGGAACCCTGTCTCAAACACCTCCAACCACTCTTGATTCTCTTGAACTTGATCTTGACTCATCCATACATGTGCTTCAACACCTCAATCCATGTCTTCCATGACTTAGAGCTAGGTCATGATGCCCTTTCCTTGCTCTCCTTGTCCTAGGGTTACCTAGATGAAACCCTACTTGTACACACCTCCACTGTGGTTCTTGACCTTGATACCATGACTTATCTAAGCTTCAATATGGATCTCTAGGCCTCCCCTGGGATCCATACACACATCAAATTCATAATTCCATGCTTCATACCCCATTGATGACCCTCAATACACCTCAAGTTAGGAGAGAAATCCACTTGTTGGCATTCAAATCTCCTCAAAGCTTCAACCCATTCCTTGATGACTTGGATGCTCTTCAGCTTGAATAAGGCCCCTTGATGTGCTTCTTTAGATAAGAATGGCACTTGATCCCTTGTTATATGAATTGATATGCTATGATATGCAAATGATTGGACCATGTACATGATGTGACTATGCAAATGATAATGCAATTGAAACATAAACCAGGTGAAATAGGTTGAGCAAATTTTAGGGTGCAACAGCTGCCCCTATTCAAACGGCTTAGATCCGACTAGGTGAAGAGCGAATGACCTTCAAACAATCGAGGTACGAGACTGTTGAATACCAAGAACCCAAAAATTTGCTAACCACAGAAATAAACTGCACAAACTGCTTGGGAACAATAACCAGAAGACCGAATCGGGTTGTTACGGCAACAACCGATCAGTCATCCAATATCAAAATCTGATTCAACATCAACCGCCTGTGTATCGCCACAGGCTTTGAACTCCCTCTTGTCAAAACCTCTCGCCTCTTGTCCATGTTAAAACTCTACCGTCTGTTAATAAGGAGACAACAAATTAGCGACCGTGCTGGGGATCATTTTCATCAACCCAAAAAAAGACTATCATTGCGGGGATGAAACTTTGTCCACGTTAGGACTCTATATTCCATCAACACAGAAAAATCCTGACGACTTCGTCGGGGAAACATTTCTGTCTAATCACAGGGAACTCATTTGCCTATCCATACAGGCAGATTATCCGTCTAAACACAGGAAATCCCATCCGTCTACTTCATACGGGAAAAGTCCTCTGTCTGATTACAGGAACTTCCATTCGCCTGCTTCATACGGGAAAATTATCTGAATACCGTTTCGCCGCCTACCTCTGCAGCAGCCAACTCCGTTGGTCCCAACCCACAACCGACTTTGAGGAGGACTCTACTGGGGATAGTAACACGAGGAAATCACGGCGGCTTCCTTGGGGAAAATACTTTTGTCAAATATCGGAACACAACTCACATACTCTGTCGATCATGGGAGAATTATCTATCTGGATATCGGAAAATTCATCCGCCTGCTTCGTACAGTAAAAGTCATCTGCCTGATTCATACAGGAACCTCCATCCGCCTGTTTCATACGGGAAAAGTCCATCTGCCTGATCCATACAGGAAAGTTCATTCGCCTATTTCATACGGGAAAATCCATATGCCTGATTACAGGAAAGTTCATCCGCCTGCTTCATACGGGAAAATACATCTTCCTGATTCTTACAGGAAAACTCATGACACATCTGCCTGGTTCATACAGGAAAGTTCATAACACATCTGCCTGATTCATACAGGAAAACACATCTACCTGATTCTTATAGGAAAGTTCATCCGCCTGTTTCATACGGGAAAACATAACACATCTGCCTGGTTCATACAGGAAAGTTCATCCGCCTGTTTCATACGGGAAAACATAACACATCTGCCTGGTTCATACAGGAAAGTTCATCCGCCTGCTTCATACGGGAAAACAATATAACACATCTGCCTGGTTCATACATGAAAGTTCATCCGCCTGCTTCATACGGGAAAAGCATATAACACATCTGCCTGGTTCATACAGGAAAGTTCATCCGCTTGTTTCATACGGGAAAAACATATAACACATCTTCCTGGTTCATACAGGAAAGTTCATCCGCCTGTTTCATACGGGAAAACAATATAACACATCTGCCTGGTTCATACAGGAAAGTTCATCCGCTTGTTTCATACGGGAAAAGCATATAACACATCTGCCTGGTTCATACAGGAAAGTTCATCCGCCTGTTTCATACGGGAAAAGCATATAACACATCTTCCTGGTTCATATAGGAAAGTTCATCCGCCTGTTTCATACGGGAAAAGCATATAACACATCTGCCTGGTTCATACAGGAAAGTTCATCCGCCTGTTTCATACGGGAAAATACATCTTGGATATAGCTTCTGTGCCTATTCTCGGTAGTAGCTTACTCCACTGGGGACATTCTGGAAATAACTGCCCGACATCCATTCGACAACAAGTGACCACTTCTGAAATCTTGATTCATGAAACCCTGAAATGCTGCCGCGACAGCAAACCTGAAGAAAAACACTCCGCTGGTCGAATAAGAGAAACTTCAACTAATAATCCTGTGGGGACTAATAACAAGGACTGCATCATCATATGTCTCACGGTGAGACCTCGATCGTCTGGTAATAGATTAGGAAATGCTACACGTTTGTGGGTAGATGCAAACATGATAATGTATGCAAATGCAAATGCAGGTTCAGGCTGCTGGGCAAGCTCTGATAAGCTTGCTTCAACACGGCTGTTGAGGACAAATACCACCCTGTTGGGGATGAACGGGTATCGCAGAGTATTCTGGCAAAATAAATGCCGGAAATACAACCAACTCTGCCGGGGAGAAATTACACATCGATTTCCACTGGGAGGAAAGAACAACGCCTGCTGGGAAGATTAACTCAGCCGGGGGGAGAAGCAACCCTTCTGGGGGGACAACTGTCTGGGTACAGTTTACACACTCGAAGCTACCACTCCGCTGGGGATAATCATCCTGACAACAGCATGACGACCTGCGGGGAGAAAGAAAACCATCCTTGGTGGGGAGAACCCTTCTGAACTTACTATCTTGGTTATACGCCATGGAGATCCTCCCAGCTGAGGATTGAATGCGCCCCTACTCGATTCTCTGGGGAGCATAACTTCTGCATGGGACACTGATCTTGTCTTGCTGGGGTTATCCGCGAGGGATAAGCTGCAACTAGATGGGGAGAGTGATCCCTCTTCGGTAAGGGACAACATCATCTCAACTTTTGAGGGTGAGGTGCGACCTGCATGGGGATTGACATCAAACAACGTTGAGTCTTTCATCCAGAGCCTCTGGTTGGGGGCCATAATTTTCTGATCCTCCGCTCCAAGGGCGAGAACCCTGCAAAACACAAATGAGACAAAACAAATCTATACAACCAAATCTATCCAGGTTAGTGTCCATGAAATTCCTTCAGTCAATTCAAAGTTTTATCAATCATTGGCAAGGGCCAGCAAAGTTATGCACATGTGAGTTCATCGAAACATCGGTGTTTTCCATATACAAAACAATAAAGAACAAGCATCAAGTACTGAATAACATATTCTATTGATAACGGGCCTCTGAATAGGCGAATCTTTGTACATCGGATGCAACTCCTGAAAAGAGGAAGTTATGCACACACACATACATACATGCACAAAAACCTAGATAAAAAATGCAAAACAATATTTGTATTCATGTCGGCTACGTGGAGCAGACAAACATCATGAGCTGATCCTCCTATGACTCGCCTGACTCTGGCGCTTTCCCGGTATTCAATCTTCGGAAGAGATTGTGTTGGATAAACGAACCCTCAGGTACTCCCAAACCGCTAAGCAATGTGGTATCAAATTTGGACCGCAGTCATTTGCTTTTTCAATCCCTAACTTTTACGTTAACTGCCCTTTGCGGGTTTTCAATTCACCGGGATACCCTTTTTTGCCGAAGTCGCCCTTTGCAGGTTTTCGACTTCGCGGGTATACATCTTTTCAATTTTATCCCTAACTTTTGCCCGAACCTTTTATTCATTTTTCTTTGGTTCGCCGGGATGCCCCATTTTTGCCTGGACTCTCTTTTTTCTGTCCAGCGGGTCAATTTTAAGCAAAGTATTTTTTGACTGTGTCCGAATTCACAGGAGACGTAAAGTCTTCACCATCCATGGTAGATAGTAGCAAGGCTCCTCCAGAGAAGATTTTTCTAACAATGTATGGACCTTCGTAGTTCGGTGTCCATTTGCCCCTGTGATCTGTTTGTGGCGGGAGAATCCTCTTCAGCACAAGGTCGCCCGTCTGAAAGCTTCATGGACATATCTTCTTATCGTATGCTTTCTTCATCCGACTTTGATACAACCTACCGTATGCTAGAGAAGCTAGTCTATTCTCATCCATTAAACTGAGTTGATTCAGTCTATCCTTAACCCATTCTGCCTCGTCAAGTTGGACATCTCGTAAAACCCTCAAGGACGGAATCTCAACCTCCAACGGTAACACTGCCTCCATTCCGTATACCAATGAAAAAGGGGTTTCCCCGGTTGATGTGCGTACCATCGTACGATAACCGTGCAACGCGAAAGGTAGCATCTCGTGCCAGTCCTTGTACGTCACAACCATCTTCTGAACAATCTTCTTTATGTTCTTATTGGCCGCTTCGACAGCGCCATTCATCTTGGGTCGGTAAGGAGAAGAGTTGTGATGCTCAATCTTGAAATTCTGACACAGCTCTTTCATCATCTTGTTATTCAAATTCAAACCGTTGCCGGTGATAATCCGCTCAGGGATTCCATATCTGCCGATAATATCTCGTTTGATAAATCTGGCGACCACTTGTTTGGTGACATTGGCATATGATGCTGCTTCCACCCATTTGGTGAAGTAATCAATTGCCACCAAGATGAACCGGTGTCCGTTTGATGCCGTAGGCTCAATCTTCCCGATCATATCAATTCCCTACATCGAGAACGGCCACGGTGATGACATCACATTCAGAGGACTTGGGGGTACATGAACCTTGTCCGCATAAATTTGGCATTTATGACACCTCTTTGCAAACTTGAAACAGTCTGTTTCCATAGTTAGCCAGTAATAACCTGCTCGCAGCAGTTTTCTCCTCATAGCATGCCCACCAGCATGTGTACCAAACGTACCCTCATGTATCTCTTCCATGAGCAACTTCGCCTCTTTCTCGTCTACACAACGTAGTAACACCAAGTCGTGGTTTCTTTTGTATAGGACACCGTCCGGGTTCAGATAGAAATTGCCAGCCAATCTCCTAAGAGTCTTCTGATCGCGACTGGATGCCCCAGCCGGATACTCCTTATTCTTCAGGAAATTCTAGATGTCAAAGTACCAGGGTTGACCATCGGGAGCCTCATCAATGGCAAATATGAATGCAGGCCTATCAAGCTGAGAGATAACAATCCTGGGAGCCTCGTTCCAGAAGTTAACTTTATACATTGAAGACAATGTCGCCAAAGCGTCATCCATTTGATTTTCTGCTCGCGGCACATGATGCAATTCCACCTTATCAAAGAAAGGCAACAATCTCCTTGCATAATTCATATATGGTATCAAATTGGGCTGACGTGTCTCCCATTCTCCTTTAATCTGATTCACCACTAGAGTTGAGTCTCCGTACACATCCAAATGCTTGATTCGCAAATCAATAGCTTCTTCCAGACCCATGATGCAAGCCTCATACTCAGCTTCGTTATTGGTAACGGGAAAGGTCAATCGAGCAGTAAATGGGATATGCGACCCATGGGGAGTGGTAATGATTGCCCCTATTCCGCTACCATAAGAATTCACAGCTCCATCAAATATCAACTTCCATTTGGAACCCAACTCTAGTCCTTCGTCTGGCAACGGTTCTTCACAATCCTTCATTTTCAGGTACATGATATCCTCGTCAGGAAAATCAAACCTCATCGACTGATAATCCTCAACAGGCTGCTCCGCAAGGTACTCCGACAGGACGTTACCTTTAATAGCCTTTTGCGAGACATACTGAATATCATATTCGGTTAACACCATCTGCCATCGGGCAATTCTTCCAGAGAGTGCTTGCTTCTCAAACACGTATTTGATTGGATCCATCTTTGAAATTAGAAGGGTTGTATGATTTAGCATGTATTGCCTCAAACGTTTGGCGGCCCAGGCTAACGCGCAACACGTCTTCTCGAGCATTGAGTATCTGGACTCACAGTCGGTAAACTTCTTACTCAAATAGTAGATTGCATGCTCTTTACGTCCTGTCTCGTCGTGTTGACCGAGAACACAACCCATACTTTCCTCAAGAACCGTCAAATACATAATCAAAGGTCTCCCGGCCACTGGGGGTATCAAAACAGGAGGTTCCTGCAAGTATTCTTTTATCTTGTCGAACGCCTTTTGACAATTTTCATTCCAGGTCAACACCTGATCTTTTTTCAACAACTTGAATAATGGCTCGCATGTCGCAGTTAGGTGAGATATGAATCGGGCAATATAGTTCAACCTCCCTAAAAACCCATGCACCTCTTTTTCTGTTTTAGGCGTCGGCATTTCTTGTATTGCTTTTATTTTCGCAGGATCAACCTCTATTCCTTTTTCGCTCACGATAAACCCCAGTAGTTTGCCCGATCTCACCCCGAAGGTGCACTTATTAGGGTTCAGTCTCAACCTGAACTTCCTAAGCCTTTTGAACAATTTCAGCAGATTAACCAAATGCTCCTCCTCCGTCTGGGATTTGGCAATCATATCATCAACATAAACCTCGATCTCTTTATGCATCATATCATGAAAGAGAGTCGTCATAGCATGTTGATATGTTGACCCAGCGTTCTTCAATCCGAAGGGCATCACTTTGTAACAAAATGTTCCCCAGGGAGTAATAAAGGTAGTCTTCTCCATGTCCTCTGGCGCCATTTTGATCTGATTATAGCCTGAGAAGCCGTCCATGAAGGAGAATACAGAGAACTGATTAGTGTTATCAACCAGCACATCAATGTGAGGAAGTGGAAAGTCATCTTTCGGGCTCGCTTTGTTCAAATCACGGTAGTCTACATACATTTTCACTTTACCGTCTTTCTTCGGCACTGGCACAATATTAGCAACCCAGGAAGGATATTTTGTAACAGCTAGGAAACCAGCATCTCACTGTTTTTGAACTTCCTCCTTGATCTCCACAGCCATGTCCGGTCGGGTTCTTCTGAGCTTTTGTTTAATAGGCGGACATTCCTCTCGCAGTGGCAGACGGTGAACAACCATATCCGTATCCAACCCAGGCATATCCTCGTACGACCAAGCAAACATATCACTGTACTCTTTGAGCATCTCAACCAACTTTTGCTTGATGTCGCTCTGCAGCGCAACCCCTATACGGATGTTTCTCACAACCTCTTCCGACCCCAAATTGATAATCTCAATGACTTCCTCGTGAGGCAGAATGATTCTTTCTTCTTGTTTCAATAACCAGGTCAACTCTTCTGGTACGTCGCCATCTTCCACAATCTCTTCCTCAGCCTGAAATACCGGGTGGTCAAAGTCAAAGTGAGTCATAGGCGGTTCATAGATGTCATCTGAAATAGTAATCCTGCAAAGGAAATGGTTAAATGCTTCAAAACACAGACAAAGAAAATAACCACATTGCCATTTTATTGTAAAAAATATAAAAACGGAAAAACAGGGATCACAATATTTGTATATGAAAAACGCCTTTATTTCATGATTAAACAATGTAATGTACATAACCAAATGGCCCTAAGCAAAATCACTATGCCCCGGGTAGGACACAGGATTATTCAACAATTAAGAAAACAAATCATTACTGTTTAGTTGTCACAGGAACAGTTTCCCGGATAGACCAATTGCAGAGACTTTGTCCTGGCACGCTTGGCTTGATCCAGGCGTCCATATCACAGTCGCTATCTCCGTCTTCAGCATCGGAAACAGCATTGATAGCCTCGAAGCTCACCCCATTTGGTGTAATTGTTATCGGTCCTCTGAACTTGGGTGCCCCTGAAGAGGAAGTTGATGACGAAGGATGATATCCCAACCCAAATTTATCTGTTTTCACGGGAATCTCCAACACTCGACCCCAGCCCTTGGTCTCGCCTGTTTACACTAGAGCTTGAGCTTCCTTATAAGATGACACGGCCACCTCTGATGCTTTACTGGGCACTGGAGCGTTGTCTTTAATTCGCAACCCCTCGAATGCTTGACAGGGTGTCTCATGTATTTCGCCGTCGACCTCAACATATTTGAACGAAGACAAATGGCTAACCAGAATATCCTCCTCTCCACACACAGTGACGACGCTATCCCCAACCATATACTTCATCTTTTGGTGCAACATGGATGTGACTGCCCCGGCAACATGGATCCATGGGCGCCTAAGAAGACAACTATACGCTGGCTGGATGTCCATTATATAGAATTCAGTTTCAAATATTTCAGGCCCCACCTGCAACGGTAATGTTATTGATTCGAAAACCGACCTCCTCGTTCCATCGAACGCTCTCACCACTAAATCACTGGGCGTGCAGATAATCCCCCTGATATCCAACTTCATCATGGCTTTCTTCGGTAGCACATTCAGGGAAGATCCAGTGTCCACTAAAACATGGGACATGACCGTGCCCCGGCATTCTATTGACACATGCAATGCCATATTATGCTCTCGCCCTCTCGGGGTCAAATCAAAGTCTGTGAAGCCCAAACTGTGCCCCACATTGACATGCGCCATCACCCCTTCTAACTGATTAACAAAAACCTCTTGAGGAACGAACGACATGTCTAGAATCTTCAGCAAGGCGTTCCGATGGGCCTTGGAACATAACAACAATGATAGGATGGAAATTTTTGACGGTGTTTGCTGGAGGTGCTTAACGATTTTGTAATCACTTTTACGAATGAGCCTCATAAACTCCTCCACATCCTTAAGTGACGTTTCCTTTTCGTTCGAATGAGAAGGACCACCCTCAACTACCTTGGCTTTGCCCTTGGCTAATCTTTCTGCCTCTACCTTGGGTGACGTGAAGATTCTTCCGCTTCTGGTCATACCCCCTGTTCCGACAACATTATCTACAACCCCAGCTGGTTGTCCATTGACTTCAATTTTCTCACCGTCGCAATATACCTCCAACCCGTAAGTCCACGACACTGCTTTAGTACTCTCAAAAGGAACTGGTCCTGCCTTGGTAATTGTGATCGTTGGCCGCCTGGCCGGTGCCGTTATCGTTATTGTTTTCCTCGGAATCGTCATCGTCGCAACATCGTTCTGCTCGTCACACCACGCCTCTAAGGGCTTTTCAGCCGCGGTTCTATCAAATTACAATGTACCTTCATCCATCATAGCCTGAATGCCACGCTTCAATTCATTACAACCTTCGGGCTGGGTCCAACAATCCAAGCAAAACTCATCACATCCCGGGAATACACCCCCTTTTAACAATGTACTTTTAATCTCACCCAACAGTGTCTTCAGCTCATTGACATCCATCACTAGATTCAGATTTTCTTCCGTCAAGATGGCATTTGCCCCATGATTGGGCATAGGCTGTTGTACGATATTTGGACCCAATTGTCCAAAGTTGATAGCTTTGTTGTCCAGCAAATCCTGAACTTTGTGTTTAAATCCCTGACAAGCTTCTATATCATGCCCGGGTGCCCCGGAATGAAATTCGCAATGCTTGCTGGCATCATACCTGTAAGGAAGTACCGACCCCGTAGGCGGTGCCAAAGTCCTCTTCTCAACCAAGTTCAACCCTAGCAGGGTCTGGAGGAGTTCTGCATATGTGGAAGGAGGTGCGTCGAACACTCTTTTCGGTCTCGCATTTTGTACCCTTCTCTGACCGGGATTATGTCCTTGTTGTTGCTGTGGCTGTTGTTGTTGTTGAGGCTGCCCTTGCTGAGGAAAAGGGATAGTGACACTAGCTATCTGTTGCGGCTGAACATACTGATTTCTTCCTCTGCCCCTGCCCCTGCCACCAAACACGGCACTAGTATCACCCTGTCGTCTACCACCAAATGCTTTTCTGGCACCTCCTGTTGAAGTAGACTCACCTGCTTGGAACCTTCAAACTTTAATCCCGTTCTCAATCATCTCCCCCATAAGAATCAAATCTGAGAAACTGCTCAATGACACACTAACCAATTTTTCGTAGAACACCCCCGTAAACGTCCCAATGAACATGTCATTCATCTCCCTTTCAATTAAAGGAGGATGCACCCTTGCTGCCATATTGCGCCACCTTTGTGCATACTCCTTAAAGCTTTCACCGTTTTTCTGTGACAAACCCTGCAATTGGACCCGGTTTGGCGCCAGATCGCTGTTGTATTTGTAATGTGTCACGAAAGCATCAGCCAGTTGCTTCCATGTTTTGATCTGCGTGGGCTCCAGCCCCATATACCATTCAAGAGAAGGTCCTGACAAGCTATCCTGAAAGAAATGCATGAGCATCCTTTCATCATCTGAATACGCGGACATCCTTCTGTAATAAGAGCGGACATGGACCTTAGGGCAGGTGTCCCCTTTGTATTTGTCGAATGTGGGAGCCTTGAATTTCAACGGCACCCTCAGCCCTGGTACCAAGCCCATTGTAGTCATATCCAAACCGGTGGAGTTCTGATTGACTACCCCCTTCATTTGTTCTTCAAGCAATCTGATCCTCTGCACAGGGTCAACAGGTCCTTCAAATCCCATGCCTCTTCCAGAAAAGGCGTCCTCCTGGCGGTCTTCACCCCAATTCACATTTTCATTTCCATATCCATCATAACCAGTGTTGCGACCAAACCCTTGCTGATTGATCATGGGACCTCGCCCCCCGTTACCGAAACCCTGGTTGACCCTAACAGGTCCAAACCCAGTGTTGACAGGAATCACACCAGCACTATTCATATTACCAAATCCACCATACCCCTGGTTAGCGTTACCACAACCGTCGTAACCGAAACCCTGAGTGTTGTAACCGAATTTCCCGTCCTGATTGATGTAATCAAATCCCTGATCATTGTAGCCAAAACCATTGTTGCCAAAACCATTACCGCCATTGTTGTTACCACCGCCTTGGTTGGCATCCCCAAATCCAACATTGTTAACAACAGTCTCATTTCCATTCCTTGTGTTGCCATTGCCAGCGCCAGCGCCATCGTTTACAACCACAACAGGTGGGGTCACTACAGGTGGAACTACAGGCGTAGGCGTTCCATCCTCGTGAAGAGTTTCAACGTGCACAGAGTGGTGGTCATTGTTGACATTCCCATTAGTCCGTGTCAGTAGCGGTTGTACTAAAGTCTGGAGTTTCTCCTGGCCTTTAGCAATGTTCTCCATAGTCTGCATGAAAAGCGCCAGCTTTTCACGGATTTCCTGCATCTCGTTCTGCATCTGGTCCATGATTCTTTTGCAGTTGGTGCGAGTAGAGTATCGATGTGGGCGCTGACCGTCAATCCTGAAAGACCTGGAGATGCAGGAAATAAGATACAGATTCCACGATTAACTAGTAATGCAATATGAATGTGTATGCAAATGCAATGTGTAAATATGCTACAGGTTATATCCCCCCCCCCCCCGATTATAGTTTTGGAGAGAAGGCCGTCACGACAATGGAGTCCCCAGAAAAACCCTCATATATAAACAAATGCCAAGAGGCTGAGTACAAGAGTACAACTGAATAGACCTCGGCCAACAAGCCTGGCGATGGTCAAAATATAAGTACCGACACAAAAGCAAGGCAAAGGTAACTTAGGCCAAGTGGTGTTTTATGACGTCCTCCAATATCCCCAATGTCTCTGAATGACCCAGTCTGGAGATTAGCTCTTGTATCAGTAAGGCATGCCGCTCGGCAGTGGATCTCAGCTTTTCGGCGTCGTTCTGGCAGGTTCCTTCGCCAGAATACTCGTCGAGTCTGCATCTCTTGGAGCCGGCCTTCACTTCACAACCTCTCGGCTTCTCGTCAAGGTTACTTACTTTAAGCTCAGCAGCGCTCCTAAGTGATGTCTCTTCAGCAATCTTGGCGTCTTGGGCTCTAATCTGCGCCTCTAGCATGGCAATCTGCAGCTTCAGTTTATCTTCACGCTCCTTCCGCTTGGTAAGCGTGGCATTCCACAATGTTTCCCACTTGTTGAGGCGGGAATAAGCTTTGTTTAAAAGTTCCTTCTTGGAAGCAAGCACCTTGCTAACACCGTTCAAGGCTATTCCCACTTTTTCTTTCTTGTTGGTCTCTTTCGTCAACTTTGAACCCAACCTATTAATTAATTCAGTTTGTTCCCTCATAGTGAAGGTAGCTTCATTCTTCTCATGACGCAACTGGAAGATCTCCTTCTCTAGCTCATCATTGACTTTCTTCAATTCTTCGTTTTCAGCCAACAATTTGTTATACTTTTCAATCTCTATCGAAGTAGAAGCCTCAATCACTGGAAGATACAGAGGTTCCACAGCAGGATATGGCATCAAGGAAACACTAGCTCTCTCGCGGATCCAAGCCAAATAAGGACCATAAGCTTTGTTGTTGCTCTTACCAAGCAACTGTTTCCCCCTCCTATGGATGTTAGCCCATGCATGTCTCAATCTGACCCAAAACAGCCCCGTCTAATAAACCTGTGAGATACAGAGATTCTTGTATCTCCTTCTCAAGAGGAGCGTCCCTCAGAGCATAACCAAATTGTCTTACCAGCAGTGAAGGGTTATAGTTAATACAGCCCTTCCGTCCGATCAAAGGGACATTCGGAAAGCCACTTCAACTATATATGACATCAGTGCCAAGCATACTTCGATCGAACCAAATGATGTTCTAAGCAGACAGCCTCATCAACCGGGAAGACCACTCCAAAGTATCAACAGTATCAACAAACGGCCCATTCTTCGGAAGCTGTCCTTGGAACCACCTGTACAAAAGAGGAAGACATCAGGAAACATTCTTGCCACGACGTTTCTCGTTCTTGTAGTGAATAGAATGATAAACATCACCCAAGAGAGTAGGAACTGGATTCTTCGAGGCAAGAATCAAGAAGGCATCTGAGTCGACAAAATCTGGCACATTGGGAAACAAGACAATCCCGTAGATGCAGACGACTAGAATGGCACTGAAAGCAACCCAACATCCACTCTTCGCGCACTGTGTAGCCTTCTCAACCAGGACAGATAGGTGAAAACCATAAGCTCCGTTCAGCTTGACCAACCCTCCCGGGAACTCAGAAGCGTCTAAACTGACAATCTCAGCAAGTGTAGCCAACTCAGGCTCAGCATCAACATGTATAAAGGGCATCTGGTCTAACACAGGAGCTCCTAACATAGCAGAATACTCCTCCAAAGTGGGTGCCCGAATATAGTCGGGAAATAAGAAACATCTCAGCTGCGGCTCATAAAACTACATCAAAGTATACACCCCAGTCGTCTCAAATGCAGAAGGGCTGTACAACAAACTAAGCAATCTCCCATAGGATACCCTGAACTCAGACCTCACTCTCTCATCTGCTAGAGCAACCAATCCCAGCAAGGAACTGATATCAGGCGAATGCAACCGATAAGCAACTATCCTCTTCATGGACTCCATGTCTGGCCAGAAGATACCCTAGAATCAGAGGGGAATAATCACACCTGCAACATAAATACACGTTAATGAAATGAAAATACAAAAATGCACATGCACATGCAAACAGGAGATCAAGTGCAATGCTGATGAACTGTGCTGCGTTGTACTGAAGCCTGGGAACCATCAAATCTTCATCTCAACCAAACCCACCACTCAAATGAACCCTGTAACCATGTCTCACTGGCAGAGATAAACCAGGTATTCTGAAGTCAAAGGTTTCCTGCAAACAAACCTACCTACCCCTCACAGGTATGTACTTAACTCGCAGACGAGGTACGGCATCCTATGCGGGTTCAACGTCACAGACTTTCAAGAGCGATGATACGATACCCAGAAGGTGTGGCATCATCATCCCTTGAAGCGGCCTCACTTAGTCGAATCCCAATCGATAGGTCCCCAGAGTCGACAATCCTCGGGTCAGACAACTTGTCGAGCCCTAAGGGCCAGACAAGAAGCATCAAAGAGAATCTCGTCTGAGCGCAGATTTTGCGGCTAGCTGGTGCGAGCTAAGCAAGCAAGCTAACCACTACTCTTTACTTCTAAGTCTATGTGCAAACTCAAGCCCAGGTCCGGCTTATCTCTCAATCTAATCCTCTTCCCAGCACCACAACAATAATATCATACTGAAAGTAAAGGCGGAAAGGGTAAATACATACAACACCCCAGACGGAAAAACAAGCGCTAGGATTGACCCGCATAGGGAACCGGAGTCGCCAGCTGTCGCTACTGCGAAAATCGGCACCGGCTATGACAGAAGAGTCGCCACTGTGCGTTATTTATCCCACAAGAGGGAAAGGAAACGCTCAGAGTAAACCTAACGCAAAGAGGGAAAGGAATGGTCATCGCAACCAAATCCTGGATTGGGGAGTCGGTTACGCAAGGGGAAGGTATTAGCACCCCTCACGTCCGTCGTACTCGACGGGATCTACACTTTTTTTCTATCTAAGGGTGTGTTATTCTATCTACTCGACGGGTCTGGGTTAAAAAGAAAATAAAATGACTCGGCAAAGTATCACACTTTATGCCTACGTATTCCCGTCTGGAACGAGAAATCAGAGTCAACGTAGTTCGCCTACCTACGGGAAAGGAGGGGGAGGTTGCTCGCCGAGATATCGCATCTCGTGCCTACGTACTTTCATACGACATGAAAGATCAGAGCAAACGTAGTTCGGGCTACGGAAGACACAAGCTTGTCTGACTGTTTTAGATCCTTCTGAAAAGGTTTTTCTTGATTAGGAGTCCAAGCGGACAAAAATGACACTTTTGATATTTGTTTTGAATATTTTACGAAAGATGTGTTTTTTAGTGTGTTTGCAATCTCTGACGCACTAGAGACTATGATTTGAGAGTGACTACGTCGTATGTCACCCTAAGGGTAACACACTAAGCAATCAGATTACTGAAGAGTGACCCTCCAGCAACCTTTTCTCAAATGGCTTAAGGCTCGTAACGTACGACATCGATTATCCTTATTACTGTGTTTTGAATGGTTTTGAGATAGAAGAGAAAGAAGCTCTAAAAAAACCTAGGGTTGAAATGGGGATCAAAACTACCCTAAAGTTGTCATGCATGGATAGGAATCCTAATGTCTGTCATAATTCCCTCCTGCACAGAGGAAATCAGAGATCCTAGGGGATAAACGGAAAAGAAACAGATATATACAGTAAACAGTAAACATGCATGCAATGCATCAATACAAGCGAGGCAAGGGAGTTCCGCTCAACCTCGAACCTGGGAAAACAACAGGCAAAGTGAAACAGCTTCACTTCAAACCTGGGGGCAAGCTGAACAAGCCAACAGACAATACAGAAAAAGAAATAAAACCCAACACCAGCTCTGACAGCAACACCAGCTCCTACAGTAAGTAGCTTAAACAGCAACAGCTCTGACAGCTACAGTTGATTAACAACAAAAAATTTGACAATAACAACTTCAAGCAAGACCCCATCTTCACTCTTCAATGATCCCCAAGCTTTAGATAAGCTCCTGTCTCCAAAAATCTCCAAGCTCTGGCAAGCACTGAACCCCAACCAGTAGACAGCTTCAAGAAAGCAGCAAAACCCTAGCTTTAACAGATAACCAATTCTGACAGGCACAAGCTTCATCTTTACCAATATCCACTGGACTTCATCTTCCATAGGTTTCCATCTTCTATACAATCCCTCCAGAAGAGAATCACTTATGAAGTTGAAATGTTAAGAGGCTTAGTGACAACCCAAGGAAGTCACTAAGGTATTAACATAGCAAGTGAAAGGTATCCTCAAGGTTCTACCCAACCAAAGCATGCTCTACATCCCTTCTAAGGAGAGATGGAACTTCTTTGGGGGACCTTGTGTCATGGGATGGAATTGAGGCACATGAAGTTCTCTATGTTTGACAGAAAAACAAGACTACTCTAATGCTCTCCCTATATCCTAACTCCTAAGCCTCTGACAAGCCCTCTAACAACAGAGAAGTCTTCAACTCCAAGCTTCTTCAAACCATCCAAGGCAACTTCACTTAGATCTTCAAGTCCTCCAAGCAAAGCCCAAGCCAAAAGCACTCCAAAATAGCCCCACACAAGCATGTCCAAATCCAATACCCAAAGGAGAAACCCAAAAAAAAATCATCACACAAGTTACAAAAATCAGATAAAATGCCAAAGCTTATCAGAAAAATCCTAGATAAATTTCTAAGGGAACCTAACCCTATACCCAATACCTCATAGGAATCCTAAACCCTAAATCAACCATTTAAACCTCCAACTATGCACAACACTACAACTATTTGTTTTGGCACCCTAATTCTCACCCCTCTCCTATTCACCTCTCAAACTAACCTAAATTTTATTCACAAAAATGTGATAAAATTTCTAAGGGTACATGCTTCCCTAATCTAATCAACCTTATAAGAATCAATCAAAAATCATGCACCAACCTCTCATACCAAATTCAGAAAAAAGAGGTATCAAACAAATGTAAAATAAAAGCAATAAAATTGTAAAATATACCAAAAAATATAAAATGTATGAAATTAATATTTTTATTATTTCACAATTTTCTAGAGGTCCTAATGAAAATAGGGAAAAAATTCCCATCCAAAAATAATCTTTTTCCAATTTGTTGTGAATTTTTCAATTGACCAAAATAAAATGTACAAAATGAGAAGAAAATACAAGAAAATAAAAATGAGGCGTGTGGAATAGCAATTACATGCAGTACAATTCACCAATTGGGCTCAGGAGGGGGCGTTAACATCAAAACGCTCATTAGGCCCAACACTGACTCAGAAAATAATTGGAAAATAAGATGAAAACTGAAAAACAACCGTGCCAAATAGCAACTACCTCAAGTGTTATTCTCAAATGGGCATCAGAAAGGGGTGCTAGTAGCAAGATTTTCGTTAAGCCCATACCAATTCGCTAAATGAAACGGAGCGTTTAGGCTCTTTCTCAGACTCCTTCACAACGTGACATGCGATCTGGGCCATTGGATGATTAGTTTGGTCAAAAGTCTTACTAGATCCTAGGGTTAAAAGATCATCTTCCTCATTTGAAAGTTGGAGGGAAGGATCAACAGACGGTGGCCGGAGGTGGCGCCACCGTCGTCCCCAAACACCATTATCCTTAATCCTCACCAAAACCTAAATCTGAATACATCATCCTTCTCGTTTTCTCCCCAGGAATCTAACCATATCGTCCATTTGTGTTGAAACCTTCTCCTTCTCAAAACACGAATGGTAGTTCAGAAAATGCTCAAACAAAAATTCTCACCAAACCTAAAATTGAAAGGTATAACGTCATCACCACCTAACACTGAGTTAATTCCACTATCTAACTAGGTTTAATCCTCAAGAATCATCAAGATACATCCATGAACAGAAATGGTGTCATCTACAAAATTGTCTCTAATCCTTGAATTTCGTTACTAGAAAGCTCCTAGCAATGATCTACATCACATCTAACTATCTAAAACCTAACAACTATACCTATATCAAGCCATAGGATGAGATTTACATACCTGCAAAAACCGAGTGAACAGACCAAGCAACCCTTCAAATTAGGCTTCAAGAATCTCCAGATTGCTCCAATGATGTATGATCAAGCTTCTGTATGCATCAAATTGTGTTGAATCCTTATGAATCCTTGAATTCGGTTTTGATTGGCAAGCTTCAAACTCACGATGCCAATGCTTGATTCTTCAGTGTTCTTGGCTTGCTATCTGGAATCACTCACACACTCAAGAGGAAGCTGTTGAAAGCAAGAATGTGGATTGAAATGGATCAAAACCGTGTAACTGAATTTGATTTGCAAGATGAAAATTTTGAGTTCTATCTCTCCACTCTCTCTCAATCTGCTCTAACCAAAACATTGAACCAGCTCTAATCCTTATATAGAGCATGTATGAAAGCTCTAGAACCTTCTGGATTGATCCAATGAGAAATTCAATATCTCATGCCATGGAAATCTCATCTCATGCTACTCTCATGACAGTTCAAATAATAGCTTGTATTTTCACCTCATTCTGATCCAATTTGTCCTCAAATGATATTTTGAAAGTGCTTGAATGGATAGGAACCTTGTAGCTGATCCATAGAATGTGTTTGCATATGTAACTTAAGTCTTAAGCAACCAAATGCAACCCTTGGATTTTGACCTCAAATGAAAAAATTAAAATTGCCATTGTCTTTAAAACCTCATTTCTGATCAAAATGATATATCACTTGCCCTATTTTGGCCTTAGAACAAAAAATCACAAAATTGACTTTTTAATGAACTTTAATTCTTCCTTTTCTTAGGCCATTTTTGCAATTTTGTGATACAAGCCATTCTAAGCTATCATGACTTATTACCTATCCTAAAAACATCATTCTAAACACATCTCATGTTGAACATTTCTTCATTTGAGGATTGGAAGATAGAGATTTTGACCTATGTTGAAAAATGACCTATAATTCAACTTTTCCAAAATACCCCTGGATTGCCAAGATCATAACTTGAGTTATACAAATCCCCTTGAGGACTTCTAGTACTCTATGGAAATCTAATATCAATATCTACAACTCTTATGTTGGCCAAGAATACATTTGAAAACTCCTTGATGGGCAACAGTTGCTTGGAAGTCAAGTGACTTTCACAGATAAATTTCAGTGTCCTCTGATGACCCATAACTTGCAAGAACCATAACTTGAGTTCTACAAATATCCTTGAATACTTATAGTACTCAAATTAAAGCTATTGAGAAGCTCTACAAGTTTCATGTTGGCCAAGAATCCATTTGAAACTTGTATTTAGACTTGTGTGGCTTGGAAGTCCAGTGCTATACAGGGGATTTTACCCTAGGAACCCTGTCTCAAACACCTCCAACCACTCTTGATTCTCTTGAACTTAATCTTGACTCATTCATACATGTGCTTCAACACCTCAATCCATGACTTCCATGACTTAGAGCTAGGTCATGATGCCCTTTCCTTGCTCTCCTTGTCCTAGGTTTACCCAGATGAAACCCTACTTGTACACACCTCCACTGTGGTTCTTGACCTTGATACCATGACTTGTCTAAGCTTCAATATGGCTCTCTAGGCCTCCCCTGGGATCCATACACACCTCAAATTCATAATTCCATGCTTCATACCCTATTGATGACCCTCAATACACCTCAAGTTAGGAGAGAAATCCACTTGTTGGCATTCAAATCTCCTCAAAGCTTCAACCCATTCCTTGATGACTTGGATGCTCTTCAGCTTGAATAAGGCCCCTTGATGTGCTTCTTTAGATAAGAATGGCACTTGATCCCTTGTTAGATGACTTGCTATGCTATGATATGCAAATGATTGGACCATGTACATGATGTGACTATGCAAATGATAATGCAATTGAAACATAAACCAGGTGAAATAGGTTGAGCAAATTTTAGGGTGCAACAGCTGCCCCTATTTAAATGGCTTGGACCCGACTGGGTGAAGAGCGAACGACCTTCAAACAATCGAGGTACGAGACGGTTGAATACCAAGAACCCGAAAATTTGCCAACCACAGAAATAAACTGCACAAACTGCTTGGGAACAATAACCAGAAGACCGAATCGGGTTGTTACGGCCTGTGTATCGCCACAGGCTTTGAACTCCCTCTTGTCAAAACCTAATCCAAAATATTCCTAGTTAGGCCACTGATGGAACTTTAAACATCTGATACCCTTGAGGAAACTCATAAAAGATGACAATGTGCTTTGATAAACCTTTGATAAAAGATGCTTCTGATGTTGAAAGTCCAACACCTTGTTTCAAAATTGAGTACAATAAACAAATGAAATCCAATATGAAAAATTGAAATCCAAATTAACATAAAACCTATGATCCCATGTCTTAGGAGCCCAATAAAATGCACAATTATGTCTGTTATGACCTAGTGAATGATGCACATGAAGGTGAAACATAAACCAGTTAGAGTTAGGAACAAGAGGGAAAATTTTGGGGTGCAACAATGACAAGTTGAGGAAAGGCTTGGAAAGTGTCCAAAAGTGGCTTCAAACTCGTGTGAAACAAATTGGCCTATAACACTTAGAAAAAATTTGGCCAATCTTGCACTCCTTCACAATGTGAAACCCTAACTTTAGCATTCAATTTATCCCAATTGGCAAGAGCTTTTTGGATCAAATTTTCCACCATGATGAAGAAGGAAGTATGATCTTTAAATGTGGCCATCAAGCATCAAGAATTTTACTTGTATTATTCACAAATTTACCACAAAGTCATGCACTTGGAAAGGTTACAAACTTAGAGTTTTTTAAAAGTATTTTGAGATTTGCAACAACTTGAAGCCTCAACTTTCACCATAAATTTCTTCCACTTCAAGAAAGCTTTTGGATTCAAACTTTCATCAATTTGTAGTATCAAACATCATATTTAATTTCATCCCTTAGTGTTTCAATTAGATGCTTGGGGAGGAAGTTACAACCTTGGAAAGTTGGTCACTTGATCATGAATTTTTGTACTTAAGAAATTTCCAAAAACCCTAAATTTTGACAATCTTTGATCTTTTCTTGTTTTTCTTGCTTTAACTTGATCAAACTCAGCCATTTTCCACAGTTTCTTGATTCTTGACTTACGAAATCCATAGTTGGCCAAAAATATCAAAAGTCAAACTTTGACATTGAGCATTTGTTGACTTCTCATCAATTGAGTCAAAATTCTTCAACTATCATTAGATCAAACTTCTTGAGCCAATTTAATCACATGAATGGACCACAAAGATGAATTTGAAGTCTTTGAATCATGTTTTAAGGCATGAGATCATGTCTTGGTCAAAAAGTCAACACTAAGTTGACTTTGATCAAAACCTTAATTTGGGGCTTCTGATGAATTGAGGCGTGATGACCTTGAATTGATGCACACCTAAACTTGATTATTGATGAAGGGAATCTCTTGATCACCATGAATGAGTACATAAGCTTGAGATGTTGAGGATCATACTAAACCCTGATTAATCAACCACTTGAACTTCTTGATGCAAAACCTTAACTTGTAAACAAAACAAGCAAGATATATTTTTGTATTTCCATGGGGTTATAAATGCATAAAAGACACACTCAAGAAATGTTTGATGCTATGAAAATGATGCAAATGAAGGTGAGATCTTAGGGTTAAAAATTAGGGCATGACAGATTTGTTGTCTTTGGGCTAGATTCATTTAAGGAATAAAATTTAACCATGCAATGTCTCCATGTCGACTGTAGAGGATCCCATGCTGAATAATTTTCTTTCAAACTTTAGCAGAGCATCCCCAAGAAACCTGGTGTCGTGCGAACACAATATCTCCTTTCTGAGATATTGTTCCGAAGATCCAAACGACGAAAGTGTATCACTCCGTCTTACGAATTTTGTGTCCAAAAATTCAACTCGATCCAGCATTTAACGGATTCAAAATCGTTAATTAAGACTAACCACTAACCCTAATCTTTAATTTGTTAGTCTCTCTCTCTCACACACACTCTCTCTCTCTCTCTCACACACACATTCATTTTATAACATATTTTATTTATTAAAACTATATAATTATTGAAATGAATGATTAATTAAAATAAATGAAAAAATAGATAAATCAGATCAAGTTATCAAAATCAAATTTTAATTTTTAAGACCAACAAATTTATAACTACTTTGTTTGGAATTTATAGACACACACACAGATGTGTGTGTGTGTGTGTGTGTGTGTGTGTGTGTGTGTGTGTGTGTGTGTGTGTGTATGTGTGTGTGTGTGTGTGTGTGTGTGTGTGTTTCTTTTTGAATTGGCTATATTATGCAAAACAACATGATATGAACACATTTTGGACATGATTTTCTAGCTGGTGTGGCACACCTGACCCCCGCTGCTTTTATGGAGAAAGATAACATGTGAGATCAGATTTCCCAGTAGGTGGCCCTTGTCTGCAGAACAAAGTTGATGTTGTTTTAGTGAGTATTTTCTGCAGCAATGTGCAACAAGATTTGTTTATATCTTTTAGCAATGTATGATGTGATTTTTGTTTGATAATGTAGACTGAAGATCAAATCAATATGATTGAGGATTTAAATTTGAATTTGAATTACAAATAAATCACATTTTTTAGTTAGATACTTTTGTTCAGTAAATCAAATCCAACAATATTTTCTTTTATTCTGCACCAAATCAGATCAAATATCCAAGGAGAACGAGTCCAGAATGACACACACACACACACACACACACACACACACGCAAAAAACGCACATGCACATCCACACGTACACACACACGCACACGCACACACAGATATATATATATATATATATATATATATATATATATATATATATATATATATATATATATATATATATATATATATATATATATATATATATATATATATATATATATATATATATATATATACACACACACACACACACACACATACATATGTAAAATCACGCATATGTAAATTAAATGATCCACATATGTGAATTAAACTTCAATGTGAATTAAATAATCCACATATGTAAAATCACGCTGCAACCATGAGGTTTTGCTCACATAAGCTACTTATACCATATAGTAACATGAATGAAGCAATAAAGATGGAAAAGGAAGGTTTTCGTGTTTACCTACAAAGCTGAGAAGTACCTTGTTCATAGTGGCACGATGAGTTAAAGATGATGATAAAAAAAAAGATCAGAGAGGAGGGTCTAATTCATTGATACGATTGTTATTATATTTTTTATTTTGATTTAACCTCATTCTTCTTATTTCTTCTTTTTTATTGGTTTCCTTGATTGATTTTAAGTTGTTGCGTGAACGATTGTTGTTGTTGATGTTGAAGGTGAGAATAGTACATAAGAAAGGCGGTTGAATTATGTTTTCCGTTTTCTTAATTTGTGTCAAATCAGAGTTCAGAATCTAAACTTGTGTTCAGATTTTGATTATACTTAGCAGCGGAATGTTAACAGAAGAAAAGAAATAATATCATAAGAGACAAAGATTTATATTGGTTCTTCCCAAATAAGAGTAGTCCATCCCTCTTGCTTCATAAGAGATTTTCACTATAATCAAATCATGACTACAATCACTTATGCATTCTTCATAAGACTTTTACAATGCTCAGACCCTAAGTCCAAGACTTATTACTTAAACCCCTAAGGCTCAAGACTTCATTGCTCAAGTCCTACAGACTCAAGACTTCTTTGCTTAAACCCTCACTTTAAGATTTTCCTGCTTAGGTCCCTCAGACCCAAGACTTCCTTCTCAATCCCCCCCAGGCCCAAGACTTCTTGCTCAGACCCATGATCCAAGACTTCCCTTCTCAGGTTCCACAAACCCAAGACTTCCTGCTTAAACCCCTCAGGTTCAAGACTTGTACTCAGACCCTCGATCCGAGACTTCCTTGCTTAAATCCCATGGATTCAAGACTTCTGCTCAATCAATCCACTTGATTAAGTCTTACATTTCTCTAGCACATAGAAATAGACTTACATGGCTCAAGCATCTTGGTGAGAGACTTAGTTGCTAAATCAATCCACTTGATTAAAACTTTCAATGCTCTAGCATATAGCAGGAGACTTACATGACTCAAGCATCTTGATGAGAGACTTAATCTAAATTGCTAAACAACATGTTCAGCAGAATAGTGACAAGGTGTACTTGATACAAATATTAGAGGTACAGGGAAAACACCATAACAAAGACCTAAAGTTCTTAAGATTTCTAAGATATTAAATGTTTAAGAAATCTTAAGGCTTTTACAATTTCAACCTACAACAGAAATTCTGCATACTCGATTATGCTGATAATTGTTAGTCTTGTTACTCGTCCATCAGGTTAATCCTTGTTAAAGATTCAGTTTGAACCTTCAGCTACTTATATAGCATTTGCATAAGACTAGTTGTTGGAAAGATAACTTGATCAAGTGTCTTTGCTTTCTCCATAGTACAAGAGACGTTGAAGATAGATACACCAAAAGATCTTGGTTCATTGTATAACGTATTTAACCATTGAGTCTTCAAAGAGATCGTGTACTATAGAGCTGTTGAGAGTAGATGATCGTAGAGCATGCCAACTTTTCTTGATCCTTATGAACTAAGACTCTAGCTGACAAACTGATTTGACAATGCAGCTTGCTTTCTGCAGTACGAACAACTCCAGATTTATCACTAACTTTGAATGATCACTTGAAGCCAATTTACATTCACCAAATGTAGAGACAATTATGTTGCTTCTTCTGATGCTGAGGCCTTCAACTTCAGAGTTTATGTCAGACATCACTTAGAGAGTGTTCTTCAAAATTTGCACCACCAGAAGCTAATAATTCAGCTTCTCTCAAGTGTGCCTTTGTATACCAGATTCTAAATATATATCTATAAGTATTAGAACCTGCATACATGAAACACACATCAAATATAACCATTGTTCTTTTAATAATTTGTTATCATAAAAATCCAAGGAATAATTGTCATGAACAAATCTTGTTCTAACAGTCCCCCTCTCTATGATGATGACAAACATAAGTATTTAAAGGACAATGTTGGGCAGTTATAATTTTCTTTGCAACATCAGAGTAAGAGGTTTGTAAGCTCCCCTTGAGTATAATAGTCCAGAGTTGAGTTCTGTAACCCCACCCTAAGTACTGTTAGAACACAGATTGATTCTTAGTTATATCTCTATGTTTTGATGATAACACTTACGAAATTTTGTATTAAGAAATTATATACTCTAAATTTGTTCAATTATTTTTTGCTGCAGATATTAAATTTAATATTCTTCTAAAAACAAAAATGGATCTGAACGTTGAACTATGCAAGGCTCTGAAGCGTCAGAAGCATCTCTTAGAA
The DNA here is from genome assembly GCA_963859935.3 of Lathyrus sativus. Lineage (NCBI taxonomy): Eukaryota > Viridiplantae > Streptophyta > Magnoliopsida > Fabales > Fabaceae > Lathyrus > Lathyrus sativus. Next base: position 486,799,016 of record OZ012740.1, on the reverse strand, counting down.
GAATTTGAGCGCTGCCTACAGAAGACTCTGAGCGCTGCCTACAGAAGGATCTGAAGCAGAAGCTACAGAAGCATCTAAAGCATAGACTGAAGACTTTGTATGAAGAGTTTCAAGCATAGTTTTTCAAAAGACTCTGATAGTATTGTACGCTGCAAGTACTGAGGATCTGATCCCTAAACTCTACTCTAATGAATCTCACGCTAAAGCACACTTGCTGCAACACTTTGATACAACAAACTCTGAAGACATCAAGACTCTGATCACTCAAAGACTCTGATGTTAATTGTTGTGAATTAGAAACTTGTTGAAGAAGATTATTTGAAGATATATCCGTTGATTATGCCAAACGAATCTTTCCTCATTTATGCTAGACACAAGAACTCAGGCAAAAAGGATTTCTCTGAACATTCTACTTCTAGGAAAGGTCAAGTGATGTGAAGACAAAAAGGTCACAGCTACTTTGCAGACACGACCTTCAAGCTTGCAAACGTTTTGGACTTCTGCGCCTATAAAAGCAAGACTTCAACATCTTTCTCAAGTTGACGATTATTGAAATAAATTCATTGAAAAGCTCTCATACAAATTATTCTCTTTGCTGAATTTATTTCATACGTTCTTAAACTTAAGTGTAAATCACAGTTGTGATACAACTTACTTAGAAGCATTCAAACACTTGTTTAGTTTTACATTTGATTGTAAAAGTTCCTTGAGAAGACCAAGTTGTGGACAGTAGTTCTTGAGAAGACTAAGAACAGTTGTTCTTAGTGGTTGCTATCGTAATCAGGTTGATTAATAGTGGATTAAGTCCTTGTAGAGAAAGGCAAATCACTCTTGATAGGGTGGACTGGATTAGTTGAGTTCAACGAACCAGGATAAAAATCATTGTGTTTTTATTGCCATAATATTTCATTTATACTTATTCAACCCCCCCCCCCCTTCTAAGTATTTTCTCACCTTCAGTTGGCATCAGAGCTCCGGTTCTGTGTGTGTGTGTTATCACTTCACTGTGAACAGAAAAGATCCAGTAAGAAAACTTTGATATATATTCTTGGTTGTTATTATGGTTGAAGCTTCAACATCTAACAGCAACAACAGATATGAAGAAAGGGATAGAATCAACACAAAACCCCCTATGTTTGATGGGGGAGATGTTTGACTATTGGAAGGACAGAATAGAGAGTTTCTTCATTGGTTATGATGCTGATCTATGGGACTTAGTCATTGATGGGTATGTTCACCCCACTGATGGGGATGGCAAGAAAATTGATAGAAAATCTATGACTGAAGCCCAGAAGAAGGAGTTCAGAAATCATCATAAAGCTAGAACAATCTTATTAAATGTTATATCTCATACTGAGTATGTAAAGATTACCAACAGAGAAACTGCATTTGATTTGTTTGAGTCTTTAAAGATGACACATGAACGGAACTCACAAGTTAAAGAGACCAAGGCTTTTGCGCTGATCCAGAAGTATGAAGCCTTTAAAATGGAAGAATCTGAATCTATAGAAGCTATGTTCTCTAGATTCCAGATCCTCACAGCTGGGTTAAAAATGCTGGACAAAGGCTATTCAACTGCTGGTCATGTGAAGAAGATCATCAGAAGCTTGCCCATCAGATGGAGACCAATGGTCACTGATCTGAAGCTAGCTAAGGATCTGAACAAGATCACATTGGAGGAACTAATCAGCTCTCTAAGGAGCCATGAGATTGAACTTGAGGAAGATGAGCCTCAAAAAGGTAAGTCAATTTCCTTAAAATCTAATAAATCTGTTAAAGCATTGCAGGTGTTAGAAGAGAGTTCTGAAGAGTCTTCTTCTTCTGAAGAAGATAAACTGTCCTTGCTGTCCAGAAGAATCAACAAACTCTAGAAGCACAAACAGAGGAAGTTCAAGAACTTCAAGAAGCCAGATCAACGCAAAGAGTCCTCTGGACAACAAAGATCTGGAAAGAAGGAGGTTGTTTCTTTTGAATGCAAAGAACCTGGTCATTACAAGAATGAATGTCCAAAGCTTCTAAAGGAAAAGCCAAAGAGGAAGTTTGAAAAAAAGAAGAAGGTTCTAATGGCAACCTGGGATGATTCAGATGAATCTGAATCTTTATCAGAGTCAGAAGAAGAATGCGCCAACATGGCATTGATGGCTGGAGTAGAAGATCAGGATGAAGGATCATCTGGATCTGAATCTGATTCTGAATCTGACTCGGAAGAGGTACTTTATGATCTCTCTAGGGAAGAACTTATTAAAGTTTTATCAGAAGTCCTGAAAAACTATAACCAGATTAAGCTCAAATGCAAAAAGCTTAAATGCAATCTTGAATCTGAGAATAATCTGTTAAAGTCAGAAGTTGCTGAGCTCAAAGAAAACAATTTGAAAATGAAAAACAATTTTGAAAAAGCTTAACAAGACTCTGAATCTGAAACTAAGTCAAAATGCAAACACATTTTAGAAGAATATGACTTCTGCTTTCAGACGTTTCTGGCTAAAAGCATAGATAGAAGCAAGATGGCTTCAATGATCTATGGAGTTAGCAGAAACAACAGGAAAGGAATTGGATATGAATCTTCCTCTGGAAAGGATTTATCATTAAGAAGACTCCTTTATATTCTCATTTTAAGTTTGGTCATCTGAATGATATTAAACACACACGTTCTGATCAGAATGTTCCTGTGTTTAAACCAAAAGTAAGTCAGAACAAAACTGTTGTAAAAAGACAGAAGTTCAGACAAACTTTTAAGGTAACTAACCCAAAAGGACCCAAAAAGATCTGGGTACCTAAGAATAAGATAATCCCTGTTGCAGATGTATTTAGCAGAAAAGTCAAGACGCCAGTCATGGTACCTGGACTCTGGCTGCTCACGTCACATGACGGGAGAAAGGTTTATGTTCCAAAGCCTGGAGCTTAAATCTGGAGGAGACGTCAAGTTTGGAGGGAATCATAAGGGCAAGATTATTGGCTCTGGTACTATTGGCAATGGTAACCTTCCCTCTATATCTAATGTTTTACTTGTAGAAGGATTAAAGCATAATCTATTGTCCATAAGTCAATTAAGTGACAATGGTTATGACATAATCTTTAATAAAAAATGTTGCAAGGCTATTAGTCAGAAGGATGGCTCAATCTTGTTTAATTGAAAAAGGAAGAACAACATTTACAAAATAAATCTTTCAGAACTTAAAGTTCAAAATGTAAAATGTCTTATGTCTGTTAATGATGAGTAATGGGTCTGGCACAGAAGATTGGGGCATATTAATATGAGACATATATCTCAGATTAATAAACTCAATCTGGTCAGAGGACTTCCTAAGTTGAAGTTCAACTCATATGCTCTTTGTGAAGCATGTCAAAAAGGAAAATTTTGAAAATCTTCTTTTAAAACAAAAAATGTTGTTTCAACTTCAAGACCATTAGAGTTACTTCACATTGATCTGTTTGGACCAGTGAAAACTGCATCCATCAGAGGTAAGAAGTATGGATTAGTCATTGTTGATGACTATAGCAGATGGACATGGGTGAAATTCCTAAAACACAAGGATGAGTCTGTAGCGGTAAAAATCGTGAGCGTAAGTTATTAATTAACTTAACTCAAAAAAACAAGAGTTGCCACCGCACTTTTATTTTATCCAAATAAAGGAAAGAAAAAAGAGCGAACAAAACCAAAGAGTTCTAAAACAATAACAAGAAAACAGAGATCGGGGTAAGGGGGTTGGTTACGCAATGGGAAGGTGTTAGCACCCAAAACGTCTATAGTACTCTATAGGAGCCCTTTGAAATATTTACGTTTTTTGGTTTGAAAATGGTTTGTTTGAAAAGAGATTGGGGAGATGAGAAGAGAATTATTTTTTTAGATTTTTGTGTTTGGAGAGACTTATCGTCTCATGCCTACGTACCCACAAAGTGCAATATAGGATCAAAACCCCGTAGTTCGTGGTACAAATGACAAAAATTTGTTGGTTTTGATTGATTTTAGATGTAAAGACAAGTCGTCATTTTAAGGAGAAAACTGCGACTATTCACCCACGAGTATTAAGACAACATCTGCGTCACATAAAGATGGAGGATTTGCTTGGATTATCAACAAGACTATCACTCAACATCAACGTGGAAAATTTCAAAGTCTTAATAATATGGGGAATAGGAGAATTACATCTCAACTATAGAAATGAATCATGTCTAAACTTTATGAAAAGTTTTAAAGTGAAAAAGTGCATAAAGGCACAAAAATAGTTGATGAGTTTTTGTATTTTTTATGTCTTTTGAAATTGGTCAAAGCATGATTAATATTGATTGACTTTTATTAAGAAGAACAAAGTTTGAAAATCACTTGACGAAAGTCAAGGTTTTATTGCGAAAACGGTTTTGAAGTTTGAAACCGAGAAGGTTTTGAAAGAGGGAGAAAGTTTTGAAAATTTAAGAAGGGGAGGAGATGAAGTGACTATCCTAGAAACCAAAATAAAAGATAGAGGTAAGAAATATCTAACCAACTTGTAGCATACTCCATAGCAAGCAAAAAGAATTCCATCCGATTTAAAGCATAAGCTAATGAGCGAGCCAAATAAAGGCTAAGATCCACAATAATCCAAGCATAGGAATGAGAGTCCTAATTCTAAGTCCAAAGGTCCATGAAGTCCAAGGTCTAAGAATAGTCCAAGAGCATAACCACAAAGTTAATAGCACCAAGTTTTTTAGAGATTTTTTATCCTTTATTAGTGTTTTGAACAAGGTATGGTCCAAGTGGACAAAAGAGAAATGACATAAACATAAACAAAGATATGATATGAAATGATAATATGGAAGCATAAAAGTAAGAAATAAGGAGTAAGAAGAGAATATAAACAAAATTAAACAAGGATAATGTTAGTGAATTAGTAATTAGTGGTTAGAATATGTGATCAATGATGATTAATTCTTGCACTTTTGACCAAGGTTAATGAAAATTCATTAGAGGATTGATAGAATCAAAGCCTCCTAACAATGATTTTCATAGGTAGTGGACTTAAAACAAGCAACTAATCATACTTGGACTTTCAAACATAAGTTTGAGCCACGGATGATCATTTTCCGATTAAGGGACACTTTAGCGCTATGTTAAGCAATCGTAATCGGGTTTATGTAGAAACCAAGACTATCTGAGGCCGGTCAATAAAATGTTAGTGTTAACACATGTTAGAGAAGTGATATGTAAATCACTCTCCTAAAACATGCCACACAAAAAGAAAAGAGGTAGTGATCTCATCATAATCAAGATTTTTAATCAATTAATCAAAGGTAATCTATCACTATTCCGAAGTACGGAGAATTATCTCAATGATTATTCATCCATAGATTTGAAATAATGAAGATTAAACAACCTTGATAATCAACAATCTATGATCCATAGATTTTCATCGATCAAAATAAAAAAAAGAAGAAGAAAGAGAATTAAAAAGAAACCACAATTTGAATCTTAAATCGATTAAATCATTATCAATATCAACCTCTCTTGGTGGATAAAATCGACACCCAAAGTCCATTGATATTGATGAGATCTTATCAAAATTTAAGATCCAAAACAAAAACTATTTTAAGAAATTATTTCAAAAGAAAACAAATATTAGAAAATTATTAAAAGGAAATTGAATAATAAAAAAAATAAAAAAAAGAGGTTTAAAGTAAATAAAATAAAAAAAATGGTGATGATAGTAAAAAAGGCCTCACGGCCCAAGATATGTTTAAAAAAAACAATAAAACTAAAATCAAAAGAAAAGAAATAAGAATCAGAATAGCTTCATCATCTTCTTCTAGCTCTCACGCGGCACTGTTCACGGCCATGGATGCTTCAGTGCTTGCTCAAATCAAAGTGGCGGGACGCGAAAATCACACAAAATGGATCATCATCAAAAGCTCTCCACAACAATACCAACAATTCAAAGAAATGCAACCAAAAGTAACGGATCGAAAATGACGGTGAAGCTCAAACTACCTTCAAACTCAGGTAAATGATGAAATCGAAACTCTTTTCTTCTTTCTTCTTCTTCTGAATGAATTCTGGTTCGAAATTGATCTCTGTTTGAGGTTAATTGAAGTTAATTTGGTGGAAGGAAGTAGGAGAAGAGAATGTGAGCAAAAGGTTTCGTAGTGAGGAATTGAGGAAGAAAATTATCAGAGATTTTTTGGCTTGAAAAGCTTGAGAGAAATGAATGAATGTGGTTTGTATTTATAGATTGAGAGTGAGGGTGAGTGATTTGCCGTTTGTGAGAATTTCACTGCGTTTTAAATTGGGTGTTTACGCGTGAGCTTTTTGCTGATATTTTTCATGTCGTTTTTACTCCTTTTCTTTTTTTGGCTCGTGGATTAAATGATTTTATGGCTCAATTATATTTTGCACAGCTTGTGAACATGGCTTAATTGATGGCTTACACAGCTTCACTTGGTATTCACTTTTGTTGCAGCTTGTAAATTCAAGAAGTGACGTAGGTTCTTTTGCTCATGGCTTCACTTGGTGAAAGCTTTAAAAGGCTTGTGGGGTCAGCTTGGAGTGTAACACGGCTGGGATTATATTCACATGGCCTGCAATTGACAAGAGCTTATTTCCCAATGCAATCAAAGAATAGCCAACACAAGGGTCCAAAGTCGGAGATATGATGTCGTATTTGAAACAGAACCCAAAACAAACTCAATGGAGTGAATCATTTGGTGAACAAAAACCTCACTGAAATTAAATTCCTCATGATGTTGCCTGGCAGAATCCGGTTCCACCTCAAGATCCACCTCAGAGGTATTCAGAACACCGTAATTACGTCCTTGAAATCTCTCATTATGAAGTTTCTTTAATATAAAAGGCTTTGGAAAGAGCATCCATGGAACTGCAATTAGAGCCATAAGCAATAACAAAACTTGAAGTGGCCTTTGACCCCTGAACAACTCATTCTCACCAAGATTGTCAAGGGGGCTTAAAAACATGTAAATCATTATATGATAAAGGTCTGCCTGAGAGCCAGAACACCACTTGACAACAATGAGAAGGGAAAGATACCCAAATAGACTATTGAGGAAAATCATCTGCGGTACAAACTGATACCTTATATCCAGCGAACTGCCAAAGAAACGAGCATTGAAATAACTTAACATAATTCCTAAGTTCATATGCACAACACCAAATAGAATGGACATCTTCATCTTGAGAGAGTTCAAAAAGGGTAATTCAGAACGACTTCCACGCCAGCTGGGATCTACACCAAATGGGTATGGTTCTCTGTATTTTACTAAGCCAGTAGTATGTGCATCCCTGCATGAAATATCTTGGCATTTGTAAGCAGACGCACCAAATATGTGAAAAGGAACCGAGAAGAACTCGTTGTAGATTAGCCCACAATACATTGAAAACAGTGACATCAGAAGAAGCACATAGCGCCCACCATATAGCATCTCCATAAAGCTTCCCAGTCGCTGATTGCCGAGTTTTCTTTCATGTGCTATAAGAACCAATGCTCCAAGCAGCAGGCATATTCCAAGGCCCCAGTCCCCAAACATCACCGCAAAAAGAAATGGGAATATAATAGTTGTGTAAACTGCAGGGTTTTCTTCTAGATATCTTGCAACACCATATGCATCTACAATTTCTTGATAAGGATTGGTGAAACTGTTGGTCCTAAAATATGTAGGTGGCGATTCCAGTGCATCCATTGAATGAAAGATTACACCCACTTGAGAATTGCTGTCAAAAGTTGCACGTTGCAGTGCCTCTTGAATCTGTGTTCTTGCAAATATTGGACACCAGCCCTCTGCAACAAGACAGTTTTTGGTGACATCAAAATTTAACATGTTCAGCGTATCATACACAACTTTCTCTCTTCTTACCATGTCCATCCATTTTTCTAAATGACCTCCTACAGAAGATAGAGCCTTATTCCGATGCCTAATTCCAGCATCCAAAGTGGCCTCTAAGTCAGCAAGGCGTGATGAAACCTCCTGAGTTATTTGCCTTTGCTTACTTATATCTTCAGGAACAGGGTAACAATTTGCACCAAATGCTTCACAAATTTTTAGAATCTTTATTCTTGCTTGCTCCCCAGTGAAAAACACAATAAACACTGTCTCCTCAACCATCTCAGTTGAAATAGGATCCATAATTTGTTCATCAGCTGGTGCCTTATTGAAAAGCATATTGCCTCTTGTGGCACGAAACAACATTCTTTCAAACCTCAGAACTTTGGATTTACAAATTATCCCGCTGATAAATCTTAAACCAGATTGGTTTGATTTTGACGGATCAGGCATCATTTCCTGTTCAAACAAAAATGGTGTCTCGATAATGTCTTCATTTAAGTAAACATTTTCCTCCAGTTCTCTCTCTTCTGAAACGACATGGCCATGATTTGAAACAAGAAAACTACATGCCTTTTGCAGTACACTCTTGAACTCAAGGAGCTCGTTATATGATTGCTGAAGTTTCTCACTATTAGAGTTCATTTCAATTATCTCATGTTCATGCTCAGCAAGATGCACCTCTATATCCTCCAAGTATGTATCTGATTGCAAGACAGAACTGGGAGACATTATACCAACTTTATTGATCTGATCCATCAGGAATCGTAGCTTTCTTGACATTTCTGCACATCGCTTTACCTGGTTAACAAATGTTCTCTGGAAGGGACTTTTTTCAGCATTTAAGTCACGGAATTGAAGAAGACCGAGTTGGCCTAAATAGGTGATAGCTCGGTGAGCGGACTCGGCAGACAAAATCATATTGTTCCCCTTAAAATCTAGAACCAGTAGTTGATCAAAATTATACCCAAGTTTCAATACTGACTTCATTAGAGTAGCTTGCCCATGAATTTCTGCAGAAGGTCAAGTAGACTGGATTGTTGTTTCTCTATTTGGTGCAACTAGTTACATATCAAAGACAATTCTTCAATTGTTTTTTTTTCAAAATCAAAATATTCCAAATCATCATCACTTATTGTACCGAGCATGACACTAAAAGTAAACTCAATCCGCTCTCAACATCCAACCGCGACAAATTGAACACGCTAAAAGTCTCTTCTGGTAAACATTTGAAAGCATAGCAAGAAATCAATACTTTCCACTAACATCTCGCCATTTTAGATTATCCAAAGTGTTTTTCTTCAGCAAAGCAAACTCCCACTAGGCTCGTACTACTTCCCTAGCAGCCCCAAGCAGTAGCTTATCATGAGATATAGAAGTCTTGCAATTGCACAACCATGACATTGAGCAACATTAACATTTGAAGTCCAGAACACCAACTCAGCAAGCCAATTTCCAATAGTGATAAAAAATATCAAAACCAATCAAGGACGTGGAACTTTGAATTTAAAATACCAGTATGAAATAAAAACACAAGTAGATACTCTTTTCCCATGTCCCATCTCACCAGCAAGCATCATACTCTTGGTTTTCATGTGGACATTTATGATTGGACTTTGAACTTTGGCAATATTAGATGATGATGAATGCCTTAAATTTTCAATTAACTTGTATTCCAAGTAAGCCATATGCATGTCTCTTCCAAATTTAATTTGAATCAAATTCTTGAATAGAATAAATTCTTAAGAAATTGATGTCATAATGAACTCAAGGATTAATCTCTAAACATGCTTTTAGAATCACTTGGAAATTGCACACTTGAATGAACACTTTGGACTTGCATCCCAAAACAAACATCTTGATTGAACATCCACCAAACTTGACTTGTACATACAAAACTCTAAATCTTCGATTAAAACTGGGACAAACTTTTCATAAAACACTGCTTGATAAACCAATGAATTTCAACACAAGACAAATTGACCGTGAACAATCACATTTGCTGAGAAAATATCCTACCACCACGGGTAACTTATAGTTGAAGCAAACTCTTGATAGTTTGACCAAGATGAGGTCAAACGTCCATCTGATTTAAACTTGAATGAATGTCCTTGCCATCAATGTCCCTGCAAAACCCTAAACACACAGAGAAGAAGAAGAAACAAGCAAATTGCAAAATATTTTTGGTATTTTGGTTAGAGGTTAGTAAATAGAAACAAACATAAAGCAAGTAATAAACAACAGGGGTGTGAGAACCATATAGTATGATCTTGTTTGTGTATGCAAATGATGCAAATGAAATGTGGGATCTTAGGGGTAAAAATTAGGGTATTACAGAGTCACATTCTATGTTCTTTGACTTCTGTAAAAGAGTCCAGAATGAAAAAGATTTTAAAATTGTCAAAGTCAGAAGCGATCATGGAGGCGAATTTAAAAACAAATATTTTGAAAAATATTTTAATGAAAATGGCATTGCTCAGATTTCTCCTGCCTAAGAAATCCACAACAGAATGGAGTTGTAGAGAGGAAAAATAGAACTTTGCAAGAAATGGCCAGAACCATGATCAACGAGACTAATCTGGCAAAGCACTTTTGGGCAGAAGCAATAAACACAGCGTGTTATATTCAGAACAGAGTGTCTGTAAGACCTCTTCTGGAAAAGACTCCCTATGAATTGTGGAGGAACAGAAAGCCCAACATTTCTTATTTTCATCCTTTTGGATGTATATGTTATATGTTGAACACTAAAGAAAATCTAAACAAGTTTGATTCTAAAGCACATAAGTGTTTCATGCTTGGCTATTCTTAAATCTCTAAAGGCTACAGAGTATACAATACTGAAACACAGATTGTGGAGGAATCTATACATGTTAGATTTGATGATAAGCTTGACATTCAAATACCAAAGCAGCTTGAAAGTTCTGCAGATAGAGAAGTAATTCTCACAGACTCTGAAGGCTCAGAGGCAGAAAAAGTTCAAGTGAAGGAACCAGAAACAACGCCAGATGCAATTCCTTTAGCTTCTCAAATGAACAACTTGAATATTTCTGAAGAATCAACTGTTAGAGGATCATCTTCCAGAATCAAGGCCTCTCACCCTGAGGATGTGATCATTGGAAAGAAAGATGACCCTATAAAAACAAGATCCTATCTCAGATCATCTGAAACGTCATTATTTGGTTTGGTGTCAGTTATTGAACCAACTTTTGTGAATGAAGCTCTGCAAGACAATGACTGGATAATTTCCATGCAAGAAGAGCTCAATCAGTTCACAAGAAATGACGTTTGGGATTTGGTTCCAAGACCAAAAGGATTCAACATAATTGGAACTAAATGGGTATTCAGAAACAAGTTGAATGAAAAAGGAGAAGTTGAAAGAAACAAAGCAAGGCTTGTTGCTCAAGGTTATAGCCAGAAAGAAGGAATTGATTATACAGAGACTTATGCTCCTGTAGCCAGGTTAGAGTCTATTCGTTTACTCATTTCTTTTGCTACACAAAATAACATCACTCTATATCAGATGGATGTTAAGAGTGCCTTCTTAAATGGAATTATAGAAGAAGAAGTTTATGTTCACCAACCTCCTGGTTTTGAAAGTGAAAAATTTCCAGAACATGTTTTTAAACTAAAGAAATATCTTTATGGTTTAAAACAAGCTCCCAGAGCTTGGTATGAGAGATTAAGCAATTTTCTTCTGGAGAAAAATTTTATCAGAGGCAAAGTCGACACAACACTCTTCTGTAAAACATTTAAGAAAGATCTGTTAATTTGTCAAATATATGTAGATGATATTATATTTGGATCTACCAATGTTATGCTGGGAAAGGAGTTTGCTCAATGTAGGCAGGCTGAATTTGAGATGAGCATGATGGGAGAATTGAGATTCTTTCTGGGAATTCAAGTCAACCAGACTCCAAATTGCACTTACATTCATCAGACTAAATATGTAAAAGAGCTTCTGAAGAAGTTCAACATGACTGATAGTAAGATGGCGAAGACTCCTATGCATCCAACAAGCACTCTTAGTAAGAAAGAGGTAAGTAAGAAAGTAGATCAGAAACTCTATAGAGGTATGATAGGATCTCTTCTCTACTTAACTGCTTCTAGACCTGACATTTTATTCAGTGTATGCTTGTGTGCAAGATTCCAATCAGATCAAGAGAATCACACTTAACAGCTGTTAAGAGGATTCTAAGGCATCTGAAAGGTACTTCTAATGTGGGTTTGTGTTACAGAAGATCTAATGAATTTAAACTAGTTGGATTCTGTGATGCTGATTACGCTGGAGACAGAGTTGAAAGAAAAAGTACTTCTGGAAGTTGTCAATTTTTGGGAAGAAATTTAATCTCCTGGTACAACAAGAAACAACCTACTATTGCTCTATCAACTATAGAAGCAGAATATATTACTGCTGCTGGATGTAGCACGCAGATGCTCTGGATGAAAACTCAGCTAGAAGACTATCAGATCTTTGAGAGTAATATTTCTATATTCTGTGATAATACTTCTGCTATATGTTTGTCTAAAAACCCCATTTTACACTCTAAGGAAAAACATATAGAAATTAAACATCACTTCATCAGAGACTATGTTCAGAAGGGTATTATAAATTTAAACTTTGTTGATACAGATCATCAATGGGCTGATATTTTCACAAAACCCCTTGCTGAAGATAGGTTCAAGTTTATTCTGAAAAATATTGGTATGGAGTTTTCTCCAGAATAATATTTATAAGAAGCAATTTTCTCAGATGCAAAATGTTTACGCTATGAAGTATTTCATATGTCATTTATTTGATTTCTTGAATTATTCTTTCTGTGTGTATCTGAACTAACCAATCTCAGAGGATCTGAACGTTGACTAACGTTTCATTTCTCAAAGAGAACTCAGAAGCACATGCAAGCAAACACGTGTCACTCTGAATCTGAAAAGATGGCGTGCACAATACTGAAGAGACATTTGAGGTAACGTTTGAATAGTTGAAATTCTTGGTTTCCCCCCAATTGTCAGAATCAATTAATGCTTTGAAATGATTATTATTCTCTTCATTAAATGCCATTAATTTCTAATTGAGAACATGCTAAATGAGTGTCCTTTTGTGTCCCCTAATTTCTCTTCTATGAATACCACAAAATCTCACCATTTCACATTTTTCACTCTCACAAACACGTATATGCATTTCTGTTTTCACTTTAGCCTCCATCTAAACCCTAAACCTTCATCATCTTCAACAATGGCTACCTCATCTTCAACCTCAGCTCAGTTCCAATCTTCAATGGCTGCTGTTTCTTCGTCAAACATGGGTGCTACCCCTTTCAAGGAACCTGAGAGAACTTTGTTAACCCCAGTTGATCAGCTTGAAGTTTTATGTGAATCAGTGGTGGAATTTGACTCCTTGCCTGACAATGGTTTTGATTTACGTCCTATCATTGATGCTCAAGGCTGGGTAAAGTATTTTGATAGATTATTTGGACCAGTTTATCCACACTTAGTGAAAGAATTCTGGATTCACGCATTTGTCTACCCAAAGTTCATAATCTCTTCTATTCTGGGAAAAGAGATTATAATCACTGAAGATCTTATCAGAAAACTCATTGGGTATGAGGAAACTGATGGAGTTTCTCACCTTCCAGTTGGGCGTGTTGAAATGGATGAAGTGTATGCTGAAGTTATTTCATCTGGACAAGCTTCCAACAAGTTCAAGGATCTGAAACCTGATTACAAGATCTGGGCAAAGATTTTTCTGGGCTGCATCAACCACAGAAAATCCACAAACTCTCCAGATTATGTGAACAATGAACAGATTTACTTCATGTACTGCTTAAGTCAGAGTACTAAAGTGGATCTGCCACACATTCTCTTCATGCATCTGTGGAATCATATTAATACATCCAGAGAATCTGTCAAGACTAAGGGTCAGAAGATCAGAATGTGGATACCTTTTGGAAGATTAATCTCAGACATTCTGACGGAGAATGGTCTGGTAGCTGCTCTACATGAAGCTGGAGTGAAAGGAGAACTTGATTCAATAGTTGGAAAACCTTTGAATGGAAAGAGTCTCCAAAGACTAAGAGTTATGGATGAACTCACAACTGTTCCTAAAAAGCTGAATATTGCTGAAGTCAGTCAGAGGAGGATTCCAGTTAAAGACTTTCCTATCTTTGGTGCTGAGGAACCTAGAGACGTTATTATTAGGTACATTGACATGTGCAAGGCAGATGGAACACCTGTACCTGCTGATATTCTGATACGTGCAAGAGAACCAGTCCCAGATGTTTATGAGGAGAATATGAAGAAAAGAAGACAGTTATAAGTAGAAGAAGCTGCTGCTCAGAAGAAATAGAAAATTGCTGAAAAACCATAGAAGCAGATAAAGAGAAAAGCTTCTGGAGAAGCTCCTTCTGTTCCTGCCAAACGCATCAAGATAAGAGGTACTAAAACATATTTACCTTCTATTTCTGAAATTGCAGTAGATTTATCAACTATTAGCTCTATTCCTGAACCCCCTCCTTCTCAAACTCAAACAACTTCTTTTCCATCTCAAACCTTTGAACCACCTACAACATCTGATCCTGTTTCTACAACACCATTACAATCATCTGACATTCCTCAATCAAATCCACAAACAACAAAACCAGCAGAACCAACTCCAACACCTCAACAACCTGAAATTCACCAAACTTATGTACCTGAACCAATACCATCTGAACCCTTTGTATCTGAACCACCAAAATCTATACCTTCCAATCCACCACCTAATCCTCAACCAGAACAACCCAAACCTACTGAATCAAAAGTACCTGATTCTGAGGTTCTGGACGTCCAACCCCTCAAAATCATGTTTGACATATCTTCCACATCCTGTCACTCATCTACCTCATTTGATTCATCTAAATCTGATGTTCATCCACATGTAAGCTCACCCCTCTCTCAGAGATTATGAACCTACACAACCAGATCCACCTATTTCATCTGATGCTATCATTCAAGAACCCACTCGAAAACCTAAACCCAGGACATCTGAGTTTGTTTCAGTTGCATCCTTTAAACCACATCCCTCTGATCCCCTTCTTTCTGGTCTAAAGATTAAAAACTTTTATACCAGAATAGAACCATCTGACCCTACCACTCCACATAAAACTAGTTCTTCAACCATTTTACCATCTGTACTTCAAACCTACTTAAAAGAACTGCTAGATATCATTCCATTAGAACCTCTGTTGTCTGATAAATCTGTTTTTATCCCCTACACTTCAACTGCATTTGATGTCATTCCCTCTACATCAAGGGTAAAACCATTTCTGGTTCATACTTTTTCTAGATTCAAAACCGCTACTTCATCTTTTGACCATCCATCTTTTCCTTCCTATCCTCGCCCTCTGTTCATCATTCCAAAATTTACCATACCACCTTCACCAAAACAATCTAAGCCACTCACTCTGGAAGCCTTTCTTAAACCCAAACCAAGGCTAAATGTTGATATTTTATTTGCAAATTTTATGAAAGAAATAAAGATGAATTTAGACTCTGTGAAGAAAATATGCTTGTCAACCATGAACTCAGATGAATCTGATGCTATCTGGAATTGCTTCATCTCCAGATTCAATATTGTTGCTTCAAATCTAAAGAGTGTTTGCTCTGATGATGCGAAGATCAGATTTGCTGAGACTTCCAGAACCATGCTATGGAATATGAAAAGATCTGCACCTTTTCTTCTTAAGGATGTACCTTCATCTTCTGGAGTATCTGCTACAGAAACTATTGCATGATCTGCTTCTAAAGAAAATCCTTTGGCTCTGACAACTGTGGACAGATCTTCTGAATCTGTGATTCAAGACTCTGCAATTCCAATGGTTATTGACTCTGCTCCTGCATCAGAATTTGCTCCATCTACTTCTTCTGAGATCAAGAAAGAGAACCCAGACTTAGAAGATAAGATTGCAGTGCTGGAAACCGGGCAATCTGAGATCAAGTCCTGGATGGCTAAGCAATATCAGAAGAATGCGAAGATTGAGAAATGGATGTCAAAACAAGAAGAATCCTCATCTGAGATCACCCATCTTCTGAAGATGATTCTTTCCAAACAAACCTAGTTTTATGTTTTCTAAATCTGATGTTTGTGCACTTGTACTTGAATTTCTTATCTGATGCTTTGTCTGCTCTGTCTAAGTACTTATTTGAATGAATGAATGACTCTGATGTTTTCTCTACATGAATGTATCTTTTCTCTCTGTTTCCTTTTATTTGTCTTTAAAGTTTTTCTTTTTGATTATGACAAAAAATGGGAGAAAATGAAATTTTGACTGTTCAAATAAACGTTACCTGAATGGAATTCAGACATATCAAATTACAACTAACATGAATTTTTTAGTCTTTCAGAATTACATTGATAAATCTGACAAAATTCATTAAAGTAACTCTGAGATCTCGAGATCAAGTTTTAACCAATCAGGCTCTGATTCTGAAACGTTCATCAAATCAAGCACTAATTTTTTGGAGCAATCAGGCTCTGATTCTGAAAAGAATACTCATGCAAAAAGAGAAGTTTCTATTCTTTCTAAGTATTCAATTCAGGGGAGATTCATAATCTCAGGGGGAGTTATAATTATCTCTTTATTGAACAAAATTTCTTATGTTTTTGTCATCATCAAAAAGGGGGAGATTGTTAGAACACAGATTGGTTCTTAGTTATATCTCTATGTTTTGATGATAACACTTACGAAATTTTGTATTAAGAAATTATATACTCTAAATTTGTTCAATTATTTTTTGCTGCAGATATCAAAATTTAATATTCTTCTGAAAGCAAAAATGGATCTGAACGTTGAACTATACAAGGCTCTGAAGCGTCAGAAGCATCTCTTAGAAGAATCTGAGCGCTGCCTACAGAAGACTCTGAGCGCTACCTACAGAAGGATCTGAAGCAGAAGCTACAGAAGCATCTGAAGCATAGACTGAAGACTTTGTATGAAGAGTTTCAAGCATAGTTTTTCAGAAGACTATGATAGTACTGTACGCTGCAAGTACTGAGGATTTGATCCCTAAACTCTGCTCTAATGAATCTTACACTAAAGCACACTTGCTGCAACACTCTGATACAACAAACTCTGAAGACATCAAGACTCTGATCACTCAAAGACTCTGATATTAATTGCTGTGAATTAGAAACTTGTTGAAGAAGATTATTTGAAGATATATCCGTTGATTATGCCAAACGACTCTTTCCTCATTTATGCTAGACACAAGAACTCAGGAAAAAAGGATTTCTCTGAACATTCTACTTCTAGGAAAGGTCAAGTGACGTGAAGACAAAAAGGTCACAGCTACTTTGCAGACACGGTATTCAAGCTTGCAAATGTTTTGGACTTCTGTGCCTATAAAAGTAAGACTTCAACATCTTTCTCAAGTTGACGATTATTGAAAGAAATTCATTGAAAAGCTCTCATACAAATTATTCTCTTTGCTGAATTTATTTCATACGTTCTTAAACTTAAGTGTAAATCACAGTTGTGATACAACTTACTTAGAAGCATTCAAACACTTTTTTAGTTTTACATTTGATTGTAAAAGTTTCTTGAGAAGACCAAGTTGTGGTCAGTAGTTCTTGAGAAGACTAAGAACAGATGTTCTTAGTGGTTGCTATTGTAATCAGGTTGATTAATAGTGGATTAAGTCCTTGTAGAGAAAGGAAAATCACTCTTGATAGGATGAACTGGATTAGTTGAGCTCAACGAACCAGGATAAAAATCTCTGTGTTTTTATTGCCATAATATTTCATTTATACTTATTCAACCCCCCCCCCCCCCCCCCCTTCTAAGTATTTTCTCACCTTCAAGTATTACTTTCAAGAAAAAATATTTTAATTCTCTTAGTAACATCAGATTCTGAGGTTTGTAAGCTCCCCCGGGATTAAATAATCCAAAGTTGAGGTTTGTAAGCTCCCCCTTAGATCTATATTTAAGAAGACTAAAAATAATATTTTAACTTCCTTTGGCAACATCAAAATATGAGGTTTGTAAGCTCCTTCTGAGTCTAATAGTGTAAGGCTGAGGTTTGTAAGCTCATTCTTAGTTCTATGAACAAGAAAGTTAAAATGTGTCGCTCGGGAAAAATTACCATTATGTACAAAAATTTAAATACAAAAATTATAAATGAACATTATGTACAAACTGAATGGGTTCAGTTTCTAATTAAATACTTACTATATTTTCTCCCCCTTTTGTCACATCAAAAATAATAAAAAGAGAAAAAAGAAAAGAATTACAGTCATAAATACATAACAGACCATCGTTACAAGATCAATTTCTAAGGGAAAATGATCAAGTAACAAGGATTAATAAAGGATCATGCAATGGATGTTAAATATTTATTAGTCATAATAGTCCCAAAAATCAAGCAAAGGATCTTATCATGTCGATTAGGTTACTCATGAGCCATTATAAAAGCAACAAAACGTTGTTCATTTTCATCAACAACCACTAATACATCATGCAGTCATCAGCTAAGAGAAATAAAATCTCTATTGTGATAGAAGTTACAGAGAGCTCTATGAATCTGAATATCCAAAACCTTCAGAAGCCAGTGTAAGAACAAGATATAGTTTTGCATGTGGCCTTAAGTTTTGATGATAACTTCACATATTATTTTAGAGAAAAAATTTATACTCTAATTGTTTTTATGTCTAATGTATAGCTTTTGATTAAACAGGTTCTGACTCTTATAGAAAGATGTGTGACGTCATCAGGTTATAAACTCAACACTCTAGAAGAAAACATACAACGATTACAAATTCAAGTCAAGATTCTGGAATGATTTTGATACAATGGTTCTAAAAGAACATTATTACTATAGCTTATGATCAAGATTTGTATGATAGTTATGAAGAATCTGAAGATTCAAGTTCTGAAAATTCAAGTTCTTAAGACTCAAGTTCTGAAAGCTCTGAAGAATTATGTTTCGAAGTTCTGATCCTGAAGATAATCTCACTTATAGTAACTAAGTTTCTGAGGACTAAGTTTTTTTATCCTTCTGTAACAAGCTTCATCAACACTTATCAAAAGTCGTTGAAGATTAGAAGTTAAAGATCAGAAACTTCTTACGTGAAAGGATAAGCATAAAAGTACAAGTACATTGTCTCTATCTCGCTAAAGTGACTTTTGATACAATGATGACTAACACTTCCACATTGACCTTTGAAGGCATATGAGCTGGATTTCCATTTCCTATTTTACCCTTTAACAAATCTATTCTTCAACTATAAAAGTGTCACACCCAAATTTTTGACCATAAGATTCCGCCTCCTTGTGCTTATTTCTTGTTTGTTTTATTTCACTTTTGTATGTATGATTACTATAGCTAACCAACTTGCGCAACTGCAGTAACCCCAAGTGGAGTTAGCTTTCTTTCCCACAATTAAATATGTCGAAGACGGGGATAAAATTCAAGTGGTATCTCCGTTACCCAAGGGCTCCTCGAGGCATGGTTCATGTAGGAGTATCATCATTTGTCCAAGGGTCTGCCCAGAGTTTTCATAAAGTTCGGATGTCCCCGGTTGGTAGAATGGAAGGTGATCGATCCTAGTTGATGATCAAGGCTAAAGGGTTATCAGTTTGAGCTCGGCTAAAACCACATCAAGCATCTCGGGCATTTATCTTAATCCAATCTGGTTTAGAGACCGTGTGAATCCCTTGGGATTACGAGTGAATGGTGCAAGTTCCTCGATTAACCTTTTTTCGATACAATCTGAAACTCATATCCACCCAAGTTCAGACTGTTGATTCACTTAAACGCCTAACTACGAAGAGAAGTACAAGCTTGGATTAGTTCACAAATTAATATAAGAGAGGTTAGGTCTTATTTCACCACGAGGAATTCACCATTTTCAAGCTCACAAATGGATTCACACAAATCAAGTTTTCGTATATCTTGGAAAAAGACTCAGGCTACACGGAAAAGAATCTTACAAAAACCAAACTCATGTTGAACTTTTGTTTGACTTGTGCAGCGAGATACTTTGTGGCATTATATTGGTTGATTCTAATTTACCGTTTGATTTCAAAGTTCCTTTAGCATAAAGTGGGACTTTTTCTTTTGTTTCAATTACTAAATAGAGAGGTGTTTCCAAGCAGTGAATTCCGGTACAGTTGTTACGGCTGTTCAGTTCTTGAATTCATTTAAAAACACATGAAGATTACATGATACCAACAACTAGGTTGCAAATTGGAAGTTATTTACATAAGGGAATACAAGCTTTGGAAAACAAGATAGCAGTCATGTCGTGCCACTTCTAATTCCTTCAAGTTCGGCATCCACCATCAAGGAAATCCACCGTCGATGTCACGCGGCCACGGTTAAGGACTTGCGGAGTTCCCTCTCTTATTAAAAGTTGCTTCCAACCTTGGTACCATCACTTGCCCTGCAACTTGTACCACCCTGCTTAAACAGAGCCAAGAACCAAGTTAGCCATCAAGAAACTACTTTTTTCAAAACAGGTTCATCAGTTTGTGTAGTACCGACACCATACCGTTCTTAAGAAATCCACGCCATATCTGCGACAAGGAATAGCCATTTCCTGCAAATCAAAACGCAGGCGCAATGAATCGACCTTCGGAATACGATGGCGTTCATTGAAGAAGGAATTCACAAACACAGAATTATACACAGTGACGTGAAAGCATAGAAGTTGATGGGGTTCGAGCTGTAAACTAAGGAAGTTACGACACCTCGAACTATGATAGCTGCGACATAACAACACAATGCAACAATCTTCACTTTATCACAACTCCGTCCGGGAACGAGATGTAAATGTATCGGAGAACCGTCCACCTTCGTCCTCCAAAAAAGTCAGCTGGACAAATCAAAACAGCAGTTAGTAGAAGAAAAGGTTGAGTTCCCAATCAAGAGCAATCAAAACATAGAGAGAAATAGCACCAAAGCCACCAGAATCCCTGTAAGAAGAAGATCAAAGAGTATGGTTGTGACAACATACTTTCTACAATAACTACACATGAGTAGTACTTTCTACAATCATATAATCTCCTGTCCGGTTAGTCCCGTAATATCAAAGTGAACTCGTCGTCTAATAGACGTCGTGGGGCTTCAACGAACAACCGCGCCGGCGACGTTGCGATTTGAGCTTAATCCATGAATTGTGTGTAAGACACAATGATACCAGCAACAGCTTTGAATCAGGCACCGCAACTTTCTTCCAAACCCGTTAAAATACACCATGACAGTAAGTTCCACAACATGCCAACTTCAACTCGCAAATTCAGCATCAAAGGAGTACAACGTGGTGAACAAGACAGCATTGAGAAACGACATCATTTTGTCCTTTGTGTTACGACTCTCGAGTTTTTGTCTTCTGTTGTAACCTTTAGGAACGTCAGACTCCACCTGATGTTTCCCTGTCACATGGTGAAATAACTCAAAGTTAAACATCCCCATCATGACAGCATCAGCAAACCAAGTCGAAAAGGAAAGTGATGAATATGGAAAGTTCCTTCCCCGACAAAGAGGTCAACACAATCAAAACCTGTTAGAACACATATTGGTGTTTCTTATATCTCTATGTTTTGATGATAACTGTTATAGAATTTTGTATTAAGAAAATATATACTCTAGAATTTGTTCAAGTATTATTGTTCCAGGTATTAAATTGAATACTCTTAAAGAAGCAAAATACATAAGTACAAGCAACTATGCAAGGCTCTGAAGCATCAGATGCAAGACACTCAAAAGACTCTGAAGCGCTGCCAGAAGAATCTGAAGCAGAAGCTGCAGAATGATCTGAAGTGTTGCTGAAAGAATAGTTGAAAGCTTTGATTCAAATCAGACTCTGAAGTTCATTTCACTACAAGAATAGAGGCTCTGATCATCAGACTCTTATCAAATAATATTCACGCTCAAGCACATTCTACTGCACACTCTGAAGAAGACTCTGATCAAGATTGAGACTCTGATATATGAAGTTCTGATCATCTATCAAGACTATGATCATCTATCAAGACTCTGATCATCTCAAATATCATAGCTTTGATCATCTTAAGTATTTCATTCCTTTAAGCTTGCTACAAGTTATGAAGTGCCGATTATGAAGACTTCATCTTGAAGGAAGCTTGTTGAAGAAGCTCTAAACTTGATTGGACGTACTGCTACTTCCAAAGTAACCAATGGCTATTTTGTCCAAAGAAGTGACGTGGTGCAAATCCCAAGGCTTCTACAACCATTCTTTTCCTGCAGAAAGCATATCTCTGCCCATACTTTTTGGTAATGAAAAGTCTTATATTCTAATATAATATTCAGCTGCGCATCACTCAAAGCAAATTGGAAAAGCTATAAAAGGAGAACTTCTACAACATTTAGAAGTTTCTAGTTCACTCAGAAAGAAATATTCATACACGCTTGATTCATCAAAGTGAAAATCTCACAAAGATCTTATTCATTTGTTCTTTCATAAAACTGTATAGTTTTATTTGTACTTAATCTTAAGTGTAAATATCACAGTTGTGATACAGCTTATTAGAAGCAATCAAACACTTGTTAGTTTACATTAATTTATAAGAAGTTCCTTGAGAAGACCAAGGTGTGGTCAGTTGTTCTTGAGAAAACTAAGACAGTTGTTCTTAGTGCTTACTATTGTAATCAGTTGATTAATAGTGGATTAAGTCCTTGTGGAGAAAGGCAAATCATCTTTGATAAGGTGGACTGGAGTAGTTGAGTTCAATGAACCAGGATAAAAATATTGAGTTGTTTTATTGCCATATTTCTTAAAACTCTTATTCAACCCCCCCCCCTTTCTAAGTGTTTTTCTCACCTTCAGTTGGCATCAGAGCTCCGGTTTTGTTTGTGCTATCACTTAACCGTGACCAGAAAAGATCCAGTGGGAAAAACTCTTGATATTCTTGGTTGATATGCATTATGGCTGCTGAAACTTCAACATCCAACAACAACAAATATGAAGAAAGAGTCAGCACAAAACCTCCCATGTTTGATGGAGAAAAATTTGACTATTGGAAAGATAGACTAGAAAGTTTATTTCTAGGATTTGATGCTGATCTTTGGGACTTAGTTATTAATGGACATGTTCTCCCACTGATGGGAATGGCAAGAAAATTGACAGAAAATCAATGACTGAGGCGCAAAAGAAGGAATTCAGAAATCACCACAAGGCTAGATCTATCTTGCTAAATGTTATATCTCATACTGAGTATGAGAAAATAACCAACAGAGAAATTGCCTTTGATATATTTGAATCCCTGAAGATGACTCATGAAGGGAACTCTCAAGTTACAGAAACCAAGGCTCTGGCGCTGATCCAGAAATATGAAGCTTTCAAAATGGAACAATCTGAATCTATTGAAGCCATGTTTTCCAGATTCTAGATTCTCACTGCTGGCCTAAAGGTTCTGGACAAGGGTTACTCTACAACAGATCATGTTAAGAAAATAATCAAAAGCTTGCCAATCAGATGGAAACCCATGGTCACTGCTTTGAAGCTGGCAAAGGATCTGAACAAGATTACGCTGGAGGAACTAATCAGTTCTCTGAGGAGTCATGAGATTGAACTAAAGGAAGATGAGCCTCTAAAGAAAGGTAAGTCAATTGCTTTAAAATCTAATAAATCTGTTAAAGCACTGCAGGTAATAGAAGAAAGCTCTGAAGAGTCTTCTTTTGAAGATGAAGAAGAACTATCCTTGCTGTCCAGAAGAATCAACAAACTCTGGAAGAATAAGCAAAGGAAGTTCAAGAACTTCAGAAAACCAGATCAACACAAAGAATCTTCTAGACACAGAAGATCTGGAGAATCCTCTGGACACAGACGATCTGGAAAAAGAGAGGTTGTTTTCTATGAATGCAAAGAACCTGGGCACTACAAGAGTGAATGCCAAAAGCTTCAGAAGGAGAAGCCAAAAAGAAAGTCAGATCACAAAAAGAAAGTTCTGATGGCTACCTGGGATGACTCAGATGCATCTGATTCGTCATCAGAGTCAGAACAAGAATGTGCTAATGTAGCATTCATGGATGACATAAAAGACAGTGCTAAATCATCAGGATCAGAATCAAAATCTGATTCTAAAGAGGTATTTGCTGAACTTTCTAGACAAGAACTTGTTGAAAGTCTATCTGATATTCTTGAAAACTATAGCAAAGTTAAACTCAAATACAAAAAGCTTCTAAAGCATATTGAATTTGAGAGTAACAAATTTGAATCAGAAATAGCTGAGCTAAAAGCTCAAAATCTTCAATTGAAAAATAATTTAGAATCTGCTCAACTAAACTCTGATCCAAAGTCTGAACCATGCTCTAAAAATATTTTAGAAGAGTATGATTATAGCTTCAGAAAGTTTCTAACTAAAAGCCTAGATAGAAGCAAGATGGCCTCAATGATCTATGGTATTAACAGAAACTATAGAAAAGGTATTGGATATAAATCTTTCTCTTATGAAGATTCAAATCCAAAATCTGTAGATAAACTGGATATCAAGTATCCTGCTTTATATTCTCAGTTTACATTTGGTCACTTAAATGATATTAAACACACAAGTTCTAATTAGAATAAACCTGTGTTTAATAAATCTAAAGATAATCAGAACAAGTCTTATGTTGAAAGACAGAAGTTCAGAAAAAGCTTTAAGGCAACTAACCAAAAAGGACCCAAGAAAATCTGGGTACCTAAGGATAAGATAATCTATGTTGTAGACATCCTTAGTAGCAAAGTCAAGACTCCAGTCATGGTACCTGGACTCTGGATGCTCACGACATATGACGGGAAAAGGTCTATGTTCCAAAGTCTGGAGCTTAGATCTGGAGGATATGTCAAGTTTGGAGGGAATCAGAAGGGCAAGATAATTGGCCCTAGAACCATTGGCAATGGTAAACTTCCTTCCATAACTAATGTCTTGCTTGTTGAAGGATTAACTCATAATCTATTGTCCATAAGTCAATTAAGTGACAATGGTTATGACATAATCTTTAATCAAAAGTGTTGCAAAGTTGTTAGTCAAAAGGATGGCTCAATCCTCTTTAATGGGAAAAGGAAAAACAACATTTATAAAATTAGTATTTCAGAACTTAAGGTTCAGAATGTTAAATGCCTTATGTCTGTTAATGATGAGCAATGGGTCTGGCACAGAAGATTGGGTCATATTAATATGAGACGTATATCTCATATTAATAAACTTAATTTGGTCAGAGGACTTCCTAATTTGAAGTTCAACTCAGATGCTCTTTATGAAGCATGTCAGAAAGGAAAATTTTCAAAATCATCTTTCAAATCCAAAAATGTTGTTTCAACTTCAAAACCATTAGAGTTACTTTACATTGATATGTTTGGACTAGTGAAAACTGCATCCATCAGAGGCAAGAAGTATGGATTAGTCATTGTTGATGACTACAGCAGATGGACATGGGTAAAATTCCTAAAACACAAGGATGAGTCACATTCCGTGTTCTTTGACTTCTGCAAACAAGTCCAAACTGAAAAAGATTTCAAAATTGTTAAAGTCAGAAGTGATCATGGTGGAGAATTTGAAAACAAACATTTTGAAAAATATTTTAATGAAAATGGCATTGCTCATGATTTCTCCTGTCCTAGAACTCCACAACATAATGGAGTTGTAGAGAGGAAAAATAGAACATTGCAAGAGATGGCCAGAACCATGATCAATGAGACTAACATGGCAAAACATTTTTGGGCAGAAGCAATTAACACAACATGTTACATTCAGAACAGAGTGTCTGTTAGACCTCTTCTGGAAAATGCTCCTTATGAATTGTGGAGGAATAGAAATCCAAACATCTCTTATTTCCATCCTTTTGGATGTATTTGTTTTATGCTTAACACTAAAGAGAATCTTAACAAGTTTGATTCTAAAGCACAAAAGTGTATCATGCTTGGATATTCTGAACGCTCTAAAGTCTACAGAGTATACAATACTGAGACACAGATTGTGGAGGAATCTATACATGTTAGATTTGATGATAAGCTTGGCAATCAAAAGCCAAAGCAGCTTGAAAACTCTGCAGATGGAGAAGTTATTCTCACAGAATCTGAGAAACCAGATGTAGAGAAAGCTCAAGAAGAAGCTACACCAAATGCAACTCCATTGGCTGCTCAAATGAATAACATGAATATTTCTGAAGAACCAACAGTTAAAGGATCATCCAGAATCAAAGCTTCTCATCCAGAAGAAATGATTATTGGGAAGAAAGATGACCCTATAAGAACAATGTTGTTTATCAGATCATCTGGAAAATCACTTGTTGGGTTGGTGTCTATTATTGAACTAACATCTGTGGGTGAGGCTCTGAGTGATAATGATTGGATACTTGCAATGCAAGATGAACTGAATCAATTTACAAGAAATGATGTGTGGGATCTGGTTCCAAGACCAAAAGGTTTCAACATTATTGGAACAAAGTGGGTATTCAGAAATAAACTAAATGAGCAAGGAGAAGTTGTTAGGAACAAAGTAAGGTTAGTAGCTCAAGGTTACAGTCAACAAGAAGGAATTTAATACACTGAAAATTATGCTTCAGTGGCAAGGTTAGAATCTATACGCCTTCTTATTTCATTTGCTGCACAACATAACATCACTCTATATCCGATGGATGTTAAGAGTGCCTTCTTAAATGGTATTATAGAAGAAGAAGTTTATGTCCATCAACCTCCTGGTTTTGAAAGTGATATATTTCCATATCATGTTTTCAAACTCAAAAAATCTCTTTTTGGTTTGAAACAAGCTCCCAGAGATTGGTATGAAAGATTAAGTAATTTTCTTCTGGAAAAGAAATTTATCAGAGGCAAAGTGGACACAACTCTTTTTTGTAAAACATTTAAGAAAGATTTACTAATTTGTCAAATTTATGTGGATGATATTATTTTTGGATCTACCAATATTATGCTGGGAAAGGAGTTTGCTTTGTCTATGCAGGCTGAATTTGAAATGAGCATGATGGGAGAACTTAGATTCTTTCTGGGAATCCAAGTAAATCAGACTCCAGAATGTACATATATTCACCAGACTAAGTATGTCAAAGAGCTTCTGAAGAATTTCAATCTGAATGAAAGCAAATTGGCAAAGACTCCAATGCATCCTACAAGCACACTAGGTAAGGAAGAGGTAAGCAAGAAAGTTGATCAAAAACTTTACAGAGGTATGATTGGATCTCTCTTATATTTGACTGCTTCTAGACTTGATATTTTATTCAGTGTTTGTCTGTGTGCTAGATTCCAATCAGATCCTAGAGAATCTCACTTAATAGTTGTTAAGAGGATTCTAAGGTATCTGAAAGGTACTACTAACGTGGGTCTGTGTTACAGAAGATCTGATGATTATAAATTAGTTGGATTTGTTAGACTAAGGCACGGATCTAGAAGGGGGGGTTGAATAGATCCCTTTTAAAAATTTGAGTGGCGCTACCAATAAAATTGGTTTTCAAAATTGTTTTCAAATGCGGAAGCGGCCTTGGAAAATATAGTCTAAAACGAACAACTATTGGAGAGCCGGATATGCGTCAAGCAGATGAATTTAAGACGATAACGGATAGTAAATCACTACACACTTTTATGCAAAACTCAGATGTGATTCACTCGTACTATTTCCTTATTCCAATGATCAAAAATTACACCAAAACTAGCAGCAAAATTAAGGCAATTTTAGTTCAGCACTTTTGTCGAACAGTTGGTGTGCACAAATACCTTAAATGATATTTGTGTTGAATGAGTGATTGAAAAAGCCTTAGTACAGTATTTCTATTGTACTTAGTAGTTAAAAAACAGTGTTTCACCAACTCACTCAATCAATACTACAATTTGACAAAATCACTTATTCTAGAATCACTTAATTTTTAAGCTGTAATTGAAAATGCAGAAAATAAAGGAACACAAGATTTGATGAGGCAGTTCCCCCAGTCGTCCTCGCGTTGGGGTACGTCTGCCCTCAATTCTACAATGAGAATTGAGATATGTATTGAATAGATATCACCTGTTTGGTAGAACAGTTATACACAAGAATCGATAGACAATTGATACAAACAATCTTAATGTTGCTGATAATTTCTACCACTTCTTGCCCCTTGATTCAAGATGAATCAAGTCCTCCAATTTGATGTGAATGACCTCCGATTGCAGCCACCTTATTGACAACTCTTCCGTTGATCAAACCTTCGGCACGGCTGATCTTAGACACACCCAAATTGAACCCGGAACGTCTTCAACCTTTCAACGCCCTAGCTACTAGATTGATCAACCTTCCGCTAATCAATCACCTTCGCACTCGCTTGATTGTTGAACCAACGATTCCGTAACAAAAGCCTTCAAAACCTGTAGTCTTGATAGGTAAAACCTCAAAGGTTTTCTCCCAAGAAACACCTGCACCAGCTTCCACTCGAACCGGATCTTCAATCACGCGTTCGAACCTTATCACCGTCGAGCAAACCACAAACCGCAGCAAAAAAATTGATTATCTGTAATTTGAGGATTTGTGAGTTGATTGAACGATGAAGATGAAGAACACTGATGCACCTCTTTCACGTTTCTTGACCTGAACACTTTCTCACAATGCTTTCAAAAATGTTAGTTGTTAAAATTGAAAAGACAGCTATTTATAGTAAATATACAAAACGGACAGTTGACAGATCAATGAAACATAGCAGAATTTCTGTTTCTGCGCGCGAACGGTCGACCATAGGGTCGGCGTGCGCTGAGCCGTGTGACACTCAAACTGTCATGCGCCGAGTCAGCGGTCGACGCATGATCTTCATGCGCTGAGCCGTCTGATTCTTAAACCTGCATGCGCCAAGTTAACGGTCGACGCATGACCTTCATGCGCTGACCCGTGTGAACTGAATGAAACTGTGTGCTGACGGTATGGTCGGCTCATGGTTCAAAAATCTGCAAAAACATAAATTTCTACAGCTTTTTTGTGCATTACGTCATTGTAAAAATTGAATCATAAGTAGCGTGAATGATTTAAACGAAAGAAGGATATCTCTTAGCAAGTTGTCATCATCAAAAACCAGAGGCACGCTTGTGTTGGTAGATACTTTGCCTTCACATTCTCCCCCTTTTTGATGATGGCAACCTACTGTTACGCAACACGTGATAGGTATAGGTATGCTCCCCCTTTCTTTTACAATTATAGCGGTCGTAATCATCGTCTATCTACTGCTCGGTTCTCCCCCTTTGACAACATCAAAAAGAGGTAAACTCGTGACACAATAACAACACATTGAATCATGCATAAATGAGATACCAACAGATGAGAAGTAAACAACAGTTATACATACGATGGAGATAACAGTTAATAGATTACAGAACCACAAAAAATGTCATGATAGCAACATAGAAGTAAGCAACAATCATAGTGAGTTTGGGCAGAAAAGCAAAACACAACAAACAAAATGAATGCAAGCCAAAACAGGAAACAACAAATGACATATGAGCGCATGCTAATAGCCCCGTCCACGTCCGCGACCACGACCACGCCTGTCATAGTAATGAGGATGGCGTTGGGGATGAGCTAGATCAGTAAATTCTTCTGTGATGTTATTCAAAAAGTCAAGACTGTCGACAATGGCGCGCTCTTCAGCTTGATGACAGTGAGTTAGAGTCTCGAATCGAGCGTCCAGCTGAGTCGACATTCCACTGATCCGTTCATTTTGGTTATGCAGTTCAGAACGAATTTGTGCCATTCTTTCATTTTGATCCCTCATGAATTTTTGCTGTTGTTCCTGCATATTGGTCATAAAATTTCGCTGTTCCAACTGCATCGACTGCATCATTTCTAAAATCTCCGAATTGTTTGACGGTTGTTGAGGAGAAGGTGGGTCTGCAGTGCTTGGTTGATATGGCTGATAGAATTTGCCAAGGGTGGTCCACCCGGTGTATTGCCATTCACCCCAGCCTTGGTTATTCTCCTCATCCTCATTTTCCTGTTGGTTTGAGTAGGCAGACCAGTTATTGTGTTGATTGTCATCTTGATATGTTTGTTGATAGTTTTCAGAAGGCACGTATGGTTGATGACCTTCATTAATATCGTG
The DNA here is from genome assembly GCA_963859935.3 of Lathyrus sativus. Taxonomy (NCBI): domain Eukaryota; kingdom Viridiplantae; phylum Streptophyta; class Magnoliopsida; order Fabales; family Fabaceae; genus Lathyrus; species Lathyrus sativus. The sequence continues at coordinate 486,769,166 of OZ012740.1, read as the reverse complement.
GTCCAGCTGAGTCTCATCAGCGTTTTCTTGTGCCTCTCCTGCATTGTCACCTTGATTGTCTTCATCTTCACTTGAGCTTCCTTCTGCTTCTTCATCTTCTCCACCCTCTGACTCATCAGCACTTTCTTCACTCGAGGAGGCAGCTGCAGCCATGGTTGAGCGCCGATAAAATCTGTACTTTTTGAGCGACTGATCCCACACATATCCCATCATAGCAAAGACCTTTGAACTGAACTCTTTATCGGAAGAAATTGGAGTATACGGAAAAGACGGGTAATTGATACCTGCAGAGTTTAAAGCTTCCTGAATGAATGAGCCATAGGCGAGCGCGGTGCCTCGCTTGGAGTCTCTTAGTTCATACATCCGGCTTGTAATATAGTACGGCCAGTTAATTTTAATGCCGTGACCTAGTATATGGATGAGATGCACTTCAGCTTGTTCGACTCTTGACAAACCACCTTGTTTAGGCCGCAGAATGCGCGCCACAATCCATTGAAGGATCCTTGGAGATGATCTGAGTTTTCCGGATGTGACGGACCTCGGAAAAGCCGCACTGTTTACAATGTGCTCCGGATAAGGCCTCTTGAGCATATTATTCAGTGCTTTGTTATACTCATAACCTTCAAGAGTTTTAGAATCGGTCACTTCGGCTAGGGGAGGTTCACCATCCTCTACAGACATATCAAAATACTTACTCCAGAATTCAGTATTTACAGTCACTTGAGTTGTTCCAATATGGGAATGAAAGTTTTCTCCGTGAAATTTATCATTCAATTCAGAGTAAAAGACACGCACCAGATCTTCGCTATATTGTACATTGCATTCAACAAATCGTTCAACACCATGATAAGTAAGAAAGTTCATGAACTCACCCAGATGCATGCGTTCAGCAACCAGTTCATAGAAGGCGTGTTGTCGAACCACTTTCCTCTTACCAATGTCTTTGTTAAAGTTTTCCCGACGAGACGGATGAACCAGGGATTCTGCAGTGATTGGCACTGTTCCGGAGGTTGACCCTCTTGATCTCTTTCTTGTAGGTCTAGAGGAAGAAGCCATGGGTATAGTTTTGTGGGTACAAGGAACTCTTTACCAATGTGATGGAGAATGAAGAGTTTTGAGATGAAGGATTTTGAATTTTGAGAAGAAGGAGAGAGATAACCCTTGTTTAATGTAAGGATTAGGGTGCGCCGACCGCTGCCCTGTTATGGTCGACTCAATATGCAACAAACAGCAGATTTTTGTATTTTACCATATTCAGAGGTACATGCTATGCAAAAATGATGTCATGACATATAAGAAAAAAAATATCTATATACATATGCAGTAGATGTCATACAAATTTAGCGTAGTATAAGCGATATGATTTGATATCAACAGGATTATCAAACAAAGAGAGAGAGAAAGAACAATATCACCTTGATGCCTGATTTGCTTGATACACAACATACTTATACTTACACGAATATCAAATTGTTAGAAGTACAACAGCATGATTATTTGAATGAAATAAGATAACATCAGCAAATATTATTCCCGTTCCGAAATGTCGAGGATGCCAAGTTCTCGGCGGATATGAAAGAAAGGTTCCGTTGCTAGCGGCTTTGTGAAAATGTCCGCTAGTTGGTTTTTAGTGTCAACGTGTTCAAATACAACATCACCTTTCTCAACATGGTCCCTAAGAAAATGGTGTCGAATTTCTATATGTTTAGTGCGAGAGTGTAATACGGGATTTTTGGTAAGGTTAATAGCGCTAGTGTTGTCACATAGGATAGGAATACGTTCAAGTTTAAGATTGAAATCTAGTAGTTGTTGCTTAATCCACAGAATTTGAGCACAACAACTACTAGCGGCAACGTATTCCGCCTCGGCCGTTGATAAAGCAACTGAAACTTGTTTCTTGCTATGCCAACTAACCAAGGAGTTTGAAAACAAATGACATGTACCACTAGTGCTTTTCCTATCCGATTTGCACCCGGCAAAGTCGGAATCGGAGTAACCTACCAACGAGCAATCACTACCCTTAGAATACCACAATCCATACTTCGGGGTACCTGACAGGTATCGAAGAATTCGTTTAACAGCTTTTAGGTGGGATTCTTTGGGACATGATTGGTATCGTGCACACATGCACACACTAAACATAATATCAGGACGTGACGCAGTAAGATAGAGAAGTGAACCAATCATACCTCTATATCGTTTTACCTCTACGTCCTTGCCATTTTCATCTTTATCCAAATTTACGCATGTAGGCATTGGGGTGTCTATGGCCTTGGATTTTGCCATGTCAAATCTCTTGATCAAGTCCAAACAATATTTTGTTTGGCTCACGAATGTCCCTTCTTGGAGTTGTTTAATTTGCAGGCCGAGGAAGTATGTGAGCTCCCCCATCATACTCATCTCGAATTCGCCCTGCATGAGGTCAGAAAACTCTCTCACGAGATTCATGTTAGTGGATCCAAATATAATATCGTCAACATAGATTTGCACCAAAATCAAGTGCTTTCCTTGACGTTTAATGAAGAGTGTAGTGTCAACCTTTCCTCGTGAGTACCCCTGATTAAGTAAAAACTTACTTAGTCGCTCATACCAAGCTCTAGGAGCTTGTTTGAGACCATATAAAGCTCTTTTTAACTTGTAAACATGTTCAGGGTATTCATGAGATTCAAAACCGGGAGGTTGAGACACATATACTTCTTCATTTATGTGACCGTTAAGGAAAGCACATTTAACATCCATTTGAAATAACTTAAAATCCTTTGCACATGCAAAGGCGAGTAAAAGACGTATAGCCTCGAGTCGGGCAACCGGCGCATAAGTTTCCTCATAGTCGATGCCTTCCTCTTGGTTATACCCTTGAGCGACCAATCTCGCTTTATTACGGGTTATTACCCCGTTTTCGTCCAACTTGTTCCTAAACACCCATCGGGTGCCGATTACTCGATGGCCTCGCGGAGGAGGGACAAGGTCCCATACCTCGTTTCTTTTAAACTGATTTAGTTCCTCTTGCATCGATAAAAACCAGTGCTCATCGAGTAGGGCCTCTTTGGGGTTTTTAGGCTCTATTTGTGAAACGAAAGCGAAGTGATAACAAAAGTTACTTAGCTTAGATCGAGTGGTGACTCCCTTTGTGATGTCTCCGAGAATATTGTCAATTGGATGATCTTTACACGACTTCCAATCTTGAGGGAGATCATCGTTTGTAGGCGGATGAGCTTCCTCAGTTACCTCATGGTGTGCATCCTTATCCTCCTCAATTTTGACTCTATCGGGTTGATCAATCCCCGTTTCGCCACCTTTGAGTATGTCTTCTGTGGATGTACCTGCACCATGAACAACACTATCCTTTCCGACATTTCTCGGATAGGACTCATCAAACGTAACGTGCACAGACTCTTCAACAGCTAGTAATCTTTTATTATAAATCCTATATGCTTTACTTGATTGCGAGTACCCTAGAAAAATGCCTTCATCGGCTTTTGAATCAAACTTGCCCAAGTTTTCCTTTCCATTGTTTAATACAAAGCACTTGCATCCAAAAACATGAAGGTGAGAAACATTAGGCTTTCGCCCTTTTAAAAGTTCATACGGAGTTTTGTTTAGAATGGGGCGGATGAGTACCCTATTCAAAACATAACATGCCGTACTAATGGCGTCGGCCCAAAAGTATTTTGGTAAACCACTATCATTAATCATTGTTCTTCCCAATTCTTCTAAAATTCTGTTTTTACGCTCCACAACCCCATTTTGTTGAGGAGTTCGTGGAGCCGAGAAGTTATGATCGATGCCATGGTTACCGCAATATTCTTCAAATAAATGATTTTCAAATTCACCTCCGTGGTCACTTCTTATTGACACAATGTTTGTATTTAACTTATTTTGGGAGAGCTTGGCAAATCTCTCAAAAGCGGCAAACGTGTCACTTTTACTCACTAAGAAGATGGTCCAACAGAACCTAGAAAAGTCGTCCACTATTACGAATCCGTAATAGTTTCCTCCTAGACTTTTGATCCTAGACGGCCCAAACAAGTCCATATGAAGTAGTTCAAGAGGTCTCGTTGTTGAAATAATCTTTTTGGATTTAAAGGAGATCCTCGTTTGTTTTCCTTTTTGACAAGCATCACAAAGGTGATCCTTGGTGAACTTAATTTTGGGAAGTCCTAGTACTAGATCTTTTGAGACAATCTTATTGAGTAAGTCAAAGTTGACATGCGCTAAGCGCCTATGCCATAGCCATGAGTCTTCACTCATAGATATGAGACATTGATCGCTTGTTGGGGATACCACATTCAAGTCAAGCATATACACATTGTTTACTCTAAAACCAATAAACACATTCTTCTTATCACTTTCATGCACAATTTTGCAGCAATCTTTTGAAAAGGAAACATTGTAACCTTTGTCGCATAATTGGCTGATGCTAAGGAGATTATGTTTAAGGTTTTCGACAAGCAACACATCGGAAATTGTAGTAGAGGAGGGATTACCTATACTACCTTTACCTAGTATCGCTCCGCGGTTGTTATCACCGTATGTTACATACCCTTTCTTCTTAGCCACGAAGTCTATGAATAAGGATATGTCTCCAGACATGTGCCTTGAGCACCCACTATCAAGAACCCATCTTCTCTCGGTGGACTCGACACATTTCACCTGTCAAAATATAACTTAGAAAAGGGAGGTACCCAATGGCATATTGGGTCCTAATAGGTTAGCGACAAGACGGTTGCGTTTGGGCAACCATTGGTAGATGCCTTTAGGAACAAGAAATCTCCTAAATCGACATTTACCAATGGAGTGGCCTTTCTTGCAACAGTAAAAGCATACAAAGTCGACATTAGAATCACTTTCACTTGCTTGATCCCTAATTACATATGCATATTTTTGATATGGGTTTATCATACTTTTTCTAAAATCCTTTTTATCGATTGCAAATGTAATTTTAGGTTCAAGTGCCTTGTCTAATTTGGCCTTAAGGTTTCTAACCTCACCTTGCCAAATATGACAAGTATCACAACCAAAGTTGAAAGGATTACTATTGTCCTTACAATCCGATTCATTATCTTTCACAATGGAAGCCTTAAGGTCCTCTAATTTCTTTTCGGACTCTAAGACTTTGTGCTCTAAATATGTAAAAATTCTTCTATTAGAAGCAAGTTTCTTAAAGGCTTCAGTTGCTTCCTTGTGTAAAACATCGAATGCGGTTTGTAATTCGGAATGAGACATATTAGATGACATATTATATCTAGAGTGACGTACCTGTTTCTTTTTCTTTTTCTGATTTGCGGAGAGACATAGATTCACGGACTCTTCTTCATCACTAGAGCTTTTATTAGAGGAGGAAGAATCACTGTCGCTTTCCCACGCGATGTACGCCCTCCTAGGCTTTGATGCTCTCTTATGTGACTTCGATTGTTCCTTTTCTTTTCCCTTGTTGTTCATTGGACAGTCCGGTTTGTAGTGACCGGGCTTTCCACATTTATAGCACGTTCCTCTAGTCTTTTTGCCTTTTTGATTGTCATCTTTGGAGAACCTTGATTGCCTTCGGAAATTTACCAGGTTCTTCTCCGAATGTTGGATGCCGTTCTTTCTCACGTACCGGTTATACCGTTTAACGAACAGCCCCATGTCCTCATTTATGTCTTCTTCTTCGTCGTCGCTTGAAGAATAATCACTTTGCTCTTTTGCTTTAGACTTCGAGGAAGAAGCCTTAAGAGCTATGGACTTCTTTTCACTCATCTTTACTTTGTCCTTCTTTTCTTTCCTTTCATGTTGGTCAAGACTCAAGAGTACCTGTTCATGCTCTTGTAGTTTGCCAAACAATGTAGTCAGATCTAATACCGTAAGATCATTTGCCTCTTTGATGGCGGTCACTTTCGGCTGCCATTCCCTGCTAAGACATCTCAAAACTTTATTAGTAGCAAGATCATTGGAAATAGGTCTTCCTAGTGAATGTAATCTGTTTATGAGATGAGTAAATCTCTTTTGCATGTCAGCAATGGTTTCCCCTTGCTCCATGAAAAAGAGATCAAACTCTTGTATAAGAGTGTTGATTCGAGCCAACTTAACATCGTTTGTCCCCTCATGGGCAATTTGTAGTGCATCCCACATAGTCTTAGCCGTAGGGCAATGGGATACACGGTAGTATTCATCTACACCTAATGAGGAGATTAGAATGTTCTTAGCTTTCCAATCGTAATTATACTTTCGCTCATCGTCGTCAGTCCATTGTGCTTCGGGCTTTGGCACAACTTCGTTATTCTCATTTGTCATGGTTATTTCAATCGGACCATTGAGAATAACGTTCCATATCTTTCTATCTATGGAATTAATGTGCACCCGCATACAGTCTTTCCAATAGCTATAATTTTCACCGTTAAAAACGGGAGCTCTATTGTACGCCCCTTTTGGTTCGTTAGCCATTATTCTATCAATGTTGTATTTGAAGCACCGGAGAACCGGAGCTCTTGATACCACTTGTTAGACTAAGGCACGGATCTAGAAGGGGGGGTTGAATAGATCCCTTTTAAAAATTTGAGTGGCGCTACCAATAAAATTGGTTTTCAAAATTGTTTTCAAATGCGGAAGCGGCCTTGGAAAATATAGTCTAAAACGAACAACTATTGGAGAGCCGGATATGCGTCAAGCAGATGAATTTAAGACGATAACGGATAGTAAATCACTACACACTTTTATGCAAAACTCAGATGTGATTCACTCGTACTATTTCCTTATTCCAATGATCAAAAATTACACCAAAACTAGCAGCAAAATTAAGGCAATTTTAGTTCAGCACTTTTGTCGAACAGTTGGTGTGCACAAATACCTTAAATGATATTTGTGTTGAATGAGTGATTGAAAAAGCCTTAGTACAGTATTTCTATTGTACTTAGTAGTTAAAAAACAGTGTTTCACCAACTCACTCAATCAATACTACAATTTGACAAAATCACTTATTCTAGAATCACTTAATTTTTAAGCTGTAATTGAAAATGCAGAAAATAAAGGAACACAAGATTTGATGAGGCAGTTCCCCCAGTCGTCCTCGCGTTGGGGTACGTCTGCCCTCAATTCTACAATGAGAATTGAGATATGTATTGAATAGATATCACCTGTTTGGTAGAACAGTTATACACAAGAATCGATAGACAATTGATACAAACAATCTTAATGTTGCTGATAATTTCTACCACTTCTTGCCCCTTGATTCAAGATGAATCAAGTCCTCCAATTTGATGTGAATGACCTCCGATTGCAGCCACCTTATTGACAACTCTTCCGTTGATCAAACCTTCGGCACGGCTGATCTTAGACACACCCAAATTGAACCCGGAACGTCTTCAACCTTTCAACGCCCTAGCTACTAGATTGATCAACCTTCCGCTAATCAATCACCTTCGCACTCGCTTGATTGTTGAACCAACGATTCCGTAACAAAAGCCTTCAAAACCTGTAGTCTTGATAGGTAAAACCTCAAAGGTTTTCTCCCAAGAAACACCTGCACCAGCTTCCACTCGAACCGGATCTTCAATCACGCGTTCGAACCTTATCACCGTCGAGCAAACCACAAACCGCAGCAAAAAAATTGATTATCTGTAATTTGAGGATTTGTGAGTTGATTGAACGATGAAGATGAAGAACACTGATGCACCTCTTTCACGTTTCTTGACCTGAACACTTTCTCACAATGCTTTCAAAAATGTTAGTTGTTAAAATTGAAAAGACAGCTATTTATAGTAAATATACAAAACGGACAGTTGACAGATCAATGAAACATAGCAGAATTTCTGTTTCTGCGCGCGAACGGTCGACCATAGGGTCGGCGTGCGCTGAGCCGTGTGACACTCAAACTGTCATGCGCCGAGTCAGCGGTCGACGCATGATCTTCATGCGCTGAGCCGTCTGATTCTTAAACCTGCATGCGCCAAGTTAACGGTCGACGCATGACCTTCATGCGCTGACCCGTGTGAACTGAATGAAACTGTGTGCTGACGGTATGGTCGGCTCATGGTTCAAAAATCTGCAAAAACATAAATTTCTACAGCTTTTTTGTGCATTACGTCATTGTAAAAATTGAATCATAAGTAGCGTGAATGATTTAAACGAAAGAAGGATATCTCTTAGCAAGTTGTCATCATCAAAAACCAGAGGCACGCTTGTGTTGGTAGATACTTTGCCTTCACAGGATTCTGTGATGCTGACTATGCTGGAGACAAAATAGAACGTAAAAGTACTTCTGGAAGTTGTCAGTTTCTTAGAAGTCATCTGATCTCATGGTTCAGCAAAAAGCAACCCACAATTGCACTTTCAACAACAGAAGCATAATATATTGCTGCTGCTAGTTGTAGCACCCAGATGCTCTGGATGAAAAGTCAGCTGGAAGATTATCAGATTTTTGAGAGTAACATTTCTATCTTCTGTGATAATACTTCTGCTATATGCTTTTCTAAAAACCCCATTTTACACTCTAAAGCTAAGCATATAGAGATTAAACATCATTTCATCAAAGACTATGCTCAGAAGGGAATTATTAATTTGAACTTTGTAGATACAGATCATCAGTGGGATGATATCTTTACAAAACCCCTTGCTGAAGATAGATTTAAATTTATTCTGAAAAATATATGTATGGACTTCTGTCCAGAATAAAGTATTCATCAGATGAAATTTTTACTCAGATGATAAATGTCTAAACTCTGAAGTATTTCTTCTTTTCAATTCTGTGTTTATTTATTTGTGTGTAAATCTAAACTAACAAGACTCAGAGGATCTGAACGTTGCCTAACGTTTCATTTCTCAAGAAGTTTCAGAGGCACATGCAAGCAAACACGTGTAGCTCAGAATCTGGAAAGGTATAAAGCACCATACTGAATTGACGTTTGAGGTATTGCTTTGAAAATCCAAAATCTCTTGATTTTCCCCCATTCTGTCAGAATCTTAAATGCTTGATATGATTCTATTCTTTGCATTAATTGCTTGAAATGATTTTGTTTGACTTTATTAAATGCTTAAGTGTACGCGTGAGATCTTGTGTCTTTTACATGCCCTAAATTGCTCTATATATATTCACACCACTTCACAACTCACACTTTACACTTTCTATCCCTCTTCTCTTATGAATTTATGTCTTCTTTATTGCTTCCATCTCATTTCCAAACCAAAAACCTCTCGTAAACCCAGATGTATCTCAAGAACTTCAATGGCATCATCATCTTCAACATCTTCTCAAATGCAAACCTCAACTGCTACTGCATCATCTCCAAATGCTACTGCTTCTTCTCCAACTGCTATTATGTACAAGGATCCAGTGAGAACTCTTCTCACTCCAATCAAAGATCTTGAGGTTCTGTGTGAGAACTTTGTGGATTTTGATTCCATTAAAGAAAATGGTTTTGATCTCTACCCAACCATCAAAACTCAGAACTGGGAAAAGTATTTTGACAGGATGATGGGTCCTGTTTATCCAACATTGGTGAAGGAGTTCTGGATATACGCTCAAGTTTGCCCTAAGTTCATTCATTTTTCTGTTCTTGGAAAGGAAATTGTTATCACTGAGAAGTTAATCAGACAACTAATTAAGTATAAGGAAACTGATGGAATCACAAGTATGGCTACTGCTCGTGTGGACTTGGCTGACATTTTTCAAGAAGTTTGTGTTTCTGGGGAACCATCCAACAAAGTCAATGATCTGAAGCCTGTTTACAGAATCTAGGGTAAGATTTTCATGAGTTCTATCTTTCATAGGAAATCTTCAAACTCTCCAAATTATGTCAACGCAGAACAGTTGTACTTCATGTTCTGTATGAGTAAAAGCAAGAAGGTGGATCTGCCTTATCTTCTGTTTAGTCAGCTTCTGAATCACATAAAGGAAACAAGAGAAGAAGTAAGGGTTAAGGCTAGAAAGATCAGAAATTGGATCCCTATGGGAAGACTGATATCAGACATTCTAACAGAGAATGGTCTTTTGAAGCATCTGACTGATGCTGGAGTGACAGATGATCTGTCTTATATTGTAGGATTTGTCATCAATGGGAACACTCTGAAAAGGGTGAAGGTCATCTTAGAGCTTGATGGCAAACCTAAGAAGTTTGACTCTGACGAAGTCAGTAGAAGAAGGATCCCTTTAGCAGACTTTCCTATGTTCAGTGCTGATGAACCTAGGAACATCATTTTGACATTCATTGTTGATTGTTTGAAGAATAGTATTCCTCTACCTGCTAACATAGTACAGAAGGAAGGAGAAGTCTTGCCAAATCTTCTAAGAGAAAGGCGCAAGAAGAGGAAAGTTGAGGAAGGATTTGTTGCACAGCCTAAGAGGAAAGCCTCTGATGCTGCTGACAAGCCTGAGAAGGACAAGAAGCAGAAGGAAAATCCTCCAAAAGCTAGCTTGGAGGAAATAAGAGAAACAATTCAACAGGTATTAACATTTGATCCAAAACCATCTGCCCCTTCACCCTCACCTTCACCTCCACCATCTCCTCCTCAACCATCTGAACCTCATTCATCTGAACCAATTTCATCTCCTCATACACATTCTCACCAATCTTCTGTTCAACAACCATCTGAACCCCCTCTACAAAAATCATCTGAACAACCCTCTCAACAAGTACAATCTGAACCACAACAACAAAAACAATCTGAACCACCCTCTTCTACTCAACCACCAGAAGAACCAACCATTCAAAATCCTGAACCATCCACCCCACAAACATCTGAAGACATTCTGGATGTGAAACCCATTGCAACCATGTATGTTCTCTCTTGCACTTCATGTCATTCAACTGAATCATCTGATTCTGATGAATCTGAAGTTCCCTCACCAACCTATTTACAGATTCCTGATCCTTTTAAACCACTACCATATGACCTACCTGCTTCTGAATAACATCTTCATCACATTGCTCTTCGCTCCAAATTTAACTTCACAGAATTTCTACCATCTTCATCTGATGTTGTTACATCAACATCATCTGATGTTGAGACCACTATTCCTCATCTCACCATACCACAACCATCTGAACCACAACCATCTGAACAACCACCATCTGAACAACCACATTCTGATCAAACACCTCCTGAACAAACCCAAACAAGCCTTAAACCCTCACAAAAAGTCACCCTAGTGTTGCACCCCAAAATTTGCCCAACATTTCTTTACCTAGCTTATGTTTCATTTCATTCACATTAGCATTATCATTTGCATTTCATTGACATGGGTATAGGAGATCAAGAGGTATGATTACTAATCAAGAGCTATACAAGACTGCAAGGCTAGCTAAGAAGGTTATTCAGATGTTCAAGGGTTGATATCCTTGTCATAGAAGTTAAAGGATCCTCAAAGAGAGTGGTTGAAACCAAGTATGTGGGTCTCCTAACTTGAGAGTTATGGGGAAGACCATCAGATGATTCTGAGGCCATAAAGATGGACTTGAGGTCTTGAGAGAGCTCATGAGAAGTTTTGAAGATCACTTTGAGGCCTAGACAGGTCATTGTGCAAGATTAAGAAGCCTCAGCTATGAGTGGTGCAATTAGGGTTTGACTAGGTCAACCCTAAGTCAACTGATGATTTGAAGAAGGTTGAGACCTAATTCAAGAACCCAGTGATCATGGATTGATACATTGAGATGTTCTAAGGATGATTCCAAGGTTAACTCATCATGATTGAAGAGTTTGAGAAGTTTCAAGCTAGGGTTTCTAAGGCTTGACAGTGTAAAATCCCCTAGTTTGATCCCTATCTTCAAGGCAATTTAGCTCAAGATGTGATTGTCATATCATCTTAACCCCATCATGATTGTTGTAGAGAATGATCTTAGCTTTAATTTGAGTGCTAGAAGTCCTTGATAGGATTTGTAGAACTCAAGTTATGGCTTTGACAAGTTACAAGTCATCTGAGGAATGTGAATTTGGAGCTTGAAAGCTACCCAACTTGCATGGCACGTTTTCCCTAGAAGGATGATTCCTATGAACTTTTGGTAAACATGAATGTTGTTCCTTATCCTCTTAGATTTCTAGAGAGTACTAGAAGTCCTTGATAGGATTTCTAGAACTCAAGTTATGGCTTTGACAAGTCAAGGGTATTTTGGACATTTGGAGATTACAGGTCATTTCAATCATAAGTCCATAACTCCTATTTGCAAGCTTCAAATGGGAAAATGTTCAACATAAAACTTGTTCAAAATGATGTTTTGAGGCTAACCAATAGGTCATGAGAGGTTGGAATTACTTATAACTCAAAATTGCCAAGGTCATTTCAATCATAAGTCTATAACTCCTATTTGCAAGCTTCAAATGGGAAAATGTTCAACATAAAACTTGTTCGAAATGATGTTTTGAGGCTAACCAAGAGGTCATGAGAGGTTGGAATTGCTTATAACTCAAAATTGCAAAATTGGCCTAAAAAAGGAAGAATTAAAGTTCATTAAAAGGACCAAATTTGTGATTTTTCATTTCAAGGCCAAAATAAGACATGTAATATGTCATTTTGATAAGAAATGACATTTTAAAGACAATGACAATAGCACTTTTTTCATTTGAGGTCAAAATCCAAGAGTTGCATTTGCTTTCTTAAGACATAAGTTACATTTGCCAAACTACACACAAGTGCAAAACCAAGATGCTAACACATTCAAACACACTCAGAATCTCATGTGGAGAGAAATTGAACAAGGTTGAAGGGCAAATGCAAGCTGCTGCAAGAACTGATATGAACATAGCATGACATGATATTTCAAGTGACATGAGATATTGAACTTCTCATTAGATTGATCCAGAACTTTCTAGAGTGTTCATTCATGTCCTATATAAGCATATGAAGTGATTCAGAGCACTGGTTGGTGAGAATTGAGAGGAAATAGAGAGATTGCATTTTGAATTTGCACATTGCAAATCAAAATCTGTTACAGCCATTGAAGCCATTTCAATCCAAGTTCTTGATCTCAATAGCTTGCTCTAGGGTTAGTGATTGATCCCAGATCAAATTCAAGGCAAAATTGTGGAAGAATCGTGAGTTGGCCATTGGAGCTTGAAGCTTACAACTCATAATCGGGTTCAAGAATCCACCAAGTTTCAACTCATTTCTTTGCATACAGAACCTTCCTTGGATGCTAGTGAAGGAATCTGGCAGTTCTTGAGGGTTGATTTGAAGATTTTACCACTCTGTTCATCAAGAATTTGCAGGTATGTACTTTTCATCGTGCAGCTTAATTTAAGCATAATCAATAGGTTTTGTTAGGTTAGAATCATTGTAGATTAGTGTAGGAAGCTTTCTGGATCATTAATTTGAAGACTAGTGACAATTTAGGGTTTATGCAATTTTCGGTTGAGATTGCTATTCTTGGATTCTTGAGTTTTTAGAACGATTGAATAGTATAGGTGGATTCCTTGTGATATTTGGGATAAGATTCATGTAGAAACCATGTGGAATGGAGGCCTGTAGAGAGAGTTAGGGTTGGGTGAGGCTGACCGGAAAAGTCACCGGCGGTGACCTTTACGCGCGCAGGTGGGGGAGTTTCAGAAATTCAAAATGAGGAAGACAAACTCATAGCCATCAGATCTTAGGTTGACCTTGACTCAGGCAATGCAATCCACGGCCACGATGCACTTGAGAAGTCTAAAGACTTTGGTTGATACGAAATGATGCGTTTCATTTAATTTTTGTTTTGGGCTTAAGTCACGGATTGCTATCAACACCCCACTTCTGGCCCAGTCTGGATAATGAACTGGAAATATGTGCTATTTGCCACGCTTGTTTTTCCAATTTCTTTTATATTCATTTATTTTTTCATTTCATTCATGGTTAGTTAATAATTCATGAAAAATTGAAAAATAACTCAAATAATTCCATTCTTTTTTCCATGGATTCATGATTGAATCTAGAATTTTGTAGATTAAAAATATTAACATTTCATGCATTTTTTTTTATTAGCATTCGTTGAATTTTAATTGATATTAAAATAATCATGGTTGATACTTGGTTTTGTTGAATTTGGTTTGATCATTTGATGATGATTCTTGCCTTGATTTTTTGTGTGTAGCAAGCATAGATATGCATGTTCCCCCTAGATTTTTCTAACATTTTTGTGATGAATGTAAGTGGTAGTTTTAGGTTGAAATTTTAGGAGCTCCATTTTTAGGGTTTATGGTTAATACCTTATGATTTAGGTTTTATATCTAGAACTTGGTGGATGATTCAACCTCTGAATTTTTTATGGTAGATTCATGATTGAATTAGGATCCCTTAGGAATTTTTCTAGGAATTTACAATGTAGTTTACTATTTTTGTTTAATTTTAGTTTAGGTGCTAACTTTAGATGATTCTAATGCACTAATCCAACTAGATTGATTCCTTTAGTTCCCTTAGATTAGGGTTTTGCTTTGCTTTCCCTTGGTTGAGGATGAAGGCAAGTTGAAGATGCAGGAGAGTGCTTGAGGAAGTTTGGATGTGAAGATCTTCCCTTCTTTTGGTGTAGTGTTGATTAGGTGTTAAGATTAGGGTTTGTAGGCAGAGCTTCTAGATAGATTCTCTTCTTTCATAAACATGGAAGGTGTTGATCACTTCCATTCTTCCCTATGATGTAAGGTCCCCTTGTAAAGGCCTCATCCCTCCTTTGGTAGAATGTGTGGCCCTTTACAAGTTGGTAGAACCTTTGAGGGTCCCTTTCTCTGATGAGAGGATGCTTAGTGGTGACCTTTGGTCTTCACTCTGCTACCAATCATCCAAACTTTGCTCTTGTTAGATGAATCTTTTTCCCTCGCTAGAGGATGGAGTTCCTTGCTAGAATATTGAAGATGCTAGAAGTTGATACTTCTCTGTATTTGAAGACTGCCATTGAAGCTGAAGCTTGAAGATCAGGAAGAGCAAGTTGATACTTGTGAAGAAGAAGGAGCTGAAGCTTGAAGAAGGAGAAGGACAAGTTGACACTTGTGAGAGGAATCCATTGGAGATGGAATGAAGAAGCTTAAGCTTGAGGAAGAGGTAAGTTGATGTTTGTGAGTTCAATGCTTAGAGTGCCTGAAGGAACAAGTTGATGCTTGCTAGTGGGATTGAAGCCTGAAGGTGGATTTCACTTTGGAGCTGAGGCCTAAAGGAGAGAGAATAAGTTGATGCTTATGTTGATAGTTGGAAGCTTAGAGAAGCAAGTTGATACTTCCTATTAAAGATGATAGCCCTGAAGAGTTGTTGAAGACTGAGGACTGAACTAATGTCAAAGGAGCTTTGCTGTAAAGCTGTGGAAGCTGTTGATTTGCTTTCTTTCCTGTCTGTTTTCTTTCTGTGCAACTGTATTGATGTGACTTGTTTGATTTGCTTGATGCATTAGAATAAGTTCATATCTAGATTCTTTTAATCTAGGAGCATGATTGCACTAGAGGTTGAGTTGCTCCCTCTGCTTGTATTTTTACTGTATGGCTTTGCTTGCGGGTATTCGGTAGAGCCCAGCTCCCTTGCCTATGCGGTCTGAGTTTGCTTGATAGCATGTTACTTCTTCTGTATGATTGCTGTTATTATATTTTGCTTGATAGCATGTTATTTCTTCTGTATGATTGCAGTTATTCATATCTGGCTTGAGGTTGAGATGAGCTTGTGGAGGCTAATACCCCACACACATTTCCTCCCTCACTTGCATTGCATGCATTTTACAGTCGTTTACTGTTTACTGATTAAGCTGATGCTTTATCTGTTTCTGTTTATCATTGACATGATCCCCTAGGAATCTCACTTCTTTTGATAAGGAAGTGATGATAGAACTATAGGTTGAAACCATGTATGATAACTTCTAGGAGTTCCCTGTTTCAAACTTCAACCATAGGATAAATCCTTGGCATGACAACCTTAGGACTTGATAGTCTCCCCATAGTTGAACCTGTTCGTTCTCTCTTCTCATCTCAAAACAAATTAAAATACAGTAATAAAGGTTAACTGACGTCGTACGTTACGAGCCTTAAGCTATCTGAGAAAGGATTGTTGGAGAGTTTCTTTTCAACAATCTGGATGTTTAGTATGGTACCCTTTGGGTGACATGCGACGCATTCACTCTCAGGTCATAGTCTCTAGTGCGATATTGGTTGCAAACACCATAAAAAAACAGTTCTCCCGTAAAAGACAGAAAACAAACTTCAAACCTTTTTGCCCCGTGGGCCCGTAATTCAAAGGAAAGCTTTTCTGAAGAAAAGAGTGTCGTTAACTCCCAGTTCTACCGTAAATGGTAACGCTTAAGCCTCCAAGGGTCGAGCTGCGTACATCCAACTGCTGGAACTGTTTGTTAACCCTACTCGAAAAAACAGATGAATCTGAATCCCCGTAATCCGTATTATCCCGAACTACGTAAGCTCTTATCTCTCATACCTGTTGAGAGTACGTAGGCACAATACTGATGTATTGGCGAGCCACCTTTCCCCGTAACCCGTAGTTAGTCGAACTACGTTGACTCTGATTTCTCATTCTCTGATGAGAATACGTAGGCATAAAGTGCGACGCTTTGCCGAGTCATTTTCTTTTCTTTTCAGACCAGCCTTGATAGGTAGATAGATAAAACCAACCCGTCAGATAAACACAACAAGCATGGATCCCATCGAGTACGATGGACGTGAGGGGTGCTAATACCTTCCCCTTGCGTAACCGACTCCCGAACGCAGACAATGGTTGTGATGACCTTGTCTTATACCTTTTTCGTCAGGTTTCTCCGATCGTTTCCTTTCCCGCTCTGAGGGATAAATAACGAAAGGTGTCGACTCTTCTGTTTTGCCGGCACCTTATTTTCGCGGTAGCGACAGCTGGCGACTCTGCTGGGGAAATTCTGGTAGTTTCCTGGGATCCAACGTCCCTTATGTGAGTCAGTTTGGGGATCCAACGTCCCCTGCGAGAGTCAATCCTAGCGCTTGTATGATTACTTGTTGGGTTGTGTTTATTTATCGCATTTTATTTCCCGCACTTTATTTTCCAGTGTGATATGATTATCTGTGCTGTTGTGGGAGGGGCATTCTGATGAGTGAGAAGCCAGACCCAGGCTTGAGTGTACCTAGCATTAGTTGTGGAAATTAGTGGGCGCGTGCTTGCTTTGCAGGCACTAGTGTCTCATGAAATCCACGCTTAGACGAGGTTCTCCCGGTTGACTTCTTTTCCGGCCCTTTGGGCCTGAGGGGTTGTTGGTTTCGACTCTGGGGACCGATCATTTGGGATTCAGCTAAGTGAGGCCGCTTCAGGAGATGATGATGCCACACCTTCTAGGTATCGTATCATCCCTCTTGAATGTCTGTGACGCTGATGACCGCATAGGATGCCGAACTTGTGTCAGTTTAGGTCCATACCTGTGAGCAGGGTCGGGTTTGTTGCAGGAAACCTTAACCTTCAGACTACCTGGTTTTCTTGACAGTAAATCAGTTTTGTTGGTATCAGAGGTTCTCATCCGATATGTGTGTTCTTGACAGAGCAGATTTATGGTCCTGTATCAGAGGTCCTTGTATTCAGATATGGGCTTGTTCTTGACAGAACAGATTTATGGTCCTGTATCAGAGGTCCTTATTATCAGATATGTGTTTGTTCTTGACAGAGTAGATTTATGGTCTGATATCGGGGTTTCTCATCTGATATGTGTTTGTTCTTGACAGAGCAGATTTATGGTCCGATATCAGGGTTTTCTTCTCATCAGAGATAGGGTTGTTCTTAACAAAGCAGTGTTGTGGTTTTGTTGATACAGAATCTCCATCTCTTCAACAACACAGTTGTCTTGATCTCCTGCTGCATGATTGCATTTTGCATTGTTTTGCATACTCATTCGCATTTCATTAACGCGTGTCTGTGTTGCAGGTACCGTTTTCCCTGATTCGGGTTCTCTTGCCTTCTATTGTGCTATCATGGGTTCTCTGAGGAAGACCGTGGCCTACAAGCTCCCCACTCCTGATGTTGTTCAGCTGACTGGTTTGATTGCTTTGGCAGATGATTCTATGAGAGGTGAATTCAGGAAGTCGTATGGGAAACTGCTCAGCTTGGTTCGTAAACCTTCTGTGTGTGAGTTGAACGGGTTGCACGCCTTGTTGCATTTCTATGACCCTCCTTTGAGATGCTTTACTTTCCAGGACTTTGTTCTCGCACCTACACTGGAAGAGTATGCTGATTTGTTAGGTGTGCCTATCAAGAGTCAGACGCCCTTTGTTCATATGGATGCAGAGCCTGATCTGGCTAGTCTATCCCCTTCACTTCGTCTGGATGCCTCCGAGTTGGTCTTGTCTAGTTGGAACAGAGTTCTCGGGTTCTCCTTGCAGTTCTTAGTGGGAAAGGCCAAGCAGTACGCCAAAGACGGATGTTGGATCGTGTTCAACGCCATCCTTGCTCTGTGCATATATGGCATCATTCTGTTCCCCAATATGCCCGACTTTGTAGACTTCGACGCCTTTCACATCTTTGCATCAGGGAATCCAGTCCCTACCTTGATAGGAGATGTCTACCATTCCGTCCACTACAAAAACAAGAACAGAAGGGGCAAGAATGTCTCGTGTTGTGTACCCCTACTCTATAGATGGCTTGATAGTCACCTACTCAGGAAGGGCCCCTTTGCTTCGTCTGCAGCCACAGCTGAGTGGCCTGAGCATCTGATGAGTCTGTCTGCAGAGGATATTGCCTGGTTTGATAGAGATAGGTTGGGTACTGAGGTTATCTTCAGCTGCAGCGGGTTTCCGAATGTGCCTTTGATAAGAAGGAAGGGTTGTATCAACTATAATCCATCCCTGCTGGTCCGACAGTTTGCTTATGCTTTGAGAGCTCCGCCGAAGGAGGAAGAGGTGCAGGAATCTCTGTACCTCACTGGTCTTCTAGAGGGGGATATGTTATCTAAGCTTCAGCGCGCTTGGAATGGTATCAGTAGACGAGGAAACCCGTTGCTGGGGAAAAGCAATAGCCAGGCCTACGCTCCATATGTGACTTGGATCAGAGCCAGAGCAGATGACATAGGGATGCCGTTTCCACCTGCCCATCCAGAAAGCCCTCCAGTGATTGAAGAGCCTACCACCGTGTGTATTCAGCAGCATAATCAGGTGTTAGCTAAGAGAGATGAGCTGAAGAAGGCAAATGAAGAACTGGAGAAAGAATTGGCTCAACTCAGAAGCGAGAAAAGCGAAGTCGTCCATTCCTTCAAAAGGCAGACAGAGCTGGTGAACCAGTTAGGGACGGATTTGACTAAGCAGATGGCTGAGCGTGAGCGTTTGGGTCGGGACTTCAAAGCTGTCAATGACGTACTGGCCACTAAGAAGCAGCACTTGGATGAAGCGTACCGGAGGATATCCAAGTTTAATCAGCACTGGAAGGCCACCCTAGCCAACGGTAAAGAACGGGAGGATAAGCTGAAGCAACAGATCTCCAAACTGAAAGTCCTGGTGAAGGCTAGTGAGAAGAGGTTTGATGAAGAAACCGCTCGCAGATACGCCGCTGAGGGCCGGCTCAACAAAGCTCTTGCTAACCTAAAGGAGCGTAAACTGACGTTTGAGTCCAAGAAGCGGAAGCTAGATGATTGTTTCGGCGAAGGAGCATGGGAAGATTCGGTCGAAGGTCTTCAGTACACTATTATGCAGAGGGAGTTACTCGTCGAAGGATTGCTCACTCGGCCTGATCATCCAGAAACAAAGGGTTTGTTGGAAGATTTTCGCGCCCGTGGCCGTACTTGACTATATTTGTAATCCTTTTGTTTTGATCATTGTTGTATGCTGACCATCACCAGGCTTGTTGGTCGAGGTCATGCTGTTGTTTGTGCTTGTACTCAGTGACGTGGTGTACTGCCTTGATGGGCTTTCTTTATATATATGAGATGTTATTTCCATGACTGGACTCGGACTTCTTATTATCAGCACTGGCACTCAGGCACTAGAATTGGGGGGGGGGGGGGAATCTCCCTAACACACAGACACACATTTGCATTTGCATGAAGCATCTACATAACGGGCACTTTGTCGTTTTTCTAACCCTTTTGTGTATACAGGTTGTTTCAGGTTGTTCCAGGATTGATCAAAGACCAATCCACCGCTATCCGACCAGAGAAAATCAAGCCAGAGCAATGGAACAAGTGCAGACTGACGTTCAAAAGCTCCGAGAGAGGATGGACCGCTTCATGGAACTCATGCAAGTGGTTGCCAACGGTCAAGACCAGCTCAGAACCTTGGTCCAGCCACTGATCTCCAGGGTTGACAGCAACGGTGTACTTCATGGTGGGAGCATTCCAATCCTTCCACCTGTTGAAACTCCTCAGAATGGCATCCCCGTGACCGGTGGGAATGGCAGTGGCAACGGCAACGTGATCGCTAACATGGGGCTCAATGGTAATACGACTGGCGTCGGTAATGGGAATTTTGAAGCTAATGTCAATGTTGGGCTGGGCAATGACAATGCGGGTGTTGGAAATCTGTATGGGCCTCAGCCATGGTTGGAAGATCGTCAAGAAGATTTGTTCTCACAGAGGAGTGCCGAAGGAGAATTGACTGCTGAAGCACGTCTGAGGTTTAAGACACTCAAGGACAAAATGAGGAATTTTGAGAACCTGAACACTATGGGCGTCAACATGTCCAAATTGGGATTGATTGCTGATTTCAAGGTGCCTCCCAAGTTCAAGGTATCCGACTTTG
This sequence comes from Lathyrus sativus, assembly GCA_963859935.3. Lineage (NCBI taxonomy): Eukaryota > Viridiplantae > Streptophyta > Magnoliopsida > Fabales > Fabaceae > Lathyrus > Lathyrus sativus. Next base: position 486,748,562 of record OZ012740.1, on the reverse strand, counting down.
AGAAGTACAAGGGCACCACTTGCCCTCGGGTCCACTTAAGGTCATACTACCGGAAAATGTCCGCTCACTCTGAAGATGAGAAGCTGCTGATGCACTTCTTTCAGGATAGCTTGTTCGGGCCGTCCCTAGAATGGTACATGAGTCTGGAACCCACCGGTGTGCGCACGTGGAAGGAACTTGCTGAAGAATTTGTGCGCCATTATCAGTATAACAGTGATTTGGCTCCTAACCGGGTTCAACTGCAAAATTTGTCATAGAGGAACAATGAAGGGTTCAAAGAATACGCCCAGCGGTGGCGCGAATTGGCAGCTAGGGTTCAGTCGCCGATGGTTGAGCGAGAGCTTATTGAAATGTTTGTAGCCACCCTCCTGGGGGTTTATTACGAGAAATTGGTAAGTGGTATGTTTGGAAGCTTCTCAGATCTCATCATTACGGGCGAGCACGTTGAAAATGGGATCAAACTGGAGAAAATTCAAGGAGATCTATCCTCAGCTGGAGGAGGAAAGAAACCGTATGGTAACAAAAGGCGGGAAGGAGAGACGAGCGCCGTGTCTAACGCTCGAAGGAAAGGTAAAAGCCAGCACCAGCAGGTGGCTAGCATAACTATCCCTGTTGTCCAACAACCCCAGCCACAACAGCCACCGCAGCAGCAGCCAAATCAGCAAGGGTACAAAAAGTATCAGAACAGGGCACCGCTATCAAGTCGTCACCTTGAGACACCACCCATGACTTATGCACAGCTGTTACAAACTCTGTTTCAGTTACAGCTAATCCAGAAGAGAACCTTGGCTCCCTTGACAGGGGCACCTCCGCTAGGTTATGATGCGAATGCAACTTGTGAGTTTCACTCGGGGGCACCGGGCCACACGATAGAAAACTGCAAAGCCTTCAAGCACAAGGTGCAAGATATGGTGGATGCTAAGATCATTAATTTCTCAGATAATGTGTCGAATGTCACGAAGAACCCTATGCCGAATCATAGGGGAGGTGGGGTAAATGCCATTATTGAAGACGAGAGCTTGGATTTGTTGACTGATGTCAAGGATCTGAAGACACCGCTTAGCTTCGTTAAAGCCAAGCTGATGAAAAGAGGCTCCTTTCCGGGCTGTGGAGAATTGTGTATGGGTTGTGCGATTCATCCTGATGAATGTGAATAGTTGATAGAGGGGATTCAGAGTCTGATGACCGAAGGAATCTTGCAGTTTAGCCGAAGGTCCGAATGTGGATCTGGAGAGGTAATGCTGAAGCAGGATGATGAGGTTGCCACCATCACCATCCTGTCGCGGTGAAATTTGGATACCAAACTATTGATTAGTTTGAATCTTTAATTCATTTTGCAACCGATCTTTGATTTGTCTAAAGGAAGGGATAAATATCGAAATTCCCACAATGCAATGCAAATGCAAGCTAGAGAGTTATAGGTTCGGGGGTTGGTTAAACTTAGGGAAGGTACTAGCATCCTAAGTTTCTGTAGTATTCTACAAGAACCTCTTGTTTTATGTTTGTTTACCGCTATGTGTTTATCTGCTTAAGGTTGAAAGACCTAGGGGTTTATTTCTAAGTATACTCGATAAGATGTCGCATCTTATGCCTACATATCCTTACGGGAGTGGAATCAGAGTACTTGTAGTTCCCCTAAAGGGTTAGAGGAGCTCTTTGACTGTGGTCAAAGTTCCTACGGGTTTAGGGTAGTTGTTTTGATTGGGTTTAGGAGAAGAGATGAGTCTTCATGTTAAGGGAGATGTAACCACCACAAGTGTAAAGGGGGTTGTAGGAAAATAGTGTTTTCATCGTCTTAAGAAAAGGGCTTAAGTACTCGGATTGTTTGACGAGTATGCCTTTATCACTCTTAAGGCAAAGTTCCTACATGTTTGATTGTATTATTGTGGGGGTGGAGATTATATCTCACTTAAGATGATTAACATCTATTCTCTAGTGTTTGAGAAGTTTGTATTGTATTGTTGTTTTGTTTCTATGTTGTAAAGATTAAGGTCCTTCCTATGGGGTAGGTCCTAAACTTAAGCGATCAACTTGAATGGGATCAAGGATCGTGGGGAGAATGATGCAGATGATGTGCACTACACACAAGTGTTGACTCATGTGTAGGTTTTTCCTTTGGACGAATGCGGTGCGGAAATATAAATTGCGATAATGTAAATGACAGTAAGGTAAATTGCGGAAAAGTAAACCATACAAGTACGCATGAAAGCGCTGAGGTGTAGGTGCAAGTGTCGTGAATGTGAATGTGCACGATTGATTTTGTATTTTACGATGTTGTTTTGATTTTAATTGGATTGATCAGGATGAATTGATTAATTTTAAAAGAGAAGAATATAAATTAAATTCTAAGTTTTAACTAAAATCCTACAGTAATCCTAATTTATTATAGAACTTGGGTGAGGTCATTATTTATTATTATTATTAAAGGTTGAATTCAAGTTAATATTGGTTATAAAAGGTGTTTATTAATTATTATCAAGGAGGGGGTTGAATTTGATTTTTTTATAAAAAAGAGTCGAATTAACTTATTAGTCTTAGTACAGTTTTTCAAAAAGGATATTATCATGAAATTCAAATTATTTAGATCATAAGATATAAAAGAGGTTGCTATTAAACATAAGATAAATTTTTATTAAATGGGAGGGATTTTTTACTATTTAAAAAAGTAAGTCAACCAGAAATTCTCTTAATGAAAAAAAAGGTTATTAAAATACTAGAGATTTTTATAAAATAGGTTTAATACAAAAACAAATGATCTTAGTTACTAATAAAATAAATTATTAAAAAAAGGTTGCTGAATAATCATTATTAATTAAAAAAGATACTATTATAAAAAGGGTTAATTTTATATATAAAAAAACAGTTGATTAAGGTTTAATTACTGATTAGTTGAGGGGTTAGTGGGTGGTTAGCATACGATGGGGAGGTGTACGGTGTGTGTGTGGTGAGTGAGTGTTCAATCACATTATACAGACAAAAAACAAGATCATGAGAAAACCCTAAAGCCCCAAAATCCTCCCCGACATCGCTCGGTCTTCTCCTTTCCTTACTGCTCCTTCGCCTTTTCGATCACCGATCCTCCCTTTTCTCGTTCCTGAAGTACAGATAGAAAACATCAAACAAACTAATGGGTTTAATAAGATTAGGTTTTTACCGAAGATTGTTGGTGTTGACGGGATCGAACGAAACGGGGCGAACTCGCGGCAACGGAGGATGATCGAAGATGGGTATTTGCGGCGGTGGTTCACTTGCTTACTGAGATAAGTCACTTCACTTAATATTTTTCGGTAGCTTTGATCTCCGTATCGGGTTTTCTTCTGTGTTTTTCTTTCTCGAGTGCCCTTTTTATAGGATTTGGGGAGAATCCCGAATTTAAACACTGATCGGATTGGTTTGGGTATTTGATTTGGATTTCCTTTTTTGAGGTAAATCAGATTTGAAACTTACCAATTTCGTCCAATCTCGTTTAATACCTGTTAATGGAGGTATCAAGTGTATCAATCTTGTTTAATACTCGTATTTGTCCAGATGCGTTGAGACTTTGGATTGGGTTGGAATCTTTGTGAGAATATTCCTCTAAATGTTGCTAACTTGGATTTTGGGATTTGGTAGGTGCGGATAACAATGATTTTGGGCCAACTGACGGATTAACAGCCCAAAAGGTGAGCTTGCGCTTGGTGCGAAGATGCTGGTGATGAGGGGTTTGCAGTCTGAGTTGAGACAATTACGGTTGACGTTTGTCTTCGGATGTCTGTTGATGTTATTCTTTTGTTGGCATTGTTGAAACGATTATCGTTGGTGTCATACTGTGGATACTTGTTTGCAGATACCTTTGAGAATGTTTGCAGCTACCTGCTATCATTCGCTGGTTGTTGCTGGTTATGCTTGCTCTGTTGCTAGATATTGCTATAGTTTATTGTGATGGATGTGGGCTCCATGGTTGTATACCTGTTGTAGTTGATGTGCCTGTTTGCGGTTGGCTGTAGCCTTGTGAAGAGTTAAATTGTAGCTTGAAGTTTGAGGCTACCCATGGTTCCAACTGTCATGACTTTGAGCATTTTTGTGGAATTCTGTCTGTTACACCCAATGATGAGTAATTTGAGGGTTCTATCTGTTTCGACTCGTCTCTTAGGCTTCAAATTGTCTTAGCGATACTGCTATCGATAATGTCTCATGCCCTGTTGTCGCGGATGTTGAACTGTTATTATTAATGTTGTTGCAGATATTGGATTGACATTATTGATGATGTTGCAGCTGGTGCGCTTGTTGTCGTTATTACTAATTTTCCTTTTCTTCTTTCAGGACCCGTTTAAGTGGTGTGGAAACTGCCGGTTTTTAGCTTCGGTTGAGAAAGGTTTAACGGTGATGATGACTTATAACGTCTGAACCAATGGGGGACCTAGAATAGCATTGATGTTCATTTGTGTTTCACATTGCTGAAATGTCCGTTTAGTTGCCTTTCGCGTTCCGAGTTCCCAAGTCTTTGATGTTCGGTATGAAGCTGGTGGCAGCTTTGGTTTGCCCCCCTTCTGGCCGCTCGGAGTTCAGCCCGGTGATGAACTCAAAATGCTGAGGGCTGAAATAATCATCTCTTCTCTTTTAGCTATCAATTTTCCTTTCACGGTACTCGTGCATCGATTGTGTTTTGCAGGCTGTGTCAGGGCTGCGTGTTTGATACCGTTCTGAAGATTTTTGTTGATTGTTTCTAATTTTTGTTATGAATGTCGTGTTCTGTTCTGATGCAGGTGCTCTGGTATAGGTGCTCATGATGATAAGGAAAAGGTTTCGATTCAGAGTGGGGCCCTGCTCATCTCTGTTTGTAACTCGTTTTGGCGTCATGATTGTGTGGTAACCACCATCCTCCCTAACCATTCTCTTTTGCTTCATGTCTGGTAATAATTCTTTTTCTTGGATGTCACTTTTGGCTCAGAGTTAATGGGGCTATCTGTTATGCGGAAGTTCGCTTTCCTGGGTTGTTGTTGCTGCTCGCGTGAAAATTGTTGCTGCAGAAAAGCTTTATAGGCACTACTGGAATTGCCTGCGCTGAAGGTGGTTGCAGACTTATCAATCTGGGCATGCTGTGTAGTCGCGTGGAAATTGTTCCCGAATAGATGCTTCATTTGACCGAACATCAGTAATATCCTGCTGAGTAGCCTGTACCAGAGTTGAAAGATCGGAGCCGTAGAGCGTTTTCAGAGCAGACTCCATGATCATGTTATCCCATACGTGATGAAGCTTTGTTTTCCTCCTGCACCCACGAACTATAATTTAGTTTTCACCCAGGTCTTCAGTAAAACCAACATTCGGAGGTTGATGCATAGCCAAGCGACATGTGACAAAAACAGACTGTAGTTTAATTTAGGTGAAGCATCAGTGTAAACTAATTTTGATTTGCATTGTATAATTGTGAATTCTTAGTAGCACATCTTCGTTTATGTCTATAATGACAATCTCTTAGGCAAAATCTGGTAGTGGTTGTTTTGCTGGAACTGTTAGTGTCAGCTACAGAACTAAGAGTCCCAACAATTAATTAAGTCATCGTGAGTGTATTCCAAAAATATTGCATGCTCCATAACATTCTTTTCATTTGTTAAACTGAGAGGAAAAAAATATCCTAAAATTATTCCTCTAAGATCCATTGCACGCTCTTCACCGCAACTTATCTTGTTTATATGTGAAATGGTGACTTGAACCATGTCCTAAAAGAATTCTTTGAGGACCCTCTCACTTCGGCACCTTAAATGACCCTTCAAAAACTGGATGTTTCTGATTAATCTGAATAATCTTGAATTGGATTAAAGGAACGACGTTGGCGCTTCACCTCGATGAACCCTTGCATATTTAATAGTACAAAACTCACAGACTTTGTAACTCGGTCACAAAACTCTTGAATCTTTGAATTGAATTTGATAGGCTCTTCCATATGCAAAATCTTGTTAAACTGAGTTTGAATTCCAGAGTGGTGAACTTTGAACTTGAATGTGTTAGTCACGTCTTTGTGATACTTGGCTATAAGGATCTAGGCCTGGCACCACTGCGCTTGCATGAAATGGTTAACCGCAAAACATAAGAAAAATTAAATTTAAGACGAATAACAACAAAAAACAATGCACGAACGGAGGTGGGATCTCGTGGTCAAAAATTAGGGTGCAACAGCTGCCCCTATTTAAGTTACTCCTATTCGGAGATACGGAGATTAAAATCTCCGTCCCAACGAGATAGGAGGGACTTAAATACAAACATTTGCGCAAATTTTTGACCCTAAGAGGCCACCGAATGAAAATGATATGTAATGACATGAAGATTCAAGACGGACAAATCTGTGAGGAAGAGGTCATAGGGGATGAACTGGATACGACATGCCAGACAAAAGAGCAACGGATCCAACAAGGCGGGACCCTACGAGGATAGGAACAATCACCCATGGGAAATCTCCAAACGTGTAACGGTAACTCATACGTCAAGGATGCGGTGATTTTGACGATTTGTGATCGAAAGATACTTTTACTACCAAGGTGGTGGTCAATAGTAACTCAAAATGGATCTTCTTGATTGGGGCGCAATGTATTCTCTTCCTTCTTTTTTCTTTTTTTTATTATTATTTTTTTTTGTGTACTACTTTGTTATTTTGTAATCCAACTAGAAATAGTAAAATGTACAACCTCCCCGAGCGTCATGATATGAGAACCATGAGCTGGTCTCAGTCTCTGATGTAGAACTTCCCCGAGCGTCATAGTCTGGATGCTATGAGCTGGTCTCAGTCTCTGATGTAGAACTTCCCCAAGCATCATGGTATGGGAACCACGAACTGGTCTCAGTCTCTGATGTAGAACTTCCCCAAGCATCATGGTATGGGAACCACGAACTGGTCTCAGTCTCTGATGTAGAACTTCCCCGAGCGTCATAGTCTGGATGCTATGAGCTGGTCTCAGTCTCTTCCCGAAATGATGAAAAATCGTGAGAGCATCTTCACAGGGGGTTGTAAATTTGGTAGATTGTAGATTTTGTTGATGTAATCTGTAATGTACTCTGTTGTTGTAGATGTAATTTGTAATTGTAAATTGTAGATGTAGTTGTAAAGCTTCACCGGGGATCTTCGGAAAAATGTGAGCTGGTTGAATTTTAAAGTATGTCTTCTCCAATAAAGAGAGACTAATGTGGTAAACTTCCTCAACTTCTTCGGGGAGATGTCACTTGACGGAAGTAAACCTGTGTGATGCACTCGCTTGGGAATAAATTCCTGAGGAGCACCCTAGTTATTGTAAAAATGTGTGAATTCTCAAATAAAGAGAAATGTCTGTAATGTCTTCGGTAAAGCTTTCCTGATGGATTTATGAAGCGACGCCATTGACGGATTGATGATGTTGAAGGACCCACTGAGGGTAAATGATCTGTCTTGTGAAAATTGTCGTTTTGTCGTTTTGAATAAGATCCTAATCAAAACGAGTTGCTCAAATAAAGAGATTGTTATGGTCCAAGATGTAGATGTTTGAGAAAAATCCTATGATGCCATTATTGAAGAAATGTCTGTCTTTATGGATATTCTTCCTGGGGAATAGGGTGCAAAATAAATGCACGCTTAATCCATGTTCAAAGGTTGGAGACGTCCACGATGTGATTGTCAAAAGACCGAAGTTCGATTCGGGAAGTAGCCGAAAGGAAACTGTCAAGCAAGACTTGACCATTGAGGTGTGAACTCAAATGGAATTGTACTAAAATAACCGCCTTCCATGAGGGTTGAACTTCATGGGGAAAATGAAACATTGTGCTCTTTCTGCCTAAGGTAACAGCTCTATTTGGAAGAAGAAGACACACCCAACCACCTAGGGATAACTATAGCCGAAGTGATGGAACAAAACAAATATGAAGAATGCAAAAAAAATGCACATGCCATGTTTTCTACTTATATGATATGCGTATGACGACGGGTTGGAAGAAACGGAATAAACGCCTCAAACGAAAGGGTACTCAAGCACAATCTCCATAGATCCTTTATCGCCTGCGGAGGAAGTCCTCGAACAGAGGCAACCTTCGTGTCTGGATAATATAAATCCTCTTGCCCTGGAGAAGCACATAACATTGTTGTTTTTCCTCGGACGAAATAAACGTCCCCAGTCATCCTTTTGTTATTCATATATCAAGTAGAACAAGTTTTGAAAAGGTTTAAATCAATTAAGATTTTGCTATCAAGAACACAGATTTATGATAAATGAAAAACTTTTTATTGAACGGCGGTCAGCGGAAAAGCGTGACCCGATATTACAGTGTTGGAAAATAATAGCGATTACATAAAGGGAATAATGTCCTGCTTCTCCTAAACAAAGTACTTCTTGACAGCGTCTGTATTCACGGGGCGAGTGATCTCTTCTCCGTCCATTGTTGCTAACATCAAAGCGCCTCCTGTCAAAACCCTTTTGACTACATATGGTCCATCACAATTCGGGGTCCATTTTCCTCTGATGTCAGTGAGGAAAGACTAGATTTTCTTGAGCACAAGGTCACCTTCCTTGAATACCCAGGGTCGAACCTTCTTGTCAAATGCCCTCTTCATCTTCTGCTGATACAACTGCCCATGGCATAGTGCAGCCATCCTCTTTTCTTCGATTAAGTTCAACTGATCATATCTATTCTGGCACCACTCTGCTTCTGATAATTTTGCTTCTGCCAAAATTCTCATAGAAGGAATCTCAACTTCTATTGGGAGTACTGCTTCCATACCGTAGACAAGTGAAAATGGAGTTGCCCCTGTCGATGTGTGTACCATCGTACGATATCCATGTAAGGCGAATGGGAGCATTTCGTGCCAATCTTTGTAAGTAACGACCATCTTCTGAATGATCTTCTTAATGTTTTTGTTGGCGGCCTCAACAGCCCCGTTCATCTTTGGTCTGTAAGGAGAAGAATTGTGATGCTCGATCTTGAATTCTTCACACAGCTCTTTCATCATTTTGTTATTCAGATTGGAACCATTGTCTGGAATGATTCTGCTTGGCACACCATATCGGCAAATGAGCTGACTTTTGATAAATTTGACAACCACATGTCGGGTTACATTAGCATAGGAAGCCGCCTCGACCCACTTGGTAAAATAATCAATGGCTACCAAGATGAATCGGTGTCCATTAGATGCTTTCGGCTCTATCATTCCAATCATATCAATTCCCCACATAGAGAACGGCCACGGGGATGAAATAACATTCAACAAAGTCGGAGGCACGTGAATTTTATCTGCGTAAATCTGACACTTGTGACACTTTCTAGCAAACTTGTAACAATCTGATTCCATTGTGATCCAATAATAACCAGCCCTTAACAGCTTCTTAGCCATAGTATGTCCATTGGCATGCGTGCCAAAAGACCCTTCGTGAATTTCCGACATTAACATATCTGCTTCTTGTTTGTCAACACATCTCAGTAAGATCATGTCAAAATTCCGTTTGTACAACACATTGTTACTCAGAAGAAAATTTCCAGCCAACCTTCTTAAAGCTTTCTTGTCTTTGTTGGAAGCTCCCAAAGGATATTCTTGAGTTCTAAGAAACACTTCGATGTCATGATACCAGGGTTTTCCATCTTCAACTTCTTCGACATCAAAGATGTAGGCAGGTCTATCAAGACATTTTACTTCAATCCGAGGACACTCGTTCCAAAAGTTTACCACAATCATCGAGGCCAAAGTTGCCAACGCGTCTGCCATTCTGTTCTCATCACGAGGGATATGATGAAACTCAACCCTGTCAAAGAACGACAACAGTCTTCTAGCGTAATCCCTGTATGGGACCAAATTATCATGTCGAGTTATCCATTCTCCAGTGATTTGGTTGATTACCACTGCAGAATCACCAAACACATCTAAATTTTTAATTCTTGAGTCGATTGCTTCTTCAAGACCCATAATGCATGCTTCGTACTCAGCCTCATTATTAGTACACTGGAATGTTAGTCTAGATGTAAACGGGAAGTGATCCCCTTGAGGAGTCACAATAACAGCACCTATCCCCTTTCCATGAGCGTTGACAGCTCCATCAAAAACTAAACCCCGTTGAGAACCTGGTTCTGGCCCTTCACCGTGTATGGGTTCTTCACAATCTTTCATCTTTAAGAACATAACATCTTCGTCGGGAAAGTCGTCGTTTGAGGGTTGATGATCCAAGATGGGCTGTTGAGCCAGATGATCAGCCAAAACACCTCCTCTAACAACTTTCTGAGTATGGTACTCGATATCATATTCAGACAACAACATCTGCCATCTAGCAATTCTCCCAGTCAAAGCGGGCTTCTCGAAAATATACTTGATAGGATCCATCTTTGAAACTAACCAAGTGGTGTGGTTCAACATATATTGGCGCAAACGCTTGGCGGCCCACGTTAGAGCGTAACAAGTCTTCTCTAACATAGTATACCTTATTTCAAAATCAGTAAATTTCTTGCTCAAGTAATAAGTGACATGATCTTGCTTTCCTGTTTCATCTCGCTGACCAAGTACACAACCCATTGAATCTTCTAAAACAGTCAAATACATGATCAAAGGTCGTCCTTCAACCGGCGGTATCAGGATAGGTGGTTCAAGCAAATACTCTTTGATACTATCAAAAGCCTTTTGACAGTCTTCAGTCCAAACATATCCTTGTTCTTTCCTCAGAAGCTTGAAAATAGGCTTACATGTTGCGGTCATGTTGGATATAAACCTGGAGATATAATTCAGGCGTCCCAAGAATCCTCTAACTTGTTTCTCGGTGGCGGGAGCTGGCATTTCCCGGATAGCTTTTACTTTGTCAGGGTCTACTTCAATCCCTCTTTGGCTGACAATGAAACCTAATATTTTCCCTGATCGTACTCCGAATGTGCACTTGTTGGGGTTCAAACAGAGGTTGTACTCCCTCAAACGACCAAACAGCTTAGCCAGGTGTTTAACATGGTCATCCTCGGTCTTCGACTTAGCTATCATATCATCTACGTACACCTCGATCTCCTTGTGCATCATATCGTGGAACAAAGTAGTCATAGCTCTCTGATACGTTGCCCCTGCATTCTTTAATCCAAACGGCATAACTTTGTAACAAAAGGTGTCCAGGGCGTTATGAATGACGTCTTTTCTCTATCCTCGGGAGCCATTATAATCTGGTTGTAACCTGAAAAACCATCCATGAAGGAGAAAATTTCATATCTCGCAGTACTGTCTACCAAGATGTCAATGTGAGGTAACGGAAAATCGTCTTTCGGATTGGCCTTATTCAAATCCCTATAGTATACACACATGCGAACCTTACCATCCTTCTTCGGAACGGGTACAATGTTAGATAACCATAGCGGATACTCGGCCGTGACAAGGAAACCTGCATCAATCTGTTTCTGTACCTCTTCCTTAATCTTTAGAGCCATGTCAGGTCTAGTCCTTCTGAGCTTCTGTTTTATCGGCGGACACTCTGGCTTTAACGGCAAATGATGTTCGACTATAGCTGTGTCCAATCCGGGCATGTCTTGATACGACCAAGCGAACACATCGACAAACTCTCCAAGCAAATCAATCAGCTGTTTCTTCACATCGGGTTTGAGCAGAGCTCCAATTTTCACTTCTTTACGGATTTCTTCTGATCCCAAGTTGACTACTTCCACCGGTTCTTGATAAGGTTGGATAGCTTTTTCCTCTTTCTCAAGCAGTCTGGAAATTTCTTCTGGGATATCATTCTCTGCGTCCTCAGCTTCGTACACAGGAAACTCGAAATTCGGAGAGGGTAGTGGATCATTATTCCCAGTTTGTAATTTGTGTGGCAATCTGCACAAGTGATGTGACTTGAATAAGTTTTTGTTTTGTAAGGTGGAAAGTGTGTGTACGCGAGATGCTACTTATTATTTTCCAACATCGTGAATAAGTATAAAACACAAATGTAAATGAAAGTAGTTTATTGATGATAGCAAAACCAAAAAGACGCGCCCAACAAAGTCACCTTTGCCTTGGGCAGAGCAAAGGGAATTATTGGAAATAAGCCCTAACAAATGCAGTTTCGCCTTGGGCAGAGCAAAGAATTTTAAAACAAATGCTTTACTTAGATATATGAATGGCAGTAGGGGCTTCAACCGCACTCCAGTTCTTGACTACAATGCCTGGGGTCACGAAGTCTGGGAGGTCCTCATCTGGATCTTCCTCGGTGATGGCATAAACTCCAAATGTATAGTCGAATCCATCTGACACGTAACCTGGATCTTCCATATAAGGCTCATAGTCTTCGTAAGGAATGGAGGTCCTGGTGGAACCATTTGATATGTAGCCTTCAAGTTCGTCCTCTGACACAACATTGATCTGAGGATGATGGACGATTCCTCCACTACGGAACACTTCATTGATTAGCGGAAACCCTCGATTCTTGGTGTCTTGTTGAGAGGAACTGCTGGTGAAACCGAGACCCTCCTTGTTTTTGTTCTCTGGCAAAGACAACACCTTTCCCCACATGGTTTGGTGACCACTATTCACTACTCGATGTGCGTCTTTGAATGATGACATGGATGCTTGAGACTTCTGGGCACCCTCACCCACAATGGACAGAGCTTGAAATTGCGTGCCTACCTCAGCTTCGACATACGAGAATGATGACAAGTGACTTACCACCAAAGCTCTCTCTCCATAAACTGTAACTATCTTCCCTTTAAAAACATATTTCAACTTCTGATGCAGGGTAGAAGTGACCGCTCCAGCTTCATGTATCCATGGCCTCCCTAGTAAACAACTATAGGCCGCACGAATGTCCATGACTTGAAATGGGATCATAAAAGTCTGTAATCCAATAGTCATGGGCAAATCAACCTCACCAATTACTGTTTTCCTTGACCCATCGAAAGCTTTGACAATAACGCGACTTGGCCTCATCGGTGGTCCCTGATATGATAGCTTAGATAGAGTAGTTCTAGGCATTACATTTAAGGATGATCCAGTATCAACCAGTACACTGGACAGAGAGTCATTTCCACAGTTCACGGAAACATGCAGAGCCATGTTATGTTTCCTTCCCTCTTCTGGGAGATCGTCTTCGTTGAAACCCAGATTATCACTTGAAGTAATACTGCCAATTATGTTGTCAAATTGTTCCATAGTTACATCCTGCTCGACATAGGCTTGTTCCAAAATCTTCTGAAGCGCTTCTCTATGAGCCTCAGAACTCATCAACAATTGTAGCACAGAAATTTTTGATGGGGTTTGCAGGAGCTGATCTGCAACCTTATATTCACTTCTTTTGATTACTTTAAAACATTCATCGGAGTTAGATAAATTAAACCTACCAAATTGTCCCACAGTTGGGTCTTTTGAGCCTGATGGTTCGGTCAAAGCTTCTTTTTCTTTCGGTGGCACAGTCGGGTAGACTCGACCGCTTCTTGTCACTCTACTGATGTCTGCAATATTAATGACTGAGGGTACAGTGGGTAAGGGAACTTCTTTCCCATCCTCCAACATAGTAGCATTGTATCTGTAAGGGATGGCCTTACTAGAGGTATAAGGAATAGGTCCAGGCACATTGATCACTAAAGGAGTAACTACTGGCTTCTTACTATTATAAACAATCTCTATACGTTCCATTTCCTTAAAGTGAGGTACTATGACACAAACTTCTTCAGCCTCTTCATTTGACACTTCCTGGCCATCACTTTCCAAACAATCTTCAATCATATTGACAGAGGGAGAACCATGTGGTGGTAATGGGTTCTTCTGTACATTAGGGTCGGAATCCCTAAAAGACAAGATTCCATTTTTTATGAGCCTCTGGACGTCCATCTTCAAACCGAAACAACTCTTAATATCGTGTCTTGGAACACCCTGATGGTAAAGACAGAACTTGTCAGCTCTATAAGAAGGGGGAGGATTCGTGGGAGCCGGAGGTGGAGCTCTCGTCTGAATATGACCTTTTTTAATCAAAGCGGGAAATAGATCAGCATATGTCATTGGGATCGGATCAAAGTTTATCTTTCTATACACACGACCCTGATTGCTAGGTGGCCGATTCTGCTGAGGATACTGTGGACTCTGCTGAAGTTGGGGTTCTTGAGCAACGGGAGACTGAGCTTGCTGATAGGGTTGCGGAGACTGTAGCTGATAAGCCGGAGCATTAAACACTGGCGATACCGCTGCAACCTGATGTGGTGGCATGTACCTCTTTCTGAATTGTCCCTTTTGAATGACATTCACACCTTGTTCCTTTTTCTTCACAAAACTGCTCCCATACCTCTTAGGAGCGCTTTCTTCTTTGGTCAATCTTCCTTCGCGAACACCTTCTTCTAAACGCATTACCATATTGACCATTTCAGTAAAGTCACTGGGCGCGCTGGCTACCATCTTCCTATAAAAGAAAGGACCCAGAGTCTTCAGAAAAATTTTGGTCATCTCTTTTTCTTCTAAAGGTGGTGTGACTTGCGCGGTGTTGCACCCCAAAATTTGACCAACATTTATTTACCCATCAAGAGTTGTATGAGACTTTGAAGCTAGCCAAGAGGGTTATTCAAGTGTTCAAAGGTTGATACCTTTGTCAGAGAACTCAAGAGATCCTTAGAGGAATTGGTTGAAACCAAGGTTGTGTGTCTCATAACTTGAGAGTTGTGGGTGCTCCTCAGATGATTTTGAGACTATGAGGATGGACTTGAAGCTTTGAGAAAGCTTATGAGATGTCTTGAAAGCCATCATGAAGCCCAGAGAGGTCATTGTACAAGAATTCAGAAGATTCAGCCATGAGTGGTGGAATTAGGGTTTGACTGGGTCAACCGTAGGTCAACTGATGATTTGGAGAGGGTTGAGACCTAATCCAAGAGCCATGTGATTTGGAGAGGGTTGAGACCCTTGGTTCTTGATCAATTATTGGAAGTTACTATCGGGTTCTAGGTTTGAGAGGGTTTCAATAAATTCGGATGCCATGGCTAGTTTCCTGATGAAATTTGGAGTAATCTAGGGTTTTTAATTGTTGCATTTGGTGAGGTATTTATGGAGTTCGTGTGTGAGGAAGAGGAAGCTCAGTGCTCTGTATTTCCATGGAGGTTCCAAGAACCCTAGCTGGAGGAAGAAGATGAGTCCCACGCCATTAGATCAAGCAAGACCCTTTGACTGTTCCTGAATCCAACGGCCCATGTTTAATTTCGTCTTGGAGGGAATCCTGAGAAGCAATGAAACGATGCGTTTCATTAAAACCTGAGTTCTGGGCTTAAGTGGATCTAATGACTAATCCCACCCCCTAGTCAAGGCCCATGAATGATTTGCACTGCATTTGGTTGCTATTCTCACCGTGGATTTTTCATTTTCTGTATGTTTTATCATTCATTTTCTGATTAATAAATGGGCCTAGCGCACTTACTTTTTGTACCCCCCCTTCATGAGGCTCAATCAATTTTGAACTGAAAACCATGACTATTTGCACCGTGTATTTTTCATTTTCTGTATGATCTATTAATTGATTTTCTGAGTGAGTTGGGTCCAGCGCGCTTTGCTTTCTGAACCCCCCAGTCTGGGCCCATGCGTGTATTGAACTATATTTTGTTACTTACTGCACCCCAGCCCTTCACATTTCATTTTATTTTCTCCATTTTATTTCAATCTTGGAAAAATCACATCAATTTGAAAATTAAATATTTTTTAATGGGAATTTTTGCTCCCATTTCATATTCATGTCTAGAAAAATATAAAATAAAAATGTTTTCCTTTCATGCATTTTTGATATTTTTTGTATATTTGCTACTTTTATTGCATTTTATTTCTTTTATGTTGATACATGAATTTGTAGAATTTTGTTTAGGTAGTTCCCTTAACATTTTTAGGCCATTCTTTTTAGGATAGTTAGATATAAGCTTTAGCTTTCCCTGGATTTATTCCTTAATTTTGTGATGAATGTTAGGATAGTTTTGATTAGATGACATTTGGTTGTGTAGAATTAGGTCAAACTTCAACATAGGTGCACAATAACCTTAGATTTTTGGGTTTTTAGGATAAATTAGACTATGGGACATATAAGTGTATTAAGGGTAGGTATGTAGGATCCCTTAGAAATTATATTAGGATTTAATATAGTAGTATACTATTTTTAGATGATTTTTGTAGTTGATGATTGTTTGTGTTGCCCTTGTGGGATTGTATTTTTGTTTGCTTTGCTTTGTGGGCTTGGAGAGCTTGGTATTGTTCTAAGGAGCATTGAGGAGCATAGTAGAAGACTTGAAGGTGGATTGAGGAGCTTGAGAGCTTGATCTTTTTTGTTTTCTTGTTTGTTTTAGGGCTAGGGATTAGGAAGAGTTTAGACTTAGATAACTTCTTTCTTAAACATGGATGGTATCTGTCACCTCCATTCCTCCCTATGATTCAAAGTCCTTCCCTGGTATACACCTCTCTCCTTTGGAGGGATAAGTGATGTACCTAGGGATTAGAACGTTTGAGGGAACCATTCCTTTGATGTTGATCCCTTATAGGTCACCTTTGGTGGTCAATAAGCAATTCAATATCCCCCAGCTTATCCAGTAAGTGATTTCCTCTGGTTGGATTATCTTGAGAGATGTTGAGCTTGAGTTTGAAGATGAAGACTTCAATGAAGAGTATGGAAGAGGATGAATCCCTGAGCATTTCCATTCCAGCTGAAGCTTGAAGAGCAACAAGAGCTTTGATACTTGGAGATCCTGAAGAGATCAAGTTGATACTTATGATTAATAGTGAAGCCTGAAGGTGGAGCTGATCAAGAAGCTGAAGCTTAAAGGAGAAGATAAGTTGAAACTTATGTTGAAGGGTTGAAACCTGGGAAAGAAAATTGATATTTGTCAAGAGTATTTGAAGTTAGAAGACTGAATTGCTGTCAGAAGAGCTGAAGCTTGGAGTTGAGAGAAGTTGGTCTGCTTTTCTTTTTCTTTTCTGTATTGACATGTTTTGTCTGACTTGTTTGATGCATTAGAATAAGTTCATATCTAGAATAAGTAGAATCTAGGAGCATGATTGCACTAGAGGTTGAGTTGCTCCCTCTGCTTGTATTGTTACTGTGTGGCTTTGCTTGCGGGTATTCGGTAGAGCCCAGCTCCCTTGCCCATGTGGTTTGTTTGCCTGATGGCATTCTATTTCATTTTATCTGTATGATTGCAGTTTACTGTTATTGCTTGATAGCATGTTGTTTTATATTTCAGTATGATTAATGTTATCCATTCTGGCTTGAGGTTGAGATGAGCTTGTGGAGGCTGAAGCCCCACACACATTTCCTCCCTCACTTGCATTGCATGCATTTTACTGTTTAAGCTGATGCTTTGTCTGTTTTGGTGTATCATTGACATGATCCCTTAGGACTCTCATTTCCTTTGATAAGGAATTGATGATAGAACTTTAGGTTGAAACCTATGCATGACAACTTCTAGGAGTTCCATGTTCAAACCTCAACCATAGGATGAATCCATGGCATGACAACAGTAGGACTTGATAGTCTCCCTCCTAGTTAGGCTTGTTCTCTTCTCATCTCAAAACAGTTTAAGATACAGTAATCATGAATGATTTCTTTCGTACATTACGAGCCTTAAGCTATCTGAGAGAGGATTGTGGGAGAGTTTCTTTTCCACAGTTTGGATGTTTAGTATGGTACCCTTTGGGTGACATGCGACGCATTCACTCTCAGGTCATAGTCTCTAGTGCGATTGAAATTGCAAACACAATAAAAAACACTTCTTTCGTAAAAGACAAGAAATAAACCGTAGTTTCCCAAACTACGTGAGCTATGATCTCTCATACCTGTTGAGAGTACGTAGGCACAAGATGGCGATGTCTTGGCGAGCTACCTTTCCCCATAACCCGTCGTAGGCCGAACTACGTTGACTTTGATTTCTTGTTCTCTGATGAGAATACGTAGGCATAAAGCGCGACGCTTTGCCGAGTCATTTCCTTTTCTTTTCAAGCCAACCTTGATAGGTAGATAGAATAAAACCAACCCGTCCAAGTAAACACAACAAGCGTGGATCCCGTCGAGTACGACGGACGTGAGGGGTGCTAATACCTTCCCCTTGCGTAACCGACTCCCGAATCCAGACAATGGTTGCGACGACTTTGTCTTACCCTTATTCGTTAGGTTTTTTCCGATCGTTTCCTTTCCCGCTCTGAGGGATAAATAACGAAAGGTGGCGACTCTTCTGTTGTGCCGGCACCTTATTTTCGCGCAAGCGACAGCTGGCGACTCTGCTGGGGAATTCAACCCAGAATCTCTGGTTCTCTGGTTCCCTATGCGAGTCAATCCTAATGCTTGTATGTTTACTTGTTGGTTTGCGTTTATTTCTCGCATTTTACTTCTCGCACTTTATTTCCCGCATTTTATATTCAGTATAATATGATTATTTGTGCTGTTGTGGGATGGGAGTTCTGATGAGTGAGAAGCCAGACCCAGGCTTGAGTGCACCATAGAATTAGTTGTGGAAATTAGTGGGCGCGTGCTTGCTTTGCAGGCACTAGTGTCTCATGAAATCCACGCTCAGACGAGGTTCATCCGGTTGGCTTCTCTTTCAACCCCTTGGGTTGAGACGGTTGCTGGTTTGGTGGATTGTCGACTCTGGGGACCGATCATTTTTGATTCAGCCGAGTGAGGCCGCTTCATGAGCTGGTGATGCCACACCTTCTGGGTATCGTATCGCCCCTCTTGAATGTCTGTGACGCTGATGAACGCATAGGATGCCAAACTTGAGTCAGTTTAGGGCCATACCTGTGAGCAGGGTTGGGTTCATTGCAGGAAATCGTGACCTTCAGACCACCTGGTTTTCTTGACAGTGGATCAGTTTTGTTGGTACCAGGGTTTCTCAGTTGCAGATTTGTCTGTTCTTTATAGAGCAGGTTTTGATCAGAGGATCTTACCATCAGATGTGTATTTGTTCTAGATAGAGCATAGTCTTCCTCAGCAGATGTTGTTTGTTCTTGATAGAGCATACTTTTGAGTGGGGTCTGAAGATCTCATCAGCAGCTGTATGTTTGTTCTTGATAGAGCAGATTTTGATTGGGGTCTAAGGATCTCATCAGCAGATGTGTGTTCTTGATAGGACAGAGTTATTATCAGATGTTTGTTCTTGATAGAGCAGATTTTTGATTGGGGTCTGAAGACCTCATCAGCAGATATTTCTTGATTCTACATCAGAGGTCCATATTATCAGACATTTGCTCTTGACAGAGCAGAATTATGATCCTATGTGTATGGCCCTATCAGATGTTGGTTCTTGGCAGATCAGATTTATGGTCCTACACCGGGGTTTTCTTCTTATCAGTAATTGTTGATGCAGAATTTCCACAGCACCAGTTGCCCTGATCTATTATTGCATGATTGCAGTTTGCATATTCATTTGCATTTCATTAACGTGTGTCTGTGTTGCAGGTACCGTTTTCCCCGATCCAGGATTTCTTGCCTCCTATTGTATTGTTATGGGCTCTCTGAGGAAGACCGTGGCCTACAAGTTCCTCGCCCCTGATGTGGTTAAGTTGACTGGTTTGATAGCTCTAGCAGATAATTCTGTGAGGGATGAGTTCAGGAAATCTTACGGCAGGTTGCTCGGTTTGGTTCATAAGCCTTCTGTATTCGAGGTGAATGGGTTGCACGCTCTGCTGCAGTTCTACGATCCTCCACTGAGATGTTTCACTTTTCAGGACTTTGTTCTCGCACCCACGCTGGAAGAGTATGCTGACTTGCTAGATGTGCCTATCAAGAGGTAGATGCCTTTTGCTCACATGGATGCTGAGCCTGATCTGGCTGGTTTAGCTCCTTCACTTCATCTGGACGCCTCCGAGTTAGTATTGACTAGTTGGAACAAGGTTCCCGGGTTCTCCTTGCAGTTTCTGGTGGGTAAGGCTCAGCAGTGTGCCAAGGACGGATGTTGGGTCGCGTTCAATGCCATCCTCGCTCTATGCATATACGGCATTATTCTGTTCCCCAATATGCCCGACTTTGTAGACTTTGATGCGTTTCACATCTTTGCTTCAGGGAATCCAGTACATACCTTGATAGGAGATGTCTATCACTCAGTCCACTACAAAAACGAGAACAGGAGGGGGAAGAATGTCTCGTGCTGCGTACCCTTGCTTTATAAATGGCTTGATAGTCATCTGCCAAGAGGGGTCCTTTTGTCTTATCTGCAGCCACAGCTGAGTGGCCTGAGCGTCTGATGAGTTTATCTGCAGAGGATATTGACTGGTTCGACAGAGATAGGTTGGGTACTGAGGTGATCTTCAGTTGCAGCGGGTTTCCTAATGTGCCTCTGATAGGTAGGAAGGGTTGTGTAAACTACAATCCGTCGTTGCTGGTTCGACAGTTCGCGTATGCTTTGAGAACTCCGCCGAAGGATGAGGAGGTACAGGAATCTCTGTACCTCACTGGTATTCTAGAGGGGGATTTGTTGTCCAAGCTTCAGCGCGCGTGGAATGGTATCAGTAAGCGAGGAAAGCCATTGCTGGGAAAAAGCAACAATCAAGCCTACCCTCCGTATGTAACTTGGATCAGAGCCAGAGCAAATGCTATAGGGATGTCGTTCCCTCATGCCAAGCCAGAAAGCCCTCCCATAATCGAAGAGCCTACTACTGTGCCCATTCAGCAGCATAATCAGGTGTTAGCTGAGCGGGATGAATTGAAGTGGGCGAACGAAGAACTGGAGAAGGAATTAGCTCAGCTCCGAAGCGAGAGGAACGAAGTCGTGCACTCTTTCAAAAGGCAGACAGAGTTGGTGAACCAGCTAGGTACAGACCTGACTAAGCAGATAGTCGAGCGTGAACGCATGGGTCGAGACTTTAAAGCTTTCAACGACGTACTGGCTACGAAGAAACAACACTTGGACGAGGCATATTGGAAGATATCCAAGTTCAACCAGCACTGGAAGGCTTCCCTGGCCACCAGGAGAGAGCGGGAGGATAAGCTGATGCTGCAGATCTCCAAGCTGGAAGCCCAGGTGAAGGACAATGAAAAGAGGTTTGATGAAGAAACCGTCCGCAGATACGCCGCCGAAGGCCAGCTCAATAAAGCTCTTGCTAACCTGAAGGAGCGCAAGCTGACGTTTGAGTCCAAAAAGCGGAAATTAGAAGATTGCTTTGGCGAAGGAGCATGGGAAGATTCGGTCGAAGGTCTTCAGTATACCATTGTGCAGAGAGAGTTACTCGTCGAGGGGTTACTCACGATGCCAGATCATTCAGAAACGAAGGAGTTGTTGGAAGAGTATCGCGCCCGTGGCCGTACTTGACTACTTGTATTCTTTTTGTTTTGATCATTGTTGTACGCTGACCATCACCAGGCTTGTTAGCTGAGGTCACGCTGTTGATTCATCTTGTACTCGCTGATGCTATGTACTGCCTTGATAGGCTTCCTTTATATATGAGATTGTTGTTTCCATGATTGGACTCGGACTTCTTCTTCTTATATTATCAGCACTGGCACTCAGGCACTAGGATCGGGGGAAATCTCCCAAACACACAGACACACGCATGCATTTGCATGAAGCATTTGCATGGCGAGCATTTTGTTGTTTTTCCTAACCCTTTAGTGTTTACAGGTTTTTCAGGTTTACAGGTGTCCCAGGCTGTTCCCGGTGACTCCAGGATTGATCAGAGACTAGTTCACCGCTATCCTACTAGAGCTAATCAGACCAGGATCATGGATCAAGTGCAAACTGATGTTCAGGAGCTCCGCGAAAGGATGGATCGCTTCATGGAGCTCATGCAAGTGGTCGCCAATGGCCAGGACCAGCTCAGGACTTTGGTCCAGCCTTTGATCTCCAGGGTTGATAGCAACGACATACTCCACGGTGGGACCGTGCCTACTCCTCCACCAGTTGATACTCCACAGAATGGTGTCCCCGTGGCCGGGGGCAATGGCAGTGCTAATGGCAATGTGATGGCCAATATCGGACTCAATACGACGGGCGTCGGTAATGGGAGTCTGGGAGCTAATGTCAACATCGGGTCGGGCAACGGCAATGCAGGCGTCGGGAATCTGTTGGTGCCTCAACCATGGCTTGAGGATCATCAGGATGATGTGTTCTCTCAAAGGGGTGCTGAAGGGGAGCTGAATGCTGAAGCGCGACTCAGATTCAAAGCACTTGAAGATAAAATGAGAGATATTGAGAATCAGAATACTTTGGGCGTTGATATGTCCAAGCTGAGATTAATTGCTGATTTCAAGGTACCTCCTAAGTTCAGGGTGCCTGACTTTGAGAAATATAAAGGCACCACTTGCCCTCGTGTCCATCTGAGATCGTACTACAGGAAGATGTCTGCTCATTCCGAAGACGAGAAGCTGCTGATGCACTTCTTCCAAGACAGTCTTTCCGGGCCATCCCT
Source organism: Lathyrus sativus (assembly GCA_963859935.3). Classification (NCBI taxonomy): domain Eukaryota; kingdom Viridiplantae; phylum Streptophyta; class Magnoliopsida; order Fabales; family Fabaceae; genus Lathyrus; species Lathyrus sativus. The sequence goes on along the minus strand of OZ012740.1, from coordinate 486,726,277 downwards.
CGAGTGGTACATGGGTCTGGAGCCCACTAGCGTGCGCACATGGAAGGATCTCGCTGAAGCGTTTGTCCACCATTACCAGTACAATAGTGACTTGGCCCCGAACCGAGTCCAGCTCCAGAACCTGTCGCAGAGGAATAATGAAGGATTTAAGGAGTACGCCCAGCGGTGGCGTGAGTTGGCATCTCGGGTTCAGCCGCCGATGGTTGAACGCGAGCTCGTGCAGATGTTTGTAGCTACCCTCCCAGGGGTTTACTATGAAAAGTTAGTCAGTGGTATGTCTGGGACGTTCTCAGCTCTCATTATCATGGGCGAGCACGTCGAGAATGGAATCAAGATCGGGAAAATTCAAGGTGAGTCATCCTCAGCCGGAGGGGGTGGAAAGAAACCTTCTGCTGGTAAACGACGAGAAGGAGAAGTGAGCGCTGTGACCAACGCTCGAAGGAAGGGCAAATGCCCTCAGCAGCAGATAGCCAGTATAAATATCCCAGCAGCTCCGCAGCAGCCGCAGCAGCAGCAACAACCGAATCAACAGGGATATAGAAAGTACCAGAATCGAGCATCTTTGGCAAACCGTCACTTCGAGGCACCGCCCATGTCGTATGCGCAGCTCTTGCAGACCTTGCTTCAGCTTCAGTTGGTCCAGAAGAGGACGATGGCTCCCTTGACAGGGGCACCTCCACCAGGGTACGACGCAAATGCCACTTGCAATTTCCACTCAGGGGCACCAGGCCACACAATCGAGAACTGCAAAGCCTTCAAGCACAAGGTACAGGATTTAGTGGATACCAAGATCATTAACTTCTCTGATAATGTGCCCAATGTCACGAAGAATCATATGCCGAATCATAGGGGAGGCGGAGTGAACGCCATTATCGAAGAAGAGAGCGCAGATCTGTTGACTGATGTCAGAGACCTAAAGACGCCGCTTAGCTTCGTTAAAGCTAAGTTGTTGAAAAGAGGGTTCTTTCCAGGATGCGGAGAGTTATGCATGGACTGTGCTACACATTCTGATGGACGCGAGCAATTGGTAGAAGGAATTCAAAGTCTGATGACTGAAGGGATTCTGCAGTTTAGCCGGAAGGCTGAAAGTGTATCTGGGGAGGTAGTGTTGAAGCAGGCCAATAAAGTCGCCACCATCACCATCCCTCGCCAGCCAATAACCATTTCTGCGCCCAGACCGCCTACAATTACTATTACCAAAGCTGGGCCGATACCCTTCGAGAGCACTAACGCCGTTCCGTGGCATTATGGGGCTGAAGTCTATTGCAACGGATAGAGGTTGGAGCTAGAGCCGTATGGGTCGACTGTGGAGAGTCTTGCAGGAATCAGTGGTATTACTCGCAGCGGAAGAGTGTTTGCACCGCCAGAGGTCATGGCAGATAAAGCGGTCAGAGCTGATGCAGCCGATAAGGGTAAAAGCAAAGTCGTCGAAGAGGTCTTGTGTGGGGTAGAGAAAGATTTGCTTGTTAAAGATACCGAGGAGTTTATGCGGTTGATTAAAAAGAGTGACTACAAGATTGTAGATCATCTCCATCAAATGCCCTTGAAGATTTCCATTCTCAACTTGTTGCTGTGTTCTGAAGCACACCGCAACGCGCTGCTAAAGGTATTGAACGCTGCCTACGTACCGCAAGAGATATCGGTGAATCAGCTAGAGGAGGTGGTAGCCCACGTTAATGCTGGGAATGGGCTAGGATTCACAGACCTAGAGCTGACGCCAAAAGGGAGGAATCACAATAGCGCCCTGCATATCTCGATAGAGTGTAGGGGCACAATCATGTCACACGTGCTGGTAGACACGGGTTCGTCGCTTAATGTTCTTCCGAAGAAGGCATTAATGAAGTTGGATACTCGCAGAGTAATCTGCACACCCAGTGATCTGGTGGTGAAAGCATTCGACGGGACTAAACGCCACGTTTTCGGGGAGGTGACCCTGCCGGTCCAAGTCGGTCCGGAAACGTTCGACACGGTCTTTTATATTATGGACATCATGCCTGCCTACAATTTCCTCTTGGGCCGGCCGTGGATCCATGCTGCTGGTGCTGTGACCTCCACGTTGCACCAAAAGCTCAAATATGCTGTCGGAGGAAGCATAGTAACCGTGTGCGGCGAGGAGGACATAATGGTGAGCCATTTGTCATCCTTTAAGTATGTTGAAATGGATGGCGAAATCCATGAAACTCTCTGCCAGGCATTTGAAGTCGTCAAAGTGAAAGAGGTAGCTCCTGTAGTCACAGAAAAGCCAGAGATGAATCTCTCCTCTTTCAAAGAAGCTCGGGTCGTTGTCCAGGCTGGATCTACCCCAGGCTGGGGGCATATTTTGGAGATACCCAACAAGCGGGATAAATTTGGGTTGGGATACTCTCCTGGAGCTGAAGCTTCTTCTTCGTCTAGCAGTGCGCCTCGAGGTAAAGGGCCGATCCAATTTACCAGTGGCGGAGTGATTTTCGAAAGCATCAACGTGGTGTCTGAAGACAACGGGGATAACGATTGTGACCTCGACTCTTGGATTCAGCCAGGCGAGGGCCTCAACAATTGGTCCGTCAAGGATATCATCCAGATGACAAGTGAAGAGTAATGATTTACTTTTTCCAATCATTGTACAACCCTATGTCCTACCCGGGGCATAACGGTTTTATTGTCAGGGCCTTGTTGGATTATGTACATGCATTTTGTTAATAAATCAAAGGCGTTTTCTTCGTATTCAAATATTGTGATCTCTGTTATTCCTGTTTTATATTTGTTTTGAAAAACAGTAAAATGGCAATGGGGTTTGTGCTAACCTGCATATTCTTGTTTTAAACTTAACCCTTGTTATTGCAGGATCCACATAACAGATGACATCGACTCTGGACCTTCTACGGCTCACTTCGACTTCGATTGCCCGATCTATCAAGCCGAAGAAGAGATTGATGAAGACGAAGACCTTCCTGAAGAGTTGGCCCGCTTGTTGAAACAATAGGAAAAGGTTATTCTGCCTCATGAGGAGGAGATCGAGATCGTAAATCTGGGTTCTGAAGAGCTCGTCAGAAATGTCAGGATAGAGGCTGCATTGCAGAGTAATGTCAAGCAGAAACTGGTCGAGATGCTTCGAGAGTATAGTGACGTCTTTGCTTGGTCATACGAAGATATGCCCGGACTTGACACGGACATCGTGGTCCACCACTTGCCGCTACGAGAAGATTGCCCTCCCGTTAAGCAGAAGCTTAGGAGGACGAGACCAGATATGGCCGTTAAGATCAAAGAAGAAGTGCAGAAACAGCTTGATGCTGGCTTCTTAGCGGTCACCACTTACCCTCCGTGGGTCGCCAACATAGTGCCTGTACCGAAGAAGGACGGTAAGGTACGCATGTGCGTCGATTATCGGGATTTGAATAGGGCGAGCCCTAAAGATGATTTCCCGCTGCCTCATATCGATGTGTTGGTCGACAACACAGCCCAGTTCTCCGTGTTTTCGTTCATGGATGGCTTCTCCGGCTACAACCAGATCAAGATGGCGCCGGAGGACATGGAGAAAACGACGTTTATCACTCCCTGGGGAACATTCTGCTACAAGGTAATGCCCTTCGGTCTGAAGAACGCAGGGGCCACTTACCAACGAGCAATGGTAACTTTGTTTCATGACATGATTCACCATGAGATTGAAGTCTATGTTGATGACATGATTGCGAAGTCCCAAACGGAGGAAGAGCATCTGGTCAACTTATTGAAGCTTTTTGAGAGGCTTAGGAAGTTCAGGTTGAGGCTGAACCCTAACAAATGCACTTTCGGAGTGTGGTCCGGAAAGTTACTGGGGTTTATCGTGAGTGAACGAGGCATCGAGGTTGATCCTGCGAAAATAAAAGCCATTCAAGAAATGCCAGCGCCGAAAACAGAAAAAGAGGTTCGTGGTTTCTTGGGCAGAATAAACTACATTGCTAGGTTTATCTCTCAGCTCACGGCCACTTGTGAACCGATGTTCAAGCTTTTAAAGAAATATCAGGCGATTACTTGGAATGAGGATTGCCAGAAGGCATTCGACAAGATAAAGCAGTATCTTCAAGAACCTCCAATCTTGATACCCCCAGTGGCTGGACGGCCATTAATCATGTACTTGACAGTTCTTGAGAATAGCATGGGGTGCGTTCTCGATCAACACGACGAGACGGGCAGAAAAGAGCATGCCATTTACTACTTGAGTAAAAAGTTCACCGACTGTGAGTCCCGCTACTCGATGCTGGAGAAGACGTGTTGTGCACTAGCCTGGGTTGCCAAACGTTTACGACAGTACATGCTCAATCACACCACCATGCTAATTTCGAAGATGGATCCGATCAAGTACGTCTTTGAGAAGCAGGCTCTTTCGGGCAGGATTTCCAGATGGAAAATGGTGTTAACGGAATATGATATTCAGTACGTTTCCTAGAAGGCCATCAAGGGAAGCGTATTGTCTGATTACCTTGCCGAACAGCCGATCGAGGACTACCAGCCGATGAAATTTGAATTCCCTGACGAGGATATCATGTTTCTCAAAGCGAAGGATTGCGATGAGCCGTTGCCCGACGAGGGGCCAGATAGGAAATCCCAGTGGAAATTGATATTCGATGGGGCGGTTAATTCCTATGGAAGTGGCATCGGGGCTATCATCACGACTCCCCACGGATCCCACATCCCGTTTACTGCGAGACTGACGTTTCCAGTCACCAATAATGAGGCGGAGTACGAAGCATGCATCATGGGTCTAGAAGAGGCAATTGATTTGAGAATCAAGAACCTAGACGTATATGGTGACTCAGCGCTTGTGATCAACCAAATTAAAGGGGAGTGGGAGACTCGTCAATCGAATTTGGTGTCGTACATGAATTATGCCAGAAGGCTACTTCCGTTCTTTGATCGAGTGGAACTCCATCATGTACCCAGCGCAGAAAATCAGATGGCTGATGCCTTAGCCACGTTGGCTTCGATGTATAAAGTCAATTTTTGGAATGAGGCTCCAAGAATTGTACTGTCTCGTCTTGATAGACCGGCATTCGTCTTTGCAATCGAGGAAGCCACCGACGGCAAGCCATGGTTCCACGACATCCAGACTTTCCTTATGACTAAGGAGTATCCTGTGGGTGCGTCAACCCAGGATAAGAAGACTCTGAGGAGGCTGTCTGGAAACTTTTATCTCAATCCTGATGGAGTGTTGTATAAGAGAAACCACGATCTCGTGCTACTCAGATGTGTAGATGAGAAAGAGGCGAGTATGCTCATGGAAGAAGTCCATGAAGGCACATTTGGTACGCACGCCGGCGGGCATGCTATAACGAGAAAGATCCTGAGAGCAGGATACTACTGGCTGACGATGGAATCGGATTGCTTTAAATTCGCACGAAGATGTCATAAATGCCAGACTTATGCTGATAAAGTTCATGTGCCGCCGTGCCCGTTGAATGTCATGTCCTCCCCATGGCCGTTCTCCATGTGGGGCATCAACATGATAGGCAAGATCGAGCCCACTGCGTCTAACGGTCATCGCTTCATTCTGGTAGCTATCGACTACTTCACCAAGTGGGTGGAGGCAGCCTCATACGCTAATGTGACCAAGCAGGTAGTGGCTAAATTCATAAAGAGGGACATCATCTGTCGTTACGGAATTCCCGAGCGGATCATTACTGATAATGGTTCGAATCTGAATAACAAGATGATGAAGGAGTTGTGCCAGAGTTTCAAGATTGAACACCACAACTCATCTCCTTACCGGTCGAAGATGAATGGCGCCGTTGAAGCGACCAATAAGAACATAAAGAAGATTGTTCAGAAGATGGTTGTGACCTACAAAGACTGGCACGAGATGTTGCCGTTTGCATTGCATGGTTATCATACGACGGTACGTACATCAACCGGGGCAACTCCTTTCTCCTTGGTGTACGGTATGGAAGTTGTCCTACCGTTAGAAGTGGAGATCCCTTCTTTGCGAGTTTTGGTTGATGTGAAACTCGGCGAGGCAGAATGGATTACGAACCGACTGAACCAACTCAACCTGATGGACGAGAAGAGGTTAGCGTCGATTGCATTTGGTCGTATGTACCAAAGCCGAATGAAGAAAGCTTATGATAAGAAGGTGCATCCTAGGAGCTTTCAGACGGGTGACCTCGTCTTGAAGAAGATTCTTCCTCCACATTCCGATCACCGGGGCAAGTGGACTCCGAATTACGAAGGTCCGTACGTCGTCAGCAAGGTCTTCTCGGGAGGCGCTTTGTTGTTATCCATGATGGATGGTGAAGATTTTGCATCCCCGGTGAACGCGGACGCAGTTAAAAAATACTTTGCTTGAAAGTGACCCGCTGGACAAAAAAAGAGAGTCCAGGCAAAAAAGGGGCATCCCGGCGAACCAAAAACAGAATAAAAGGTTCGGGCAAAAATTAGGGATATAAATTGAAAAAGGTACACCCGCGAAGTCGAAAACCTACACTGGGCGGCTTCGGCAAAAAAGGGTATCCCGGTGAACTGAAAACCCGCAAAGGGCGGTTCACGTAAAAGTTAGGGATTTGAAAAAGCAAATGACTGCGTTCCGCGTGTGGAATTTCTTTGTTTAGTGGTTTGGAGGACCTGAGGGTCGTTCATCTGAATCAATCTCTTCCGAAGCTGAATCGTCGAAGAAGTATCGAAGTCGAGTGGGTCATAGAAGGATCAACTCATGGTGTTCGTCTACGCCTCGTTGCCGACATTTGTATATACTGATGTATATTTATGTTTTATTTTTGTGCGGCTTCCTCATTCCAGGAGCTTGCATCTGTTGTAAAACATTTTTACCCATTCAGGGGTTCATTATCAATAAAATGTATGATATTCAGCAATTTTGTCTGTCTGTTTAGCATTTATCTGTTTTGTTTGCGAAAAAGAACGCCGATGTTTTTGATAAAATGCGCATACATAAACTTACTGGCCTAGGCCACTGATTGTTGAAACAATTAATTACTTGAATATTGTCGCGAGATAATAACCTTGATAGGTCCCTTTGAGAAGGGTATCTTGTCTGTTTGTTTGTGTTGTTATAGGTATAGCATATTCCAGACCATGCGCCGTGCGTATCTCGAAGAAGGATGATTCCTCTTTCTCCAGCAGAGTTCAGTAGCCTCTCCCCGCAGAGTCTGAACATGAGATAAGGAGCATTGATATGTCTCCCCAGGCAGAGATGATTCTCTCCCCAATCAGATGCGTCCTGAAGGAACGTTATCTCCTCAGCTGAGTCAGGCGCCGAAGCATGAATTCATTCCCCCAGCACCGGGTCACAAGTGCAGGTTTCGTAGGAAACTATTCGTACGCCGAAGTATGCAGCAACTGATGGTTCCAGACTGAAGTCTCCAGCGGAATTGAAATTCCCCACCAGAGTTGTACTCCCCCCCGAAGTCGAATGATTCCTTCTTCCCCAACGGAATTGAGATTTCCCCCTAGAGTCGTACTCTCTCCAGCGAAGCAGAATGATTTCTCCTTCCTCAGCCGAGTTTGCAGATCCCCAAGAGAGCCGAATCCTTGGAAGCTGCTCAGACCATGATTGGTTTTGTCCCCAGCGGAGTGTTGAACAACTGAAGTTGTTTCCCCACATAGCCGTTATCTCTGGAGAAGTAGCCATGAAGGTCACGCAGTTTATTCCCGCGATTGACATCGTTTTCCCTCAGCAGGTCCAAGTTCTCGTAGAGCTTTGTTCCCCTGCACCAATGAACTGAAGTTGTTTCCCCCGCAGCAGTCAACTGAAGTTGTGTCCCATGCGGAGTCCAATTGAGATTGGCGTGATTCTGTTCTCCTCAGCAGGATGATTCCTCTATCTGAGTAGTTCTTCCTCCTGGACAAGAGGATTCTCCCTTCGGCATTTATTTTGCTGACGGGATCGCATCATAGTGCATGATTGCATAGCATTTATCATAAACGCATAGCATTTCCACCGTGTGGAGCATTGCGCCATTGCTGAAGCATATGCATAATAAACATGATCTAGGTTGTTACCGTTCTTGTTTTGCAGGTGTTACGCTGCAGAATTGATTGCTCAGGATGATTCCTGACATTCTCCCCAACGAAGCCGTTTGCTCAAGATGATTCTTGAAGTTTCCAGCGAAGTCTTCGGTTCAAGATGATTCTGGAATTCCTCAGAAGGGTCGTTTGCTTAAGATGATTCTTAAATACCCAGTGCAGTCTCCAGAGTTGGTTGCTCAAGCTGACGCTTCGAGTCCCCAGTCTTCAGTTCAGGATGATTCCTGAAATCCCCAACAGAGTGTTTGCTCAGGATGATTCCTGAAATCTCCAGAATGGTTACCGGTGCAAGATGATTCTTAAAGGTCCCCGGCGGAGTTATTTGTCCAAGATGATTCTTGAAGTCCTCAGTAGAGTTGATTCATCCAGAATGATTTCTGGACCCTCGGAGCGGAGTTACTTGATAGTTCTCCAGATTTCCCAGCGGAGATGCGGCATCTCCAGCAGGTTTCTAACAGCGAAGTTGAAATCTCCCTTGAAGACTCCATGATTGAAGTCTAACCGTGTTAATGAAGCAGTTCTCTCAGCTGATGCAGAGTGCCTGATGGCAGAGGTTTAGATGTTCCCAATTGGCTCATGATTGACCAAGAATTCTATTCCCGACTTGCTAATGAAGTCCGGTTGATGCCCGACAGTAATGCGGAATGCCTGATGGCATGATCAACCTGATGGTTGAAGTCCGGCTAATGCCCGACAATTTCTTTGAATGCCTGATGGAATGATCAACCTGATGGTTGAGGTCCGGCTGATGCCCGACAGTGTTCTTTGAATGCCTAATGGCATGATCGACTACGTATTACCGGTTACCGTGTGACCAATTCCCCAGTAGGGTTGCCGTGCAACTGTTATGCTTAGTGTCGAAGATGTTCCTACCGACCAGAGTATCGTTCACTTGTGTGTGGTATCCATACCTCCAGCAAGATCATTGACGCGTGTTCACCTTATCATTCCCTCCAACAGAGTCTATTCCTCAAGTTCATATTTCCCCAGTGGGTTTCTTCACCCTGACGGCGAGGTCAGATGCTTTTATCGACTCGATGTTGAGAATTCGGCGGTGATGTCAGATTCTTTGTTCTCCAGCGGCGATGTTGGATGTTTGTTTGGCGGCGATGTCAGATTCTCCGTTGCTCCAGCGGCGATGTTGGATGTTTATTTCTGGCGGCGATGTCAGTTGATTTAGTTTTCCAGCGGCGATGTTGGGTGTTTTGAGAGTTGACGGCGATGTTAGATTCTTTAGTTTTCCAGCGGCGATGTTGGGTGTTTTGGTTGTCCGACAGCGAGGTCAGGTGTCTAATGACAATGATAGAGGAATTTAATGTGGATAACTGACGACAAGGTTCAGATCAGTATGATTCCAGCAAGTTGTCGTGCAACTATTATTTCAGTTTTCGAAGATTCGTTCCCGCCAGAGTACCGTGTACTTGTGCAGTTGGAAAATTTCCGGGTTTATCGGTATTCAACCGTCTCGCACCTTGATTGGCTGAGAGTCGTTCGCTCCTCACCCAGTCAGGTTCAAGCCGTTTGAATAGGGGCAGCTGTTGCACCCCAAAATTTGACCAACATTTATTTACCCATCAAGAGTTGTATGAGACTTTGAAGCTAGCCAAGAGGGTTATTCAAGTGTTCAAAGGTTGATACCTTTGTCAGAGAACTCAAGAGATCCTCAGAGGAATTGGTTGAAACCAAGGTTGTGTGTCTCATAACTTGAGAGTTGTGGGTGCTCCTCAGATGATTTTGAGACTATGAGGATGGACTTGAAGCTTTGAGAAAGCTTATGAGATGTCTTGAAAGCCATCATGAAGCCCAAAGAGGTCATTGTACAAGAATTCAGAAGATTCAGCCATGAGTGGTGGAATTAGGGTTTGACTGGGTCAACCCTAGGTCAACTGATGATTTGGAGAGGGTTGAGACCTAATCCAAGAGCCATGTGATTTGGAGAGGGTTGAGACCCTTGGTTCTTGATCAATTATTGGAAGTTACTATCGGGTTCTAGGTTTGAGAGGGTTTCAATAAATTCTGATGCCATGGCTAGTTCCCTGATGAAATTTGGAGTAATCTAGGGTTTTTAATTGTTGCATTTGGTGAGGTATTTATGGAGTTCGTGTGTGAGGAAGAGGAAGCTCAGTGCTCTGTATTTCCATGGAGGTTCTAAGAACCCTAGCTGGAGGAAGAAGATGAGTCCCACGCCATTAGATCAAGCAAGACCCTTTGACTGTTTCTGAATCCAACGGCCCATGTTTAATTTCGTCTTGGAGGGAATCCTGAGAAGCAATGAAACGATGCGTTTCATTAAAACCTGAGTTCTGGGCTTAAGTGGATCTAATGACTAATCCCACCCCCTAGTCAAGGCCCATGAATGATTTGCACTGCATTTGGTTGCTATTCTCACTGTGGATTTTTCATTTTCTGTATGTTTTATCATTCATTTTCTGATTAATAAATGGGCCTAGCGCACTTACTTTTTGTACCCCCCCCCCCCCCCCTTCATGAGGCTCAATCAATTTTGAACTGAAAACCATGACTATTTGCACCGTGTATTTTTCATTTTTTGTATGATCTATTAATTGATTTTCTGAGTGAGTTGGGCCCAGCGCGCTTTGCTTTCTGAACCCCCCAGTCTGGTCCCATGCGTGTATTGAACTATATTTTGTTACTTACTGCACCCCAGCCCTTCACATTTCATTTTATTTTCTCCATTTTATTTCAATCTTGGAAAAATCACATCAATTTGAAAATTAAATATTTTTTAATGGGAATTTTTGCTCCCATTTCATATTCATGTCTAGAAAAATATAAAATAAAAATGTTTTTCTTTCATGCATTTTTGATATTTTTTGTATATTTTCTACTTTTATTGCATTTTATTTCTTTTATGTTGATACATGAATTTGTAGAATTTTGTTTAGGTAGTTCCCTTAACATTTGTAGGCCATTCTTTTTAGGATAGTTAGATATAAGCTTTAGCTTTCCCCTGGATTTATTCCTTAATTTTGTGATGAATTTTAGGATAGTTTTGATTAGATGACATTTGGTTGTGTAGAATTAGGTCAAACTTCAACATAGGTGCACAATAACCTTAGATTTTTGGGTTTTTAGGACAAATTAGACTATGGGACATATAAGTGTATTAAGGGTAGGTATGTAGGATCCCTTATAAATTATATTAGGATTTAATATAGTAGTATACTATTTTTAGATGATTTTTGTAGTTGAGGATTGTTTGTGTTGCCCTTGTGGGATTGTATTTTTGTTTGCTTTGCTTTGTGGGCTTGGAGAGCTTGGTATTGTTCTAAGGAGCATTGAGGAGCATAGTAGAAGACTTGAAGGTGGATTGAGGAGCTTGAGAGCTTGATCTTTTTTGTTTTCTTGTTTGTTTTAGGGCTAGGGATTAGGAAGAGTTTAGACTTAGATAACTTCTTTCTTAAACATGGATGGTATCTGTCACCTCCATTCCTCCCTATGATTCAAAGTCCTTCCCTGGTATACACCTCTCTCCTTTGGAGGGATAAGTGATGTACCTAGGGAGTAGAACTTTTGAGGGAACCATTCCTTTGATGTTGATCCCTTATAGGTCACCTTTGGTGGTCAATAAGCAATTCAATATCCCCCAGCTTATCCAGTAAGTGATTTCCTCTGGTTGGATTATCTTGAGAGATGTTGAGCTTGAGTTTGAAGATGAAGACTTCAATGAAGAGTATGGAAGAGGATGAATCCCTGAGCATTTCCATTCCAGCTGAAGCTTGAAGAGCAACAAGAGCTTTGATACCTGGAGATCCTGAAGAGATCAAGTTGATACTTATGATTAATAGTGAAGCCTGAAGGTGGAGCTGATCAAGAAGCTGAAGCTTAAAGGAGAAGATAAGTTGAAACTTATGTTGAAGGGTTGAAACCTGGGAAAGCAAATTGATATTTGTCAAGAGTATTTGAAGTTAGAAGACTGAATTGCTGTCAGAAGAGCTGAAGCTTGGAGTTGAGAGAAGCTGGTCTGCTTTTCTTTTTCTTTTCTGTATTGACATGTTTTGTCTGACTTGTTTGATGCATTAGAATAAGTTCATATCTAGAATAAGTAGAATCTAGGAGCATGATTGCACTAGAGGTTGAGTTGCTCCCTCTGCTTGTATTGTTACTGTGTGGCTTTGCTTGCGGGTATTCGGTAGAGCCCAGCTCCCTTGCCCATGTGGTTTGTTTGCCTGATGGCATTCTATTTCATTTTATCTGTATGATTGCAGTTTACTGTTATTGCTTGATAGCATGTTGTTTTATATTTCAGTATGATTAATGTTATCCATTCTGGCTTGAGGTTGAGATGAGCTTGTGGAGGCTGAAGCCCCACACACATTTCCTCCCTCACTTGCATTGCATGCATTTTACTGTTTAAGCTGATGCTTTGTCTGTTTTGGTGTATCATTGACATGATCCCTTAGGACTCTCATTTCCTTTGATAAGGAATTGATGATAGAACTTTAGGTTGAAACCTATGCATGACAACTTCTAGGAGTTCCCTGTTCAAACCTCAACCATAGGATGAATCCATGGCATGACAACAGTAGGACTTGATAGTCTCCCTCCTAGTTGGGTCTGTTCTCTTCTCATCTCAAAACAGTTTAAGATACAGTAATCATGAATGATTTCTTTCGTACGTTACGAGCCTTAAGCTATCTGAGAGAGGATTGTGGGAGAGTTTCTTTTCCACAGTCTGGATGTTTAGTATGGTACCCTTTGGGTGACATGCGACGCATTCACTCTCAGGTCATAGTCTCTAGTGCGATTGAAATCGCAAACACAATAAAAAACACTTCTTTCGTAAAAGACAGGAAATAAACCGTAGTTTCTCGAACTACGTGAGCTCTGATCTCTCATACCTGTTGAGAGTACGTAGGCACAAGATGGCGATGTCTTGGCGAGCTACCTTTCCCCATAACCCGTCGTAGGCCGAACTACGTTGACTCTGATTTCTCGTTCTCTGATGAGAATACGTAGGCATAAAGCGCGACGCTTTGCCGAGTCATTTCCTTTTCTTTTTAAGCCAGCCTTGATAGGTAGATAGAATAAAACCAACCCGTCCAAGTAAACACAACAAGCGTGGATCCCGTCGAGTACGACGGACGTGAGGGGTGCTAATACCTTCCCCTTGCGTAACCGACTCCCGAATCCAGACAATGGTTGCGACGACCTTGTCTTACCCTTATTCGTTAGGTTTTTTCCGATCGTTTCCTTTCCCGCTCTGAGGGATAAATAACGAAAGGTGGCGACTCTTCTGTTGTGCCGGCACCTTATTTTCGCGCAAGCGACACGCGGCCAACTCGCGCCAACGCTGAGCATATTCTTTGAAATTCTCCTTATATTTCTGTGCCATTGCTCTCAACTGATCTCGGTCGGGAGCCTTGTCCACATTGTACTTATACTGCTTGACAAAGGCTCCTCCCAGATCATTGAAAGTTCGAATCTTCGTATTATCCAGCCCCATATACCACATGAGTGCAGCGCCTGTCAGACTGTCTTGAAAGTAGTGAATAAGTAATTGGTCGTTATCTGTTTGGGCAGACATTTTCCTGGTGTACATAATGAGATGACTCTGAGGGCAAGTATTCCCCTTGTACTTTTCAAAATTTGGGACCTTAAACTTCAGTGGGACTTTAACATTTGGAACCAAGCACAGCTCAGAAGCACTCTTACCAAACAGATCTTTCCCACAAAGAGCTCTCAACTCCTTTTGTATTTCAGAAAACTGGTCTTGGAATCCATCCATCTTCTCTTCTAAACCCACGGTTTTGGTTGGCGACCCATGTAAAATTGGTTCATCCAGAATATACGGAACAACGTTCACATGCGGAGATGCGGTAGTCATCACAGCAGAAACAACAGGAGCAGCTTGAACAGTGGTCACAACAGAGGTCTCAGACACAGGCGGAAGGTAACCAGCCGGAGTGAAATAAGGAGGCATCCCCCACGGGAAACCTTGAGGCATACTGTAAGATACTTCAGCAACAGAAGACACCACTGGGATCGGTGTTGGTGTCACTTCGGATACGACAGTCCTTGGAACTTCTTGGTTGTTGATCGAGATTTGACTGGACAAAGCTTCCACTAGGCCATTCAACTTCTCCAAACTCTCTTTCATACTTGCAACTTCATCACGGAGCACCCTGTTCTCTTGCTCGAGTTGATCCATCTTCTGACGTTGACTAGCTCGGGCGTTGTATCGGCGATTCAGCTTGTTCTGCGGAGATGAAGTAAGAGTGAGACCCTGGAATGCAAATGATGCTATGTTTATTTAAAATGCAAATGAGTATGAAATTTTCAAGAGAACTCAAATTATTTTGGTATTGTAACCTTGGAGGAAAACTTATTTTATTTTGATGATTGAAGCATTACAACACGGAGTACTCTTTTAAGAGTTTATTACATTGAATCAAAAGCGAAAGAGAAACTCGGAGATCTACTCCTTATGCTCCTTCTGTGTACGAAGTTCTCTTTCCAACTGATTGATGTGTTCTTGCAACTCGGCCTTCTCTCTAATGAGTCAGTCGACACACTCCTTCCAAGCTATAGTATCTGGGGGAAGGGCATCACCGGTGATAGCACTTGAAGAGGCGTGAGAGGAAAATAAATCCCCTTGCGCTTTTCTTTTCCTTGCGAGCTCAAATTCTGGCAACCTCTGGGACTTCTCCTGCTCTACCTTGAGCGTAAAAAACTTGTTCTTCCAAGCGGCCTTCAATTTTCGAGCTTCATCCAAAGCAGCCTTCAATTGATCTACTTCACTCACATCAAACCAATCTGGGTCATGGAAGGCCAACACCATAGGTTCATGGAAAGGGAACGGCATTTTGAGGTCGAGAGCTCTTGCTCGCACCCAATGTAGGTATTCTTCAGAGACAGTGCAATTGGGGTATCCTAAAGCAGCTTTTCCTTCTTTATTGATGTATTCCCACGAGTAAATTATGACGGTCTTCAGGTCTGGGTCTTCTCCTTCTTTGAGAAAAATCTCTTCTAATAGAGCTTGGTCGGGTACTTCAATCATGGGATGCCCGAATTGGATACGGGCCAGCGCAGGGTTGTAGCTTATGCATCCTTCTCTCGCAATAAGTGGTATGTTAGTAAATCCTCCAATGCTATGGATCATACATATCCCTCCATAGGTAGGGTCATACCATACAATGTCAGAGTGAGTAAGGGCCATAACTATCTCGGACCAACGAGGCGATTCTTCCTCTTTCTAAATAGACGGGTGTCGAGTCAGACGAGCGATGAACCATGAGTACAACAGAGCGGTGCAACAGGTGATATGTCCTCCTCCTTCAGCGTTCTTCGAGTGGATCGAAAAGTATGTGTCAGCGAGTAAAATAGGAATGGGATTCTTAAGTATGAACAGTTTAATTGCATCCATGTCAACAAAATCATCGATCTTTGGGAACCAGAAAATCCCATAAACCAATAGGGCAAAGGTGGCTTCCATGATAAGGACTTCCTTTCTTTCGGCATGGTATCGAACTTTTTCAATCAAAAAGTCAGTAGGGAATCCAAGGACTCCTTCCTTGGTGGTTAGGTGCGCTTGCACATCTGCCAAACTGAGATGAGTGGCATTGGCAATTTCTTGATGACTGGGTGTGTCTTCCCGGCCGGTGAATATGGGACGGGCCGTTACGGGTATCCTCAGGAAATCAGAATACTCTTCCAACGTCGGCATCAACTGGTAATATGGAAAAGTGAAGCAGTGATACAACGGATCATAAAATTGAACGAGGGTCTCCAATAACCCTTCCTTCATCTTGAGTTTGAGGAAACGGAAGACTTCTCCGTATTCTGCTGCGAAGGCGTAACGATTCTCGATTAGATCAGCTAGCTCTCTCAAGCCTTCAATGTTAGGGCTCTGAAAAGTGTACTCCAAGGCTTCTCTTCTGAAATCCATGGTTACAATACCTGAGAAATAAACTTGAGTCTCTTGAAATGAATAAAAGAAAGAATGTAATGCAATATGAGTAGGACTTCATGGGATCCTAGCTATTTATAAACATTGTAGTAAAAGAAAACGTTTTTATTTAATTTTGCAACGGAATACAAATAATTGCTTTTAAAAGTCCCAAATAAAAGCTAAATAAAAGCTAATAAAGACACTAAAGAAGTTTCGAGTTCTGCTGCTTGAGCTGCTCCTCTAGTTGCGTCTTCTCACGGATAAGGTTGTCCACGATCAATTTCCAAATAGTGCATTGTGGGTCGGAGAAAAATAAATCCTCCATGACCTTCCTCTTCTTGCAGGGGAGTAACTCCTCGTCCTTTAATTGTAGCTGTTTCTGAAGTTCATCCCTCTCCTTTTGAAGTTCAGCCTTCTGCTTCTGACACTCATCATTTTCTGCCACTGCTACATGGTACTTGTTCTTTCAGGATTCCAGCTCATGTCGAGACTTCCTTAAGGATACTTCCAAACTCTCGGCTTCAGACATAAAGACATAAGTGGGCTCCCTTCTTGGAGGCATGGGGTCTTGACGAGAGTAAGGCATCCTTAACTTGGTCGCCCTGTCTCTTACCCATTGGAGATACGGTTCTAGCGACACACAATTAGGCTTTCCTAGACTTCTCTTCCCCTTTTTGTGTACATTACGCCATGCATTTAGAATCTTTCCTCGGAGTTCCGTATCATTTTTGAAGAATATACCCTCTACTTGAACATTCTTGGGAGGTTCCTTCAACGGGTATCCCAACTGTCGACGAGCTAAAACAGGATTGTAGCTGATTCCTCCATCAAAGTTGAGCAACGGTACATTAGCAAAGTCACCACAACTATCAATGATTAATACTCCATCATACGATCTATTGTACCAATCAATGTCGGAATGGGTCAATGCCATAACTCTTGGAGACCAAAGCTCTTTGCCAATATTTGTAAAAGAGCTAGACTTCGGCAAGTGCGAAATAAACCACTTGTAAAGTAAAGGTACACAGCAAGTAATCATCCCTCCACCTCGAAGGTTTCGGAGATGTATAGAGTGATATGCATTTCCCAACAGAGTTGGCACTGGGTTTTTCTTCATAAAGATCTTGAATGCTTTGAGATCGATGAAACCTTCAAAACTCGGAAATAAAAACAACCCATAAACAAGCAGAGTAAAAATTGCCTCAAACGGAGCCTTATTAGAATAATCAGCATAGAATGAAGCCTTCTCGATTAGGAAATTTGTCTTTAAACCAAGAACTCCATCCTTAGTAACTAGGTTGGTTTTGACGTCAGATACCTTCAAACGGAGGGCTTTAGCAATCTCTTTCTCATCAGGGTCCTTTTCCAAGAAGGGAAAAGGAGATTCTTCTAGGACAGGTAGGCCAACCAAAAAGGAATACTCTTCCAACGTAGGTAGCAACTGAAAATCTGGAAAGGTGAAACAATGGTAAAGAGGATCATAGAACTGTAGCAGAGTGGCAAGAAGTCCTTCATTCACTGAGCAATCCAACAAAGATACCAGCTTCCCATATTTGTTCTTGAATTCTTCTTGATCCTTGATGAAACCCCACAACTTCTTTAGGTCATCCAACTTGGGACTCTTAAAAGTATATTTCACAGTACGTCTTTCATTTGAAGTCATAGTGACCTACAATGTTCATAAATGAAAGTGAATCCCATGAAGTCCAATGCAGAATGATGTTATATGAATGCAGCAAACACAAGTATTCACATAAGGACACAAAGATAAACAAACAAAGGGGCACCCTAGGTTTGCAACGAGCATGGAGTAAAGGTGTACCCTTCCCAAAGGTTTAAGGACTAAAGGTTGTTTGTACCTGCAGAACAAGGTTCTAAAGGGACTCAGAATCCTCAGCCCATCTTTCGGATATTATTAATTTCCCAATTACTCGAGGATTAATAATATTCTCAAGAGAACTTCTTTTGAGTGTAGCTTCGCGTAGCACTATTTTGGAATTACTCCCTCATAGTCCCGCACTACGTCCTAATAAAGGCCAAAGTTGGGTTAAGGTAACTATGGTCCTCAATATCATAGGCTCCAAGGTCGAAAATAGTGAGTGTCTTCATGATTACTCGTTCAACAGTACTATTTCGAAAGGGCCTCAACTGAGCGGGATTCTCGATTCAACTTAGTCGGGATTCAACTCCCTATAAGCCTCCTCGACTATATCACCATCCTATCTTAATTTCTCTCAAGTTTGGGTGTAGAACTTTATCTCACCACTCAAGAACAATAATCCCAAAAGAAATACAAGAGAAAGCATGTAAACAATTAATCAAGTAGGCAGATATATAAAGCAGTAAACAAATAAAATAAGATAGGGAAACCCACTAGAGAGTCCCCAGTGAAGTCGCCATTTCTGTCGCGGTGAAATTTGGATACCAAACTATTGATTAGTTTGAATCTTTAATTCATTTTGCAACCGATCTTTGATTTGTCTAAAGGAAGGGATAAATATCGAAATTCCCACAATGCAATGCAAATGCAAGCTAGAGAGTTATAGGTTCGGGGGTTGGTTAAACTTAGGGAAGGTACTAGCATCCTAAGTTTCTGTAGTATTCTACAAGAACCTCTTGTTTTATGTTTGTTTACCGCTATGTGTTTATCTGCTTAAGGTTGAAAGACCTAGGGGTTTATTTCTAAGTATACTCGATAAGATGTCGCATCTTATGCCTACATATCCTTACGGGAGTGGAATCAGAGTACTTGTAGTTCCCCTAAAGGGTTAGAGGAGCTCTTTGACTGTGGTCAAAGTTCCTACGGGTTTAGGGTAGTTGTTTTGATTGGGTTTAGGAGAAGAGATGAGTCTTCATGTTAAGGGAGATGTAACCACCACAAGTGTAAAGGGGGTTGTAGGAAAATAGTCTTTTCATCGTCTTAAGAAAAGGGCTTAAGTACTCGGATTGTTTGACGAGTATGCCTTTATCACTCTTAAGGCAAAGTTCCTACATGTTTGATTGTATTATTGTGGGGGTGGAGATTATATCTCACTTAAGATGATTAACATCTATTCTCTAGTGTTTGAGAAGTTTGTATTGTATTGTTGTTTTGTTTCTATGTTGTAAAGATTAAGGTCCTTCCTATGGGGTAGGTCCTAAACTTAAGCGATCAACTTGAATGGGATCAAGGATCGTGGGGAGAATGATGCAGATGATGTGCACTACACACAAGTGTTGACTCATGTGTAGGTTTTTCCTTTGGACGAATGCGGTGCGGAAATATAAATTGCGATAATGTAAATGACAGTAAGGTAAATTGCGGAAAAGTAAACCATACAAGTACGCATGAAAGCGCTGAGGTGTAGGTGCAAGTGTCGTGAATGTGAATGTGCACGATTGATTTTGTATTTTACGATGTTGTTTTGATTTTAATTGGATTGATCAGGATGAATTGATTAATTTTAAAAGAGAAGAATATAAATTAAATTCTAAGTTTTAACTAAAATCCTACAGTAATCCTAATTTATTATAGAACTTGGGTGAGGTCATTATTTATTATTATTATTAAAGGTTGAATTCAAGTTAATATTGGTTATAAAAGGTGTTTATTAATTATTATCAAGGAGGGGGTTGAATTTGATTTTTTTATAAAAAAGAGTCGAATTAACTTATTAGTCTTAGTACAGTTTTTCAAAAAGGATATTATCATGAAATTCAAATTATTTAGATCATAAGATATAAAAGAGGTTGCTATTAAACATAAGATAAATTTTTATTAAATGGGAGGGATTTTTTACTATTTAAAAAAGTAAGTCAACCAGAAATTCTCTTAATGAAAAAAAAGGTTATTAAAATACTAGAGATTTTTATAAAATAGGTTTAATACAAAAACAAATGATCTTAGTTACTAATAAAATAAATTATTAAAAAAAGGTTGCTGAATAATCATTATTAATTAAAAAAGATACTATTATAAAAAGGGTTAATTTTATATATAAAAAAACAGTTGATTAAGGTTTAATTACTGATTAGTTGAGGGGTTAGTGGGTGGTTAGCATACGATGGGGAGGTGTACGGTGTGTGTGTGGTGAGTGAGTGTTCAATCACATTATACAGACAAAAAACAAGATCATGAGAAAACCCTAAAGCCCCAAAATCCTCCCCGACATCGCTCGGTCTTCTCCTTTCCTTACTGCTCCTTCGCCTTTTCGATCACCGATCCTCCCTTTTCTCGTTCCTGAAGTACAGATAGAAAACATCAAACAAACTAATGGGTTTAATAAGATTAGGTTTTTACCGAAGATTGTTGGTGTTGACGGGATCGAACGAAACGGGGCGAACTCGCGGCAACGGAGGATGATCGAAGATGGGTATTTGCGGCGGTGGTTCACTTGCTTACTGAGATAAGTCACTTCACTTAATATTTTTCGGTAGCTTTGATCTCCGTATCGGGTTTTCTTCTGTGTTTTTCTTTCTCGAGTGCCCTTTTTATAGGATTTGGGGAGAATCCCGAATTTAAACACTGATCGGATTGGTTTGGGTATTTGATTTGGATTTCCTTTTTTGAGGTAAATCAGATTTGAAACTTACCAATTTCGTCCAATCTCGTTTAATACCTGTTAATGGAGGTATCAAGTGTATCAATCTTGTTTAATACTCGTATTTGTCCAGATGCGTTGAGACTTTGGATTGGGTTGGAATCTTTGTGAGAATATTCCTCTAAATGTTGCTAACTTGGATTTTGGGATTTGGTAGGTGCGGATAACAATGATTTTGGGCCAACTGACGGATTAACAGCCCAAAAGGTGAGCTTGCGCTTGGTGCGAAGATGCTGGTGACGAGGGGTTTGCAGTCTGAGTTGAGACAATTACGGTTGACGTTTGTCTTCCGATGTCTGTTGATGTTATTCTTTTGTTGGCATTGTTGAAACGATTATCGTTGGTGTCATACTGTGGATACTTGTTTGCAGATACCTTTGAGAATGTTTGCAGCTACCTGCTATCATTCACTTGTTGTTGCTGGTTATGCTTGCTCTGTTGCTAGATGTTGCTATAGTTCATTGTGATGGATGTGGGCTCCATGGTTGTATACCTGTTGTAGTTGATGTGCCTGTTTGCGGTTGGCTGTAGCCTTGTGAAGAGTTAAATTGTAGCTTGAAGTTTGAGGCTACCCATGGTTCCAACTGTCATGACTTTGAGCATTTTTGTGGAATTCTGTCTGTTACACCCAATGATGAGTAATCTGAGGGTTCTATCTGTTTCGACTCGTCTCTTAGGCTTCAAATTGTCTTAGCGATACTGCTATCGATAATGTCTCATACCCTGTTGTCGCGGATGTTGAACTGTTATTATTAATGTTGTTGCA
Organism: Lathyrus sativus; assembly: GCA_963859935.3. Lineage (NCBI taxonomy): Eukaryota > Viridiplantae > Streptophyta > Magnoliopsida > Fabales > Fabaceae > Lathyrus > Lathyrus sativus. The sequence goes on along the minus strand of OZ012740.1, from coordinate 486,705,027 downwards.
GATATTGGATTGACATTATTGATGCTGTTGCAGCTGGTGCGCTTGTTGTCGCTATTACTAATTTTCCTTTTCTTCTTTCAGCTGACTCTGTCGCGGATTCTTGAAGTCCCCGTTGGAGTTGATTGTTCAAGATGATTCTTGATTCCCTCAGTAGAGTTTATTTGTCCAGAATGATTTATGAATCCCCCGAAGCAGAGTTACTTGATAGTTCTCCAGAATCCCCAGCGGAGATGTGTCATCCCTAGCAAGTTTGAACGGAGAAGTTGAAATTTCTCTTGAAGACTTGGTGATTGAAGTTTGGAAGTAGTGCCAAATTCCCTGACTTACTGAGGAAGTCCAACTGCAATGTCGAAGCAGTTCTCCCAGCTGACGCAGAGTGCCTGACGGCAAAAGAATGTATATCCTTATTGGTCCGTGATTGATTAAGGATTCCATTTGAAGATTTACTGATGAAGTCCGGCTGCGATGTCGAAGCAGTTCTCCTAGCTGACGCAGGGTGCCTGACGGCAAAAGAATGTCCAACCTCATTGGTCCATGATGGATTAAGGATCCCATTTTAAGACTTACTGACGAAGTCCAACTGTGAAGTCGAAGCATTTCTCCCAGCTGACGCGGAGTGCCTGATGGTAGAAGTGTGGATACCCCCCAATTGGTTCATGATTGACCAAGAATTCTATTCCCGACTTACTGACGAAGTCCGGCTGACGCCCGAACGTTTCTTTGAATGCCCGACGACATAATTAAAGTGATTGTTAAAAAGTTCCTAATGACCTGATGAGTCCCGAGGAATCCTTCTGCAGTGGCACAGAATGCCTGACGGTAGAATCAACCATCATTCACCAGTTACTGAGCAACCGGTGATCCCTTATTGACTTACTGATGAAGTCCGACAAAGATGTTGTCGACGTTCCTAGCAACACGATGAGTCTGTAGGTGACGATAAGGAATTCTTCTGCTATGACGCAGAGTACCCGACGGCATAATCGACCATCCATTACCAGTTACCGTGTAACCGGTGACCCCTTGATGACTTGAGGACGAATATCTACAGCAAAATCAGATGATCATCCTGACGGAGATTTGAGATTGACATTTCACCGGTTACCGTGTGACCAATTCTCCAGCTAGTTGCCGCGCAACTATTATTTTAGTTTCCGAAGATTTGTCCCATCAGAGTACCGTGTACTTGTGCATTTGGCAAATTTCCGGGTTTGTTGGTATTCAACCGTCTTTTACCTTGGTTGTGTGAGAGCCGTTCGTTTCTCACCCAGTCAGGTCCAAGCCGTTTGAATAGAGGCAGCTGTTGCACCCCAAAATTTGCCCAACATTTCTTTACCTAGCTTATGTTTCATTTCATTCACATTAGCATTATCATTTGCATTTCATTGACATGGGTGCAGGAGATCAAGAGGTATGATTACCAATCAAGAGCTATACAAGACTGCAAGGCTAGCTAAGAAGGTTATTCAGATGTTCAAGGGTTGATATCCTTGTCATATAAGTTAAAGGATCCTCAGAGAGAGTGGTTGAAACCAAGTATGTGGGTCTCCTAACTTGAGAGTTATGGGGAAGACCATCAGATGATTCTGAGGCCATGAAGATGGACTTGAGGTCTTGAGAGAGCTCATGAGAAGTTTTGAAGATCACTTTGAGGCCTAGACAGGTCATTGTGCAAGATTAAGAAGCCTCAGTTATGAGTGGTGCAATTAGGGTTTGACTGGGTCAACCCTAAGTCAACTGATGATTTGAAGAAGTTTGAGACCTAATTCAAGAACCCAGTGATCATGGATTGATACATTGAGATGTTCTAAGGATGATTTCAAGGTTAACTCATCATGATTCAAGAGTTTGAGAAGTTTCAAGCTAGGGTTTCTAAGGCTTGACAATGTAAAATCCCCTAGTTTGATCCCTATCTTCAAGGCAATTTAGCTCAAGATGTGATTGTCATCTCATCTTACCCCCAACATGATTGTTGTAGAGCATGCTCTTAGCTTTAATATGAGTGCTAGAAGTCCTTGATAGGATTTGTAGAACTCAAGTTATGGCTTTGACAAGTTACAAGTCATCTGAGGAATGTGAATTTGGAGCTTGAAAGTTACCCAACTTGCATGGCACTTTTGCCCTAGAAGGATGATTCCTATGAACTTTTGGTCAACATGAATGTTGTTCCTTATCCTATTATCTTTCTATAGAGTACTATAAGTCCTTGATAGGATTTGTAGAACTCAAGTTATGGCTTTGACAAGTCAAGGGTATTTTGGACATTTGGAGATTACAGGTCATTTCAATCATAAGTCCATAACTCCTATTTGCAAGCTTCAAATGGGAAAATGTTCAACATCAAACTTGTTCAAAATTATGTTTTGAGGCTAACCCAGAGGTCATGAGATGTTGGAATTGCTTATAACTCAAAATTGCAAAATTGGCCTAAAAAAGGAAGAATTAAAGTTCATTAAAAGGACCAAATTTGTGATTTTTCATTTCAAGGCCAAAATAAGACATGTAATATGTCATTTTGATCAGAAATGACATTTTAAAGACAATGAAAATAGCACTTTTTTCATTTGAGGTCAAAATCCAAGAGTTGCATTTGCTTGCTTAAGACATAAGTTACATTTGCCAAACTACACACAAGTGCAAAACCAAGATGCTAACAGATTCAAACACACTCAGAATCTCATGTGGAGAGAAATTGAACAAGGTTGAAGGGCAAATGCAAGCTTCTGCAAGAACTGATATGAACATAGCATGACATGATATTTCAAGTGACATGAGATATTGAACTTCTCATTAGATTGATCCAGAACTTTCTAGAGTGTTCATTCATGTCCTATATAAGCATATGAAGTGATTCAGAGCACTGGTTGGTGAGAATTGAGAGGAAATAGAGAGATTGCATTTTAAATTTGCACATTGCAAATCAAAATCTGTTACAGCCATTGAAGCCATTTCAATCCAAGTTCTTGATCTCAATAGCTTGCTCTAGGGTTAGTGATTGATCCCAGATCAAATTCAAGGCAAAACTGTGGAAGAATCGTGAGTTGGCCATTGGAGCTTGAAGCTTGCAACTCAGAATCGGGTTCAAGAATCCACCAAGTTTCAACTCATTTTTTTGCATACAGAACCTTCCTTGGATGCTAGTGAAGGAATCTGGAAGTTCTTGAGGGTTGATTTGAAGATTTTACCACTCTGTTCATCAAGAATTTGCAGGTATGTACTTATCATCGTGCAGCTTAATTTCAGCATAATCAATAGGTTTTGTTAGGTTAGAATCATTGTAGATTAGTGTAGGAAGCTTTCTGGATCATTAATTTGAAGACTAGTGACAATTTAGGGTTTATGCAATTTTCGGTTGAGATTGCTATTCTTGGATTCTTGAGTTTTTAGAACGATTGAATATTATAGGTGGATTCCTTGTGAGATTTGGGATAAGATTCATGTAGAAACCATGTGGAATGGAGGCCTGTAGAGAGAGTTAGGGTTGGGTGAGGCTGACCGGAAAAGTCACCGGCGGTGACCTTCGCGCGCGCAGGTGGGGGAGTTTCAGAAATTCAAAATGAGGAAGACAAACTCATAGCCATCAGATCTTAGGTTGACCTTGACTCAGGCAATGCAATCCACGGCCACGATGCACTTGAGAAGTCTGAAGACTTTGGTTGATACGAAACGATGCGTTTCATTTAATTGTTGTTTTGGGCTTAAGTCACGGATTGCTATCAACACCCCACTTCTGGCCCAGTCTGGATAATGAACTGGAAATATGTGCTATTTACCACGCTTGTTTTTCCAATTTCTTTTATATTCATTTATTTTTTCATTTCATTCATGGTTAGTTAATAATTCATGAAAAATTGAAAAATAACTCAAATAATTCCATTCTTTTTTCCATTGATTCATGATTGAATCTAGAATTTATAGATTAAAATAATTAACATTTCATACATTTTTTATTTTATTAGCATTTGTTGAATTTTAATTGATATTAAAATAATCATAGTTGATACTTGGTTTTGTTGAATTTGGTTTGATCATTTGATGATGATTCTTGCCTTGATTTTTTGTGTAGCTAGCATAGATATGCATGTTCCCCCTCGATTTTTCTCACATTTTTGTGATGAATGTAAGTGGTAGTTTTAGGTTGAAATTTTAGGAGCTCCATTTTTAGGGTTTATGGTTAATACCTTATGATTTAGGTTTTATATCTAGAACTTGGTGGATGATTCAACCTCTGAATTTTGTATGGTAGATTCATGATTGAATTAGGATCCCTTAGGAATTTTTGTAGGAATTTACAATGTAGTTTACTATTTTTGTTTAATTTTAGTTTAGGTGCTAACTTTAGATGATTCTAATGCACTAATCCAACTAGATTGATTCATTTAGTTCCCTTAGATTAGGTTTTTGCTTTGTTTGACCTTGGTTGAGGATGAAGGCAAGTTGAAGATGCAGGAGAGTGCTTGAGGAAGTTTGGATGTGAAGATCTCCCCTTCTTTTGGTGTAGTGTTGATTAGGTGTTAAGATTAGGGTTTGTAGGCAGAGCTTCTAGATAGATTCTCTTCTTTCATAAACATGGAAGGTGTTGATCACTTCCATTCTTCCCTATGATGTAAGGTCCCCTTGTAAAGGCCTCATCCCTCCTTTGGTAGGATGTGTGGCCCTTTACAAGTTGGTAGAACCTTTTAGGGTCCCTTTCTCTGATGAGAGGATGCTTAGTGGTGACCTTTGGTCTTCACTCTGCTACCAATCAGCCAAACTTTGCTCTTGTTAGATGAATCTTTTTCCCTCGCTAGAGGATGGAGTTCCTTGCTAGAATATTGAAGATGCTAGAAGTTGATACTTCTCTGTATTTGAAGACTGCCATTGAAGCTGAAGCTTGAAGATCAGGAAGAGCAAGTTGATACTTGTAAAGAAGAAGGAGCTGAAGCTTGAAGAAGGAGAAGGACAAGTTGACACTTGTGAGAGGAATCCATTGGAGATAGAATGAAGAAGCTTAAGCTTGAGGAAGAGGTAAGCTGATGTTTGTGAGTTCAATGCTTAGAGTGCCTGAAGGAACAAGTTGATGCTTGCTAGTGGGATTGAAGCCTGAAGGTGGAGTTCACTTTGGAGCTGAGGCCTAAAGGAGAGAGAATAAGTTGATGCTTATGTTGATAGTTGGAAGCTTAGAGAAGCAAGTTGATACTTGCTATTGAAGATGATAGCCCTGAAGAACTGTTGAAGACTGAGGACTGAACTAATGTCAGAGGAGCTTTGTTGTGAAGCTGTGGAAGCTGTCAATTTGCTTTCTTTCCTGTCTGCTTTCTTTCTGTGCAACTGTATTGATGTGACTTGTTTGATTTGCTTGATGCATTAGAATAAGTTCATATCTAGATTCTTTTAAGCTAGGAGCATGATTGCACTAGAGGTTGAGTTGCTCCCTCTGCTTGTATTTTTACTGTATGGCTTTGCTTGCGGGTATTCGGTAGAGCCTAGCTCCCTTGCCTATGTGGTCTGAGTTTGCTTGATAGCATGTTACTTCTTCTGTATGATTGCAGTTATTATATTTTGCTTGATAGCATGTTATTTCTTCTGTATGATTGCAGTTATTCATATCTGGCTTGAGGTTGAGATGAGCTTGTGGAGGCTGATACCCCACACACATTTCCTCCCTCACTTGCATTGCATGCATTTTACAGTCGTTTAATGTTTACTGTTTAAGCTGATGCTTTATCTTTTTCTGTTTATCATTGACATGATCCCCTAGGAATCTCACTTCTTTTGATAAGGAAGTGATAATAGAACTATAGGTTGAAACCATGTATGATAACTTCTAGGAGTTCCCTGTTTCAAACTTCAACCATAGGATGAATCCTAGGCATGACAACCTTAGGACTTGATAGTCTCCCCATAGTTGAACCTGTTCGTTCTCTCTTCTCATCTCAAAACAAATTAAAATACAGTAATAAAGGTTAACTGACGTCATACGTTACGAGCCTTAAGCTATCTGAGAAAGGATTGTTGGAGAGTTTCTTTTCAACAATCTGGATGTTTAGTATGGTACCCTTTGGGTGACATGCGACGCATTCACTCTCAGGTCATAGTCTCTAGTGCGATATTGGTTGTAAACACCATAAAAAAACAGTTCTTCTGTAAAAGACAGAAAACAAACTTCAAACCTTTTTGCCCCGTGGGCCCGTAATTCAAAGGAAAGCTTTTCTGAAGAAAAGAGTGTCGTTAACTCCCATTTCTACCGTAAACGGTAACGCTTAAGCCTCCAAGGGTCGAGCTGCATACATCCAACTGCTGGAACTGTTTGTTAACCCTACTCGGAAAAACAGATGAATCTGAATCCCCGTAATCCGTATTATCCCGAACTACGTAAGCGCTGATCTCTCATACCTGTTGAGATTACGTAGGCAAAATACTGATGTATTGGCGAGCCACCTTTCCCCGTAACCCGTAGTTAGTCGAACTACATTGACTCTGATTTCTCATTCTCTGATGAGAATACGTAGGCATAAAGTGCGACGCTTTGCCGAGTCATTTTCTTTTCTTTTTAGACCAGCCTTGATAGGTAGATAGATAAAACCAACCCGTCAGATAAACACAACAAGCATGGATCCCATCGAGTACGATGGATGTGAGGGGTGCTAATACCTTCCCCTTGCGTAACCGACTCCCGAACCCAGACAATGGTTGCGATGACCTTGTCTTATACCTTTTTTGTCAGGTTTCTCCGATCGTTTCCTTTCCTGCTCTGAGGGATAAATAACGAAAGGTGGCGACTCTTCTGTTTTGCCGGCACCTTATTTTCGCGGTAGCGACACCTAGAAGACTTTCTGAACCCCAAAATCAGATCAGATGTTTCTACTTTATTTAAGAATTTCAAGAAGGAAATGCGTATGGGGATTGCTTTTGTAGAGAAAGAGTGCATAGCTAGTATGGATCCTGTTGAATCTGAAGCTTCTTGGAACAGATTCATCTCAAAGTTCAACTCTGCGGCATCTGATCTCAGAACACTTTGTACTAATGATGCAAAGGCAAAGTTTGCTAAAATGGTCAGACAGACTCTACTGAGCATTCTCACAACCCCAGTGCTTCTTCTGGAAGATGCTCATGCTGAAGAGACTGCTCAAATGATAGAAGATACTCCTGCATCTGACATGGAGATTGATCATCCTATGGCATCTGCATCTGCACCCTCTGTATCTGAGATGAAGACTGAGACTCCACATGTTGTTTAAGAAGTCAAGCAAATCAGATCATGGATGATAAAACAGGAACAGACTACTGAAGAGATCAAAACTTGGATGGCCAAGCAAGAAGAGTCTACTGCAAAGATTACTGATCTTCTGAACCTGATTGCTTCTCGCCAGCCCTAGTTTTCTTTTCCATGGTTTTTGCATTCTTGTTTTGCACTTGTTTTCTTTGTTCTATTTTCTATCATCTGTTGTATGAACATCTTATCTTTTTGTTCTATTTGAATCTGATTGAATCTAGTTGTTTTGTTTTTCATTTTATGTGTTATTTTTTCCTCTGTTATCTTTTCTGTCTTTTAAAATCTTTTTGATTATGACAAAAAGGGGGAGAAAGAGAATCTGATTTTTCAATCTATAGCAAATACTAAAACGAAAATTCAGACATAGTATTAACTAACTTTGAATCTTAAGAATTTCAGATTTTATTGTTTCATCTGACAAAAACTCTTTGAAGTTACCCTGAGAATTACCTAACTAGGCTCTGATCCTTGAAGCAAATTTAACTCTGATTCTGGAAGAAAAACCAGACTCTGTATTTGAAAGAATTCATCAAGCTCTGATTATGGAAAGCGTCCAAGCTCTAATTCTTTATTTTTAGCAAGGATTCCTACCAGGTTCTAAAATATACTCAAGCAAAAAGGGAAGTATTCTTTTCTATTGGAGTATTCATTTCAGGGGGAGATTCTTAATCTCAGGGGGAGTCATTTTTTTTTGTCTCCTTATTGAACAAAATTCTCTATGTTTTGTCATCATCAAAAAGGGGGAGATTGTTAGAACACATATTGGTGTTTCTTATATCTCTATGTTTTGATGATAACTCTTATAGAATTTTGTATTAAGAAAATATATACTCTAAAATTTGTTCAAGTATTATTGTTTTAGGTATTAAATTGAATACTCTTAAAGAAGCAAAATACATAAGTACAAGCAACTATGCAAGGCTCTAAAGCATCATATGCAAGACACTCAAAAGACTCTAAAGCGCTACCAGAAGAATCTGAAGCAGAAGCTGCAGAATGATCTGAAGTGTTGCTGAAAGAATAGTTGAAAGCTTTGATTCAAATCAGACTCTGAAGTTCATTTCACTGCAAGAACAAAGGCTCTGATCATCAGACTCTTATCAAATAATATTCACTCTCAAGCACATTCTACTGCACACTCTGAAGAAGACTCTGATCAAGATTGAGACTCTGATATATTAAGTTCTGATCATCTATCAAGACTCTGATCATCTCAAATATCTTAGCTCTGATCATCTTAAGTATTTCATTCCTTTAAGCTTGCTACAAGTTCTGAAGTGCAGATTATGAAGACTTCATCCTGAAGGAAGCTTGTTGAAGAAGTTGTAAACTTGATTGGATGTAGTGCTACTTCCAAAGTAACCAACGGCTATTTTGTCCAAAGAAGTGACGTGGTGCAAATCCCAAGGCTTCTACAACCATACTTTTCCTGCAGAAAGCATATCTCTGCCCATACTTTTTGGTAATGAAAAGACTTATATTCTAATATAATATTCAGTTGCACATCACTCAAAGCAAATTGGAAAAGCTATAAAAGGAGAACTTCTACAACATTTAGAAGTTGCTAGTTCACTCAGAAAGAAATATTCATACACGTTTGATTCATTAAAGTGAAAATCTCACAACGATCTTATTCATTTGTTCTTTCATAAAATTGTATAGTTTTATTTGTACTTAATCTTAAGTGTAAATATCACAGTTGTGATACAGCTTATTAGAAGCAATCAAACACTTGTTAGTTTACATTAATTTGTAAGAAGTTCCTTGAGAAGACCAAGGTGTAGTCAGTTGTTCTTGAGAAGACTAAGACAGTTGTTCTTAGTGCTTACTATTGTAATCAGTTGATTAATAGTGGATTAAGTCCTTGTGGAGAAAGGCAAATCATCTTTGATAAGGTGGACTGGAGTAGTTGAGTTCAACGAACCAGGATAAAAATCTTGAGTTGTTTTTATTGCCATATTTCTTAAAACTCTTATTCAACCCCCCCCCCCCCTCCCTCTAAGTGTTTTCCTCACCTTCAAAACCTGCTGAATGAGAACAAGAAGACATTCATCAGATTTTTGAAGGCAAGATCGGACAGGATTAAACAAGAAATTATTTTCTTTCCAAGAATAGATAACATGTCGCAACCGAATTTAAAAAGCATTCAATCCATACAGGTCTATAAGAAGCCTCGCAGAGAGATTCGATAGATACAAAAAAAAAACCCTCAACAATATTCAACACCCATAGAAACCTCTAATCAAACCCTAAGATCGAAAAAGAGAAAGACTTATCTGAAACTCTGTTGCGCACATCGCCGGAGCTCTCCGCGAAACACATTCGCGAGTCGCCTTTTTTTCTTTCCTCAGGCACCGTTCGTAAATCACCAGTCGTCAAATCCTCAACTACCACCGGCGAACTTTCGCGAAACCTTTGCGCCGTCCGCGAGCGGAACCCATCGCAAATCCATCTCAGGGTGATTTTCTCGCTAATCATTTAATTTTGTTTTTTTGTGTTTGATTATGCAGAAGAAAAGGAAACGAAGATTCGAGGATGAAAGGAGGAGAAGGTTCGTGAAATTGAAAAGAAGAGAGAGCAAGGCGAGAGAGAGATGGAAGCAAGGAGGAGGAAGGTGGAAAGAATCACAGAGAGAATGAAAACGGCGGAAGAAAGGGGAATTGGGGAATAAGGGTTTTTTTTTCAATTTTGTTTGATTTTGTAATCCTATGTATGCTCCCCACGATTATTAATGTGCACTTCACGCACACACCCACGGATCGCCACTTGACCGGATCACATGGCCCATATTGTTGCATCCCCACCGTAACCCACACAGCCTGCTGCATCTAATCTCACACGCCCCATCATTAACAGCTAATCAGCCTTAATCCACCTTTAATTAACCTTTTTTGATTTAAATAATCATTTTTCTTAATTATTTAGTTAATAATTTTTCTGAAAACATAAAATCTGTTTTTTTTATTCTAATTAGCCTATTTTAACCTCTTAAATAATCCCTTAATTAATTTAATCCTTTTTTCATGATAAAATTATTCATAACTTTTTTATATAATAATAAAAGCTTTTAATCTAAAATCAACCTCTAGCTTTTATAATAATTAAGAACTTTTTTTAAAAAAATAACTTTTATATAATAAAAATCCATTTCATAATTAATTTAAACCAACTATTTTATTTTAGAAAATCTCACTTCATGATCTATTTTTTTATCAATAAAAATAATCTTTTATAATAACTTTAATAAACCTTTATAACAAGAAAACCTTTTTTATAATTTAAATAACATTTGGTAATAATAATAATTGAACCCTTCTTTTAAAGTCATTCCCTTAAGTGACTTGAAACCAAATCTCATCAAATAATATATTTTCTTAACTCAATTCAACATTTTTCTAATCAAAATCAACCGATTAAAATCAATCAACATCGTAAAATTCAATCAAATCGTGCACGCTTACGCCACTCCCTTTGCGCTTCACACATGCACCATTCACACACTCACCTAGCGCTTTCATGCATTTGTGTATGAATTTATTTATTTGCCTTTATCTCCCGCTATTTATATTTCTCATCCTTTACATTATCGCATTGCATGAGTGTCCAAAGGAAGAACTTGCACGTAACGTAAAAACTTGCGCGTATGCATCTCATTTACATCACATTCCCCTATGATCCTTGATCCCATTCAAGTAGATCTTCTAAGATAGATCTTACCCCATAAGGAGGACCTTTGTCTTTTTTTTTACAACTTAGAACAAACACAAATAACTCAATTCAAACTCTTTCAAACACATTAGAGAACAAGATGTTAATCATCTTAAGTGAGATAAAACTTCTACCCCATAACAACATAATCAATTTTCCTACAATGTTATGGCGGTTAAAATCAAGTAATCTCCCTTAAAATGACAACTCGTCTTTTCTCCTAAAATCAATCAATCAACTACCCTGAACCCGTAGGAACTTTGACCACAGTCAAAGAACTCCTCAAACCCTTTAGGGGAACTACAGATACTCTGATTACACTCCCGTAAGGATATGTAGGCATAAGATGCGATATCTTATCGAGTATACTTAGAAATAAACCCCTAGGTCTTTCATCCTTAAGCAGATAAACCTTAGCAAATAAACAAACATAAAACAAGAGGTTCCTGTAGAGTACTATAGAAACTTAGGATGCTAGCACTTTCCCTAAGTTTAACCAACCCCCGAACCTATAACTCTCTAGCTTGCATTTGCATTGCATTATGGGTATTTCGATCTTTTTCCCTTCCTTTGGACAAATCAAAGTTCGGTTGCAAATGAATTAAAGATTCAAACTAATCAATAGTTTGGTATCCAAATTTCACCGCGACAAAAAGGAAGACTTTGAAGCATTGGAAAGTTAGCATTCTTCTCTATAAAACTCATACTAAAACGCTGCACAAAATCTCATGTGAGATCTACTCAATGTAGTTTTGTATATTGGCAAGGAACTTTTGTTCATATCTTGATATTAACACTGTTGTGTTATTAAACTTAAATAATGTGAAATTTGTTTATGTAGAAGCATTCTTGTATGCACACATGTAATCACTTTGGTTTTATGTTTCCTCAAGTGACTAAGTGTTAGTCTGTATACTTGAGAGGGCTAAGGTGTTTTTCTAAACACTTAGACGAACTTGTTGTAATCTTTCAAACTTAGTGGATTAAGTCCTTTTTGAAGGTGAAATCACATTGGTGGATGGACTGGAGTAACTTAGTTAACAGTGAACCAGGATAAAAATAATTGTGTTCATTAATTTCATTCACTTGTTAACTTTGGTTTAAAGATTTTGAAAAGACTATATTGGTGAAACCCTATTCAAGCCCCCATTTTCTTGTGTTTCTCGCACTTCATTTGGTACCAGAGGTCTGGTTCTGTTATTGATATTTATCAAACACTTAACCATGTCAGATAAAGATCCATATCAGATTTTAGAAACACTATGGTTGAGCCTACACCATCTCATGTTGCTCCAGTTTCAAATGATAAATCACACATCCTTGTTGATGAATAGTTTGAATATTGGAAAGATTTACTAGAAAGTGTCTTTCAAACTTTTGATATTGATCTCTGGATATAGTAGTTGATGGATACGTATATTCCACTGATAACACTGGCAAGAATGCTGGCAAGATGTCTTATAGTATAACTCTGTATGAATAGCAGAAAAGGATTATAAGAGTTACCATAAAACAAGATTTGTCTTGCTAAATTCTATTTCTTATACTGATATGAAAATATCGCAAACAGAGACTCAGCCATATCTAGTTGACTTTCACAAATGACTCTTGAAGAAAATAATTAAGATTGAGGAGACTAAGGCTCTAGCTTTAACTCATAAATATGAAATCTTTAAGATGGAGGAAGATAAAACTGATGAGATCATGTTCTCAAGATCTCAAAACCTCAATTACAGAACTTAAGCTTCTAAACAATGTCACTAAACTTCAGTTTGCATGAAGAAAAGCATCAGAAGCTTGCCATTCAAATGGAAGCCTGTAATATCTGATATCAAAGTACAAAAGATATGAACAACACTTCTCTAGAGGAATTGATGGGTTTTTTGAGAACTCATGATATTGAGTTAGAACAAGATAAACCTCGGGAAGAGAGGAAAATTTTTTGCGCTCATAAGTGTTAAGAAAATGAAGATGATCAGAGCTTTTCTAGCTGAAGAGATCAAAATCTCAAAAGACAATTCTGATGAAGATAAAGATGCATTATCACTCCTACCAATAAGGGTTAATTATCTCTGGAAGAAATAGCCGATAACAACATGGGAAGATTCCTTTAAAGACAACTCAGAAGAAGAGCAAGTTAATATAGCACTGATGGCCTGAGTTAGAATTTCTAATGAGAAGATCCCTCCAAAAGATGAAATAGATTCTAACTCAGACTCAGAAGAGAAAGTGAAGAAGGCATATGTTCCAACAGGAACTTAAAGATACAAGGTACATAAGGTACAGAGGAAGCCATAAAGGAAGAATTTAAAGATCTAAAGAGTTGGTAATAAATTTCTTCTATCTATTTATAATGCATTTCTTATTAAAAGTCTAATGCATATTGTTATTCATAAGTCAATTATGAGTTAATATTTATGACATTATCTGTTATCAAAAACATGCAACGCTGTAAGTCAGAAAATGGTAAGAAGTATAGACTTGTCATTGTTGATGATTACAGTCGTTGGACATGGGTTAAATTCCTAGTGCATAAGAAGGAGTCACATTCTTTGTTTACTAGATTATGTTCTAAAGTGCAAAATGAATTTGACTCTAAGATCGTTAGAGTCAGAAGTGGTCATGGTGGTGAATTTTAGAATCAGTGGTTCAAAGAGTTATTTGACTCTAAGAGCATATCCCATAATTTCTCCTGCCCTATAACTCCATAGCAGAATGGAGTTGTAGAGAGGAAGAATAAGACATTGCAAGAAATGGCCATAACCATGATCAATGAAACAAATGTGGCTAAGCACTTTGTAGCACCCCAAAATTTGCCCTCTCTTTCTTTGATCTTTTTGGCTTATGCTTCATTTCATTTGCATCTTCATTTCTGCATTGCATGGGTTTTCTGAGACATGGGATCAAGGTATTTTCTCGCAGTTCATGGTTATAGAGCTGAACAGATAGTCATCAAAGTCTTTTCGAGCATTCATTTTTCTCAATAGATGATTTTATTATCAGAGGCTCTGACATTTTCTTTTGCTTAGTGGTTCGGCGTTGAAAAGTATTTTTTAAGCAGGATATTTCAAGTGCGTAAAGAAATTCACAGCATATTCCAAGCATGGTTCAGTGGTAATATCAAATGACGAGTTTCAGAGGCTTAACATGGCTTAGAGCAGGTGGAAATAGGTATTTTTCTGAGATTCCCACCAAAAGGCGCCAAAATTCAAATTTTCCTTCTGTTAATCAATTAACACATTTGAACTGTCAAATGGTTAATCGATTAACCAAGGAGAAATTTATAAAAATGCTTCAATTTTTAGCACTGCAGAATTTTAAACAATTTCCACCACTTGACTTCACATGTGCATCATTGGAAGGATCAATAATGGGTTCATTTTAATTCATTTTCATAATCTAATTTCACCCAAAATTCAAATCTTCATTCCTCTCACTAACCCACACTCCAAACAAATTTAATCCCCAACCTAGGGGTTATTTAACCAAATTTACTCCAAACCTCACTTATTCACTCTCATTTTCACCTCCATTTTCAGAATTTGCTCTCAATTCTCTCTCACTTTTTCATTCTCCATCTTCATCTTCAACCTTTCACCAAAGCTCCATATTCATAGATTCATAAATTGTGCATTACGATTTGTGAATTCTTGAGCTAAACCTCTACTACATCATCATTCTTGGTTCAATTCTGCATTTGAAGTTTGTTTAGATCTAGATTCAAGTTTTGGAAGCCATTCTTGAAGAAGCTTTGAAGCAATTCATCACATTGCTTGGATCTTGAGGTTTCTTGCTAGGATTCCTTTGGATCTTGGATTTCTTGTGCTAGATCTGTCCATTTTCGTTTGCAACACTTACCAAAGCAATCCTCTGCTTTGTAGGTTGGTAAATTTCAAATCCACGCTTGACCTAGCTTAATTTCAACTTATGCAATGTATATCCATGGTTTTTGATACGATTTGATCCATTTGCTTGAATTTGATTGTTGATGTTAATGTTTGTTGGATCTAATTGATGTTTGATTATTGTAATTTAATGTAATTTTTGTGCATATTTGATTGTTTAATCATTTGGATGCTTGAACAAGTGTTTTGCTGCTGAAAAGTGTTATTGAAACTTGATTTTCTGCTACTAGTACAGGGTTAATCGACTAACTAATTGCAGTGCAAAACTGGTTAATCGATTAACTAGTGTAATTTTATTGATTTTGATGTTGTTAATCGATTAACCACTTTTGAACTGTAAATGGTTAGTCGAATAACACTGATGTAGAGTGTGATTTTTGTGCATTTTCAAGCTTGTTTTGATTCCTTTCCACTTTTAATTTTCATAGATTGATACTATGCATATTTGTGGGTTGTTTTCGAGCTGTTTCACCTTACATTACGATATGTTTGAGTTTCTTTGACGTGCAACATTTGATTTCCTTGACGCATATCCATGATCTATTTGTGTTGCATTCTTGGCGCATCCTTCATGATGTTTGCTTATGCCTACTTGTTTTCTCATTCTTGAAGCTCACTTTACTTGAAATATGATTCATATTCATGTTTGTTTTTGATTCCATGATTGTGTGTTTGTTTCAAGCGATTAATTGTTGAATTTTCCATGATGCTTTCAATGAATGCTTAAGTATGCCGTTGAAACTTGTTCATGCCTATTTGTTCGTGCTTAATTGTCTACACATGTGAATCAATTGCTCTTTCTTGATGCTTGTCAATGTTTTCAATTCATGTATGTTTGCTTAAATGTGAAGGTATGATTTTGATATTTTCTTTTGATGCATGATTATGCTTGGTGATGGAACATGTTCATTATTGATTGATCAATCTTGGATGCATACTTCATAATGTGTTGTTACATGATTGTACATGATTGATGCCTATCTATATGCAATTTTCTTGATGCATTACATGTCGTTGTATACACTATTGTTATGTTACATATATGTTGTTAAATGTACATGTTCTACTTTGCTGCATTTTACACCTGTTTCTGCCTGAAAACATGCGTTGTTAAAAGCTATTTTGCTTGTGTGCTGGATTTTATTGCTGTTCTGAGCTGGAAGCACTGTTGTATCTGTTGTTTTTTGTTTTGTTTTCTTTGTTTTGGCTTGTTCTTGCACGCTTCCTTAAGCCTTCCTAGTCTAACTTAATTTTTGGTTAAGCTTGGGGTAGGATAGACATTAGGAGTTTAATTCATGCATGGTAACGATAAGTTAGTCCCTTTTAACCTCAACCTTAGGTCCATCTTTTGCATGCTAACATTAGGATAGAATTTCCTTCAGCATCCCAACCTTAGGGCCATTTTGCATGAGAACGTTAGGACCGAGTTTCCCCTTATACCTTTCGTGCATCTTTCTCTTCTTCTCTCTCAAAACAAAATCAAAACATGTAATAAATACCATGAACATTGTGCGCCACGAGCCTTAAGTATATGGGAAATGATGAGTGAGGGGTTTCTCCTTGCTTCGTCTAAAGTATTTAGCGTACGTCCCATCTGGGGGAAATCATGCAACACATTCGCTCCTGTACCATAGACTTTAGTGCAATGTGAATCTCAAATCAATTATATTCACTTCTCTAAAACTCACAAACAAAATTAAATCATTTTTATCCTTCAGGATCATTTTTCAAACTTATTTTCACAAAGAGTACGTTATTTTTCCGTTCTATTGCAAACAGGCACCGACCCTAACTGCTGGAATGAGAGCTTAACATCGCTCATACAAAAAACTAAGCAATCCGTGGTGAGATGAACAACGGATGCTCTAATTTCTCATACCAGATGAGGATACGTAGGCAGAAGACGATGATGTCTTGGCGAGCAACCCCCCTTCACCCGTAGTTTTTCAAACGACGTTGACTCAGACTTTCCCATTGCACAAGGGAATACGTAGGCCTAGGACGACGAAGTCCTATCGAGTTACCTTTTTTTCTCCTTTTTCGTTTCTGTTTAGCAGTAGGATTTAGATAATACTCCATTTTATTAGATAACAAGCGTGGATCCTGTTGAGTACAATGAACGCGAGGGGGTGCTAATACCTTCCTCTTGCGTAATCGTGTCCCGAACCCAGGATTTGGTTGCGAGACCATGTCTTCTCCCTTTTTGAGGTTTTCTTCTATCGTTTCCTTTCCTCCCTGTTGGGATAAATAACATTTGGTGACGACTCTTCTGTTATTTTCACCAGGTGTTTTTTGCAGTTGTGACAACTGGCGACTCTGCTGGGGAATCTGGTTCCCTATGTGAGTCAATCCTAGCGCTTGACTATTTCTGTTCATTGGATGTTTACTTTTTCTGCTTTTATGCATATTATATGTTGTATATTATTGCATTTTCATTATACTATTGCATTTGATTATTGTTATCATATTGCTCTGCTGCTGCTGTGCTGTTGGATGGGTTTGTTCCACGAGAGATGAGCCCAGTACCCAGGCTTGAGTATACACATAGGATTAAAGTGGGCTTGTGTTGCATGCGTAGCGCTTGATACAGATTATTGACATGAGATCCACGTTCAGAAGAGGTTCCCTTGGGATATGCTCTGACTTGTATGCTTATACATTAACCAGGGTGTTCCTTTGGGAGCTTACGACTCTGGAGACCATTCATGGGAAATCAGTTGAGACCTCCTTAATTGATGATGATTCCAAACCAGAAATGGTGAATGTATCATCATTTCTAGACCTGAGAGTCTGTAATACTGATGAACTTCATCGGAAGCCTTGTCCAAGACTAGAATCCACATGCGAGAGAGGATGGGTTTTGTAGGAAACCTTGAATTTCAACCTACCCGATTTTCTCGTTTTCTTGTTAGTGTGGATATTTGATCTTGGATATTATGGTTATTCTAGTATTCTAGTTTTTCGTTTTTCATGTTAGAGCATAATTATGGCCTTATTTCGTCACCAGCACATCATTTATTCAGAATTTAGGAGCCTCGATCCCATGTCTCTTCATCCATATCATCATAACATGTTTGCATTCTGGCATACATGTTCTTTAATTTCCAAGGATCTTGTCTTTGGGTCTCATAATGGAGGTGTCTATCTTTTCCTTGTGGTTCGTCTGTGAAAAACTTGAATCAAAATAAAAAGGTTCCTTGGAAATAATTGAACATGACATTCGCATTCTCATATGTATAACAGTTGTTCAAGGATGTGGATTCTTATTCTGACTTGGTCTTCTCTTCAGAACTGCAAACCTTACTTCTCACCATTATGCAACTTGCAACAACTAGAGGCAAATCATGGATCAGGTACAATAATAAATGTTAGAAGTCCAGACTCGTATGACTCAGTTCATGAAAGTGATGCGTGGTATGTGTTGTACCCCAAAATTTGACCAACCCTTTTCTTGTACTTGGCTTATATTTCATTTCATTTTAGCATTTGCATATGTATAGCATTGTTTTTAACAAGGGATCAAGAGATGTGTGTCATTACAAAGAAGAGCCTCACATGGTTTCAAACTCAAGAAAGAGTGCTTATTCAAGTCATCAAGTGCTTACAATCATCAGGAAGTGGTCAGAGCTCTTTGGGAGAGAAGATTGATGTGTGTTGCTCATCTCCTATCTTAGAGGTCAAAGGAAGATCATTAGGGGTCCATGAGATCATTTTTTTGGATAAGAGGTGTTTGATAAGCTCATTGAGTTCTTTGGAAGCCATTGTGGAGCTTGTTTATGCCTTCATTTCATCTGCAAGAGGCTACAGTCAAAGGTTGTACACCTAGGGTTTCATCTGGTCAACTCAAGGTCAACTGAGGACTTGAAGAAGTTTGAGACTTATTTTTATGTCATTGAAGCCATGGGAAGTTATGTTGAGACATCTAGGATGTCATTTCAAGCTCAAATTAAGAGAAATCAAGAGTTCAAGGAGTTACTAAATTAGGGTTTTAGAGGATCTCAGTGTAAAATCCCCTTCTTTAGTGTCTAACTTCAAGGACAAGTTACCATATGATACAAGCTTAATCTCCCTTTCTTGCAAACATGAAACTTATAGAGAATGTTATTAGTTTTCTTTTGAGTACTAGAGCTCATCCATTGAGTTTGTAGAGCTCAAGTTATAATGCCAACAAGTTAGAGGTCTCAGATGAACTTATTTTTGGTCAACTAAGAGTCAACTTACTTCCAAGGCACTTTTGACCTAGAAGCAAGTTTTCCCTCAATTTTAGGTGAACATGAAAGTTGTTCCTCATGATCTTAGCTTTCCAAAAGGTCCTAGAAGTACTTGATATCATTTGTGGAACTCAAGTTATGGACCTTATGAGGCAAGGGTATTTTGGGAAAGTTTGATTATAGGGCATTTGTTACATAGGTCATTTTCATGTACTTCTGTACTTCAAATGAACTTTCAACCAACATGAAAGTTTCTCCTAGAGACCTCATTTACATCATAAAGCTCAAGGACCGCAAAAATCATGGATGTATTTGGACAGGTGGTGAGATTTTCAAGTGAAAAATGGACTTTCAAGTATGATTTGAATTCAATACATTATAGGTCATGTTCATGTCTTATTTTGATCCAATTCTCTTCAAGATACATTCACAAGAAAAATGCACAAATTGGTTTGGCACATGATGAGCAAAAACATGGGCATTTTGTCATTCCTTCACAAAGAAGTTTCACATTCAAACTTGCTAATTGGATCCAATGCAAAGCCCAATCCATTTCCAATGTAAAATTCATCTCACCAGCTGCAGAATTAAGTGATTTCCATGTGTGTATGCAAGCAATTCACATGTGCATGAGGAGCTTGCCATTTTGGGCATTTTTTCAAATTCAAAAAAATAAGGCTTCATGGGCCTTCCAGTTCATCTAATATCCATCATATATAAGTTCAAAATCATCCCAAGAGCTCATAAGTGAATTTGAGTTTGGAGAGAGCAATTTCAGTTTTAAAATTCTCAAAGAAATTTCAAAATCGTGTTTTACTTTTCTCTGCAAATCAAGTCCAATTGAAGAGCAATTAAGCTTCCTTGAAGAATTTGGAGTGGATCTGGATCATTTAGAGCAAGCTTACTCATCTGAGAAGCACCAACGGAGTGTCTCCATTCAGTAAGTTTCCAATCAACTTTTCTCTCATTCTAGGCCATGATCTAGGTTCATATTGGTTGCATCTGAAGCCCTACCTCATGTAGGCCATGTTTGATTCATTATGGTTCATGTTTTCTTGAGTTTTCAGATGTGCATCTCAAACTTGTTGCGTTTAATTCTCTTAATTTGTGAAGGATATGGATGCTTGGATCTTGGATTCATGACCTACGTGACTTCAGATTTCTTTTGATATAGATTTTGTGAAGTTTGGTGGAGATTTGATAGCCTGAGCTCCGGCCACCTCACTGGTTATTTGACCTCAAATCTGAGGTGGCACCAGTTTGAATGTTTGACCGTGCGTGTCTTGCGTTCTCATTGGCTTGACCTTGCGCATTTGGCATTTTAACTCCACCTGGATTAAATGAAATGCTGCATTTCATTTAATCAGAGGTGTTTGGATCAGGTGGGCCTCTTTTGATATTGGCACCCCCCGATTTGTGAGCCCAAAGCGCGTTAAACTATTTTCCTTTGTTTCCAGATTGCTTGATGCACCTCCCTTGTTCTTGCATTTTATTTTCTTTATTTTATTTTCTGTTTTACTTTTTAATTATTAAAAATGCTTCCAAATATCAGAAAATTCAACAAAAAATATTTTCAAACACTTTAAAGTCTTAATTAATTTTTCATAATTTTTAATTTTTATTTTCTTTTATTTTTCAATTTAATTTGAATTTTGTGATTGAAAGTGTTTTTAATATGGTTCTTCTTTGGTCATGCTTGCTTTGTGGACCATTTGCAATCACCAATGAGTGAGGTTTCTTCTAAACTTTGATGATGGATTGAGGTACCTTTGAGGCTGATTTTGGTCAAAGTTTGATCAATTTTTGTTTGACTTTGTGTTGCTTTTGTTTGACCCTCGATAATAATTCCTCAAGGTGGAGCACCTTAGTTGATCAAATTATTTGGTGATGCCTTGATTGGAATTTGGTTGGGATGTTTTAGACTCTAGTTGCCAACATGTTTAGGAGATTTTTGTATTTTATTTGAGATTTATTGAACATTTCTTCTATTTTTGGTGAACCTTGCAAGTCAAGTGACCCTAGTTGAAGTTCATATAAACTAGTTGACCTAGTTCCTTTGGGAAATGACTCCTATGAATCCCATATGCATCCTATGCTTCTTGATTCACATTCTTGACATGTTTAGGATTATGGTTTCAACTTTATAGGTCATACATTTATTTTGTTTGTGTTGCAAGTTACTTTTAATTAGGGCTTTCCATTTGCATTTGAATGTTGAAAGTGTTTTGAACTTTGGTTCTTTACCTTGCCCTACTTTGTAACTTGTCTTGGCTTTGTTTCTTCTTTGGTTTGTGAACCTTCTTCTCTTGTTCTCACTTATGTCCCTTGTACTTTAGAACTCATTCAAGGTGATTTGGTACTCTTGGTTTGTACTTGGAGTTTGCCTTGAATGAGATGCCACTTTGAGAACTTGTTTGTGCTTTCTTTTTGCATGACCAATTTGGTGCATTTGGTTGAGATTCTTCTCATGTTGATTGCTGCCCAAGCCTATTCTACCATCTTCATCTTGATCATGGCTTCTTCTTTAAGCTTTGGTGTTTACCTTTTGAGATTAGTGATTGATGTTTGAAAGGTTGTAGGAGTTGTAACTTCTCCCATTTCATCTCACTTTCCCTTTGAATTGTTTAAGTCATTTTGTTCTTATCTTTTGTTTGCTTTGCATCTCTTGCAGCTTTCATATCATGTTTGCATTTTCTCCTGACTTGCTTAAGTCATCTTCATCTCTTTCTTTCATTTCACTTGTGATTGATTTATCTTGTGTTTTCTTGGGCTTTTGTCATGATCCCTTAGGATTCCTAGTCCCATTTGTTTAGGATGGGAGTAGGAGAGACATTAAGTGTTCAATCCAAGCGTGATAACATTAGGATAGTCTTTTCCCCTCTTAATCTCAATCTTAGGAGCACATTGCATGATAACATTAGGGTTGAGTCAGATCCCCTTAGAGTTTGTGTCTTCTCTTCTCATCTCAAAACTTCTTCAAGACATCTAATAAAGGATAATAAGTGTTATACACTACGATACTTAAGTACTTGGGGAATGATAGTTGGGGGGCTTCCTCTCAACTGTCTAGAGTGTTTAGCATATGCCCTTTGGGCGATATGCGACGCACTCGCTCTCAAGTCATAGTCTTTAGTGCAACATGAATTACAAACACAATTCAATTCACTTCTTCTTCATAAAAGACTCAAAAACAAATATCAAACTTTTTTTATCCTTCGGGATTAATTGAAATTCATTTTCTGAAAGAGTGTGTTAACTCTTGGTTCTATCACAAACAGGTAACTCCTAAGTCTCCAATGGTCGAGCAGCAATACACCTAACTGCTAGAACAAAGATTTAACCCTACTCAATTAAAACACTTGAACTAACCTGTGGTTGTGTCAGCCCGAACTATGTTTGCTCTGATTTCTCGTACCAGACGAGGATATGTAGGCACAAGATGGCGATGTCTTGGCGAGCAACCTTCCCCACCTTCACAAGTAGTTTTCGAACTATGTTGACTTTGACTTTCCCATTGCACGAGGGAGTACGTAGGCATAGAGCGACAATGCTCTATCGAGTCTCTTTTCTTTTATTTTGTCCCTGTGGCTAGCCTTTTAGATTAACACCCTTTTAGATAGACAACAAGCGTGGATCCCGTTGAGTACAATGGACGTGAGGGGTGCTCATACCTTCCCCTTGCGTAACCGACTCCCGAACCCAAGATTTGGTTGTGATGACCTATATTTTCCCTTTTTCATAGGTTTTCTCTTTTCGTTTCCTTTCCCTCTCTTTGGGATAAATAACAAACAGTGACGACTCTTCTGTCCTTGCCGACCCCTCTTCGCAACAATGCGACAGTATGGCTCAGCGTCAAGAGGAATTAAAGGTGCTTATCCATTGGGATGCTGTTGTTATCCCACAGGCTAGAAATGGGAATGTTGTTGGTGGAAATTCTCTGGGCGGAGATGTAAATCCTCCACATACTGATCTTCCTCCACCCCCTCCTACAGGTCAACCAAGGAGAAGGACTATTGAGATTCTTGTTCCTCGTCTAGAGGTGGACAATTATAATGAACAGTTTTACGATGCTGAGATGAGTTTTTCTACTGAGGCAGAAAAGAAGTTTCGTATGCTCGAGGAGAGAATGAAGGCTTTTAATAGTCAGAGTACTTTGGGTATGGATATGGTTGACTTGGGTTTGGTGCTAGGTGTGAAAATCCCTCCAAAGTTCAGGATGCCTGTTTTCGATAAGTACAATGGAACCAATTGTCCTAAGACACACATTAGAGCCTATTTCAGGAAAATGTCTGCATATTCGAATGATGAGAAGTTACTGATGTATTTCTTTCAGGACAACCTAGGTGGGGCATCCTTAGAGTGGTATATGCAACTAGAGAGGACTCGTATCTGCAGTTGGAAGGATTTGGAAGAAGCATTTGTCAAGCACTATGATAACACGAAATCGTATATATATTTTGATGCATAATTCAACTGAAGTTTAACTGTTTTCGATCCGATTTCGGGTTATTTCCGTGTTATTTGTCTGATGTTTTGCAGGTATTTGATGATCAGGTCTAAACAAGGCAATATGAAGAAAAGAAGCAATCTCAGATGAAATATGGACGAAAACCGGATGAAAACAACATGAAAAACACAGAATGCTGATTTTGCTGCTGTGACGACCGTCACAGCTCCATGACGACCGTCACACGGGTGACGACCGTCATGCAGGCAAAAAACGCCCCACTTCAAATGCACGTGAAAGAAGCAGTTCCAAGTCCCAAATAGTGGAACACTACTCCCTGATAATTCTGCCTCAAAGCCCACCTTCTTCAAGTTATAACCGTTAGAATTCCATTTCTATAAAAGGGGAAGAAGGGGAACTCATAAAGGGGCCGCATTCAGACAACGAAGTGCTGCCAATTTATTTTCAGAGCAACCTTTCCAGTTTTTAATATTCTTATTTGTTTCTCTTTTCTTTTTCTGCATTCCTTTCATTTCTTCTGTAATTCTTGTTTCCGTTGTATGATCAATTGGCACAAAGACCAGAATCCTGCCAACATTTGTGGAGGATCTGCCCAAAGGTCAATTGGAATATTCACAGGTTTCTCATTTTAATCGTAATTCCAGTTTTTATTATGATGTATGCTATTATTTATTGTTTTCATTTATGTTTTACCTTTCCCAAATCCATGTCTGGCTAAATTAAAGTAATCGATATGTAATAATAATTCGGAAGGGATTTGATAATAACCGGTTGAAAATTGTCTTTTTCAAAAGTTGTTTATGGTCTGAGTGTTTAAATTAATTTACTGAATAAACTTCGTCGCGAAAGCGAGAACTTATTTAAAAGTAGTTTTGCCATGAAAGTGGGAAATTAATTAAGGTACGAACCAACAAGCGAAAGCTGCGGCAAGACCAGATAGTAAACACTAGTCATTCATTTTAATAACAGCGAAAGCACTTTAAAATGAATTAGAATTTAGAGATTTCCAAAAAATAATTTAAACCCCGAATGGGACACGAAAGCGTACGTTTGGCCCTTAGAATTATGATTAGCGTCAATAACCATCGTGAGGCGAGAGTCTTCAGATCACTATTTTCTGCTTAAATAAACTCTGAAAAATATTTCGTATACCGGTAACTTGTCAAATCCCCAAAGAACATAATTACTGCATATCGATTCACTTAACTATAATTTAATTAATATTCTTAGTTCCCTTTAGTGACAATCTTATTCCCTCAAACATTATCTACCTAGCTAAACATAGTAACTCCCGAGAACACTAGTTTGATTACGAGTCCCTGTGAGATCGATATCTATTATTACTACACGATAGACTGTGCACTTGCAGTTAGGTTGTATTAGACATAGAAAGTCGCGATCAAGTTTTTGGCGCCGTTGCCGGGGACCCGTTTAGTCAATAGTGTAACCTTCTGTTACACCATATAGACTAGGTTAACTATTTTCATTTTTCCTTTACTAGTGTTGTCGATTGTATGCCAAGTAATCGCCCGCAAGGCGATATCTTGAAACCTTCAGTCGCAGAACTAGAACGCTTCTTACATCTAAGAAGCCGAATCATTGAGTACCAACTCAAGCATAACATTCCCGATCCTCTCACTCCCATTCCCAAATCCGAAGAAGAATCAAACATGGCTGAAGGACCTCCAAACAAACCGCTGAAGGCATACGCTACACCCTCTCAGATGGAGCCTAGAAGTAGCATTGCTGCCCCAGCTATTACTCGAATTGATTTTGAGCTGAAACCATCATTGCTGTCAGTTGTACAACAAAACCAATTCTCAGGAAACGCAACTGAGGATCCGAACGAACATCTAACGAAGTTTGTACAATACGCAGACACGGTGAAAGCAAATGGAGTAACTCCAGACGCAATAAGACTTCGTCTTTTCCCATTCTCTCTTAGAGACAGAGTGTGGACATGGTTGAAATCTTTACCCTCCAACTTCGTCACGACGTGGGAACAATTGAAGAACGTCTTCTTAGCGAGATATTTTCCGCCAAGCAAAACTGCTATGCTTAGAGCTCAAATCAACGGATTTCGACAAAAAGATACTGAATCTCTTTACGAAGCATGGGAACGATTCAAAGATATGATGAGAACATGTCCTCACCACGGTCTAGAAGACTGGGTGACAATCCATACTTTCTATAATGGGCTTTTATACAATACTAGATTGACAATAGACGCTGCCGCGGGCGGTGCACTTATGGATAAGCCATACGACGAAGCTTATCAACTAATCGAAAACATGTCTCAGAACCACTGCCAATGGGGAGGTGAACGCACTCCAATAGAGAAAACCACAGCGAAAGGTGGGATGTACGAGATCAGCAGCCTTGAAAAGTTCAACGCTAAAGTAGATGCTCTAGCACAAAAGATTGATAGTCTGACCGTCAACCCCACTGCAACCGTCGCTGCCGTAACTCCAAATTGTGAGTTATGCAGAAGCACCACTCATAATGCGCCCAAATGCCCATTGCTAGCCGGAATCCCACCAGACCAAGTAAATTATGCTCAAGGAAATCCTTACGCAAATACTTACAACCCAGGTTGGCGAAATCATCCAAACTTTTCTTACAAAAGCGAAAACGCATTGCAAATGCCTACTGCTCCGCCAGGATATCAGAAACCAGCTGCTGCTCAGACTGCACCTAGGAAATCAAACCTCGAGTTGATGATGGAAAAATTCATAGCTACTCAAGCTCAAACAAACAAAGAATTCCTGAATTAAAACATACACACTAGCGAGCAAATTAAACAGTTGACCGGAAAAGTAGACGTTTTAGCCACCCACAACAAACTGCTAGAAACACAGATATCACAAGTGGCTCAACAACAAGCCTCTGTTGCCGCACCCGCTGGCACATTTCCTGGACAACCTGAACAGAATCTAAAAGGCCAAGCAAATGCTGTAATACTAAGAAGTGGAAAAGAATTGGACGAACCGATCGATCCAAGGACCGAAAACTCAGCCATGCAACAAAAACCAACTGAACAAGCAGAAAAGGGATCCGAGTTAGAGAAGAAGTAAGACAACGAGAAGGAGGATACCGCAAGTGAAAAAACTCAAGCACCTCCAGCGCCATATAAACCACCCATCCCTTATCCCCAAAGATTAATAAACTCCAAAACTTCAGGACAGTTTAAGAAATTTGTAGAGCTCCTTAAACAGCTGAATATTACTATTCCTTTTACAGAAGCGATAACTCAAATGCCGTCATACGCTAAATTTCTCAAAGAAATCCTGTCGAATAAGAGAAAGATCGAGGATAACGAAACAGTTACACTTACTGCAAAGTGTGGCGCCATTATTCAAAACCGCATGCCTCCTAAATTAAAAGACTCAGGTAGTTTCTCCATACCCTGCGTCATAGGAAAGTTCGTAATAGACAAAGCTCTATGCGATTTAGGAGCCAGTATCAGTGTTATGCCTTTATCTATATGCAAAAGGCTGAATATGGGAGACCTCAGGCCAACCAAAATGTCCGTACAATTAGCTGACCGATCAATAAAATACCCCGTCGGAATACTGGAAAACGTTCCAGTACGCATAGGAAAATTCTACATCCCAACCGACTTCATAATCATGGACATCAAGGAGGACACTATTACCCCAATTATCCTAGGAAGACCGTTCCTAGCTACAGCCGGAGCGATTATAGATGTGAAGAAAGGAAGGCTAACATTCGAAGTAGGAGAAGAAAAGATAGAGTTCATTCTCACCAAGTTCTTACAAGCACCAGCCATAGACGATACCTGCTATTTAGTAGATGAAATTGACGAATGCATAAGAGAACTTGAAAATGAAGAGACCATGTATTCAGAAATAATAAAGATTCAAATACCCGATATTTCTGAAGACGATGATTGACGTAAACCGTATAAAGACGACAACCTAAGCGAAAGCTTAGCACTGACCCCAAACCATATGCCAGGTCCGAAGAACCCATCTTTAGAACTTAAAACACTACCCAAAAACCTTAGATATGAATTCCTAGACGATGAACTAAAAAGACCAGTGATAGTCAACGCCGACTTAGGACAACTAGAAACCATAAAACTATTAGAAGTCCTAAAGAAGTACCCCACCGCGTTAGGCTATAACATAAGCGATCTAAAAGGTATAAGCCCTTCAATCTGTATGCATCGAATTACAATAGAGGAAGACTCTAAAACCTCTAGAGAGCATCAGAGGAGACTGAACCCCATCCTAAGCACTATAGTCAGAGATGAAGTAAAGAAATTGCTAGATGCAGGAATCATCTATCCAATCTCCGATAGTGAATGGGTCAGCCCAGTTCACGTCGTACCAAAGAAAGGAGGAGTCACAGTAGTTAAAAACGAAAAAGGCGAATCGATAACAAAAAGAGTCGTGACTGGAAGCAGGATGTGCATTGACTATAGAAAGCTTAACAAGACCACACGAAAAGATCACTTCCCGTTACCCTTCATAGACCAAATGTTAGAAAGATTAGCCAAACATTCATATTTCTGCTATCTAGATGGTTATTCAGGATTTTTCCAAATTCCCATTCATCCTGATGACCAAGAAAAGACTACATTCACATGTCCTTATGGTACTTTTGCTTACCGCCGAATGTCGTTCGGACTCTGTAATGCTCCAGCAACCTTCCAAAGATGCATGATGGCAATCTTCGCAGATTTCATAGACGACATCATGGAAGTATTTATGGAAGATTTCTTGGTATGTGGATAAAGTTTTGAAGGATGCCTACAAAACTTAGAAATGGTATTAGAACGTTGTGTAAAAGTGAACCTCGTCCTAAATTGTGAAAAATGCCATTTTATGGTCCGACAAGGAATAGTCCTAGAACATGTCATATCAAATAAAGGAATTGAGGTCGACAAAGCTAAAATAGAGATTATAAAAGATATCCAACCTCCAAAATCCGTACGAGAAATACGGAGTTTTCTAGGACATGCCGGTTTCTACAGAAGATTTATAAAAGATTTTTCAAAAATCACAAAACCTTTGACCGGCCTGTTGATGAAAGATGTTGAGTTCGTCTTCGACGACGACTGTCTAAAAGCATTCGAAACATTAAAATCAGCCCTTATCACCGCACCAATTATGCAACCACCCGATTGGTGACTACCGTTCGAAATCATGTGCGATGCGAGTGATTATGCCGTAGGCGCAGTTCTAGGACAAAGGAAGGACAAGAAACTCCATGCCATCTACTATGCTAGTAGAACCTTAGATCCTGCCCAAATGAACTACGCTACCACAGAAAAGGAACTTCTAGCAGTTATATTCGCGCTTGACAAATTCCATTCTTGCTTAGTAGGAGCAAAAATTATCATATACACAGACCACGCTGCCATAAGGTACCTAATAAGCAAAAAGGATGCCAAACCAAGATTATTGAGATGGATCCTGTTATTACAAGAGTTTGACTTAGAAGTCAAAGATAAGAAAGGAACCAAGAACGTTGTTGCAGATCACTTATCCCGAATAGAAGGCATCAAACATGAACCAGTACCGATAAATGACGATTTCCCGTACGAACGTCTGATAGCCAAACTAGAAAGTGACATACCCAACTCAATCTCAGAAGATCCAGAATTCGAAAAAGCTGTAGAAGTCGTCTATGCCCAAGTCACATTACCTTGGTATGCTGACATCATTAATTACCTCGCTGCAGGCGTGCTTCCACCGGATCTCACTTATCAGCAAAAGAAGAAATTCTTCCACAATCTGAAACACTATTATTGGGACGAACCTCTACTCTTCAAGAGAGGGGCCGACAACATATACCGTCGTTGTGTCCCAGAGGAAGAAATAGAAAATATCATTTCCCAATGTCATTCAGCACCATATGGTGGTCATGCTAGTACATCCAAGACGTGCGCTAAGATTCTCCAAGTCGGCTTATTCTGGCCTAACCTCTGGAAAGACGCTCAAATCGTTGTGCTAAAATGTGATCGATGCCAACGAATTGGCAACATCTCACGACACGATGAAATGCCTCAGAAAGGAATCTTAGAGGTAGAAATCTTCGACGTATGGGGAATAGATTTCATGGGACCATTCCCGCCTTCTTTTGGTAATAACTACATACTCGTCGCAGTAGACTATGTGTCTAAATGGATAAAAGCCATTGCTGCTCCAACAAATGACGCACGAGTAGTAATCAAACTCTTCAAAAACACAATCTTTCCTAGATTCGGTGTACCCAGACTCGTCATTAGTGACGGCGGATCTCACTTCATATCGCGAATATTTGATAAACTTCTTTCTAAATATGGAGTCCGACACCGAGTAGCTACACCCTATCATCCGCAAACTAGCGGACAAGTAGAGGCCTCGAACAGGGAAATAAAACAGATATTGGAAAAGACTGTCGCTACCTCAAGGAAAGATTGGTCATCAAAGCTACATGAAGCTTTATGGGCTTATAGGACCGCTTTTAAGACACCAATAGGTACTACACCCTACAAATTAGTTTACGGTAAATCCTGCCATCTCCCTGTAGAATTAGAACATAAGGCCTTCTGGGCCATTAAGACACTCAATTTCAACTACACCGAGGCAGGAGAAAAGCGAATCTTGAACTTACACGAATTAGAAGAACTTCGATTAGACGCTTACGAAAATGCCCGTATCTACAAAGAACGAACTAAAAAGTGGCATGATAAACGTTCAGTCAAGATACAATTCAGTGTGGGAGACATCGTATTGCTATTTAATTCAAGACTAAAACTCTTCCCAGGTAAACTAAAATCTAGGTGGTCTGGACCTTATGAAGTGACTAAAGTACTTCAGAGTGGAGCTGTTGAAATTACCGATAAGACGAATGCACCGTTTATCGTAAACGGGCAACGTCTAAAACATTATAATAAGAACGAAAACAGCCCTCAAGTCTGCAGTATAGCATTGCTTGAGCTTCCAGCTCAAACACCCGAATAGCTTGTCACCAAGCTATCATTAGGCTTTAGACGTTAAAAACAGCGCTTACTGAGAGGCAACCCAATTTTTCCCGCATTTTCTTCGTTACTGTATTTCATTTTTATTTAAAATTTTACTTTGAAACTTTAACAAAAATTCTAAACTTAAAATTGCTAATATTTTTACTTTCTTTTATTTTCATATTTTATTTTATTTTTCTCTTTTATCCTTTGTTTTTACCGCCTTTAGTTTTTAAAAATCCTGACTTCAAATTTCTGTTTTAAACTTTTCAGGATTTTAAAAGTCTTCAAACCTTCCTCCTGTTTTTCTCCGATTTACCTGCGAGTATGGCCGCGTACGACTTCACAAAGGTTCGTTTTCGAGGATTAGCTCAAAAGGCAAGATTTGAAGCATTGACTGAGAGAGAACTAGCCTTAACGCTGTATTGTGATAAGTCTACCATGGATAAACTAGGAATCACGGACAACATTCAATACCTGTTCAATCAACTGGGTTGGGAGAACACTGCTTTGAAAACCCATTTTTCTACCTATAAGGACCTCACCTACGAATTCCTTAGTTCCTTCAGGTACTTACCCAACTATGGTTTTGGATCCAACACAGAGCTGATCACCTTTAGGATGTTTTGTATGGACCAAACCCATAGCCGGATGTCATTAGCTAACCTCCTAGGATTTCCTAGCGGACCGCATGTGTTCATCAGTGCAGAAGATGACGATATTAATTTTCAACTCGACCAATTCTGGGGTAGAATCACAGGCGACTATCACCCTGAACCAGACAGAATGTATAATGAGGATATTCATAACCCAGCTTTCAGATACTTTCACAAGATACTAGCTCACACCCTTTTCGGGAAAGAAGAAAATATTACCACAGTATCTAAAGAGGAGTTATTCATCATGTTCTGTGCTTCTCAGGGACGTACAGTAAATGCAGTGCCTTTCATGATGAGATCTTTCAGACGCCTCACTCAGGACCCACAATCACCTATTCTTATAGGAGGCCTCGTGACAATGATTGCCCACGAGCTCGGCCTTAAATTCCACTTAAATGCAAGCACTTGTTTTGGCACCATCTGACCCATGAATATACAGTTCTGCTTTAACAGGCGCATTTTAGGAACTATGGGACCTAGACCTTACGAGTACCTCATAAATGAAAAACTAGTCCAGCTATTCACACTGCCTGATCATCAGATGACAAGTATCCACAACAAGGACAACTGGCTTTATGAATTGGATGAGCCTATGGGACCTCCTTCACCTCAATCAACACCACAGAACTATATGTACGATAGTGACCACATCTCTGAGGCACACGACTATATGTACTATGAGGATGCTGTATCAGAAGCTGAAGTAGACCCTACGACTCCTCCGCATTACAACACCTATCCTGAGCCCATTCCTGAGGAGACCACCGACAAAATGGATACTGTTCTACTCCGATTGGACAATGTTGATGCAGCCCTGACTACTGTAAAAGATGACACCGCAGGCATACACAGCGAACTAGTAGTCTTCATGGACTTAGTCTGTGACCAGCTCGACTACTACGCACGGAAGTTCGATGAGTTGAAGGCACGAAAAGACTAGATACTAGTTTTAGTGTAGTTTGGTTTAGTTTATTCTCGTTTAATCATTTGGATTTTTCGCATTGTTAAGTTCTTTATGTATTACATTACAATCAGTCTATTACTTTTTATTTCAATTGAAGTCTTTATCTATTTATCTTGTCCTTACGTTGTTTCTTTGTTTATTGACCACTATAATGCATTGCCATATCAATAATAGGCCTAAAAGTCACTGCAAGAACACCCTCAGAGCAAAATTCTGCGTTCTGCAGATTTTGCTGCTGTGACGACCGTCACAGGAGCCTGACGAGCGTCACGCGGGTGACGACCGTCACAGATACGTGACGACCGTCACGAACCCAAAACTGTTATCTGATATAACAGGGGTTGCATTTTCTCCCCCACTCATCTCCTTTCAACTTCCAATCATCTGAAACTCACACCCCACTCCCTATTTTCGTTTTCCCCACCTTGCACCATATATTCCAACTCCCATCTCAACTTCCTACCACACTTCTGTTACATTTTTCCACTCCTCAGAACCACCTCAATCCTCCAACAATGGCGAGAAACCATGAAACCCCAGACCTCAGCAACATTGTGTTCAGCGACGGTGACTCAGGCGAAAGACAACGGGCTAACTACATCGCATTCCATCAACGGTCGCTCCAACCGACTCATTATCCACATATCCCATCGCTCACGGAGCTCGGACTCCTTGAAGGCGTCACTTGGATGCTTCAAAGAGCCGGCATCTGGAACCTCTGCACAAATCCACAGCCGACGTACGAACAACTCACCCTCGAGTTCCTAAGTTTGTTCACCTACGTCACTTCCAGCGGAGACCTCAGCCAACACTCCGGTGCCGCATGCTTCCGGATGTTCGGCACTAATTATCAAGTGAACCAGAACCAGATTGCCTCCATCCTACAACTCCCTTGAGGCGACAATGCTCACCGCCGCCTCACCGATCAGTTCCAGCACGAAGCCTTCGCGCTCTGGTACCAGTTAACCGGCATCAATGCCGATGGTTGGGATTCTCTGCACGCAACGCATATCCATAACCCGACCATCCGGTATTTCCACCAAGCATTGAGCAACACAATATTCTCCCGAGACAGCAACCATAAGGTGAACTCGAAGGAGCTTTTCTTCCTCCACTGTGTCTTCAACAACGAGCCCATCAACGCCGCTCCATTCCTCCTGGCCCACATTCAGGCCAACTGTAACTGTGGCTCTAAGCCATTTTACTTTGGCGGGATTGTCACTGCCATTGCACTTGGGCTGAACCTCGGTGACCGCACCCAGCACCTCCATGCCATTCCCTCGGTGTTCCTTGACACCGACCACTGCAGAGCCTCTCATCTCATCCGTTCCAGAGCCGACGGCAAGTACCACCCGGTAGTGCGTGGCAAAACTATCCGAAGCATCATCCTTCCATCATGCACCCGGATACACCCAGAGGATCGTACCAACTGGTTATTTAACCTCACTGCCCCTCCTGCTGCCACTGTTCCAACTCAGGACCACACCCAAGGTTCTGATGACGAAATCCAAGCTGAGTTGGACAGACCAGAGCAACCAGAGGCATCGCAGCCTCTTCCTTCCGAAGGTACATCCTCCCGCCGCCGCCGCCATTGTCCAATGCCCGACTACTCAGAAGAGGACCTCCGTCGCTCTCTCGACCAGCAGGCCCAGATACTCGCTATGATGCAGCAGCAGAATCAGCGAGCAGAGCAGTTCGAAGCTTGGCATCAGACCCAAATGCAACAACTTCAAACCGGCCAAGCAACCATTACTGAGAACTTGGCGAATCTGACCTTGCAGGTCGAAGGACTCCGTGACTATGTCTACCGCACCGGAGCTATGAGTTTTGAGGACCGAGTCGCCCAGGTCAGAGCCAGAGGACGCGAGCGCGGACGTGACCGAGGCAGAGGACTTGATTAGTTATCATTTTCCTTAATTGTTTACTATATTTGCAGTTTCTATGTACTTTCATTTCCGTTGTATCTCCCTCTCGCATTCTTTCAAATCAGTGGGGACACTGATTGCGATAGTGTGGGAGCAGAGCGTTTATTTCCCATTCCATTGTACTTTGAATTTCGTAATTTCTATTCAAACATTTTCTATTTTTAGCAAATAAAGCTCGTTTATATATCCTTTTTTCGTTACGCAAACATCCCCACGTTATTCGACGTAAACAACAAATTTTTTTGTTCGTTCCTCAAAAGCAAAAGCATCACGAGAATGCGCCCAAGTTCAAACCAAGTTTTGAAACTCCGAGGAGACGACAATTCCAACAAAACCAGTACCATCCTGACACCTTAGATCTCCGGTTTATGTGAGTCGGTTTCACTACCTACGTGTACCAAAGTCTCAAGTGTCTACGCAAACTCAGCCCCAAGTAGTTTATACTAGCAGTCAGCACCATCCTAAAACACTTCTAAGCGAGCGACCAATGCAAATAAGTGTATGATTTCCAAAAAAAAAAGATGAAAAATCATGAAAAGAAAGCTAGATAGCCAAAAATATAAAGACACGTTTCCCTCTAAGTTAGGTGCTCCTCACCCGAGCATTTAGCCCAATGGCACAAAAACTCATTGAAAAATCAATTATATAAGCTTGTGATCAATGAAGAAGATCAAAACAGAAATGAGATCATATTCACTAACAGGTCGACTTGCCATGAAAGTGTATGGACAACGGGCTTAATGTGATTGTGTTAGAACAAACAGGGTGAACTTGCCGCGAGAACCTTGACACCAAGCTACAGTAGCATCATTGGGACCGATTTGCATAAGAAGGAGACCTCCGAAGACTTGTAGTCCAGTTTCGTCATGGTACTCGTTTTGTTCTTAATAAGAATCCCGATTTTTCCCAACTTTGCGAACGAAGAAGCTGCCTCGTGCTTGCCGACTTTTTCCTGTTTTACTTGAGGACAAGCAAAGATTCAAGCTTAGGGGAGTTTGATAACACGAAATCGTATATATATTATGATGCATAACTCAACTGAAGTTTAACTGTTTTCGATCCGATTTCGGGTTATTTCCGTGTTATTTGTCTGATGTTTTGCAGGTATTTGATGATCACGTCTAAACAAGGCAATATGAAGAAAAGAAGCAATCTCAGATGAAATATGGACGAAAACCGGATGAAAACAACATGAAAAACGCAGAATGCTGATTTTGCTGCTGTGACGACCGTCACAGCTCCATGACGACCGTCACACATTGTGACGACCGTCATGCAGGCAAAAAACGCCCCACTTCAAATGCACGTGAAAGAAGCAGTTACAAGTCCCAAATAGTGGACCACTACTCCCTGATAATTCTGCCTCAAAGTCCACCTTTTTCAAGTTATAACCGTTAGAATTCCATTTCTATAAAAGTGGAAGAAGGGGAACTCGAAAAGGGGCCGCATTCAGACAACGAAGTGCTGCCAATTTATTTTCAGAGCAACCTTTCCAGTTTTTAATATTCTTATTTGTTTCTCTTTTCTTTTTCTGCATTCCTTTCATTTCTTCTGTAATTCTTGTTTCCGTTGTATGATCAATTGGCACAAAGACCAGAATCCTGCCAACATTTGTGGAGGATCTGCCCAAAGGTCAATTGGAATATTCACAGGTTTCTCATTTTAATCGTAATTCCAGTTTTTATTATGATGTATGCTATTATTTATTGTTTTCATTTATGTTTTACCTTTCCCAAATCCATGTCTGGCTAAATTAAAGTAATCGATATGTAATAATAATTCGGAAGGGATTTGATAATAACCGGTTGAAAATTGTCTTTTTCAAAAGTTGTTTATGGTCTGAGTGTTTAAATTAATTTACTGAATAAACTTCGTCGCGAAAGCGAGAACTTATTTAAAAGTAGTTTTGCCACGAAAGTGGGAAATTAATTAAGGCACGAACCAACAAGCGAAAGCTGCGGCAAGACCAGATAGTAAACACTAGTCATTCATTTTAATAACAGCGAAAGCACTTTAAAATGAATTAGAATTTAGAGATTTCCAAAAAATAATTTAAACCCCGAATGGGACACGAAAGCGTACGTTTGGCCCTTAGAATTATGATTAGCGTCAATAACCATCGTGAGGCGAGAGTCTTCAGATCACCATTTTCTGCTTAAATAAACTCTGAAAAATATTTCGTATACCGGTAACTTGTCAAATCCCTGAAGAACATAATTACTGCATATCGATTCACTTAACTATAATTTAATTAATATTCTTAGTTCCCTTTAGTGACAATCTTATTCCCTCAAACATTATCTACCTAGCTAAACATAGTAACTCCCGAGAACACTAGTTTGATTACGAGTCCCTGTGGGATCGATATCTATTATTACTACGCGATAGACTGTGCACTTGCAGTTAGGTTGTATTAGACATAGAAAGTCGCGATCACACTACCAGTACAACACAGACACGACTCCCAACAGAACTCAGCTGCAGAGTCTTACACAAGGAAAAAATGAATGCTTCAAAGTGTACACCCAATGGTGGCGTCAATTGGCTACCCAAGTTCAACCTCCTGTGTTGGAAAGAGAGCTTGTGAACATGTTCATTAGCACTTTGCAAGGTATCTACTATGACAGGTTGGTTGGTAGTACTTTTGTTGGTTTCTCAGACCTGGTAAGGGCTAGAGAAAGAGTCGAAAGCGGCATCAAATGGGAAAGATTCAAGTGGTTGTTGTTGCCTTTGAAGACACAAAGAAACCGTATGATGGGTTCTCCAAGAGAAAGGAAGGAGAAAATAATGTTGTATCTATTTCAGCTACTCAACAGCCTATTCAGTATCAGTAACTATATGCTCCTCAGCAGCAGAATTATGAGTTGCAGAGACAAAAAAGATCAAGAAGGCATGAGAGAAGGTTAGATCCAATTCCTATTCCTCCTAGTCAGTTGCTTGCTCGTTTGCTTGAAGGTTCTTTGGTTCAACTAAGGGAGGCTAAGCCTATCCTAGACTATATTCCTCCTAGTTATGACCTGGATGTTAGATGTGAGTATCACTCGGACACATCGGGCCATTCAATTGAAGATTGCAACGAGTTCAAGCACAAGGTGCAAGATCTGGTCAACTCAGAGGTCATCACATTCACTGCAGATGGTATGCACATCAATTGAAGCCTCCTTTCTTAAGTGAGCACTCAGACTTCAAGTACGTCATCAGAAGCAATAAATCCAGACGGATTTAGGCCTCTTCAACAATAGCAATCGTCAACTTCTTTATTGTATCTTCATTTGTATTTTTCATTGTCTGTTAATGCTCGGTTTACATATAAATACTTATTTCTTTTTTAATGATGATCTTAATGCAATGAATATGTTTTTCTCGAAGTACTCTATTTGTATTCACTCATATAAATATTTATGTGCATTGCAATACCAACTTTCTTGCTTAAACTCTTGGAGGGAGGATGATGAAGTAAAAATGAAAAATCTCTGGTTGTATGCTTTCGGATAAAACATTGCTGATGAGGTACATGCATTGTTTCAACTCCCCAAACACCGAATATATAAGGGAGATAGACCCTCGTTAACCCCGTTGAGACTTGAAATAGGAGTTTCTTTTCGTATGAAAAAACCCTCGCATTTAACCCTGGGGCAGGGTAGTATTCAGTTAATTTGTCCAGATGTTCAAATTTCAAAAGGAGTGCCCTATTCGAGGATCAATCACTTTTGTATTCCTCAATCATCAGGAGGTTAGAAGATGTGAAACCATAATGGTTATCCCTCACTGACCAAGGAGTGAGGTTGTCATAACCCTTTCAAGCAATTCAGGGAAGCCAGTGTCACACGATTTATTCAAAAAAATAAATAAAAAAGAAAAAAGAAAGAAAGCCCGCTAAGTTGAAAGTTTGAGAACGAGTGACTTAAGCAAAATTTAGGGCATCCTGCTGGACTTCAAAATCAAAGTTCAAAAGAACCAGTCCAGGAAAAATCAGGGAAATTAAAAAAAAACAAATAGAAAGAAAAAAGCAAAGGATTACAAAGGAAAAATCCTTGACAAAGAACAATTCTTGTGACCACAAAACACCAAAGACAAAAGGGGTGACTGTCACTCCAAAAACCTTGTGGGTTCCTTAACCATCCCTCTTACCGTTAAATACCTTTTTGAAAGGTGAGAGCCTGTGCCAAATTAGATGAACGTATGACTGGAGAACATCAAGGAGAATGAGCGGGTACAAACAATTTTGAGCCATAAATCCTTTTTTCTCAAACCGTGAACCGGGCCATGTTACAACCCTTAAAAGTTCTAATTGAAGCAGGGTTTATTCTAAAGGCGTACTTCAATGAGATAGGTCACTGACTCCTATGAGTTGTGCTAATAAGACCTTAGTTGGTATTTGTTGCGGTGGAAATAGGATATCAAACTATTAATTAGTTTGAATCACCATTCTTAATTCCCAAACGACTTTGATTTATCCGAAGGAAAAGGTCAAAAGAAGAAAAACCTAATTTTTGCATCGTAAAGACAATGCGGGGAGAGCTCTAGGTAAGGGGTTGGTTAAGCTTAGGGAAGGTATTAGTACCCTAAACTTCTGTAGTACTCTACAGGAACCTTTTGTTTATTTTTACTATTTGCTTTATTATTTGATTTAAGGTATATACAAAGGGTTAAAAGTGACAGAAAGACCTAAGGGTTAGTCCCAAGTTCACTCGGCAAGACATCGCATCTTGTGCCTACATATCATGGCAGGAATGGAATCAGGGTAATTGTAGTTCCCCTCGAAAGGGAGGTTAGAAACGTCTTGACTATGGTCAAGGTTTCAATGGGGAATAAGCATTTCTTAAGGAAGCGCTTACGTGGAGTCTTGAAACTCCTATTTCTATGTTGAAGTTGTTAATTAAAATTAGGGTTAAATTAGGGATTTTGCGGCGGGAAACCCTAAAACAGAGTACGGCGACTCTTTTGACCTAAAGCTAGGGTAAAGGGCGTTTTCGTCCACGGCGGGCCGCCTATGAATTAGGGTTTTGGAAAATGAAAGGGTCGAAGGTAAGGACTATTGATGCGGCGGTCAAACGGCTAGACCTGTTCCTTCGGAAAGTGAAATATAACGGAGAATGATAAACAGCGCAAGATAAATTAATTAATGACGATGTTGAAAATAAAATACAAGTGTGGATGATAATGAAATAAGAAACAACAATGTTGTTAAATAATTTACAACCCTGAAAATAAAAATACAAAATAAAAGGTTAGTAAATAAATTCAACATAAAATTAGACGGATAAAATAATCAGGACGACGTTGGAATTTTAAGTTAAGGCTAATTTACAAATTGAAAATTTTGGAATGTGAAAGTGTTAGAAATATTAACATTAAGAAGGTTGGGGTTTTTTTTTCTGAATGAAAATTTTAGAGATATATAAAAAATGTTAATTTTAAAACCAAAAAATTAGTTCTTTTATATAAAGAAAGGTTAATTTTATTTTCAAGAGGGTTATGTTTTAATTAAAAAAATAAGTTCTAAATTTAAAATTAATTCGTCTTTGATTTGTTTTAATGGGTTAGTTAACTTTCAATTAATCAAAACACAAAACAGTGAGCACAAAAAACAGATTAACAGAAAATTAACAAATGACCAACGGACTGGGCCGAGTTGGGTCTACCCGCCCATACATACGATATAAAAGGTGGGAACAAAAAGTTAGGGTTTTGTTGACCCCATTTCAACCGCGACGCTGGACTTCCATTCTCTTTTCTGCTCGCCTTTCTGTCTCTTTCACGCCGTTTTTGTATTCCTCTCCCCTTCCTCTCATGGCCATATTTTTCCTCTTCTCCTCACTTATCTGAAAAAAAGACAAGCAAAATCAGTAAGATGTGAACCCGTGAGTGATGGCTTACGTTTTGATGATTTGTTGGTCTCGAACGGCGGCGGCTTGTGATGTCGTTGTTCTTTGAGGGTGACGATGATGAGGAGCTTCACTTCTCTGAGTCCGCGAGATTGATGTGGATGAGTTTTCTCGTCTGGGGGTTTGCGCCGTCTATCGTTGGTGAAGATGATTCTATGATGTAGTAACTGAGGCTTGTTGGCTTCGGTTGATGTTTTACGGACGAGATGATTTTCGCTATGACGGTGATTCGTTTGCGATGATAATTTTTCGTCATCGGCCGTTTCATCTGTTTGTTATGGTTTTTCCTCCTTCTGAATGTTTGTTTTATATTATTCCTTTGTTGGGCTTGGATATGTGCTCTTTACGTTATTTTTCATGACGAAAATTCGAGATTGGATTTGATTCAGATTTGTTGTGATTTGATTCTGTTATGGTGCTAATCTTTTCATTTTCGGATCTGATTTTGGATCTGTTGATGATGATTGTTGATTTTGCATTATTTGATTTTTCCAACATATTGGACTTGAATTCGATGTTATTCGTATTTGATTTTTTTTGGATATGGATTTGCTTGTTGTTGGTTCGGATCTGGATTGGATGTGAATATCCAAATAATTTACTTGATAGAACTGGATTTACTTGATAGAACTGGATACGGATCCGCTGATGTTGGTTGATTTCGGATTTCTCATTTTTAGAATAAGTGCTTATCCAAATAATCACTTTTGCAAAAAAGTCACTTCTTTTTCTCTTCCTCTGTCCGCCCCGAAAATTAAGAACAGATATTGCCGATTTGTGCTAAGGTCGAGAATACGAGTCGGGAGTTGGCTTCGACTTTGCCGTTGCCCTCTCGACATACCCGATGATGGACAACTGAGGGTATCAGATCAATCAAAAAACCCCTTCTTTCTAACTTTAACATAACAACTGTTTTCCTTTGTTTTGTTTGTTTTATGCAGGTGCGAAAAAAAGTCGGGTGAAGAATCGGCAGAAAGAATCGAGCATTTAGACAATGAGCATAAAGAAATGAGCATGAAGACCAAAAAATAGTATTTAAAACTCAACTGTATTTTATTATTCTATGTAATTTGTAATAAAAATAATTATGAATAAAATTCACAATATTTCTATCCAATCTTGTATGATTCTTCCTTCCGTAACTTCACCATAAACCGAATGGCTCTCATAATTAAAGGACGTCCGATTAAATTCCAACAATTAAATGCCTCCGAATAAATTCAACCGATTGCAATTTAACCGATTAAACTTTAAACAAACAACATTAACTTCACCAATTAAATTCATACGAATAAATCCCAAAGAATTACTCGAATCAACTCCATCGGTCCCAAAACATGTTGCTCGATTTAAACCTGACACAATTGAGTTCTAGACAAATCTTTTTTTCCAAATTAACTCGTGCATGATGATAGAAACGATGAATACGGCCTTGACCGAGTAAAATAGAAAAATCCGATCAACAGTAAAACAGAATATTCTCCGTACTGAAAAATTCAGCTTGTATCTCCAATGGCTAAATCCAACGCCCTGAACCGACTCGGCCAAAAAAAATCACGATTAAACAGATTAATAAATCCACACATGAGTCGAAATTTCCACTGCTTTCCCTCTAAATTAACTGGCAGATAGCAGAAGAAGCAGAAAAATAGGTGCATGTTAAAACAAAGCTCGCGGAGTGAATTCTCGCACCATAATCAGCCCTAAAAATTCAAATCATTTTCAACCAAAACACGGAGCTCGGAGACGGGACCCTAATTGCTCGGTGGATCCCTAATGACAACCCTGCTTCCTAAACTGTCAAGAAACAGTGCATAAATGACCATTTCGCCTTTCCACGGTTAAAGTGCGCCTGAAGCGCTTCTCCTGCAAAAATAATAAACTACGTAACCTGTTAGCAGTTAGCTAGTATGCAATGCAAAAATGAGATGTAATGCAACATGAATCGACTAATCTAAGGGTAAAATTTGGGGTATGACAGTATTGCATGTGCATAATATGTTTTGTTAAAAAAATAAATGTCGTAACTCGTGATTCGTTCACAGAGTTTTGCGAAATCTTTTCAATAAAAACTTCAAGATTAACATATGTGTTGTATTAGAATTATTATTCTCAGAATAAACGCTTTCATCTACCATTCACTGCCAGATTGTGTTTTAAATGTACTAATAACATGGCTGAGTATGAAGCCTATATCTTCGAGATTGAAGTTGCCATTGATAATAGAATCAAGGTTCTAGAAGTCTATGGAGATTCTGCTCTTATCATATGTCAGATCAAAGAGGAATATGAAACACTTGATGCCAAGCTAATCCTTTACATAGATCATGTTTTGAAGTTGATCCCATACTTTGATGAGATCACATTTCACCATATTCCCAGGGCAGAAAACCAATTGGTAGATGCACTAGCAATATTAGCATCCATGTTCCAAGTCAAGTGGAAGAATGAAGCACCGACCATTCATTTAGAGTAACTTAACGAACCTGCTTAATGCCTGGAAACTGACGATGCAGAGCTCAAAGTCGATAGTCACCCTTTGTTCTATGATATCAAACGGTATCTAGAAACACAAGAATATCCAAAAGGCATCACCATCACTGACAAGAAATATATTAGGAAGCTTTCGTCAAAGTTCTTCCTTGGCAGTGATGTGCTATACAAGAGGAACTATGATTCGGTTCTGCTCAGATGTATGGATAGACACGAAGCAGAATGTATCATAATGAAGTGCATGAAGGGTCTTTTGGGACACATGCTAGTGGCCACACTATGGTTAAGAAGATCTTGAGGGCATGATACTACTGGATGACGATGGAAACGGATTGTTATCATCATGTTCAGGCATGTCACAAATGCCAAATCTATGCAGACAAAGTACATGCTTCACCATTTCCTTTGAATGTTTTGAATTCGCCTTGGCCTTTTGCCATGTGGGGCATAGATATAATTGGACGTATCGAGCCAACCGCCTCCAATAGACACTGTTTCATCTTAGTGACCATTGATTATTTCACCAAATGGGTGGAAGCCGTATCTTATGCCAATGTCACTAAGCAGGTGGTGACCCGCTTCATTAAGAAAGAAATCATCTGCCAATATGGACTTCCGAAAAAAATTATTACTGATAATGGTTCGAACCTCAACAATAAAATGATGAAGGAGTTGTGCGAAGGCTTCAAGATCGAGAACCACAACTCGACCCTATATCTCCCAAAAATGAATGGAGTTGTGGAGGCAGTGAATAAAAACATCAAAAAGATCATCCAAAAGATGGTAAAAACATATAAAGACTGGCACAAGATGTTGCCATTTGCCTTGCATGGCTACCACACTTTAGTGTGCACTTCTACTGGGATAACCCCATTCTCTCTCGTGTACGAAATGGAAGCAGTGATGCCTATTGAAGTAGAGATTCCTTCCCTGAGGATTTTAGCAGATGTCAAGCTAGACGAAGCTAGTGGGTACAAGCAAGACTCAACCAGCTCAAACTCATTGACGACAAGCACATGATGGCCATCTGTCATGGTCAATTATACCAGAAGCGGTTGAAGAGAGCCTTTAATAAGAAAGTCCGCCCGCAACACATTGAAGCAGGAGACCTGGTCTTGAGGAAACTTCAACCAACTCACACTGATCCAAGGGGCAAATGGACACCGAATTATGAGGGTCCATATGTGGTGAAAAAAGTTTTCTCTAGTGGAGGCTTGATTCTCACGACCATGGACGGTGATGATCTTCCATCCCCTGTGAATTCAGATGCAGTTAACAAATATTATGCCTAAAAATATACCCGGTGGACCAAAAAGAGAATGCACGTAAAAATGGGCGTTCTGGTGGACCATGTAAAAAGAAGAGGGTCCAGGCAAAAACTAGGGACAAAAACAAAAGAAATAACCCGCTAAGTTAAAAACCGGTAAGGGTAACTTAGGCAAAAAGGGGTACCCCGGTAGGCTGAAAACCCGAGAAGGGCGGTATAGGCAAAAGTTAGGGATTCAAAAGGCAAAATAATTGCATTCTAAGAAGACATGTGAATTTTCCTCCTTGCTCATTAAACTCTAATTGGGAAGGATCAATGTAATATTTGCGCTCAAAAACAAGGT
Source organism: Lathyrus sativus (assembly GCA_963859935.3). Lineage (NCBI taxonomy): Eukaryota > Viridiplantae > Streptophyta > Magnoliopsida > Fabales > Fabaceae > Lathyrus > Lathyrus sativus. The sequence goes on along the minus strand of OZ012740.1, from coordinate 486,660,968 downwards.
ATAAAGGGTCTTCAGAGATATATGGTTCATAGCATAATTGAAACTCGACAGGACCGATTTCAATATTGCCATTGTTATTTTTTATTTTATCCATTTTTCTTCAAAGCAATCACCTCTTTTAGGAATTGCCTCCACTTGTAATTTGCCCATTTATGGGTCTTCATCAATAAAGATTACTTTCATCTAAATTTTCTCTTCTATCTCTTACCATATGTTTGCAAATTTTATTTTATCGATGATAAGTATTACACATGTTAATTTTGTGATGGAAAAGTATGGGATTACTTCTTCTCTTAGGGTAACTATAGGGTGACCATGACCCAAAGCAACATGCAGAAACGCCATTGAGGTCACGAGGTGACTTGGCCGAGACAAGAATCATCTAACCCAGAGTAAACTTGCATCAAATATGGGAAACTTTGCATTCTCCAAAACTTGATTGCATCATGAAGAAGCGGTATCAGGAAGTCAAGCTCGTTCCCCATCCAGTCCAAATTCCAATCATATTTGACACTTTTTGGTTATAAAGTCGCTTTCAGCTGGCATTTCTCTGTAAAACCACCTTTGACTAGTACCTTTCACCTTACATATCTCCTTTTCCCCAGCAAGCTTAACCATGCTTGACGCGGCCGTCACTCCAGACTCTCATATCCCCAACATTTTTGCATACATTTTGCATCATTTACACATTGTTTAGCAAGTTTCTATAGAAGGTATGGTATCCCTGTGGACATTGTCTCTTCTGGCAATTACCTCTTGTAACTCCTTCGGTGTCTTTTGCATAGGAGTAACCTTACCTTTTGTAGGGTATTTTATTACCTTTTGTGCGAATTTTGGTCCCTTCGTTTTCCTTTGGTGAGCATTTTTGTTGTCTTTTACACGTGACAAAACTTCGTTTTAGGCATCATCAATCATTGTTAACGCTTAATACCTATGTAGCCAAGGGCTGGACGGTCACTACACAAAGAATTTCATTCCGTTGATGATATTTTGATACCTTATAGGGGTGGCTACTGCCCTCAACTTACCTTTTGTAATTATGGTTCATGCCGCCATCATAGGCTTGTGGTTTGTGCATTTTGCACCTTTCCATACCCAGTTGTGCCTTTTGCACATCATTCTCAGCAGTTCGCCTTTGCGTATTACATCTTTCCCCCCACAGAGCATCCTACCTTTTGTAGACCTCTGCCTTTGAACCTTTTGTTCTGATGTTTTTCTCTACCTTTTGTAGAAGAAATTGTTTCCCTTAACCTTTTGTTCTGGTGTCTTTCTCTACCTTTTATAGAAGAAATTTGTTTCCGTGAACCTTTTATTCTGGTGTCTTTCTCTACCTTTTGTAGAAGAAATTTGTTTCCCCGAACTTTTTGTTCTGGTGTCTTTCTCCACCTTTTGTAAAAGAAATGTATATCCAAGCCTTTTGTTCTGAGTCCTCACTACCTTTTGTAGGAGGAGTTTTCTCCTAGCCTTTTCTCAGGAGTCTTTTCTGTTTTTGCAGAAATTTATTCGATCGTGTTACCTAGAAGGGGGTTCCTTTATAGAATTTATCTTTTCTCCAAGCCTTTTGGTTTGGAGTCCTTCTCGCCTTTCGCATAAGAAATCTTTTCTCCGAACCTTTTGTTTTGGGGCCCTCTCTACCTTTTATGGAAGGAATATCTCACTTTATACGGCTTGAGTTCTCCCTGCCTTTTACAGGAGGAATATTTCTTAAACCCTAATTATCATCTATTATTGTAGGGATGCTTCCCTTTTCAGGACTGGAAAAGCGCTCGTGTTCTTTTGCACTGCATCTTGAGCATATCATCATATATTCCTCATAACCGACCAATTCATCAAACTACTTTTTATCTTTTGACAAATGTCTTTTTCAAAGTCGTCCTGTTTTTCCACCCTAATACATTTCACCTCGATTAGGTGAAAGCTTTGGGTATTCTTGTATTTAATTTCCTTGTACCTTGACTCTGAGAAAGCCCTTTCCACTCTCACATTCAAGTCCAAGAAGATTAAATAGGGGCATCTGTCACACCCTTTTTTCCACCCTATCTTTTCCTCCATATCATTATCATTAGCATTTGCATTTTCATGAGTGCACAATTTAAGCTCTAAACAAGAGGTTTCAAAGGATTTTGACTTGGTATAAGAGGTCACTTTTCTCAAGGCAAGTTGAGTTTATTTCTCAAGCTTGTGGCTCCCTCAAGTATCAAAGAGCTCAAGCTCAAATTTGTAGCAATCTCAAATTACAAAGTCTCCATCATCAAGGCATGTCATTCAACCACTTGAATCAAGAACACAAGCATTGATTCTCCTCCTCCTATCTCATGGATAACTGCCTAGAATTTTGGTTCAAAAGGAAATTTGTGGCTAGTTTTTGGGTAAGACATGGTTCTAAAGCTCAACACACACCTTGAGGGTCCTCTACATGGATTATGTGCCATCACAGGAGCCTCAGTCAATGGAAATGATCTTAGGGTTTCATCTGGTCAACAAAAGTCAACTATGGACTTTTTGAGATCAAATCCTTATTCATTATGTCAAATATGATTAACAAGGATTGTGATTAAGAATTTTCAAGATATCCATCAAAAATCAAGAATTTGGAAAATTTGCCATTTATGGAAAAATTAGGTTTTTAGAGGATTTCCATTTTTGGAAAGTTCTAGCCTAAAATCAATTAACTTCATGGCCATTTTGCCACATGTTCAAGGCTTTGTTTCATTTTTCCCACAACATGAAAGTTTTTAAACATCCTCCGAGCTTTCTTTTGATACCAATTTTGCTTCATTCGGACCATCTTACCTCAAGTTATGCCCTCACAAGGTGGCCTTGATACAATCTTTTTCACACTTGAAATTTAATGTCAAGAATTCTCTAAAAATTGTGTTTTCTTCAGGATGGTTCAATATTTCGTTTTTGTGTTAGTCCCCACTTAAAAACCACCCGAAACTTTACCTAAAATTACCAAACCCTTGGTTTGCACATGGGAGGTAATTTTTGAATTTTTGGCCAAAAATGGAAGATTATAAGGTGTGTTGTAGTGACAAAACTTGCTCAGCAAATTTACTCTCTTGACCAGCTCATTTTACACGAATTTCCCACACTTATCCAACCCTAGACAAGTGCACATGGTTTTGATTCCAAACCTCTATCCAAACCACCACCATTTATGTGTATTTTTATTATTTTCATTTCCAAACCAAGAATAACAAACTCCAAACCTCCTTCTTCGTTTCCACTCCTCATACTTACCCTAGAAGGAACCACTCTATAAATAGAGACTCCCCTCATTGCTTTTCTCAAGCTTGAAGAGCCAAAATAATTCTGTCAAATTTGTGACCAACCTCTGGTTTTAGCACTCGTGTGCAAAATACAAGCAACTTCAACATAATTTCTCTACCCATATCTCATGTAGGAAGTGTGAGGAAGCCATAGCAAAAAGAACCAGGTCAAATGGAGTTTTGAGGAAGGAGAACGAGCTTCATCTTCTAGCTACACTGCACACTTTTGAGCATGTCCATTTCTCGACTATTTTCTATGATTTTTGTTGCTAAATCATGAATATTGATGTGTTGAATAATGACTTTAATCTTTTGTTCATTTATATTTCATTATCATAATTTTAAAGCTAGTTTAAGTTTTTGTGTGTTTCTAGTTTGCTCGATTTTCTCGTAAATCGTGTTGTTTTAACAAAAACTAGTCACGTAATCGTGTTCCTTACAAAATTTTGATTAAGAATGATATTTTGTTTCACATTTTTATGACTTGTTTTGGAGCTCCATAATTGGTGTTAATGGTGATGTTGATGATGAATACATGTGGTACATGCTGGTATAAGAATGTTCTTTTATTTAGATGTTTTGATTGGCTGCATTTTATGGTAAAACAATATTGTGTGTGTAGATGTCATGATTGATGTCATGACATGTTGGTGTAGTGTTCTGCATGGTAAGTTTGCTTAGCTAGAGCAAAGTGTATTGGATGTCATACTGAATTTCATGACATCAGGTAGCTGATATCACGGGCGCGTGTTTTAGTTTTCTGGTATATTGCATGAGGAAGCTCAGGCTATACTTCAGGAAACATTTTAGGGATCCTAGTTATCTCAGGCGAAATTCTAGGCAGTGCTGAGCATAACAGGAAATGCATATGACCTAATTAAAAGTGCGCTGATTTATGAAAAGAGGTTTAACTTGGTTAAACCTAATTTCTGCACTTAGGCCCAAGATCTTTCTGCTGCTTATAAATAACAAAGTAGCAATCCTAATCTTAACTTGAGTTTATGAATCTCCAAACTTAAACCTTCATGATGAGTGATTCTTTGAATTTGAAATAGTTAGTGGGCAAGGATGATATGGACTTGAAGTTTGAAATCTGGATGTGGATCTTTGATATGGATTTACACATGAATTTTAGATAGAAAATGGTTTTGGTTCTGAAGTAGATATTAAAATGGATATTGGATAAAAATGGATTTGGGTAATGGGTTTAAAAATAGAATATGCTAATGAACATGATCAATCAACTTGTTACTTGAACCCTAAGAAATCCACTTAAAACATCGATCAAATTCTAGGGAAAAATAAATACTTAAGAGCTTGATGCCACTTGAACATTCTTGAATCAAAGAATCCATTAACCTTCCATGCCATGCTTTTCTCGATTTTAATCATAAAAGAAATCAGATTCCATTTGATGAAATCTTAATCCATAGTTTAATCAACAAGAAACACCTTAACTTAATAAAAATTCAAGCAATCTTTTAGATGATGATGATCTTAGCACAAGAACTATCCTTTGAGTAATCCTTGGAAATAAGGGCGCAACTTGAAATGTAACTTGTCATAAAACCCTTGCTAGTTTTCACATGACCACGCTTAATATAAATGGAAAGAAAATATCAATTCTCTGGGGTATACGCTGAGGTTTCTGAGAAATATCAGGGAGAGTGATCTTGATGCTTGGTGAACCTTAATAAGAGAATACTAAAACCCTAAGTCCTTGACTGGGAAAATGAGTGCCACCTCCAATTGAAATCCATGCATCTGCACAAACTGGTTAGTCACAATAATCATGCACACATAATCCCTTATAACCTAAATATGTTATGTGAGATGATGCACAAAGAGGTGGGATCTTATGGTAAAAATTTGGGTGTGACAACAATTTATATATGTATGTATGTATGTATGTATGTATAGATGGATTTTATGTCATGGTTGTTATGTATGTGTGATGAATCATGTTTGAGCTATGTTTATTATGAGTTGAAATGATGAATTAATTATGTTATGCTTGACTGGCTGTGGATTAAATTATGTGGATGTGATTAGGAATTGGGAATGTGTATGTTGAATTGGTCCTCTTGAAGTTCAATTTCATTCTATTTTGAAGTTTTATTTGGTGTTGTGTTTGGATTTTCATTTGAACTGAAATTGAAGTTATTTTATAAGTGATTATAGTTATAAGGTTGTCAATTTGTGTTAAAAACTAATATGAAAATAGTGTATGTGATTTGCATTGTATGTTATTTGGAACTACGGTATGTGTCTCAGTGTGTTGCTTTAAAATTAGATGTATGGTGTATGTTGTATTGAGTTCATGATTGAGATGACTTTGGTCTTGGTGCATGTTCTTGACTTAGATTATGTAGGTTTGGATGATTGAAATTGTGATGTGGTTTAGTGTGTTTTGAAATGTGAACATGTGTCATAAGCATGATATGATTGTGGGGATGTGTTTCGATTTAGAAGTTCTTGGAACTGTCAAGTTGTTATTCATGTAGTGATTGATGGTATGGTTTGTCTTAAAAGCTTTTAGAACTGTCATGGCCAACATGTATGTGTATAGTGGATGATGGCTTTGAATTGCATTGCATTGCATGTGTTATGGAATTGTCTGTTGTATGGTTTGTTATTGGTTTTGGCTTGGCTTGAATGGTTTAGTTTTGATTCAAAATGCTTGTATCTGTCATGAAACTACAGCTTATGTGATAACATTAGGTTGATGTGCTTTCCATGGTTATGATGATGTTGTTGGTCTTCAAGTTGCACGTTGGATGGCTGTAGTAAGGCATGAAGTTTGGTGATCCAGAGGAAAGTATCAAGTCATGAAATATATGGAGGCATTGACACTACTGGAACATGAATAAATATGGAGACCATTGGAGATTGGAAGCAAAGTGCAGCTGAATAGAGTTGGGCCTTAGATCAAATTAGGGTCTTGGTCAACTATTTGACCAGAAGTTGACAGTTAACCAAAAGTCAACTATAGGCCAAAATTTAGATTTTTCATGTATTGATTGTGTAATGTATTTCTTCTTGTATTTTGGTACATTTGAATGTAATGTTGACTTATATTTCAAGAAATCAAGCTTCTTTGCACTTTCCCTTCATTTTTGCAATTTGAATGTAATGCTTTGAATTTTCAATTTCCAATAATCCATATGATGCATCAAATAAATCACTAGGAAATCTAGTTGTAACTCCATGTATAATATATGTCTAAAATCATACAATACAAGAGTTATTATTTGGTGCTGACACCATGATAAGTGCCTATTGGCATAATTTACATACTTGATCATTTCTAAAATATAAAAGACAACCTATAGTACAAGATATGAAAGGTGCAAAAAATAATAAATACTAAGATTAAATACAATATCCTTCATTGTACGAGATACACAATACACAGTGAAATAAACATAATCTAGACTTCCCTTGAAACACCCAAACATAGCTCCACTTGCAAACTAAACCCGCAACAGTACCTGAAAAGTAACAACAATAATGGGGTGAGATAATAATCTCAGTGAGTTCCCTGATTTTATGGGTTTACTGGGCTCTACAAGGTTCTAACTAATTCTTTCTCAAGTCAAAAGGGAAAAGGATAAGACTTGAGCTCACAACTCGCAATGTATGGAAACACGTCTTTTGAGTTCATCAACTCAATAATCACTAATCGGAAACCACATCAAGGCATCTTTCCCCGGCTAACCCTATGTCTAGATTTATCGACACGTGTCACAGATCCTTGCATCTACTTTGACATACGAAATGGATTCATATCCAAGGGAAACATTATCCACATGAATTGTCACTTCTCATGGGCTTTCCCCCATCACAAGTCTCTTTACCCGTAGGCTCCATTTGTACACACGGGAATCAAACCTGTCAAAGTAAGAGTGACTACATTCCGGAGGAGCTCTCTACATAAGCCTTAACTCTTGGAATGGCACATCTCAAGGGATTATTTTCGACTACGCAATAAAGCATAACATAATGTCAAATGGATTCAGATTCTAAGGGACATATAATCGACCTTATGAATCGTCACTTCTCATAAGCCTTCCCCCGTCACAAGTCTCTTTACCCGTAGGCTCCATTTGTTTATATAATCACTAAGGATAGCGTGATTGTATTCGAAAATCATTAGGCATCACATTCACATTAACCATAAACCAAACAAATCATACATGTTTCATACAAAGCTCTCTTCACAACTAGACAACTATTTGCCAATGATACGCATCTAGGCATCCTTGCACAAGCTGTTAGACTAAGGCACGGATCTAGAAGGGGGGGTTGAATAGATCCCTTTTAAAAATTTGAGTGGCGCTACCAATAAAATTGGTTTTCAAAATGGTTTTCAAATGCGGAAGCGGCCTTGGAAAATATAGTCTAAAACGAACAACTATTGGAGAGCCGGATATGCGTCAAGCGGATGAATTTAAGACGATAACGGATAGTAAATCACTACACACTTTTATGCAAAACTCAGATGTGATTCACTCGTACTATTTCCTTATTCCAATGATCAAAAATTACACCAAAACTAGCAGCAAAATTAAGGCAATTTTAGTTCAGCACTTTTGTCGAACAGTTGGTGTGCACAAAACTAGCAGCAAAATTAAGGCAATTTTAGTTCAGCACTTTTGTCGAACAGTTGGTGTGCACAAATACCTTAAATGATATTTGTGTTGAATGAGTGATTGAAAAAGCCTTAGTACAGTATTTCTATTGTACTTAGTAGTTAAAAAACAGTGTTTCACCAACTCACTCAATCAATACTACAATTTGACAAAATCACTTATTCTAGAATCACTTAATTTTTAAGCTGTAATTGAAAATGCAGAAAATAAAGGAACACAAGATTTGATGAGGCAGTTCCCCCAGTCGTCCTCGCGTTGGGGTACGTCTGCCCTCAATTCTACAATGAGAATTGAGATATGTATTGAATAGATATCACCTGTTTGGTAGAACAGTTATACACAAGAATCGATAGACAATTGATACAAACAATCTTAATGTTGCTGATAATTTCTACCACTTCTTGCCCCTTGATTCAAGATGAATCAAGTCCTCCAATTTGATGTGAATGACCTCCGATTGCAGCCACCTTATTGACAACTCTTCCGTTGATCAAACCTTCGGCACGGCTGATCTTAGACACACCCAAATTGAACCCGGAACGTCTTCAACCTTTCAACGCCCTAGCTACTAGATTGATCAACCTTCCGCTAATCAATCACCTTCGCACTCGCTTGATTGTTGAACCGACGATTCCGTAACAAAAGCCTTCAAAACCTGTAGTCTTGATAGGTAAAACCTCAAAGGTTTTCTCCCAAGAAACACCTGCACCAGCTTCCACTCGAACCGGATCTTCAATCACGCGTTCGAACCTTATCACCGTCGAGCAAACCACAAACCGCAGCAAAAAATTGATTATCTGTAATTTGAGGATTTGTGAGTTGATTGAACGATGAAGATGAAGAACACTGATGCACCTCTTTCACGTTTCTTGACCTGAACACTTTCTCACAATGCTTTCAAAAATGTTCTCTCAAAAATGTTAGTTGTTAAAATTGAAAAGACAGCTATTTATAGTAATACACAAAACAGACAGTTGACAGATCAATGAAACATAGCAGAATTTCTGTTTCTGCGCGCGAACGGTCGACCATAGGGTCGGCGTGCGCTGAGCCGTGTGATTCTCAAACTGTCATGCGCCGAGTCAGCGGTCGACGCATGATCTTCATGCGCTGAGCCGTCAGATTCTTAAACCTGCATGCGCCAAGTTAGCGGTCGACGCATGGTTCCATGCGCTGACCCGTGTGAACTGAATGAAACTGTGTGCTGACGGTATGGTCGGCTCATGGCTACAAAACCTGCAAAAATTGATATGTTTGTTGTTTCGTGCATCTTGTCACGACCAAACATTAGTCACATATATTGCCAATGAAATATGATGATTTAAAAGGATATAGGAAGGATGTAATATGTTAAGTATTGCATGACGATTCTGATTCATCCGAGGTTGTACTTTGTCATCATCGTAAGTATGCATGACGACTCTGATTCATCCGAGGTTGTACTTTGTCATCATCGAAACTTGAGAACGTATGTTGTGAGACAGTTTTCCCTCACATTCTCCCCCTTTTTGATGATGACAAACCTATGCGAAGCTTGGTGAACACAACATGCGATATCTTTAACATAGTAGTAAGCTCCCCCTTTCTTTTACAGTCATAGCTGTTGTGATCTACAATCTACTTGTCTTTTCTCCCCCTTTGACAACATCAAAAAGAGATGGAGAAAGGTAAAGTTTTGGCATATTAACAATTAACAAAATACTCAACAGGCTATAAGTAATCATATACCAATATCCACACAAAATATTGACAATGAGCAAAATATTAAAAATAGATTAAACCAAATTAAGGACACATAAGTCATAACATTTTATAGGAATCAAGACTGTAAAACAAACATTAGTGTGCACTTAGGAGAGATAAAACAGAACATGATAACAAAAACAACATGGAGAATGAGCAAATGCAAAAACAAATGACTAATATCCTTGTCCCTTGCCCATATCAAAGGAAGACGGATAACGATATGGATCAGCCATATCAGTGAGGTAATCCACTGCTTGATTCAGGCGATTGATGCTGCGAGAGACGGCTGTTTCTTGGTATCCATGGGCAGTTGTGAAAGCTGCAAATCTTTCATTCATTCTTGTTGAAAAAGAGTTGAACTGTTCAGATTTGGTGTGTAGCTCAGTTCGGATGCACAAATGCAGATTTGCACTTAATGTCACATATCAAGCCATATTTGATGCCTACCTAAAATGCCACAAAAAAATTTGCATCCAAACAATTTATCATACAAAAAAAGTGTCATACATATGCAACATAGGTCAAACGATACAATTGTTGATCATGAGAGTTATTAGAGAGAGAGAGAGAGAGAAATGGAACAATATCACCTTAATGCCGGAGTAGCTTGATAAACAACATACTTGTACTTACACGAATATCAAATTGTTAGAAGTACAACAGCATGATTATTTGAATGAAATAAGATAACATCAGCAAATATTATTCCCGTTCCGAAATGTCGAGGATGCCAAGTTCTCGGCGGATATGAAAGAAAGGTTCCGTTGCTAGCGGCTTTGTGAAAATGTCCGCTAGTTGGTTTTTAGTGTCAACGTGTTCAAATACAACATCACCTTTCTCAACATGGTCCCTAAGAAAATGGTGTCGAATTTCTATATGTTTAGTGCGAGAGTGTAATACGGGATTTTTGGTAAGGTTAATAGCGCTAGTGTTGTCACATAGGATAGGAATACGTTCAAGTTTAAGATTGAAATCTAGTAGTTGTTGCTTAATCCACAGAATTTGAGCACAACAACTACCAGCGGCAACGTATTCCGCCTCGGCCGTTGATAAAGCAACTGAAACTTGTTTCTTGCTATGCCAACTAACCAAGGAGTTTGAAAACAAATGACATGTACCACTAGTGCTTTTCCTATCCGATTTGCACCCGGCAAAGTCGGAATCGGAGTAACCTACCAACGAGCAATCACTACCCTTAGAATACCACAATCCATACTTCGGGGTACCTGACAGGTATCGAAGAATTCGTTTAACAGCTTTTAGGTGGGATTCTTTGGGACATGATTGGTATCGTGCACACATGCACACACTAAACATAATATCAGGACGTGACGCAGTAAGATAGAGAAGTGAACCAATCATACCTCTATATCGTTTTACCTCTACGTCCTTGCCATTTTCATCTTTATCCAAATTTACGCATGTAGGCATTGGGGTGTCTATGGCCTTGGATTTTGCCATGTCAAATCTCTTGATCAAGTCCAAACAATATTTTGTTTGGCTCACGAATGTCCCTTCTTGGAGTTGTTTAATTTGCAGGCCGAGGAAGTATGTGAGCTCCCCCATCATACTCATCTCGAATTCGCCCTGCATGAGGTCAGAAAACTCTCTCACGAGATTCATGTTAGTGGATCCAAATATAATATCGTCAACATAGATTTGCACCAAAATCAAGTGCTTTCCTTGACGTTTAATGAAGAGTGTAGTGTCAACCTTTCCTCGTGAGTACCCCTGATTAAGTAAAAACTTACTTAGTCGCTCATACCAAGCTCTAGGAGCTTGTTTGAGACCATATAAAGCTCTTTTTAACTTGTAAACATGTTCAGGGTATTCATGAGATTCAAAACCGGGAGGTTGAGACACATATACTTCTTCATTTATGTGACCGTTAAGGAACGCACTTTTAACATCCATTTGAAATAACTTAAAATCCTTTGCACATGCAAAGGCGAGTAAAAGGCGTATAGCCTCGAGTCGGGCAACCGGCGCATAAGTTTCCTCATAGTCGATGCCTTCCTCTTGGTTATACCCTTGAGCGACCAATCTCGCTTTATTACGGGTTATTACCCCGTTTTCGTCCAACTTGTTCCTAAACACCCATCGGGTGCCGATTACTCGATGGCCTCGCGGAGGAGGGACAAGGTCCCATACCTCGTTTCTTTTAAACTGATTTAGTTCCTCTTGCATCGATAAAAACCAGTGCTCATCGAGTAGGGCCTCTTTGGGGTTTTTAGGCTCTATTTGTGAAACGAAAGCGAAGTGATAACAAAAGTTACTTAGCTTAGATCGAGTGGTGACTCCCTTTGTGATGTCTCCGAGAATATTGTCAATTGGATGATCTTTACACGACTTCCAAGCTTGAGGGAGATCATCGTTTGTAGGCGGATGAGCTTCCTCAGTTACCTCATGGTGTGCATCCTTATCCTCCTCAATTTTGACTCTATCGGGTTGATCAATCCCCGTTTCGCCACCTTTGAGTATGTCTTCTGTGGATGTACCTGCACCATGAACAACACTATCCTTTCCGACATTTCTCGGATAGGACTCATCAAACGTAACGTGCACAGACTCTTCAACAGCTAGTAATCTTTTATTATAAATCCTATATGCTTTACTTGATTGCGAGTACCCTAGAAAAATGCCTTCATCGGCTTTTGAATCAAACTTGCCCAAGTTTTCCTTTCCATTGTTTAATACAAAGCACTTGCATCCAAAAACATGAAGGTGAGAAACATTAGGCTTTCGCCCTTTTAAAAGTTCATACGGAGTTTTGTTTAGAATGGGGCGGATGAGTACCCTATTCAAAACATAACATGCCGTACTAATGGCGTCGGCCCAAAAGTATTTTGGTAAACCACTATCATTAATCATTGTTCTTCCCAATTCTTCTAAAATTCTGTTTTTACGCTCCACAACCCCATTTTGTTGAGGAGTTCGTGGAGCCGAGAAGTTATGATCGATGCCATGGTTACCGCAATATTCTTCAAATAAATGATTTTCAAATTCACCTCCGTGGTCACTTCTTATTGACACAATGTTTGTATTTAACTTATTTTGGGAGAGCTTGGCAAATCTCTCAAAAGCGGCAAACGTGTCACTTTTACTCACTAAGAAGATGGTCCAACAGAACCTAGAAAAGTCGTCCACTATTACGAATCCGTAATAGTTTCCTCCTAGACTTTTGATCCTAGACGGCCCAAACAAGTCCATATGAAGTAGTTCAAGAGGTCTCGTTGTTGAAATAATCTTTTTGGATTTAAAGGAGATCCTCGTTTGTTTTCCTTTTTGACAAGCATCACAAAGGTGATCCTTGGTGAACTTAATTTTGGGAAGTCCTAGTACTAGATCTTTTGAGACAATCTTATTGAGTAAGTCAAAGTTGACATGCACTAAGCGCCTATGCCATAGCCATGAGTCTTCACTCATAGATATGAGACATTGATCGCTTGTTGGGGATACCACATTCAAGTCAAGCATATACACATTGTTTACTCTAAAACCAATAAACACATTCTTCTTATCACTTTCATGCACAATTTTGCAGCAATCTTTTGAAAAGGAAACATTGTAACCTTTGTCGCATAATTGGCTAATGCTAAGGAGATTATGTTTAAGGTTTTCGACAAGCAACACATCGGAAATTGTAGTAGAGGAGGGATTACCTATACTACCTTTACCTAGTATCGCTCCGCGGTTGTTATCACCGTATGTTACATACCCTTTCTTCTTAGCCACGAAGTCTATGAATAAGGATATGTCTCCAGACATGTGCCTTGAGCACCCACTATCAAGAACCCATCTTCTCTCGGTGGACTCGACACATTTCACCTGTCAAAATATAACTTACAAAAGGGAGGTACCCAATGGCATATTGGGTCCTAATAGGTTAGCGACAAGACGGTTGCGTTTGGGCAACCATTGGTAGATGCCTTTAGGAACAAGAAATCTCCTAAATCGACATTTACCAATGGAGTGGCCTTTCTTGCAACAGTAAAAGCATACAAAGTCGACATTAGAATCACTTTCACTTGCTTGATCCCTAATTACATATGCATATTTTTGATATGGGTTTATCATACTTTTTCTAAAATCCTTTTTATCGATTGCAAATGTAATTTTAGGTTCAAGTGCCTTGTCTAATTTGGCCTTAAGGTTTCTAACCTCACCTTGCCAAATATGACAAGTATCACAACCAAAGTTGAAAGGATTACTATTGTCCTTACAATCCGATTCATTATCTTTCACAATGGAAGCCTTAAGGTCCTCTAATTTCTTTTCGGACTCTAAGACTTTGTGCTCTAAATATGTAAAAATTCTTCTATTAGAAGCAAGTTTCTTAAAGGCTTCAGTTGCTTCCTTGTGTAAAACATCGAATGCGGTTTGTAATTCGGAATGAGACATATTAGATGACATATTATATCTAGAGTGACGTACCTGTTTCTTTTTCTTTTTCTGATTTGCGGAGAGACATAGATTCACGGACTCTTCTTCATCACTAGAGCTTTCATTAGAGGAGGAAGAATCACTGTCGCTTTCCCACGCGATGTACGCCCTCCTAGGCTTTGATGCTCTCTTATGTGACTTCGATTGTTCCTTTTCTTTTCCCTTGTTGTTCATTGGACAGTCCGGTTTGTAGTGACCGGGCTTTCCACATTTATAGCACGTTCCTCTAGTCTTTTTGCCTTTTTGATTGTCATCTTTGGAGAACCTTGATTGCCTTCGGAAATTTACCAGGTTCTTCTCCGAATGTTGGATGCCGTTCTTTCTCACGTACCGGTTATACCATTTAACGAACAGCCCCATGTCCTCATTTATGTCTTCTTCTTCGTCGTCGCTTGAAGAATAATCACTTTGCTCTTTTGCTTTAGACTTCGAGGAAGAAGCCTTAAGAGCTATTGACTTCTTTTCACTCATCTTTACTTTGTCCTTCTTTTCTTTCCTTTCATGTTGGTCAAGACTCAAGAGTACCTGTTCATGCTCTTGTAGTTTGCCAAACAATGTAGTCAGGTCTAATACCGTAAGATCATTTGCCTCTTTGATGGCGGTCACTTTCGGCTGCCATTCCCTGCTAAGACATCTCAAAACTTTATTAGTAGCAAGATCATTGGAAATAGGTCTTCCTAGTGAATGTAATCTGTTTATGAGATGAGTAAATCTCTTTTGCATGTCAGCAATGGTTTCCCCTTGCTCCATGAAAAAAAGATCAAACTCTTGTATAAGAGTGTTGATTCGAGCCAACTTAACATCGTTTGTCCCCTCATGGGCAATTTGTAGTGCATCCCACATAGTCTTAGCCGTAGGGCAATGGGATACACGGTAGTATTCATCTACACCTAATGAGGAGATTAGAATGTTCTTAGCTTTCCAATCGTAATTATACTTTCGCTCATCGTCGTCGGTCCATTGTGCTTCGGGCTTTGGCACAACTTCGTTATTCTCATTTGTCATGGTTATTTCAATCGGACCATTGAGAATAACGTTCCATATCTTTCTATCTATGGAATTAATGTGCACCCGCATACAGTCTTTCCAATAGCTATAATTTTCACCGTTAAAAACGGGAGCTCTATTGTACGCCCCTTTTGGTTCGTTAGCCATTATTCTATCAATGTTGTATTTGAAGCACCGGAGAACCAGGCTCTGATACCACTTGTTAGACTAAGGCACGGATCTAGAAGGGGGGGTTGAATAGATCCCTTTTAAAAATTTGAGTGGCGCTACCAATAAAATTGGTTTTCAAAATGGTTTTCAAATGCGGAAGCGGCCTTGGAAAATATAGTCTAAAACGAACAACTATTGGAGAGCCGGATATGCGTCAAGCGGATGAATTTAAGACGATAACGGATAGTAAATCACTACACACTTTTATGCAAAACTCAGATGTGATTCACTCGTACTATTTCCTTATTCCAATGATCAAAAATTACACCAAAACTAGCAGCAAAATTAAGGCAATTTTAGTTCAGCACTTTTGTCGAACAGTTGGTGTGCACAAAACTAGCAGCAAAATTAAGGCAATTTTAGTTCAGCACTTTTGTCGAACAGTTGGTGTGCACAAATACCTTAAATGATATTTGTGTTGAATGAGTGATTGAAAAAGCCTTAGTACAGTATTTCTATTGTACTTAGTAGTTAAAAAACAGTGTTTCACCAACTCACTCAATCAATACTACAATTTGACAAAATCACTTATTCTAGAATCACTTAATTTTTAAGCTGTAATTGAAAATGCAGAAAATAAAGGAACACAAGATTTGATGAGGCAGTTCCCCCAGTCGTCCTCGCGTTGGGGTACGTCTGCCCTCAATTCTACAATGAGAATTGAGATATGTATTGAATAGATATCACCTGTTTGGTAGAACAGTTATACACAAGAATCGATAGACAATTGATACAAACAATCTTAATGTTGCTGATAATTTCTACCACTTCTTGCCCCTTGATTCAAGATGAATCAAGTCCTCCAATTTGATGTGAATGACCTCCGATTGCAGCCACCTTATTGACAACTCTTCCGTTGATCAAACCTTCGGCACGGCTGATCTTAGACACACCCAAATTGAACCCGGAACGTCTTCAACCTTTCAACGCCCTAGCTACTAGATTGATCAACCTTCCGCTAATCAATCACCTTCGCACTCGCTTGATTGTTGAACCGACGATTCCGTAACAAAAGCCTTCAAAACCTGTAGTCTTGATAGGTAAAACCTCAAAGGTTTTCTCCCAAGAAACACCTGCACCAGCTTCCACTCGAACCGGATCTTCAATCACGCGTTCGAACCTTATCACCGTCGAGCAAACCACAAACCGCAGCAAAAAATTGATTATCTGTAATTTGAGGATTTGTGAGTTGATTGAACGATGAAGATGAAGAACACTGATGCACCTCTTTCACGTTTCTTGACCTGAACACTTTCTCACAATGCTTTCAAAAATGTTCTCTCAAAAATGTTAGTTGTTAAAATTGAAAAGACAGCTATTTATAGTAATACACAAAACAGACAGTTGACAGATCAATGAAACATAGCAGAATTTCTGTTTCTGCGCGCGAACGGTCGACCATAGGGTCGGCGTGCGCTGAGCCGTGTGATTCTCAAACTGTCATGCGCCGAGTCAGCGGTCGACGCATGATCTTCATGCGCTGAGCCGTCAGATTCTTAAACCTGCATGCGCCAAGTTAGCGGTCGACGCATGGTTCCATGCGCTGACCCGTGTGAACTGAATGAAACTGTGTGCTGACGGTATGGTCGGCTCATGGCTACAAAACCTGCAAAAATTGATATGTTTGTTGTTTCGTGCATCTTGTCACGACCAAACATTAGTCACATATATTGCCAATGAAATATGATGATTTAAAAGGATATAGGAAGGATGTAATATGTTAAGTATTGCATGACGATTCTGATTCATCCGAGGTTGTACTTTGTCATCATCGTAAGTATGCATGACGACTCTGATTCATCCGAGGTTGTACTTTGTCATCATCGAAACTTGAGAACGTATGTTGTGAGACAGTTTTCCCTCACACAAGCATTTCCATCTATATTATTCATCATGACCTTATCATCTTACTAATTCATTTCATTAATTAATATCAAGGGTTTCCTCACCATTCTTATAGTCTTTTAAGCATGTTATCATAAAACAAGCATTCAATCAACATACATATATAACATAATAAGTATAGTAGCATAACATAATACATCAAGCATAAATATCTCACGTAAGGCATGGAATTAACATTCCTCTATCGAAGTTCTCGGTTAGTTCGTGATCACATAAATAGTGAGGCCTTTCGGAGCCAAGCCCCTCACCAATTATAAACAAATCCTCATGGTATTCATCATAACACAAGGTGTTCTTCTTCACTTTTCACATATTTTATCATCATATATATCAACCAACTATTCATGGTGAACATGCATAACAATCCTCAATAATCATGTGAAATAATCCATAGCATCATAAGTCATGCACAAAAAGTAACCAAACAAGTAAATAAAAAAAGAGAACAGAACTGCCAGGCTCGTTGTGCGAGCTCTGGGTGAGGTCGCCTCGCTTTGAGTTCGTTGTGCGAGCTCTGGGCGAGACAGAGGATTTTGGAGGAAATAGCAAAAATCCTTTATGGTTGTTATGCAACCTCTAGGCAAGGTCTCACCTTCACCTCGCTGGAGGCTCGCTGTGCGAGCATGGAAGACTGTCGTGTTTGCTGCTAGTTCATTATGCAACCGTAGCAGGACAACAGGTCGCCTTTAGCTCGCCTCCAGCTCGCTGCGCGACCCAATATTAGAGTTATCAAAATGTCCTCTATTATATTTATTAATATTCATCTGTCTCTTTTATCAATAATTGATCTCTTTGAAGTCCACCAGTTACTCTATTGGTCTCAACTGATGATATTTAGAGCACTTAAGAGCTTTAATTATTTCAACTGATACAAGTTAGAGTGCATAAGGAACTCAGTTGATCCTAACTGACACCCAATTGAGCATTTAAGGGAAATATGGGGTATTATAGTAGTAATGTATTAGTATGAAACAATGGAATCCTTATGACTTGGTCAACAAAAAGCCAACCTTCCATGGTTGGCTTTGTTGACCAAAAGTCAACTTTTGTAATGAATGATGACTAGCTCCCTCTTTTATAATGCACACCAATTATTAGCCATGATTCAAACTTGAGTAAATAAATTCAAATTATTAGGTCAGAAAGTCAACCTCCATAGTTGATTTTGACCAAAAGTCAACTGTAGCATGTTCTTTCTTCTTTTCCATGTAATGCCTTTATGGAGATGCCCAAGAATCCAAAATAACTTGTTCCAAAGTAAGCAATACAAACCATAATTCATGATTTTGTATGACCACCAATAACAAGCCCTTGATCCCAGAGAATCCTCATATCAATCCATCAATATTCCAAATATTGAGACATCAAGTTAGACAGTTAAATTCATCATCAAGTGAGCCTTTAAACCTAGTAATGTCACATGTAAATGCATATGAATGAATGGTCTTTCCTAAAATGAATGATTAATAGGAACATATCCAAATGAATCAAAAAGATAAAATCCAAATGAATTGAATGAAGAGATAAGGCAAATTTGAGGTGTGACAATCATCTTACTACTAGGTCAATCATCTTCACTTGTTGAATGTTTTTATGTAAACTATGCATTCTAAAGATATTAGAAGTGATTCATAACTCGTAAAAGGCTACATTATAGTGATTCATATGAGATCAACATATGGATTATGATTAAATGGTATGATTCCATATTTAACCCAGTTGGTTTTAGAGGCGTGTTGTTTCGTATGATAACTGTTGTGTAAGTGTCGTCAATGGTATTTGACAAAAGCACTTAGAAACTCACTGAGTGCAGAACACAGTATACAAAACCCTAGTTGGTTGTAATTACGTATTTGTATCGTAGTTGAAGTATAAAGGTCAAGTCTGGTTTTAATAAACATAAACTCTTGATATCATACGTAGTATGCGAAAAATGATAGAGTAAGAATCTAGAGTAACCATTTAGGTTAAGTGCAAACCGTAATGACGTGTTTGTATGTGTATGCTTGCCTAATGGAATAATTGGTAAGTGAGAAACCTATCTCTTAAAATATATTAATTAGGGAAAAATTATTTAGAATGTTATGTTGTATGCAAGTTCTTACCAAAAGAAGGTTACTTGATAAGAAGTGATACCCTAGGATCGAGATGGGATCTAACGGTGTGAACTCATAGGAAGTGTGATGACACTTTGAGTTTGGCGAGTATCAACATCCGTTAGTTCCTGAGCGAATCAAGCGACACATTTATATGAATGTCAAGTCCCTTGACTTAGTCACAAATGTAGCTCCATAAAGTGTATTCCACGTAGTGAAAGCTAGGGTACTATTAGGCCATATCTCGTGGAAAAGACTTTGTTGTAATCCATGTTGTGGAGGATGAGATGTTGGGCCATATATGGTGGACAATACAGTCTATACAGTGGAAGCTATTATAGTTTGGGTCATATCAGATGGATAGAATAATCCATACAATGGAGGCTGAGTATGCTAGGCCATATCTAGGATACTTTTAGTCATATTCGATGGATAGTGTTCCGTGCAGTGGAGGTCGGGAGCTACCATGATCCATATCTGGCGGAAACTTTGGATATTGTCACGATCATCCATTGGGTTAATTACCCATAAGTTATAGGGTTATAGTCATCATGGCATCGACATTCATATATTGAGAAAAGCTTAGAAGCTTCGTCCATTTAGTTTTTTCATATATCTACATTACTGTAGTAATATAGGCAAGAATAGTGTTAAACACACCATAAACACGAGTAGACCTATAAAGTAAGGAACTCCTATGAGATATAGTTATGTCACCCCAGTTATGTTGTTGTTTTTCAGGTAATCCAAGCGAGGATTGAGATTTTGGTCAGCATTGTTTATGCTTCTGCTATGTTTTTTTATTAGTTGTATTATACATTCATTGTATTAATTTGTATGTACCATATTATGTATTTTAATTAGTACAATTTTAAATTTCATTGAGATAGTGACACTACTACATATTATAAATCTTACCACAGTTGGGAGAAAGATTCAACTACGAACGGTGGTCAGTGGTAAAGTAAGATGTGCTTGTATGTGCCCTCTTTACAACCACGGGCTACTAGCCTTTGTAAAAACATAGTAGCACATAACATACCACTATGGTTGCATAAAACAAATGTAGTAAGAGGTTGATGTCAGGGGTTCTTTACCCATAGCTACGATTTTTACAGATTTTAATACATTTCACCCGAGTTCTATATCCCAACCATGGCGAAAGACTAATTAGCGTACAACATTTCACTACGCTCCTAGATTCCAACTGTGGTGATATGCTGACTTGAGTTTATTACAACTTATCACTTATGTGGACTATTTTATTTGACCAACTGTTCATTAAACAGATAACCTTTTAATCTGATTTAGTAATCAATAATATGGAAACTTAAGTTATATTAGAAGAATAAGTCACACTAATCAATGTTGTACGAGCTTTTTACAACCCGTTATCCGCATTTTGTTCTTTAACGATTATAAGTTGTTTCAATGCTTCTAATTCTTCCACCAAAACTTCCTTCACCTCTACTTCATTTTGAAAAATATTATTTACTCCGTAGACAAAATTAGAGATGAAGGAAGTGATAGCTGAAGAACTAAAAAAATTTAATTAAGTTATAACCGTTAAAGAGTAAGATACGAATAATAGGCTGCAAAAAACTCACAAAACATTGACAAAACATCAAGAACATACAACTTTTTATCATCAGCAACATATAAATTTTATCTATAAAAAAAAATTATCAACAACATAGAACTTTTATCAACAACATAACTTAAACAACATATGACATAGCTCAACAAAAACAAAAACATCATGAACATACAACTTTTATCATTAACAACATATCCTAAAAAATATACAACTTTTATCAACTAAAAAATCTTAACAACATACAAATTTTATCAACAAAAATTTGAAGAGGAAGTGAAAGGTGGAAACGTTAACGTACTAGAAATGTGAAGATGAAGTGAAAGAAATGATCTTTGTGTAATACATTTCTTTGATTCATAAGAGTTTAAGAAAATATGTGGTAGAGTTTTGTTAAGAAAGAAGGTTGTTCTATCCTAAAAATATGTGAAAAGGTGGTATGCATCCGTTTATGGAGTAAGGATAAGACATGAGAGAGTGTTAGAGTTTTGTTAAGAGAGAAGGTTATTATATCCTGAAAGAGCAAACTTACGCTTAAATATAAGTTATACTTTTCACCACAAATGATAAAAACGACCATGATTAAATGTAAATACATTTAATAACGGTTGTTAATTTAGACCATGGTGAAAGGTATTTTATTTTTAATATAAATATTAAGATTATAAGTGACACCCCCATTTTATAACAAACAAAGAAACTGTTAGTGCTGGGATTTGAAACCTATAAGGCTTAACACATCAATACGGTTATTAATATAGACAGTAGCAAAATGTCTTTTAATAAAAGAAAAAAAATTAAATGTTTAAATAAGAGTCATTTTTTCGTTTTTTTAAAGACAAACGAATATATAAAATAAGTAAGGTGAGACTCAAAGGCCAAAAATACAAAGGAGTCTCGGGTTAGAGACACGAGTAATACCAAAATCTAGGAACAAAAAACAAAAAGCAAGAACAATCAAAAATCCTGAGCAAACTACAACCCGACCAGGTATAAAAGCACAAATACAAACACCAACAGCAAAGCAGATAAATCTAACAATAACCCGAGGCTAGAGCAAATCCAAAAGGAACAACAGAAGAATCATCAAAGTCACAAAAGGAACCAACAAGAACACAACGATTGGAGGTAGAAACCACTCACCCCCTATTGGTAAAGAAACAGGAAAGGATTCTTTAGTTAGACCGAGAAGAGACGTGAGTTGTCCATTAACCTACCAAAATACCACTTCCAAGCCAAAAAAATACACTTGTCTTCCACTTCTTTCTTAGTCACCGAAGTTCCAGAAAAAAAACTATATCATTCTTCAAAATATACCAAACCACAACATGTTAAACCATCGTTAAGCATCATTGACTTAATAGTTGGGATAATTGAATATTACATTAGATATATTTTATACTACCGTGATTATACTTAAATCTAAATTTTAACGCTTCAATTAATGCACTTCAATTATATATATATATATATATATATATATATATATATATATATATATATATATATATATATATATATATATATATATATATATATATATATATATATATATATATATATATATATATATATATATATATATATATATATATATATATATATATATATATATATATATATAAAAGTTCATTGAAGAAAATTTTGGTGCCAAAATTAAAATTAATTGAGTAATTTTATTTATCAGTATTAATTAATTTTTCTTTTATTTTATTTTTTAAATTAATTATTATTATTAATCAAACTTTCTCCTAACTTTTACTAACAAACTATTAACTATCCACTCTTTAATATTTTTTAATTGTTAATTATCATTATCTTTTATTTTTAGTAATCATTATTTACTTTTCTAAGAATCTTTTTTTAAATCTAATTTGATATCCCACTAAAGCATAACCCTAAATTCTCTCTTTGAAATAATGATTTTTTTATACCCAATAGAAGATGTCATATTTGTTTCATGTATTTTAAATATATTTTTTAAAAAAACAATATACCATTTTAAAATTTAACTATAAACCAAAACAAATCTTATTTAATTATTTTTTATTGTGTTTTGACATTAATGATTAATTACAATACTTTTACATTAACTAATTATTATATTTTAAATTTAAAAATATATACTATACTTATATATTAACTAATTATAATACTTTAAATTTAAAAATAATTAACATAAATTTCTTTTAACCACTTTTGTATTTAATTATAAAGCAAAACATCTCTTATTTATATTTCATTCTTTTAATATATTATCTAATATGAATATGACTCGAGTTAATTACAATTTTTATTTGTTTCTATATTTTGCACTATTTTTTTATATTATATCAAAAGTATTTTAAAAATATAATATATAAATTATATTTAAATTTTACATTAATTTGTTGTTGCAAGGCTATAATTACTAATATATATATATATATATATATATATATATATATATATATATATATATATATATATATATATATATATATATATATATATATATATATATATATATATATATATATATATATATATATATATATATATATATATATAATTTTATCTAAATCAATAAAAGAATTTATGTAATTTTATATAAATATTTGAATATTGATTTTTTTATAGTACATAGAGAAAGTAAGATAAATATTAGAATTTTATATCATGTGAAATCCAAATTTAAATGTAGGTGATGGTGTTGGATCTAACCATTTGAGTGAGTATTGTATTGTTCTACTACTGCTATGCCGCCCTATCTGTCTCTCTACTATGAGCCTATCATCTCTGACCCCAATGGACAGTAGCTATCTAGCTACCCAACCAAGACAACTCATCAATACTTTCCTAGCTGAGCTGTATCCTTCTTCATTACACTGTGTATGTATGAATGATGCTTTCTTTAAACCACTGTTGCACCAGATGAGTTGTGTCGCTATGATATTGATAACCTCCATCTCTCTTTTCCACCAACCCTTTTTAACACATCTTGCCTATGTATCCTTCTATTTATACTCTACCAAACCACCTTCTTTGTTATTCCACTTTGGTTTTTCCTTTTCTTTTTTCCTTCCTATCATGTTACTGTTAGGTGGGAGGTCGCTGCTTGCGCAACAATATTGTTGTTATGATCACAATGGAAAAAGTGAAGCTGCCAGCATGATCTAGGTTTGGTTATAGAATAGTAGTGCATACTGCTAACATATAACCCTGATTAGGTCATGCTGTGCTAGCCTCACTCCTTCCTATTTGGAGACCTATATATACATACACATTCTCAGTTTTCAAAGTTTACTTCTTCTTCTAACTACTCATACACAAAGCAAAACTAAGGTGAGCATATGTTTCCTATTTCTGATCAAGAGTTTCAATATATACATGGTTGCATGCACTGTTTCTTGTATTAGAATATTGGCTTTCATTTTTAAAGAAAGTTATTTGTGTTGGCTTCCTTATATATATGTCATAATTCTCTAAAACGATAAGAAAATAATATAAGGAGTGGATCTTACTGATTGTTTCAATTTTTTCTGGAAGGAGAACCCTAAAACCGAGTAATAGGATTGACTGGGCAATAGATCAATGTACTCGGTACGTTAATAAGAATTGAGTTTAATAATTTTTTATTCTATGACCAAGTCAGAGGATATAATACAACTATTATTATAAATGAATATATTAACAAACTTTTAAAATGAACTTAATCAAATAATTACATTTTTCATTGCTTTACAAATGTAACCAAAAAGAAGGAGAAGAAATATCATTATTTTTCAAGCGAGAATGTGTTATTGCATTTAAGCCATTTTTATAAGTGTTATGGATTGATTGGTTAATCTATGGAGATTGGAGTTGAGTGGAAGGAAGGAGAGAATACATTTTATTTAAAAAATATCTTTAAAATATAAGAAATATTTTAAACCTAATTTAAATATTATCCTTTTAATTTTATCATTAAATTTATGATATTTATAATTTATAATTCAAATACAAATTAATTTACGAAAAATAAGTATTTAATTAGATATATCTTAAAAGATTTTATAAAAATATAATGATTATAATATATAATTTTTAAAAAAAATTATCAAATATAGTAAAATCTAACAAAAAATTATTATAAATAAAAATATTGCGATAATTAAAGAGTAATATTGAAGTATAAAAATTAAAACTCGTATAATGATAATAAGATATAAAAATATAAGAAATATAAAACAATGATAAAATTTATTCAAAATAGAATTTTTAGCATTTTAATAAATTAAATTTATATTTAAATAAATATATATGGATAAATATACAAATATAATTATAATTAAAATAAAATATTTCTTCTCTTCTTCAAATTCTCCTAAATCGGGAGAATCAAAAAGTGATTTAGGAAGGATGACTAATTAGAATTCTATTATTTTAAATGGATTATCCTAATGTCATTCATATTTAAGTATATATTCAATTAATTAATTAATGTCTAAATGAAATTTAATTAGTTTTTTAACTTTATTTTATCACTTAATTATTTAAGATACTTAATTTGATAAAATAGTTAATAAAATTAAAATATGTATGCTCACATAATAGTTATTAGAATATTAAAATAATATCAAAAATTAATCGAACAATCTTCCACTTAGGTGATATGTCTTAATAATGATATCATAGTTCTTTATGCGCGCATGCGAATGTTCCTTAAATTTCAACTTTACAATCTTAACCATCTCATATATCAATAACCAGACCATCGTTGTTATAGCCACTGACGTATAATGTGAGAGAATCCCAGCGACCACCACATCAATGTACTCAATGACACAGATCGTTATGGTTGAGTGACATTAAAATTTCATACAATGTGATTTCTAAATCATGCATATTTCAAACTGTTGGTCTCACTGAAGTCTTTAGTAAGATCAAAGTGAAGTTTCTTAAGTACAATTCAAAATTACAACATTTGCACATAACAACAAAATTTAACATTGTTATAACAATAGTACCTCGTGAATTTTTATTCCGGTAAAAAATCAAACATAACATAAGGTTTGTACCGAAATAAAACTAAAGTATAGAATGTAGAAAAATAAGGAATAGACTCCCACTAATCTAAAGCAATCTCAAAATCAAGATCGATATTAGCAACATGCCTATGAAAAGACTTAGCTTTCAAATCATTGGTTAGTAGATTAGCTAGCATTAAGTATTTCCTTATATATTCTATCAAAACTTTCTTCTCCTGAACTCTTTATTTCTCAACAAGATACTTGATATCAATACATTTTGATTTTGTAGAACTCAAATTGTTGTTAGAGTATATCACAACATCACTATTGTTATAATAAACTTCCAAGGGCTTTTTTATGCTCCTAACGAAGTGTAGGACTGTGACAAAGTTCTGTAGCCAAATTGAATAATTTGATGCCTTAAAGCATTCCATAAGCTCTCCTGCCATGGTGGATGGAGCCACTAAACTCTATTTGAAAGATTTCCAGGAGACGACTCCTCCAACCAAGAGGAAGATGTAACCAGATGCAGACGTCTGCTATCCAAGCATCATACAAAATTGGAGTCAGAATATCCCATGATCTCCAAGTTATCTCACTTTTGATAAGTGAGCAAGGAGTCTCTAGTTCTCTTCAGGTAGTGCATTACACGTTTTAGTGCTATCGAGTGTTGCATATCAGAGTTGCTTAGATATTTGCCAAGAACTCCTACAATGAATATTCAGTCAGGACGAGTGCAAGCTTAAGTATACATAAGAATCCCCACAATTGAAGCATATGAAACCTTATGCTTCTCTTCTTTTTCAAGATGTGTAGTGGCGCACTGTTTGAGACTAAACTTGTCTCCTATAATAATGAGTGTGTCTCCTAATTTGCTATCTTTCATGGAGAATCTATCAAAAACTTTATCAATATAGCTCATTTGTGAAAATCCTAAAATACCTCAAGAGCAGTCTCTAAGTATTTGAATTCTTAGAACAAAGGAGGTGTCCTCAAGATCTTTCATCTCAAAATTCTTTGTGAGAAATCTCTTGGTTTCATGCAATAATCATATATTGTTGCTTGCCAAAAGAATATCATCTACATGTAGTACCAAAAAAAGAAATTTATTCCACTGAACTTTTGGTACACAATTATCAACTAGATTAGCCTCAAAATCAAATGAGTGACGGAATTTGTAATACCATTGACACTACCTTAGTTAGATATGCACGGGCTATTTGTCCAAATTTCTTTCGTCCCATAACATTTTATGAATCAGTGGCGTACATGATTGAACTCAAAGAAGAATTGATTAGCTTGTCTATTTCATGATCGTATTTGTGTTTAGTTTATGTTGATAAATTGTTGGTGTTGTTTATGTATTATATTGTTGAATTTTGATTTGATTTTATTGACACTACTACGGAAAATCCCTTTCATCACGGTTGTAAAAGTTATACCATTGCGCGTGACCAGCCAAAGGGAAGTAGGGTGTGGTTGTAAGTTTGTTATTTATCACCAAACAGGTGTGTGACCATTGTGATATACTAGGTAGCAAACTATTTATCATCATAGTTATTTTAATTAATTGTTGTTAAATAGTTAAAGGTCATGTGTTTGATTCCCATCATTCATATGATATACTATATTTGACATGTTACTTATCACCACGGTCATCTGAATCAACCGGGGTGAAATAATTTTTTTTAAAAATATTACTAAGAGTCTTATAAACATAAACTTAGAAATAATAAAAATTTCATGTTAGGTTCATGTGAGTAATGTTAGGAACACAATGTGGTTACCATATTCGTCCTAAGAGATGTGATGGTCAATTATCAATGATCACTTGATAAACATGAGTATATAGAATTAGTATTTGCTAAAACATAGAAACTAACTATAATAGATAAACTATAATTTTAAAATTACTCACGGATTGATAAATTGTGGTAAGTAACATTTTTTCCCCTTACTTATCTGTGATAACATGTAATCTTCAATCTTTTTTGGATCATTATTTGTCCATCAAATATTATATGGATCGAAGATGTCATAAATATTTGATTTATTTAATTCTATAGTAACATGGTGAATGTACTTAATTGATTAAACAAAATTCAAAAAATAAGAGTAAATATAAAAATTATAAATGTACTATAATGACATATTTAATATATTATATCCTTACGTGCATCAGCCACTCATTTTCTAAGAGAAAAACTCGTATATCTTTAGGATCAAAATATAAGACCTCTATCCGTGAATAATGTTCTAGGTGAATAGGAATTAGGTCTAATTGAATATGGTAATGCCAGTAAATTCTGTGAACATTGTAAATCAAATATTGTATTTATTATATTTGTTTATCGAAAACTTCAAAAACACACTCCAAATCCTAAAATATGAAGGACATTTTTGAATTATCAATGGCCTTCTAAAAGGATTAGATAAATAATTTTGCATAATATTAATCTTGGTCTTCGGCCAACCAAGCATAAGAATTGTAAGGAAAAAATACTTAAAAAGTAATTATCTCAATCCAAAATGTAAAAGTTTTTTATTGCAAATATGATGCTAATTATTATTTTTCCATTTAAAAATTATGTTCATTCATTCAAATTTTTAGAATATATTAAACAACCTAAATTCAACGTGGTTAAAACTAAAAGGGGTGAATCTGTGAACAAATTTAAATCGTCAACCTTAATTGCATAAAATAGCAAAATGCATACAACATTGACATAATCAAAGTGATGTAAATATACATACATGTGAATTTATAACATTGACATCTAAGCCATTGTTTGAATATGCAACTAAAATTTTCAAGAATCACCAACTAATTAAATATTATCAAACTTGATGCACTTATTTAATGATGGGATCCCACAATATGTGAACAGTTCCATTGAACTCTCCTCATTTGTAAAGATTATATATAGACTGAAGAGTGTGTCACATTTGCTAATACAAGAGAAATCCAATTGAAAAGTTCTAACTTTCAATAGTGCTTTCTTCTCGAAATATTGTTCCCTTTTGAATTTAGAAACTCCCCCCATTAAACGTGTATTGACTATTCCAACTAATACCCCACACACATCTATAAAAACCAAAATAAAGCATCACACAAAGAAGACAATATCTCAACGCATAAAATTTCTTTTCACACCCCTCTCCATTACATAGTTAATAAGCCGCAAATAATGACAAACACATTGACAAAAGATCAGATTGCAGAATTCTATGAAGCTTTCTGCCTCATTGACAAGGATTCTGACGGTGTGATATTTTGAACCTTAATTTCGAAACATAAATGTTCATTAATTGTTCAATATCCACCACCACTGTTCCTTATTTTGATTTTTTGTTGTTGTGATTTCTAGGATTCATAACTGTGGATGAATTCATAACAATTATCAAATCATTAGAAGGAAATCTAACAAAAGAAGAAATTCAAGAAATTATTAGTAAAGCTAATGCTTATGGAAATGGCAGGGTAAACTTTGAAGAGTTTTTGCATATTATAGAAATTAAAATGAAGGTAAAAAATTGTACTATAAAATATGTCTTCTTTACTTCTTTTTATTTATATCTCTGAAGCACCGACATGTGTCTTAGTGTTATATGATATTTATGATTATATATATATTTTTTTAATTACTATAACGTATCAGTATCGGTGTTTTGTCTGATATCTTATTTCTATATTTGTATAAAAGTTACAAAATGTTACTAATTGTCGGTTTTTTATAGGAATATTTGAGTGAGGAGCTAAAAGACGCATTCAAAGTATTTGATAGCGATAATGATGGATACATATCAGCAACTGAGGTAAACAACAAAATGCCATTGCCCAGCATGATCAATGTAACATAACATGATGATATGATATGACTAAAAAATAACTTGAATTTTTTTGGTGATTTTATAGCTAAGACATGTGATGATGAAACTTGGAGAGAGGCTAACAGATGAAGAGGTTGAACAAATGATTAGAGAAGCAGATATGGATGGAGATGGTAGAGTTAGCTATGAAGAATTTGTTAAGTTTATGATGTTGAACTAATCTCCTTTGAATTTTAATTTTAAGTCTATGGACAAACTTGGGTTACCATTGACAATTTTTTTGGGGTACTATTCTCCATTTGGTATATACTATAATAACATGATGTTGTTGACTTTATTACTCGTCTAGCTTCCATGGTCTAAGCACGTGACTTTTCTTTGTTGGGGAATGAATACACAAATTGTTTGATGTAATGGAGAGTAGAATGGTACTCTTTCATCTCATTTTAGATATTCTATTTAAATTTTGCACATTTTTTAAAATGATAATAAGTTATGCTTATTATAACAATTATTACTTTATTTATTAAAACACTATCTATTTTCAAGAGATGGCAATTTAGCCCATTTTAAATGGATATCTATAAAATTACCAATGGGTAAGGTAAAAACTTATAAAAATGGATATAATTACGAGCTCGGATAATTACTTATTTAAATAAGCGGGAATAAGTGTGGGTATGGGCACCTTAATACTCACTCTGTCTCATACATGCACAATATATATTTATACATTTTAATTTATATTATTATATAAAAATAAATGTTTATAAAATTTTAAAAAAAAAACATCAATTTTAAAATACTACATATTTAATATAAGTGATCATTTATTTTATAGTTCAACAATAATTTTTTTTTAATGTTTTTAAAAACTTAAAATAATATGATTTTTTATTTTTATTTTTATTAAAAATGCGGGTAACCGACATGGGTACTGTAACAGCCCAATTTTCAATAACTGATTAATGGTACTAGTTAATTGGTTTGTATGATTTAAGTGAATTATTGGATTTAACTCATTTATTCTATTTGGTAGAATAATGTGGACTTACTAGATATTCTCTAATTGAGGATGAGACAGGATGTTTTATGAGAAAAGGAATTGGTAAATATTTTGAGAGAAGAAATAAATTGGAGAGAAACCGAAGGGAAGGATATATGAAGGGAAGCGGAACGAAAATGTAAAATAGAAAACATGAAAGGAAAGTGGAGGAAGAAGAGAAAGTAGAAGGAAAAAGAAGGGAAAGCTTGGAAAGCTCAAGAACGACTTCTGGCTTCCGATTAGTCGAGGTAAGGGTGTGAAATATTGTTATCTTACCAATGTATGTGATTATGTATGATTGCTTGGATTTTGTTTGGTTGTTCTTCCTCATCTTCCATTCTAGGGCATAATAAGTTTAATCGGTAGAAACCGAGTTTTAACGGTTAAAAATGAGGATAAGTAGTAGAGTTTAGTCGAGGAATGTTGGGCTAAGGCTACCGAGACGAGTTGGGATTGAATCGGGTGGATTTCGATGATTTCAGAGTTTTGGACTGTGGGGAAATTCTGAGTTCGCAGACCCTCGCTAGCACGTTCGCTAGGCGAGCGGGTCGCGAGCACTCGCTGGGCATTCGCTGTGGCGAGCGGGGTAGCGAATCAAGTCAGAGGCTTCTGTTTACCTTCGCGAGCTTCTTCGCTAGGCGAATAGAAAGCGAGTACTCGCTAGGAGCTCGCTAGGCGAGCAAGGTAGCGAGCGTAGCAGCATGTTGTTTTCTTGTGTGTTCCATCCAATAATTAATTGTTTGGTTCAATAATGTTAATTATATATATTTGTGAATAGTTTGTGTACTGTTAAGATGAGATGTGTTGTGGTTAGCCTTATGGCGTGAATCCTAGATTGTGGAGTATGGCCTTTTGGCAATTATATGCATCGTTTGAATTAAACATGAGTGCATGATGAGTGTGATGATGTGTGTAGTATGCATGAGAATATATGTGTATGTTAATGACGTTGAGAGTATGTAAACATGCGAGATCCTTACTCACTGGGGTAGAATGACTAGGTGTCGTTCCTAGTGTATTAACCACCGGGGTAGAATAACTGTGGGGTTGTTCCTGGTGGGGTATAAGCGATGTACTCGTAATCCTCGTGAGGATTTGCGAGAGTTGACGAGTTTATATGAGTCATATGGTATGTGTATATGATTGTTGTATGAAAGAGTGAGATGTGGCCGTTTGGCAATTATGTGTATAACTGTACGTACTTGTGTGGGGTAATGCGTAATCGAATATTTTGTGTATATCTGTGCATTTCAAGAGTGTGTAGAGTCATTGTGTGTGTGTAGCATCATGATTGCATTCTTGTGTCTTGATCCCGTGTAGGATCTGCAGAAACCTCGTGTGCCCTTGTGGGGTGTGAGCGATGGTTTATTTTTGATCTGTGGAGGATCTGCAGAAACCTCGTGTGCCCTTGTGGGGTGTGAGCGATGGTTTATTCTTGATCCCGTGGAGAATCTGCAGAACGATTGTGTGCACTTGTGGGGTGTGAGCAATCCTGTAACATCGTGTGCCCATGTGGGGTGTGAGCGATGGGTGAACATCGTAGGCCCGACGGGGAGTTACTTCGGTAACGAGCAATGGTTCCTTTTGGTTCTTCAATTGAACCTGCTGAATGAGTCGGTACCGCATTTGCATCTGCATAGAATCGTGAGTCGGTCTCTATGAGTTGCATTATCATCTTTATATGATGTATTGGTGAAATAAACATGAATATAGATGTTTTGTGTGAATTGGTAGGATGAACATGTTGTGTGTGTACATGTGAAGTGATGAATGTGTTTAAGTAGGTAAATGTATTGTGGTGGGAAAATGTGGAATATATGTATTATGTGCTTATGAATTTATTCATGATTATATGCATTGTTATTATGATAATATTTCTTACCCTTCTGCTGGAATGGTGTCCTTCATGACATCGTGCAGGTTTTCAAGGTGTAGTCCTGCTTGTAGTTGTGAGGTCGCTATTGACGTAGCTGTTTAGAGATTTAATTATGTTGGGTTGAGTCGTGCTCTGGTCATGTAACACTGGGATCGTTTGGGTTATGTTTCAGATGTATTTTGTGATGTTGGCCTCAGTGCCTAAGAGATGTTGATTTATGTGATAAATACAAATATTTCTTTTATGGAAAGTTGTGATATAAATGAATCCGCTGTTACATGCAAAAAAAAAAATGAAATTTTGTAAAGTATGATTATTTATTTCAGTGTTATTAAGCATGACAAGTGGTTTTTAAGTAATTTGGAAGTATATGTGTGACACCCTTGTGAATGCATGTTAATTTTACTCTGATTATGCTTATATTTTCCGTGGGGTTTAGAAGGGTCTTACAGGTACGGGCACTTACATACCCATAAGATACGGGTATGAGTATCAATGTTGATACTCAAGCGGATATAGGCTCTGGTACGGGGATTTTTTCCGACTACGGGTATAGGGACGGGTACTATAGTACCATATCCAAACCCTGTCCATTGTCATCCCTAGTCTTTTTCATTTTCTTGCTAAAATAATACAAATACATATGTTACATAATTAAAAATATTTACTATTTATATAAAAAAATTATTGTATCTCGATTTTCCTTTTCTTGCTATACTCTTCTTTGTAATGATGTTATTTTGTATTTTTTTTCTTTATTTATACTAAATGTTAGATTTATCCAAATCTCTTCATCGTGAATATTTCTCATATAGAGGCTATCATTGATGGTTGGATCAATATCAAGTGATGTGTAAATGAAAAGATTATTAATATTTTCACATTCTTATTTGTCGTGGTCGTTAAATTTATTCATTAGAAGAATAATAGACCATTTTTTATTAGCTGAATTGATGACATCAAATATTAGACAAACTTTGTGATGCTAATATAAAAAGTTTGTCTTTATATATAATTCTGTTAAAACCCATTTGCAAGAATTTGTAATCATCAATGCGAAAGTCATTATTATTTCCAATCCACTTGCAATCAAACAATGATACATAAAATGAAGAGTACTCAAACTCTCATATATATTCATTAACCCTAAAATATGACATGTGTGGAAAATGATGGATTTTTGTTGTTCACATACGCCATATGCATAGAATATGTTACAAGCATCACTCCATTGTAATTTATAGTGTTTTAATATTCATGTTTGTACTTACTAAAAGTACAAATGTGTAATAAACTCTAATGGACAAGGATTATTAGAGACTTTAAGGTTATGGTATTTAAAGCTGACTCATGTGAGGAAAGAAGCTATTGTATATGTGTATCTTACTTATGTTGTTGGTTCGTCTTGTGTATCACGATATTAAGGTATCTATAATCCCTTCGGCATGGATCTCAGTCTCTCCAGGATACAACAATCATTGCGGAAGTGGCTAATTGATTCCTTAAAATCCAGGGAGCGTAGTTGGATCTTGCGACCCTCAATGAAATGTTCGTTAACCCAATACACATTTTACGTATGATCGTGCATCGTGGATGGAGATACCAAGTGTAACATCCCGAAATTTGATTTGTTTATTTAAGCGAATTATTCATATTTTATTTAATTAATTGATATTTGGCGTGCTTTTAATTAAATATGTTTATTGAGTTGTATGTGTATGTGGAACATTAATGGAATGTAGTGATAGCATTGACAGTGTGGTAAAAGAATTAGAATAATTAAATAATTAGAAATAATTAGAATAAATATTTTTTTTATTAATTAATTAAATAAATAGAAATATGAGTTTGTGGGTGGAAAATATGAACTAAAGGGATATAAGGGAAGTGGTGAAAGATATGAGATAAGTTGGGCCTTAGTAAAATTACCCAAAGATTAAATTAGGTTTTTGAGATAAGTTGGAGGTATATTTATCGGATTTTTGTGGCTGGAATTGTGTATATACGATTTTGTTTGCGTATCTGCTTGTATGTCATTGTTGGAGTTGTTGAAGGTTTGAACATAAACACGAACGTGTTGAAAATTAATCAATAATTTGTATAATTATGTGATTTGGCATGTTATAATTTTGTTATTACATGTGGTATTATTTTCTAGGCGTGTTGGGGTGATTGGGAGTCGAAAATCGGAGTTCAATGAAACTCCCGTGGCAGAAATTTCATTTTTTTCCTTCTCGTGCTGGGTGACGAGCGTCACCCAGATGACGAATTACTTGTCATGTACCTTAAGACGCTGACGGGCGTCATCGCTCTAACAGGGAGACCATCATGGTCTCCAGGCTTGGTTTTCCAAGCCGGTCATCACTAGGATGATGGTCTAGGAGTTTTAAGCAGGTAACGGGTCACCTGTCACACTGTTAGAAGGGGCATTTTCATCCTCATTGTGTGATCTGAGTTGTCGGTTCAGATTCTAAGGTGTTTTATGTTGTTTGGGTGATGTATGGCTACAGTTTAGCCGTGTTGGTGTCATTAATTAGTTAATTATCATGAATTTCATTCATTGAGGTGGAACTATTATTGTTGATTGATAATTGTCTTACTTTCCTATTCTTGTTTATATGTATCAATGGTATGAGATGTGTACGATGTTTTTTTTATGTTGTTACCTAATGAGAATATGATTAACATTGTTGTGAAATACATGATTATATGGTGATCAATTATGTATTTGTTGGTGTACATTGTTGTTATTATTAGTGGATAGTAATTTAGAAGGGATAATTATCATTGTGTGTTAGTGCATGTTGTTTATGGTCAGAAGGGGGCCGTAAGCATTATTATTGTTCTTGAATTGATTTGTGTGGACATGCTTCATTGTGTTGAGTCGTTGAAATAAGCATGTTTGCTAGTTCAGAAGGGGGGACTAGCGGTTTGTCTCAAGCTTAGAAGGGGGCTTAGAACTCAGAAGGGGACTCATGGATTCAGAAGGGAGACCCGGTTCCAGTGAAAACCAAATGTTGAGTTGGTACCACATGCATAAGTGTCACGTTATGTCGTGAGTCGCATTACATATTGATCTGGAGTGATCAGAATGGATTGTCTTGACCTTCAATATAGGACGGCAACAGTGGTTGTAGGAGAGGATGGGGTGTACTTGCAAGGTACTTCGATGCCAAAGTAAGTTTGGGCTAGAGAGAGAGCAAGTATGAGTGTTTAGGTATGAGTTAGAATGATTAGAATCCCTGACCCTCTCAAGAGAGAGGGTATTTATTAGATTCCCTCCAGCTCTGGGCAAAGGTCTCCCATGTGGCAGAAATATCTGGCCGACCAATGGGAGAATGCCAGGTGGAAGATCTAGCGCGTGATCTTTGACTTGGTCCAACTGTCCCCGTGAATTTCAAAGGGGAAGTTGGTCGTGTGAACTATCAAGCGCGTGGGGGGGATATCCCCAACGACTATATGCTTCAACGGTTATATTGTGCCCAACATTCATATTGCGCCTAACGGCTAGGTTGTGCTCAACGTCTAGATTGTCTTGATATCCTTATTGGGTCTGATCTTAAGCTAAACTGGATTGGGCATTGCCCAACTGCAGGGCATGTGCTAGTCCAGAACAGGAGCCCTCCAAGTCGTTGCTCTGAGGTGAGGAGTAATAACTTGAGTAAACCTAACTGGTCGACCAATAGGAAAGGACCACGTCGCGGCGAGGGCTTTTGAGGTTGCCATTATTTGAACGAAGCTCTCCGGGTGCGTGCCTATAAGTAGCATGTGATTAGTATGATCGACTGGTGATAGCGTGTGGTCTCCTTTGTGGTGCGAGGACATGGTCGGATATGAAAGACGCGTTTTGCATCGCCCAGACTTGCTCTTAGGGTATTGAAAATATCTCGTCGATGAGACTCTTACTCGAATGATATTTAGCATTATTGTCGAGGAGAATGTGTCCGCGAGGAGCCGGAGGGACTTGTTCTTTTACAAGCATGTGAAGGGTCCGTTTTGAAAGTTCCAACTAACAGCTTCCTCTTTTTCCATGTGTGAAGGAGTAATTAGTTTTGTAAGGGTTTAAGAGGTCTAGGAAATGATGGCTCTTTTCCCTTTGTGCTTCCCTATGCGAGAAAAATGCTTATATAAGGGGGAAAGAGGATTCATTTTCACTTCATGAAAATTTCTCTCCTCTAATCCTCTTGCTCTGCAACAATTGTGTTAGAACAAGATTTGATTCTGCAAGATATCTCTAAGTTTTGATAATAACAAAGTGATATTTGTGTGAGAATAATTTTTGTACTCTAACGTTTGTTTTTCTGAAGAATTAACAAATAGGTTCTGACTCTGATAGAGAAAGCTCTGACTCTGATAGAGATCATATTCAACGATTACTCTGATCTGACCAAAGTCGCTTTTGCGCTATAAGAAGCAAGTCTGCTTCTAATATACTCTTATTCAGAAAGACTCTAAGAAGACAATATGTTGCTGCAATGTTCTCTTGGTTTCTTCTTCTGATCATGACTCTGATACTTTACTTCTGAAGGCTTTCAAGCTTCTGAAGTCATTATCTTCTGAATACTAAGTGTTGAAGACTCTGAAGACAAGGTTCTGTTGAACGAAGTTCTGGAGACTCTGAAGATTTGAGTTTCTGAAGAATAAGTGTTGAAGACTCTGAAGACAAAGTTCTGATGAACGACATTTTGAAGACTCTGAAGACTTAAGTTACTAGTGACCAAAGGTTTTGAAGATTAAGTGATTATAGTTCTGAAGACAAGGTTCTGGTGAACAAGTTTTAAAGACTCTAAAGACTCAATGCTCTAAAGACCTACTGATCAACTCTTCTACTCATGCTTCAATCATCTCTATTTAGAAGCCTCTGATGTAAAGAAGAGAAGCTCAAAAGTCTACAAGGAAAAATAGTACATAATACATTTTAACATCTCATTCCACTACCCTAATTTGGTGGTTCAAAGGACAACTTTTGTGTAAGATTTTCATCCATGTGTAACGATATTTTTTCAAGTCGTCAGCTACCTAAAGGATATTCCCGATCTGCCCTCCGACAGATCTTTTTCTGGCTATATAAGGACTTGATTACTTGAAGAAATTAAGAAGCTTTACAAAGATTAATACAAAGGTTACACTTTGATTGAAAGCATTTTATGAAAAAATAAAGCTACAGTATTGAAGCACCACAATACAAAGAAAGAATATTGTTCATACTATATTAGTGTCTTTAAGACATTTGAGCTATTAATAATGTTTATATCTGCTTACTTAGAAGCAATTTCATTGTAAACATCTTTGTTCAAACTATTATTTGTAACTCCTTAAGGGACCGGTTAGGTCAGAATCCTTAAAAAGAGACGGTTAGTCTTTGTTGTTAGTCACCAGCAGTTACTTGTGCAGATTGTAATTCCTTAAGGGACCAGTTGGGTCAGAATCCTTAATACGAGACGGCTGTCTGTGTTGTTAGTTACCAACAGTTGCTAGTGCAGTGTAATATGTTGATTGAAGTGGATTAAGTCTTTGTGTATAAGGCAAAATCACCTTGGCGGGTGGACTAGATTAGGTTGATAGTTTTCAAATGAACCAGGATATATCGTATGTCTTTCTTTCTTGATTATTCTATTTGTGATTTTTGTTTGAGTTTCACAAAAGCTTTCACTTTTGAAAACCCAATTCAAACCCCCTTTTCTTGTGTTTTCTCACACCTTCAATTGGCATCAGAGCTCCGATTCTGATTGTGATAAAAAGTTTTATTAACACTTCACCGTGTTCAGTACCGATCCAGTATTTGTGCGAGATATCATGGCTGCAGCTAACGTTAATCCTGTTCAAGATGAGAAAGATCATTACAGTGCCAAACCACCAGTCTTTGTGGTGAAAAGTTTGACTACTGGAAATATTGAATTGAAAGTTTCTTTCTTGGTTATGACGTAGATCTTTGGGATCTCGTAGTTGATGGTTATACTCACCCAGTTGATGCTAAAGGAGTAAAAGTATCAAGAAGTGCTATGACCAACCAACAAAAAAAAGATAATAAGAATCATTACAAGGCAAGAACTATACTGCTAAATGCTATCTCTTATACTGAGTATGAGAAGATAACAAACAAAGATACTCCCAAGTCCATTTTTTATTCTCTAAGAATGACTCATTAAGGAAATTCTCAAGTTAAGGAGACAAAGGCGCTTGTCTTAATCCAGAAATATGAGGCATTCGGAATGGAGGATGATGAAACAGTTGAGAATATGTTTTCAAGGTTTCAAATGCTAGTCGCAGGACTTAAGGTTTTGGACAAAGGATACTCAACTACTGATCATGTCAAAAAGATCATCAGAAGCCTTCCCAAGAAATGGAGACCTATGATAACTACTCTCAAACTATCCAAGGATCTAAATAGTATAAGTCTTGAAGAACTTATTAGTTCTTTAAGAAGTCATAAGATAGAGTTGGAGCAAGTTGAACCTCAGAAGAAGAATAAATCTATTGCTCTTAAGTCTATACCTGAAAAGGCAAAGGCTTATCAAGTTGTGGAAGAATCAGAAGATTTTGACGAAGACTCAGAAGATGAGCTATCACTTATGTCCTGAAGGGTCAACAAACTCTGGAAACATAGGTAAGGGAAGTTCAGAGGATTAAGAAGAAACAAATGTCGTGTTGACTCATCATCTGGGAAGAAGAAGCAGAGCTCTAGAAAAAAATTCATTTGCTATGAGTGTAATGAGCCAAGTCATTACAAGAATGGATGTCCAAAGCTTAACGACAAGAAGGTAGAGAAGAACTTCACCAAAGTCAATAAGGGACTCATGGCATTGTGGGACGACTCTGATTCTGAAGAAGAAGAATCTGATGAAGAACAGGAAAATATTGCACTAGTGGCAACAACAGTTAACGTTGAGGTCTCTAAAGAACTAGAAGACAAAATTCTGTGAGAATCAGAATCAGACTCAGACTCAGACTCAGAGGTATTATCTAAACTCTCTCATTGTGAATTAGAGTCTTGTCTTTCAGAAATGATGGAAAGATATCAAGATCTTCAAAGTAAATACAAGGATCTTAAAAAATCTCATGTAATTACTTCTGAAGCTAGAGATAAGCTTGAAAAAAATAATTCTTCTTTGAATGAAAATGTTTTTTCTTTAAAAAAATAGTAATTGTTCCTTGAAAAGAAAAGTTTCTAAACTAGAAGAAGAATTAGTATCAAATGTCTCTGTTACTTGTTATGTCAATAAGTATGATAGAGCATTCTAGCACTTTCTGGCTAAAAGCATAGATAGAAGTAAGATTGCTTACATGATCTATGGAGTTAGCAGAAATGGTAATAAAGATTTGGGGTGTACATAATCGTTTGAATATGACGAAAATCAACCTGTAAACCCAAAACCTCTCTATGATCATTTTGTGCCTTCTTGCACTAAGATTGACTGTTCTGACCTTGTGGAAGCACCTTCACAGACACAAAAATTTATTTCTAAACCTAAGTATCATGCACAAATTCCACTTGATTATTTTGTTACATATAAGTCCAAGGTTATTAAATACTCTAGGAAAAATAACAAAAGAGGACCCAGAAAGTGGGTACCTAAGGATAAGATTATCTATGTTGCAGATATCCTTAGCAGCTCAGTTGAAAAACCATTCATGGTACCTGGACAGTGGTTGCTCGCGACACATGACGGGAAGAAGTTATATATTCCAAAGTCTGGAACTTAAGCCTGGAGGCTTCGTCGGTTTCGGAGGAAACGAGAAGGGTAAAATCGTTGGCTCTGGAATTGTTGGTAATGGTAAACTTCCTTTCATTACTAATGTTCTTTTGGTCGATGGTTTGATGCATAACTTATTGTCTATTAGTTAACTTAGTGACAATGGTTATAATGTCATTTTTAATCAAGAGTCCTGTAAGGCTGTTAGTCAGAAGGATGGCTCAATCCTTTTTAATGGAAAGAGGAAAGACAACATTTACAAGATTAGACTTTCTGATTTTAAGGAACAGGATATCAAATGCTTAATGTATGTTAATAAGGAGTAATGGTTATGGCATAGACGTTTGGGCCATGTTAGCATGAGAAAGATTTCACAGCTAAATAAGCTTAAATTAGTCAGGGGCTTACCAAATCTGAAGTTTTCTTCAGATGCTCTTTGTGAAGCATGTTAGAAAGGAAAGTTCTCCAAAACTTCCTTCAAAGCAAAAAATGTTGTTTCTACTTCTTGACCGTTAGAACTTCTACACATTGATTTATTTGGACCAGCAAAAACTGCCTCAATCGGTAGAAAGAAGTATGGATTAGTTATTGTTGATGGCTATAGTTGTTGGACATGGGTAAAATTCTTGAAACACAAGGATGAGTCACATTATGTGTTTTCTACCTTTTGCTCACAAGTGCAAATTGAAAAGGATTGCAACATTGTCAAAGTCAGAAGTAATCATGGTAGAGAATTTGAGAATAGATACTTTGAGAATCATTTTGATTCTCGTGGCATTTCCCATGATTTCTCCTATTCCAGAACTCCACAACAGAATGGAGTAGTGGAAAGGAAGAATAGGACTTTGCAAGAAATGACTTGTACCATTATCCAAGAAACTGACATGGCTAAGCATTTCTAGGCAGAGGAAGTAAATACAACATGTTATATTCATAATAGGATTTCTATCAGACCTATTCTGGGTAAGACTCCATATGAACTGTGGAAGAATAGAAAACCCAACATTTTATATTTTCATCCTTTTGGTTGTATATGTTTTATGTTGAACACTAAAGAGAATTTTGACAAGTTTGACTCCAAAACTCAAAAGTGTTTATTTTTATGATACTCTGAACGCTCTACAGGCTACAGAATCTATAACACAGAAACACGAATTGTTGAGGAATTAATTCATGTCAGATTCAATGATAAGCTTGAACTTGAAAAGTCAAAGTTAGTTGAAAAGTTTGCAGATCTGAAGATTACCTTATCAGAATCCAAAGAAGAAGATTATATTGAAGAAGACAAAGATGCAGAAACTATAGAATCAGATACAATTTCACCAGAAATAACAAATAGTCCAACTCATCAGAAGAAAAATAAATTAAGGACTTCTCATTCTGAAGAATTGATTATGAGTGACAAAGGTGATCCAGTCAGATCTCGTTCATCATTCAAACCTTCTGAAGAAACTCTTCTGGGTTTAGTGTCATTAATAGAGCCAACAACAATTGATGAAGCTCTTCAAGAGAATGAGTGGATTTTGTCCATGCAAGAAGAACTGAATCAATTCACCAGAAATAATGTTTGGGATCTTGTTCAGAAACCTAAAGGTGTCAACGTCATTGGAATAAAATGGGTATTCAGAAACAAGCTTGATGAAAAAGGTGATATTGTGATAAACAAAGCACGACTGGTAGCACAAGGTTATAGTCAGCAAGAAAGGATAGACTATATTGAAACCTTTGCACTAGTTTCCAAGTTAGAATCTATTCTCTTATTAGTTTCTTTTGTTGTTAATCATAACATTATTCTTTATCAGATGGATGTAAAGAGTGCATTTTTAAATGGATATATTTTTGAAGATGTGTATGTACACCAACCTCCTGGTTTTGAAAGATCTAAAAACCCAAATTTTGTTTTCAAACTTAAAAAATCGTTATATGGTCTGAAACAGGCTCCCAGAGCTTGGTATGAAAGGCTAAGTATCTTTATTTTGGAAAATGACTTTACGAGAGGAAAACTGGATACAACACTCTTTTGAAAAACCATTAAAAATGACATTCTGGTTGTGCAAATTTACATTGATGATATTATATTTGGTTCTGCTAATACTTCCTTGTGCAAGGAATTTTCTAAGTTAACGCAGACTGAATTTGAAATGAGTCTGATGGGAGAACTTATATTCTTTTTGGGAATTCAGATTGATCAACGTCTAGAAGGAACGTATATTCATCAGAGCAAGTATGCAAGAGAACTTTTGAAGAAGCTCAATATGTCAGACAGTAAACCTGCAAAGACACCTATGCATCCTACATGCACTCTGGAGAAAGAAGAAGTAATTAAAAAGGTTCGTCAAAAGCTCTATCGTGGTATGATAGGCTCTCTTTTGTATCTAACTACTTCTCGTCCAGATATTATGTTCAGCGTTTGTCTATGTGCCCGTTTCCAATCAGATCCAAGGGAAACTCACTTAATAGTTGTTAAGAGGATCCTAAGGTATCTAAAAGGAACAACTAACATTGGATTGATGTATAAGAAAACATCAGAATACAAGCTTTCTGGTTATTGTGATGCAGATTATGCTGGAGACATAATAGAAAGAAAAAGTACTTCTGGAAACTATCAGTTTCTGGGTAACAACCTCGTCTCATGGGATAGTAAAAGATAATCAGCCATTGCACTATCTACTGCAGAAGCAGAATATATCTCAGCATCACTGTGCAGCACTTAGATACTCTGGATGAAGAATCAACTAGAAGATTTTTAGATATATGAGAGTAAGATTCCTATCTTCTTGGATAATACTTCTGCTATATGCTTATCCAGAAGGGCTAAACATATTGAAATAAAATATCATTTTTTATTCGACTATGTTCAGAAGGGTGTTTTTCAATTAAAATTTGTGGATAGATTTGTATTCATTATAGAAAATCTATTTATAAAATCTTGTCCAGAATGAGTATATGCAATTTTTGATGGGTCAAGTCACCAGAACTTCTGAGATAAGATTATGAAGATTAAGTAGATTATTTCTCTTTTATTTAATGATCTTCTGATTGACGATACTTCTACATGTTAGAAGATGTCTTAGTCAGAAACTTGTCTAGTCAAATACCTCTTGGTATTCTTGACTTTGGGAACACCAAACGTGTTTTTTGAATAGACGACTATAATTTTCTTGTGACACATGTCCAAAATCAAATCACATCTTACTGTTGAAAAGACACCTCGAGCATTGTGATTCGTGAGACTAGGTTCAAGTAATTATTTCTATCACTCCCACCTTTTCGTAATCTAAAATCTTTTACAAATACTCACATTCTCACAATCAC
Organism: Lathyrus sativus; assembly: GCA_963859935.3. Classification (NCBI taxonomy): domain Eukaryota; kingdom Viridiplantae; phylum Streptophyta; class Magnoliopsida; order Fabales; family Fabaceae; genus Lathyrus; species Lathyrus sativus. The sequence goes on along the minus strand of OZ012740.1, from coordinate 486,617,290 downwards.
ACACTACGCTACTCTTTCACTTCCCACACTTTTCTTAGAAACCCTAAAACCCAGTGTGCTCTGTGAAAAACTCAATCATCGTCTTCAATGGATCTTCAACAACAAGGAAATAAGTCTAGTATTCCAGAGACTCCTGCTATCACTCTCAACATGTTGGTAGCCGATCTTCACGTTCTCTGTGAAACAATAGTGGATTTTAAAATTTTAAAGGATAACAGGTGTGATCTTACCCAATCACTTGATTTTTAAGGATGGAACGGGTACTTTCAAAGAATGCAAGGGCCCACCTTTCCTATCTTGGTGAAAGATTTCTGGATACATACAACTGCAACTAGAAATGTCATTGTCTCCTCTAGGTTTGGAAAATTCATCATTATCACAGAAAAACTATATGTGATTTGATCTCTCATGAAGGACAGGGGCTAAGAATTCACAATGTTCAAGCTGACAAACAAAGGGAAGCAAAAGTCAATCAATCCATCTTCAAAGAAGGAATTGTTCTAGATTCTAAGAAAGATCCTTCATCTTCCTTCTTAAAAGACCATTTAAGAGTTTGGTTCAAGATAATGTTGGGAAGTATCTACCACCGTCATCCTGCACATTCTTCTGATTACATAAATTTTTCTCAAAAGTATATTCTATACTTCCTTTTGAAAGGAAAGAGGATACATCTCCCAGTCATCCTGTTCAGATTCCTAAGAGATTAAATAATGGCCTCAAGAGCTGGATCTACCAAAAAGGGGAATCACATCCCTTACGGCAGACTCATTTCTTATATTTTTGTTGAGTTTAGAATTATTGAAAGTTTATTAGTTGATGGATAGACTAATGAACTAGTAAAGAAATCTAGAAACATCTTCTAGGCTAAGAATTTGTTGAATATGAAGCTTATTAAAAAGATCTCTCGTCGAGCTGCTCTACCAATAATGTATGACATTAATTCTATGAGGTTTCCAATTTCTGGATTTCTAATCTTCTCAAGAACTTACAATCCTGATGAACTTACGCACTACCTTGCTGGATGCAAAGATGAAGCAATGGATGTGTGGATTGACATGAATAATCTTCCAAATACTCTTCCAGCAATGTTAAGGATCAATGAAAAAGGCAAGAAAAATAAGAATGTTGATGGTGAAGGACCATCAAACAAGAAGATGAAAATGACGACTACATTTGCTTCTCCTGCTGGTGAGCTAAGTAATGTTTTTGATTCTTCTGTAACAACTTTTGTTATTACTAACAGAAATATATATTCATCTCTTCAAGCACAACCTCTACTACTTTCATTACCACCAACATTCTCAACCATTGTCACCACCACACCCATCTCTATCTATGAAACAAACACTCAAATGAATCCACCCTCTACACAACTTCCACCATAAATACTCCAAATCACTTCGACTGAACCAATTTGCACCATTTCCGAACCAACCACTATCATATTTGTACAACCATCTCCAACTATCTCCTCACCATTAACATCTCTACAGATAATCCCAGAAACCATTCCAGAACATCATGAACCTTCTCCACCAAAATCAAATCTTAAAAATCATAATATCACCAACTTGGGTGATTCTGTTGATGAAACCCAATCAAGTCCTGAGAATCAATCTTCTGACTCACTCCCTCATAACCAAATGAAGTTATTTATATTTTTAAGGACAGTGTTGTTATGAGATTCAAGGCACTCTCAGATGAGTCAAGTTCTAGTGAAGACCCTTCTGCTTTAGGTGCTTCCTGGGATCAATTCAATCATGGATATCAGATGAATTTCAGAAGATTCAAAATCTCTCCGTCCAGACAAAATATTATCTTGTTCAGCAAGCTGAAGAGAGATTGAAAGCTAAAAAGGAAGCTGAAGTAAAGTTAGTTGATAAAAGGGAACTAGCGAAGAGATTGGCTAATGAAGCTCTTGACAAAGAAGCTCAAGATCAAGCTGAGAAGGAAGTTGCACTGAAAAATCAAGAAGATATCCTAAGAGCTGCTAAAAACTCTACTTCTGATCCTGTTCTACAAATATTGGAAAGAATTCAGAAGGATCAAGAGTTGTTCAGAACAAGGATGGGCAAGCAAGATGAACTCACTTTCAGCATTCAAAATGCCCTTGCTCAGATCCTTCAGAGGCCCCCTCTTCCTCCTCAACCTTAGACACTCCTTATGCCACCCATTAGTTTTATTTGTGTTTATCTTATGTTGTTATCTTTTACCTTTTTTATTATGAAAAAAAAGGGGGAGTACTTTAATGGAAAATTATTTTGATAAAGAATATCCTGTCTCTGAATCATAGCTCAGACATTCTAACTCTTTAATTGCATTCAATTCTTTTTCTTAGAATGTTTTCAAGAATAAATTTATATATTGATAATCAGGTTCTGATTTAACCAATAATTATCTCTATCAGATGCACTTGTTAAGAATCAGACTTGAACCGTCTCAGATTTTATAAGTCCAATCAGGCTCTGATAAGAACTTTATAATCAGGCTCTAGTATCCCAAATCTGATAAGATTTTTGAGATCTTAGATTCATAGGGAGCGTTGATAAAGGGATGTTATTTCTAAAACTTATCTCTATCATTTCCTATTGATAATCATCGTACAAAATTGTGTCATCAAACTACATGGTTTTCTCATTATCAAAAAGGGGGAGATTGTTAGAACAAGATTTGGTTCTGCAAGATATCTCTAAGTTTTGATAATAACAAAGTGATATTTGTGTGAGAATAATTTTTGTACTCTAACGTTTGCTTTTCTGAAGAATTAACAAATAGGTTCTGACTCTGATAGAGATCATATTCAACGATTACTCTGATATGAACAAAGTCGCTTTTGCGTTATAAGAAGCAAGTCTGCTTCTGATCTACTCTTATTCAGAAAGACTCTAAGAAGACAATATGTTGTTGTAATGCTCTCTTGGTTTCTGCTTCTGATCATGACTCTGATACTTTACTTCTGAAGGCTTTTAAGCTTCTGAAGTCATTATCTTTTGAAGACTAAGTGTCGAAGACTCTGAAGACAAGGTTCTATTGAACGAAGTTCTGAAGACTTGAGTTTCTAAATAATAAGTGTTGAAGACTCTGGAGACTTATGTTATTAGTGACCAAAGGTTCTGAAGACTGGGTGCTTATAGTTCTGAAGACAAGGTTCTAGTGAACAAGTTCTGAAGACTCAAGACTCTGAAGACCTACCGATCAACTATTCTAATCATGCTTCAATCATCTCTATTCAGAAGCCTCTGATGTAAAGAAGAAAAACTCAAATGTCTACGAGGGAAAATAGTACATAGTACATTTTAACGTTTCATTCCACTACCCTGATTTGGTGGTACAATGGATAACTTTTGTGTATGATTTTCATCTCTAAGTAACAACATTATTGCAAATCCCCAGCTACCTAAAGGATATACCTGATCTTCCCTCTAACAGATCTTTTTCTGGCTATATAAGTGTAGCACCCCAAAATTTGCCTCATCGTTTTCTTAGTTTAATGGCTTATGTTTCTCTGCATTTTGCATTTCTGCATATCATAGAATTGGTTCTCGAGACATGGGATTAAGGTATTTATATGGCTTAGGGTTCCCTTTTATTACAAGAGTTTAAACAACGGGAATTAGAGGCTCCGGAATTTAATCTGTTCAGCGATCGAGTGGTCGATTTTATTTTATTCAACAAGTGATTTTTAGCTCAGGAGATGGTGTACATGTTACCTCAGGACAAGTTTCAGAGGCTTAACAGAGCTTAGAACAGGTGGCAATGGAGGATTATACAAGATTCCTTCCATTTGGCACCAAATTGGACTTTTTTTTCAATGTGGTAACCGGTTACTGTAACACCCCGTTCTAACCCAACGCATATTTAAAATAAATCAAAATCAGAGTGCACAAATTTTTCAGGCATGACGACCGTCATGGAGTCGTGACGACCGTCACACGCACAAAAACTGAGACGCAACAGAGGTGTCACATATTCAACTTACAAAAACATACATTTCACCATTTAATTGGACAACATGTATTTAGTGATGATACATAGCACATAATCTTGGATGAACAACTAATAACAACTCACATAACATCTTAATTAAATAGCAACATATTCATTTGCAGCGGAACATAATGCACTTTCAACATTTATGATAATCAACGTGATACCAGAAATTTACGACAGAACTCCATTAAAATTCAGCAAGTAATCATCTTGCTTATATTTAATACAACAACTAATTTCAACCATAAAATCCGTATTTCCGATCCATCGATCTATTGCGTACAACCAATATTTGGCACATTAACAAAGCACCCAACTTAATAAAATACTTCATAAAATTCAGCAACAAGTGTTGCACCCCAAAATTTGACCAACATTTATTTATCCATCAAGTGTTTGAAGGTTGATACCTTCATCAGAAAGTTCAAGAGATCCTCAGAGGAATTGGTTGAAACCAAGGTTGTGTGCTTCATAGCTTGAGAGTTGTGGGAGCTCCTCAGATGATTTTGAGACTTTGAGAATGAACTTTAAGCTTTGAGAAAGCTTATGAGATGTCTTGAAAGCCATCACGAAGCCCAGAGAGGTCATTATGCAAGAATTCAGAAGATTCAACCATGAATAGTAGAATTAGGGTTTTAACTGGGTCAACCCTAGGTCAACTGAAGATTTGGAGAAGGTTGAGACCTAATCCAAGGGCCATGTGATCATGGAATGATGTATTGAGATGTTATAAAGATGATTCCTAGACCAACTCATCATGATTGAGGAGTGTGAGAAGTTTTAAGCTAGGGTTTCTAAGGATTGGCAGTGTAAAATCCCCTAGTTTGATCCCTATCTTCCAGGCAATTTTAGCTCAAGATGTGATTGTCATCTCATCTTCCCCACAACATGAATGTTGTAGAGCTTGTTCTTAGCTTTAATTTTAGTGGTAGAAGTCCTTGATAGGATTTGCATAGCTCAAGTTATGGTTTTGAAAAATTACAGGTCATCTGAGGTGTGTGAATCTGGGTCCTTGAAAGTCACCCAACTTGCAGACAACTTTTTCCCTAGTAGGATGATTCCTATGATCTCTTGGTCAACATGAATGTTGAAGATCATCTTCTTAGCTTTCTAGAGAGTACTAGAAGTCCTTGATAGGATTTGTAGAACTCAAGTTATGGCTTTGACAAGCCAAGGGTATTTTGGTCATTTGGCAGTTATAGGTCATTTCAAGCATATGGCCATATCTCCTACTTCCAAGCTTCAAATGGAAAAACCTTCAGCATTAAAGTTGCTTAGAATGATGTTTTAAGGCTAGTAGGGTGGTCATGAGATGTTGGAAAGGCTAAAAAAAAAAGTGATAAAAATAGCCTAAAAATGGGACATAAGTTAATTCAAGTGAAATGGAAAATCCTAAAATCCAAGCTATAAACCCTAACCATGGCATATGATAGGTCATTTTGACTCCAAAGGATATTTTAAGAACAATGGTTCAGCCACAATTTTGATTTGAGGCTTAAAATTTGGAGTTGCTTTGTAAAAGTCTTACTTGCATAATGGGGTACCTAGCCAAATCAAAGGAAAGCTTAATAAACAAGGTGTTTAAGCATTGTATATTGTCCAAAATACCACTTAAGGAGAAAATGAAGATAATTACTCAAGTTATGGGGTTTTTGTCATGATATCTCATGTGGTGGCAAGTGAAATGCAAATATCATATCCTAGAAACTTCAAGTCCTTTCTAGATGATTCTAAGAGGTTCTAGATCTTTCTAAACATCTCTATATATTGATTACATTCTCCATTGGTGAAAGGTTGGTGATTGTTGATGTTCATGATGGTAGAAAAAAGAGTTTGAACCAAAACTTTCCATTTTGCAAATTGTATTGAAACTCCATTTTTCTCTTCATTACCCTTCCATATTTTCACACAAATCACCTCCATAAACATCCCTGAACATGTTCATGCTGGAGTGAGTCACCATTGTTGAAGAATTGGAGCTTTTCAAGTGAAGTTGCAAGAGAGCAAAAAGGATTGAATCTGAAGATACAAGTCATCTCCATCAAATCTTGTGCAAGAAGAGTGTTATTCATCACCTAGGGACCATTTGTGAAGATCTACAAGGATTGGTTCGAAGCCTTTCAACATCCACCATTGCAAGAGGCAAGGTATGCAAAACTGTTCTTACCTCTCACTTTAGGCATGGCTAGGATTAGTTCTTGTTGGAAAACCATTAGTGACCATTAGGTGATTAATCATGGGAAGTTATAGAGCCATTGGTGAAGATTGAAAATTGGACATGATTCTTTAATGGTCAAGAACTCATTGGATAGAGAGTATTATTTCGTGTGCTATAGCTTAGGATGATGAGCATAACATGAGGATTAATTATATACAAAGATTGTTGAGTTTTATGATGGTCGAAAATTGAAGAAAGTTTGGATCCATGGAGTTGTGTGGTTCGGTTTGCATGGTGTAGCTAGTTTCAACGAAATCCAAAGGCATGGTTGGATTCTACATAAAATTCTAGTCAAGTTTGGTTCTTGGATCATGGCATTTGGTGGAATATTGAGAGAGAATGAAGAAGATGAAGTTGCATGCATGGAGCTTGTATTTTCATGGTGTTTCTAAACCCTAATGGCCAAAGGTTGAAGATGATACATGAGCCATTGGATTTGCGTGAGACTCTTTGACTTGGAGGCCGATCGGAGGGCCAGGATTTAATCACGAAAATGGATTAATGAATCAGCATGGGCCTCACACGAATTACTCTCCCCACCCCCCATATTCTTGGCCCAATTGATTTTTAACTAGATGATATTGCTTTTCATACCCCATGATGAATTTCTCATATTATATTTTCTCCAAATTTCTTTAAACTTCAAAAAATCATATAAAAATGAAAAATCATTATTTTTTAATGAAACTTTTTTTCCCAATTTTCATTTTCTGTCTAGAAAAATATAAAATCATAAAATAGCCAGTTTATTTCAGTTTTATATTTTTTGTGCATTTTTACTTTTAATTGCTTTTTTTAATTCTTTTAGTTGGTATACTAACTTGTAGAATTTAATTAGGGTAGTTCCCTTAGGATTTTTGATTCAATTTTTTTAGGATGATTAGATGAATGGTTTAGGTTCCCCCTGAATTAATTTCATAATTTTGTGATAATTTTTAGGTTAGTTTTAATTAGGTAGTTCTAGGTAGTATAGAATTTGATTAAAACTTTAGCATAGGATCATAACAATTTTAGATTTAGGTCTTGTAGGGCAATTTAGTATATGGGGAATATATGGGACTTAAGGGTAGTTATGTAGGGTCCCCTAGCACTTATATTAGGAATTAATAGAATAATATGCTATTTTTAGTTGATTTTTGAATTGAATGATTGTTTGTGTGACCTTTAGGGCAAGTTTTGTTAGTTTGCTTTGCTTTGGGGTATTCCTTTGATTGGAGGAGCTTGGCATCTCATTATGGGGCTTAGTGGAGCATACTAGAGGATTGGAGGAGGCATGGATTGAAGGCCTGGTTTAGGAGCTTGCTCTCTTTCTGTGAGGTTTGAGACCCTGGAGTCTGAGGGAAGTTCATGGTACTTTCCTGAGGAAGGCACTATGGATGTCTTTCATTCTTTCTTCTCACCTCTTTCCCAAGTATCCAATGATGTTGGAGCCTTCATGTGAGTTTAGTTTCTCCTGAGGAGGAATGTAAACTGATCACAGTTGTTGAGCCACATGGGATATGATTCCTAAGTGGAAGCCCCCTAGTACTTTCCTGAGGAAGGCACTATGGGTCTGTTCACTTAGTTCCCTTAGTTCATGTAGGATTTCCCAAGTATCTAATGATGTTGGAGCTTTCATGTGAGTTTAGTTTCTCCTGAGGAGGAATGTAAACCTATCACAGTTGTTGAGCCACATGGGATATGATTCCTAAGTGGAAGCCCCCTAGTACTTTCCTGAGGAAGGCACTATGGGTCTGTTCACTTAGTTCCCTTAGTTCATGTAGGATTTCCCAAGTATCCAATGATGTTGGAGCCTTCATGTGAGTTTAGTTTCTCCTGAGGAGGAATGTAAACTGATCACAGTTGTTGAGCCACATGGGATATGAGTCCTAAGTATAAGCCTCCTAGTGCTTTCCTGAGGAGGGCACTATGAGTCTGCCTACTTAGCTCCCTTTCTTTGGTAAGCTTGTTTTGAAGCTTGAAGACTGGGATTGATTTCTCTTGTGTAGGGTTTTGCTTTAGGGCTTTGCTTAGAGATCTGATTAGGGTTTTGCTTTAGGGCTTTGCTTAGAGATCTGATTAGGGTTTTGTTTTTAGGGTTAGGATTAGGGAGAGCTTAGATGTAGATAATTTCTTTCTCAAACATGGATGGTATTTCATTTCTTTTATCTGTATGACTGCAGTTTACTGTTTATTACTTGATAGCATGTTGTTTATTTTTCAGTATGATTACTGTTATTTCATAACTGGCTTGAGGTTGAGATGAGCTTGTGGAGGCTGAAGCCCCACACACATTTCCTCCCTCACTTGCATTGCATGCATTTTACTGTTAAGCTGATGCTTTGTCTGTTTTGGCGTATCATTGACATGATCCCTTAGGACTCTCATTTCCTTTGATAAGGATTTGATGATAGACTTTTAGGTTGAAACCTATGCATGACAACTTCTAGGAGTTCCCTGTTCAAACCTCAACCATAGGATGAATCCATGGCATGATAACAGTAGGACTTGATAGTCTCCCTCCTAGTTGGGCCTGTTCTCTTCTCATCTCAAAGCAATTTAAGATACAGTAATCATGAATAATTTCTTTCGTACGTTACGAGCCTTAAGCTATCTGAGAAAGGATTGTGGGAGAGTTTATTTTCCATAGTCTAGATGTTTAGTATGGTACCCTTTAGGTGACATGCGACGCATTCACTCTCAGGTCATAGTCTCCAGTGCGGTTGAAATCGCAAACACAATAAAAAACACTTCTTTCAAAACAGGAAATAAACCGTAGTTTCCCAAACTACGTGAGCTCTGATCTCTCATGCCTGTTGAGAGTACGTAGGCACAAGATGGCGAAGTCTTGGCGAGCTACCTTCCCCCATACCCCTTCGTAGGCCGATCTACGTTGACTCTGATTTCTCATTCTCTGATGAGAATACGTAGGCATAAAGTGCGACGCTTTGCCGAGTCATTTTTCTTTTCTTTTTTTAGCCAGCCTTGATAGGTAGATAGATTATAACCCACCCGTCCAAGTAAACAACAATCATGGATCCCGTCGAGTACGACGGACGTGAGGGGTGCTAATACCTTCCCCTTGCGTAACCGACTCCCGAACCCAGACAACGGTTGCGATGACCTTGTCTTACCCTTTTTCGTCAGGTTTTTCCGATCGTTTCCTTTCCCGCTCTGAGGGATAAATAACGAAAGGTGGAGACTCTTCTGTTGTGCCGGCACCTCATTTTCGCGCAAGCGACAGCTGGCGACTCTGCTGGGGACTTCATGCTGCTGGGGAATTTCCCATCCCCGACGCTAGGACCGTTTCCCATCCCCTATGCGAGTCAATCCTACCGCTTGTCTGTTTACTTGTTGGGTTGCGTTTATTTATTGCATTTTTACTTCTCGCACTTTATTTCCCGCATTTTATTTTCAGTATAATATGATTATTTGTGCTGTTGTGGGAGAGGGAGGTTACTATGAGTGAGAAGTCGGACCTGGGCTTGAGTATGCACCTAGACATAGTTGCGGAGAGTAGTAGACGAACCTGTCTGCTGAGCAGGCACAGTTCCCTACGAAATCTGCGCTCAGACGAGGTTCTCGCCGAGGTGCTCCTTTCCGGTCCTGAGGATCTGAGAGGAGTCCAGACGTGAGGGTTGTCGACTCTGGGGACCGATCATTTGGAAGTCAGCTAAGTGAGGCCTCTTCATGACTTGATGATGCCACTCCTTCTGGGAATCGTATTGTCACTCATGAAAGTCTGTGAGGCTGATGACCGCATAGGATGTCGTACCTTTGTCCGTGGATTAGGTCCATACCTGTGAGCGGGATTGGGTTTATTGCAGGAAACTTTGACCTTCAGACTACCTGGTTTTCTTGACAGTGAATCAGTTATGTTGGTACCAGGGTTCTTAGTTGCAGATTTGTCTGTTCTTGATAGAGCAGGTTTTGATCAGAGGATCTTGTCATCAGGTGTATGTCTGTTCTTGATAGAGCAGGTTTTGATCAGAGTATTGTCATCAGTGGTTTGTTCTGGATAGGGCAGATTTTTGAGTGGGGTCTGAAGATCTCATCAGCAGATGTTGTTTGTTCTTGATAGGGCAGATTTTGAGTGGGGTCTGAAGATCTCATCAGCAGCTGTATGTTTGTTCTTGATAGGGTAGATTTTTGATTTGGGGTCTGAAGACTTCATCAGCAGATATTTCTTGATCATACATCTGGGGTCCTTATTATCAGACATTTGTTCTCGACAGAGCAGAATTTTGATCTTATGTATATGGTCCTATCTGAAGGTCGTTCTTAGCAGATCAGATTAGTGGTCTTACACCGGGGTTTTCTCCTCATCAGTGATTATTGACACAGAATCTCCACAGCAGTTACCTGGATATATTATTGCATGCCTGCATTTTGCATTAGTTTGCATGTTCATTTGCATTCCATTAACGTGTGTCTGTGTTGAAAGTACCGTTTCCCCGATCCAGGATTTCTCGCCTCCTATTGTATTATTATAGCCTCTCTCAGGAAGACTGTTGCATACAAGTTCCCGGCCCCTGATGTGTCGAAGTTGACTATCGCTGATGCTATGTACTGCCTGGGTAGGCCTTTCCATATATATATATGAGATTGATGTTTCCATGATGGGGCTCGGACTTCTTTTTCTTATTATTATTATTATCAACACTGGCACTAAGGCGCTAGGATCGGGGGAAATCTCCCAAGCACACAGACACACGCATGCATCTGCATGAAGCATTTGCATGGCGTACATTTTGTTGCTTTTCCTAACCTTTAATGTTTTCAGGTTTTTCAGGTTCATAGGTTCCGAGCTGCTTCCGGTCTCCAGGATTGATCAGAGACTCATTCACCGTTACTCAACTCGAGCTAATCAGACAAGGATCATGGATCAGGTGCAGTCAGATGTTCAAGAGCTCCGTGAACGGATGGATCGTTTTATGGAACTGATGCAGGTAGTCGCTAATGGTCAGGACCAGCTCCGGACTTTGGTTCAACCTTTGATCTCCAGGGTTGATAGTAACGGCATACTTCATGGCGGGGTTGTGCCCACTCCTCCTCCAGTTGACGCTCCGCAAAATGTTGTTCCTGTTGCCGGGGGAAACGGCAGTGCTAATGGCAATGTGATGGCCAATATCGGACTCAATGCGACGGGCGTCGGCAATGGTAGTCTGGGAGCTAATGTCAACATAGGGCCGGTCAACGGCAATGCTGGCGTCGGAAATCTGTTGGTGCCTCAACCGTGGCTTGAGGATCATCAGGATGATGTGTTTTCTCAAAGAGGTGTGGAAGCAGAGTTGAATGCTGAAGCGCGACTCAGGTTCAAAGCACTGGAAGACAAAATGAGAGACATTGAGAATCAGAACACTTTGGGCGTTGATATGTCCAAGCTGGGGTTAACTGCTGATTTCAAGGTACCTCATAAGTTCAAGGTGCCTGCCTTTGAGAAGTATAAGGGCACTACCTGCCCTCGTGTCCACCTTCGATCTTACTATAGGAAGATGTCGGCCTATTCCGACGATGAAAAGTTGCTGATGCACTTCTTCCAAGATAGTCTTTCTGGTCCATCCCTCGAGTGGTACATGGGTTTGGAGCCCACTACCGTGCGCACCTGGAAAGATCTCGCTGAAGCATTTGTCCTCCACTATCAATACAATAGCGACTTGGCCCCCAACCAAGTTCAGCTCCAGAACCTTTCGCAGCGGAATAATGAAGGCTTTAAGGAGTACGCCCAGCGGTGGCGTGAGTTGGCTGCTCGGGTTCAACCGCCGATGGTTGAGCGCGAGCTCGTGCAGATGTTTGTAGCTACCCTTCCGGGAATTTACTATGAAAAGCTAGTCAGTGGCATGTCTGGGACGTTCTCGGCTCTCATCACTATGGGCGAGCACGTCGAGAATGGTATAAAGATCGGAAAAATTCAAGGTGAGTCATCCTCAGCTGGAGGAGGTGGAAAGAAACCTTATGCTGGTAAACGTCGAGAAGGGGATGCGAGTGTTGTTACCAACGCTCGGGGAAAGGGCAAGGGCCCTCAGCAGCAGATAGCCAGTATAAATATCCCAGCAGCTCCGCAACCGCAGCAGCAGCAACCGTAGCAACTGAATCAACAGGGATATAGAAAATATCAGAATCGGGCTCCTTTGGCAAACCGTCACTTCGAAGCACCACCTATGTCGTATGCGCAGCTCTTGCAAACTTTGCTTCAGCTTCAGTTAGTTCAAAAGAGGACGATGGCTCCCTTGACAGGGGCACCACCACCGGGGTATGACGCGAATGCCACTTGTGATTTCCATACTGGAGCACCAGGCCATACGATTGAGAACTGCAAAGCCTTTAAGCACAAGGTGCAGGACCTGGTAGATGCCAAGATTATCAACTTCTCCGACAATGTGCCCAATGTCACCAAAAACCCCATGCCTCATCATAGGGGAGGCGGAGTGAACCCCATTATCGAGGGGGAAAGTGCAGATCTGCTGACTGATGTCAAAGACTTAAAGACGTCGCTTAGTTTCGTCAAAACTAAGTTGTTGAAGAAGGGGTTCTTTCCAGGATGCGGAGAGTTATGCATGGCTTGTGCTACACATCCTGATGGGTGTAAGCAGCTGGTGGAAGGTATCCAAAGTCTGATGTCTGAGGGTATTTTGCAGTTCAGCCGAAGAGTTGAAAGTGTATCAGGAGAGATTGTGTTGAAGCAGGCAGATGAAGTCGCCACCATCACCATTCCTCGTCAACCTATTACCATTTCTGCGCCCCGACCGCCTACAATCACTATTACCAGAGCCGGGCCGATCCCATTCGAGAGCACTAACGCCGTTCCGTGGCATTATGGCGCCGAAGTCTATTGCAATGGTCAGAAGTTAGAGTTGGAGCCGTATGGGTCGACTGTGCAGAATCTCGCAGGAGTCAGTGGTATTACTCGAAGCGGAAGAGTGTTTGCGCCGACAGAGGTTGTGGCAGAGAAAGTGGTCAGAGCTGATGCTGCTGATAAGGGTAAAGGCAGAGCCGTCGAAGAGGTCCCTTATGGGGCAGAGAAAGATTTGCTTGTCAAAGATGCCGAGGAGTTCATGCGGTTAATCAAAAAGAGCGACTACAAGATTGTAGACCATCTTCATCAGACTCCGTCAAAGATTTCTATTCTCAACTTGTTGCTGTGTTCTGAAGCGCACCGCAACGCGTTACTGAAGGTATTGAACGCTGCCTACGTACCGCAAGAGATATCAGTGAATCAGCTGGAAGAGGTGGTAGCCCATGTTAATGCTGGCAATGGGCTAGGTTTCACGGATTTAGAGCTGACTCCTAAAGGGAGAAATCACAACAGCGCCTTGCACATCTCGATAGAGTGCAGAGGCACTATCATGTCGCATGTCCTGGTGGACACGGGTTCGTCGCTTAATGTGCTTTCGAAAAAGGCATTAATGAAGTTGGACACTCGTGGATTGCTTTGCACGCCCAGTGATCTGGTGGTGAAAGCATTTGACGGAACTAAGCGCCACGTTTTCGGAGAGTAGACCTTGCCGATTCAAGTTGGTCCGGAGACGTTCGATACGGTTTTTTATATCATGGATATCATGCCTACCTACAGTTGCCTCTTAGGTCGGCCATGGATCCATGTTGTTGGTGCCGTGACGTCCACGCTGCATCAAAAGCTCAAATATGCTATCGGGGGAAGCATAGTAACCGTCTGTGGTGAGGAGGACATTATGGTGAGCCACTTGTCATCCTTTAAGTATGTTGAAATGGATGGCGAAATCCATGAAACTCTCTGCCAAGCATTTGAAGCCATCAAGGTGAAAGAGGTAGCTCCTGTCGTCACAGAGAAGCAAGAGATGAATCTCTCCTCGTTCAGAGAAGCTCGGGTCGTCGTCGAAGCCGGTTCCACCCCAGGCTGGGGGCATGTTTTGGAGATACCGATCAAGCAGGATAAGTTTGGATTGGGGTATTCTCCTGAAGCTGAAGCTTCATCTTCTTCGTCTAGCAGTTCGTCTCGTGGGAAGGGGCCGATCCTATTTACCAAGGGCGGAGTGATTTTCGAAAGAATCAACGCGGCGTCAGAGGACAGCGGGGATAGCGATTGTGATCTTGACGCCTGGATTCAGCCAAGCAAGCCGGGCGAGCGCCTCAACAATTGGACCATCAAGGAGATTATCCAACTGACAAGTGAAGAGTAATGATTTACTTTTTACAATCTTTGTACAACCCTATGTCCTACCCGGGGCATAGTGGTTTTATTGTCAGGGCCTTGTTGGATTATGTACATGCATTTTGTTAATAAATCAAAGGCGTTTTCTTCGTACTCAAATATTGTGTTCTCTGTTATTCCTGTTTTATGTTTATTTTGAAAAACAGTAAAATGGAAACGGGGTTTGTGCTAACCTGCATATTCTTGTTTTAAACTTAACCCTTGTTATTGCAAGATCCACATAACAGACGACATCGACTCTGGACCCTCTACGGCTCACTACGACTTCGATTGCCCGATTTATCAAGCCGAGGATGAGATTGATGAAGATGAATACCTTCCGGAAGAGTTGGTCCGCTTGTTGAGACAAGAGGAAAAGGTTATTCTGCCTCATGAGGAAGATATTGAGATCGTAAACCTGGGTTCTGAAGAGCTCGTCAGAAATGTCAGAGTAGGGGCTGCACTGCAGAATGATGTCAAGCATAGACTGGTCGAGATGCTTCGAGAGTATAGTGACGTCTTTGCTTGGTCATACGAAGATATGCCCGGACTTGACACAGACATCGTGGTTCATCGCTTGTCGTTGCGAGAAGATTGCCCTCCAGTCAAGCAGAAGCTTAGGAGGACGAGACCAGATATGGCTGTAAAAATCAAAGAAGAAGTCCAGAAGCAGTTGGACGCAGGATTTCTAGCCGTTACCACTTACCCTCCGTGGGTCGCCAACATAGTGCCTGTACCGAAGAAGGACGGTAAGGTACGCATGTGCGTCGATTATCGGGATTTGAATAGGGCGAGCCCTAAGGATGATTTCCTGTTGCCTCATATCGATGTGTTGGTCGACAACACAGCCCAGTTCTCCGTGTTTTCGTTCATGGATGGATTCTCCGGTTACAATCAGATTAAGATGGCACCGGAGGACATGGAGAAAACGACGTTTATCACCCCCTGGGGAACATTTTGCTATAAGGTAATGCCCTTCGGTCTGAAAAACGCAGGGGCCACTTACCAGCGAGCAATGGTAACTTTGTTTCATGATATGATTCATCATGAGATCGAGGTCTATGTTGATGACATGATTGCAAAGTCCCAAACGGAGGAAGAGCATCTGGTCAACCTATTGAAGCTTTTTGAGAGGCTTAGGAAGTTCAGGCTGAGGCTGAACCCTAACAAGTGCACTTTCGGAGTGCGGTCCGGAAAGTTATTGGGGTTTATCGTTAGTGAACGAGGTATCGAAGTTGATCCTGCGAAAATAAAAGCTATTCAAGAAATGCCAGCGCCGAAAACAGAAAAAGAAGTTTGTGGTTTCTTGGGCCGAATAAACTACATTGCAAGGTTTATCTCTCAGCTCACGGCCACTTGCGAACCGATGTTCAAGCTTTTAAAGAAAGATCAGGCGATTACTTGGAATGAGGATTGCCAGAGGGCATTCGATAAGATAAAGCAGTATCTTCAAGAACCTCCAATATTGATACCCCCAGTGGCTGGACGGCCATTAATCATGTACTTGACGGTTCTGGAGAATAGTATGGGGTGTGTTCTCGGTCAGCACGACGAGACGGGCAGAAAAGAGCATGCCATTTATTATTTGAGTAAAAAGTTCACTGAGTGTGAATCTCGATACTCGATGCTGGAGAAGACGTGTTGTGCATTAGCTTGGGCCGCCAAACGTCTACGACAGTATATGCTCAATCACACCACTATGCTAATTTCGAAGATGGATCCGATCAAGTACGTCTTCGAGAAGCAGGCTCTTTCGGGCAGGATCGCCAGATGGCAAATGGTGTTAACAGAATATGATATTCAGTACGTCTCCCAGAAGGCCATTAAAGGAAGCGTATTGTCTGATTACCTTGCCGAACAGCCAATCGAAGACTACCAGCTGATGAAGTTTGAATTCCCTGACGAGGATATTATGTTTCTCAAAGCGAAGGATTGCGATGAGTCGTTGCCCGGTGAGGGGCCAGATAGGAAGTCTTAGTGGAAGTTGATATTCGATGGAGCGGTTAATTCCTATGGAAGTGGTATCGGGGCTATCATCACGACTCCTCACAGATCCCACATCCCGTTTACTACGAGACTGACGTTTCCAGTTACCAACAATGAGGCGGAGTATGAAGCATGTATTATGGGTCTAGAAGAGGCAATTGATTTGAGAATCAAGAATCTAGACGTATATGGTGACTCAGCGCTTGTGATCAATCAAATTAAAGGGGAGTGGGAAACTCGTCAAGCGAATTTGGTGCCGTACATGAATTATGCCAGGAGGCTGCTCCCATTCTTCGACCGAGTGGAACTTCATCATGTACCCAGGGCTGAAAATCAGATGGCTGATGCCTTAGCCACGTTGGCTTCAATGTATAAGGTCAATTTTTGGAATGAGGCTCCAAGAATTGTGCTTTCGCGGCTTGATAGACCGACATTTGTCTTCGCAATCGAGGAGGCCGCCGACGGCAAGCCATGGTTCCACGACATCCAGACCTTCCTTATGGCTAAGGAGTATCCTGCGAGTGCGTCAACCCAGGATAAGAAGACTCTGAGGAGGCTGTCTGGAAACTTTTACCTCAATCCTGATGGAGTGTTGTATAAGAGAAACCATGATCTCGTGCTACTCAGATGTATAGATGAGAAAGAGGCAAGTATGCTCATGGAAGAAGTCCATGAGGGCACATTTGGTACGCACGCCGGCGGGCATGCCATGACGAGAAAGATCCTGAGAGCAGGATATTACTGGCTGACGATGGAGTCAGATTGCTTCAGATTCGCGAAGAAATGTCATAAATGCCAGATTTATGATGATAAAGTTCATGTGCCGCCGTGCCCATTGAATGTCATGTCCTCCCCTTGGCCGTTCTCCATGTGGGGCATCGACATGATAGGCAAGATCGAGCCCACTGCATCCAATGGTCATCGTTTCATTCTGGTAGCTATCGACTACTTCACCAAATGGGTGGAGGCAGCCTCGTACGCTAATGTGACCAAGCAAGTGGTAGCTAAATTCATAAAGAGGGACATCATCTGTCGCTACGGAGTTCCCGAGCGGATCATTACTGATAATGGCTCAAATTTGAATAACAAGATGATGAAGGAGCTGTGCCAGAGCTTCAAGATTGAACACCACAACTCATCTCCTTACCGGCCGAAGATGAATGGCACCGTCGAAGCCGCCAACAAGAACATAAAGAAGATTGTTCAGAAGATGGTTGTGACATACAAAGATTGACACGAGATGCTGCCGTTTGCCTTGCACGGTTATCGTACGACGGTGCGCACATCGACTGGGGCAACTCCTTTCTCCTTGGTGTACGGTATGGAAGTTGTCCTACCGTTAGAAGTGGAGATTCCTTCTTTGCGAGTTTTGGTTGATGTGAAACTCGACGAGGCAGAATGGATTACGAATCGTTTGAACCAACTCAGCCTGATAGACGAGAAGAGGTTAGCATCGATTACATTTGGTCGTCTGTACCAAAGCCGAATGAAGAAAGCTTATGATAAGAAGGTGCGTCCTAGAAGCTTTCAGACGGGTGATCTCGTCCTGAAGAAGATTCTTCCGCCACACTCCGATCACCGGGGCAAGTGGACTCCGAATTACGAAGGGCCGTATGTCGTCAGCAAGGTCTTCTCGGGAGGAGCTTTGTTGTTATCCACGATGGATGGTGAAGATTTTGCATCCCCGGTGAACGCGGACGCAGTTAAAAAATACTTTGCTTGAAAGAGACCCGCTGGACAAAAAAGAAAGAGTCCAGGCAAAAAGGGGCATCCCGGCGAACCAAAAACAGAATAAGAGGTTCGGGCAAAAATTAGGGATATATTGAAAAAATGTACACCCGCGAAGTCGAAAACCTACACTGGGCGGCTTCGGCAAAAAAGGGTATCCCGGTGAACTGAAAACCCGTAAAGGGCGGTTCACGCAAAAGTTAGGGATTTGAATAAGCAAATGACTGCGTTCCGCGTATGGACTTTCATTGTTAGAAGGTTGATACCTTCATCAGAAAGTTCAAGAGATCCTCAGAGGAATTGGTTGAAACCAAGGTTGTGTGCTTCATAGCTTGAGAGTTGTGGGAGCTCCTCAGATGATTCTGAGACTTTGAGAATGAACTTGAAGCTTTGAGAAAGCTTATGAGATGTCTTGAAAGCCATCACGAAGCCCAGAGAGGTCATTATACAAGAATTCAGAAGATTCAACCATGAATAGTAGAATTAGGGTTTTGACTGGGTCAACCCTAGGTCAACTGAAGATTTGGAGAAGGTTGAGACCTAATCCAAGGGCCATGTGATCATGGAATGATGTATTGAGATGTTATAAGGATGATTCCTAGACCAACTCATCATGATTGAGGAGTGTGAGAAGTTTTAAGCTAGGGTTTCTAAGGATTGGCAGTGTAAAATCCCCTAGTTTGATCCCTATCTTCTAGGCAGTTTTAGCTCAAGATGTGATTGTTATATCATCTTCCCCACAACATGAATGTTGTAGAGCTTGTTCTTAGCTTTAATTTGAGTGGTAGAAGTCCTTGATAGGATTTGCAGAGCTCAAGTTATGGTTTTGAAAAATTACAGGTCATCTGAGGTGTGTGAATTTGGGTCCTTGAAAGTCACCCAACTTGCAGACAACTTTTGCCCTAGTAGGATGATTCCTATGATCTCTTGGTCAACATGAATGTTGAAGAGCATATTCTTAGCTTTCTAGAGAGTACTAGAAGTCCTTGATAGGATTTGTAGAACTCAAGTTATGGCTTTGACAAGCCAAGGGTATTTTGGTCATTTGGCAGTTATAGGTCATTTCAAGCATATGGCCATATCTCCTACTTCCAAGCTTCAAATGGAAAAACCTTAAGCATTAAAGTTGCTTAGAATGATGTTTTAAGGCTAGTAGGGTGGTCATGAGATGTTGGAAAGGCTAAAAAAAAAAGTGATAAAAATAGCCTAAAAATGAGACATAAGTTAATTCAAGTGAAATGGAAAATCCTAAAATCCAAGCTATAAACCCTAACCATGGCATATGATAGGTCATTTTGACTCCAAAGGATATTTTAAGAACAATGGTTCAGCCACAATTTTGATTTGAGGCTTAAAATTTGGAGTTGCTTTGTAAAAGTCTTACTTGCATAATGGGGTACCTAGCCAAATCAAAGGAAAGCTTAATAAACAAGGTGTTTAAGCATTGTATATTGTCCAAAATACCACTTAAGGAGAAAATGAAGATAATTACTCAAGTTATGGGGTTTTTGTCATGATATCTCATGTGGTGGCAAGTGAAATGCAAATACCATATCCTAGAAACTTCAAGTCCTTTCTAGATGATTCTAAGAGGTTCTAGATCTTTCTAAACATCTCTATATATTGATTACATTCTCCATTGGTGAAAGGTTGGTGATTGTTGATGTTCATGATGGTAGAAAAAAGAGTTTGAACCAAAACTTTCCATTTTGCAAATTGTATTGAAACTCCATTTTTCTCTTCATTACCCTTCCATATTTTCACACAAATCACCTCCATAAACATCCCTGAACATGTTCATGCTGGAGTGAGCCACCATTGTTGAAGAATTGGAGCTTTTCAAGTGAAGTTGCAAGAGAGCAAAAAGGATTGAATCTGAAGATACAAGCCATCTCCATCAAATCTTGTGCAAGAAGAGTGTTATTCATCACCTAGGGACCATTTGTGAAGATCTACAAGGATTGGTTCTAAGCCTTTCAACATCCACCATTGCAAGAGGCAAGGTATGCAAAACTGTTCTTACCTCTCACTTTAGGCATGGCTAGGATTAGTTCTTGTTGGAAAACCATTAGTGACCATTAGGTGATTAATCATGGGAAGTTATAGAGCCATTGGTGAAGATTGAAAATTGGACATGATTCTTTAATGGTCAAGAACTTATTGGATAGAGAGTATTATTTCGTGTGCTATAGCTTAGGATGATGAGCATAACATGAGGATTAATTATATACAAAGATTGTTGAGTTTTATGATGGTCGAAAATTGAAGAAAGTTTGGATCCATGGAGTTGTGTGGTTCGGTTTGCATGGTGTAGCTAGTTTCAACGAAATCCAAAGGCATGGTTGGATTCTACATAAAATTCTAGTCAAGTTTGGTTCTTGGATCATGGCATTTGGTGGAATATTGAGAGAGAATGAAGAAGATGAAGTTGCATGCATGGAGCTTGTATTTTCATGGTGTTTCTAAACCCTAATGGCCAAAGGTTGAAGATGATACGTGAGCCATTGGATTTGCGTGAGACTCTTTGACTTGGAGGCCGATCGGAGGGCCAGGAATTAATCACGAAAATGGATTAATGAATCAGCATGGGCCTCACACGAATTACTCTCCCCACCTCCCATATTCTTGGCCCAATTGATTTTCAACTAGATGATATTGCTTTTCATACCCCATGATGAATTTCTCATATTATATTTTCTCCAAATTTCTTTAAACTTCAAAAAATCATATAAAAATGAAAAATCATTATTTTTTAATGAAACTTTTTTTCCCAATTTTCATTTTCTGTCTAGAAAAATATAAAATCATAAAATAGCCAGTTTATTTCAGTTTTATATTTTTTGTGCATTTTTACTTTTAATTGCTTTTTTTAATTCTTTTAGTTGGTATACTAACTTGTAGAATTTAATTAGGGTAGTTCCCTTAGGATTTTTGATTCAATTTTTTTAGGATGATTAGATGAATGGTTTAGGTTCCCCCTGAATTAATTTCATAATTTTTTGATAATTTTTAGGTTAGTTTTAATTAGGTAGTTCTAGGTAGTATAGAATTTGATTAAAACTTTAGCATAGGATCATAACAATTTTAGATTTAGGTCTTGTAGGGCAATTTAGTATATGGGAAATATATGGGACTTAAGGGTAGTTATGTAGGGTCCCCTAGCACTTATATTAGGAATTAATAGAATAATATGCTATTTTTAGTTGATTTTTGAATTGAATGATTGTTTGTGTGGCCTTTAGGGCAAGTTTTGTTAGTTTGCTTTGCTTTGGGGTATTCCTTTGATTGGAGGAGCTTGGCATCTCATTATGGGGCTTAGTGGAGCATACTAGAGGATTGGAGGAGGCATGGATTGAAGGCCTGGTTTAGGAGCTTGCTCTCTTTCTGTGAGGTTTGAGACCCTGGAGTCTGAGGGAAGTTCAAGGTACTTTCCTGAGGAAGGCACTATGGGTGTCTTTCATTCTTTCTTCTCACCTCTTTCCCAAGTATCCAATAATGTTGGAGCCTTCATGTGAGTTTAGTTTCTCCTGAGGAGGAATGTAAACTGATCACAGTTGTTGAGCCACATGGGATATGATTCCTAAGTGGAAGCCCCCTAGTACTTTCCTGAGGAAGGCACTATGGGTCTGTTCACTTTGTTCCCTTAGTTCATGTAGGATTTCCCAAGTATCCAATGATATTGGAGCCTTCATGTGAGTTTATTTTCTCCTGAGGAGGAATGTAAACCTATCACAGTTGTTGAGCCACATGGGATATGATTCCTAAGTGGAAGCCCCCTAGTACTTTCCTGAGGAAGGCACTATGGGTCTGTTCACTTAGTTCCCTTAGTTCATGTAGGATTTCCCAAGTATCCAATGATGTTGGAGCCTTCATGTGAGTTTAGTTTCTCCTGAGGAGGAATGTAAACCGATCACAGTTGTTGAGCCACATGGGATATGAGTCCTAAGTATAAGCCTCCTAGTGCTTTCCTGAGGAGGGCACTATGAGTCTGCCTACTTAGCTCCCTTTCTTTGGTAAGCTTGTTTTGAAGCTTGAAGACTGAGATTGATTTCTCTTGTGTAGGGTTTTGCTTTAGGGCTTTGGGTAGAGATCTGATTAGGGTTTTGCTTTAGGGCTTTGCTTAGAGATCTGATTAGGGTTTTGTTTTTAGGGTTAGGATTAGGGAGAGCTTAGATGTAGATAATTTCTTTCTCAAACATGGATGGTATTTCATTTCTTTTATCTGTATGACTGCAGTTTACTGTTTATTGCTTGATAGCATGTTGTTTATTTTTCAGTATGATTACTGTTATTTCATGACTGGCTTGAGGTTGAGATGAGCTTGTGGAGGCTGAAGCCCCACACACATTTCCTCCCTCACTTGCATTGCATGCATTATACTGTTAAGCTGATGCTTTGTCTGTTTTGGCGTATCATTGACATGATCCCTTAGGACTCTCATTTCCTTTGATAAGGATTTGATGATAGACTTTTAGGTTGAAACCTATGCATGACAACTTCTAGGAGTTCGCTGTTCAAACCTCAACCATAGGATGAATCCATGGCATGATAACAGTAGGACTTGATAGTCTCCCTCCTATTTGGGCATGTTCTCTTCTCATCTCAAAGCAGTTTAAGATACAGTAATCATGAATGATTTCTTTCGTACGTTACGAGTCTTAAGCTATCTGAGAAAGGATTATGGGAGAGTTTCTTTTCCATAGTCTGGATGTTTAGTATGGTACCCTTTGGGTGACATGCGACGCATTCACTCTCAGGTCATAGTCTCTAGTGCGATTGAAATCGCAAACACAATAAAAAAACACTTCTTTCAAAACAGGAAATAAACCGTAGTTTCCCGAACTACGTGAGCTCTGATCTCTCATGCCTGTTGAGAGTACGTAGGCACAAGATGGCGAAGTCTTGGCGAGCTACCTTCCCCCATACCCCTTCGTAGGCCGAACTACGTTGACTCTGATTTCTCATTCTCTGATGAGAATACGTAGGCATAAAGTGCGACGCTTTGCCGAGTCATTTTTCTTTTCTTTTTTTAGCCAGCCTTGATAGGTAGATAGATTATAACCCACCCGTCCAAGTAAACAACAAGCATGGATCCCGTCGAGTACGACGGACGTGAGGGGTGCTAATACCTTCCCCTTGCGTAACCGACTCCCGAACCCAGACAACGGTTGCGATGACCTTGTCTTACCCTTTTTCGTCAGGTTTTTCCGATCGTTTCCTTTCCCGCTCTGAGGGATAAATAACGAAAGGTGGCGACTCTTCTGTTGTGTCGGCACCTCATTTTCGCGCAAGCGACAACAAGAAAATAAATAAGAGCAATAACAATAATCCTTCATCCCCCCAAGAGTGCTACGTATCAGAGCGACCAACGACAACTTAAACGACAAAGCGGAACTTCATTCCGAACTATCTGCAAATTACCACCAGAGGAGGTAACATACAACGTAAAGGGGTGAGATATCAACAATATAACATAAGGCATGATAGAAGTCATACTAGAAATTGTATCACAGCAATATAATCTTCGCAAACTTACAAATATCAGAAACAATCATCTACAAGAAAAACCATATCTCACGTATACCACAACCACCTACAACCAACATAATCATACAACTTAATGCGACTCAATCAATGCAACTCAACTATGCATATGCATGTGGTACCAATTTGCCATCAAGGCCGCCAATACAGGCCATCGCAGAATTTGCCACTAAGGGCCGCCAATACAAGCCATCGCAGAATTTGCCACTAAGGGCCGCCAATACAGGCCATCGCTAATATGCTATGCCATGAAATATCTCTATTATGGACCACAACATCACCGACTATGCAACAAGGCATCAAGCCTACAACAAAACGTCCATAACAGAACATTGTTATTTCATATGCATCATATGTTCATCATCCCAACTATTCATGTAAAGGAACATTACAACATCGTATCAACAATTAAGAATTCAAAGTGTTCACACAAAACGGCTATTCCTATACAGGTATAACATCAACATCAGTTCTACAATTAATCTTTAACATTTTATCGTAATAACAACATTACGGCATCTTCTCACATAATTAATTACAAATCAATCACAACCAGGTAACTGTCCTTTTTGGCCAATTAGGGAAAACCATTAGAGCGTTGTACGAATAACCGTATAGCATATTCGTTCTACGTATTTGCCCATAAGGAAAACCTTAGAGCATCGCACTAATAACTACATAACACGTTCATTCCTACATAAAAATCTTGTCCCAATAAGGAAACCTTTTCCTTAATATTTATCGATTAACGAAAACTATACCTATGACTCGATTCCCCACATGAATTCGATCATACCCACAGTTATAGAATTGAACCCCACCCTTACCTTAGAATTGAGGTCAATTTCACGCTTTCTGATTCCGCTTCTGCTCTACGGTGATTTTTCTGCAACAATCTTCCAAATCTACCGATCGACAATTCTTCTCTCTTCCTTTCTCTCCATTACGTAACTTCTCTTTTCAGTCTTTTCTTTCCCGAAATGATGTAATTGAGGGTAAAAGAGTCTACAGGAATATATTTTTGCTACAAATTCTCATTCCACCAGAACACGTTCAAATTCTGCATAACTGCAGTTTTTGCTCGTGTGACGGTCGTCACACTCCTGTGACGGTCGTCATAGCAGCAAAATTTCATTTTTTTCCAGATAGAACATCTCTTTAGCCTTCCAACGCTTCGAACGGGGGTCAAATCCGACTCTTAGTAATATTTATCTGACCCTCCAGGGCAACTATGAGGCCAAGGTCGCACTCTTGAAAGATATGAACGAGATGATGGAGGAGTTGAAGAAAATAAAGGAGGAGAATGCCAACTTGAAGGCAAAGGTAATGGAACTGAAGATCTCGTGGGCGGTGGGTTCATACAAAACCGAGGTGGAGATACCCGGTGAGAATGGGTCGACAAGATCCGCATCCTTGAACAAGATACCATTGGAGCTGCCGAGTTTGGATTCAATGTTGCGGTGGAGTAGATGAAAGCCTTGAACCCCGATGTTCAGCTGGTTACTGAAGGGATTGGCGTTTTGCATCAAGTGGTCAACGGGCAGGTGGTCCCTTCAGAGGTTCCAGTTGATGATGCTTGATTTTTCTGTAACTTAGAATATTTTGGCCTGCGTGCCATATTTTTGTAAATTCTGACTGTCGGGCTTTGCCCGTACTTTTTTAATATTTAAATGCTTTTCGGCTGGGTGGTCGGACTTATGTATATGCTTATTTGACATTGCATTCCTTATTATGTTTTTTTGTCTACCTTGCGCTAGTTTATTGCGAGTTGTGTTTGCTAAATGAGATTTTGCTCGACTAGTTACGATGCTTGACAATTTAGGGAACTTGTCGAATGAGCAAAGTAGTTTCGCCTGTTGTGGGACTAGGATCTCATTTAAGGTCTTGATCACGCAGGGCTTGAACTTTTCCATCAAGAGTTAGGTGTCCTGCCATGCTGGTACGTGAACGGCGGGGCTCGAATGAGATATCCCTGTTGGGCACAGAATCTGCTCATTCCATGAGCAGAAACTTGCCTTCGTTATCTTTGAGGATTGTGCTTGCACCAGGGCACACTCCCTTGGCCAAATGATATATCTTTGTTATGAGACAGAGTCGTCGACAGTTAGTTCTAATTGACCGTTAGTACTAACTATAATATTGTTTAAGCTTTCCAGCATTCTAGGGTCGAGAAAATGGTTCTCCGTTTAGACGTTCGACGTAGTAGGGTCCAGTGCTTATTTTCGACCTCACCCAGTAAAAGCCTTCCCAATTTGAGGCCAGCTTATTCTCGCGTGAATCTTTCTGATTTTGGCGTAGGACGAGGCTGCCCACTTGGAAGTCGCGCTTTACAATCTTGGCATCGTGGCGCAGCGTTATTTTCTATTTCAGTGAAGCTTCACGGAGGGCTTCCCCTAAACAGATTTCTTCGACCAGATCGAGTTCCTCTCTTAATGCTTCACCATTCATCACCTCATCGAGAGGAACCTCTATCTGTCTAGAGGATTCTCTGATTTCCATCGGGATTACTGCTTCGGTTCCATATGCTAGTCGAAAGGGAGTTTTCCCGATGGTAGAGTGAGAAGTTGTTTTGTAGGCCCAGAGCATACTATGAAGCTCCTTGACTCATCTCTTCTTGGCTTCGGCTAATCTTTGTTTTAGTTTGCGGAGGATCATGTTGTTCACGGCCTCGGCTTGCTCATTTGTCTGAGGATGTTCAATGGACGTGAAGTGTTGCTTGGTGCCTAGCTTGGCGACGAAGTCTTGAAACTTTCTGTCTGTAAAACTTCATGTCTTGAAACTTCATGTCTCTATTTATTTGTTCTTGTTTTAGAACTTTTAGGTTTTGTTCGCTCTTTTTCCTTTCCTTTTTGGATAAAATAGAAGTGTGGTGGTGACTCTTGCATCTTTTAGTTAAGTTAATCAATAGCTTATACTCACAAATTTCCCCGCTAGAGCGGGTGTCCATGATTTGCTGGGACAGAGGTCCATGGGTTTCGTCTTTGTCGCTCGTGTTTGACGACCTGCTAAGAGAATAACTGCATCCAAGACTCCTACTGCGCCGAGGAGAGTGCCTGTGCCGACTTCGGTTCTCTTTGTGAAGAGTTCCTGAAGGCCTGGTTCTCTTGGGCGCTGGAGAGTGCATGGACCTTCGGGGAGGGGTACAATCGTGTCTTTTGGCGATTTCATGCTCATGTTTCTCCGATCTGGATCGTTCCTTGACTGTGGAGATGCTTCGAGATTCATCTCGTCGGCATTTCTGATGAGGGGAGCGAGACCGAGGAGAAGGACTGAGGGGTCTCTGTGGGGAAGGTCGCTCTCCTATGGTGTTCTCCAACATGTGGATCTTTTCCCCTTGCTAGAAAAGCAAGTAGTTGGATTTGTTGAGAGCGACAATGAGGGTCGCAGTGCAGGGATCAACATCTCGAGGGACGAGGATGGGCTCATATATGTGGTTATAACTTTGGACACGGGGCTTCACGATGTCCGAGGATGGAGATGCAGGCTTTCCATCCCTGTGATCGGTCTCTTTGGCAGCAGCTCCAGGAATGGGGGTTTCGCCGCGACAAGGACTGGCGACGACGAAATCTTGATGGATGTCATTGTTATGGCGAGAGGCCATGATGATGAAGGTTCAGAGAGAAATAGCTTTGGTCTTTTGCATGGAAATATTGGGGGATCTTGGTTCAAGAAGACGGGGGAACTAGGTTCCCACAGACGGCGCCACTGATCTGGAGTGATCAGAATGGATCGTCTTGACCTTCAATATGGAGCATCAACAATGGTTGTAGGATAGATGGGGGTGTACCTACAAGGTACTCTGATGCCAAAGTAAGTTTGGACTAGAGAGAGAGCAAGTACGAGTGTTTAGGTATGAGTTAGAATGATTAGGATCCCTGACCCTCTCAAGAGAGGGGGTATTATATGAGATTCCCCCCAGCGTGGGGCCAAGGTCTCCCATGTGGCCGAAATATCTGGCTGACCAATGGAAGACTGCCTGGTGGAAGATCTAGCGGGTGATCTTTGACCTGGTCCAACTGTCCCCGTGAATTTCGGAGGGGCAGTTGGTCGCGTGAACTATCAAGCGTGTGGGGGGGATGTCCCCAGCAACTATATGCTTCAATGGCTATATTGTGCCCAACAGTCATATTGTACCCAACGGCTAGGTTGTGCCCAACGACTAGATTGTGCCCAACAGCTAGATTGTCCTAAATCCTTATTGGGCCTGACCTTAAGCTAAACCGGTTGGGCCTTGCCCAACTGTGGGGCATGTGCCAGTCCAGTCCAGAACATATATATATTTGCATATTGTTGTGAATGGGTGTGAGATTGTGGTGATGTTGATTGTGTATTGGATGTATGACATGTTGTGTATTTCTCTACCTTCGCATTCTTTACACTGTTCATATCGAAGTTGTTTCTCACCCTTTTTGCTTAATATTGTCCACCATGGACATCTTGCAGTTACCCGTGAGTAAAGTTGTTGATGTGTGTGGAAGGTGGATTTTTTGAGCTATTCTTTGTTATATTTGTTGTTTTATCGTAATTTAGTGGTTTTAGTGCTCTGATCTTGTAACATTGGGAGCGGGGCATTTTGCTATGTTTTTGAGTTAATGCCAAACTATGTTATTTTGATTTTAATACTTTATTTGAGAAGTTTAAATTGAAGTTGATATAATATGATTTCCGCTACAAGTTGATAATTGTTGAAAATTGTTATTGGATTGTTGTTGGTGGCACCTTAAATTGTCGAATAATTCTTTTATATAAGTTTTAGGATTTAGGGTGTTACAATAGTGATATTAGAGTAGGACGGTCCATCCGGCCAGGTTTTTGTAATGTTGTCTGTTTCGTAGTATGCAACGAGTGTGTGAACACTATCGGTGCAATGTTTCTTATAATGTCTATTTATTGGTGAGAAGAATATTGCATAAGGAAGAAATGACTGAGCGATTGTTGATGCTTTGGAGTCGGTGGCTCAGACGTTGCAGGGTCAGAGAATCAGATCGGTGATGAATTTCTTGGATTAAGGAAATTTCAGAGAAAGAATTTGTCGAAATTTAAGGGTAAATATGATCCAGAGGGTGCAAAAACATCGCTCTGAGAGATTGAGAAGATTTTTCTAGTGATGTCTTTCACTGAAGTTTAGAAGGTGTGGTTCGGTACTCATATGTTGTTATAGGAGGCCAAATACTAGTGACATAATGCGCGTCAGAGACTAGAGACTGTAGGTACATAGATTACTTGGGTGGTGTTCAGGGCTGAACTTTTAGAGAATTATTTTTCTGAAGACGTGCGTAGTAAGAAAGAGATCGAGTTTCTAGAGCTAAAGTAGGGAAATATTACAGTTGTTGAGTATGCTGCTAAGTTCGAAGAGCTTGTGTAGTTTTATCCGCACTATAATGGTGCAACTGTTGAAAGGTTGAAGTGTATCAAGTTTGAAAATGAATTGCATCCTAGGATCAAGAAAAGTATTGGGTATCAGGAGATTCACATATTTCCTATGCTGGTGAATAAGTGTAGTAGAATATACAATGAGGATAGTAGAGCCTGTTTTGCTCACTATAAGAGTCTTAGTGAGAAGAAAGGGAAGAATCCATATCGTGGAAAATAGTATTGTGCTCTAGCTGAAAAAGCGAACTAGGGGGTTTTAGATTTAAAAAGGCCAAGTAGGGGAGATATTTTTGCTTCTATCAAGTGCTTTAAGTGTGGGGCCATGGGTCTTCATGCCAATGACTGCAAGAGTTCTGAGAAGAAATGCTCTAAGTGTGGAAAGATTGGACATCTTATTGCTAATTGTAAGAGTAACAATTTGACTTGCTTCAATTTTGGGGCACCAGATCACATTAGAACTCATTTCCAAAAACCCAAGAAGGTTTAGTCCGGATGGAATTTTTTTTTCTTTGACTTGGTCATAGACTACTAGCTCAGACAGATTGATTTGAGGTACGTGTTTTATGAATGGTATTATGATGTTTGCTATTATTGACACGAATGCAACACATTATTTTATTTCGCTTGAGTATGCTGAGAGGTTGGATTTAAAGTTGTCTTCTATGGTCGGGAGTATGGTTATTGATACCCCAGCTAATGGTTCAGTGACTACTTCGTGGATGTGTTTGAACCATCTGATGACTATCTATGGTAAGAGTTTTGGAATAGAATTAGTGTGTCTATCATTGAATCAAATCAATGTTATCCTTAGAATGAAGTTGTTGGAGTTCAACCATGTTCATATCAACTGTTTCGACAAGTCATTGTCATTTCCTAAGTTTGATGCAAGTGACGAGTTGTTTGTGTCTGCAAAGAAAATGGATGAATTCATGAATGATGATGTTGAGGTGTTTATAATATTAGCTTCTATGAAGGCTAAAAGCAAAGTTGTGATTGGTGAATTACCAGTGGTGTGCAAGTTTCCAAAAGTGTTTTTGTGAGTGCACTATTCTCTTATATATGTTTTAAATGATGTCAAAACTAGGTTCGCTTTGTTCTTTGTGTATATTGGACCTTACCGTCGATGTCTAGATGTGCATCATCATGGTATGGAATTTAAAAACATATTAGATTAGTCATTATAAGTAAACAATTATTATTTTTCATGTAAAACAAATTTATGAGTCAATAGATCTAATCTATGAGTCAATACATAATGAAGTATGGTTAAAAACACCTCTCTGTCATGTTTGAGTCGATACAAGTTACGAATGAGTCGACTTATTATAAAATATTTTCAAGAAATATGAGTATGCTCATCCTTATCTTGTATTTATCGATACAAAGGCAACTTAAGTCGATACATGTTGTGATCGAGTCGACTCATCCTGTTTTGGAGTCGACTCCAACTCAAAGGGTTTTTCAAAATTGTGTCCCTGCCTCTCTTATATCGATACAAATCATATATGGGTCAATACAAGTGTCGATTAAGTCGAATAAATTCTTACTTGAAGTCGACTCCTACTGAAGCAATTTTTAAAGCAAGTTTTTCTGCTCTTAATGTATTGACTCATTGAGGCTATGTATCAACTCCAAACCTTATGCATTGACTCATACGAATTTGGAGTCAATACATCCTGTTTGGAGCCAATACTTGTATTGACTCGATCTTTTCAAAACTTGTAATTTTGGCTAAAAATAATATGTTTTGTTTGTTTTTTTTCCTACCCACATACATATAAATATGCACTCATGGATCTTTTCCAAACATTTTGAAACCTAGAAGACACTTAGAAATTTTTCATCATCTCCAACCTTTCTTTGCAAGCATTCAACAACTACACATAATCATTTATGTTGTTTGTCATCAAGATAAGATTGGCAGGGTCCAATTTAGGTTGGTGTAATCAAATTGGGTTAATTTTTTCTTTAGAGGTTTCATTGATAAAACCTTTAGGGTTTTTCCTCCAAGATCAATGGTTTATTTTGGGTTTTTTGCACATGTCTTTGCAACTTGGATTCAATTGAGTGAAAGATTTAAAGAACGGGGAGTTCTTGCAAAGGACTAGCAGCAACCGGAGGATTAATTGGAAGACTTGGGTTAAGATTTCAAAATTTGGATTCATCCGAGTGAAAGCTTTGAAGAACGGAGGTTCGGTCAAAGGAGCAGCGGTAACCAAAAAATCAAATTAGAGGACTTATATGACTTTATCTAGCTAAGATCAAGGGAAGAGAAGAAGCTAGGATACAACATCAAACATAGGGTTTTGGGGTTTGAATTGCTATTACTTATCTTGTAAACTGATATTGCAAAGGTTAATTATAATATCTTAATTCGATTTCAAATTGATGGCAGACGTACCCATAGTGAGGACAATTGAGGAACTGCCTAAACAAATCTCTCTCTCTCTCTCTCTCTCTCTCTCTCTCTCTCTCTCTCTCTCTCTCTCTCTCTCTCTCTACATTTTGATAACACTTAATGTGTAATTTGAATTGCTGAAAATTCTGGTTGTGTTGAAGTGTCTTAAATTATTTTGTGAAACCATTGTAATCTAAACATTTGCAATTGATTTGTTACACTTCAACACAAAGAGAATTAGGCTTGGTGTATTGCACACCAAATGTTTGATAGTTTGACTGCACACTAAGTGTTCGATAAAACTCCTTAGTCAAGTTTATTTTTACTTTTCATTGGAAACCATTTATCATTGTGTGGTTTATATTCAAACACATCATATAAAACTTGTTGGTTTTCTTTTCTCTTCTTTAACATATGTTATACTATGGTTTATACGCATATCTGATTCTACCAATAACGGTTCAGATAGACGAGAGTCGATCCGGATTCGCTTCCACTTGTTAGAAAAAAATATTTTTTAAAACAGAATTTTAATAAGAAAATTGTGATTTGGTGATTGATTCAACCCCCTCCCCCCCCCCCCCCCTCAAGATCTTGGCCCTCGTCTAATAGTTTCCAGATGATATTAGTGATTTATCCTCGAAGTGCGAGGTTAATTTTGCCATAGACTTAGTATCTGGTACTACTCCTGTATCGATGGCTCTGTATAGGA
Source organism: Lathyrus sativus (assembly GCA_963859935.3). Taxonomy (NCBI): domain Eukaryota; kingdom Viridiplantae; phylum Streptophyta; class Magnoliopsida; order Fabales; family Fabaceae; genus Lathyrus; species Lathyrus sativus. The sequence continues at coordinate 486,585,192 of OZ012740.1, read as the reverse complement.
TGTCGGCTTCAAAGTTGAGTGCGTTGAAGAAGCTATTGAAAGAGTTGCTAGAGAAAAAGTTTGTTTGATCAAGTGTTTCAGCGTGGGAAGCGTCGATGTTGTTAGTCAAGATGAAAGATGGTAGCATGAGGTTGTGTGTTGATTATCGACAATTGAATAAAATGACGATCAAGTATAAATATCCTCTTTCAAGAATTGACTATTTGATGGACCGATTGGTTGGCGCTTGTGTGTTTAATAAGATTGATTAGCGGTCGGGTTATCATCAAATTTGAGTGAAACCAAACGATATTCTGAAGGCTGAGTTCAAGACGAGATATGGTCACTATGAGTATTCGATGATGTCGTTTGGTGTATCTAATGCGCTTAGAGTGTTCATCGAGTAAATGAATATAATATTATATCCGTACTTAGACCCGGTTGTGGTGGTGTTCATCGATGATATTCTATATGTACTTTGTATGGTTATTACATGAGGTTTATCGAAGGCTTTTTAAAGTTAGAATTATCTTTAACTCAGTTGACTCGAAAGGGTCAAGCTTAAGTTTGGGATGTGCATTTTGAGGTGAGTTTTCAAGAACTCAAGAGGAAGTTGACATTTGCTCTAGTTTTGATTTTGCTGAATCCAAGTGAGTCTTTTGTTGTGTATTATGATGCTTCGAAGATGGGTCTAAGAGGCGTGTTTATGCAAAATTGTCAAGTTGTGGCTTATGCTTCTAGACGGTTGAAAGTTCATGAGAGGAATTATCATACACATGAGCTACAGTTGGCAGTTGTGGTGTTTGTGTTAAAAATTTAGAAGCATTATCTGTTTTGTTCTAGATTTGAAGTGTTCGGTAACCATAAGAGTTTGAAGCATCTATTCGATCAGAAGGAGTTGAATATGAGACATATGAGATGGCTTAAATTTCGGAAGGATTATAATTTTTGCTTGAGTTACCATCCGAGTAAAGTCAACATTACAGTTGATGCGTTAAGTAGAAAGTCTTTGCATATGTCGATGTTGATGGTTCGATAGTTAGAATTGATCGAGCAATTCAAAGACATGAGTTTGGTGTGCGAAGAAACTCCTAATAGTGTGAATTTAGATATGTTAAAGTTGACCAATGGTATCCTTGAAGAAATCATAGAAGGTCAAAGAATCGACAAGAATGGTGTGATGAGATTCAGAGACAAGGTTTGTGTACTAGATGTATCAGGACTTAAGAATAGTTTTCTTGAGGAAACATATGATTAGTCTTAGTATTCATCTTGGTCCCATGAATATGTATCAAGACTTAAGGAGAATGTTTTAGTGGAAAGGAATGAAGAAGGAAGTGGTTGAGTTTACTTATGCTTAGTTGACTTGTCAGAAGTCGAAGATTGAACATCAGAAGTCGTTGGGTCTTATGCAAGCGTTGAGCATTCCTAAGTGGTAATGGGATAGCATTTTCATGGATTTTGTGACGAGTTTGCGAAAACGACGAAGGGATGTAATTCCATTTGGGATATTGTTGACTGACTGACTAAATCGTCTCATTTTATTCCGATAAAGATCAGCTATCCTTTGCAGAAGTTAGTCGAGTTGTATATTGAGAAGGTTGTTAGCTTGCATGGTATTCCTTCGAGTATTGTTTTGGATACAGATTCGAGATTCACATCGAGGATTTAAAAAAGTTTGAAGGAAGTCGTGGGTACTAAGCTGAAGCTGAGTTCTGCTTACCATCGGAAGACAGACGATCAAACAGAGAGGATTATCCAATCTTTGGAGAATTTTCTATGAGCTTGTGTTTTGGAGCAGGGGTAACTGAGACAGTTACTTACCGTTGGTTAAGTTCACTTACATCAATGATTTCCATTCTAGTATTGGGATGACACCGTTTGAGGCTTTATATGATATAACGTGTAGGACGCATTTATGTTGGTACGAATCATGTGAGAGTGATGCACTGGGACCTGAGATTGTTTAGCAGACCTTTAAGAAGATTAAGATGATCCAAGAGAAGATGAAAGCTTCGAAGAGTTGTCAAAAAAGTTACCATAATAAGAAGAGAAATGCGCTTGAATTCCAAGAGAGGGATCATGTGTTTTTTAGAGTTACTCTAATAACTAGTGTTGGTCGAACTTTGAAGTCTCGAAAGCTCACGTCGTATATCATTGGTCTGTATGAGATTATAAAGAGAGTAGGAAAAGTGGCCTACAGAGTTGCATTACTGTCGTTTCTTTCGAATCTTCATGATGTATTTCATGTGTCTCATTTAAGGAAGCATATTCTTGATCTATCTTATATAATTCAAGTAGATGATGTGCAAGTTAGATAAAATTTGACCGTAAAGGTATCTCCCTTAAAAGTAGAGGATCGCGAAGTGAATCACTTGAGAGGTAAAGAGATTGCGCTGGTGAAGGTGGTATAGCGAGACCTGTTGGTGGAAGCACAACATGGAAGATGGATAGTTAGATAAAAGAGTTGTGTTCGGCTCTGTTTCCTTCAAGTAACTTTCAAGGGCGTAAATGTTATAAGTGAAAAAGAGTTGTAACACCCCGAAACTTGATGAGTTTAATTAATTAAATTATTTGTATTTTAATTAATTGGTATTTGGGGTGCTTTTAATTAAATATGTATATTAAATTGTATGTTTATGTGAGGCATTAATGAGGTGTAGTGAGAGCATTAACAAGAGTAGTAGAAGGATTAGAATAAGTACAAATATGAGTTTATGGGTGAAAAATAGAATAAAGAGAAAAATTAGAGAAAAATAAGAAAAGTGGTGAAAGTTATGCGATAAGTTGGGTCTTAGGATAATTACCTAAAAATTAAATTAGGTTTTTGAGATTAAAAAAAAGAGTTAGAGACCTAAAAGTTACAAGTACGTGAAATAGAGTTGAAAGAGCAAACTATCACCAATTCAGAATTTAACTAATGATCTAAAGTAAAGGGGAAGAAAGGACTTCTAAAGATCCATCTTCCATGTTGTGCATGAAAGAGTAGAGAAAGGGGAAGAAAGGACTTCTAAAGATCCATCTTCCATGTTGTGCATGAAAGAGTAGAGAAGAGAGACTCTTACTCTCTTTAAGAAGTGTGTGAATTGTTCATGAATCATTGTTGATTATTTGTGGTTCTTGATTATTTGTGGTTCTGAAAATCAATGATTGGAGGTGTATTTATCTTATTTTCCTGGCTGGAATTGTGTATATATGATTTTGTTTATGTGTAACGCCATTGTTAGAGTTGTCGAAGATTTGAGCACATGAATTGAGAATTGATGAATAATTTGTATAATTATGTGATTTGGCATTTTAACAGCAATGTTTGAATGTGGAATGTCTAATGTTTGACGTCTAATAACTCAGGACTACAAATGAGCAGTACATAATAACAAGTGTAGTTATAAATTAAGGTTTTATTAGACACTTCACCAATAAAATTAGCATGGCCAATAAAAAACATGCAGAAAAACAGAGCTCAACTAGGAAAAGAAACTACCGATTATTAGTCTTGATATAATATTTCTCAACTGCATATGTAATAATCTTACATTTCATAGAACTTTGAACAGAGACATTGATCGTATCAAAGCACACACTAACTACAAATATCTCATATTGGCTGACCTTTGGGAACAATTTGATCTTTGAGCCACATGTAAATAGGAACTAATGTAAACCATGCAGCTGCCAGGACACCCAAAATAAACCGTGGTAAGAAGACAAAAGGATCTACAGGCTTTTCAACATCTTCTTCCTTTGGACCAAGCTGCAGCAAATTGCAGAATTTATAACTCAAAATCAGCATGTTTTACATTGGGCACCTTGTGAAGCCATGATAAGAAAGCATATTTATGTACAGCTATTTTGCCAATGCAAGAAGGGGATGATGTGTGCTCTTTTTGATAGCAGTTAAACATAGGCAACAAACCTTTAAATCATATAACTTTGTTAAGCTGAATAGACACATTTTAGAATGAAGCAAGTAAACCATAATGTTTGCCAGCAGTGGCAAACAGAGGTAAGACCGCTAGTGCTTTATGGAAGATTCAGACTCTAAACCAAAGTGCTCATGGCATTCAATCAAAAGAACCTAAATATCACATTCCACTGAAGAAATCCAGTACAATTGTATGCAAACAAATAATATTTTTGTAAACAAAACCGATAGTGTCAAAATGAACTTCAATTAAGAATAATAATTTAAGTTAGAACGTGTGTGAAACTTGACCTAACTGTGCAGGTAAAACCAAAAGAAAATATAACCAATAATATCAACCACGGTAGTTAATTCGTCATATAAGTCTGTAGCTATTTTCTTTTTTTACTTTTCATTTTTATTCATCGACACTTCTCAACAATCAACTGTTCCAATTTGTAATCGTCCCATATCAGGGTATGAGAAGCTAATTGTAGGCACAAGTGTTATAGCAGCTTGTGTAAATATCTTATATGTTAATATTCATAATACAAAGTGACAGGAGATCAAGAAAGGCCACTGTCACCTAAAAATATGGTATTTTAAAATGACTGTTTATCTTCAATGTACAAGATATAGTAGTGCTTTCATAACTCCATGCTACTAACTCTTTCAAGACATAAGGATGACAATTGGTGTTTGAGTAGAATAGTACAATACTCGTTGCTAAACACGCAAATGAAAAAAAAAATACCCATACATATCCATACGCGTAACAACTTCAATACCCATATAAGCTGCGTACTTAACTACTCACTCGCTTTACCATGTCTAGGAACTAGTTTTCCTCCAACTTACAGTATCAAATATGATCACTTCAATGAAAATTTGCCCACTTAACATGGTTAAATTTTTTATTACGCGAGTTTAATTTAAAAAGTAACACCCTAGCATCCATAGTCATTTCAAGTAAAAAGTAGAAGCCATATAGACATAGGGGCATAATTATGAAATGTCAAACAATCCACAAGAATAAAGTGTTCAAGATTTAAAAGAACGGCTAATAGATGGAAAATGAAAAAATTATGAATCAATAGATAGAAAAAGTATGTAATCTAAAAGGATAGAATAGCTTCTCAAATCTGCTCAAGTACTCAGGAAATGAAGGGATTTACAGGAAAAATAATTGAAGTTTCTAAAATATTTCAAGTAGACACATCTAATATGTAAGGATACAAATTATAGCTTTAAACTTGAAACAGTTCAGTATGTTGGTGTTCACACTACTAAAATAAAAAGTTTCTAAAATACTTCAAGTAAGCCATCTAATCTGAAAGGATACAAATTATAGCTTTAAATCTGAAAGAGTCGTCAGTATGAGGGTGTTCACACTGCTAAGTGCTACTCCCTCCATCCCAAATTATAAGTCACTTTGACAAGTTCCCACAAGTAAAGAAATATATTTAATTTTGTATGGGAAGGAGAAATTATGAGTTAGTACTTTGCAAAATTATCCTTTATTAATGGTATGGGAAAGAAATTAATAGAATTGGGATAAGAAAATTAATAAACAGTAAAGGGTAGGATAGGAAAAAGAACATTATTGTTTAATTGATATGGATAATTAATTTGGGGCAAATTTTTTTCCAAGTTACTTGTAGTTTAGGATGGAGGGAATAACTCTCAAGTAAAGCATATACTTTTTTATTGTCAGTATGTCATAAAATGGCAGGAATCGTAATGTACTTGCACAAACGCACCAAAACCCCATTAAGGAGAAACAACCACATAGAACCCGCCTTTAATTTGAGTTATAAAAAAACACGGGCAAAGTCAACAAAAAATATAATTGAAAAGCTAAGAAGACAAATACCTGCAAAGGAGAATCCCCAGATGCAGGCTTAACACCAGTCACCGAACAACCCATAATCAAGCCATGACGGCGAACTCCGCGGTACCATTTTGGGCCAATCCTTTTTAATTGGACATTCTTAAACCCTGCCTTCGTAAACCATTCAATATACTCTTCTTCTGTAGGGAAAAGCATCCATACATCTGCAAAGAAACGTGACAACCAAAATGTTGGGTGGACAGGTCCAATTAAACATGCCTTTCCCCCAAGTTTCAAAACTCTGTATGCTTCCTTGATGCCACGCTGTGGATCTGGCCAGTATTCAATGCTGAGAAACGAAAGCATATCATTACCACCTCAGTCAAACCTAACAACTTCATATCTTTATACACTTGAACAACAATATTATCAACATTGCAACTAAGGCATACAAATACACCTCTTTTAAACAAAGCTACTTTATATCTATACACACTTGAGCAGCAACATCAAGATCACAACAAAGACACACAGATGCAAAAAATACTAAAAGTCTTCTATGAAGCATTGACACAGACACAAGTACAGACATGTATGACAAGTACACACATGTAAAAAGTGAAAAATTGAGTGTATGTTTGATTTCACATTTGAAGCACCCGTAATCGATTTTAGATGTAAAATTGATTTTGACATGTTTGGTTACTCTCGAGTAGAATTGATTATGCTTTTTAGAACTGATTCTACTTGAAGCTAGTCTTCGTAACTTTTGAGTCTAAACGCAATTTATAGACTAAAATTTCCTATTCAACTCACTTTTGCAAGAATTTATCCAAACATAAATCATTTTATCTTCAAGTCACTTTTAGCCCGAATCAATTTTACAGAACTGACTCAAAATCAATCGTCCTCGCCGCAGAACCAAACACAGATTGAATCAATTGAATATAATTACATGAGTTGGTATACCATTGGACACTAATACATGTCAGACACTAGAGACATTGTCAATCAAAATGGCCGATGCTACAGAGATGATCATAAATCAGAACACTCAAATACAATTTTACAGAAACTAAGCAAGCAGTATTATTTAAAGGCATATGAAACAGCATAGATATGTGAAGAAAGAGATGTACCTTCCTGCAGATACATATCTATCAGCATAATCAGTTTTAAAGGGGAGATCTTCAGCATCCCCTTCAATTATTTTACAATCTTTAAGCGGTTCCTTTTCCTTAGCTTTAGCAAGCTGATGAGGCGACTGATCAAGAATGGTGACATTCTTAGCATCCACATGCTTAACAATACCCAAAGTGGTAAAACCAGTCCCACCACCAACATCAACAACAAGCATATTCCTATCAGTGAGGTCAGCCGGTTCAAGAGCCTCATCTCTCATATCCTCAGTCCAATGACCAGGGTTTACAACATGGTCATACACAATTGAGAGAAACCTATAAAACCAATACGCCTCTTTTTTGTGTTGTATAAACCTAGGTTGTGAGCTTGGCCTCGAAGATGATGATGAAACACTAGAACTACTACACTTAGGTACTAAATTGGTCCTCGAATATGAAACCCTAGAAGTGGCATTGATACTCGATTTGGGGAAACTTAAGCTCTTACCATGGAAATCTGAAGTTGTGAAACCTAATCCATTTGGGGTTCTGCAATTCAACACTGTGAGCTTTCCTGTTCCACTGAGCATCAGTGAAGCCATTGAATTAACCTACAAAAGAAAAATCGGATTTGAATTCAAGTTAATTTCACATTACAGTGAGAGTTGTTACGCTAAAAAATTGATTTTTGCGAGACTGAAGTGAGAAATTATAGCAGAAAGTTGAGATTACCAAGTGATGAAGAGAGAGAAAGAGGGTGAGAGAGAAACACGTAGCAGAAGCTTTAAACGAAGGTGTTGTGATATGTGTCGCTCACAAAAATTTCAATTTCAGTGCATTTCTCGCCACATACTCAAGCCTCGAGATGATTATGATCTTGAGTAGTAACTTTTTGTAAGAAACTTTTCAAATCGTTTTTTCACTGGAAAAAATAAAAAGATTATTTGGTTTATATTTTGTTTTTTCTAGAATAAAAGGTGGTACTACAAGTAAAAAATTTGAAATTAATAAGATGTTGTGAAAAAAAAGTTTTTGCTCTTCATAACTTTGCGTTTGTTGGTTGGTTTAGATTTTGAATCGCTGTTTAATAATTTTAGAGAAGTTGAATTGATTCTTAAATGATTTTAAGGTATTTGATTTTTTTTAATAGAATTGATTCTGCCTTTTTTTTTTATGAAAATCATTTCTAATAAGCAACAACAACAAAAAATAGAGGGGGCAAAATCAGCACTGAGAAAGTTCTCAAACCAAGTTCTAGAACTATGAGATTTGTCTAAACCTATTGAGTGGTGAGCATCCACATTAAACAATGTTAGATTTGTGGTTTTAGAATTGGCAACATTTTTGCTAAAATATGATTCACAGCAAGATGTTGTGTGTGATATTTTGACAGATGTTGTAACATGTTGCGCTAGAACATCTGTTCTGGCAGTTTCAAATCTTGATAGATTTGATTTGATTCTGTGATATTTCTTTTGGATATATCTCAGTAGTTTTTGCAGGTCAAGAAGATTTTATCTAGAACAAGTTTTTGTATTTGCAGCTGTACACAAATTGGCAAAATTTGACGATGAGACAATTTAGGAAATATTTTGTTTTGTTCCAAGATTTAAGGAGACTTTCTCTGCACAATTGGTGCAGCCCTTAGTGTATGGATCAAGGAATATTTAGGTGAAGATTTCGAAGCTCATGAATTGCTAAGGAATATTTAAAGAGCTGCTTAGACCTAATGTATTAACGACTTTTACTTGTGTAAAATAAGGGGAGGTTTTGTAGTGTTAGGTTTGAGAGTCTCGTGTGACTTTGTAAATCACCATTTGTATCTTTTGTTACATTATGGTAGACATAGCGTTTGTTGTATGTCGTTCTCACTCTAAAGTTTTTAAGCACAGGAGTTGAGTATTGTTCTTGGTTGAAGTTGTGAAGCAAAACTGAGTATTGTTCTTGGTCAAGAGTATTAATTTAATATTGTAGTAGAAAGAGGGTGCATCTTTCTTTTTGGTTTCTCGTGGCATGGTCATTGGGATTATGACTGCTTGTTAGGAAGTGAGATGAGGATCTCATATCTAGATGGTGATTTCCATGTAGAAGAAGTACAAGGTAATGATTAGACAAGAAGTTGTAAACGGGGGAGTTTAGCTTTGAACTAATGCTATCATATTGGATTTCCTTCATGGCTTGGATGCCTTCAGATGTAGGTGATATTGCACCGAACTGGGTTACCAATTGACTGTGTTATTTATCTTTCTGCATTTAAAATGCTGCATATTTACAGTTGGATAAATTTTTATGTCAGTCTGAAGATGTTAAAACATCTGTCATGACTTTGTACTCTAATGCAGAGACATCAGAATCACCATCATGTATTGTATGTGCCAGAAAATTTCAAACAATATGCTCAAGTACATAATAGAAGCTACCTATAAAATATTTAATAATATTCTACAATCACTAGCAATGGCATCAAGATATGCTAAGGACAACAAGGAGTTAATACAATCCACTACATTAATTGTATTGGATTGAATAAGAACTCGATAAAGGTTCAAATCCTTCACAATTTGAAGGCTTCATCTAATTATAAGCATTTTAGCAACACACGAATTGTCTTCTGAAATTCTGGTATGCAGATCTCATATGTCCTAAGGGATGCAAAGAACATTGATCTCTACTAAAACAGAACAAGGACAGAACATGACCAATTTAAATTTCTTTAAATTGTACCAATGTCATGACGTCTGTTGTAACATCAGCAGACTGACAGACTATTTATCTAACCATTTAAAATGTGCAGAATTGTGAATGTTGAAAGATAAATAACACAATGGATTGTTTACCCAATTCGGTGCAACCTCACCTACATCTGGGGGCTACCAAGCCAAGGAGGAAATTCACTATTAGTAGAATTAATTCAAAGTCAAACAACCTGTTTGCACTCCTCACTTAAGACCTACCCAATGACACTTCAGCCTAGAGACCACTAGATCAGAGTTTCCCACTCACTCCCCCACAATCATCGCAGTGATAATCAATTCACAATTTCAATATGAAGACACTCTTCAAAACACATCTTGATCTTGCTTCACAACTTTGATCAAGTGACACACACTCTTGCTTAACAGCTTTGAGTGATACAATGAACACACTTGTTCATACACAATAACCAAAGCAATTATACAGCATACAATTGCTTGGCGCACAGATTCCTAGACACACGTGAAGAGCAAACCTCTTCACTCACAAACATGTCTACCACAATGTATCCAAAGATACAAAGGGTGACTTACAAGGTCACACACAATGGACTCTCAAAACCCTAGACCTTAATTCTACACTCAAGTTTTTCTTGTTGTGAGTGCTTGATTTTCCCTTGCTTCTGCTCCTCCTTAAATAGTAATGCAGATTGGGCTTGGGCTGGTCACAAGTAACAAACTTTAGGTTTAACCAAGTTAAGCAACTTTCCATAATTCAAGGTGTTGTTAAATTAGGTCACAGCTGCTTCATGTTATGTCCAACCCTTACTAGAATCTCGCCTGAGATAACTAAGGAGCCATAACAAGTTTCCTGAATTCTATCCTGAGATATCTCAGGTAAAATACCAGAAAACTAAAATTGTGCGCCTGATGTCATACGATCAATGTTACAACATCTAGTCATGACATCAAACTTACTTGACTCTTAGCTAACCAAACTCCCCCTGCTGAACACTCCTGCAGAATCTTCTTCACAACAGTAGAAACAAGCATATTATAGTTTCCTAAAAAGTTTCAAAGATCCTTTTTATGAACACCAATTAAATTTGCACTTTGTTCCTAATGAATCACTTTGGCCTACACATACTGATGAGGTATATCCAAAGAACTTATGTCAAGTGATAAAACAACAACACCTGTTGTACCAGACAGCGATGTCATGACATTCAGTATAACATCCATGACAGCAGTTCTGTCATCAGCTCCTGCTGCACCAGACAGTGATGCCATGACATTGGTAATGAGATCCTGTTTAAAACACATGACAACAGTTTTGTCATCTGCTCCTGCTAACTCCTGCTGCACCAGACAGCGATGTCATGACATTGGTAATGTCATCCTGTTTAAAACACATGACAACAGTTCTGTTACCACATCTCCTGCTGTATTAGACAGTGATGTCATGACATTGGTCATGACATTGTGATTAAAAACACATGACAGCAGTTCTGTCATGACAGCAGATGGATGTCACGACATTCAGCATGACATTCACATTAAAACACTCCACAGTAGTTCTGTCACCACAACAGATAGAGATGTTATAACATCCTGCTTAACATCAGTGCAGAATCATGTTTTACCAAAATTTAGCCAATCATAGAACCATGGACAATTCTATATCATAGAATCATGAAACTAACAATCTCCCCCTTTGGTAAATTTTGGCTAAAACAACCAAGCAACATCAGATCAGCAGCAGTAGATACCAACATTTTACTCCCCCTTGGTTTAGTCAAAAATTGACAAAAATTGGAGTAAATGTACATATTATTCAGTTTTCATACTGCACATGGTGTCCAAGTGTGACATTTCTTGATCTCTAATAAAAAGATTGCACCAACAATCATGGACATTGGCTTAACCTCCTTGCTGAACTCACTCAGCCAGTGTAAAATCATCCCTGAACCACAGCTCCTTGAGAGTACACCCTGAATCAGTCTTGAATATTGAGTTCTTGCCTTGTCTGAAGCTGCACCTTCAGAAGTGACACTTTTGACATCACCAATTTAAGGATAATCAATTAAATACTTACCAAGTAACAATTGATTTTAAATCCCCAATTTGTGACACACAAATATTCTCATCAGAGGTCCAAGGACAGAAGCTTGTATGAGCTTCAGCAATCTTTGTACACATCTTCATATTAGCACAATGTCAACACATGTAATGCAGCTACACATCAGACAGGTATACAGCTCCCCCTGTCATACATAATCAGCACTCCCCCTAAAAGAGAGAACCCAAACACATGAAGAATCTCTTCATTACACACTGCAGCTTTACATTCCTTATTTTACAGTCCATACTATAATAGAAGAGGTAGACAAAACTACCTTCAAGATCACTCAGATTCAGCTAGGAATATCTCCAGAATGTCAGAGTAAATGCCTTGTTTCCTTGACTTCTATATGCACAAAATCAGAGTTGATGATGTCTTGATCTTCATCTTTATATTACTCCCAATAAAGCTTGTGCACATCTGATTTGATCCATTGGCACCTAATGACAGACCCAAAAGGAATACACTGTCATGTTCACCATGAGCTTAGAGCAGTAACACAATGTCTGTCACACCCTAATTTTTGACCTCAAGATCCCACATCTTTTTTTCTCCCGCGTTTCGTTATACTTTTGTGCGCATTTATTATGTCTAACAAGCTCGTGCAGGTGCTTTATTTTCAAGTAGAATTGGCGTTCATCCTTTCAAATTGGCACCTCAGATCAAGGGTATCCCGAACTTGGTTCACGTCGCTCTATATTCGAAAGGTGGTCCAGACCAGTTAGATTAAGTAGGAATGCATTGTTACATCGTCATGATATTCAAGAGATTTCAAAGGTTACCGTAAGAGGTTCGAAATTTCAAAGAGTAACCCAAAAGCGTTCTTCGGAAGGTCAAAATATAGTTTCAAAGGGATCCAAGATTGAAAGTTTTAAATGCTAATTGATCCCAATCGGTTCAGGAGTCTCATAAAATTCAGGATATTATGCAAAATAAGAAAAGGAGATTTTAACTTCAAGGGACACTGTTTACACTTATCATCAAAAGTCAAGGGATAAAGCGACAAACATCAAAGCAAGATGACCAAATATAAAGTTACTGCAATAATTTCACCGCACGCACAAAGTAAATTCAATGCAAAGACCAAGTTTGTTTTCACTAAGATGTGTATCATCCAAGAGAACCATACATACGGAAAGTGCAAGTTTCCAAAAGTTCAAAAAGTTAAAAGTACACGTTGGGTACATGGAAGAGGCATATTGAGATTTACAAGTACATTAAAATCTAAGTTACAGTATGTACCCTATAACCCTTAACCAATTTTTATCATACATCCTTAATTTCCAACACACTATTGATACCAAGTCCCCCTCACTGTTTCTGAAATGATGCACACCAACTTCATGGGTACTTCCGCACGAGTTGTTTTCCTCTGTTAATCATCAAAGGATGAGTAGCACTACTACTCAATACGCCGACGCCACCGTTAACTACTGTCGAATGCATAAGTTCAGACAAGTCCTCATGAGAATCTTTGTAGCCAACAGAACAATAAGCATAGACTTGTAGGGTCGCTCGAAAAGTTGCACACGTCAAGAGCCAGCTGCAACCGCCGTCCCGAATCCGAAAACGTCCCATTTGACAGCAGATCCTGTTCTATTTTCCAACCAGCTTGGGGCTTTACATTTTGTTGCTCGCAGCCAACCCGTGACCTACAGTGAGGAAAGGTCACAACATTATCAAATTAGTCCAACAATGATACAATATGTTAAATTAAAACAGCCATCGATCCCCAGTGAAGTCACCATAGAAGAACACATACATGATTCCGCAGAATAACCGATGGGTTGGATAATTTAAGTTCCAGCACACCATGCCGATGCTGTTTTGGACTCCGTAAACTTCCTGGAGACACGGAAGATTTTGCAATTGAGAGTATGAGATTCATCATTCACGAAAGCCTAGAATTAAATTAAATGGAAGTTAGCTTATATCACCAAACATAACCAGAATGAACAGACCAAAATAGGAATTGTGATTGTTACCTAACTCCAAGTTCTAGTGATGACAGCACTTTATCAGATCCTGCCATTTCTGACCCGATTTCATGACAAGTTTTCATATTTGTGTCTCTCTGTATTGAATCAACCGCGAAGGACCCCTTAAGCCAATCAACTGCAAGTCCTCTATGAACCTCTTGTTGATAACCCTGTTTTCTTTGTGTTACACCTTTGCTCTTTAACCTGCAAAAGAAACAAGAGTTTGACGTAAGTGGCCTTTTAATACGAGCACGCTAGCCTCATTTGTAAATCCACCAAAATGTGACAAAGTAGTCAAGACAGAGCCTCAAAGAGAAGCGTATTATAATACTAAGATAAGATCATACCTTCAGAAGGTGCTTCACGCTTGAAAAGATTTCCAAATTAAGCTGCATTGCCAAAAAACCTGTGTTGAAACAATCCAAGAATTGTTCACATCATCCCTTAATGCACTGAGATAAGGTACACCCTAGCCAATTTAGGAACGGTATCCATTTTACCGTGACTCTGAGTGATCTATCACACCTAATCTTGCTGCAACTAACGTCGCCTGAGGTTTCGAACAAGCAATCCACCTTCCATCAATTTTGGTCGCAAACGCAGTACAAGAAGGCTGTTAACAGATTACAATTAGGACAAGTAAGCTAAAACTTGTAATAACTGGTCCTGCAAGTCAAAGACAGGGTATTAGAGATTTTCAATGAGCTAGACTCTATACTTACTCACAGCATTAACGCGGCTCTCGCCCTTCCACAAGAATGTATTACCACAGAAGGAAGTAAAAATCTTGAGCACTACCCACATCTTATTGCCGAATCCAATTGCACAGTCCATCATCCAATCTACACCTGCACTTTCATAAAACATACAAGGAATAGAACTTCTTCAATTAGCAAACCGTTAATAATTAGTCCCACCCATAAGATATGTCAAGATAAGCAAAACACATCTTCAAGAGGTTTTTTTTTTCATGCTTCCAAACCTTCCTTGAACAGCATCGAGCATGTCTTAAAAGTCCCTACAAGAAAGACACTACAACATTAGTCGTGACTACGATAGCATGGCGGATACGCAAGTTCCCACTTGTTATAATTTTAACATTGATATTTCTCAGAGTAAGAAGAAACAATTACAAGTTGCAACTCATAGATACAGTAAACAAGGTCAGTGGACATATGGCTATCTCGTTTCGCTCACAAAATCCATTGTTACCTAAAGTGACGTAGTAAAATGAGGGGATAATGAACTTCATGTTATATCGCAGGCATACATTGTTTTTAGTCAACCTGTGTGAAGCCAAATCAAAATTCAAACGAGCTACATGGGAATGAAGTTGAATACACCTCCCTTAGGTATGCTTCCCCGGTTCACAACTATTTCAGGTAAGGCTCAATTCCGCTCAAGAGAGTTATGATCGTGCTTCCTGTCATGGCACTAAAAGCGTTCAAAACCAAGTTGCCATATTTGCAAAATGGGAAGAGATACTGATGGGAGTTGACGACAAAATAAGTTGTTGATCCAATGCATACATCTGTGTCACACTGCAAAAAGTAGGAGCAGGAGGTTTAATCACGGTTTCGGCAAGTATCGATATCCCAGACACAACCAAGTATAATAATGCAGAATTGAAAAGAGCCACAAAGCAGGAAAGTAAATTCAGAATAACAACCATCAAAATGAACAAGACCAAAATGGAACAAAATCATTTTCATCAAGCATACAATCAAAGAATTGAAAGCATCGAACGTTTCCTAAATCAACAATAAGTCTCACATCAAATCAAATCCGACATGATCAGTTTAAAAAGGAAAGTCATTAAATCACGCAAGGCAAACTTCAAATTACAACCAATATGGTAAGACAATTTCAAATCGAAAGAGGAAGGAAATTCATTGTCAATTAACATCTGTTGTCTCAAGACGGCCTATAAAAGAGGGGTTTTGAGATGAAGAGACGAAATTCGATATACACGAAAAAACCACAAATTCGCAGAGAAAAAAACCAATACAAAATCCCTAATCCAAAACCTGAAACAAAATCAAAGAGAGACTTATCTCAGAAGGAGCTCCCGTTGCCGACAGAGTCATCGTCGCTACATCACAACCATCATGCCGGCGAAGAGAGCCATCGCATCTTGAAAGGGTAGGTTTTTCCCGCTAACATGGATCCTTGTTGATTGTTTATGCAGGAGATCGAGATGAAGAAGGACGAATCAGGACAAAATCGCAGCGAGGGAGGCGAGGGAATCGACGCGAAAGGGGGGGCGAAACCGGGGATCTCGGGAATTAGGGTTCTTCTATTCCCTTGTAATTTTTGTTTTATTATCATGGATCACCTGTATGTAGCACACACACACATATCGTGCACTTTCACTCACAGACACACGATCTCCAATGTATCAGATCACACGGTCACAACTCGCGCCCCACGGCAGTCTCCATGCGCCAGCGTACGTACGATCACACGCCCCACTTAATTAAATCCAGCTAATTAACACTATTCCGCCTTTAAATAACCTTTTTGATTTAAATAATCTTTTTTTCTTAATTACTTAATTAATATATTTTTTGAAAAAAACATAAAATCTGTTTTATGCTAGTTAGCCTATTTTAACCTCTTAGTAATCCCTTAATTAATTTAATCCCTTTTGTTATAATAAAATTATTCATAACTTTTTTATATAATAATAAAACCTTTTTTAATCTAAAATCAACCTCTAGCTTTTATAATAATTAAGAACTCTTTTTTTTTAATAACTTTTATATAATAAAAGCCATTTCATAATTAATTAAACCAACTATTTTATTTTAGAAAAAAAATTCACTTCATGATCTATTTATTTTTATCAATAAAAATAATCTTTTATAATAACTTTAATAAACCTGTATAACAAGAAAACCATTTTATAATTTAAATAACATTTGGAAATAATAATAATAAAAACCCCTCTTATAGTTTAGAATAATCTATTATTTTGTTAAATTTCAAGAAAACTCCTTTTTATTTGATAAGAAAACAACTTCGTAATTCAAATAATTTATACTCACTTGTTAAATTAAAATTATGATAACACAAGAAAAACCTTTTAATCATTTACTTATTTTTATGTCTAAATAAACAATTTAATTAATTAATAACTTAACTTTTATTAAATAAATAAAACTAGTTTATCCAACTTTTTTCTAAAATTAATCTCACTAAGATAATTGAGTAACTTTTACTTAAAAATCTAATTCACCCTTTAGTTCATTATCCTCTTAAATTTAATTCCGCTAAAATCTAATTAATCTAAAAAATAATCTTACTAAAACTAATTCACTTTCTCATAAAAATCTCGACTAAAATGATCAATGTTGCAATCAATCAATCGTGCACGCTTCTGTATCCGCACATTCACATTATTCACAATTCACACTTGTACACTTCAGTGCTTTCATGCGTGTGTATGCCTTTATTTATCTGCCTCTATTTTACCCGTAATTTACATTTACCGCATTTACTTTGTCGCATTGCATTCCGTCCAAAGGAAGAACTTGCACGTAACGTAAAACTTGCGCGTATGCATCTCATTTGCATCATTTCCCCATGATCCTTGATCTCATTCAAGTCGATCTCTTAAGTTTAGATCCTACCCCATAGGAAGGACCTTTATCTTTACAACATAGAGACAAACTCAATACAACTTTTCAAACACATTATAGAATAAGATGTTAATCATCTTAAGCGAGATAAAACTCCTACCCTATAATAATTCATTCAATATGTAGGGACTTTGCCTTAAGAGAGATAGTGGCATACTTGTCGATTAAATTCTGAGTGCTTGAGCCCTTCTCTTAAGACGATGCAAAGACTATTTTCCTACAAAGTTGTGGCGGTTAAAATCAAGTAATCTCCTTTAAAATGACAACTCATCTTTTCTCCTAAAATCAATCAATCAACTACCTTATCCCGTAGGAACTTTGACCACAGTCAAAGAACTCCTCAAACCCTTTAGGGGAACTACAAATACTCTGATTCCACTCCCGTCAGGATATGTAGGCATAAGATGCGATATCTTATCGAGTATACTTAGAAATAAACGTCTAGGTCTTTCACCCTTAAGTAGATAAACCTTAGCAATAAAACAATATAAAACAAGAGGTTCCTGTAGAGTACTACAGAAACTTAGGATGCTAGGACCTTCCCTAAGTTTAACCAACCCCCTAACCTAAAACTCTCTAACCTTTGCATGTGCATTGCATTGTGGGAATTTCGATCTTTATCCCTTCCTTTGGACAGATCAAAGTTCGGTTGCAAATGGATTAGATTCAAGTTAATCAATAGCTTGGTATCCAAATTTCACCGGGACAATGTCACAACATCTGGTCTAACATTCCATCTTCATAAATTCCCAAACTGTTTAAAACCACAAACAATCTTGATACATAATTGCACTCTTGCAGCACCACATCCTTGATAAAAGTATAACTCCTCGTATCAAGGATAACCAGTGCTCATTTAGAAGCACGTGAATGGAAAACATAAGACTCATCTTCATGTCTTCAAGAGCTCACTCTCTGTTCAACACACCTGTTGAACGCGCTCACCAACTGCTTGCACCATAAGAAAATAGTACACCCATCAACCAGAAGCTCTCCCCCTATCTTTGATAAACGATGCTCTAAGATCACCATATTATATCTCAAGACTCACCTCATGCTCATACAACAAGAAAGCACAAACCAAATCCACTTCTTTCTAGAGTTACTTGCAGCAAAAGAACTCTTTTTCCACAAGTATTTTGACCTCAGCCTAAGATGGACATCCCATACTCCAAGACATTCTTTACCTCATCATTCTCCCGTATGATAGGTTAGAACACTTCTGAGTCAACTAGTGCCATGATCACTTCCACAATCAACCAAGGTACCAACCTCATACAATACCTTCACATCATAATTCAAGATAGTCCTTTTACCTCATCATTCTCCCGTGTGACAAGATAGAGTACTTCTTAGTCAAGATGTGAATCCCTAGTTCCACACCAGATCTTCAAGTCCTTCTCCAAATAAACCAGATGATACATATCACAGACACAACATCCAATGGTTCTTGATATGCCTATAATTGGACTTACTACTGCCTAGTAGTCCAAATGAAGATCTTCAGAGAGCACAACTCCACCAGCTTGATCAAAAACATTTCCAAAAGAAGGTAATCTTCCATAAGCAACTTAGGGCTTCTACCACAAGCTCCAATGTATGAACAGAACCAGAACCTCCTTTGGTATTCAAACACCTACCCTTCTGCACAAGAGTAATTTTTAAAAGCACACTACTTAAATAACCAAATGCCACTGTTTGGTTACTCCGCATCTTTCAGAGCTCTAGACAGTCTTCCACCAAGATAACTTGTTTTACTTCTTCCATAGCAAGGCATCTTTAATACACCAAGACTTGGACCTTAAGTTTTTGCTTGATGTCACAACATCTGTTTAGACATCCTGTGGTGAATTTAGTCCTTTATTCTGCCACTTAGAAGAACCTCATAACTTTATCAGAACAAGAGTACATAGACTTGATGTTGAGTAGACAACCTTTATTCTGCTGTAGTGAACCACAACAGATACGTTGAAATGCATTTTCTTCAGGAACTCCTCTTTAGAGAAACCAAACATGTAAAAGCTTGATTCTTCAGAGAAGAGGTGTAAGTGCTCTTGATTGGCTGTATTTTGTGGCAAAACTTTAAAGTGTGTATGTATGTCATACTGAATGTTAGGACATACTTAATGATGTGTGTGCAGGGTAAGTTAACTATAATTTAAGCTGAATGTTATACAAAATGTCATGACACTGACCGTATGACATCCAGTGGGAAAGTTAGTTTTTCTGGTATCTAGAAATCAGGAATCAAATCAGGAGCTCAAGCTAAAAGACATGAGACATTTAAGAAGCCCTAAAGCGAAACAAATTATCCTGAATTAAAGGGCAAGCGTGCATAGAATTGAAGAGTAGGTTTTGTTATGATTAAACCTAACTATGTGCACCAAGGCCTAAAAGGACTGACTGCTCTATATATATCAGAAGGAGCAATCCTAGCAGTAGGGATTTTGACTGAAGAAAAGAGTGCATATTACAGAGTCCTTGTGAGTGAAGAAGGTTGTTCTTCACGTGAGTATTGTGAGTGAAGAAAGAGTGTTCTTCACGTGTGTAGTGTGTCTTAAGAATACTTGTTTACCAAGCAACTGTATGTTGCATTGGTTAGATAATTTCTAAGTTGTTGTGCCACTCAAAGCTTTTAAGCAAGAGTGTGTGTGTCCCTTGATCAAAGCTTTGAAGCAAGATCAAGGTGTGTATGAAGTGTGTCTTCATCTTTATTCTGAAACTGTAATTGGATATCACTGTGGTGTGATTGAGGGGGAATGAGTGGGAATACTCAGGTCTAGAGTGTCTCTAGGTTGAAGTGCCATTGGGTAGAGATTAAGTCAGAAGTGCAAACTGGTTGTTTGACTTTGAATTGATTCTGCTAATAATGAATTTCCTCCCTGGCTTGGTAGCCCCCAGATGTAGGTGTTGTTGACACTGAACTGGGTGAACAATTGTTGTGTTATTTACTGCTTTTACTTACAGCTTTATTATTTAGTATAGTAGTCAATGTCACAGTGGATGTTATAACTTTGGCAATAACATACATCGTGTGCTTGCCAGAATTTCAATTGGCATCAGAGCAGGCACTCTGCCTGTTTATTCTAGGTGAGATCTAGGGAAATAAATTCTAGTACTATGGATAAAGATATAGGATTCACTAATAGACCTCCAATTCTGGATGGTTCTAATTATGATTATTAGAAACCTAGGATGATTGCATTCCTAAAATCATTAGACAACAAGGCTTGGAGAGCTGCAAACTCTGGTTGGAAACATCCTGTGAAGACTGACAAGGATGGAGTAGATGCGTTGATTCCTGAAGAGGAATGGAACAAAGAGAAAGAGGCCTTAACTCTTGGGAACTCTAAAGCATTGAATACACTCTTCAATGGTATAGACAAAAAACATCTTTAGACTGGTACACCACTGTGAACTAGCAAAGGATGTTTGGGACACTCTCATAACTACTCATGAGGGAACTTCCAAGGTCAAAATGTCAAGACTTCAAATGTTTACCACCAAATTTGAAGGTCTGAGAATGAAAGAAGATGAGACCATTCATGAGTTTTACATGAATGTTCTTGAACTTGAAAACACCTCAGGAGCCTTGGGAGAAAAGATGGCTGAAGAGAAGCTTGTAAGGAAGATTCTCAAGTCCTTACCTAAGAGGTTTGCCATGAAGGTCACTGCCATTGAAGAAGCTCAAGACATATGCACCATGAAGGTAGATGAACTCATTGGTTCTCTCCAAATATTTGAGATGGGTATGTATGATCAGGCTGTAGAGAAAAAGAACAAAAGCATAACTCTTGTTTCAAAAATTGCAAGTGATTCAGATGGTGAAGATGGTGAAAATAAGGAGAGTATGTCAGAAACAATAGCCTTACTTGGAAGACAATTCAGCAAACTAATCAAAAGAATTGATCATAAGTCCAAATCATACACCAAGAACATCCCATCTGAAGACAACAGTAGGGATAAGTCTGAAGAAAATTCCAATCAAAGCAAAGGAGTTCAATGCCATGAGTGTGAGGGATATGGCCACATAAGAAAGGAATGTCCCACCTATCTCAAAAGGAAAGAAAAGGCCTAACTATCACTTGGTCTGATGGAGATTCTGAAAGTGGATCAGAAGATGAGTCTGTAAAACATGTCACAGCTCTGAAAAGTGTATGTGTATCTGATGGTGACTCAAGTGAAGATAAGCTAACTTATGATGAACTAGCAGAATCATATAAGAAGATGTCCATCAGAAGCATTAAATTGCATCAGCAAGGAGAGCATCAGAAGAAGTGCATAATGGAATTAGAGGCTGAGAAGATAGAGCAGCTAGCAACAATAGACTCACTCAAAAGTAAGGTCAACTTGTTGGAATCCAAAATGGAGCAGATGGAAAAATCTATAAGGATGCTACATCCAGGGACTGACACTCTAGAAGAGATTCTGCAAAGTGGTCAGAACTCAAGAAATAGGTCTGGACTGGGATTTGTTGATAGACAGAACCCTGTTCTGAAACTCAAGAGATTACAACCTGAGATTCAGAAGGTAAAGAGATTGTCACGACCAATGTCACAACATCCACCACATAGAAACTGGAACCAAGTCAAAAGTAGATTCCAAGGGTATAGATGTTACCACTGTGGAAAACTTGGTCATATCAAATCTGTGTGTTTCTGGCTGCATGGATTTCCTAGGCATCAAGGGAAATCTAAACAGAGAGTTTATGTCAAAAGACAACCTCAAGCAAAACCTAAGAAGAATACACCTAACAAGCAAATACATTGGGTTGCTAAGAATATGGCTTTAGTAGCTCACAATTCCCCAAGAATGCCAACCAAAGAGGATTGGTACTTTGACAGTGGCTGCTCCAGACATATGACTGGAATTGAGGATCACTTGATAAAACTCAAACCCCATTCATCTAGTCATGTAACATTTGGTGATGGAGTTAGAGGAGAAATTAAAGGTGCTGGAAAACTAGATGGCCTTGGTGTTCCAAGACTGGATGATGTCTTGTTGGTGAAAGGACTGACTGTTAATCTCATTAATATCAGTCAGCTCTGTGACCAAGGCTTCAGTGTAAAATTTACTAAAAATGAGTGTGTTGTCATCAATGAGGAAAGTAAGGAAGTTATGAGGGGATCTAGAGCCAAGAGCAACTATTATCTATGGGAGCCTAGAAGTAATCTCAATGCCTTGGTCAATAAGGAAAATAAGGACCAACTATGGCTGAAGAAAGGAAGACAGCCACTAAAGATGGAAAGGACCAGGTCCAACACATCATTAAGTGGATCCTTAAAGTGTGCTTCAGAGAAAAGGACAGGATGTAAGAAAAGTCATGAGGGGAAGCAAGCCAAGAAGGGATACCCAAAGATTGGTCATCAAGGAAAGCTAGATAGGCTATATTGGAACCTGATGGAGTCCATGGAAGCTGCCTGCATAAAGAAAGCAATGTCACTCCAGATGTCATGACCTTGTTCTGTGACATCAAGAGTACCATCCAAACAAGCTCTGATGAGTTCAAGGGAGACAAGCTCAAGGGTAACTTGGGTAAATGGCAAGAGGGTTGTGTTAAACCTGGTGATTATGTTCGTAGTAGTGTTGATATGGTTTCAAGAAGTGTCAAGGAGTCTCAATTTAAAATTTCTCTAAAATTGAAGTCCTCCAGAAATGATGAGTTATAACAATTAATAGTAAAAGGGAATTACATTTTGAATTTAAATCATTTAATGATAAATAAAAAAGGTAAGTTCCCTCCTATTGGGCAATCATACCCCACTTCTACTTATACAATATAACCCCTCTACTCTTGGTGCCATCACAAACTATTCAGCTTCCTTACCGATTCCAACAAGCACAGAAAACCTCTTCTTCCTCAAACAACGACCCTAAGTATGTCGCAGCATTCTAAACCATCCTCAACCAAAAGAATGACCGACAATGATGCTGAATTAAACCCTAATGAAATGCTGGAAATTGCTCCACTACGAATGATGACACCAGAAGGATTATTGGTGAAGGAACCTAAAATGCTGCATGCAAAAAGACCCAAAGATCTTGTCGCAGGTCAGGTTCCTCATGCTGCTACATCTGATGACCAAAATGGAGAGGAAGCAAGAAGAACACACCTTAAAATTGCATATATGGTGGCAAGCGCACTCAACATACCCACACCATCCAACAAAAAGGGGAATGATCCTAACCAGGATGATCAAGCTGATGTCTCTCACAATGTCAGAACATTGAAAGAACCTACATCAGAAGAGAAGAACAAAGGTAAAGGTGCTGAGAAAATGAGTGATGATATTCAAGGCACCAAAAACACTGAGTTGGTAGACCTAGAGGAATATTCTGACAATGACCTCATAGCAAAGATCAACCCGGGCATAGCCAAAAGACTGATGACAATAAAAGGGAAAAAGGTGGCTGACCAAAGCCCCCTCAAGAAGAAGGCTGTTGAGAAAACTGGTAAGCAAAACACCTCCACAGAAAGGGCGGTTGAGAAGACTGTTGAGCAAGACATCCCCACTAGGAAGGCTGGAACAAAGAGGACTCAAGTTGGACCCTCCAAAGGGTGGAGCAAAGTAACCATTAAAAAGAGAAAGGTTGAATCTAGTTCAGAACAAGAAACAAATTCTGATGTTGTTGTTGATGTCACTGACATCCAATCTAAGAAGAAACCATCTACCAGCAAATTGGTTGCAAATATCCCTAAAGTTCCAATTGACAACATATCTTTTCACTACCCGTCGTGTGCTATTAGATGGAAATATGTATATCAAAAGAGGTTGGCCTGGAGAGAGAGCTTGCACAAACTGCTCTTGAGAACAAGGAGATCATGGCCCTCATCTGTGAGGCAGGTTTGATGAAAACTGTAACTCAGTTCTCCCAATGCTATGAAATTTTGGTCAAAGAATTCATAGTAAATATATCAGATAAATGTGCTGATAAAAAATCCACTGAGTTTGGGAAAGTCTATGTGAGAAGAAATGGTGTCATCTTCACTCCCAGCACCATCAACAAATTCCTTGGAAGATTAAATAAGGCCCAACCTGAGTTAAACATCTCAAACAATAAAATGTGCCAAGTTATCACTGGAAATCAAGTCAGAAAGTGGCCATCAAAACGAAAGTTTGCTGCCAACAAACTAAGTGTGAAATATGCTATGCTGCACAAGATTGATGCTGCAAACTGGGTGCCAACAAATCACAAGTCATCAGTGGCCACTGTCTTGGGGAGAGTTATCTATGCTGTTGGGACCAGGACCAAATTGGATTATGGCACTTACATCTTCAATCAAACTATGAAGCATGCTAGTAGCTATAACATCAAAGGACCCATAGCATTTCCTTCACTCATTTGTGGAATTATGTTAGCACAATTTCCAAATATACTCAAGACCAGTGATGTATCTAGCAAAAGAGAAACTCTCATAGCCTTCCATAACAAGTTATTTCAAGGTACCCATGTTCCAGACATTGCCATGACATCTACTGAGACATCCCAAAGGGGTCCCAAAGCCAGAAAAGTTGAAGTAATGGCATTAATCAAAGAGACATGTAAGGAACTGGATGCAAAGAAGCAAACCCTTGAAAAACTTCTAAGGTCTCTAGAGCAAGATGAGAATACTGAGCTCACTGATGATGATGGTACAAGGGAAAATGATGGTCAAGAAGCTGGCTCAGAGGAAGCTGCTGACAGCTCAGAAGAAGACATTGATGAGGCAGAAGGAAGCTCTGATGAATTTGAGGATGACAGTGATTCCAGCTCCTCTGAGGAAGATGATTGATGTGTGTTGTGACCACTAGGTGAGTGTAGGCAGAGGTGCTGCTGCTGTTGTGTTGTGCTGATTAGTTAGCCTTCTGTAGGAATTGATAGACAATCTGTATTTTTGATGCTCTGTATGAGCAGTTTGTTTAAATGTGCCCCTAACAATTGTAATGTTACAATTTTTGATCTGTGCTAAGTCAGTTGTTAGATCTTAATTTGAGGCTAAAAAGGGGGAGAGTATAATAGAAAACAGCAGGTACAACAGAAGAAATAAGAGAACAGCAGGTGGAAGAACAGGTGGTGTGCAGAACAGTGAAGAACAAGTGGATAGCTTGAAGAGCATATGTGCTAGCATGTGTGCATATGGTATAATCATGCTTGTAAGTGTGAACACAGGTGCTGCTAGTAAACTCTGATGTGTGTGAATTCCTATGGTGTATAGGAATGTTTGTTAGAACTATTTGGTTGATTGTGCATGTGGCTAACCATGTGTGATCCTAGAAGGTGTTTAGGAGTTGTGTGTGTCTGCAGGATAGTAGCAGAGTGTGTTGTGCTTCTCTTCAGAGGGGGTAGCACTGGTGTGTGTGGGCTTCAGGGTGTATGTCATCCTGAATGTCATAACATCCAGAGCAGACTGGATGAATATGTGTGACTGCAGACTGTTTGCAGGATGTGTGCTCAGTTGAGAGGATATGCATTAGTTGAGGGGGAGTAACCTAGTGTGTTACTCAACAAAGTGTGACATCTGTAGTGGTAACTAACAGATGGTTAACAAGGTGAGTTATAACAGTGAGAGCTAACTGTGAGGACTTAGAGAGGCTTGAGCTAGTAACTATCCTGCATGACAGGACACACCATAAGTCTTTTGCTGTGTGTAAACTCTGATATGTTAACAAGGTGTTTTAGCCAAAAATTTGCCAAAGGGGGAGTTTGTAAGTGCTCTTGATTGGCTGCATTTTGTGGCAAAACTTTAGAGTGTGCATGTATGTCATACTGAATGTTAGGACATACTTAATAATGTGTGTGTAGGGTAAGTTAACTATAAGTTAAGCTGAATGTCATACAAAATGTCATGACACTGACCGTATGACATCCAGTGGGCAAGTTAGTTTTTATGGTATCTAGAAACCAGGAATCAAATCAGGAGCTCAAGCTGAAAGACAGGAGACATTTGAGAAGCCCTAAAGCGAAACAAATGATCCTGAATTAAAGGGCAAGCATGCAGAGTGTAATACCCCAAATTTTACCCTTTCTTTTTTATTTTTATTTTAAATTCTGATTAACTTAATAAATTAACCTTTTTTTTTAAATCTTGTTTTTTCAACTAATAATAATTAAAAAATTTTTTATAACTTTACTAATGTTTTTTATTAAATTTTTTTTTTCTTTTTCTTTTTTTCATTTAGTTTATTTATTTAAAGCTCTTCTTACTAACTTTTAGGATTTAGATTAAAATTTAACTTTTTTTTTTCTTTTCTTCAAGAGTAAATTTTTTATAACCTTTTTTTTAAATTAATTTCTAACACATTTTTTAATCAAATTCTAATATTTTTTTTAAAAATAAAAATCTAACTTCTTTTTAAAATTAAATCTTTTTTCTAACTTTTTTTAAATCTTTTTCTAACTCCTCTTTAAAGTTAAATCTTTTTCTATCTTTTTTAAAATTAAATCTTTTTTTCTAACTATTTTTAAAGCTAAATCTTGTTTTCTAACTTTAAATTTTTTTTTTTCTAACTTTTTAAAATTAAATCTTTTTTTTCTAACTTTTTAAAATTAAATCTTTTTTTTTTCTAACTTTTTTAAAAATTAAATACTTTTTTCTAACCTTTTAAAGCTAAATCCTTTTTTTAAAGTTAAATATTTTTTCTCTAACTTCTTTTTAAAATTAAATCTTTTTTTCTATCTATTTTAAAAATTAAATCTAACCTTTTTTTTTAAAATTAAATCTATCCTTTTTTTTTAAATTAAATCTAAATCTTTTTTGACACCATCCTTTTTCAAATTAAAATTCTAAATTTCTTTTAAAATTAAATTCTAACAGTTTTTAAAATAATTCTAACATTTTTTAAAATCAACATTCAAATATATTTTTTATTTTAAAATTCTAACTCATTTTTTTTAAACTTAAAATTCTAATTTTTTTAAACTTGAAACTCTTATTTTCTTTTCTAACTTTTTAAATTTAAATCCCAACATTTTTTTTATCAAATCCAATCACAATAAATCACAGATGGAGCAAAATCAAATCAATCAGATCAACATCACCATCATTGAATCAAATCTGAAATCATCATAAAAATTCATTCAAATCAAATCAGAGATTGAAAAAGATTGAGATATTCAAATCAAATCAGAGATTGAAAAAGATTGAGATATTCAAATCAAATCTGAGATTGAAAAAGATTTAAAAAAATCAAGTATAAAAGGACCCTCAGAAGCAACAAAACGGGGGGATCGACAAGCATCAAAAACTCTTACAGTCTTCATCAAAAGTAACTAACTCTTCTTTTTTTTATTAAAATTCTAACCTTTTCTCTTTTATTTTCAAACTTTTATTTTTATTTTCTAACCTTTTTTTTTAAAAAGCAAATTTCGAAGTTCTAATTTTTTTGCTAACTTTTAATTCTAACTTTTAATCTATTTTCTTTTTCTTAATCACATTAAAAACTCTAACTTTTCCAAATCTCACAAAAAAAACCTAATTCCATTCTAACTCTTTTCTTATTACCTAAATTCTCATCGTCTCAAAACGTTCATCACTTAACTTCTAATTATTGTCAATTCCAATTTTCATCCTTCATTCCTAACAGTATTCTTGATTATCCATGAACCTGTTCACTAATATTTATTTATTTATTTTTGTATTTATTTTTATATTTGTACATAATCTGACATCATCGTTGCTATTTCATATTCCATTATCACTTGTATATTATCGCCATCTTCTTTGCATATTAATTTTCATTGTTTATTAATTTTTCGCTAACATCCTCATTTTTAAGATCCAAATTTCTAACTTTTTTTTCTTGTTTCGTTAATTATAATTTTCTACTTAAATTCCTAACATTCCCGTCTAATTTTTTGTCTAACCCCGTATAATAACAGTCTCGGTTTGTTTTGGTTTTTTGCAGCTGACTAAGTTCAATTGATTTTATTTTCAGTTTAAATATTCAATTATCATATTTGTAACTGCTTACGGGATGTAATTTTGCGAGACAATTGTCGCATTTATCTTTCCGCACTTTATTTTTTGCCGTTGTATGTATATTTAATTTCATCGCATCTTTATAATTAATTTCACTCCTAGGAAGGAATTAGGTCTAGCCGTGTCAATAGTCCTCACCTTCAACCCTTACACCTTTTCAACCCTAAATTTTCATACATGTCTCGCTGTGGACAAGATTACAATTTTACCCCTAGCATTAGGTCAAAGAGTCGCCGCGCTCATTTTAGGGTTTCCCGCCGTGGAATCCCTAACCTAACCTAACCCTAATTACAACTTAACAATTCAACGTAGAGATTTGGAGTTTCTGCACTCCATGTAAGCGTGTCCCTAAGATACGTTTATTCCCCATTGAGACCTTGACCACAGTCAAGAAGTTTCTAACCTCCCTATTGAGGGGAACTACGATTACTCTGATTCCACTCCCGTAAGGATACGTAGGCACAAGATGCGATGTCTTGCCGAGTAAACTTAGAATTAACCCCTTAGGTCTCTTTTCTCACTTTTAATCCCTTTGTACATATATCTTAAGCAAATAAATAAAGCAAATAGTAAACATCTGAACAAAAGGTTCCTGTAGAGTACTACAGAAGTTTAGGGTGCTAATACCTTCCCTAAACTTAACCAACCCCCGAACCCTAGATCTTTCCCCGCATTGTGTTTACGATGCAAAAATAGGTTTTCCCTCTTTTGACCTTTTCCTTCGGATAAATCAAAGAGCGGTTGTGAATTAAGAATTGTGATTCAAACTCATTAATAGTTTGTGATCCTATTTCCACCGCAACAGAAAATGGCGACTTCACTGGGGAGACCTAAACTTTTGAGGGTTATCCCTAACTTGTTCATATTCATTACTATCTGTGTCATTATTCATTTGCATGTATATATTTGCGCTTTGATTGTGGGACTGTTCCTTGTGCTGTGAGATAGGTCCTACACCCGGATCTAGTGTACCTTAGGTAAATGGCAATAGACCAAGGAAACTGTACGACGTATATCGATACGGTTGATCTGGTGGCCATGGTTAGTGCGACTTCTTGGTTGGTGCTTATATTCCTTAAGTCAAGTTGAGGATAATATTGAGGCTGCCATATGTTGTCAACGCACTAACTGACTTTTAGAACCCTAGTTAACTCATCTTGGCCTTTAGAAAGTAGTGAGGTAACCGGCTTTGGTGCAGACTGAAGTTGGTCGACACTCGATACTACGCTCATTGAGATCTTAAACTTGGAGGGTTTTGGTTGGCAAGTAAGTTGCCTTCTGAACAACCACCCTGGTGAAGGATCAATGATATTGAGATCCCTTAGAACCTGGTTACTTTTGTAGGACAGGATGAACCATCTAACTTCAGGGGAGGGTACTTGCCTTTGAACCTCATGCAAGCCTTTAACCTAGGACTTTGTGTGTTTTCATGCATTGCATCCATAAAGCATCTCATTGCATTGTATTTCATGGAGCTCAAACATCATTTATGGATATCGCGGGATACCATAAATAAAAAAAAAAATATAAAATGAAAAAACAAGGAAAAGATTTCCTTGGTACCCCACGGCATTAGTAAATGTTTTG
Organism: Lathyrus sativus; assembly: GCA_963859935.3. NCBI lineage: Eukaryota > Viridiplantae > Streptophyta > Magnoliopsida > Fabales > Fabaceae > Lathyrus > Lathyrus sativus. Next base: position 486,555,375 of record OZ012740.1, on the reverse strand, counting down.
AATTCCATGAAATCTTCATTTACATTCACATTTTAGCATCATACTTTTGCATTACATGTGTCTCCCGATTTCTCACACTCGGTTCTCTCACCTTCCAGTTCTGTCACCCTGAGTTCTCGGCACCAATACAACACCAGAGCTCAAACTCGGAAAAGAATGGAGGATCAGGCAACAGAGATTGATCGCCTTAGCAATGAACTCGAAGACCTTCGAGGGGGTATGGGGCGTATGATGGAATTGTTACATGTCATGAATGCTAAGATGGATACCCAGCCCACTGTTGTTTCTGAGATTACCGGCGTTACTGTGGACCCTCCACCAAGTGTGACCGTAGCGAGGGACCCACCTTATGGTCTTGCTCCCGGTTTTGTGCCTCCTCAAGCCACTGTTCCGATTAATCAACCTGTTCAGCAAGCCGTGCCCTTGTTTTCTGAAGTTTCTAGGGGGGCTCCTATCTTTGCACCACCTGTTGTACACACTCGTGCGCAACCGTACTTCAATGAGACAGTTTTTGATAATCTTGATGAGAATGTTGAGGGTTATGAGAAACATGATAAGCTTCGTGAGGAAGTAAACACTATCGTCCAGAGATTGAAAAAGGTAAAGGGTGATCAAATTTTTGGGACTGCTGCAAGGGATGTTTGTTTGGTCTCAGGTTTGGTTATTCCCCCGAAGTTCAAAACTCCGAACTTCGATCGTTATGAAGGTGCCACCTGTCCTAAGAGTCATCTGATCATGTATTATCGCAAAATGGCTGCCCATGTTGAGAATGATAAACTGATGATTCATTGCTTCCAAGACAGTTTGAAGGGTGCTTCTTCCAAGTGGTATTTAACTTTGGACCAATCCCGCGTTAAGAGCTTTCAAGATTTATCTGACGCTTTCATCAAACACTACAAGTACAATATGGATCTGGCTCCTGACAGAAGACAGTTGCTGAGTATGTCACAAAAGAATTCTGAGTCATTCAAAGAGTATGCTCAAAGGTGGAGAGACTGCTTCGCAGGTAGAACCTCCTTTGACCGAGAAAGAGTTAGCTGATTGGTTTGTCGACACAGTCCGTCCAGAATTTTACGAGAGAATGGTGGGTAGTGTGACTTCAAATTTCTCCGACATCGTTGCTGTGGGTGTCAAGATTGAATTGGGTATGAAGAGTGGTAAAATGACAAATAATCATGGCGCTTCTAAGGATCAGCCGAAGAAACCTCCGTATAGTTCCCAGAAAAAGAAGGAGAGTGAGACTAATGCTATATCCTCTGGTAGACCAAGGGAACGCTTTTATCGACATCCGCAAGGTTATGCTCAACCTCAAGGGTACCCAGTCCAATATGCTCAACAACCCTATGTGGCAGCTATTACACCTTCTTTCAATCAACAGGTTCCCATGTATCAACCTATGCAACAACCTCCTGTTTATCCGCCTCCTGTCAACTACCTACAGGCACCCAATACTCCTGCTCCTCAACAGCCAAAGATTCCGGCTCCTCGCCAGAATATGCCAAACAGAAGAACGTATAAACCTTGTCCGCCGATCCCGATGACTTTTACCGAGTTGTGTCCCTCTTTGGTCAAGCAAGGTCTCATCACTACTCGGGCTTTGGGTCCGCCTCCTAATCCTCCACCTAATCCATTACCTGCAAGTTACAACGCTACCGCTCATTGTTTATTTCATGAGGGTGCGCCCGGCCATGATCTAGAGAATTGCTATGCTCTTAAGAAAGTTGTCAGAAATTTGCTAGAAACGAAGAAGTTGTCTTTTGGCGATGCTCAGCTGAAGATCGAGACTCCTTTCGGGGTTCCTCACTCGTCAAGTGCAAATTCTGCAAAGCATGCTACGCCTATCAGCCGAATCCAGTCATTATTCAAAGGCCTAGCCCGCTTCATTTCAGTAACCCTCAAGGTGATATGACCGGGATCAACAAAGGATCTGGGAAATTTATTTTGAAGCAACGACTGAAAACTGTTGAAGATGTGACCAGCATAACTGGGGTAAGCCATGACGACTCACAGTGATCATGAACCAGACGTCCTTTCCATTGAGGCTCCGCCAAAGGAAACTGTTACTCTTGAATGCAAGATTTCATAAACATTTAGAAGGATTTTTCCGACAGTTCATTTGTTTATTTATATGCATTTCTCTTTGATTAAGCATATTTAGCATGCACGAACTTGTTTATCTTTGATGCAACACATATGTTTGTCTTGAATAAATCCATTCGCTTCACTCATTCAAAAACGTTTTCATAAATTATAATGCCAACTTTACCCGATCTCTTGTTCTGATGGAGAATTGGGGGGAGGATGACGAACCCAAAATGTCAGATTTCTTGTCGTATGCTTTCGATTGAAACCCGCTGATGATGTAAGGCATTGTTTCAAATCCCAAACACTGGAGATATAAGGATGTTAATCCCTAGTCACCCCTTTGAACCTTGAAGTAGGAGTTTTTCTTTCTTTTTAAGAACCTTCATCCTAACCTGGGGCAGGGTAGGTTTCAGTTAAACCGATCGAGCGCTTAGACTCTTAAAAAGGAAGAGCAAACCTTCGAGAATTTATCCTTAGCATCTTAAGAAGTCCAATACAATGACTATCCTTCGGTTACCTAAGGAGTGGGGCAGTCACGAGCCTTTCAAAAGATTTACACGACTTGTGCATAAAAGAATATTCAAAAAATAAGAGCCCGCTAAGTCAAAACCTATGAAGGAGACTTAGGCAAAACTGGGGCATCCCGCTGGACTCCAAAGTCAAATCAAAAGACGTTGTCCAGGAAAAAGTTAGGGAATAAGAACAACAAACCAGTAGTTTTTAGAACCCCTATAAAGAACAAGGTCGTGTGACCAATTGCCAAAAGAAATAGGTGAGTGACTGCCATGTCCAAAGCCTTGATAAGTTCTCGACCATAGCAAATCCGCTTGAGATATGAGCGTTCGTATCCGATTAACTGAATTAGGATTGGAGAACATCACGAAGAATGGGTGGGTACAAATATAACTTTGAGCCTTTATCTTTTGTTTCTCAAACCGTGAACCGAGCCACGATACAACCTTTAAAAGACCTAATTGAAGTGGGACTTCGGTTGAAAGCATACTTGACAAGATCACGTTTCCTGACTCCTACGAGCTATGCTCAGAAAAAATTCATGTTGGCATTATAATTAAAACTTATATCCGGACTAGTGATTTCGGTCACAAGTTGTTGCGATATCTTTTTTTCAAAACAAAACTTCAAGACAAATATATGTGTACATTGACAAGCTCAGGATAGGCATTTCAGGCATGACAACTTTGCTTGATATCTTAGAGATTTACATATGAACATAACCCGTGGAACTTGAAGATCCTACTGAACAGGGGCAGGCAGTTTCCCAATTCGCTTACCAACGCGAGTCTGACGTTCTTAAGAGCTATTTACCAAAGATTTCGTCGTAACACGATTAATTTGTGCCAGTTACGTCGAGACCTGACAAATCTCTCAAAGAGTTTGAGAACAATGGGGCAACCGGACTCGGTGTTCTCTATAGAATCCTCTTGAGATGACCCTACCTCGCAACGCAAGTATCCTGGGGCACCATGTTTTTGAAGAAACAAATGGCGGCTACTATAAGGTCCTGCAAGATCAAAACCATGGGATTTCACAATTTTTTCATGCACCCGATGGATTTTACTCACAGCGGCCTTCATACCCCAGTAAGCCTCAGTGTTGCAACAGGTTCCTAAACCATTGCTCTGATTTAGTCCCCAGCGAGACTATAAGCTGACAACTTTTTTTTTTTTGGGTAACTCGAAAGTGTCCCTCAGGTTTTCTTCTCCCCATAAGAAGGCGTGATACTGTACACCACAAGCAGATTACCTTCCCTCAGAGAATTCAGAACTTTAAAACCAGACTTGGTTCTACCATTGATCCTTCTTACCCATGATTGACGTATTGGTTGCAGAGAACGCAGGGTATCTCCGTCGAGATGTTTATTTCATCTCTCGTCCCATCTCTAGTCTGTTTCGTCAACGTACACAGGGGCATAAGCATCACATGCCTATTTCATTACACATTCATTACATATTACCTATTCATTACATATTCATTACATACTCATTACATACTCATTTCATAACATCTTGCATAGTTACATACATAGACATTAACATACATTCATATTAACATATCCATTAACATACGCGATAACATGCACAGGTTCATCGTGTCTCCATCATTGGTTGTTACCGCCGAGTAACTGGGGTTCGTCAATTCTCTCCAAATAGATTGTCAGTCTTAAGCATAAAATACCTACTTATTTCCAGCTTCCCCACGGAGCTCGATCCTCGTGGATGACGGTTACTTCAGCTATCTTTCCTCGCCAGGATAAGATATTTACCCTTCGAGTTCATTCCCTCGATGGAGTCTTGATTACCAGTCTTCTTTCTAGCTCGATCCTAGATTGAATCTCAGTCTTGTCGGTCGTCAAGCCCAACCGGACGTGCATTTATTTTGCACCATCTAAGATTTTCACCATACCATGACAGATACGCGACTATCTCGCTTGAGAAGTTTATCACCGTACCCGGACGTGCATTTATTTTGCACTATCTTTCAAGAAAATCAACTACAATCCTTTACAGATACACGCCAGCTCACGCCTGGAAAATATATCAGTACAACACTTTACGATCCTACATGTTACAACCCTTTACACTTTACATCTTACAGCATCAGCATACGACATTTCTCACCTAAGAAGTCGATCATATCCTCGTTACGACTCGCAGCAAATGGCCATCTCCATGGAGAAGTTGGGCTTCCATTTATCTGCCGTCTTGAGGTACGAACCAATTCGTATTCAGGAGAGCACGATCTTGAGTTACGAGAAGGTTTGAGCGAAATCATATTCAGAAGAGCACGATTCTGAGTTATGAAGAAGTTCATTTATCCTTTAGTAAAAGAAGGAACGGAATCATATTCAGGAGAGCACGATTCTGAGTTATGAGGAAGTTCAGTTGGCCGTTTTTCAGGAGAGCACGATTCTGAAGAATGAAGAAATTTCAGGAGCCGAATCATATTCAGGAGAGCACGATTCTGAGTTATGAGGAAGTTCGATTATCCAGTTTCATATTCAGGAGAGCACGATTCTGAAGTATGGAAAAATTCATTTACAACCAAATCATATTCAGGAGAGCACGATTCTGAAATATGAAGAAATTCAGTCATCCAGTTTCATATTCAGGAGAGCACGATTCTGAAATATGAAGAAATTCAGTCATTCAGTTTCATATTCAGGAGAGCACGATTCTGAAATATGAAGAAATTCAGTCATCCAGTTTCATATTCAGGAGAGCACGATTCTGAAATATGAGTATATTCAGTCATCCAGTTTCATATTCAGGAGAGCACGATCCTGAAGTATGAGGAAGTTCAGTTTACCCTTTTCATGTTCAGGAGAACATAATCTTGAAGCATGAAGAAGTTTATTTATCTTTCAGTAAGAGAAGAATCAGAATCGTATTCCAGGCGCCGACCTTAAATGCGAGAAGATTTATTTATCAGATAAGCAGCAGCCTCTTTATTTGAGTGCTTATCCATTTTTTGCACATAAGTCCCTTCCAACGATAAGTGACAGTTCTCCCTCGAGAAGCTTATCAGGGCAATTCCCATCAAAGTCCATTTATTTTGGCATACAGTCGGTCTTTACCCTGTATATTTGCTACGGATTCCCGAAAAGTCCGTTTGATCGTGTCACGAGAGATAGTTTATAGAAGCTTGGATGTTATTCTTTGCTCAATGCTCCAGCATTTTATAAGCGATCTTGCAATCATACGCGATTCAGTTTTTATCCTTTAGATTCCCCAGTGGAGGCCGTCTCACAGATGTCATTTCCATTTGCGAATCTCGTCCCCAAAGTGACAATTGGTCATTCGCACCAGTTGACTATCGTTTTTAGAATTCCCCAGTGTGGTACTGTGTCTCAGCGCGTCACTGTCCCCAGTGTGTTCTTCTCATGGCGTCTGTCTCGGTGTCGTCATGTTCGTCAGCATTTTCGCATTCATTATTCCAGCATACGCATCATATTCATATCATCTGCATTAAGCGGTCCTCGCTTTGTCCATAGCATTGCATACCATCGCATATAAGGGCAAAATTTTCGGTTATCTATATTTAAATCTCTCCACCACGATTCCTCGAGTCTCTGTCACTCAAATCGTCCGGTGTAGCTATTTAAATAGGGGCAACTGTAATACCCCAAATTTTACCCTTTCTTTTTTATTTTTATTTTAAATTCTGATTAACTTAATAAATTAACCTTTTTTTTTAAATCTTGTTTTTTCAACTAATAATAATTAAAAATTTTTTTATAACTTTACTAATGTTTTTTATTAACTTTTTTTTTTCTTTTTCTTTTTTTCATTTAGTTTATTTATTTAAAGCTCTTCTTACTAACTTTTAGGATTTAGATTAAAATTTAACTTTTTTTTTTCTTTTCTTCAAGAGTAAATTTTTTATAACCTTTTTTTTAAATTAATTTCTAACACATTTTTTAATCAAATTCTAATATTTTTTTTAAAAATAAAAATCTAACTTCTTTTTAAAATTAAATCTTTTTTCTAACTTTTTTTAAATCTTTTTCTAACTCCTCTTTAAAGTTAAATCTTTTTCTATCTTTTTTAAAATTAAATCTTTTTTTCTAACTATTTTTAAAGCTAAATCTTGTTTTCTAACTTTAAATTTTTTTTTTCTAACTTTTTAAAATTAAATCTTTTTTTTCTAACTTTTTAAAATTAAATCTTTTTTTTTTCTAACTTTTTTAAAAATTAAATACTTTTTTCTAACCTTTTAAAGCTAAATCCTTTTTTTAAAGTTAAATATTTTTTCTCTAACTTCTTTTTAAAATTAAATCTTTTTTTCTATCTATTTTAAAAATTAAATCTAACCTTTTTTTTTAAAATTAAATCTATCCTTTTTTTTTAAATTAAATCTAAATCTTTTTTGACACCATCCTTTTTCAAATTAAAATTCTAAATTTCTTTTAAAATTAAATTCTAACAGTTTTTAAAATAATTCTAACATTTTTTAAAATCAACATTCAAATATATTTTTTATTTTAAAATTCTAACTCATTTTTTTTAAACTTAAAATTCTAATTTTTTTAAACTTGAAACTCTTATTTTCTTTTCTAACTTTTTAAATTTAAATCCCAACATTTTTTTTATCAAATCCAATCACAATAAATCACAGATGGAGCAAAATCAAATCAATCAGATCAACATCACCATCATTGAATCAAATCTGAAATCATCATAAAAATTCATTCAAATCAAATCAGAGATTGAAAAAGATTGAGATATTCAAATCAAATCAGAGATTGAAAAAGATTGAGATATTCAAATCAAATCTGAGATTGAAAAAGATTTAAAAAAATCAAGTATAAAAGGACCCTCAGAAGCAACAAAACGGGGGGATCGACAAGCATCAAAAACTCTTACAGTCTTCATCAAAAGTAACTAACTCTTCTTTTTTTTATTAAAATTCTAACCTTTTCTCTTTTATTTTCAAACTTTTATTTTTATTTTCTAACCTTTTTTTTTAAAAAGCAAATTTCGAAGTTCTAATTTTTTTGCTAACTTTTAATTCTAACTTTTAATCTATTTTCTTTTTCTTAATCACATTAAAAACTCTAACTTTTCCAAATCTCACAAAAAAAACCTAATTCCATTCTAACTCTTTTCTTATTACCTAAATTCTCATCGTCTCAAAACGTTCATCACTTAACTTCTAATTATTGTCAATTCCAATTTTCATCCTTCATTCCTAACAGTATTCTTGATTATCCATGAACCTGTTCACTAATATTTATTTATTTATTTTTGTATTTATTTTTATATTTGTACATAATCTGACATCATCGTTGCTATTTCATATTCCATTATCACTTGTATATTATCGCCATCTTCTTTGCATATTAATTTTCATTGTTTATTAATTTTTCGCTAACATCCTCATTTTTAAGATCCAAATTTCTAACTTTTTTTTCTTGTTTCGTTAATTATAATTTTCTACTTAAATTCCTAACATTCCCGTCTAATTTTTTGTCTAACCCCGTATAATAACAGTCTCGGTTTGTTTTGGTTTTTTGCAGCTGACTAAGTTCAATTGATTTTATTTTCAGTTTAAATATTCAATTATCATATTTGTAACTGCTTACGGGATGTAATTTTGCGAGACAATTGTCGCATTTATCTTTCCGCACTTTATTTTTTGCCGTTGTATGTATATTTAATTTCATCGCATCTTTATAATTAATTTCACTCCTAGGAAGGAATTAGGTCTAGCCGTGTCAATAGTCCTCACCTTCAACCCTTACACCTTTTCAACCCTAAATTTTCATACATGTCTCGCTGTGGACAAGATTACAATTTTACCCCTAGCATTAGGTCAAAGAGTCGCCGCGCTCATTTTAGGGTTTCCCGCCGTGGAATCCCTAACCTAACCTAACCCTAATTACAACTTAACAATTCAACGTAGAGATTTGGAGTTTCTGCACTCCATGTAAGCGTGTCCCTAAGATACGTTTATTCCCCATTGAGACCTTGACCACAGTCAAGAAGTTTCTAACCTCCCTATTGAGGGGAACTACGATTACTCTGATTCCACTCCCGTAAGGATACGTAGGCACAAGATGCGATGTCTTGCCGAGTAAACTTAGAATTAACCCCTTAGGTCTCTTTTCTCACTTTTAATCCCTTTGTACATATATCTTAAGCAAATAAATAAAGCAAATAGTAAACATCTGAACAAAAGGTTCCTGTAGAGTACTACAGAAGTTTAGGGTGCTAATACCTTCCCTAAACTTAACCAACCCCCGAACCCTAGATCTTTCCCCGCATTGTGTTTACGATGCAAAAATAGGTTTTCCCTCTTTTGACCTTTTCCTTCGGATAAATCAAAGAGCGGTTGTGAATTAAGAATTGTGATTCAAACTCATTAATAGTTTGTGATCCTATTTCCACCGCAACACAGAGAATTGAAGAGTAAGGTTTGTTATGATTAAACCTAACTATGTGCACCAAGGCCTAAAAGGACTGACTGCTCTATATATATCAGAAGGAGCAATCCTAGCAGTAAGGATTTTGACTGAAGAAAAGAGTGCATATTACAGAGTCCTTGTGAGTGAAGAAGGTTGTTCTTCACGTGAGTATTGTGAGTGAAGAAAGAGTGTTCTTCACGTGTATAGTGTGTCTTAGGAATACTTGTTCACCAAGCAACTGTATGCTGCATTGGTTAGGTAGTTTCTAAGCTGTTGTGCCACTCAAAGCTTTTAAGCAAGAGTGTGTGTGTCCCTTGATCGAAGCTTTGAAGCAAGATCAAGGTGCGTATGAAGTGTGTCTTCATCTTTATTCTAAAACTGTAATTGGATATCACTGTGGTGTGATTGAGGGGGTGTGAGTGGAAATACTCAGGTCTAGAGTGTCTCTAGGTTGAAGTGTCATTGGGTAGAAATTAAGTCAGAAGTGCAAACTGGTTGTTTGACTTTGAATTGATTCTGCTAATAATGAATTTCCTCCCTGGCTTGGTAGCCCCCAGATGTAGGTGTTGTTGACACTGAACTAGGTGAACAACTGTTGTGTTATTTACTGCTTTTACTTACAGCTTTATTATTTAGTATAGTAGTCAATGTCACAGTGGATGTTATAACCTGGCAATAACATCCATCGTGTGCTTGCCAGAATTTCAAGAGGGATAAAAAAAATCTTTACAAAAGGAATCCCGCTTTCCTTAAGTAGAGACTTTTTCAGAAAATCAGAGATAATTGCCACTTATCCTTGACCTCCAAGATGAGCATGGTCACATGCCCCTATGTACTTAGATCAGAAATAAACTGACCCAAGCAATGTTATCCCCAACACCAAATTCTAGACAAGTTTCTTGCCAGGAAACTTTCTAGATAATGATCAGATGCTTTCACTAGAACACACCTGCTGCATTCCAATACTCCTGGATAAACTGATCCAAAAAAAAATCTTCATCTTCACTTCCACCAGCACTACATTCTAGTCTTAGTTTCTTGCCAGGAAACTTACTAGAATAAGGACAGATTCTACCACACATGTGTATGGTACCAAGATCATCAGCTATATCTCCTTTGATCTAGTGATTCACTTCTTGAATCAACAGAATTCTACACAATCTCTGCTGATGGAATGTCTCAACATCGGGTTGAACATCAGATTCTCAACCAGATCAAGGGCCTGATACTTGTGCTACAACTAATGAGACAACTTAATCATCAATTAAGGATAATCCATTAAATATTTGAGTATATCTCAAATAGAAATGAATCTTAAATCCTTATAATAGATCCTTCTCTGAACTTCATAGATAATCAATTAAATACATGTGTAGTCCATAAATAGCAATTGATCTTAAATCCACACAGGTTCAGGAATACCAAGGCTGAAACATCAAGGCTGACACCCTTGACTCAACTTGCCTATGACTTCCTCCTGCTAATAGAGCTTTTGCAAGTCATGAGTGGTAAAAATAAATCACCTCCCACTTATCTTCTCTAAGACAACCTTCAACAATTTGTAAGACAAAAATCAGAGCAGCATAACCAAATCAGCATCAAGCAGGATCAACAGCTTGTCAAACCATACAAAGCAGCAGCAAAAACACCATCTTCCAACCATCTACACACTTGCCACAGTCATACATCAAACTGAATATAGGGCAATCTTCTCCCAGGGCTACCAGAGTTCTTTCATCAGAAACATATGCAGCGGAACCACCAAAAGAACATCTTCAACATGCCCTAAATAAGATGTCAGAACATCTTATAGGTCATCATACAGAAGTAGTCACTCCTCCTTTGGCAAACCATTCAGCAGATCATAGAAGCTCCTATATTAGATGGCACAACAGTAGATACACAGAATCCTTTGCAACCTCCTCCTAAACTCCATAAGCAGCAGCTCAAATGTTTAGAAAGATCAGCAACTCAGCTGTAGTTTCTCCTTGTTCATACCACCAGAAAGTATCTCTCAAGATCTCATATAGAACAGACAGTATGCCTGCTCTGATACCAATTGAAATTCTGGTATGCAGATCTCATATGTCCTAAGGGATGCAAAGAACATTGATCTCTGCTGAAACAGAACAAGGATAGAACATGGCCAATTTAAATTTCTTTAAATTGTACCAATGTCATGACGTCTGTTGTAACATCAACAGGCTGACAGACTATTTATCTAACCATTTAAATTGTGCAGAATTGTAAATGCTGAAAGATACATAACATAATGAATTGTTTACCCAGTTCGGTGCAACCTCACCTACATCTAGGGGCTACCAAACTACGGAGGAAATTCACTACTAGTAGAATTAATTCAGAGTCAAACAACCTGTTTGCACTCCTCACTTAAGACCTACCAATGACACTTCAGCCTAGAGACCACTAGACCAGAGTTTCCCACTCACTCCCCCTTAGTCACCGCATTGATAATCAATTCACAATTACAATATGAAGACACTCTTCAAAACACACCTTGATCTTGCTTCACAGCTTTGATCAAGTGACACACACTCTTGCTTAACAACTTTGAGTGACATAATGAACACACCTGTTCATACACAATAACTAAAGCAATTATACAACATACAATTTCTTGGCACACAAGGAATCCTAAGATTCCTAAACACACGTGAAGAGCAAACCTTTTCACTCACAAACATGTCTACCACAATGTATCCAAAGATACAAAGGGTGACTTACAAGGTCACACACAATGGACTCTCAAAATCCTAGACCTTAACTCTACACTCAAGTTTTTCTTGTTGTGAATGCTTGATTTTCCTTTGCTTCTGCTCCTCCTTAAATAGCAATGCAGACTGGGCTTGGGCTGGTCACAAGTAACAAACTTTAGGTTTAACTAAGTTAAACCACTTTCCATAATTCAAGGTGCTGTCAAATTAGGTCACAACTGCTTCATGTTATGTCCAACCCTGACTGGAATCTCGCCTGAGATAACTAAGGAGCCATAACAAGTTTCATGAATTCTAGCATGAGATATCTCAGGTAAAATACCAGAAAACTAAAACTGCACGCCTGATGTCATACGATCAATGTTACAGCATCCAATCATGACATCCAACTTACTTGACTCTTAGCTGACCAAACTCCCCCTGCTGAACACTCCTGCAGAATCTTCTTCACAACAGTAGAAACAAGCATATTATAGTTTCCTAAAAAGTCTCAAAGATCCTTTTTATGAACACCAATTAAATATGCACTTTGTTCCTAATGAATCACTTTGGCCTACACATACTGATGAGGTATATCCAAAGCACTTCTGTCAAGTGATAAAACAACAGCACCTGCTGTACCAGACAGCGATGTCATGACATCAGTATGACATCCATGACAGCAGTTCTATCATCAGCTCCTGCTGCACCAGACAGTGATGTCATGACATTGGTAATGAGATCCTGTTTAAAACACATGACAACAGTTCTGTCATCTGCTCCTGCTGCACCAGACAACGATGTCATGACATTGGTAATGACATCCTATTTAAAACACATGACAATAGTTCTGTTACCACAGCTCCTGCTGTATCAGACAGCGATGTCATGACATTGTGATTAAAAATACATGACAGCAGTTCTGTCATGACAGCAGATGGATGTCACGGCATTCAGTATGACATTCACATTAAAACACTCCACAACAGTTCTATTACCACAACAGATAGAGATGTTATAGCATCCTGCTTAACATCAGTGCAAAATCATGTTTTACCAAAATTTAGCCAATCATAGAACCTTGGACAATTCTATATCATAGAATCATAGAACTAACATCTTCTTCCTGCTAGAAGCAACAACAACCTTCAAATTATGATCTTTGACAACACAACCAAATGTAGGAACCCCCCTGAAAGACGCATGGATCCACCTGCAAAATAAAGACGCCACTTAGAACCGACTCCATTTCTGCAATCTGACTATGATTTGCAGAACCCCTATCCATTTTTTGTTCTCTGTTAATTCAAGCACATAAGACATTATCGCATGCGCCACCTCCAAAGGATTCATCTTTTTTTGTTGGCAATAGCTCGTTCTGGGCAGTCCAGATTTTCCAAAGGGAATTACAAAGCACCTGAGAAATCAATTGATCTTTACCCATTAGAAGGCTCAAAATCCAATGATTGAATTCCATATCACGAGGAATAAGATATCCCATTGGAGAAGAGAAGCAGGTCATTTTTACAAAGTCACAATGCATAAATAGGTGTCGAGCTGTTTCAGGGGCAAAGTGACAAAAAGAGCACAAAGAATCCAACCTGACTCCTTTTGATTGGAGATATACTTTCAAGGGCAAGATGTTTTTTACAAGGCGCCAAATGAAGTTGCGAACTCTGGGTAAGACCGAAAAGTGCCAAATATGTTTCCGAAGCTTTTGTGAGGAGTTCTTGAGGGGTCGGGGTTCTTTGAAATCTTTACCTACTGAAGAAAATGGTAAACAAGCCTAATTGAATACTCACCATCCTTTTCATAGTGCTAAATAAGCTTGTCTTCAGGTTGCCTCATGAAAATGGGTATTCTTAGGATCTAGTTAGCCTCCAAAGAAACAAAACAAGCATGAGCCAAACCTTTCTTCCACATTACCAAGTTACGATCAATAAGCTCGCATGTAACGACCATTTTAATTATTTTTGGTTTCTGAGTTATTTTATTCGCGGATGTGTTTTGAGAAATTATTTGGAGGATCAAGAACTCATAATATTAGTATACAGTGATAAAAAGTGATAATTAAGTGTAATGTAATATTATTATTAATTATTATTATAATTATTGCTAATACTAATATATGAGAAAATATGATTACATGGATTTTAGTGAATTAAAAGAAATAAAAGGATTATTATTATTATCATTATTATTATTATTATTATTATTATGAGAATTATAATATTGAGAATAAAAGAGAATTATTGGGATTAAGGGCAAGCTTATCATTTGTGGAAATTAGAGTTGGAAGGAAAGAAAGGAACGCGTACGAAGAACACGGAAGGGGAAAGAGAAGCTCGATCGTGAAAGCAAGTTAGAGCAAGCAGAATTCGTGAAGATTTTGGTGCTTTATCAACATCAGAACTTCAATTGAGGTAAGGGGGGGATTTAACGGTTAAATTGGTATTGCATGAATATAGGTAGAGAAGGGGGAAAATCCCTAACCCCAATGATTGTTGATGATCTGATGATTGATTTCATGTTGTTGAAGCTGTTATTATTATGTTGAAATGTGTTAATCCGTTGCATGTGGTTGGATTCGATTGTTTGAGTGAATTTTGGGGTTTCCGGTTGAGTTCGGAGTAGAGCCGGAAGTTGGTTGTTAGAGTTGAGTTGATTAATTGTCGGATAGACTCGGGAACAGACCCCGTAACCAAGTTATAGTATGTTGTTGGTTGTGAGTTTCGATTTAATTGGGCAAAATCGGGGAAGGTTGTTGCTCCTGCTGCGTGGGATTTTTCTGAGTACGCAGGTATTCGCTGGGCGAATGAGGGGCGAGCCTTCGCCAGGCGAACTAGCCAGCGAGTGCTGGCAGAAGCTACTGTCTGGCTTCGCCAGAAGTTTCGCCAGGCGAGTTCCAATGAATATTCGCTGCGGGGCTTCGCCAGGCAAATGGCAGCAAGTGTTCATTGCAGGGATTCGCCAGGCGAATGTGCCAGCGAGCCCGACAACAATTTGTGTTTTTGCTGCTGTTTTGTGTTGTTTCCTTTGTGGACTTGGACCCTTGTTGGTCATGTGCGATGATGAGCTTGCTGGAGAGCTGAGGCGAGTGTATGTTGAAGGTTGTAGGACTGTGTAGCCGGCGTTTATCGCCTTAGACATAATCATGGGATTATGTGTTAAGTCTCGACAAGTATGGTTGTGTTTGTGAGATGTGTGCACGATGTGCTAAGTGTGTTAGATATGTGGAACAGTAGGATCGACACGCCTTGAGTGTGTTGTGGTGATGTGTTGTGATGAGTGGATCCGTAGGATCGATACGCTGATTGTGCATTGTATTTATATGCTGTTGTGGGATATATTTGGGTCAGTAGGACCGACACGCCTTGTGTGCATTGTATGTGATATATTGTGTGGTGAGTTGATCAGTAGGATCGATGCACTTTGTGTGCTTGTGTATGTATGCATATTATGATGCGATGGACCAGTGGGGTCGAGTGCACTGTGTGTGATGTGTGTTTATGCATAGTGTCTTGCATAGCGTGTGGACGTGTTGTGTGATACACTCACGTGCTCCAGTGGGAAGCGTGGACGGGATTTAGATCGTTGCTCGGATGGAGTGTATGCGACCACCCGTGTCCCAAGTGGGGGACGTTGATGATGTAATCCCTGTGAGGAGGGTGATGGCCCAGTGTCCATCGGTGTGATGCTCCCTGTGAGGAGGGTGATGGCCCAGTGTCCATCGGAGACGTGCTCCCTGTGAGGAAGGTGATGGCCCAGTGGCCATCGGAGATGTGCTCCCTGTGAGGAGGGTGATGGCCAGGTGTCTATCGGTGCGTGTGCTCCTTTATGGAGGGTTGATGGCCAAGTGCCCATCGTTGATGTGTGCTCCTTTGTGGAGGGTTGATGGCCCGGTGCCCATGGTTATTGTGAGTCGGTATCGCATATTGTTGAGTCAAGTGCATGTGTTGCATTGTGGTTTGTGTGAATTGTTGAGATTGATGATGGGACAGTAGGTCCAGATGTGTTGTATATGAAATGATATTTATATGATTTTCTGCCTTTTATTTCATGTACAACTATACCATTATTATTTGATCGTGAATCTCACCCCTTTGTTATTGTTATGGTCTGTACTTCTTCGGAAGTACAAATAATCCAGGTGTTTAGCTAGCTTGGATTGTGGTGTCTCCGTAGGACTGCTTTGATACGTAACACCGGGGCCTTTTGGGAGTTTTATTGGTTACTATTGATTTTTGTGTACCCCTGTGGCGTATCCTGTTTAGTGATGATCGCTGATGATACTATATATATTTTAGGCAGTTGGCCGATTGTTGTACATATGATGATGTTGATGACATGGATGATGTATGTATGTTGTTTTGTGTTACGACAGACTATATTCATTTTTCCGCTACAACTTTATTGAAAATTAGTTCGGAAAAATGTTTTGTGAAAATTTTTGATGAGAATTGTGACATCCCGTTGTGGGGAACTCTGATGTGTGATTATTTATTTGTGTTATTTTTGTTTTGGGGAACGGGGTGTTACAAGTTGGTATCAGGACACTACTGAGGAAGAGATGACTTCTAAGTGCTTGAAATTTGAGAATGGGCTGAGGCCAGAGATCAAGATGGGGATCGCGTGTCAGAAGATCAGGAGCTATCCTGAATTAGTGAGTAGAAGTCAGATTTACGATAATGATAACCGTGCAAGGATTGCACATTACAAGGTTGCAAGTGACCGTAAGGGTAAACAAAGGTTTGGTGGTACTCCCTACAGTGTTCCGACTGGTAAGGGGAAGTTTAAGGGTGCTGTTGATAGGAAGCCTAGAGAGGGAAGGGCGTCTGCTGGTACAAAGTGTTTCCGGTGCAGTGGCATGGGTCATCGTGCCAATGATTGTCCTCCAGAGACGAAGAAGTGCTTCAAATGTGGGAAGTCGGGCCATGTGATGGCGGATTGTAGGACTAATATGCCTAATTGCTACAATTGCAGCGAGAAATGCCATATTAGCACTCATTGTGAGAAGCCAAGGAGGCCTCAGGCGCCTCAGGTTGCTGGTAAAGGTTTTGCGGTGGTGGGAACTCAAGCGGCAGACGGGGAGCGTTCGATCAAAGGTACTTGTTTTATCAATAACATTCCTTTGACTGCTATGATTGATACGGGTGCAACCCACTCGTTTATCTCTGTTGATTGTGTGAAGAGGTTAGGTTTAGTGCCGACTACTCTTGAGCGGCGGATGACTATTGAAACTCCCTCGATTGGTTCAGTGACTACTTCGCTAGTGTGTTTCAAGTGTCCACTGACTATCTTTGGCCGAGATTTTGGCGTGGATTTGATTTGTTTGCCACTTGGTGGTTTGGATGTTATACTTGGTATAAACTGGTTGGAGTTTAATCGGGTGCACATCGATTGTTTTCGGAAAGTGTTATTGTTTTTGACTCCAGAAGAGGAAGCTTTGGCAGCTTCCTTGTCTAGTAAGGAATTGAGAACCTTGTTGGAAGGTGAAGCTCAGGTGTTTGCTTTATTTGCATCACTGTCTGTTGACAACAAGGCGTTGTTGGATGAGTTAGCTGTTGTGAACGAGTTTCCGGAGGTATTCCCGGATGATATTACTGAGTTGCCTCCGAAGAGAGAGGTTGAGTTTAGCATTGATCTTATTCCTGGTACAAGGCCTATTTCCATGGCGCCGTACAGGATGTCGGCAGTAGAGTTAGCCGAGTTGAAGTCTCAGATTGGAGAGTTGTTGGATAGGAAGTTTATCAGACCAAGTGTGTCGCCATGGGAAGCTCCAGTGTTGTTAGTGAAGAAGAAGGACGGTAGCATGCGGTTGTGCATCGATTACCGTCAGTTGAACAAAGTGACCATCAAGAACAAATATCCTCTTCCAATGATCGATGATTTAATGGATCAGTTAGTGGGAGATCGTGTGTTCAGTAAAATCGACTTGAGGTCGGGTTATCATCAGATAAGAGTGAAAGAAGGTGATATTCAGAAGACGGTGTTTAGAACTCGATATGGACATTACGAGTATGCGGTAATGCCTTTCGGAGTGTCTAATGCGCCGGGTGTGTTTATGGAATATATGAATCGTATCTTCCATTCTTATTTGGATCAGTTTATTGTCGTGTTCATTGATGATATACTGATCTATTCTAAGTCTGAGGAAGAACATGCGGAACATTTGAGGATTGCTTTGCAAGTGTTGAAAGATAACAAGTTGTTTGCTAAGTTATCGAAGTGTGAGTTCTGGTTGAAGATGATAAGTTTTCTGGGCCATGTTATTTCTGGTGATGGTGTTTCTGTAGACCCATCTAAGGTGAGTGCAGTGTTACAGTGGGAACCGCCGAAGACGGTAACAGAGGTTAGAAGCTTTTTGGGTTTGGCTGGTTATTACCGAAGATTTATTGAAGGCTTTTCTAGATTGGCTTTGCCGTTGACTCAGTTGACAAGGAAAGATCAAGTGTTTTTGTGGGATACTGCTTACGAAGAGAGTTTTGAGGAACTGAAGAAGAGATTGACTTCAGCGCTGGTGTTGGTGTTACCGAATCCGAGTGAGCCTTTTGTGCTATATTTTGATGCGTCTAAGATGGGATTAGGCGGAGTTCTTATGCAGGATGGAAAAGTGGTAGCCTATGCTTTGCGGCAATTGAGGGTGCATGAGCAGAATTATCCTACTCATGATCTTGAATTGGCTGCGGTGGTTTTTGTGTTGAAGATTTGGCGACATTATTTGTATGGTTTGAGATTTGAGGTGTTCAGTGATCACAAGAGTTTGAAATATCTGTTTGACCAGAAAGAGTTGAATATGAGGCAGAGGAGATGGCTAGAATTCTTGAAGGATTATGATTTCAGTTTGAGTTATCACCCAGGAAAATCGAATGTGGTTGCGGATGCCTTGAGCAGGAAGACAGTTCATATGTTTGCTTTGATGGTAAAAGAAATGGAGCTCATTGAGCAGTTTCGGGATTTGAGCATGGTTTGTAAGTTTACTGCAGGTGGTGTGATGTTGGGCAAATTGCAAGTGAAGAATGATTTCTTGGATATGATCAGAGAACATCAGAAATTTGATGTGAAACTTGTGGATTTGATGCGGGAAACCAGGAGTGATTGCGGTAGTGATTTCGAGTTGGATAATGCGGGTGTGTTGAGGTTTCGGGGCAGAAGTTGTGTGCCGGATAATGATGAGCTGAAGAAGTCAATTTTGGACGAAGGACATCGTAGTAGCCTGAGTGTTCATCCAGGAGCTACGAAGATGTATCAGGATTTGAAAAAGTTGTTTTGGTGGTTAGGCATGAAGAAGGATATTGCTCGTTATGTTTATGCTTGTTTGGTATGTCAGAAAGCGAAGGTGGAGCATCAGCAACCTTCTGGGATGATGCAACCGTTAGAGATTCCAGTTTGGAAGTGGGATTGCATTGCTATGGATTTTGTTACAGGTTTGCCGAATACGGAAAGAGAGTTTGATGCCATTTCGGTGATTGTGGATCGGCTTACGAAGTCTGCACACTTTGTACCAATCAGTATCAGTTTTCTGTTGGAGAAGCTTGCAGAGATCTATATTCGGGTAATTGTGAAGCTGTATGGTGTGCTGTTGAGTATTGTGTCGGATAGAGATCCGAGGTCCACTTCTGTATTTTGGAAGAGTTTACAAGAGGCTTTGGGTACCAAGTTGAAGCTAAGTTCAGCTTATCATCCGCAGACGGATAGTCAGTTGGAGCGGACTATTCAGACTTTAGAGGATTTGTTACGGGCTTGTGTGTTAGAGAAATGTGGTACGTGAGATACTCATTTGCCTTTGGTAGAGTTCACTACAACAACAGTTACCATTCCAATATAGGGATGGCACCGTTTGAGGCTCTTTATGGTAGAAGGTGTAGGACTCCTTTGTGTTGGTATGAGTCGGGTGAGCGTGTTGTGTTGGAACCAGAGTTGGTGCAACAGACTACTGAAACAGTGCAGATAATCCGTGAAAAGATGAAAGCATCTCAGGATCGACAGAAGAGTTATTATGATACCCGCAGGAAAGAGTTAGAATTCAGTGAGGGTGACCATGTATTCTTGAGGGTTAACCCAGTGACTGGTGTGGGACGTGCTTTGAAGTCCAAGAAGTTGGATCCAAAGTTTATCGGACCGTATCAGATCTTGCAGAGGATTGGTGTTGTGGCGTATAGGGTGGCGTTGCCGCCGGAGCTTTTGAACTTGCACGACGTGTTTCATGTGTCGCAACTTCGCAAGTATGTACCCGATCCGTCTCATGTGATTGAGAGGGATGAAATCCAAGTTAGAGAGAATCTAACTGTGGAGAAGTTGTCGTTGAGGATCGAGGATCGCAAGATGAAGCGACTCAGAGGGAAAGAGATACTGTTGGTGAGAGTGGCTTGGGGAGGTGCTGTAGGTGGCAGTGTGACCTGGGAATTGGAAAGCAGGATGCGGGAAGCGTATCCAGAGCTGTTTCCATCAGGTATTTTTGAGCATGAAAATAATTAAAGTGGGGGAGAGTTGTAACTCCAATTTTAATTATTTTTGGTTTATGAGTTATTTTATTTGCGGATGTGTTTTTGAGAAATTATTTGGAGGATCAAGAACTCATAATATTAGTATACAGTGATAAAAAGTGATAATTAATGGTAATGTAATATTATTATTAATTATTATTATAGTTATTGTTAATACTAATATATGAGAAAATATGATTACATGGATTTTAGTGAATTAAAAGAAATAAGAGGATTATTATTATTATTATGAGAATTATAATATTGAGAATAAAAGAGAATTATTGGGATTAAGGGCAAGCTTGTCATTTGTGAAAATTAGAGTTGGAAGGAAAGAAAGGAACGCGTACGAAGAACATGGAAGGGGAAAGAGAAGCTCGATCGTGAAAGCAAGCTAGAGCAAGTAGAATTCGTGAAGATTTTGGTGCTTCATCAACATCAGAACTTCAATTGAGGTAGGGGGATTTAACGGTTAAATTGGTATTGCATGAATATAGGTAGAGAAGGGGGAAAATCCCTAACCCCAATGATTGTTGATGATCTAATGATTGATTTCATGTTGTTGAAGTTGTTATTATTGTGTTGAAATGTGTTAATCCGTTGCATGTGGTTGGGTTCGATTGTTTGAGTGAATTTTGGGGTTTCCGGTTGAGTTCGGAGTAGAGCCGGAAGTTGGTTGTTAGAGTTGAGTTGATTAATTTTCGGATAGACTCGGGAACAGACCCCGTAACCAAGTTGTAGTATGTTGTTGGTTGTGAGTTTCGATTTAATCGAGAGAAATCGGGGAAGGTTGTTGTTCCTGCTACGTGGGATTTTTATGAGTACGCAGGTATTCGCTGGGCGAATGAGGGGCGAGCCTTCGCCAGGCGAACTAGCCAGCGAGTGCTGGCAGAAGCTACTGTCTGGCTTCGCCAGAAGTTTCGCCAGGCGAGTTCTAGCGAGTATTCGCTGCGGGGCTTCTCCAGGCGAATGGCAACGAATGTTCGTTGCGGGGCTTCGCCAGAAGAATGTGCCAGCGAGCCCGACAGCAATTTGTGTTTTTGCTGCTGTTTTGTGTTGTTTCCTTTGTGGACTTGGACCCTTGTTGGTCATGTGCGATGATGAGCTTGCTGGAGAGCTGAGGCGAGTGTATGTTGAAGGTTGTAGGGCTGTGTAGCCGGCGTTTATCGCCTTAGACATAATCAAGGGATTATGTGCTAAGTCTCGACAAATGTGGCTGTGTTTGTGAGATGTGTGCACGATGTGCTAGGTGTGTGAGATATGTGGACCAGTAGGATCGACACGCCTTGAGTGTGTTGTGGTGATGTGTTGTGATGAGTGGATCCGTAGGATCGATACGCTGATTGTGCGTTGTATTTATATGCTGTTGTGGGATATATTTGGGTTAGTAGGACCGGCACGCCTTGTGTGCATTGTATGTGATATGTTGTGTGGTGAGTTAATCGGTAGGATCGATGCACTTTGTGTGCTTGTGTATGTATGCATATTATGATGCGATGGACCAGTGGGGTCGTGTGCACTGTGTGTGCTGTGTGTTTATGCATTGTGTCTTGCATAGCGTGTGGACGTGTTGTGTGATACACTCACGTGCTCCAGTGGGGAGCGTGGATGGGATTTGGATCGTTGCTCGGATGACGTGTATGCGACCACCCATGTCCCAAGTGGGGGACGTTGATGATGTGCTCCCTGTGACGAGGGTGATGGCCCAGTGTCCATCGGTGTGATGCTCCTTGTGAGGAGGGTGATGACCCAGTGTCCATCGGAGACGTGCTCCCTGTGAGGAGGGTGATGGCACAGTGGCCATCGAAGATGTGCTCCCTGTGAGGAGGGTGATGGCCAGGTGTCCATCGGTGCGTGTGCTCCTTTGTGGAGGGTTGATGGCCAAGTGCCCATTGTTGATGTGTGCTCCTTTGTGGAGGGTTGATGGCCCGGTTGTAACACCATGTTCCCAAAATAAAATAAAACAATCAAATAAAACACATATCAGAGTTTCTCTCCCAAGCGGGATGCCACAATACACATCAAAATTCCCACAAATATTTTTCCAAGTAATTTAACTGAATTTTTCAATAAAATTGCAGTGGAAAAAGATATGGTCTGCCATAACACAAAATATCATATGCATTCATCATCCATATCCATCATCATCATCATATATACAATAACGACCATCTGCCCCAAAATACATAACATTATCACCTATCAACATCAAACATCTCACAAAATATCAGATACGCCACAGGGGCACACATATAAAAAATACACAGTAATACTCCCAAAAATGCCCCGGTGTTATGTATCAGAGCAGTCCTACGGAGACACCAAAATCCAACTAACTAAACACCTGGATTGTCTGTACTTCTGAAGAAGCGCAGACCACAACAGTAACAAAGGGGTGAGAATCACGATCAAATAATAATGGTATAATGGTACATGAGATGAAAGGCAAAAACAATAAATCATTATTTCACATACAACATATCTGGACCTACTGTCCCATGCCAACACACTATGCATACCACAAATGCAACACATTCGGGCCTACTGTCCCATCATCAATATCCACAATTCACACAAACCACAATGCAACACATGCACTCACACAACTCTTAACATGCGGTACTGACTCACAATCACAATGGGCACCGGGCCCTCAACCCCCCACACAGGAGCACATATCAACGATGGGCAACTGGCCATCAACCCTCCACTCAGGGAGCACACCACACTGATGGGCAACTGGCCATCAACCCTCCACAATGGGAGCACCACAATAATACTGATGGACACCTGGCCATCACCCTCCACAACGGGAGCACCTCATCAACATCGATGGACATATGGCCATCACCCTCCTAACCGGGAGCACAACACATTAACGATGGACAACTGGACATCACCCTCCTCACAGGGAGCACACCAACAATATCGATGGTCACTGGGCCATCACCCTCCTCTACGGGAGCACACAACCATGTTCACACATATCATACATCTAGAATACCAAGTGCAAACTGATCCTATTGATCCACCCCTCACACAATATATATATATATATACACACAACGCACAAGGCGTACCGATCCCACAGATCCATTCCCATCACAAAATACATACATAACAAGCACACAAAGTGCGTCGATCCCACGAATCCGCTCACCACACAACTTATCACATACAATGCACACAAGGCATGTCGGTCCTACTGACCCAAATACATCACAACAACACATAAACACGACACATGTAAATCGTATCGATCCTACGAATCCTCTCATCACAACGTATCACCACAACGCACTCAAGGCGCCACGATCCTACTGATCCACATATCTCACGCAACACATCAATACCACGCGCACAAGGCGTAACGATCATACTGATTCACTCCTCATACCACAACGTATAAACGCAACGCATAACAAGCGTATCGATCCTACAGATCCACATCCATCTCACAACACATCACCACACCTAGCACATAGTGCATACATATCACATACACATCCATACTTATCCAAACTTAACACATAATCCACAGATTATGTCAAATGCGATAAACGTCGACCACACGGTCCTTATAACCCTCAACACACTCTTAGCACCCAGCTAACATCACAACACATCAACCCAATCGCACTCAACGCCCTTATACCACCACATACCTGAATCAATACATACACCGACACAATCACCCAAATTAAGGGAATATCAAGGAATTCACCTCCTACACCACACATACACTCACCACGACTCACAATCACGCCCAACATCAAACATGACCAACAGGGGTCAAAAACCACAAGGAAAGCCAACAGTATAGCAGTAGAAACACAAACTGCTGTCGGGCTCGCTGGCACATTCGCCTGGCGAAGTCCCGCAGTGAACACTCGCTAGCCATTCGCCTGGCGAAGCCCCACAGCAAACACTCGCTAGGACTCGCCTGGAGAAACTTCTGGCGAAACCAGACAGAAGCTTCTGCCAGCACTCGCTGGCCAGTTCGCCCGGCGAAGCCTGGTGAAGGCTCGCCCCTCATTCGCCCAGCAAATACCTGCATACTCAGAAAAATCTCACGCAGCAGGAACAACAACCTTCCCCGATTTTGCCCGATTAAATCGAAACCCACGACCAACAACATACTGCAACTTAGTTACGGGGTCTGTTCCCGATTCTATCCGACAATTAATCAACTCAACTCTAATAACCAGCTTCCGGCTCAACTTCGAATTTACCCGGAAAACCTCAATGCACTCAAATACTCCGCACAACCACATGCAATCGAATTAACACATTCCAACAACATAATCACAACAACAATAACATGCATTCAACATCAGTTTATCATATCCTATGGGGATTTGGGATTTTCCCCTTTCTACCAATTTTCATGCAAAACCATTTAACCGTTAAATTCTCCCCCCTTACCTCAATTGAAGTTCTGATGTTGATGAAGCTCCACAATCCCACATGAGAATCTCCCGATCAAGCTCCTTCTTGTTCAGCTTGCTCTTGGCTTGCTTGTTCTTTCCAACTGTGCGTTCTACGCTCCCTTCCTCGCGTTCTTTCTCTTCCTTCCAATTCTCATTCTTCCAAATACCAATAACACCCTTAATACCCCAAAATACATCTTTAATCCAAATAATATATAATTTTCATAATTCTTTTAATTCCATAATTCCAATAATAATATTCTCCACATTTTCTTAATTCCATAAATAATAATCTTATTCCTTTTAATTTCCAAAAATCTAATAATTATACTTTACTCATATATATTAATATTAGTAATAATAATAATAATTAATAGCAATATTAACATTACTACTAATTATCACATTTTATCACTATATATTAATATTATGATTTCTTTTGATCCTCAAATAATCCCACACAACCACATCCGCGAATAAAAATAATACTGAACTAAAAATAATTAAAATGGGCGTTACAACTCTCCCCCATTTAACTATTTTCGTCCTCGAAAATACTTGATGGAAACAGCTCGGGATACGCTTCCCGCTTCCTGCTTTCCAATTCCCAAGTCACACTGCCTCTTGCAGCACCTCTCCAAGCCACTCCCACCAAAGGTTTCTCTTTCCCCCCGGAGTTGTTTCTCGTTCGGCAATCCGAACTAGCGATGCCTCAACCATCAAATTATTTCTCACTTGCACAACATCCATCTGATTCAATATACTCCCTCAATGAAAACACATGAAACACATTATGCCATCCGTAAGCGATAGTGGCAAAGTAGTCTAACATGCTACTTTCCCCCCGCTTCCGCTGCACCCCTCTGATACAGATAAACAAAACACCGAGTGTGTTCCCGAGACTTCGAAGTTCGACCCACACCCGTTACCATCATAACTCTCAAAACACATCTTTTCCTGGATCCTCTTGATTTCCTCAGCCGTCTCATGCACAATTCTCAGATACGAGCATAACACTCCCGCTCGATTCATCCCCACTCAAGAGAGTTTCACACTTTCTATCTCATAAGGCCCCATACAGTGCCATTCTAATATTGGGATGGTAACTGATACTGTAGGCGACTCAATCAGCGGTAATTAACCATCCCACGATCCACCTTGATCCAACACACAAGCTCTCTCCAAAGTCTTAATATAAACCTCCAATTTCCATCTGACACAATATTCGACCGTATCTCATACAACTTCACCACTTTCTCAATATGCATCACATAAATCCTCAACACAGAATAGTCAATCCACTCACAATAACCCAAATTAAAATCACATCTTTCCAATTCTTTGTAAATCTCAACACCCAAATTCACGAAAATACTACCTGATTTTCCTCTCTGGAATATTCAGCGGCCGCGTCAAACTCAATGATATTTGACGTTCAATCTTCGACTCTCGACAATTCCATCCAGTATATTCCACCTCCACCACACCTCTCTTCATCTATGGTTACCAAAACAATTTACTCAAATTCAGTTACTTCCTCATAGCACCGTATGGATACTCCATCTACCTCAATGTATTCTTCCAGGGTATCCCTACTCCACTTAGCGACATCTGGAACACAAACTCTACCACAATACATCATGGTACTATTTCCACAAATACGTCAATCAACTCTTTGATTTCTGGTTCGTCAGATACAACTGATCCACCAACTCAACCCAGATCTCCTACCTTTCCAATTCTCTTCAAGAATACCACTAGCAAGGTCTAACAATAAAAACTTAACTCCATAAGAAGTCTCTTCACTCACCAAACTCATATTACAAAATTGCCCAATCAGTTCTATCCCTTTTCACCATCAATATGGGTATTATGAAAATATTTTCAACTTACCGCATTAACTACCACGTTCACTTTACCCGAATGGTAATTCAACTTAAAGTCGTACTTCTTCAAAAGTCCCAATTATTTCCTCTCCCTCATATTCAACCTTTCCAACTCAAACAAACACTATAAGCTCTTAGGATCACCAAGTATTTCAAATCTCAACCAAAATGATTGAAGCCTTCAACTCCGGCACAACCACCACCGCAACCAACTCTAAATCACCGGTCGGATGATTCCTCTCATGTACTTCAAGGTACCTTTAACATATCTCTCAATCACATCAACAAAGCATCATAAAACACAACAAATAGTCCTGCCGGACTCGACAAGAATCAACACACGAGCTGCTTATTCTCCCATAATGATAACTCAAATTCTCGATCTTCAACATGATCCTCTGTATCCTTCGAATGTATTAAAGTATCACCGGTTAACACAACCATTGCCTCACTCAAATAAGTAGGGAAAATCCCATGCCAACCAAACAAACAAGTTGTGAGTCATGGCGAAAACACGAACCGTACCTTCTGCACTCACTAAAACATTCAACCATGTCTCATCAATAAAACTCAACTCCATGTCATTACTTCACCATCACATAAATAATTGTAATAGCTTTCTAACGCTTCGAACCGTGCATCATTCCGAGTTACGGTTCTCCTGTTACGACAAAAATACCAGAACAACATTTTCTGCCCAGGACCCCTTCGCTAGGCGAACACCGTAGCGAGCGTGGAGCCGTTTGCTAGCATGCTCGCTAGGCGAAGGACCTGGCGAACATGACAGTCCAAAGTCCTATTTTCGACCGTTACCTGACTTCCGAGTGTCCGATTTCAATTCCGTAAAAAGCTTTGATCTCGCAATTCAATGTACAACAACAATTTCATACCTAGGAGGCCATCCAACACACTTTCAATCTATAAATATTTTGAAACCCAATTACTCCCAATCTCAAAAGCAGACCTTAAAGTCTCCCAATGCGATACAACTTCGATCTTCGACATATTAACCACAATAACTTTACTTGAGATCACGTGACCATAGAACTCACATCCTCCAACCAAATGGTCCATCAAATTATCAACTCTTGGAAGCGAATATTTATCCTAGATAGTCACCTTGATTCCTTATCCATAGTCCACCCAAAGTTTCTCAAAACCTTATGTTTTTCTAACCAACAAAATTGGTGCACCCTACGGTAACACACTCAAACAAAAGGACCTCTCTTCCAGCAGGTCTTCAAGTTGATTCTTCAACTTCTCCAATCCCAACGCAGACACACAATATGGAGTCACTAATATTAGACTAGTCCCAAAAACGAAGTTATTATGCAAGCTTCACTTCACATTCCGGTAGTAAATCACTTACCTCCTCAGGAAATCTCCGAACAATCACCGTTAATTGACAAACCCCAATTAGCTCACTTTCCTTAGCATTCAAAATTTCTGTTAACATAAACACCTCAACACGTCTTACGTCGACTCCTCAAAATAATCCCTTAAGCTCTTAGCTCGACTTAAGACAATTTCCTGCTCACGCCACCTAAGCTTGCAAGACACGCCCATTCCATCCAACACAATCCCAACTGCTATCAATAAGAGATTAAGGGTGATAAGTTCCTTAATTTTCCAATAGACAGCCGAGAATCATGATGGGGTATGAACCATCTTTACCAAACTATAGGAACGTCCAACCATACACCGAGCTACAATTTCACACGCGCAGCACCCGGGATAAGCACAAGCTCCTTCCCACTCAAATTATTCCACTTCTACCAACAAAGCTAGACAACAACATGTACCGACAGTGTTTCTCACACATGCCGCATATAGGGGATTAGACTACAACACAAGACAACTTGGCCGGATGGACCGACCTGCTCTGATACCAACTTGTAACATCCCATTCCCAAAATAAAATAAAACAATCAAATAAAACACATATCAGAGTTTCTCTCCCAAGCGGGATGCCACAATACACATCAAAATTCCCACAAATATATTTCCAAGTAATTTAACTGAATTTTTCAATAAAATTGCAGCGGAAAAAGATATGGTCTGCCATAACACAAAATATCATATGCATTCATCATCCATATCCATCATCATCATCATATATACACTAACGACCATCTGCCCCAAAATACATAACATTATCACCTATCAACATCAAACATCTCACAAAATATCAGATACGCCCCGGGGGCACACATATCAAAAATACACAGTAATACTCCTAAAAACGCCCTGGTGTTACATATCAGAGCAGTCCTACGGAGACACCACAATCCAACTAGCTAAACACCTGGATTGTCTGTACTTCCGAAGAAGCACAGACCATAACAGTAACAAAGGGGTGAGAATCACGATCAAATAATAATGGTATAATGGTACATGAGATGAAAGGCAGAAACAATAAATCATTATTTCACATACAACATATCTGGACCTACTGTCCCATGCCAACACACTATGCATACCATAAATGCAACACATCCGGGCCTACTGTCCCATCATCAATATCCACAATTCACACAAACCACAATGCAACACATGCACTCACATAACTCTTAACATGCGGTACCGACTCACAATCACGATGGGCACCGGGCCCTCAACCCTCCACACAGGAGCACATATCAACGATGGGCAACTGGCCATCAACCCTCCACTCAGGGAGCACCCCACACTGATGGGCAACTGGCCATCAACCCTCCATAATGGGAGCACCACAATAATACTGGTGGACACCTAGCCATCACCCTCCACAACGGGAGCACATCTCCGATGGACACCTGGCCATCACCCTCCACAACGGGAGCACCTCATCAACATCGATGGACACATGGCCATCACCCTCCTCAAAGGGAGCACAACATATTAACGATGGACAACTGGCCATCACCCTCCTCACAGGGAGCACACCAACAATACCGATGGTCACTGGGCCATCACCCTCCTCTACGGGAGCACACAACCATATTCACACATATCATACATCTAGCACACCAAGTGCAAACCGATCCTATTGATCCACCCCTCACACTATATATATATATATATATATATATATATATATATATATATATATATATATATATATATATATATATATATATATATATATATATATATATATATATATATATATATATATATATATATATATATATATATATATATATATATATATATATATATATACACACACACACGACGCACAAGGCGTACCGATCCCACGGATCCATTCCCATAACAAAATACATACATAACAAGCACACAAAGTGCGTCGATCCCACGGATCCGCTCACCACACAACTTATCACATACAATGCACACAAGGCATGTCGGTCCTACTGACCCAAGTACATCACAACAACACAAAAACACGATGCATGTAAAGCGTATCGATCCTACGGATCCTCTCATCACAACGTATCATCACAACGTATCACCACAACACACTCAAGGCACCACGATCCTACTGATCCACATATCTCACGCAACACATCAATACCACGCGCACAAGGCGTAACGATCCTACTGATCCACTCCTCATACCACAACGTATAAACGCAACGCATAACAAGCGTATCGATCCTACAGATCCACATCCATCTCACAACACATCACCACACTTAGCACATAGTGCATACATATCACATACACATCCATACTTATCCAAACTTAACACATAATCCACCGATTATGTCAAATGAGATAAACGCCGGCCACACGACCCTTATAACCCTCAACACACTCTTAGCACCCAGCTATCATTACAGCACATCAACCTGATCGCACTCAGCGCCCTTATATCACCACATACCTGAATCAATACATGCACCAACGCAATCACCCAAATTAAGGGAATATCAAGGAATTCACCTCCTACACCACACATACACTCACCACGGCTCACGATCACGCCCAACATCAAACATGACCAACAGGGGTCAAAAACCACAAGGAAAGCCAACAGTACAACAGTAGAAACACAAACTGCTGCCGGGCTTGCTGGCACATTCGCCTGGCAAAGCCCCGCAGCGAACACTCGCTGGCCATTCGCCTGGCGAAGCCCCGCAGAAAACACTCGCTAGGACTCGCCTGGCGAAACTTCTGGCGAAACCAGACAGAAGCTTCTGCTAGCACTCGCTGGCCAGTTCGCCCGGCGAAGGCTCGCCCCTCATTCGCCCAGCGAATACCTGCGTACTCAGAAAAATCCCACGCAGCAGGAACAACAACCTTCCTCGATTTCGCCCGATTAAATCGAAATCCACGACCAACAATATACTGCAACTTAGTTACGGGGTCTGTTCCCGATTCTATCCGACAATTAATCAACTCAACTCTAATAACCAGCTTCCGGCTCAAATTTCGAATTTACCCGGAAAACCTCAATTCACTCAAACACTTTGCACAACCACATGCAACCGAATCAACACATTCCAACAACATAATCACAACAACAATAACATGCATTCATTATCAGATCATCGTATGCTATGGGGATTAGGGATTTTCCCCTTTCTACCAATTTTCATGCAAAACCATTTAACCGTTAAATTCTCCCCCCTTACCTCAATTGAAGTTCTGATGTTGATGAAGCTCCACGATCCCACACGAGAATCTCCCGATCAAGCTCTTTCTTGTTCAGCTTGCTCTTGGCTTGCTTGTTCTTTCCAACCGTGTGTTCTACGCTCCCTTCCTCGCATTCTTTCTCTTCCTTCCAATTCTCATTCTTCCAAATACCAATAACGCCCTTAATACCCCAAAATACATCTTTAATC
The DNA here is from genome assembly GCA_963859935.3 of Lathyrus sativus. Taxonomy (NCBI): domain Eukaryota; kingdom Viridiplantae; phylum Streptophyta; class Magnoliopsida; order Fabales; family Fabaceae; genus Lathyrus; species Lathyrus sativus. Next base: position 486,524,059 of record OZ012740.1, on the reverse strand, counting down.
CAAATAATATATAATTCTCATAATTCTTTTAATTCCATAATTCCAATAATAATATTCTCCACATTTTCTTAATTCCATAAATAATAATCTTATTCTTTTTAATTTCCAAAAATCTAATAATTATACTTTACTCATATATATTAATATTAGTAATAATAATAATAATAATTAATAGCAATATTAACATTACTACTAATTATAACATTTTATCACTATATATTAATATTATGATTTCTTTTGATCCTCAAATAATCCCACACAACCACATCCGCGAATAAAAATAACACTGAACTAAAAATAATTAAAATGGGCGTTACACCGGTGCCCATCGTTGTTGTGAGTCGGTACCACATATTGTTGAGTCAAGTGCATGTGTTGCATTGTGGTTTGTGTGAATTGTTGAGATTGATGATGGGACAGTAGGTCCAGATGTGTTGTATATGAAATGATATTTATATGATTTTCTGCCTTTTATTTCATGTACAACTATACCATTATTATTTGATCGTGAATCTCACCCCTTTGCTGTTGTTGTGGTCTGTGCTTCTTCGGAAGTACAGATAATCCAGGTGTTTAGCTAGCTTAGATTGTGGTGTCTCCGTAGGACTGCTCTGATACGTAACACCGGGGCCCTTTGGGAGTTTTATTGGTTACTGTTGATTTTTGTGTGCCCCTGTGGCGTATCCTGTTTAGTGATGATCGCTGATGATACTATATATATTTTAGGCAGTTGGCCGATTGTTGTACATATGATGATGTTGATGACATGGATGATGTATGTATGTTGTTTTGTGTTACGACAGACTATATTCATTTTTCCGCTGCAACTTTATTGAAAATTAGTTTGGAAAAATGTTTTGTGAAATTTTTTGATGAGAATTGTAACATCCCGTTGTGGGGGAACTCTGATGTGTGATTATTTATTTGTGTTATTTTTCTTTTGGGAAACGGGGTGTTACATCGCACGCCTTCATCTCTCTATCAAGGACGCACACAGGACTAAAAGGCTTGAAACTAGGTATGTCAGGGAGCCATTTATCATCCTGCAGTCTAACCTTTTCCCCATTACCAATTCTCCAGCGAGACCCTTTAGACACTACACCATTTGCACTTAGAATACTCTTCCATGTAGAACTAGGACTGAAGCCAATAGAAGTATCAACAAAAGATGTTCAAGGAAAGTATTGAACTTTCAACACCTTCCCTAACAGTGAGTTTCCATTTGACAACAATCCCCACTAGTGTTTCCCAAGCAAACTTGTGTTAAAATTAGAAATGCCCTAAAATCCCATTCCACCTGCACCTTTTGCTCGTTCCATTTTATCATAGCTCAACCAATGAATCTTCCTATTACCATCATTTGATCCCCCTCAAAACTTGGCAATCATGGCTTTGATCTCATGGCAAAAACTATCTGGGAGCTTGTAATAACTCATAATGTAAATAGGAATAACTTGCGCCACTGCTTTTACGAGGACCTCATTTCCCGCCCTAAAAAGAAACTTCTCCTTCCACTCTTTTATCTTCTTCTGTACCCTTTTGATAACTAAAGCAAAAACATCCTTCTTATATCTTCTAAACACCACAGGCGGCCCCAAGTATTTAGTATGGCTTGTGAAAGTCCTTACTCTCATCCCATTACCAATCGTTTCTCTAACATCTTCTCGCACATTTTGACTGAACGAAACCTCTTATTTGTTTAAATTCACCACTTGGACCAAGGACTCTTGGTGTCTTTGAATAATGTACATTATTCGCTTCAGCAACATTTTCCCCGACAAACAACAAGTTGTCATCCTAAAAAAAAGATGGGAGATGATTGGGTCTTTCCTAGAAACTTGGATACCTTAAAGCTTGTCCTTTCAAGTTTATTTCTTCACCATACCTGAAAACACATCAGCACACAATATGAATAAATAAGGTGAAAGGGGATCCCCCTAACAGCGGCCCCTCTCAGGGGTGAAGCTCTTGCTAGCTTGGCAGTTAACGAGGACTTGGTAGGAAACTGAGGAGTTACATTTTTGGATAAGATTGATCATGAACTCAGGAAATCCTATAGCTTTTAAAGCACCAGTAACAAAATCTTATTCCAGACGATCATATGCCTTGGACATCTCAAGCTTGAGCATCATCACCTCTCTTTTACCTTTTTGTCGTCTTTTTCAACCAATGAAAATACTCCATGGCTATAAAAGCATTGTATGTAATCAAACGGCTTTGGACGAAAGCACTTTGTTATTCATTTATCACCTATGGGAGTATCCTCTTGAATCTGTTGGCAATTGTATTTGTAACTACTTCCATAGCCACATTACAAAGGCTTGTGGGGCTAAATTCTTTCGGAGTTGAAGGATTCTTTCACTTTTATATTAGAGTAATGAAGGTTTTGTTTAACACCCCCTAATCTTTATTTTTATAAAGGATATCCAAAACCATCTTTATCAAATATGTACCCACAATGTGCCAAAACTTTTGAAAGAACAAGGTCTGGAGACCATTCGGATTAGGAACTTTAGAAAGGTGTGTTTGGAATAAAGGATCTTAAACTTCTTGGGAAAAAAACTTAGCTTCACACCATCTGACATGGTCTTCAGACAATTTACCCTGAACAACTTTACAAGTCTATTGAATATGAGGTGGAAAATAAGTGGAAAAAACCTCTGAGAAATAATTAATCAATAACCTTTCATAGTTGTCATGCCCCTTCCACCAACAACCATTCTCGTCTTTAAGGTTCTTGATTGAATTAGTTCTTATTCTTTGATCTACTTTTCCATGAAAAAACTTGGTATTGTGGTCCCCGTGATTAAGCCAAAATTTCCATGCTTTTCTGTCTCCAAATAATCTCCTCCATCTTCATAAGATTATCGCGTTGACTTTCAAGGGCTTTATGAAATTTTATCTCCTCCCGATTTGCAGACCATCTAACATCCTCTTACATCAATGATTCAATTCTTATTAGCTCTTTTTTCACAAATCCTATTCTATACTCCTTGAAATGTTCATCTAGCCCCTACAGAGCTTGAAGACGATGATGCCCAAAACTACCATTCTCATTTCACAATTGCCCCACAAACTTCTCACATCTAGGGTCCTTAGACCACACTTTTTGAAATCTGAAAAATGTTCCTATGTTTTTTAAAGCATGATTAGACCCATGGCGAGAAACATGGATAACCATGATAAAAGAGAATTGATTAATAAAGTTTTATGTAGCAACTCCTCTATCATGCCTGCACTGAATATTATCATTGTCTTGTCTTCCATTTGACCACGTGAAAGGGTAGCTTCGAATCTATCAAGCCTGAATTGATTTTGTCTTTAGAATTGATTCTACTTGAATCTATAATTTATAGTTTTTGATTTTAAATGTGATTTTTACATTAAAATTTATTATTCAACTCATTTTTACATAAATTCAAACATAAATTATTTTATATTCAACTCACTTTTAATCAAAATCAATTCTACAAAATTAATTTACTTCAAATTAATTTTCCTTTGGAGAACCAATCATACACTTCAATTTCATTGTGAATTGTTTGGATGGTTTTTACTTGAAATCATCCACCATTATACCATATTCATGCCTTAAAAAATCATGTGAAATAAAGATAAGAGATATTCATTTACCTCATCTTGAAAAATTAGACAATGGGATTCTTCCTTACCTTGTTTTTTATTTGTATCCAAAGATTATTTCATATTATTATTAATTAGGTATAAGCAAATCATTGAAAACCTATGTGTGTTGGATGATGTATTTTTTTTAACAAAGTTTCTAACATATATGTTTGTTGTGTCATGTCATGTCTAGTCTTTACCTATGTTAATAGTTTGGGAGAGGAGCTTCATGGCTAATATAGCTCTGATAAGAACTTCCATGAGGCATTTTAATCATGTTGTCCACAAGATTCAAAGAAAGTTAAAGGTAGGAAGCAACGATATTTGAGTTTAGAGAGAATTACTCTATTAAAATATGTCTTTGGTTTCATCCCTTATTATACCACACGTAGAGTTTTAAGCTCCCTAATACCCTTTAAGATGAGATAGAGAAAATTCAATAGGTTTTTGTTTGGGAAAAACAAATAATAGGATCGTAAAATTCATTAGGTGGGTCAGATGTATGTGGTTTGCTTAAATTGGAAAGTGGAATTAGTTTTGTTCACACCTAAAATATAAATAAATAAATAGATGATATTGACATACAAAAAAATTAGGAGTAGCTGATCACCTTTAGTCAAAGCAAAGTTGGGCAAGTACAAACACACTTGAGCAATAGTCAACTTAATATCTCGCAAGTCTACTAATGTCTAGTGTGGCTTCAAGACTTTAAATGAAGAAAGTAATAATTATAGAACCATGAGTTAAAGTAAATGCATGTATGTGGAAAGGGTCGATGGAACATGTCGAGGAACAAGAAGTAGCAACCAAACATGGGGTGTTATGTATCTCACACATGGAAAGAAAAAATCACACATTTCCCATGTAAAATAGCCAAATAAGGTAGCATTTTTGTTGGCCACGATGTTATCCAATAAAATAGTTTCCTCTATAAATACTACTCTCTGTACACTTCAAACAAGATTCAATCAATATAGTTAATTGTACATTTTATTGTTTTCAACCTTACTTTTAATTTTAAGTATTTTCTAGACTAGTAGTTCAAATTTTCCACATCTTTACCTAGTGCTCTTTGGAGTAGTTAAAAATTAATAATTGAGAGATATAATTCCGCAATGAGGGTAATCGCTTGAAGAAAATGGGAATCTATTTCGAGACAGACCAATCAATACTCGACTAATTTTCATAGTTGGAGAACAAATTTGGCACGTTGAATAGGACACTACAATCAACATCACTAGAGTTCTTTAATCACTAACTCACGAATATGCTTCGCATATGCCATTGTGGTTTGGAAGAAATATCAACAATGTGGATCAACCATCTCTAACATCTATGAGAAGGTCAAACCAACATCGACCAGATGAACCTCCATCGTCAATAGTATGCCAATGAAACTCTTTCTTCTCCATTGTTGTTGGAGTGGTGTCGCTACGCGAAAAATGACACAGAGTCGCCACCGGATTTTATTTATCCCAAGGAGGGAAAGGGAAATAACGATAAAACCTTTAGGGAAAGAGCATGGTCATTGCAACTAATTCTTAGGGTTCGGGAGTCGGTTATGCGGGGGGAAGGTATTAGCACCCCATCACATCCATCGTACTCGATGGGAACCTTCTAGGTTGTTTCACTTGAATGGGTATTTTTATTAAAAGTTGACTTGCTTAAAAGAAAAAAGGGGTTGGTTTTTTTATTAGAGTGCTCGCCAAGGATTGTGGCCCTTGTGTCTACGTATTCTCACTTAAAAGAAGTGAAGAATCAGAGCTCCGTAGTTCGGAGGCTTGTGAAATGGTTGTTTGTTGGTTGATTTTATACCTTGAAAAAGGGTTTTCAAATTGATGCCCTAAGGCGAAAAGAAGTTTGATGAGTTGATGTTATTTTTAGGTTTTGAGAAGAGATTATTCTTAATTAGGATCACACTAAAAACTTTGGATAGAGATGACTGTTTCGAATAACCAAGTCGAGCACCTTGTATTCAAAACATTCAGAACGAGCGTAGGAGGGTTCCATTCTTATTCCTTCTCCACCACTTTAAAGCTCATGGCGTATAACCCCAATTGTATCTTTATTGCGTTTTGGATTTTTTATGAGAAAAATACCACTTGATGTTGGATCAAGGGTTTTATTGTTTGTAAAATTATTTGAAGTGATGCGAACAAGGTCGATGGCGAATGCACAAGGTGGTCGACTTACAAGGGTGAAAATGGCTCGATAAAATCGAGAGTTTATTTTTGAAAATAGTTTTTAGAACCAAAAGTCAAAAATGATCGTAACAACATCCATATACAATGGCTATGCAACCATATTGGGTTAGTCGACACAAAACATGAAAAAAAACAAACTCCTTGGAAAAAAACTAGAAAAATTGAGGGAAGTTCGCTAGGCGAAGGCTGTAACGAAGCTGCCCAGAAACAACAAGAAGTTCGCTAGGCAAACTTCCCAGTGAACGCAAACAAAGGAAAAAGGGAGCAAAGTTCGCTAAGCGAACCTTGCAGCGAAGATCCCCAGAAAAAATAATAAGAAGTTCGCTGTGCGAACTTCCCAGCGAACGTAAACAGAGGCGAAAGGGGGCAAAGTTCGCTAGGCAAAGGTGCCAGCGAATATGACAGCAAGAAAACATCAAGAAGTTTTCTAGGCGAACTTCATGTTGTTTTGCCCATAATATGCTTTTTTTTATGGAAATAGAGGGAAAACAGGGCAAAGTTCGCTAGGCGAACATGACAGTAAAGATGAGTATTTTTAAACTCATCTTACTATGTCAACTACACTATGTTCTTTCTCTTTCCTTTGTTCTTTTACAATAGTTTTTTGGTCATATTAAGACCTTATTACAGTTATACAACACAAGAAATAAACACATGAAAATATGCAAAAATGTAAACAAGATAAGGGTTTGAAGGGAAGGATACCCAAGAGCTACTGTCTTCCTTCACCAATGGCCTTTGTTGGATGTGCTTTTATGGTCCACCTCCTTCTTCTGGTTCTTTTGTTCCTCTCTTGTTCTCTCAAGGTTTTCTTCTCAAACTCTTTTTTCTGCTTTTCTCTCTTACTCTCTTTTTTCTGATTTTTTCTCCATGCCTTTTTTCTCTCAATATCAATGTGTAGTGAATGCCCCTTTGTTTGCAGCCCCCTCTCCTCTTTTATCTCAGCAAATTAGGGTTTTCCCTTCTTTCAAAACATCAAATTTTTTCATGGAGAAATGTCTCTTGCCACTTTTCTCATGTCACTCCCTTTCTTTCCATTTCCATGTATGTTGTTATGCTGCATTTTTGCTGCACTACTTGCATATGCTGTCTTTTTTTCTGCTGCACTTTGTATCTTATACCCATTTGTTGACTTGTGCTTGGACAACCCCTTTTGGTCAATGTTAACATTTGGACAGAATTTTAAAATTCTGATATTTGATGTGTAGATGCATCACCATGAGTTTATTCCCTTGGTCTTGTGACATGTAATAGTTTTGTGATATAATGCAAATTGTCACTTCTTGCATGAGGCTGTTTTGGATCACATTAAAATTACCCATGGCTAAGCAAACATAGTCTTGATCTTGACATGTTCCAATGTTGAGTTGTGTCTTAATTATTTTCCTTGGATATTTGTAGACACAATGAGGATCATGTGAACTTGATGGGGGCATGAAGGGTACCATAGCATGAATTTGACTAGAAACTTGAATGAAGATTAAAAATAGATTAATTTCTAAACATTACTTAGAGTTGAAAATTTTGTAACAAATGTGACATTCTTGCAAATGTCATGAAATTTCTCTTTGTAATTTTCTTGAATCTAGTCTTGAATTCATGAATCTTGAATTTGGAATAATGGGTCTCCCTTAGGCCATTGAATTTGAAATGAATGAAGTCTTGAATTATGAACTTGTGATCTTGACTCATGCTTTGCAAATTTGAACTCCACTTGATCAAGAATTTGACACAACATTGGATGAAGTAATCTTGAATTAGACCTTGCATTTCATGTTCATTGGGAATATTGATCTTGAATATCCTAATATTTGTCAAGTAACTTCTTCTTGAAGGAACCTGCATGAGTGGACTTTCCAACTTGAACCAAACCTTAGATGACGTCTTTTCTTCTATGTAGCCCAAGATAAGCAATTTCTCTTATTTGGAACGAACCGACCCGATCTTTACCTTGTGAACCCACATGCTCGATATGCAATAGAACGATGTATGGTATGACGAATGTAGGGTATGAAAGGCTAAAGGTAAAAATAAGGGTGTGACAAGTGGCAATTGTTCCACCTAAGGAACAATTGGTAATTATTGGACGAAAAATAGTGTCACAATAATTGTGCCAACAAAAACCACAATGTGATGGATTTTATTATCATATCCACAAGGATTATGTATATCCTCGCACATCGATAAGGTGAATGGACTTGTGATGATATCGTAATGAGCGAGTGACCAAATGGGGGTGCATTAAGCGTGATTGATTGGTTATGTGCTAATAGTAAAGTAGAGAATACTCCAATTGCGGGGTGGAGGTTTTATAGAACATAAATAAGAAGTCAGTTTTACAAAATAAATAATTATATAACATAAATAATAAGTTAGTTTTATAAAACAAAGAATTACACCTCGCAACCTCCTAGGTATTGGGAGTCTCTAATGCAAGGTTACTCACTTTGTCAAAGCAACCTCCTATGTACCAGAAATATCAAATCGTTAAGACAAAGGTTTTATAGCGTGTAAAACTATAGTAATTGTCGAGATTATTCTTATTGCAATGAAAATGATTATTACAATATCATAGTCATACCAATCAGATAGATAAATTACCATTTAGTCTAGTTACAATCTAGATCAATTATCCCAATTATTTATACCTATATATAAAGAAAAAACATGATTTTGGTGTAACCTTTTTTTCTTCCAAATATACCATTTTCAGTTTTTATTTTAAATCTTAACTTCTCTTTCTAATAAATGGCGGTTATGTGACAGTTTATTAAATTTTACACAATTATCTATTACTACTATTTTATAAATAATAAATAGTAAAATGAAAGTTAAATAAAATTAATAATACAATTTATATTTTACGCGCATAAGTATTATAAAAAGAGGACAAACGGGCACGTGAGTGCCCGTCTGGACGCTAGTGTAGATAAGAGAAATAATTAAACATAAAAAGAACCATATAATTAGTATCAGAGAGTCATTACACAAGCATCCACGTAGAACTACATAGAATCACATGATTAGGGTATAATCATCAAGAAAGAACCTAAATTAAGGGAACTAGTCATTCATCCTTAAGGTATTCATGGTTTTTATAATTGAAAAGAAAAAAAATTAAGACTTATAATGATGAAGAATGAACTCTTATTATTAACCTTCATTTCAACCTTTCTCTAACTCAGAAAAACACCTTAGACAATATAAACCACACCCTTTATCACCAAACATGTTTTTTTATTTATAGCTTAAATTCTAAATTTTGACAACCGCTCTTATTGATCAAGTGTGTCCAAACACAAGAGGGTGGTTGTGGTTAAAATTCGGGATTAATTTAGAAAATATTTTTACTTTTTAAAATGTTTATACTAGAGATTAAGAAGAAAGATATATATGCAACTGAAATAAAATAATCAATGAAAATAAAGAGATTAGAGTTAGAGAGTACACTAGAGATTTATATAGGTTCGACCTAACAACTTGACATACTCATGTCTCCGAGATTTTCCTCTTAAGAGTTTCACTAAAAACACACTTGAACTTTTTATAAGATTTGCCCACCAACCATCAACAACAATCATATAGAGCTTTTGCACTAGTTAAGCTTAGGAAATTTTACACCGGCTTAGCTTAGGAACCTTTAAATATAGCTTTTACACAGGTCAAGCTCAAAAACCTACAAACTGAGCTTCTACACAGGTCAAGCTCAAGAACTTACAACCAAAATTTTATCAAGTTTAGATTGCAATTATTAAATATTTTATAAATACAATTTACAAGAGGATCACACTCTTAGATATATCAAATAAAGCATAACGATGATTATAACACAAATTTATAGGGGCTTTTAAGTCTTTTGGCACTATGGCAATTCTCATGAAAAAAACAATTTTGGAATAAAGAGAGTAAAAGAAGAAGAGTAATACAATTTTTCATTCAAAAATTCAGTGTGTAATGAAATGAGGATAATCCTCCTTTATATAGGAAAATTTTTGGCTCAAAAAAAATGATCCATGGACCAATTTTATGATTTAATCAATTAACCCTAGTTAGTAATCAATTAAAAGCTTCCAAAATATGATAACAATAATCTAAGAAAGAAAACCATAGAATATCTACATGGTTTAATCAATTAAAAACTTTTTATAATTAATTGAGAAATCATTTATCTTGCGTTAATCGATTATACCTAGTCCTTAATCTATTAGGTAGTGTAAAAAATTTCTCAAGTGATTATAAATACTTCATAATCAATTTCATAGTAGCTTTGATATGTTTTCAAAAAGTTTTATGAAATTAGACAGGGTTTTAAAAAAAATATATTTGTGTGTGATTGTCATAATACTTCAAGACTTATTTTTCACCTCTTACATATAAACTAATCACTCTAAGATGCAAAGTGAAAGATCAGTCAAACTTTTATACTTTTGCAACTTCATATCTTCAAGTTCCCTTACTTTATATAACAATGACTTAACACTTTAACTGGAACTTGAATTTTCGACTTATGAGGCTTGATATATTTTCTTGAACAAGTGTCAACATTAGAATTTTACTTTGGAAGATGAAATTAATCCCCCCTGTCACAGAGAACTCATAACATCCACAAGTCATTTGACTTATGGAGTTGTTATCTTCAAAGTCGCTTCATCATTTTGTTAGAACAAGATTTGTTCATGACATATATCTCTTGGGTTTTTATGATAATAAAGTATTAAAAGAAAAATGATGTTATCTAATGTGTGTTTTAAGTATGCGGGTTCTAAGGCTTGAAAGGAAGGCATTCCGAATATGATATAAGGACGCATTTGAGAGGAGCTGAGTTAATAACTTCTGATGGATCAAAATTTGAAGAAGACTCTCTAAGTGATGTCTGGTGTAGACTCTGAAGCTGAAGACCTCAGTATCAGAAGAGCAACATATTGTCTCTACAATAAGTTAATGTATCAGCTTCTGATAAACATTCAAAATTAATACCAAAGCTTGAGTTATCTGTACTGCAGAAAGCAAGTTGCATTGTCAAATCAGTTTGTCAGCTAGAGTCTATTTTTCACAAGGCTCAATAAGAGTTGACATGCTTTACGAATATCTACTTTCAATGACTATATAGTACAAGATTACATGGAAGACGCAATGGTGAAACATGTTACACAATGGATTAAGATCTTTTGGTGTATCCCTCTTCAATATATCTTGTACTATGGAAAAATAAAGACACTTGATTAAGTTATCTCTTCCAACGGGTAGTCTTCTACAATTGCTATATAAGATACTAAAGTCTTCAACAAGGAGAAACCAAAAGGGAAAATATAAAAGGAAAGCCAAGAAGGATAAAAGTGTTATACACTTCTGTCTAGATGGAGGGATAACAAGACCATACAATAAGCAACACAATCGAGTATGCAATTTTTTTGTTATATGTTGTAAATTGTAATAAGCCTTAAGATTTATTAAACACTGAATATCTTAGAAATCTTAAGTTCTTAAAGTTCTTTGTTAAGGTGATTACCCTGTACATCTGATTTTGTATCAAGTACACATTGTTCTCTATTCTGCTAAACATGATTATTTAGTAGTTTATATAAAGTCTCTTGCTATGTGCTTGAGCATCAAAGTATCTTGCTGAGAAGCTAAAGCCAAGTAAGCCTTATGTTATGTGCTAGAGTATTGAAAGTCTTGATCAATTGATGTATAGTATACTTATTGTACTTTTTGTATAGTTTACTTATTGTTGTATATATTGCATTTTCATAATCCCCCGTTTTTGTGTACTTTTTGTATAGTTTACTTATTGTTGTATATATTGCATTTTCATGTACATATCAGTAAGTTTAATCATTTTTCATCAATTTTTATAGGTAATAATGCATGGTTGAAGTATGGACTCGTTTAAGCCAAGAGGGATGCTTCAAATGCATAATTTTTTTAGTTTTGACTAACAAAATACTGTCATTCACGCTTAGCGCGATTTTTAGCGTGCTAGGATTTGGATGGCAATAACTGGAATAGTTTTGTTTTCCTGACCACGCTTAGCGCGCTTTAAGGTGGTTTAAGATTATTTTAAGTGAGATCGTGCTTAGCACGATTATAATAAATTTCATTCTTTCTAATTTTAGTTTATCTCATTTATGTAGGTATTCAAGCAAGTATATTTTGCCATTATTGTATAGAGCATTGAATTAGCTTTCCATCGCTTCCGACCGTGCGTCAATCGGAGTTACAATTCAAATGTTATGAAGAAAATAAAAATTGTGATTTTGCTGATGGCGCTAAGCGCCCTCATAGCGCGGTTCACATCATTTCAGCCCCTATTTAAGTCACTTTTCAGCATTTTTTAGGTTATGTTGTTGGGAACTTTTAACCCCAAATTCATCAAAAACATTTTGTGAGTAGCGTAGCTTAGAAACAACATTAGAGTGTGCATTTTGACGGTCCGGAGTCGAATTCACTTCAATCGGAATTGACAAGCCGTGAGATGTGTGTTCTACTTCTTTCTTCTCTTTGTACCCTCTATTTGTTGGGATTTTGGATGTAAGTTCATCTTGGTTTTATGTATATTTATGGATCTTTGTATAAAATCTCTTTTACAACTCTTAATCGATGTCATCTTTGATTTAATATCTATCTTAATGGGTTTGATTCGCTATAGACATATACTTTTTGAACTCGACCTAAGATGTGCATCTATTGGCTGTGGGAAACGGTCTAATATTCACATGTGTGCATGTGTGTCGGATCTTAATGCTCTGTGTTGTTTAGTCGCGTGAAATATCACCTTCGAGAGAATGCAGTTGATTTCCCGAACTTTGCGTTAGATATAACCTCTGTTTGTGAGCGATACGTGGGGGTTTTGACGAGTGACTTAGGTTGCGTGCATTTGATCCATAGATTTTTTATTACATGATGGTAGAATAAAATACAACTCTTGATGAGTTTTCTCATGTCTTAAGAATGTATTTATTTTCTTGTCTTATGTTTTTCTTTTACTCTTTAAAACCATTCAAACTCAAGCTTAGAGACGTAGAGATTGTCAAACGACATTCTTTCCCTTGAATCGATCCCTGTGGAGATGATATAAATCCTAGAGGGAATTCTTCCAAAAATAATTTTTGCGTGTCGTTTTACCGCTCCAACAAAATGGCGTCGTTGCCGGGGATTGATTTTGATATTGAATTGCATTGCGATAGTTTCTATGTTTTAAAACTTTGTATATACTTGTTTATAGTTTTTTTCTATAAGTGATTGTATATATGTGTTTTCTATCATGTTTAAGTGCTTGTGCATATTTTTGTTTTTGATTTACGTTTGCTCAAGTATTGTGCAGGTTTATTTGTTATTTGTCGGTGAACCAAGCAACATGGAGGAGCATGTGCATGAATAAAGGCGTCAAACTAATGATGTGAAACAAGCGCTTGTTGGGAGGCAACCCAATGGTTTTTTAATTTGTACAATTTATATTTATTAGTATAATTAATATAAAGTGAGAATGGATGAATCACATGTGAGAAAGAACTTGAAAAGCTAAGCATGTCTGTTCGCGCTTAGCGCGCGCAGAGAGCGCTTAGCGTGCCCTGTTTTATGTGGAAAAATATCTCATTTTCCATTAACTTTCACCAATTTTAGTCTTTGTGTTTAGTTATTTTTAGTTCAATTTTGTTAGATTGTTAGAATAATGTTTGTGTTTTCTCTCAAGTTTGTTTTTTATTAGCTTGAGGATGCATTTTGTGATTTTCCAAGTTTGATCATTTCAACTTGCGAATGTATGGTTTTGATATTGTTTGAAGTTAGTACTTTGCAAGGTACTCATTTATCGCTTTTTAGAACATAGTATGATTAGGATACTTTTCATTTGTACAATTTTCATATCTTTCATTCTTTCTGTCATACTTGTTCAGTTTTGAATCACTTTAGAACAAAACCCTTTTGTAGGAGCTTTCCATTGTTTACTATATGCAAAAGACCAACATTCTTGTTTAACTCAGTTTTATTATGTTTAATCTTGTATTTGTGTTGATTTGTATGATATCACTAAAATGATCAAGGCATTTTGTTTGATTTTGAGCATAACCACTTGACCAAATAGTCAATCTAACTTGTGAGTGAGTGAGAATTTGCTTACCCCCTTTGAGCCTTTGTTAGAATCCATGTTTGTGTTAAGTTCATTTTGTATGGATTCTAATACTTTTTCTTGAACTATAACCATGACTTATTATTTGAGTTTTTTTCCCTTTCCTAATAAGTTTAAGAGCATTCATGTCACTATGTGTGGTTGTATTCAAGTTAGGGAGAAAATGTTGGTTGCTATGAGATTGGGAAAAAGAAAAAAGTTTGAAAAAAAAAGTGAAAAAGAAAAAGAAAAGAAAAAATGGCATTGAAAAAGAGGAAAAAATATAATAATGTTGTGTTAATAAGTTGTGTGGAATGGTGTAACAATTTCGAAAAGAGAAAAAGGTGATTTGAATTTGTGAGTTCTTGAGATTGTGGAAAATGATCACTCTCATTTGATTAGGCAAGTTTTTGTTTCTTTTACCTTGAGAAAAATAATTGTTTGTTACCCAAGCCACATTACAACCCTTAAAGCCCTTGTTATTTTTGGCTTTTATACTGTTCAATATGAGTTTTTTTTATGAATGCATAATTTAACTTGTTGTTAGCTTGATTGTTGGGTGAGAGTTAAGCCCCTCATGTTTTTTTATTGTTCATCTACAAATGAAGTGTGTGATAGGTGTGATTCATTTTTAAACATTGTATTGACTTAGAATTTTTGACGTGTGATTTGTATTTAGGAGTTGTTTCATTTTCATGTTATCGTTATAGTTCAGTGGTAAGTTTTGCTTTGCATATACGTTTTTGTGTTGAACCATACATTTGTTTTTATTTTTTGAAACTTGTCGATTCGTGATTGCTTGTTTGTTACTTCTGTTTCTTTGAGTTGTTCGATTCTTGTTTGTGGATAAACAAGTTTAAGTTGGGGAGAGTTGATAAGTGGTAAATTGTACTGACTTTGAGTGTGAATAATTGGCACTTATTGACTTGATTCGTTGATTTTCCGATAATAATCCCCCATTTTGTGTACTTTTTGAATAGTTTACTTATTGTTGTATATATTATATTTTCATGTACACATCAATGAGTTTGATCATTTTTCATCTATTTTTGTAGGTAATAATGCATGGTTGAAGTATGGACCTGTTTGAGCCAAGAGGGATGCTTCAAATGCAAAAATTTTCAATTTTGACCAACAAAATGCTATCATAGAATCTGTGTTAAAGGACAATATTAGAATAAGGTTTGTTCATGACATATATTCCTTGGATTTTGATGATAACAAAGTATTAAAAAACAACGGTGTTATCTAATGTGTGGTCCAAGTATGCAAGTTCTAATGCTTAAAGTTATATATTCAGAATCTAATATATAAAGACGCACTTGAGAGAAGCTGAATTACTAGTTTCTAGTGGTGCAGAATCTGAAGAACACTCTCTAAGTGATGTCTGGCGTAGACTCTGAAGCTAATGGTCTCAACATTAGAAGAAGCAACATATTTTCTCTACACTTGGTGAATGTAATTAGCTTCTAGTGATCATTCAAAATTAGCGATAAAGCTATAGTTATATGTACCACAAAAAGTAAGTTGCATTGTCAAATCACTTTGTCAGCTATAATCTAAGTTCACAAGGCTCAATAAGAGTTGGCATGCTTTACGAATATCTACTCTTAACGGCTCTATAGTACAAGATTACATGGAAGACACAATGGTGAAACATGTTACACAATGGATTAAGATATATTGGTGTATCTCTCTTCAACGTCTCTTGTACTATAGAGAAACAAAAATACTTGTTTAAGTTATCTCTTCCACCGGCTAGTCTTCTACAACTGCTATATAAGCTACTAAAGACTCAAATTGAAGTCTTTGAATAAGGGAGAAATCAAAAGAGCAAATATAGAACGAAAGCCAAGAAGGATATAAGTGTTTTACACTTATGTCTGGATGGAGGAACAAGTTCATACAATAAGCAACACAATCGAGTATGCAGATTTTATATTATATGTTGTAAATTGTAATAAGCCTTAAGATTTCTTAAACATTGAATATCTTAGAAATCTTAAGTGCTTATAGGTCTTTGTTAAGGAGATTACCATGTACCTCTGATAATTGTATCAAGTACACCATGTTCTCTATTCTTCTAAACATGATTGTTTAGTAGTTTATATTAAGTCTCTTGATATGTGCTTGAGTACCAAAGTCTCTTGCTGAGAAGCTTGAGCCAAGTAAGTCTCCTGCTATGATCTACTAGAGTATTGAAATTCTTAATCAGTTATTGATTGATCATAAGTCTTGAATCTGTGGGATTTAAGCAAGGAACTTTGAGAATGTGAGTCTGAGCAAGGAAGTCTTGGGCCTAAAGGGCTTAAGAAGAAGTCTTGGGTTCGTGGAAACTGAGTAAGGAAGTCTTGAGCTCGTGGAACTTGATAAAGGAAGTCTTGGGCCCGAGGGAGTTGAGCAAAAGCCTTGGATTCGTTGAATCCGAGCAAGGAAGTCTTGGACCGAGGGTATGAGCAGAAGTCTTGAGTCTGAGGAACTTAAGTTGGAAAGTCTTGGGTTCGTGGAACCTGAGCAGAAGTCTTGGACTTGAGGGGTTTAAGCAAGAAGTCTCGTGTTGAGGGTCTGAGCAAAGAAAAGTCTTATGCTTAAGGGCATAAGATTGTAATCATGTTTTGATTATAATGAAAATATGTTGTGTTGTAAGGGGCCTGGACTACTCTCATTTGGGAGGAACCAATATAAATATTTGTATGTTTTGTTATTATTTGTTTTCTTTTGTTAACATCCACTGCAACGTATAATCAGAATCTGAACACCAATTTAGATTCTGAACTTCGATCAGACGCAAACTAAAGAAATGGAAAACACAATTCAACCCCCTTTCTTGTGTATTTTTCTCACATTCAGTTGGTATCAGAGCATGGTCTGTTGATGTGTGTTATCCGTAAGTATACAAAATACGTTAGAGTAATATAAAATATTATATATCCCATAGAGACCAATATCAATCTATCGATTACTATTGTTATAGTGTTTATCTAAAGCTAATGAAAATAGAGAGTATTTCGCGCAGAGAAAATAAAAACTAAGAAATGAATTTAAATTCAGAATAAAGGCATACTGAAATGTAATTCCCGTCAACCAAACAGTACTCATATTGTCTAAGTAGTAATACTTATGGGGAAATATTTTCTTCCTTGAAAAAGAGTTAATTAAAAAGGAACCGTTGCGTTAGCGTAATCGGAACTGAATCTGGCCTTTAATCTATACCAGCCGCCCACGCTGCACCGGTCCATCTTACGTTAACATGAAGAAGTCCTTTTTTATATAACTACCTCTAAGACTCAGTTAAAAAGTGTCTTTTATTGGAAACTTTCAATATCAAAGGGTTTCTGGCATATGCTCGGCCAACCGGATCCTAAATCTATAAATGCGTCCGAAAATAGTTTTAAAATCACTTTCTAATAATATCAAACTTTCCTAATTAATTAATAAAGCGCTTTCATTGTTTTTACAAATTAAAAACTAACCAACTCTTATCTAAAGTGTCAGACGACTTTCAATCTTACCCAACATAGTCACGGTTATTACGTAAACAGAAACACGACCCCATTTACGTAATGGCCGGTCAATTTAAGTTCAGAAAAGTTGCATTAAAGTTCAAAACAGCCCCTAAAGTCTTTCTACAAATACAACATATGGAGTACCGTTAAAACGAAGGTCCTCACATCCCAGAACAACAGATTTAGCTGGACATGACGGGGCTAAACATGATAAATAATTTGCTTGTAGAATAAATCATTTAGGGAAATAAAACGTGTGTGATTGGTTTTTCGAATGAACGAAAGTGTCACCCTTAGGTTCAGTTCAGAAAATGAATCTTGGAAATAAAAGCGATATGTAAATCATGTGGGAAAATAAATGCGTGATTGGCTTTTCAGAAGAACAAAAGTGTCACGCTTAGAAAACGAATCTCTAAAATAAAAGGCAATAAACAAATCGTGCAGAAAAATAAAGGCGTGATCGATTCACAAAAGTAAGAACAAAAGTGTCACACTTAAGTTTACTCTTAGCGAACAAATCTTTAAAATAAAAAGGCAATAAATAAATCGTGTGAAAAATAAAGGCGTGATTTATTCCCAAAAGTAAGAATAAAAGTGTCACGCTTAAGTTTACTCTTAGAGAACAAATCTTTAAAATAAAAAAGCAATAAATAAATTGTGCGAAAAATAAAGGCGTGATCGATTTCCAAAAGTAAGAACAAAAGTGTCACACTTAAGTTTACTCTTAGAGAACAAATCTTTAAAATAAAAAGCAATAAATAAATCGTGCAAAAAATAAATGCGCGATCGGTTTCCAAGGGTGAGAACCAAAGTGTCACTCTTAATTTTACTCTTAGAAACAAATCTTTGAAATAAAAAGTGATAAATAAATCGTACGGAAATTAAACAAATTAAAGCAAGGCAGAAAGTAAATAATGGAAGTACGAGTAAAATAGAACCTGCTCCAAATCAGAGACTTGAATCTGGTACAATGCTGGAAAGTAAATCTGACTTGAAAGTAAAAATGACGACAAGATTAAAGTTCCTACGCTATGATGCTCCAACCTTAGTTACAATAATGGTACAATAACCCTTCGATGTGACGGTTTATCGCTTTAACTCTGAATATATGTCTATGATGAAAACTAAGACTGGATGCCTAAACCTAAAGATCTAGGTCTTATTTATAATGTAACAATGCCTTAGAAGTTACGTAGCTTCTTCAGAAATCGTGTGGAGGAAAAATCTCTGGTCATGGCATCATGCTCTAACCGTCTTTGACCAGACCACCCAATACACAGTTGGTGCCTACCATCTAGACATGGTGTCCGCCATGTTTACAAATGGTGGTATATATGGTCAAGTTTCAGTTAGAACATGGGAGAAACCCTACACGTCATGGCTACCCTCATGGCCAACGCCACGTGGAATGCCGTGTACGTAACTTTCGCCCTAAAACTCTGTTTTTTGCTCTTTTCGCTCCATTTCTTTGTGGGAGGCTCTTATTAGGCAATTTACCTGAAAACAAGAAAAAACACAAGCATAATGCAAGAAAATAACAATTAAATGATAATAAACATGTGCAATCCGAGCCAAATACACAGTGTGTTTTAGTGTTATCATCTGTGCATAACACTTAATAGTGGTGCAGATAATGATCCAATGTGAAAAATATGGCTGTTAAAGACTTTCCTTCAAGAAGGAGTCAAGTGCCAGATGAAGAATATTACATTGCTTTTCCTACCATATTCAAAGGGTAATTCCGCTGAATTTAAATGATGAAAGAGCAAAATATATTTTTAATTTATTGATTATGATAAAAGGGTTTTGATGAATGTCTATAGAATACCCTTGAGAAAGGTATTACTATAGAAGTTGATGATGTAGGAATGATCAGAGTTTGAAAGTCTCTCACACCAGCTCAGAAGAAGCTTATTAAGAATATTTTTAGAGTTAGATGCATTCTAGTAGGTGCTCTATCTCAACTTTGAGTATATTAACGTCATTGATACGTCTAATGCTCAGACTATCTTTGAATCCTCGTGTTCGAATTTATGGGAGTCAATAAAGAAGCTTTTCCAATTACACTTCATTTAATCTTTGTAAGCAAAATCTGAGAAGATTGCCTAATGGATTCAAAACTAAAGTCAAGGTTATTCAAGTTGTCATAAAACTTAAGTATGTTGTGTTTTGAAGGTTTATCTAGCAATCTTCGAAGAAAAGAAATGGAATTAGATGATGAAAATATATTTAACAAATTAACCTTCTTATACTTGTTGAAGAAAATTCTTATGGAATGTCTAATGACGGGAATTAACCTTTCTTATCAAAAGATTTCGTCAACTAGCTAAATTGAATGTGATATGTGTCGATATAAGAGTAACTCCAGAAGCTTCTGAAATATTTGTATTTCAACTAATTTCTCAAATCTTAAGAATAAGGAGAAACACTACCAGAAAAACCCAAAATGTCAGAGACCTTCACTGCTTATTCAAATGAAGCTGACATATGACAAGATTTAGAAGAAAAGGTAATCTGGCACTGCTGATCATTACTGCTTCTGAAGAAGCTTTTGAATCATGGAATAAAAATAAATTATTAAAGTGAAAGAGATAATGCCAAATCTATCTTGATTCAATATTGATAATAAAGAGTTTACTCTTCAAGATAATATATTAAGTGACTCCATTGCTCATAAAAATTGAAGGTCATCATTGAACTTGTGTTAAAGAACAATTCTATGAGAAACCTTTAATTCTTCGTGTTCTTCCAGCAATATTATGACAGTGCTTTGCATTTGTTTTATGCAAATCTCTGATATAAAACACTAGCTGGTTCTATGCATGTCAAAGATTTTAAAGTCAAAAGATTTAATCCAAGACAATAAAATTAGTGACTCTACTAAGAACAAGATCTTGTTCATACCATAAATCATCCTAGACTCATGCTCTAGAATGAATTATGGTACTGCTATCATATTAAGGCATAAGACAAAGAAAAGTCTGCCAGGACTAACATTTCTGGTCTCATAGAAATATGAGTACCATTACTCAAAATGTATTTGCTATAGATCTCAAAGAAAGGAGTAAAAGCATCTTCCATGGTACTTTATTAAAGATTATTTACAACATTTGATGGAAGAAGAGCCTGCATCCCAGACTTAAAAGCTGAAGGCACTGAGTTTGGTGAAAGAAGTAGACTCAATGGTTTAACAGTCATTAAATAAGTATCAACTCAATATAGTATTCAGATTCTACGGTCAAATTTGAATATTCATCTGGAGTCTGACCAAGAAAATAACAAAAAAAAGAGGTATGTGTGTTCTTTCCTGGTTTACTTCTTGATTTAATGAGATATTCATGTATTAGTAAATACAAAGTCTCTGTTAGACCTTTAGAGAAATTCTTTTGTTAAAAGAATCTTCAGAAATCTTTAAGAAGAAACTATGTGGTATTTTTCTAATACTGAATATATCATTAGCTAGATGATGGTCATATTTATAGAAATAGTTTCCTCACTTTTTGTGATGATACTGTTGCTTGTTAGCTTTCAAAGAAACTAATTCAATATTCATTAGTTAAGCATGACTCTAGTTTCAAGAGAAAAAGGTTTGATTTTGAATAGAATAACAAAAACTGATGACTGACAAAAGATATCTCTCGTAGTCTAGATTTGCTAAACTCTGATGGATGATAGCTTCTAAAATTTATCAGTCTCTGAGATTCTAAAAATGATTCTTTTATTCTGATTAAGCAGTTAAAGTAAAAAAAATCTAAAACTTTCATATTACTTAAATTTCACGAAGTTGAAAATCATCTAGTGGATTTAGGAAATCTGTTGGGCAAGAACCTTTGGGTAATGATATTTTTATTTTTATATATTATTACTATATCCTCTGTCTTATGAAATATCATTTTATGTCCTTTTTCTGACAAGATTCTTATTCTTATGGATTCTTGTTCAGTTCCTTTCTTTTCTTTTTATTTTCTTTGGTTGTGTGTGCATATCAAACCAAACTCGAGATGAATTCTCTAGTCAATTCTCATTTGAATCAACTAGTTGTCATTAATTAAAAATTTGTGGATTTTGAAGAATTGCTTAAGCTAGGTTTTAACATCTAGAAGACTGTGTTTGAACAATGTTGGAATGGATACTTGAGGTGCTCTGTGGTTTTATTTATCCAAGGTTTGTCAAAGAGTTTTAGATTAATGCTTCCATTGTTGAGCTAAATTCTGAGTATGATACTATTTCTAAGGTGTCCGACATTTCTATAATAGTAAAACCTAAGTTGATTGCTAATATGATCAATTGTAAGGAGATTAGAGAAATATCAGGAACTCTTATTTGGGAACACTATCTTCCTACTTGGCGTGCTTTTGTAGATCCATCTAACATATCTCTGGTCTCAAAAGCTGAAGGCACTGAGTTTGGTGAAAGAAGTAGACTCAATGGTTTAACAGTCATTAGTATCAACTCAATATAGTATTCAGATTCTACGGTCAAATTTGAATATTCATCTGGAGTCTGACCAAGAAAATAACAAAAAAAAGAGGTATGTCTGTTCTTTCCTGGCTTACTTCTTGATTTAATGAGATATTCATGTATTAGTAAATACAAAGTCTCTGTTAGACCTTTAGAGAAATTCTTTTGTTAAAAGAATCTTCAGAAATCTTTAAGAAGAAACTATGTTGTATTTTTCTAATACTGAATATATCATTAGCTAGATGATGGTCATATTTATGGAAATAGTTTCCTCACTTTTTGTGATGATACTGTTGCTTGTTAGCTTTCAAAGAAACTAATTCAATATTCATTAGTTAAGCATGACTCTAGTTTCAAGAGAAAAAGGTTTGATTTTGAATAGAATAATAAAAACTGATGACTGACAAAAGATATCTCTCGTAGTCTAGATTTGCTAAACTCTGATGGATGATAGCTTCTAAAATTTATCAGTCTCTGAGATTCTAAAAAGGATTCTTTTATTCTGATTAAGCAGTTAAAGTAAAAAAAATCTAAAACTTTCATATTACTTAAATTTCACGAAGTTGAAAATCATCTAGTGGATTTAGGAAATCTGTTGGGCAAGAACCTTTGGGTAATGATATTTTTATTTATATATATTATTACTATATCCCCTGTCTTATGAAATATCATTTTATGTCCTTTTTCTGACAAGATTCTTATTCTTATGGATTCTTGTTCAGTTCCTTTCTTTTCTTTTTATTTTCTTTGGTTGTGTGTGCTGATCAAACCAAACTCGAGATGAATTCTCTAGTCAATTCTCATTTGAATCAACTAGTTGTCATTAATTAAAAATTTGTGGATTTTGAAGAATTGCTTAAGCTAGGTTTTAACATCTAGAAGACTGTGTTTGAACAATGTTGGAATGGATACTTGAGGTGCTCTGTGGTTTTATTTATCCAAGGTTTGTCAAAGAGTTTTAGATTAATGCTTCCATTGTTGAGCTAAATTCTGAGTATGATACTATTTCTAAGGTGTCCGACATTTCTATAATAGTAAAACCTAAGTTGATTGCTAATATGATCAATTGTAAGGAGATTGGAGAAATCTCAGGAACTCTTATTTGGGAACACTATCTTCCTACTTGGCGTGCTTTTGTAGATCCATCTAACATATCTCTGGTCTCAAAAGCTGAAGGCACTGAGTTTGGTGAAAGAAGTAGACTAAATGGTTTAACAGTCATTAGTATCAACTCAATATAGTATTCAGATTCTACGGTCAAATTTGAATATTCATCTGGAGTCTGACCAAGAAAATAACAAAAAAAAGAGGTATGTCTGTTCTTTCCTGGCTTACTTCTTGATTTAATGAGATATTCATGTATTAGTAAATACAAAGTCTCTGTTAGACCTTTAGAGAAATTCTTTTGTTAAAAGAATCTTCAGAAATCTTTAAGAAGAAACTATGTTGTATTTTTCTAATACTGAATATATCATTAGCTAGATGATGGTCATATTTATGGAAATAGTTTCCTCACTTTTTGTGATGATACTGTTGCTTGTTAGCTTTCAAAGAAACTAATTCAATATTCATTAGTTAAGCATGACTCTAGTTTCAAGAGAAAAAGGTTTGATTTTGAATAGAATAACAAAAACTGATGACTGACAAAAGATATCTCTCGTAGTCTAGATTTGCTAAACTCTGATGGATGATAGCTTCTAAAATTTATCAGTCTCTGAGATTCTAAAAAGGATTCTTTTATTCTGATTAAGCAGTTAAAGTAAAAAAAATCTAAAACTTTCATATTACTTAAATTTCACGAAGTTGAAAATCATCTAGTGGATTTAGGAAATCTGTTGGGCAAGAACCTTAGGGTAATGATATTTTTATTTTTATATATTATTACTATATCCCCTGTCTTATGAAATATCATTTTATGTCCTTTTTCTGACAAGATTCTTATTCTTATGGATTCTTGTTCAGTTCCTTTCTTTTCTTTTTATTTTCTTTGGTTGTGTGTGCTGATCAAACCAAACTCGAGATGAATTCTCTAGTCAATTCTCATTTGAATCAACTAGTTGTCATTAATTAAAAATTTGTGGATTTTGAAGAATTGCTTAAGCTAGGTTTTAACATCTAGAAGACTGTGTTTGAACAATGTTGGAATGGATACTTGAGGTGCTCTGTGGTTTTATTTATCCAAGGTTTGTCAAAGAGTTTTAGATTAATGCTTCCATTGTTGAGCTAAATTCTGAGTATGTTGCTTTTTCTAAGGTGTCCGGCATTTCTATAATAGTAAAACCTAAGTTGATTGCTAATATGATCAATTGTAAGGAGATTGGAGAAATCTCAGGAACTCTTATTTGGGAACACTATCTTCCTACTTGGTGTGCTTTTGTAGATCCATCTAACATATCTCTGGTCTCAAAAGCTGAAGGCACTGAGTTTGGTGAAAGAAGTAGACTCAATGGTTTAACAGTCATTAGTATCAACTCAATATAGTATTCAGATTCTACAGTCAAATTTGAATATTCATCTGGAGTCTGACCAAGAAAATAACAAAAAAAGAGGTATGTCTGTTCTTTCCTGGCTTACTTCTTGATTTAATGAGATATTCATGTATTAGTAAATACAAAGTCTCTGTTAGACCTTTAGAGAAATTCTTTTGTTAAAAGAATCTTCAGAAATCTTTAAGAAGAAACTATGTTGTATTTTTCTAATACTGAATATATCATTAGCTAGATGATGGTCATATTTATGGAAATAATTTCCTCACTTTTTGTGATGATACTGTTGCTTGTTAGCTTTCAAAGAAACTAATTCAATATTCATTAGTTAAGCATGACTCTAGTTTCAAGAGAAAAAGGTTTGATTTTGAATAGAATAACAAAAACTGATGACTGACAAAAGATATCTCTCGTAGTCTAGATTTGCTAAACTCTGATGGATGATAGCTTCTAAAATTTATCAGTCTCTGAGATTCTAAAAATGATTCTTTTATTCTGATTAAGCAGTTAAAGTAAAAAAAATCTAAAACTTTCATATTACTTAAATTTCACGAAGTTGAAAATCATCTAGTGGATTTAGGAAATCTGTTGGGCTAGAACCTTTGGGTAATGATATTTTTATTTTTATATATTATTACTATATCCCCTGTCTTATGAAATATCATTTTATGTCCTTTTTCTGACAAGATTCTTATTCTTATGGATTCTTGTTCAGTTCCTTTCTTTTCTTTTTATTTTCTTTGGTTGTGTGTGCTGATCAAACCAAACTCGAGATGAATTCTCTAGTCAATTCTCATTTGAATCAACTAGTTGTCATTAATTAAAAATTTGTGGATTTTGAAGAATTGCTTAAGCTAGGTTTTAATATCTAGAAGACTGTGTTTGAACAATGTTGGAATGGATACTTGAGGTGCTCTGTGGTTTTATTTATCCAAGGTTTGTCAAAGAGTTTTATATTAATGCTTCCATTGTTGAGCTAAATTCTGAGTATGATACTATTTCTAAGGTGTCCGACATTTCTATAATAGTAAAACCTAAGTTGATTGCTAATACGATCAATTGTAAGGAGATTGGAGAAATCTCAGGAACCCTTATTTGGGAACACTATCTTCCTACTTGGCGTGCTTTTGTAGATCCATCTAACATATCTCTGGTCTCAAAAGCTGAAGGCACTGAGTTTGGTGAAAGAAGTAGACTCAATGGTTTAACAGTCATTAGTATCAACTCAATATAGTATTCAGATTCTACGGTCAAATTTGAATATTCATCTGGAGTCTGACCAAGAAAATAACAAAAAAAGAGGTATGTCTGTTCTTTCCTGGCTTACTTCTTGATTTAATGAGATATTCATGTATTAGTAAATACAAAGTCTCTGTTAGACCTTTAGAGAAATTCTTTTGTTAAAAGAATCTTCAGAAATCTTTAAGAAGAAACTATGTTGTATTTTTCTAATACTGAATATATCATTAGCTAGATGATGGTCATATTTATGGAAATAGTTTCCTCACTTTTTGTGATGATACTGTTGCTTGTTAGCTTTCAAAGAAACTAATTCAATATTCATTAGTTAAGCATGACTCTAGTTTCAAGAGAAAAAGGTTTGATTTTGAATAGAATAATAAAAACTGATGACTGACAAAAGATATCTCTCGTAGTCTAGATTTGCTAAACTTTGATGGATGATAGCTTCTAAAATTTATCAGTCTCTGAGATTCTAAAAAGGATTCTTTTATTCTGATTAA
This sequence comes from Lathyrus sativus, assembly GCA_963859935.3. Lineage (NCBI taxonomy): Eukaryota > Viridiplantae > Streptophyta > Magnoliopsida > Fabales > Fabaceae > Lathyrus > Lathyrus sativus. The sequence continues at coordinate 486,497,929 of OZ012740.1, read as the reverse complement.
GCAGTTAAAGTAAAAAAAATCTAAAACTTTCATATTACTTAAATTTCACGAAGTTGAAAATCATCTAGTGGATTTAGGAAATCTGTTGGGCAAGAACCTTTGGGTAATGATATTTTTATTTTTATATATTATTACTATATCCCCTGTCTTATGAAATATCATTTTATGTCCTTTTTCTGACAAGATTCTTATTCTTATGGATTCTTGTTCAGTTCCTTTCTTTTCTTTTTATTTTCTTTGGTTGTGTGTGCTGATCAAACCAAACTCGAGATGAATTCTCTAGTCAATTCTCATTTGAATCAACTAGTTGTCATTAATTAAAAATTTGTGGATTTTGAAGAATTGCTTAAGCTAGGTTTTAACATCTAGAAGACTGTGTTTGAACAATGTTGGAATGGATACTTGAGGTGCTCTGTGGTTTTATTTATCCAAGGTTTGTCAAAGAGTTTTAGATTAATGCTTCCATTGTTGAGCTAAATTCTGAGTATGATACTATTTCTAAGGTGTCCGACATTTCTATAATAGTAAAACCTAAGTTGATTGCTAATATGATCAATTGTAAGGAGATTGGAGAAATCTCAGGAACTCTTATTTGGGAACACTATCTTCCTACTTGGCGTGCTTTTGTAGATCCATCTAACATATCTCTGGTCTCAAAAGCTGAAGGCACTGAGTTTGGTGAAAGAAGTAGACTAAATGGTTTAACAGTCATTAGTATCAACTCAATATAGTATTCAGATTCTACGGTCAAATTTGAATATTCATCTGGAGTCTGACACAGAAAATAACAAAAAAAAGAGGTATGTCTGTTCTTTCCTGGCTTACTTCTTGATTTAATGAGATATTCATGTATTAGTAAATACAAAGTCTCTGTTAGACCTTTAGAGAAATTCTTTTGTTAAAAGAATCTTCAGAAATCTTTAAGAAGAAACTATGTTGTATTTTTCTAATATTGAATATATCATTAGCTAGATGATGGTCATATTTATGGAAATAGTTTCCTCACTTTTTGTGATGATACTGTTGCTTGTTAGCTTTCAAAGAAACTAATTCAATATTCATTAGTTAAGCATGACTCTAGTTTCAAGAGAAAAAGATTTGATTTTGAATAGAATAACAAAAACTGATGACTGACAAAAGATATCTCTCGTAGTCTAGATTTGCTAAACTCTGATGGATGATAGCTTCTAAAATTTACCAGTCTCTGAGATTCTAAAAAGGATTCTTTTATTCTGATTAAGCAGTTAAAGTAAAAAAAATCTAAAACTTTCATATTACTTAAATTTCACGAAGTTGAAAATCATCTAGTGGATTTAGGAAATCTGTTGGGCAAGAACCTTAGGGTAATGATATTTTTATTTTTATATATTATTACTATATCCCCTGTCTTATGAAATATCATTTTATGTCCTTTTTCTGACAAGATTCTTATTCTTATGGATTCTTGTTCAGTTCCTTTCTTTTCTTTTTATTTTCTTTGGTTGTGTGTGCTGATCAAACCAAACTCGAGATGAATTCTCTAGTCAATTCTCATTTGAATCAACTAGTTGTCATTAATTAAAAATTTGTGGATTTTGAAGAATTGCTTAAGCTAGGTTTTAACATCTAGAAGACTGTGTTTGAACAATGTTGGAATGGATGCTTGAGGTGCTCTGTGGTTTTATTTATCCAAGGTTTGTCAAAGAGTTTTAGATTAATGCTTCCATTGTTGAGCTAAATTCTGAGTATGATACTTTTTCTAAGGTGTCCGGCATTTCTATAATAGTAAAACCTAAGTTGATTGCTAATATGATCAATTGTAAGGAGATTGGAGAAATCTCAGGAACTCTTATTTGGGAACACTATCTTCCTACTTGGCGTGCTTTTGTAAATCCATCTAACATATCTCTGGTCTCAAAAGCTGAAGGCACTGAGTTTGGTGAAAGAAGTAGACTCAATGGTTTAACAGTCATTAGTATCAACTCAATATAGTATTCAGATTCTACGGTCAAATTTGAATATTCATCTGGAGTCTGACCAAGAAAATAACAAAAAAAAGAGGTATGTCTGTTCTTTCCTGGCTTACTTCTTGATTTAATGAGATATTCATGTATTAGTAAATACAAAGTCTCTGTTAGACCTTTAGAGAAATTCTTTTGTTAAAAGAATCTTCAGAAATCTTTAAGAAGAAACTATGTTGTATTTTTCTAATACTGAATATATCATTAGCTAGATGATGGTCATATTTATGGAAATAATTTCCTCACTTTTTGTGATGATACTGTTGCTTGTTAGCTTTCAAAGAAACTAATTCAATATTCATTAGTTAAGCATGACTCTAGTTTCAAGAGAAAAAGGTTTGATTTTGAATAGAATAACAAAAACTGATGACTGACAAAAGATACCTCTCGTAGTCTAGATTTGCTAAACTCTGATGGATGATAGCTTCTAAAATTTATCAGTCTCTGAGATTCTAAAAAGGATTCTTTTATTCTGATTAAGCAGTTAAAGTAAAAAAAATCTAAAACTTTCATATTACTTAAATTTCACGAAGTTGAAAATCATCTAGTGGATTTAGGAAATCTGTTGGGCAAGAACCTTTGGGTAATGATATTTTTATTTTTATATATTATTACTATATCCCCTGTCTTATGAAATATCATTTTATGTCCTTTTTCTGACAAGATTCTTATTCTTATGGATTCTTGTTCAGTTCCTTTCTTTTCTTTTTATTTTCTTTGGTTGTGTGTGCTGATCAAACCAAACTCGAGATGAATTCTCTAGTCAATTCTCATTTGAATCAACTAGTTGTCATTAATTAAAAATTTGTGGATTTTGAAGAATTGCTTAAGCTAGGTTTTAATATCTAGTAGACTGTGTTTGAACAATGTTGGAATGGATACTTGAGGTGCTCTGTGGTTTTATTTATCCAAGGTTTGTCAAAGAGTTTTATATTAATGCTTCCATTGTTGAGCTAAATTCTGAGTATGATACTATTTCTAAGGTGTCCGGCATTTCTATAATAGTAAAACCTAAGTTGATTGCTAATATGATCAATTGTAAGGAGATTGGAGAAATCTCAGGAACTCTTATTTGGGAACACTATCTTCCTACTTGGCGTACTTTTGTAGATCCATCTAACATATCTCTGGTCTCAAATCTTCTTCCTGGTGCAGTTGTTTAGAATCACATTCTAGAACCAAACTTGCTTCCTAAAAACAAGGATTTAGACTTTGTGGACCCTATTAAAAAGATTTGTTACTTCTTCTCAATTTAGACTTGCAGATTGATCTTCCTCGAGTTACGTTTGACCATCTGAAGGTGACTCTTTCATCCTTTCACAAGGGAAAGTCATTCTTCATTCCTTATGGACAAGTTCTTTCAAAACTACTGGTCCAACAAAGAGTTATCATAAGTTCAGAGGATGATTTTTCTAAAATTTGGAATGAAAAGTTTGAAGCTATCTATGAGAGTTTCTGATGTTAGACTTCTGCAAATTTATGCCTTATATTTGTTAAAACTTTGTGTATTAAGCAATCTTGTTATCATTTTTGTTCATGCTCTTGTGAGTCTTAACTATTATATATATTTATGTTGTTGTTCAAGAGAATAAATTGAATAGGATTAAAAACTCAACAGGCAACATTCTCATTAAAATGGAAGATACTACAAATTGTTAAAACTCTCTAAGCATTTGGATTTGCCCTAAGGTATTCCCTAGGATCATCCAACATATCTAGATTGTCTAAATAATATTGCCATTCTTTCTTTGTAAACTCTACAGATTCCTTTCTCAGTTGGCTTCTGCATTCTGACCTAGAAATTCGTCTTCTTCTTCTTTGTGTCTCAACGAAGGTTGTTGAAGAAGTATGTGCTTATGAAGTTATCTACTTGCTTATAGATCCTTCAATTGATGCATTACTCTTTTTTTGCTCAAGCTGCTGCATTTAGCATGGTTGTCTTTTTGAAATCTCTCTTTGGAACCCAAATTTGTTTTTGTTTATACATCTTTGTGTTCATAAGATTAAGTGATTATGAAAGTGAGTCTGCTAAAGGTTTTTATAGAATCTTTACATTTATTACCTTGAGTATTCATTATTTTAATATTGATTAATTCAAATCAATTTTTAAATATTGACTCTTAAAAATGATGTCTAGTATTCGTACCTATTAAGATCCTCTTAACAACTGTAAACTTTATTGTTAACAAGTTAAATATTGTTTCTGTTCATTAATTCTTTTGTCAGAAAGTCTAAAGGGAAATTATAATGATTGTACGAATGCATAATATGAAATGATCAAAATAATTTTTTCATTAATCAAGCATTGAAACAATTAAAGTAAAAGAGGACTATATTGAACAAAGGATTAAACCTAATCTAAATCATCCATGGCCTTGTAATACATCCAGCTATCCCAACTGATATCCGATTCATCTTCATCGACATCCTCCTCTTCTGCCTTTGGGATAACAAGTTGATAAAACATCTTATTTATCCTCTTCTTTTGTGTCTTCTTCATGGATTTCTTCCGTGCCTTCAAAACAGAAGTTGATGGACCTGCTTCTGTTGGTGTTTGAGGTATTGAGGATGAAGGTTTGTCTGAAGTGTTTAGTGTAGAAGAGACAGGCCGAGCTGTAGATGCTTCAGATACCACTGTCTTCTAAAGGTATTGGGTTTTCAAACTTGAAGAGCTCTCTATGACTTCTGTCATAACATAGATTTTTTCACTCCCAGTTAAGGAATCGTGATGTTTTGATGGATGTTGATGAAAATGATCTTGGTTTCGGTTGATTTTATAGTGGATTATGGGTAACCTAAACGTTTAAATAAAATGCTTTGCTTGATTCTTGGAACTGTTACGACCAATAAATATTTAGCATGCACTTTACAATCCTTAATGATCTCTGTTACTTGATCGATTTCTCTTCCCTAGGAACTGATCACGTAATGATGCTCTGTTACACATTTATGACTTAATTCTTTTCTTTTTCTTTTGTTCTTTTTGATGTGACAAAAGCGAGAGAAAATATATAGTAGTATTTAATTAGAAATTGAACTCATTCAGTTTGCACATATTGTCTATTTTAAAAATCTGTTATTTAAATTTCTATTATTTTGGTTTTGGTTATGTTACCCATAAACATATTTTAGCTTTCTTAGAAATAGTTCTAAGGAAGAGCTTACAAACATCAACTTTATACTACTAGACTCAGAATGAGCTTACAAACCTCAAATTCCGATGTTGCTAATAAAGTTAAAATATTTTAGTTTTCTTGAATATAGTATTTAGGTGAGTTTACAGAACTTAACCCTAGACTATTAGACTCAGGGGGAGCTTACAAACCTCGTACCTTGATGTTGCCAAGAAAATTAAGATATATTTTAGTTTTCTTAAAGATAGAACTTAAGGGGAGCTTACAAACCTCAAACTTTGAACCATCAAACTCAAGGGGAGCTTACAAACCTTAAACTCTGATGAAACTAATAAAATTAAAATAGCCCAACATTGTCCTTTACATACTTAAGTTTGTCATCATAAAAAATGGAGAGATTGTTAGAACAAGATTTGTTCATGACATATATTCCTTAGGATTGATGGTAATAAAGTATTAAAAGAACAATGGTGTTATTTAATGTGTGTTCCAAGTATGCCGGTTTTAATGCTTAAAGTTATATATTCAGAATCTGATATATAAGGATGCACTTGAGGGAAGCTGAATTACTAGCTTCTGGTGGTGCATAATCTTAAGAACACTCTCTAAGTGATGTCTGACGTAGACTCTGAAGCTGAAGGTCTTATCATCATAAGAAGAAACATATTGTCTCTACACTTGGTGAATGTAATTAGCTTCTGGTGATCATTCATAATTAGTGATAAAGCTAAAGCTATCCATACCACAGAAAGAAAGTTGCAATTTCAAATCAGTTTGTCAGCTAGAATCTAAGTTCACAAGGCTCAAGAAAAGTTGACATAATTTACGAATATCTACTCTTAAAGGCTCTATAGTACAATATTACATGGAAGACACAATGGTGACACATGTTACACAATGGATTAAGATCTTTTGATGTATCTCTCTTCAACGTCTCTTGTACCATGTAGAAATAAAGATGCTTGTTCAAGTTATATCTTCCAACGACTAGTCTTCTATAACTACTATATAAGCTACTAAAGATTCAAACGAAAGTCTTTGAACAAGGGAATAATAAAAAAGGCAAATATAGAAGGAAAGCCAAGAAGGATAGAAGTGTTTCACACTTCTGTCTGGATGGAGGAATGACTAGATCATACAATAAGCAACACAATCGAGTATGCAAACTTTCTCTTATATGTTGTAAATTGTAATAAGCCTTAAGATTTCTTAAACATTGAATATCTTAGGAATCTTAAGTGCTTAGAGGTCTTTGTTAAGGTGATTACCCTGTACCTCTGATAATTGTATCAAGTACACCTTGTTCTCTATTCTGCTGAACATAATTGTTTAGTAGTTTAGATTAAGTCTCTTGCTATGTGCTTGAGCAACAAAGTATCTTGCTAAGAAGCTTGAGCCAAGTAAGTCTCCTGTTATCTGCTAGAGTATTGAAAGTCTTATTTGATTATTTATTGAGCAGATACGATAGAAACATAACATTGGAATGGATGAAATGAACAAAAACATAAAATTTAATGTGACATTGATTGTAAAAACAAGCAGCCATCCTAGACTTCATGGACCTGCATATCATCAACAAAAGCTCTTTCTGGACCTGAATATCATCATCAACACAAAATCAGACATTCGTTGTAAAAACAAGCAATCGTCATAGACTTTGATTGTAAACACAAGCAACCATCTTAATAGTACAAGGTGAGTCATTACTTCAAGTCAAAATAAAAGTTATGACTCCAAACATGATGAGTTCAAGATGAAAATGTCCCACACTTCAAGTCAAAATAAGATTTCTAGTAGTGACTCCAAAAATTAGAGGTTTGTGTTATTGAGTCATTAAGTGACTCTAAAATATTCAAAAAAAATTCACACCTGCAAACAAATGTATAAAATCAAATTAGTATGATTAAAATCATGTAACATAACCAACTCCATGTAAAAACATATAAAATCAAATTCATACCTAAGTGTGAATTAAACAGGACCAACATGCCTAGGAGCAGCTGCTCCAGCAATAGCTACTTTAAACTCTAAAATGGATTAAAAATAAATAATTAAGCTTAATTTTAACAAATAATATTCAAAATAAAAAATAAAAAGTCTTGGTTCATAAAGTACCGAAAACAATTGAATTAATTATCTCATATTCTTCAATCATATTAAGGACTTTTAGGTCGTCGTCAAAAGGCTTCGAGCAGTTTTGAGAACAAATAAGGGCATTGACCATTTTTTGGACTCAAAGAGCTCCTATACATGTCTAACCCCCCCCCCCCCCCCCATGCTAAAAACACTTTCTAGAGCTACGCTCGAAACAAGTGTTGCCAACATATCCCGAACCAATGTTGCTAAAATAGAATAACAGGTGTAATTCTCCTTCCAACAATTAAGAATGTTAAAGTTTTCCCCATCCCCACAACAAGGATCACCTAAGTACCTCTCTAGTTTATTTTAATTTTCAACTGTTTCTTTCTCCTTCAAATGTCTTTTAAAAGCATAAGCCCGTGTAAAAACGGATGGACTTTTAGTTTGGGAAGATGTTTCTCCAAGGGAAGTGCTCCCTAATGGGTCATTTACTAGACCAGCCGCAACATTCTTATCATGCTCAGATTTTTACCAATTGTACAATTTAAAGAGAGTAGTTTTCACGCACTCAACATTTTTCTTGGCAAGTTTGCTACAAATCCCATTCATGTCATTAAAAGACCACTCAATATAGCCAAACTTAAACCTAGGGTCAAAGATAACACCATAGTAAAGAAAATGATTCAATTTTACTACATCCCCCAATGCTTATCCAATTTAGTCTTCATATTTGATACCATTGGAGCCACATAAATATTCATATTCAAAGACGCTTCTTAAAGCTCACACAAAATTGAAGACAAGTTATGGAAAGCTGAATGCAATGACATTACTTGTGAAGTTGAAAAGACTGTTTGCTTCATAAAAAGTGTTTTAAAAAATCACAAAGCTCTAGATTTTTCCCAATCAATAACACAAGGAGGACTAGAAAGATGAAAAAAATTCATGTATCCAGGATCCTCATCCTCTAACTTTTCAAGTGTTACCTCAAACTTTTCAGCAGCATCCAACATCAAGTAAGTGGAGTTCCACCTTGTAGATACATCAAGACAAAGTTTTTTTTACATGTTATTTTGACAATTTCAATACACTCCTTAAATTTAAGAAATCTTGGTGGAGAAGACCTCACAAACCTAATAGCATCACAGACACTCTCAATAGCCAATTCATGGTCTTTTTGTCCACCTCTCACTACCAAGTTTAAGATATGAGCATCACACCTCATATGCAAATACTCCCATTCCACCATTAGAGCATTCTTGCTCTTAAGTATTTTTTCCAAATAAGACATAACCACGTCATTACTTGTTGATTTGTCAAAGGTAATGGTTGTCACTTTTCTAAGCCCTTACTCCATCAAAACCTCATCGACTTTCTTACCAATGGTTTCACCTTTTTGACTTTGAACTAAACTAAAACTAATAATTTTTTTGGTAGTTCCATGTGTTGTCAATGAAGTGTGTAGTGGTGGCCATATAAATAAGGTTTTAGACATTTTTTTTCATCTAGGAAAAACTGAAATCAAACCCTAGCAACAGTCCTCTTTGAAGGGATCACCAATTATGGTTGCAATTGTTTACATAGTTTTCTAAATCCCTCACCCTCAACCACTCTAAAGGGATGCTCATCAAGGATGATAAAGGTGTTAATGGCTTCCCTACATGCTGCAACCCTAAACTGTTGGCTAGTAGGAACTAAAACCCTACCCTCACCACTTACAAGGTTTCTTTGATTTGGGTCTTTCAACAAAAGGGTGAGGTTTTGTGGCATACTTTCGAGTGAGCTAGCATGTTATATGTTCCATGTGTTTTAAGGTCGCAACGATATCTTTTGTGACAGTGTTTACACGTGGTTATTGATTCAGGCTCATCTGGTAAAATGTTAAAGTCAACCCAAACAGAAGAGGTTTTCCTAGTTCCACTAGTATTAAGTTTTCTTTTTTTCCTACCTTCTGGAAGGGGAGGAAGTGCATATGCTGGCTATAACACCCCACTTCCCAAATTAAAATAAAATACGATTAAGTCAAAATAATTATCAGAGTTTCCATTCCAAAAGTGGGATATCACATTCACAAATTCAACAAAACACTTCTTTACATGGTTTTCAAAATATAACAGCGGAAAATTGTCATTAGTACATCACTCTAGGCCATCCACCAATTTACATAAAATATTCATTAAGAGAATTCATCAAAATAAGATAAGCTACGGGAATACAACAAATCCAGTCATAATAAAAATAAACACCCAAGTCCCGTGTTACGTATCAGAGCATCCTAGGACTCGACTCACACACCACTATCCAAGCTAGCTATGCACCTGGATTATCTGTATTTCCGGAGAAGCACAGACCACAACAACAACAACAAAGGGGTGAGAAAACATGATCAAAATTATCGGTAATAAAATACATGAATAAAAAGGCAGTAATTAAACAAATCATCACCCCATCAACATCAAACACGACCTACTGTCCAATTATCAACACAATATACAATAATGCAAGAATGCAACTCAACACCATGCATGCGGTACCGACTCATTGGTTCATTCAATCGAACCCCGGAATAGATCACTTACGCTCCTCCTGAGACATGATCTATTCCCACCATTCTCCATAAAGGAGTACGAGTGAATCACTTACGCTCCATCCGAGACATGATTCAACTCCGCAATTCTCCACACAAGAGTACAGATGAATCACTTACGCTCCTCCTGAGACATGATCCATCCCAGTATCCTCCACAAAGGAGTATAGGTGAATCACTTACGCTCCATTCGAGACATGATTCAACCCCACCATTCTCCACAAAGGAGTACGGATGGATCACTTACGCTCCTCCTAAGACATGATCCATCCCACCAAGACACCATGTTATGCACGACACCAAATGCATAACACACAAACATCCAGCACACTAAGTGCACACGATCCTACTGATCACATTACCATACATCACATGTATATATACATATATACACATCAACCGATTATGTTAATCAAATTAAATAATAGGGAAATTTACATTGAACACCGAGTACATACGATCCTCCCGATCACCTCACTATGCATCATTGATATATATATCTTAACCACCATTTAATTATGTCACTTAAATTTAATATTTCATAATTGCACCTTTCCACACCAAGTATACTCTCTTCACCACTAAACAACATCTCTCGACCTATCACAACCCAAGGAATCCTACAAAACGAAACGCAAGGCAAAACAACACAAAAATCACATTCTGCCACGCTCGCTGGCTCACTCGCCTAGCGAGGCCTCAACGAACGCTCGCCGCCTCATTCGCCTAGAGAACCTGCTAGCGAATGCAGACAGTGGCTACTGGAAGTGTTCGCTACTCAACTCGCCTAGCGAATTCCTAGCGAATGCTCGGCACTAGCTCGCTCAGCGAAGGTGTTGGCGAATGTCTACGATTTCACAAAACCCTCACTATTCAGAAATTCATCAGAAACTCAAAACCCATACGATTCTCACCAAACCAGTCCCAGTAATCTTAGCCTAGCATTCTACGACTAAATCATACTACTTATTCCAGACTTTACCCAATAAATCACCAACTCTACCGATTAAATCATTTCTACCTAAACGGTAAACTACTCGGAACACCCAACAATCCCTACATAATCACATGCAAGGCTGGAATAACAGAATTTCACCAATTCATAACAACATCAGCATAACTCATCCATGGAAACAACAATCAGAAATACAACAACATCCTAATCATAATCATCAAATCCCTATGGGGTTAAGGAATCCCCAACTACCCCATTCATGCAATTACCAATCCCAATTCGTTTCTCCCCCTTACCTCGATTAATCGCTTCGATCATTGAGGAATTTCCAAGAATCTAATTGCACTCCCTTGTTTCTCTTCCTTTTTTGTTCTTGTTCTTCTTCCTCACTCTTCTCCCAACTAGACCGTGATCTTCTTCTTTTTTCCCTTCTAAAACTCACAGATACCCCTTACAACACTTATTCCTCATTTCTTTATTCCAATAATAATAATAATAATAATAATAATATTACTATTAATTATCAAATTATTATCATTATCAATTATTTTATATTAATATTAAAGGCCATAGCTTCTTAAATAATCCCCACAAAAGACACGCCGAAATAAAATAACACCAGAAAAGCCTAAATAATTAAAATGGGTGTTACAACTCTCCCCCACTTTAATTATTTTCGTCCTCGAAAATTACCTGATAGAAACAATTCTGGATACGCTTCCCGCATCCTGCTTTCCAATTCCCAGGTCACAATGCCTCCTGCAGCAACTCCCCAAGCCACTTTCACCAAAGATATCTCCTTCCCTCGGAGTTGTTTCATCTTACAACCCTCGATCCTCAGCGACATCGTCTCCACAGTAAGATTCTCCCTGACTTGAACTTCATCTCTTTGAATCACATGAGATGGGTCTGAGACATACCTTCGAAGTTGCGACACATGAAACACGTCATGCAAATTCGACAGTTCAGGCGGCAACGCCACACTATAAGCTACAACACCAACTCTCTGCAAAATCTGATACGACCCAATAAACTTAGGATCCAGCTTCTTGGACTTCAGCGCACGTCCCACACCAGTCACAGGGTTAACTCTTAGGAACACGTGATCACCTTCATTAAATTCCAGTTCTTTTCTTCGGTTATCATGATAACTTTTCTGCCTACTCTGAGACGCTTTCATTTTCTCACGAATCATCTGAATTGTCTCAGTAGTCTGCTGCATAATTTTTGGTCCCAATACTACATTCTCGCCCGTCTCATACCAACACAGAGAAGTCCTGCATCTCCTACCATATAAAGCTTCAAACGGTGCCATTCCGATACTAGAATGGTAACTGTCATTGTACGTGAACTCGATCAACGATAAATAAGTATCCCACGCACCACCCTTTTCCAACACACAAGCCCTTAGCAAATCCTCTAGCGACTGAATAGTCCTCTCTGACTGACCATCAGTTTGTGGATGGTAAGCTGAACTCAACTTCAACTTAGTACCCAAAGCTTCTTGTAAACTCTTCCAAATCGAAGTAAACCTCAGATCTCTATCCGACACAATACTCGACGAAACACCATGAAGCTTCACTATTACCCGAATGTAAATCTCTGCTAGCTTCTCCAACGGAAACCTAATATTGATCGGCACAAAATGTGCAGACTTCGTAAGTCGATCCACAATCACCTAAATAGCATCAAATCCTCTCGCCGTATTCGGAAAACCTGCCACAAAATCCATGTTTATACAATCCCATTTCCAAACCGGAACTTCCAATGGTTGCATCATTCCAGAGGGTCTCTGATGTTCCACTTTCGACTTCTGACATACTAAACAGGCATAAACAAATCGAGCTATATCTCTTTTCATACCAGATCACCAAAATATCTTCCTTAAATTGTGGTACATCTTCGTAGCTCCCGGATGGATACTCAAACTACTACGATGTCCCTCATTCAGTATTGACTTCTTCAGCTCATCATTATCCGGCATACAAATTTTGCCTCTGAATCTCAGCACACTTGTGCTATCCAACTTAAAATCACTATCGGAGTCACTTCCTACTCCATGCATCAAATCCACTAACTTCATATCTAACTTTTTGTTCTCTCTAATCATTTCCAAGAAATCGTTGTTCACTTGCGACTTGCCTAACATCACACCACCTACCGTAAACTCACAAACCATGCTCAAATCTCTGAACTGCTCAATAAGCTCCATTTCTTTTACCATTAAAGCCGACATATGAATTGTTTTCCTGCTCAAAGCATCGACTACTACATTCGCCTTTCCTGGATGATAACTCAAACTGAAATCGTAATCCTTCAAGAATTCCAACCATCTTCTCTGTCTCATATTTAGCTCCTTCTGATCAAACAGATTTCAGACTCTTATGGTCACTGAACACCTCAAATCTCGAACCATACAAATAGTGCCTCTAGATTTTTAACACAAAAACTACCGCAGCTAGTTCAAGGTCATGAGTAGGGTAATTCCTTTCATGCACCCTCAATTGCCGTGAAGCATATGCCACCACCTTACCATTTTGCATAAGAACCCCGCATAATCCCATCTTAGGACACCATGCTATGCACGACACCAAATGCACAACACACAAACATCAAGCACACTAAGTGCACACGATCCTACTGATCATGTAACACCCCAAATTTAAGCGGAATATTTTAATTAATTATTTAATTGAGAATATTCGTATTTTTGGTGGTTTTCGGTGGTTTTGTGGATTATTGAGAAAATGTGCATGTTTGGACTATTTATTTAATTAATAGTATACTATATGAGAATATTAGTATTATTATTGATTAAAATGAATATAAGTGAAATAAGGGTAAATTGGGCATTATGAAGAGTTAGTAAGGGTGTTATAGGAAAAATCCAATTGTGTGACCCAAGTCTAAGTTTGACAAAATAGAATTCTGAAGGTTGAGGATTCATTTTGTTAACCGTGAAAAAAATGGAGGACAGAGCTCTGAGGAGGGATCAGTGGAGGCAAAAGCTTCAGAAGATTGTCGGAGTTAATCGTGAAAGCTTTGAATCGACTAAGATATGGGGAGTATCGTTGTTCATGATTTTCTATGTATTCCTTTAGATGCGTTTATGGTTGGTTTGTGATTTAAGGTGTTTTGGGTTGGTTATGGGAAAATAGGGAATTTGATGATAAGGCTTTGAGGTTAGGGGTAATGGTATGTAACACTGAATATTGATATGAGAAGGGAAACCTTAGGCCTTCGTGGCCAAAACCTTGGATTGTGATATGTTTGACCCTGTAGGAATAGGAATATTCAATGTGAGTAACTCTGATGCACTCAGAGCAATTGCAGGAAAATAGTGTTTTAGGTAGTGCAAATGTTGCCAGATTGGCCTAATAAACCATAGATTGTGTGCCTTTATCGCCGTAAGACCTTAGGGATGATTTAGGGATGTTTTGGAGGCATTGGGGAAGTGAATCGTGTGGACTTTTGGGTTGATTTAGGTTCCGGAGCGTAATAGCGTTTTGCTGTCCATCATGACTGTTCATGTTTTCGGTCGAAATCGTTTTGGACGTAACTTTTGATCCGTAAGTCCGTTTTGACCCCCGTTCAAAGCGTTGGAAAGCTAATGAACAGGGCTATAACATAGTATAGATAAGGGAATTGGTTTCCCAATATTTTTATATCTAATTATGTTTGATAAGTCAATTATGTATATGTCCTATTAATGAATCATGTTTTGGTTCAGTGATGTCTTGACGTTTTGATGCTGCGATTTTCCTGATGAATTACCATGAGGGTAACTGTGATAATATGATGAATTAAAATGAGTAGTACTATGAATTTTATGTGATTGATAGAAGATAGTGTGAGGATTACCGTGAGTATAATTTGATAAATTAATATGAGATGATATGGGGGTAGTATTATGAATTGATATGGGATAATATAACTATGAGCTAATATGTGATTTATACGTGATTATATGATGGCATGATGTGTGAGATTAATTACTATGATGAACTATGATGATATGTTGTATGATGAGTAATATGATGAATTATGATGATATGCTGTATGATGATTAATGTGATGAGATATGATGATATGTTGTATAATGATGATTACTGTGATGAGATAAGATAGCATGATGTATGATGATGATTGTTACGATGAGCTATGATGACATGATTTATGATGATGAATATTACGATGAGATATGACATGTAATGGTGATGAATATGATGAATGATGATGCATCATACACTGTTATTATGAGGACTATTGTGAAGTGTGCATCATGCATTCATGTGCATCCGGACTTCAGTTCAGGACATCGATTACTTTGGCTTCAATCCCACTGTGTGGATGTGAAGTATTTTGATGTGCTCTGATCCTATTGATGGGGATCTATAGAGGGTTGATGGCCCAGTGTCCATCGCGCTATGATGATTGGTACCACATGCATTGAGTCTATGTTGCATTTGCATTTATGAGCCTTTGTGTATAAATTATGATGTTGTGGCTTTTGAGGCATATTTGAAGGATATCAATGTGTTGAATATAACTATGAGTAATATGTCGTTTATGCATTAATTGTTATACATTGATTATTATGAATTGTCTTACTCACCCTGCCTGTTTGAATGTTACCTCCACGTGGGTAACGTGCAGATGAGAAAGTTTAGTCGTGGACGCCGTCGGGGAGTATTGTGAAGTTTTAGAGTCGCTAGCCTTTATGGTTAATTTAGAGGGTCTTGCTCTGATATGTAACATCGAGTTGGGTTCTTTGAGTTGATTGTATATCATTGGGTTATTTTACTGATGTTCCCTTATGAGGAAAACATTAAGTTATGTTTTGAGTTCCGCTGTATATGATATTTTGATGTATGTTGAGAAAACCCGTGTGTTATGGAGTATTGACCAACTTTGTTGACTTTGAGAAATGTACACCCTTTTGTTGCTTTTTAATGAAAGTTAATATTTTACTCTGAAATCCGTGTTATTTTGTCGTAATATATGTGGGGTAGAATAAGGGTGTTACAGATCACATTACCATACATCACACATATATATACATATATACACATCAATCTATTATGTTAATCAAATTAAATAATAGGGAAATTTACATTAAACACCAAGTACATACGATCCTCCCGATCACCTCACTATGCATCATTGATATATATATCTTACCCACCATTTAATTATGTCACTTAAATTTAATATTTCATAATTGCACCTTTCCACACCAAGTATACTCTATTCACCACTAAAAAACATCTCTCGACCTATCACAACCCAAGGAATCCTACAAAATGAATCGCAAGGCAAAATAGCACAAAAATCACATTCTGCCATGCTCGCTGGCTCACTCGCCTAGCGAGGCCTCAGCGAATGCTCGCTGCCTCATTCGCCTAGCAAACTTGCTAGCGAATGCAGACAGTGGCTACTGGAAGTGTTCGCTACTCAACTCGCCTAGCGAATTCCTAGCGAATGCTCGGCACTAGCTCGCTCAGCGAAGGTGCTGGCGAATGTCTGCGATTTCACAAAACCCTCACTATTCAGAAATTCATCAGGAGCTCAAAACCCATCTGATTCTCACCAAACCAGTCTCAATAATCTTAGCCTAGCATTCTACGACTAAATCATACAACTTATTCCAGACTTTACCGGATAAATCACCAACTCTACCGATTAAATCATTTCGACCTAAACGGTAAACTACTCGGAACACCCAACAATCCCTACATAATCACATGCAAGGCTGGAATAACAGAATTTCACTAATTCATAACAACATCAGCACAACTCATCCATGGAAACAACAATCAGAAATACAACAACATCCTAATCATAATCATCAAATCCCTATGGGGTTAAGGAATCCCCAACTACCCCATTCATGCAATTACCAATCCCAATTCGTTTCTTCCCCTTACCTCGATTAATCGCTTCGATCGTTGAGGAATTTCCAAGAATCTGATTGCTCTCCCTTGTTTCTCTTCCTTTCTTGTTCTTGTTCTTCTTCCTCACTCTTCTCCCAACTAGATCGTGTTCTTCTTCGTTTTTTCCCCTTCTAAAACTCACAAATACCCCTTACAACACTTATTCCTTATTTCTTTATTCCAATAATAATTCCAATAATATTAATAATAATAATAATAATTATATTACTATTAATTATCAAATTATTATCATTATCAATTATTTAATATTAATATTAAAGGCCATAGCTTCTTAAATAATCCCTACAAAAGACACGCCAAAATAAAATAACACCGGAAAGACTAAATAATTAAAATGGGTGCTACACTGGCTGTGTAAGTTCAGCAGGGGAAACAAGATGTTTCAGCACTGAAAATATTTTATAAAACTAAATGAATTAATCTAACAAACATCCACACATACTAAAAGCATACTCATACGTATAATACACAATCATACACACTGCAAATAGCATACACAACAATCAAACAAACAATACAAACTGCAATAATCTATATGGTATCATATCATAACATACACACTAAAAAAACAATACAAACAATAATATTTGAAGCAGGTGACTGAATACAAACCTCACTATATAGCATGTTATAATTGAACTCAAAACAACAGTATATACCATGTTACAAGTCTCAAACAACAATAGAACAACAATATTTCAAAGCATGTGACTCAATACAAACCTCACTATATCATGCATAATCAACATTCCTTCATGTGTACATAACAACAAGCAAATAATTTAAACTTAACATACCATTCTCACTTTTTACATCACATAACAATTAGTTCACTCACTATCTTAGCATTAAATTCAACAAGTGGTCACTAACAACCAGTCCAAATAATTTAACATGTAATTTTAACAGGTTTTGAACACACCATGTGCAACCCAATTAACCAATTAATCATTCAATTCATACTTGAGTTCTAAAGAGAGCAATTAGAATTGATATATACTTGAGTTTACAGATTAATATTATAAATATAAGTGTGTTAAGTGCTAATCAATAATCATTCACTATGCCAAAAAAGACCTTTAGCAGCGCTGCCTAAAGTGGCGCTGCTAAAGGTAAAGGCATCGCTTTTTTTTGGCCTTTAGCAGCGCTTTTTTTTGCCTTTATCAGCACTTTTAGCAGCACTTTTTTCACCCTATAGCAGCGCTTTTTTTTGGCCTTTATCAGCACTTTTAGCAGCGCTTTTTTCACCCTATAGCAGCGCTTTTATAAGCGCTGCCTAATCCCACTTCACCTCCCCCCTTTAGCAGCGCTTTTTTAAAAGCGCTTTCTTAGACCCCCCTTTAGCAGCGCTTTTTTAAAGCGCTGTCTTAGACCCCACTTTAACAGCGCTTTTCTAAAGCGCTTTCTTAGACCCCCCATTTTCCAACCTATAGCAACGCTTTTTTAGGCCTCTTTTTGCCTCTTTAGCAGCGCTTTTTTTAAAAGCGTTGTCTATTCTTCACGATTTTGAAATTTTTTTTTTTAAATAATCATATTTTTTATATATTTTTCAATAAACCTGCTTATAACAAATACATTCCCTGCTTATAATCTAGGCCTTTAGTTCAACAGTTTGCCCTTATATATAACAATTATTTTGGCCTTATTTTTGTGTATTCATCACTTTGCAATATTATACACAATAACTAAAGTATACATTATAATTCATCACTTTGCAATATTATACACATAAACCTGCTTAAATATATTACAACACAGTCCGATCCTCAGAACAACGTCACATATACAATCAATTTACATATAATTACAAATCCGATAACTTTACAAATAGATACATTATAGAATTCTCAACTCAAGAATAAATTGACACCATTCCTCCTTAATTTCTTCCAATCTTGCTTTCGAGTAAGTACCGCACTTGAAATCATCAAAATACTACATAATATAACAGAACATGCACGATTTAATTTTAAAACTAATTACTCAGATAAAATATCAATTAATTATCAAAATGAATCATATAACTTATGAATTGATCCATACCACGATTGGAATCTCTATTTGACCAGAAAGAATAATTTTCTTTATAAAGCGCAATACAAAAGAGATTCTAAACACACAAACCTCATTTCGAAGCTCGGCGTAGTAAACAGATCCAAAGCCACCTCGACCGATTATATTTGCCGCGCTAAATCTGTCAGTAGCTTTGGCTAACTCCTCATACAAAAACTCCACTGACTTATCAACCGTAATACCTGTCAACCTCGGAGAAGCAATAGTAGTCGATTCGGAGGCCTTATCCAAGATGCTTCCACAACCTAAATCCATGGAACAGATAATACTCATATACAGTTTCACATTTTGCATGAAAACTTAATCTTCAATTTAGAACTAGAAAATCTCACTATACAGTTTACAACAAAATATGATATACCATGTTGGAGTTGACTATATTGATCTTCGGACGCACCCGGGACTGGTAGAAGAGTTACATGAGCAACTTTTTTTCTTCTATATAGCACAAAATAGAGAATGAGTGCCAAAAGTAAAATCCCAAAAGCTCCTTCAACAACTATGCCAGCAATGGCTCCTTTGGACATTCCTATATACAACAATGTCAGCATCACATAGCAATATTTATTTACCCTACCATGATTTTTCATGTCACTCTTTTAACTTTATATATATATTGATTAACATATTTATGAAACTGCAATGTGTACTGTACATCACCTGATCTGCAAAAATGAAGAAAAAAACAAAGCATAGATGTTCAAGTTAGAAATTAAAAAATATATATATATATTGAAGAGAAAATGTTGGAATATTCAAATCAAATTTAGCATGTAGGATGTAAGGTTATGGAAATTTCAGCATACTTTAGCTGCAGTGGTGGAAAGTTTCCATATTCATCTGCAAAATATGATTGATAAAATAATCAGAAAAAACTATAAAAAAATAAGTGACAATGCATAAACTAAGTATAATATAATCTGTATTGTTTTGTTTTAAAGCCAGATAGTGCCAATTGTTCTTAATAAATTAAACATTTTTCTTGATCAAAAGTATAAAAATAAGCATCTCTTCTAGCTTCTTTTTTTTATTAATTCTATCATGTTGATGTATTTCCAAATGCATGGGTGGTGTCGCTACTCGAAAAATGCATCGCGCAACGACGGAGAGGCGAAGAAGATAGACAGAAGAGTCGCCACCGAACTTTATTTATCCCATGAGGGGAAAGGAAAATATCGAGAAAACCTTAGGAAAGAAATGGATAAGATGGTCTCGCGACCAAGAACGGGTTCGGAAGCCGGTTATGCGAGGGGAAGGTATTAGCACCCCTCGCATCCATCGTACTCGATGGGAACCTTTTGTTTGTCGATGTGAATTTACTTGCTAAAATATTATGCTATAAAAGTGTGTTCCAAAGGGTAAAAGAAGGATTAGAAACAGGCAAGTTAAGAGGGAAGAGAGAACAGGGAAGAAAAGAGAAAAAAACGGACTCGGTAGGACTTTGCAGTCCTATGCCTACGTATTCTCAATAAATGTGAGAAAGTCAGAGTCGACGTAGTTCGGGGAACTTATAGATATTGGGGGAAAGTGCTCGGCAAGGATTGTGGCCCTTGTGCCTACGTATCTTTACTTGAAGAAGTAAAGAATCAGAGCAGCCGTAGTTCGGCCTACGGGGTGTTGATGTTTTTTATGGATGATGCTATCGTGCGCATTCTAGCAGTTAGGTGTTTCGCTGCTCGCTCGTTGGAGACTTAGGCGTGACCTGTTTGCGGTAGAACGGACGTAACATATCCTTTTTGAAAGATTGATTAATTTTCGCCACGCGGGGCTAGAAGTCGCATTTGATTGATTGGATTGTTTTTAGGGGGAGAGACATGTCCTCGGATAGTAACCCCTACGGGTAGTACCCAATTCTTTGTCTCAAAGTTTTTGTTATAAAAAGGTGTGGCGAACGAGGCGTCTTCGTATTGAAAGACGAGCGTCGAAACCACCCTCACTACAGTGGGCATCCCAACACTCGGAGAGGAAGAAGACTACACTTAATCCTCTCTCTTTAATTCAATGCGAAGAGAACTTCATTCTTTTATTAATGATGATTTAGGTTTTGAATGGTAAGTGCTTTGCGACAGAGAACCCTACGGTAAACGTCAGCACTCGGGATAGGAGAAGGCCTACGCCTAACCACTCCACGACCATTCAAGCTTTTGTTATGAAAAAAAGAAATTGAAAATGCACTCGGTGCGGGACCGAGGTTTTAGGTGATGAAGGTTACAAAAGGAAGTTGTGAAAGGGAGATGGTGGATAAAGTCACGTCTTCGTATTGAAAGACGAGTATCGAGACCACCCTCACTACAGTGGGCATCCCAACACTCGGAGAGGAAGAGGTCTACACCTAATCCTCTCTTTTTAGTTCAATACAAAGAGAAATCAATTTATTACGGTTTGAAAATGCACTCGGTACGAGACCGAGGTTTTTGAAAATGCACTCGGTGCGGAGCCGAGGTTTTAGGAGGAAAAGGGGTGGAAGCGTCTTCATATTGAAAGACGAGTGTCGAAACCACCCTCACTACAGTGGGCATCCCAACACTCGAAGAGGAAGAGGTCTACACCTAATCCTCTCTTTTTAATTCAATACAAAGAAATATTTGTTTATTGAAAAGGTTTGATAACCTGCCAAAGAGATGAGATAAATTCGAATATATACAGGAAATGGATAATATACAAGATATATAATCATCAGTCCACCAATTTAAATTTTACGGTTTTGATATTTGTTAAGTGTTTTAAATAATGTACAAGTGTTGAATATTCACAAGATAATAATATACAGAATATATGTGCAAGAATATAAATGACTGAAATTAAAATAATTGTATATTTGACAGAAAATTAAAGCAGTTGTATATTGACAGAAAATAAAGCAGTGGTATATTGGTTAGTTGATCGAATCGGGACACAAAGAATGGGATCTCGTCTTAACCACAAACAAAATGTCGATTAATCGAAGGTAGCCTATCGCGATCCCAAAGTAAGGAAGAAGACCCCAATGGTCATCCCCGATAGATTTGAAATCGGGAAGGTTATCGACTTCGAAAATCTGACGCTTGCGGATAAAAAGACTTCATCGATCCACAAGTCAAAAATAAAATCGAATCGGAATAAAAAAATAAGAAAGAAAAGAGGTGGTCTCAGATCCTTTGTTTCACGTCAATAATTTGACGGTTAAACGATGGAAATCTCTTCATCGACCGGAAAACGAAATAAAATTGAAATCGAATTCAAGAAATAGTAATTTCAAAATTTCAATCATGCTCTATTTAAAATAAAAACTAAAAAAAAAAAACAAAATTAAGAAATAAAAAGAGAATGAAATTAAGGAGATAAACGGGGGGAAACCCTAAATTGAAAGGGTGTGTGTATCAAAACACCATGGGCTTAAAGCCCATTCATCCATGAAGCAAAAAAGAAAACGGTGGGTTTTAAAAGAAATGGAAGGGGTGAGTTCAGAAAACCATATGGGCCTATGAGCCTCAACCGTTCACAATCCTTTGGCATGGAAAGAATACTAGGTAACAACACATAAAATAAAATAAATAAAAGATGAACTAAAAAAAAGGTTAAAACAAAACTATCCCTTTCAGCGTTCGAAACTTCTGAAAGAAGAACAACTATTCTCTCACAAAAGAATCTCATCATCACGTGACAAACATTCGAGGGTGACTCAAAAATGGGAGGAAACGGAGGGTTTGACCTTCTTCTACTTTTCACTCGCTCAACTTCGCTTGCAATTCACTTTCCTTTACCTCGATCTGCTTTATACTCCTGGCGTTTAGTTTGTGGTTTTTGTTCGATTTGTATTTCTCTTCTTCTTCTCTGATTTCGGTTTCTGGATTTGGATTTCACAGTTTGAATCAGATTTTCGGAGGGTTTGATTTGTGGTGAGCTGAGTCTGAGATTTCAGAAATGGAGGGTTATGAGGCGTTTCATGGAGATTTGTTGGTTTGTAGTTTTGAAGAAAAATGGAGGAAGGTTGTTGGAATCTAGAGAAGGTGAAGTTAATGGTGTGAAGAGACTCATTCGAAATTGGGTTTACGGTTATGAACGAGTTTTCTGGGTGAGTTTTTTATTGAAGATGACGGTTGTTTTCATGGAGTTGGGATGGTGAAGGTCGAGTTGAAAGGGGTTTCGAACGGTAACTGTTTCGGTTGTTGGTTCGGTCTTGAGTTTATTCATATGGTTTTGAGTGAGGTTGGGAATGAAGATGCAGGTGGAGTTGGTGGAGTTTTCTCAGAGGTTTAGAAAATGGGTTTTGAAGAGTAAAAGGTCAAGTGGTGAACAACAAGTGGGTCGTTCACGGTGGGGTTTGCAGAAGTTCGATGGTGGTAGTGTTTACGAATGTTTTGAAAAATGGAGAAAGGTTTCAGAAGAAGGGTTTGGTTCTGGGTTGCTTCTCTGGAGAAGGTGAGACTTGGAGGTGGGCGGCTAGGGTTGAGAGACCTCCTTTGCTGTCACTTCCCACGAGGTTTTTTATCTGGAGAGAGTATGCAGAGGCTTGAGGTGATATAGTACCATTTTTTGTCTGTAGTGAGGTGAAAACATTTTTACTACAACATCATATAACCTCTAATTTTACTGCTAGTAAAAGTGATTTTTCACTGAGCTTTTCACTGTATGGTATTTTCTGTTAAATGTATGTATGTCATTGTTTGAAGTGCTGACCCCAAGCGGGGTTGAGGTGTTTCTTGATCCCAAGTCCATACCATTAACAGCAACAACATACTGGACCTCAGAATCATCGCCAATGCTACTAAGAGTGAACTGAGCATCTTCTAAATCAGTAATTGAGAACAGAAAAATCCTAAGCTTTTGTGGGGGTTCTCTATCTTCTATAAGGTTATATTCCTCCATCATATTCTGCAAATCCTCATTAGACGATACAGATACCAAAGCATCAAGATCTTCCCCAGGAAGTTGATACTTGAGTACATGAAGCAGATTGTAGATTAACAATGTTCTCCGCCTAAGGTCGGGCCAAGATATGTCCTTTCTGAGACGAAGAATACGTGTATGACCCCCCACATACCTTAGTTTTCCATCACTTGGTCTTGGTAATATTCTACCACCAAAACTACAAAGACACTCGATCATCCTTGATGAGGTATTCGAAGCGGCGTAAGAACCAACTTGAGCAGTCTCTTGATTCAAGAATGTTTTTGGTGCTGACCCACGTAACCATGTAGTTTGGCTGTTAAACTCTGTTGAACCATTCTCAAAGCCTGCATGAGTGATGCATAGAATGCCATTCTCAGCATTTGCAGCAGCAGCAGCAGAAGAGCTTCCAAAGGAGGTGCTTTCAATTTTACCAATTCCAGCATTTTGCCCGTCCTTGGTTTCCACGGGTTCTAAGCGAGAAGATGAAACGGGTAAACTTGTTGATGGTAATGGGGTGGATCCAAATTTGAAAAGGGAAGTTGCTGGAGATAAAGACGTCATCACTGAGGTAGAGGAAACGCTATTGCTGGACGCACTTACAACGGAGGTGCTGGTTGTCATGCTAATGGTGGAAGTAGTAGTCACATTAATGCTGCTGCTGCTTGTGGCATGCGATGAGCTACTGAGCATATTCTGACTTGTAAGACTATTTGAACCCACTGGTAGAAATGGGGAGGACAGTGTAGGGCTTGAAGAAGGTATTGTCTTGATTTATTCTTCATTTCCTGTCTCTTTTTTTGCTGTTGTTTTTTTTCAATTTGTTGCTGTTATCGTCTCTTTCTCTGCCCTTCAATTTCTGCTCTCCTTCTTTTAAAACAAAATGTAAACTTGTTT
Source organism: Lathyrus sativus (assembly GCA_963859935.3). Classification (NCBI taxonomy): domain Eukaryota; kingdom Viridiplantae; phylum Streptophyta; class Magnoliopsida; order Fabales; family Fabaceae; genus Lathyrus; species Lathyrus sativus. The sequence goes on along the minus strand of OZ012740.1, from coordinate 486,473,381 downwards.
GTTAAGCTTTCAATTTGTCCTGTTATTGTGGTGTTGTTGTTATCAATGGTGCAGGTTTATGGCTTGAATCGGGTTTACCGCATTCGGTCATAAGGTAATGTTCATCCTGTATAATACTCAAGGCAATATACGAGAATTCCAAGCCTTGTTCATCAGTTTCGGTGTGAAGACTCGGTGCCGGTGAGCTACTGTTTCTTCTTTTCTTTTTGTTGAAATTTACTGATGCCCAAGCTATGTGGTATCCATAATTTACCTTTCTGCTGTTGCTCTTGCACAGGTTTGTACGAGCCTTGGTTATCACCTTGTACAATTTGAGACGTGGCTGTGTGATTATTTTGTAAGCTCTGCTATTATTTTGAAGCTGTGGTGTAATCATGCTATTGTGTTTTATTTTTAAGTTTCACATAGAAACAGATTATGTGCTATGGCTATACATCATGACATGATTCTGTTTGCATATTCCCGCAGCTCTTGCTTGCTCAATGATCCATTTGAATCTTTATCAAGAGCAAGAAACATGTCACATATACGTTGGGCAAAAGTCAAGGAGAACCAGTTTTCGGCTTGTTCTGTGTCTGTTACTTCTTCTTCACTTTCATGGTGAAGCTCCATTAATTCTTGAAGACAATTGCTAAGCAGCACCTTCTTGATGCAAGCTTTTCCTCGTCTATGAGGATCACAAAAGAAAAAGAACTTGCGTGTAGCAATACGACAGTACATTGGAACAAAGCCTGCAGCCATTTCACGACGTAACTGTGCCAAATTGGGTATAAGACCTCGTATATAGGCTTCTATTTCATGTGGCTGAAGGAAACCATCAGAATCCTCATCAAGCTCACTCATATCAATTCTTGCCAGTGTAAGTGAAACCGTACGCATCACGTAAAGGTAAAATGGTAGAATGGCAATTCTCCCCTGCTCATCTTTTTTAAACTTCATGAAGTTAGAAGGACTAAAGAATCGTCGGCATTTAGGACCTATTTGTTCTGTACATACAGAAACAATGTGGCAAAAGTCTTCATAATTCATCTTTTCTGCACCAGTAACATCATCGACCACACAATTTTCTCTTAAGCACACCCACATTGCATCCAAATCATCAGCATTCAGAAGAAGATCTGATTGTTTCTTCAAAAAACGATACTTCGCTAATCTCTGAACTCTATGACTGATTGATCCCTCTTGTTATTTTATTTGACATTGGTTTCATGAGAAAACTTTTCAATTGGTGTGTGCAGGCAATAGATTGCAGCTATGATGGTCTGAGATGAGGCACTCATTGGTGTTCATTTCGCGTCGCAACCCACGCCAACATGGAGTAAGATTCTTGGAAAGCGGTGCATGCTGGCATGATGCTTTGGAAATAGCTGTTGGGATTTATTTTGTTTCAAGTGTAATTTCCATAATTACTAATGTAATGGACAAAGGCTTTTAATATTTTTTGATACATGCCTTTTTGAAATTTGAGTGGATTTTGACAAACCAATTGGGCTTTGAGCATTGGATTTTAAAAATGGTCTTTGGATTCTTCGATTACGGACAAAGATGACTAAAACTCAAATTTCATATGAACTCCACGTTTTACATTCGAAGCCACTCTTGGATTTGCATAATGTCCTGAATCAGTCTCTTGATAAATAATCATGAACCAATCTTGAAATTTAGAATTTTAAAACCTTAAAGCCATTTGCGAAATATGACTTGAACTCTTGCCTCTTGCATCATGTCAAACCAAAATTGTCACCATAAACCTTCTTAAACAAGCATCCTTTAGTAAATACTCATTCTTGGCCTGATGAACATATTTTTTTTGGATTTTATGAGTAATGGTTGGTGGATGGACGTACAGATGCAAATCATACAGGTAGGACAAATTTGGGGTATGACAGATGCCCCTATCTAATTGATTTTGACCTAGTAAGATGAACGGTTCTGACGCTCACTCTTTCAAGGTAAAAGGCAATTAGATATAAAGAAGACCCTGAATTTGTCCAAGAAGAAAAGAACTGCTCAAGAATTGAAAATGTTGGTGTACTTCCGAGTAAACTGTAAATAACAGGAGAAAGGTCGTCATCACCAAAAGGGTGATGGAAAGAAATGAACACAGCTATTACTACCAAAGGGCGGTAGAGCAAAACACAATCGCACAGTCTGACATCGACGAAATGCCAGACCTACCACCAAGAGGATGACGGAGCGAAACTCACATCAAGCAATATTGCACACTCTATCATTAATGATTATGATAGACCCACCACCAAAAGGATGACCGAAAATATGCTAGTCATGACACCAAAGGGATGCCAGACCCATCACCGAAAGGATGATGGAGCGAGAACGCTAGTCATAACACCAAAAGGATGCTAGACCCATCACCAAAAGGATGATGGAGCGAGAACAGAATCAACCCTAACACCAAAAGGATGATAGGAGTCCATTACCAAAAGGATAATGGAAAACACGCTAGTCATGACACCAAAAGGATGCCAGACCCATCACCGAAAGGATGATGGAGCGAGAACGCTAGTCATAACACCAAAAGGATGCTAGACCCATCACCAAAAGGATGATGGAGCGAGAACAGAATCAACCCTAACACCAAAAGGATGATAGGAGTCCATTACCAAAAGGATAATGGAAAACACGCTAGTCATGACACCAAAAGGATGCCAGACCCATCACCGAAAGGATGATGGAGCGAGAACGCTAGTCATAACACCAAAAGGATGCTAGACCCATCACCAAAAGGATGATGGAGCGAGAACAGAATCAACCCTAACACCAAAAGGATGATAGGAGTCCATTACCAAAAGGATAATGGAAAACACGCTAGTCATGACACCAAAAGGATGCCAGACCCATCACCGAAAGGATGATGGAGCGAGAACGCTAGTCATAACACCAAAAGGATGCTAGACCCATCACCAAAAGGATGATGGAGCGAAACAGAATCAACCCTAACACCAAAAGGATGGTAGGAGGATAAGCTTCTCTGAAGAGATTGCCACTTATCGCTGAAGATGGATAAGCTTCTCTGAAGAGATTGCCACTTATCGCTGAAGATGGATAAGCTTCTCTGAAGAGATTGCCACTTATCGCTGAAGATGGATAAGCTTCTCTGAAGAGATTGCCACTTATCGCTGAAGATGGATAAGCTTCTCTGAAGAGATTGCCACTTATCGCTGAAGATGGATAAGCTTCTCTGAAGAGATTGCCACTTATCGCTGAAGATGGATAAGCTTCTCCGAAGAGATTGCCACTTATCGCTGAAGATGGATAAGCTTCTCTGAAGAGATTGCCACTTATCGCTGAAGATGGATAAGCTTCTCTGAAGAGATTGCCACTTATCGCTGAAGATGGATAAGCTTCTCTGAATAGATTGTCACTTATCACTGAAGTCTGCTGGAGACAACTCATTGGGGATCACCCATGGATTTACTGAAGATGCCCCTGACTGGGCTGAATGTTGATTTTGAAGATCTGATTAACCACGAGGTTTAAATATGTCATGTATACACCCATGGTCTTGAAAAGACGCCCCTTGGCTGGGCTGAATTTTTGCTTTGATATTCTTGAATTTCTTGGGGGGAGACCCACGGACTTTGCAGATAATGTCCCTGACCAGGCTGATGATTGCATTGAAGCTCTTGACTTTGCCCAACAAATTGTTGAACAAATTCGTGGGGAACACCCACGGTTTTGTGGAAGAATGCCCCTGATTGGGCTCAATCTTGTCTTGATATCTTCTGACTCTGGTAAGAGAAACCCACAGTCCTGCAAGAGGTGCCCCTGTCTGGGCTGATGATCTTGGAAATCTTCGTGATTGATCCTGGATCTGATCTCGCGTATGTGAATGCTTGATGATAATGATGTTCCATAACGAATGCAAATGCAAATGCTAACACGCGGTGATGCAAGAGGTGAGGAAAGTATGATGTAATTCTGGGTATGCATATGGTACAAGATGCTTATGAAATCGAATGCGGTGCGTATGATGCACATGATGCAGTCGAGTAATTGGGAATGCAAGTGCCGACGTGGCGGACTTTCGGTGGTTGCCAATGCAGATTGGGCTCTGGGTTATGTGGGAGAGTAGAGGGCAAGCCTGACTTCCTGACATCGTTTTAAACTTAACAGTTGTTGACGGGAATGAACTTGCTTGAGCAGCTTGCCATGAGACGAACTCGAGATGGTCTGCCCCAGAGTTCGTACCACAAATGGATTCATCATTGATTAGCCGATTCTTGTGGTAGTTGGCTCCATTGTGCTCTTGGAGTAGTTTTCCCCTGAAAGAGCGTGGAAGCGACTTAACTTACCTCGATTGAACATCGGAGGGACCTATTCTTAAGTCAAAGAAACTCTGGGTGGCCTGCCCCTGATCAATATTCTCAAGATGATTCTCTTCTGATCGACTGCTTCATGAATGATTTGCCCCATGGTCGACCGACGCGTGGGGATTTGCCTCAGACTGACTGATTTCATACTCTCGGATGTCAATGCCCCAAGTTTAATAGGTTATATGGTATACTTGGTTCTGGTCCAGACCGCTGAATAATCCAGTCACGCTTGAGTGCTTTGTGTTGGAATTTCCTTGATGCCAACTACTGACTTGCAAATAAAATTGTTTGTTCACGAATGGTAATTTTAATGCGAAGTTCATGCAAGCTTTAAGAGAAGTGTCGTTTATTTAAGTGTCGTGAGAGTGAAACGAATGGACCCTTTAGTCCAAACGTTGTGCTAACTGGATTGGCGTGAAAGATATAGCAAGGATACCGACACCAATGTTGATGATTAGCAAAATTGTAAGGAGTCAGGTTACGCAACCTCGCAATAGTATTCTTTCAGAATAAACCCCGCCTCAATTAGGTCTTTTGAGGGTTGTAACGTGGTCTGGTTCGCGGTTATAGAAACAAAGGATATTAGGCTCAAAGTTAATTTGTACCCACCCCTTCTTCTTGATGATCTCCATACCTACATTCAGCTAATTCTGCACGTGCTTGATGGTTCAAGGTTTGTTCGAAATGGCAGTCACTTTATTTGATGGATGTCAGTGACCTTTTGATTTGGGTGGCCACTGAACTTTTGTTTTTGTTGAGGGTTTGAGGACCTCTTTTGATTTTGATCCCTAACTTTTGCATGGACTGATTTTGCTTGTCAGATCCATCGGGATTGCCTTGATTCTTGCCTAAGTCTCCTTTGAAATGCTTGACTTAGCAGGCTTTTGATTTTTTTGAATTTTGTTAGAAGATAGTGACTGCCATGTCATGAGACATTGATGAACAACCGTCATGTCTTTGGATTTTGGGTGCGAGGTTCGATAAACTGAATAACTACCCTGCCCCAGGTTGAGTGTTAAGGGTTTGAATATACAAAGGAAACTCTTACTTCTAGGCTCGAAGTGATTGACTAGGGATTAACTCCTTATATCTCCGGTGTTTAGGGGATTTGAAACAATGCCTGTACATCATTGACGAGATTTTGTCTGAAAGCATACGATTTGCAATTATGGGTACTTCGTTTTCGTCATCCTCCCTCCAATATTGCTAAACAACAGTGAAAAAGTGGAGTGGATAAAAATATATGTGTCTGTGATTGTGATAGGTGGAAATAATGAGCGAATGCGACATAATTAATTCGGAAAACGCATAATCATTTCATTAATGTTACCATTCAACATAACAATGTTTAAATAACAAGTAGCAATTGACAGAAAATAAATTACAAATGCAAATGAGAAAAGCATCTAAGGACTGCTAATGTTGAAGATGTCTGCCAGCTTGGACCACTGGATTTTGGAGATGACCACAGGATTCTTCAATCATATTTGTTGAGTGATGAGCTGATATTGGATTAGTTTTGATGTTTGGGGGTGTTTCGGGTAAAGTTTATCGCCTTCGAATCGAGGAGATCTTGTACAAGGTGCTTCAGAGTCTTGCAATTTTCAATGTCATGGCCTGGGGAGCCAGAATGGAATTCACATTTGGCATTGACATCAAATCCAAAAGGAAGAACCTCCGGAGGATCCCTCATTTCCCTAAGCTGAACGAGACCTCCTTTCAATAGGAATGGCAATAACTTGGCGTATGTAGACGGGATTGGATCAAATCTTCTTTCTGGCCTCCTCTGTCTTTGTAGACCCTGGTACTGATTTTGTCTTGGTTGATAGGATTGTTGTTGCCTGTTTGGTTGAAACACGGGTTGATTTGCTGGAATGGACAACGGCTGTTGTGGAGCTACAGCAGCAACATGATGATAACCCTGATGAGTTCTTCCTCTGTTGGTGAACACTGCACTAGCTTCGCCTTCCCTTTTCTTAACGAAACCCTGATAAGGCTTCTTGACCCCGCTTGCAGATTCTCCTGCATTCTGAATTTTTCCCGTCTTCATGAAATTCTCTAATCTTTCTCCAGCCATGACAAGTTCAGAAAACACTGTGGAAGTTGAGGATGCTAACCGCTCAAAGATCGGTCCTTGTAGCGTGCCCATGAATAGGTCTGTCAGTTCTTTCTCCATCAGTGGAGGTTGTACCCTTGCAGCTACTCCCCTCCATCTCTGCGCGAAGTCCTTAAAACACTCATTCGGCTTCTGAGTCAAATTCTGAAGCTGCATACGATTCGGAGCCATGTCAGTATTATACTGATAATGCTTCACGAAAGCGTCTGCCAACTCTTTCCAGCTTCTTACGTTGGATCGTTCAAGGTGCATATACCATTCTAGGGATGCCTCTGTTAAGCTATCTTGAAAGAAATGGATTAATAGCTTCTCGTCATCAGAATAGGCGGCCATCTTCCTACAGTAAGACCTTATGTGGGTCTTAGGACAACTGTTACCCTTGTATTTCTCGAAGGTTGGAATTACAAACTTCGGAGGTATCTTAACTCCGGGTACGAGACATATTTCAGCAGCATCCAGTCCCAAAACATCGGGGCCTTGCAATGTCTTCACCATCTCCTGTAAAGCATTAAACTTCTTCTCTAATTCGGCGGTCTGTGGTCCATATGCTTCACCTGAATTCTCATAGAAGCCTTCATGATCATCGTACTGGACTTGTGTTGGGATCGTAGTACCATGAGGATGAGTTGTACCGACTGGTGGATGGACGGTGTTGGCAGGTATGGCACCCGCAGAAGTAGGAATTGCCCCAACAGGGGTTGGGGTGGCTTCAGCGGGAATTGGAATTGCACCGCTTGCATTGGGAATTGCACCAGCCAAAGTCTGATTAGCGCTCCTCTCTGCTGCTTGCCTCATCTCCTCTTGACTCCTGGCCATGTTCTGAATCACCTCCATGAGTTGATTCATCTGTGTCTTCATGCCTAGCATCTCGCTCCTCATAGTAGCCTGGTCTTGTTCTATCTGATCCATGATTCTTCTCTGGTTATTCCTTGTATTATACCGATGTCGTGAAGTCAGCTTGCTTTACTCTTTCTGAAAGGGTAAGCGGCGTGTAAGAACGGGCTGTAAGGAACGCAAGAAATGATGCAGAGATGCTTATGCAAATACAATGCAATGAGCGCACACGAGAACGGATCCATATCAAGGATCTAAGTCATACATCCTGCACAACAACAAAAGGTATCTCTCCCCTCGGGTGGGTTATCTATTGGTTTGTAAGAGGGTATCCCAAGAGACTTTAGAACAAAGTCCCATGCACTAACCCTCAAAAGTTTTCCATCAGAACGACTACTCGTAAGACGGTAATCCCTTCAAAGGATGAACACGGAGTTATGTTTTAGCAACCTTTGGAATAAGGTTCTAAAAGGTCCTCAGAGTCACGGACTCCCAAGTTGGAAATAAAAACGCCATTACGACTACACGTAAGACATAATCATCCCAAAGGGGTCTATCTGAGCGGTGGGATCCGATCCAACTCAACGAGTCCTAAGTCTCGCAAATCAGAAAGAAACCACCTCCTAATCTTAGTGTATACTCGAAAGCTCGGGTAGAAAGCTTTATCTCACAAACCATCCAATAAACCCAACAGGTTAGAGAATCAAAGCATAAACAAATAAAGCAAATAAAACACAAATACGATAAACAAAATAGGCTTGGCTTGCTAGGTGTCCCCAGCAGAGTCGCCAGCTGTCGCTACTCGAAAAATGCATCGCGCAACGACGGAGAGGCGAAGAAGATAGACAGAAGAGTCGCCACCGAACTTTATTTATCCCATGAGGGGAAAGGAAAATATCGAGAAAACCTTAGGAAAGAAATGGATAAGATGGTCTCGCGATCAAGAACGGGTTCGGAAGCCGGTTATGCGAGGGGAAGGTATTAGCACCCCTCGCATCCATCGTACTCGATGGGAACCTTTTGTTTGTCGATGTGAATTTACTTGCTAAAATATTATGCTATAAAAGTGTGTTCCAAAGGGTAAAAGAAGGATTAGAAACAGGCAAGTTAAGAGGGAAGAGAGAACAGGGAAGAAAAGAGAAAAAAACGGACTCGGTAGGACTTTGCAGTCCTATGCCTACGTATTCTCAATAAATGTGAGAAAGTCAGAGTCGACGTAGTTCGGGGAACTTATAGATATTGGGGGAAAGTGCTCGGCAAGGATTGTGGCCCTTGTGCCTACGTATCTTTACTTGAAGAAGTAAAGAATCAGAGCAGCCGTAGTTCGGCCTACGGGGTGTTGATGTTTTTTATGGATGATGCTATCGTGCACATTCTAGCAGTTAGGTGTTTCGCTGCTCGCTCGTTGGAGACTTAGGCGTGACCTGTTTGCGGTAGAACGGACGTAACATATCCTTTTTGAAAGATTGATTAATTTTCGCCACGCGGGGCTAGAAGTCGCATTTGATTGATTGGATTGTTTTTAGGGGGAGAGACATGTCCTCGGATAGTAACCCCTACGGGTAGTACCCAATTCTTTGTCTCAAAGTTTTTGTTATAAAAAGGTGTGGCGAACGAGGCGTCTTCGTATTGAAAGACGAGCGTCGAAACCACCCTCACTACAGTGGGCATCCCAACACTCGGAGAGGAAGAAGACTACACTTAATCCTCTCTCTTTAATTCAATGCGAAGAGAACTTCATTCTTTTATTAATGATGATTTAGGTTTTGAATGGTAAGTGCTTTGCGACAGAGAACCCTACGGTAAACGTCAGCACTCGGGATAGGAGAAGGCCTACGCCTAACCACTCCACGACCATTCAAGCTTTTGTTATGAAAAAAAGAAATTGAAAATGCACTCGGTGCGGGACCGAGGTTTTAGGTGATGAAGGTTACAAAAGGAAGTTGTGAAAGGGAGATGGTGGATAAAGTCACGTCTTCGTATTGAAAGACGAGTATCAAGACCACCCTCACTACAGTGGGCATCCCAACACTCGGAGAGGAAGAGGTCTACACCTAATCCTCTCTTTTTAGTTCAATACAAAGAGAAATCAATTTATTACGGTTTGAAAATGCACTCGGTACGAGACCGAGGTTTTTGAAAATGCACTCGGTGCGGAGCCGAGGTTTTAGGAGGAAAAGGGGTGGAAGCGTCTTCATATTGAAAGACGAGTGTCGAAACCACCCTCACTACAGTGGGCATCCCAACACTCGAAGAGGAAGAGGTCTACACCTAATCCTCTCTTTTTAATTCAATACAAAGAAATATTTGTTTATTGAAAAGGTTTGATAACCTGCCAAAGAGATGAGATAAATTCGAATATATACAGGAAATGGATAATATACAAGATATATAATCATCAGTCCACCAATTTAAATTTTACGGTTTTGATATTTGTTAAGTGTTTTAAATAATGTACAAGTGTTGAATATTCACAAGATAATAATATACAGAATATATGTGCAAGAATATAAATGACTGAAATTAAAATAATTGTATATTTGACAGAAAATTAAAGCAGTTGTATATTGACAGAAAATAAAGCAGTGGTATATTGGTTAGTTGATCGAATCGGGACACAAAGAATGGGATCTCGTCTTAACCACAAACAAAATGTCGATTAATCGAAGGTAGCCTATCGCGATCCCAAAGTAAGGAAGAAGACCCCAATGGTCATCCCCGATAGATTTGAAATCGGGAAGGTTATCGACTTCGAAAATCTGACGCTTGCGGATAAAAAGACTTCATCGATCCACAAGTCAAAAATAAAATCGAATCGGAATAAAAAAATAAGAAAGAAAAGAGGTGGTCTCAGATCCTTTGTTTCACGTCAATAATTTGACGGTTAAACGATGGAAATCTCTTCATCGACCGGAAAACGAAATAAAATTGAAATCGAATTCAAGAAATAGTAATTTCAAAATTTCAATCATGCTCTATTTAAAATAAAAACTAAAAAAAAAAAAAAAATTAAGAAATAAAAAGAGAATGAAATTAAGGAGATAAACGGGGGGAAACCCTAAATTGAAAGGGTGTGTGTATCAAAACACCATGGGCTTAAAGCCCATTCATCCATGAAGCAAAAAAGAAAACGGTGGGTTTTAAAAGAAATGGAAGGGGTGAGTTCAGAAAACCATATGGGCCTATGAGCCTCAACCGTTCACAATCCTTTGGCATGGAAAGAATACTAGGTAACAACACATAAAATAAAATAAATAAAAGATGAACTAAAAAAAAGGTTAAAACAAAACTATCCCTTTCAGCGTTCGAAACTTCTGAAAGAAGAACAACTATTCTCTCACAAAAGAATCTCATCATCACGTGACAAACATTCGAGGGTGACTCAAAAATGGGAGGAAACGGAGGGTTTGACCTTCTTCTACTTTTCACTCGCTCAACTTCGCTTGCAATTCACTTTCCTTTACCTCGATCTGCTTTATACTCCTGGCGTTTAGTTTGTGGTTTTTGTTCGATTTGTATTTCTCTTCTTCTTCTCTGATTTCGGTTTCTGGATTTGGATTTCACAGTTTGAATCAGGTTTTCGGAGGGTTTGATTTGTGGTGAGCTGAGTCTGAGATTTCAGAAATGGAGGGTTATGAGGCGTTTCATGGAGATTTGTTGGTTTGTAGTTTTGAAGAAAAATGGAGGAAGGTTGTTGGAATCTGGAGAAGGTGAAGTTAATGGTGTGAAGAGACTCATTCGAAATTGGGTTTACGGTTATGAACGAGTTTTCTGGGTGAGTTTTTTATTGAAGATGACGGTTGTTTTCATGGAGTTGGGATGGTGAAGGTCGAGTTGAAAGGGGTTTCGAACGGTAACTGTTTCGGTTGTTGGTTCGGTCTTGAGTTTATTCATATGGTTTTGAGTGAGGTTGGGAATGAAGATGCAGGTGGAGTTGGTGGAGTTTTCTCAGAGGTTTAGAAAATGGGTTTTGAAGAGTAAAAGGTCAAGTGGTGAACAACAAGTGGGTCGTTCACGGTGGGGTTTGCAGAAGTTCGATGGTGGTAGTGTTTACGAATGTTTTGAAAAATGGAGAAAGGTTTCAGAAGAAGGGTTTGGTTCTGGGTTGCTTCTCTGGAGAAGGTGAGACTTGGAGGTGGGCGGCTAGGGTTGAGAGACCTCCTTTGCTGTCACTTCCCACGAGGTTTTTTATCTGGAGAGAGTATGCAGAGGCTTGAGGTGATATAGTACCATTTTTTGTCTGTAGTAAGGTGAAAACATTTTTACTACAACATCATATAACCTCTAATTTTACTGCTAGTAAAAGTGATTTTTCACTGAGCTTTTCACTGTATGGTATTTTCTGTTAAATGTATGTATGTCATTGTTTGAAGTGCTGACCCCAAGCGGGGTTGAGGTGTTTCTTGATCCCAAGTCCATACCATTAACAGCAACAACATACTGGACCTCAGAATCATCGCCAATGCTACTAAGAGTGAACTGAGCATCTTCTAAATCAGTAATTGAGAACAGAAAAATCCTAAGCTTTTGTGGGGGTTCTCTATCTTCTATAAGGTTATATTCCTCCATCATATTCTGCAAATCCTCGTTAGACGATACAGATACCAAAGCATCAAGATCTTCCCCAGGAAGTTGATACTTGAGTACATGAAGCAGATTGTAGATTAACAATGTTCTCCGCCTAAGGTCGGGCCAAGATATGTCCTTTCTGAGACGAAGAATACGTGTCTGACCCCCCACATACCTTAGTTTTCCATCACTTGGTCTTGGTAATATTCTACCACCAAAACTACAAAGACACTCGATCATCCTTGATGAGGTATTCGAAGCGGCGTAAGAACCAACTTGAGCAGTCTCTTGATTCAAGAATGTTTTTGGTGCTGACCCACGTAACCATGTAGTTTGGCTGTTAAACTCTGTTGAACCATTCTCAAAGCCTGCATGAGTGATGCATAGAATGCCATTCTCAGCATTTGCAGCAGCAGCAGCAGAAGAGCTTCCAAAGGAGGTGCTTTCAATTTTACCAATTCCAGCATTTTGCCCGTCCTTGGTTTCCACGGGTTCTAAGCGAGAAGATGAAACGGGTAAACTTGTTGATGGTAATGGGGTGGATCCAAATTTGAAAAGGGAAGTTGCTGGAGATAAAGACGTCATCACTGAGGTAGAGGAAACGCTATTGCTGGACGCACTTACAACGGAGGTGCTGGTTGTCATGCTAATGGTGGAAGTAGTAGTCACATTAATGCTGCTGCTGCTTGTGGCATGCGATGAGCTACTGAGCATATTCTGACTTGTAAGACTATTTGAACCCACTGGTAGAAATGGGGAGGACAGTGTAGGGCTTGAAGAAGGTATTGTCTTGATTTATTCTTCATTTCCTGTCTCTTTTTTTGCTGTTTTTTTTTTCAATTTGTTGCTGTTATCGTCTCTTTCTCTGCCCTTCAATTTCTGCTCTCCTTCTTTTAAAACAAAATGTAAACTTGTTTGTTAAGCTTTCAATTTGTCCTGTTATTGTGGTGTTGTTGTTATCAATGGTGCAGGTTTATGGCTTGAATCGGGTTTACCGCATTCGGTCATAAGGTAATGTTCATCCTGTATAATACTCAAGGCAATATACGAGAATTCCAAGCCTTGTTCATCAGTTTCGGTGTGAAGACTCGGTGCCGGTGAGCTACTGTTTCTTCTTTTCTTTTTGTTGAAATTTACTGATGCCCAAGCTATGTGGTATCCATAATTTACCTTTCTGCTGTTGCTCTTGCACAGGTTTGTACGAGCCTTGGTTATCACCTTGTACAATTTGAGACGTGGCTGTGTGATTATTTTGTAAGCTCTGCTATTATTTTGAAGCTGTGGTGTAATCATGCTATTGTGTTTTATTTTTAAGTTTCACATAGAAACAGATTATGTGCTATGGCTATACATCATGACATGATTCTGTTTGCATATTCCCGCAGCTCTTGCTTGCTCAATGATCCATTTGAATCTTTATCAAGAGCAAGAAACATGTCACATATACGTTGGGCAAAAGTCAAGGAGAACCAGTTTTCGGCTTGTTCTGTGTCTGTTACTTCTTCTTCACTTTCCTGGTGAAGCTCCATTAATTCTTGAAGACAATTGCTAAGCAGCACCTTCTTGATGCAAGCTTTTCCTCGTCTATGAGGATCACAAAAGAAAAAGAACTTGCGTGTAGCAATACGACAGTACATTGGAACAAAGCCTGCAGCCATTTCACGACGTAACTGTGCCAAATTGGGTATAAGACCTCGTATATAGGCTTCTATTTCATGTGGCTGAAGGAAACCATCAGAATCCTCATCAAGCTCACTCATATCAATTCTTGCCAGTGTAAGTGAAACCGTACGCATCACGTAAAGGTAAAATGGTAGAATGGCAATTCTCCCCTGCTCATCTTTTTTAAACTTCATGAAGTTAGAAGGACTAAAGAATCGTCGGCATTTAGGACCTATTTGTTCTGTACATACAGAAACAATGTGGCAAAAGTCTTCATAATTCATCTTTTCTGCACCAGTAACATCATCGACCACACAATTTTCTCTTAAGCACACCCACATTGCATCCAAATCATCAGCATTCAGAAGAAGATCTGATTGTTTCTTCAAAAAACGATACTTCGCTAATCTCTGAACTCTATGACTGATTGATCCCTCTTGTTATTTTATTTGACATTGGTTTCATGAGAAAACTTTTCAATTGGTGTGTGCAGGCAATAGATTGCAGCTATGATGGTCTGAGATGAGGCACTCATTGGTGTTCATTTCGCGTCGCAACCCACGCCAACATGGAGTAAGATTCTTGGAAAGCGGTGCATGCTGGCATGATGCTTTGGAAATAGCTGTTGGGATTTATTTTGTTTCAAGTGTAATTTCCATAATTACTAATGTAATGGACAAAGGCTTTTAATATTTTTTGATACATGCCTTTTTGAAATTTGAGTGGATTTTGACAAACCAATTGGGCTTTGAGCATTGGATTTTAAAAATGGTCTTTGGATTCTTCGATTACGGACAAAGATGACTAAAACTCAAATTTCATATGAACTCCACGTTTTACATTCGAAGCCACTCTTGGATTTGCATAATGTCCTGAATCAGTCTCTTGATAAATAATCATGAACCAATCTTGAAATTTAGAATTTTAAAACCTTAAAGCCATTTGCGAAATATGACTTGAACTCTTGCCTCTTGCATCATGTCAAACCAAAATTGTCACCATAAACCTTCTTAAACAAGCATCCTTTAGTAAATACTCATTCTTGGCCTGATGAACATATTTTTTTTGGATTTTATGAGTAATGGTTGGTGGATGGACGTACAGATGCAAATCATACAGGTAGGACAAATTTGGGGTATGACAGGTGGAATATGCTGAATCTTTTTCATATTCCATTATTTTTCATTACAAAACTTCACTATCCAACAAGTGTATGAAATTGTGTCAAAAGGAATGTGAAAGAGACATAAATAGGTGGGTTTAGCTAGGCTCTTTCTTTTGAATCCTACTCCTTATGTCAACCAAATCAAAATTGAAATATTCACTGAAACAATGAACCACATAACCGTTTTCCTTCGTTGTTTTTCAACTTTTGTAGCTAGCAGAAGAAATAAGGAGACTAACAGCAACACTTTTTAACCAATATTTTTCGCACAATGAAATTAATCAATGCAAACATTAGCGGCAATAGCGAGTCGAACAAGTATGAGACCTTAATCAATCTATACCACAGATAGCAACACATCATAACTATTATATTTCCAATTCTACACTGCATATGTTATGTATTAAGAGAATGTGAGATAATTATGGAATGTGAGATAGTTATGGAATGGTTATGGAGAATGTTAAAAACAGAATATAATATCAGTTCAAATATTATATGAGAACAACCTAAAGCAACTAAAAGATTCAAACTCCAATAATGCATTCAACTATGAGAACAATAAAAATGGAAAATGAAAAACTTCAAATACCTTAAAATGGTGGAAATACGCTGGTGGAGGACGGATATGACCGTAAAAAATGGACGGACGGCGGCAGAATGAGGTGACGACGGAATGACCGGAGGAAAGACGACGGACGGAGGCTGTCGGACGGAGGCGCGGACGGAATGCATCGATGGTGACTGTTCTAATTCTGAATAGGGCAACGTCCGCGAGTGGAAATAAGAAAGAAGAAGACTGTTCTGATTCTGCAAAAATATTGGGATTTTTTTAATTTATGCTACTTAAACCTATAGCAGCGCTTTTTTTGGCATTTAGCAGCACTTTTAAAAGCGCTGCTATAGGTCTGCCTTAGGACCCCCTTTAGTAGCGCTTTTTTTGGCATTTAGCAACGCTTTTAAAAGCGCTGCTATAGGTCTGCCTTAGGACCCCCTTTAGCAGCGCTTTTAAAAGCGCTGCTATAGGTCTGCCTTAGGACCCCCTTTAGCAGCGCTTTTTTTGACATTTAGCAGCGCTTTTAAAAGCGCTGCTATAGGTCTGCCTTAGGACCCCCTTTAGCAGCGCTTTTTTTTGGCATTTAGCAGCGCTTTTAAAAGCGCTGCTATAGGTCTGCCTTAGGACCCCCTTTAGCAGCGCTTTTTTTGGCATTTAGCAGCGCTTTTAAAAGCGCTGCTATAGGTCTGCCTTAGGACCCCCTTTAGTCTAACTAAACCCAATTGAACCCACCTTTCACTAAATTTGATCATTGGATATAGTCTAACGGGTTGCATAGTTTGATCATTGGATATAGTCTAACAGTCCATAACGGGTTGCATACTTTGATTAGGTTGGGTCAGTTTTCACAGTTTTATCCACCCTTATTTTCCACTCAATTTGATCATTGGCAATATAGGACATACTTAACATTAGCATTCCCTCATCATATGTGGATATAGTTTAACGACCTACTAATTTGACATTGGGAATAACTTAATCGGTGTCAATTAAATTGGAGGACTCCTTAACAATTTTAAAACATTTGGTTTAATTTAATATAGAAAAAGGAGAAAAAGTATGGGTAACAAAACATGCTCGGTCTTATGGACATGTCTATCATGTCCCTTTTATGTTATTGTAAGGCATGACAAATTTTAGATCTACACCCTCTAATATGCTTTTCCAACCCTGCTTTTTTGTTGTCTTTTACAAGTGTGGACGTTAACATGAATTTTTGTAGTTTTTAATTTTTAAGGGTGCAAGTCCACATGTCTTCCCCATCTCAATCTCATTTTTATTGCAGGATGACTTAAAACCCTCAACTATCTTCTCCTTTTTTTCCCTAAATCTTTTAGGAGGAAATTAAACAAAATGGACATACTAAAAGTAAAGTCAAAATCTATACTTATTATATTTTCCATTCAATTTGATCATTGGAAACATAGGACATACTTGACATTAGAATTCTCTTGTCACATATGGATATAGTCTAACGACCTACTAATTTGACAAGGAGACTGTCTTAATTGATGTCAATTAAATTGAAGGACTCCTTAACAATTTCAAAACATTTGCTATAATTTGACGTGCATGAATTTGAGGATCAATATCAATATGAATGAGATATAGAGTAATTAATAAATAAAAAATGCAAAATACCCCTTTTCGTCCCTTAACTTTACCTCTGGGTTCAGTTTGGTCCCTTAACTTTAAAAAGTGGCAAGTTGGTCCTTTAACTTTTAAAATGGTGCCACTTTTATCCTTCTGTCACTTGCTGTTACTCAAAGCTAGTAATTTGGTGCCACATTCGTCCATGTGGATTTTATGTTGTTGACGTGGAAATAATATGTATTAATACAAATCCTAGTGTATTCTTTCCTTCATTAACTCAAAAACTCAAACGACTAAGTTAGGTTCTTGCTACTGTGATTGAAGATGAGTGAAGGCGTGAAGGATTGAAGGCTAATAGGGTTGTTTCATCAACGACATGACAAATTGAAGATGATTCAAGACGCGTTTATCAAAAGGTTAGTAAATTTCAATCTCATTTAGGGTTTACGAATGTGTTAGGGTTTACAAATGTGTTACGAAAATGCGGTTCAGTTTTAGGGTTAATGTAATTGTTTTAGTGTAAACTCTAATTATTTAGGTAATATGAATATGCATAATGGATGAATACATAAATCTCAAAAATTCATCATAGTGGTGAATTCATCGGTGACGGACTTAGTGTATATAAGATGGAGTAGTAGATGATTTTAGAGTAGATATCGATAAATGAAGTTATTTTGAGCTAGTTGGTGTATTGAAAGACTTGGGTTATAGGGAGTATGAGACAATATATTACAAGGACCCATAATTTGGGATGAATGCACTTGTTGATGACAAGTGTGCTTTAGAAATTGCAAATCTTTATAGGGTGCACCAAAGTGTTGATATTTACATTCAACACACCTTGTCTCAACTTGACTATTGTGATGTTGTTGTTGATAATGTTGATGAGGGGCCTGTTGAAATTGTAGATGAGGTGGATGAGTTACTTAGTAAACTGCATGATGAAGTTGTTGGAGTTGAACAAGCCCCTGTTAGGTTGGAGAAAGGTAATGTGGGAGTTGAACATGCCACTGTTGGGTTGGGGGAAGGTAATGTTGGAATTGAACAAGTTAATCCTGTAGTGGAGGAATGTAATGTTGGAGTTGAAAAAGTAAATGCTGGAGTTGAACAAGGTAAAGTTGGTGTAATGAATGATGACTTAAGTTCTAATGATAGTGAAGATGAAAACTACAATTATGATAGTGCTCTTGAAGTGGGTTTTGAGGATGAGTTTGATGGGTATGATGACATTGAGGAATATGAACTTACTAACCTAATTGGGTATGAAAGTGAGGGTAATGGAAAAATAAAAAAAACATAAAGAAAAGTATGTAGAAGATAAATGGAGTGACAATGACATTGGAGACATGCAAAGTGGATGTGATAGTGATGATAGTAGTGGAGTTCCAAGAAAAAAAATCCAATTTTCAGGCAGCCAAAGGACATGTCAAATTACAAGTGGGATGTGGAAATGTTTTTTTTAGTTCAAAGGGTGATTTTAAGGAGGCAATAACATCCTATGCTATGCAAAATGGTAGAGACTTAAGGTTTGTAAAAAATGACAAAGTTAGGGTAAGGGTTAGATGTAAAGTTGGTTGTGAGTGGGAAGCTTATTGTAGCAAGTTGTCAAATGAATACTCTTGGCAACTCAGGAAAGTAATTGACAAACACAGTTGTAGTAAAGAGTATAATGTGAAGTTGATGAGTACAAAGTGATTGAGCAAAAGAATTCAGAATAGCTTGAAAAACAATCCAAGGATGACCATAAAGGATATAAAGGAGAAGGCTAAAAAAAATGGAATGTTGGTGTCAACAAAACCAAAGCAATAAGAGTAAGATTTGCAACTAGAGACTATGTTGATGGTTCTTTTTTGGGAGATTACACAAGAGTCTATGACTGTTGTCATGAACTGTTAAGAGCCAATCCAGAGTCAATAGTTAAGATCCATGTTGATCCTGTACAATAAGGTGTTAAGGATCACAAGCCATATTTTAGGAGGCTTTACATATGCTATACTACATGTAAGGAAAGCTTTAGGTTGTGCAGACATGTGATAGGTCTCGATGGGTGCTTTCTAAAAGGGCTATATGGAGGGCAAATTCTGCCTGCCATAGGGAGGGATCTTAATGATCAGATGCTTCCCATAGCATATGCAGTTGTGGAGGGTGAAAATAATGATATATGAACTTGGTTTTTAGAGCTATTAATTAATGACCTTGGAGGCAAAGATCAATGTCTGGCATACACATTCATTTTAGACCAGCAAAAGGCAAGTATTCAATTATTGTTATGCTATTTTATTTTTTTGTTTTGTAAACAAATTATGTTATGCTATTATTTTCTCTCTTGCAGGGCCTGCTACCTACCATGGATAAGCTATTGCCAAGTGTGGAACACAGGTTTTGTGTTAGGCGTCTCTATAACAATTTTAGAAAGATGATTCCTGAAAAGATGTTGAAGGACATTATACGGAAGGCTGCCAAGTCAACATACCCACAAACATGGGAAAGAGAGATGAAGGGAATGAAGACCATCAATGAAGAAGCATTTAAACATATGATGAAGACCCCGCCAAGGTTTTGTAGTAGATCTTACTTTAAAACCACTAACAAATGTGATGATGTTCTCAACAACATGTCTGAATCCTTTAATAGTGTCATCCTTGATGCAAGGGAAAAACCACTAATCACTATATTGGAAGACATCAAAATATACATGATGGAGAGATGGGCAACTAAGAGAATGAGATTTGGTACTTTGGATGACAATGACATATTGCCTAATATTAGAAAGAAAATTGATGTCACAAACACATACACCAACAACTGGCTTGTAAGGTATGTAACATAAGCATACATTATTACTTAGTTGCTAACATTATATGACTCATATATTCTCTTTGTTTATTACTTTAGAATGTCTGATGAACATATATTTGAAGTAAGGCACTTGGAAAATCAAGCTGATAAATTTGTTGTAAACCTAAAATATCATATATGTTCATGTAGAAGATGGGAACTCACAAGACTCCCATGTGTTCATGCTTTGTCTGCTATGAAGAGTAGGAACTTCAAAATTGATAGTTACATTCCAGAGTATTATAGGGTTTCAAGGTACAAATAAGTTTATAAGCATGTGATCTACCCTGTAAATGGATCAAACTTGTGGGTGAAGATACCATATCTAAATGTGTAACCACCAAAGTTTAGGAAGACGCCTGGTAAACCAAAAAAGAGGAGGAATCTTGGATAAGGATAAATTAATGGGTCTGATCGCAAAATTAGAAGAATAGGTTTCATGGTGAAGTGTAGTAGGTTTAAGAAAGCAGGAAACTACAAGTCTACTTGTAAGGATACAACAACACAGGCTGCTCAACAATCAGGCCAACCATCTCAGACTCCAACACATGTTGTTCAACAATCAGGCCAACCATCTTAGACTCCAACGTATGCTACTCAACAATCAGGCCAAGCATCTCAAACTTCTAAAGTAAAAGCTACTCAACAATCAAGCAAGGCATCTCAGACTTCCAAGGGAAATGCTACTCAGAAGACTCATGGATCTGCTAAGGGCAAGGCACAAAAGCTGCCTGTTAAGAAGGCAATAAAACCTTTTGTACCACCTGGGCCTACAACTAGGTTGAGTGCTGCCAAGAATGTTGTTGGCCTAGTAACAAGGAGGACTACTCCAACTAAGAGGACGACACCAAATAAGAACCTCTAGATATAATTAGGCTATGAGTTTATGTATTTTGTGTTTTTTTGGAACTGCTGTCATGTTTAATTAGGAACCAATTTATGTATTTTGGGATTTTTGGAACTGCTGTCATGTTATGGAACCAATTTATGTATTTTGTGGAACATATGTATCAGGTTATATGTCTGTTATGGAACTACTATAAAAAATTAACAGAAGTTATGTATCTGTTATGGAATGGAACATATGTGTCAAAAATTATGTGTTGAATATTAAACTTCTCTTAACAGACTAAATATTGCTAGATTCTATGTTGAAAACTGATACAAATTCTGCTAGAGACCATTATAGGTCATTCTCAAAATTATTTGTCAATATTTAACTTCTCTTAACATATCAAACATATTCAACTTTATGGTAGAGACCATTTATGGTATAAACCAATGTATTAGGTTATGTATTGAAAATTTATACAAATTCTGCTAGAAATCATTACAGGTCATTCTCAAAATTATGTGATATTTAACTTCTCTTAACAGACCAAATATTGCAAACATATTCAACTTATACAAATTCAATCCAAATATTGCATTCGTATTCAACTGATACAATCCAACAGTTATAGACAAACTTTAACAGAACTTTTACATAACTCTTACAAACAAACCTTAACCTATTCTTTATAATACCCTAACTCATTATAAAAACTAATACAATGATAATAATACAAAAAAAAATTCTTAAGATTTTTCCGCTTCATGATATTCTTCATTTCACTTTCAAGATTCATCAACGTTTTCCCTAATTTTTCATTCAACATTGTGACTTCTTCAATGTCCTTTTTTGCTTCAGCAAGTCCCTTCGTAACCACACCCAACCTATGCATCCAAAATCTCTACTTCTCATCACCCACATCCTCATAGAACCAACCAAAGTAATCACACCTAGCTTGTATAGCTCCCTAAAATTTTCATTGTTTAAAGGTCAAATAAACATACAAAATGAAACTTAAACAGAAATTATTAAGAAATTAAAAAGCTTGCATACCTTATAATTTGGACAACCCCGTGATTTTTTCCATATTCTTGACAGTAGTTGCCCTTTGAAGAACAACCATGTCTCCACAATGACATATGAACTTCTATCGTGACCTACTACAAACGTTCGAATCTTCCCTTTATGAGTTTTTCTGTTTCGACATCGACGATGAACCACCTGATTTCATGCTTGCAAAAATCCTAAGTCTGATTTCGGATGGAATGAAAACGAATTTGAAGAGAAGAGAAGAGAATTGCCCTAACTATGATTTTTGAAATTGAAAAAATTGGGAACGAGAAGGGAACAAGAATGGAACAAGAAGATGGAGTTATCTTGTCAAGTCATCTGCCACGTATTAACAATAAACAGATGTTTGAGGACAAGAAACGGTGAGGACTCAAGTGACACCATTTTAAAAGTTAAATGACCAACTTGTCATTTTTTAAAGTTAATGAACCAAACTGAATTTCGAAATAAAGTTAAAGAATAAAAAAAATATTTTATCCAAAAAAAAATGATAAATTTTAAATTTTATAAAAGATTATTTAAAAAAGTCACATCACATTCCATAATAAACTAATTAATTAAACTAACTAGTAATCCATGTCTAGCTAGCTCTTCTAGTAAATTGAAAAAAAAAGAAAGAAAAGAAAAAGAAAAAGCGCAGCTTGAAGTACACCCATAATTTGAAATTGAATTTAGACGAATGCGCACCGCAACGTAGGGCACAACTAAAAAGAGAAAAAAGAAAGAAAGAAAAGTCCCTTTTTGAAGAATAAAATTGGAAAGCAAAGCATTCTCGTCTCGAAACAACCGTGACTGAACAAAACAGCTTCATTTTCTTTTCTAATTTCTATCCACTACACGCTAATGCTGAATTCTTTCTGAATACTCTCAGATCTGCACCACAAAATAGCTTGTATGAAAACTCTTGAAACTTTATAGTTTGTTATGGCGTCTGAAACGGCGTCGTCCGCGGATGAGGAGAAAGAAACCCTTGTTTTTTCAGCTGCAGTTGAAGGAGCTACGACGGATAAAAGAGGCAAACATCGAATTCTTGCTGAATTGAAGCGTCTTCAACAAGATACTAAGTTTCTTCAGGTTTGTTAGATCTTGTGATTTTTGATTTTATCGCTTTCGTGAATTTCTTAGGGTGTTTAATTTTCTACTTTTGTTATGATACATTTTTAATGCTGTTGCCCTAATTGAATTAATAATGATCTAGTTCTATTGTATTGCTGAATTAGAAAACAATGTGTGTTTATGAAGTTGAGAAGAACCTAATTTTGATGCATAATGCATGTGTTTTTGTTTGGTTACACGGGGGTGGATGCAGATACTCCGAATTGTAGTAGTTAGTAAATGTGCGGCGATGTAGTTGATTTTCGCGTAAACCAGTGTTGTCAATTGCGGATAGCGGGAAATATAGCATATTGTTAAAAACTAAAATTCTGCTGCTATGCAACAAGAGTGCTAGTGTCGCTATTGGATAATAGCGGTTTGTCCAAATTTCACTACGCTATAGCAGTTTAGGGCTGCTATAATGGCTATTTAATAACATTGGTGTAAACAAACATAGGCTTAATAGTTCGAGCTTATTGGAATATTGGTTGATTGTTGCGGACGTGATATTGTAGTTTCTTTTGCTGCCATGTGGTCTAGAGTTCGTTCAATTTCTGTTGTCATTAATGCGATAAAAATGTTGATGTAATAGTTGGTTAAATTATAGCCTGTGAATCTTCGGAGTAGATATGCATAGCTGCTTCCGTTATATATCTGGAAAGTTGAAACACATCCTGTACCATATGAGTTTTTAATTTTTAATTGTAGGAGTTGGTAAATGTACGGTGATGTAGTGGATTGCCGTGTAAACCAGTGTAGTCAATTGTGAAAAGCGGGAAATAGCATATAACAACTTTTCATACTAAATAGTGCTCTCTATAGTGGCACTATTATCGTAGAATAATAGCGATTTGTCCAAATTCCACTACACTATAGCGATATAGGGTTGCTATCATGGCTATTTAATATCATTGGTGTAAACAAACGTAGTCTTAATTGTTTAAGCTTATTGGAATATTGGAATATTAGTTCGTTTGATTCCTGCTGTCGTTAATGCGATAAAAAAGTTAATGTAATGGTTGGTTTGTTTATAGTATGTTTATCTTTGGAGTAGATATACATAGTTTCTTCCATTATATATCTGGAAAGTTGAAACACATCCTGTAACATATGGTTTGTTCTTGCAAGAAATAGGCAGTTGATAGAAACTTCAGTGAAAGTTGTAATATAGGAGAGCAAAATTCAAAATAAACTAACTTATAGTGGAGGATAATTTGTGTCATGTGCAGTGTAGTCAAGATTGACTGTTGGATCATAAGATCGTAAGACCTCATGTGCCAAGGATGCCTGAGAGTGCTACGATTAGAGAAAGATTGTTTTCATCTCCAGTGTGGTGAAGATCGAGCTTTTTGAAGCTAAATCGTAAACAAAAACGGTTTGGGCCTTTTTTTTGGGCCTCAATTATAATTTCCATGTTTTTGTGTATATGTGTGTATAATATATATGAAATTACCATTTTCCCCTTCGTTAGGATCTTACGTGCCATGCTAACGATTCTAGTTTTATAATCTTTCACAAGCCGACCGATCCTACTTAAGCACGAGAACTTGTAAGGCTTGTGAAAGCCAAGAACACTCATAATCCTTCATTTCACAAGTAGATTTGTAATGATAGATCTTGTAATCATGTTGTTTTCTGAGATCTCTTTAATGTTATTAAATTGGTCATGTGTTTATCTGACTTCCTAGCAAAAATTCACGCGTTTCAGTTATTAAGTTCCCATAAATTTGTGTTTCTTGATTCTTGTCATGGATGTGAGTATTTAGTAAGGGGTTATGCTGCTTGGCTTTTCTATTTGCTGAAATCTATGTTCCGCAATTTTGCATGGTTGTGTGTTTTCTTGCAGGTTAAGCCTATAATTAACTGCTTTTAACAGCCAGTCATCTCTATTATTGTGTTCCTGCATTTATTGCTTATCATTTTCTTTTCCTAAATATTTTCAGGAAGAATTAGAAGAACTCGAGAAAACAGAAAACGTGTCGGCTATATGCAAAGAGTAAGTGCCGACTTAACAGTTGTTTCTCTCTTCTGTGAAAGAAGATACTGGAAAATAGTTATTTATAGTTCAAGAGAGAATTATGTGGTGTTACTTGAAACATCTTATATAGAAAATTCTTGTTGGGTTGGCCCATTGACCCCTTCTTTCCACATGGGGGATGAATGCACCAAGCATTTTTTTCTTTCGGTTGTCAAAATGCTTATCTCATTATAAGTCAGTCTTGTGCAACAATATGTTTTAAGGCTTAAACAATTTTACTTGGCATAGCGCAGATTGCTGCACAATGTGGATAGTAGACCCGATCCACTACTCCCAGAGTAATTTCTATTACTTACATCTTTACTTTGTATTCATTACGATTATTTATTGTAGGTTTCGAGAGTAATCATCACTTTTCTTTGATTACAGAATTCATGCACCTGTAAACCTCTTATGGGATAGATGGTTTGAAGGGCCTCAGGACGCTCAAGCATGTAGATGTTGGATACTTTGATTTAAAGCTGTATGTCAATTGTATTGTAGTGCAAATAGGATGTGAATGTTACTACTGCACAAAAGTGAGACTCTGGAACTGAAGAAAATGCTCAGTGGCATTTTATACTACACACACTAATTCTTTAATGGCATCATTTTGTGTTATATTAGAATAGTTTATGCATCAAATACTGTCTATCTGTAATCAGTAATCACATTAATTTACTGCATTCAATTATAACTATCATTATTTGTGCTTATAGAGTGTGCTTGAGATTCGAAGCCAAACGGGGCCTTTGCGGTACTGGTAACTTTTATTTGTGTGCATGAGTCAACCTAGAGATTATGGCTTTTGGTTCTAAATGTTAATGTGCCTGTGTTGAAGTAGAGCTTTAGAAAAGGCCTGACTATGGTTTGATGAGTTATCAATTAAGGCTGAGTGAGAATGAGATTTTCTTGCAGAACTTGGCTTGGGAAAGCAAGAACACTCGTTACCTTCATTTCACAAGCGAATTTGTAATGATAGATCTTGTAATCATGTTGTTTTTTGAGCTCTCTTTAGTGTTCCATTTAATGATTATAATATAGGTGTATTGAAAAATAATTGATGAATCAACAAAGGGGAATAGAATGATTATAACCAATGGGTCCTTGCAGCTGTATTATTGTTAACAGTTATGAATTTTTATCCTCTCATATACTCCTTCCATTCCTTACCATTTAAAAAAAGATGATTTTTTATTTATTTATGGAATAAGTGATGTATTTGTATAGATCGAAATCTTGCTCATCCGATCAGAAAAGTGTAAGCATCATAAAGAAAGGGAAATGATACGGACTAGAGAGAAACAAATTCTATGGGCCTAAAAACTTGACTTTTCATTGAGAAACTGATAGGTTTTTGTGAATGGAAACTTCGATATATTTTGTAAATTTTTGATTTTTTTGAAAAATCTGATTTATTATCACTATTAACGTTTTTTTGAAAAATCTAGTATATTACTGAATTTTAAAAAAAATCCAATAGATTACTGAGTTTTTCAAAAAAATTCAGTACATTACTGAAATTTTTCAAAAAATCCAGCACAATCGGATTTTTCAAAAAAGATTTTTCAAAAAAACCAGCAAAAACATATATATTTTTGAAAAATATGATGGTGTATTTTGAAAATCTAACAAAAACTCATACTTTTAGAAAATTTGATAGTGTATTTTAAAAAATCCCTTAAAAATTTAATAGTGTATTTTAAAAAATCCGACAAAAAAGTTATATTTTTGAAAAATTCAGAAAAAACTCATAGTTTTTTTTACAAAACCGATAAATGCTCATTATTTTTTTGAAAAATCCTATAGAAACTCAGGTTTTTTGAAAAATCTAGAAAAAAACTCAGACTTGTTAAAATATCTTGTAAAAATTTATTCTTTTTTAAAAAAATTCGATAGTGTATTTGAAAAATTCGGTAAAAGTTTACAAGATTTTAAAAAATTCAGTAGTGTATTTAAAAGTTTAGGTAGTTCAATTCCGATAATTTTCTAAAAATTCGGTAAAATTTCATATTCACCCAAAAATCTGGCAAAAATTTGCGAAATTCTTAAAAAATTTAGTAAAATTTCAAAATTTCCAAAAATAAAAAAAACACAATTTCTTACAAACATAAAAGAATCACAAAGAATATTAAAGTAAAACAAAGGGGCATGGGGTGCCAAGTAAGATTTAGGATGCTAAGAAATTGAATAGGGATTTGGGCTTAGGTTTTGTATATGCAACCTTGTGATACACTCCACTGTTTTCATGCTTAGATTTTGGGCAAATATAATTTTTATGTTAAGAATCTTTCAATTTTTTCAGTTTCTACATCTCAACCATTAATATGAAAAAATAAACGTGATATAAAATTCTTAAAAAAAAATAATTTATTTTGATGGTTGAGATATGTAAGACTAATATAGACAAATGAATAAAGTTATAGTGGCTGACATAGCAGCCACCTAAGCAGATTTAATTAAGCCCATATAACTCCAAACCTTTACTACTTTTTCTACATGGATTAGTTGTAGTTTTCTTGTTTTCAAATCAATCATTTAATTTAGATAATTCTACCAGCTCATTTTAGTATGTGACAAAATTAAAAACAATAATTATATCATTGCTAATAGAAACAACTGCCTATGCTACTAGCTACATTATGTGACACTAGCAATTATTTTTAGTATTAAAGCTAGGCCCCTCATATGTCATTACAAATGGCACTTATTATTGTGATCAATACCAATTTTTGTTGTAACATTTTGTGTTTTCCTTTTGTAATCTTTTTCTGGTACAACAAAAAACAAATACACACACAGACCCCATTTGGTATAAGATATGTCTCATTTAAAAATACCATTTCATTGTCATCGTTAACATCTATAGATGAAAGGACAATACTCATTAATTTAAAATAATTCCAATTAGAGTACTATAGAAGTAATCATATTAAATGGAACTTAATGCAAATGTAGTCAACAACAATTTTGTTAGATCATATAGTTTGTGTGTTTTTCTTTGTAATTTAGTTCTCATACCACAAAAATCAAACACAAATGTGGGCATAAGTCTGTTCCCATTTGGTATGAGAAATGTGTCATTTAAAATATCATATCACTCATTTAATATTGGATTCTTTACAACCGTGATGATTAAATTTATAGAGAATTTAATTTTTTTTCCATAAATTTCTTTTACTATAAATAATCATATTAGACGCTCGTTTTGTTATTAAACTTGTGTCTCTCACGGTCAAGATTAGAATAAAATTTTCATATCATAAAAATTGTTCTAGTATATTCATAAAACTCATATGTGGAGATTCAAAAGCAAGCGCTACAGAAAAAACACATAGGAATAGATACGACTCCACTTAAGTTTGAAGCACACAATTGTGATCTCTTGCCAATTTTCCACAACTATATCTGATCAGAGGATGACTCTTGCAAGTCATCGAATCAAACGTGAGCGGTTTTAACCACCTTCTTTATATAAAGCCTTTCAAGTTCCAAGACTTAGGTATTTTATCCATTCTCACATTTATTATTTCTCACTTATTCACTGACTTAGGTATTGTAGCGCTAATCTTGTAGGTCCATTCCGCTCCGCCATACCGGAAGGACACTATACCACATATGAGTCTTACTACAATATATTATCAACTACTTATGATTCCTTAACAAAAACATAACGTCTACGTAGCAATCGACATATGATTCCCACATAATTCCATAAGAAACCATTGTCTCTTCGCGACAACTCAACAATCTTCAATTTCCTTTTCTCCTTGTTCCAATCACCAATCAAACTCTTGAAACAATGACAACATCAAAAGCTACTCGATCAACCACACAATGCAATGCCACTAGTATAATCGCTTCCACGACCAATGCTTCCGATCTTAAATGGGAGACTCAACTTCTTTCTATGGACGAAGACGTTTCTATCCTAGTGAGTTCTCTTCATGCTCATCTTCTACAAGATCTAATCCCTCCAACAATCAGCCAATGCACATTCTAAGAGAATGCTTCCCAAAGGGACTTTGATATCTTATTAAAATACATGTCTGCTCATTTGTTCATGAAGCGTATCATCAATAATAGGATATTAAAGTCCCTTGAGAAACCTCCCAAATTAGACAACTTCAATGACTCGGGGGATCTGGACGAGCATATCAAGTACGTGGATACCATACCCGACTACTACCATAATTGGGTGCTATAAAATGCAACATGTTTGTGCTAACCCTCAAAGTAGCCAAAATTGTGTGGTTCCAAGCCCTCCCAAACAAAAGCATAAACTCTTAGAAGGTGCTTTACAACTATTTTTCCGGTCAATTTAGTTCTCGAAAGCGGAAACCCACTACAGTATACGCCATCACTAGGATCCAACAGAAGAAGAAGTAAATCCTATTGAAGTACATAAATACATTCACCAAAGTAGAAGTGAAAGTGGGTGGAACAAATGACAAATTAAAGCATTGGATATTTAAAAAGGGACTAAGACAATACTATATGTTTAATGAGAAGGTATGGTTATAATGGGGCTTGTAGCTTAAATGATTTTTTTTGATTATAGTCCCTCCCTGTATCAACTATGAGAAAGAACTCTTGGACGAAGGGGTAGAAAACTGTCGGGAAGCAGAATACCCGTGAAACGACCAAAATCCAAAAAGAGACGGAATAAGTTGACAATGACCGAGGACTTCGTGCTAGGTTCTCATCCTATACTCCCTTGACCATTTCACCGGAGAAAATTCTAAAGGATTGTGTAATGTAGACTTCAAAGAAGTTGGGATATGAAACCCATGCCCGATCCAAGAATTTGCCAAGCTTGACAAAACAGGTACTACCGTTTCCACACGAGCCATAACCATAACACAATTGAATGTGTTCATTTGAAGGAAACGATTGAGGACATTTTCAAGAAAGGGAGGCTCACCCAGTACACCTAGAAGGGCGGTAAAAAATATGACAAAGAGAGAAAGAAACAAAGCAATAAATGATCCCCCCGTGGGACCAAAAAGAAGAAGGATAACAACACTTAAGAAGAAAAAGACCAAAAAGGAAAGCGCTAGTACATATCATCCATTATTTGAGGTCTTCATTAGCCAAGAAATCTGTCCTAGGGGACCATTAAGAGAAGAATCATCGAGCTAATGGCGATCAAAAAAGAATAAGAGGGAACCTTATAAGGGAATCCAAAAAGACCTATCCTCGGGTTTCGTGATTGCGGAGCTGGGAAGAATCCTGAATAAAAATTTTCCTCGGGTTATAACTGTGACGATAAATAACTTTAATGTATTGAGAATCCTTATTGATGGGGGAAGCTCACATGACATCATGTATGTGGATATTTTTTACAAGCCCGGGATAAAGAGAGAAAAGTTGTTGCCATACAAAGGATTTGACTTACAAGCCTTTAACGAAAAAGTAACTCGCCCATGAGATACATTAAACTGATGATCATATCATGAGAAGGAAAGGAAACCAAAATGATTGAATTACAATTTTTGGTAGTCCCCCTGCAAGAGCGTATACAATTACATTCTAGATAGACCTTTCATAGAAAAACTAGACATGATGGCCACTTCATTCCATCGGAAGATAAAATTTTATAACGTCCATGACGAGTGGGTAGAAAAATGTGTCAATTTACCCAAACCATGAAGGGTACACAAAGCATTACACTGTGATAAAGGTGGTAAAAGAGAATAGAGCACAATGTAAAACAACACAATCTCCCTCATCAAACAATTGGGAGAAATGATGATCGACCACCAAAGGAATAAATTAATACTCCCACAAGGTATGCCATAAATTACTATGGAGTGATAATTGGATGATACAATTACAAAGAAAGGCTGAAGTCGACCATGGTACACCATCCTGAGATGCCTAGAGACCAATAAGTGGTGACATAATTGCTTGGTTAAGTATCTCTATTTAATATG
The DNA here is from genome assembly GCA_963859935.3 of Lathyrus sativus. NCBI lineage: Eukaryota > Viridiplantae > Streptophyta > Magnoliopsida > Fabales > Fabaceae > Lathyrus > Lathyrus sativus. The sequence goes on along the minus strand of OZ012740.1, from coordinate 486,442,757 downwards.
TGTAAAATTTGTTTTGCATTATTGTGTAACATCTCTTACGTGGCAATAAATAACATTTTCTCCAAACTCTCTCCTTTATGATTACAAGGGATATACACGACTAAGGGGTGTTGTCACAAATACCATAAGTGTATGACTAAAGCAATTTAAACCCCACTTTAAAAGTCGTAGGAATGAAGAAAACAAACCACAAAACAAAATAGTGATTAGGGCTCACCCCTTCTTGGTAACTAGTCACTCTAGAGCATATAGGTGAGTCCCCACAGTCGCTATGCAAAAAACAACTGGCAGAAAAACAGAACCGTCATCGAACTTTACTTATCCCAACAGGGAAAGGAAAAGATCAAGAAAACCTCAGAAAGGAATGAACATGGTCTCACAACTAAATTCCTGGTTCAGAAGTCGATTATGCGAGAGGAAGGTGTTAATACCCCTCACGTCCATTGTACTCAACAGGATCCACTCTTATTTTTCTAATCAAAGGGTGTGTTTATCTAAAGACCTACTTTCTAAGGGATTGCAAAAAAGAAAAAGAAGAAAAAACAAAAGGAGACTTGATAAGACCTCGTCGTCCTATGCCTACGTATTCCCTCGTGCAATGGGAAAGCCAGAGCTAACGTAGTTCAGAGGACTACAGGTGAAAAGGGGGAAGGTTTCTCGCCAAGACTTTTCTGTGTTGTGCCTACGTATCTTCATTCGGACGAGAATGAAGAAATCACAACATTTGTAATTTGTAGGACTACAGGTTGCTTAGTGTCTTTTATGAGCGATGCTAAGTTCGCATTCTAGCAGTTAGGGACGAGGCCTGTTTACGGTAGAATGGAAGTAGCATGCTCTTTTTGAAAAGGTTTGAAAGGAAACCCCGAAGGATAAAATGATTTGAATTTGTTCAAGAGTTTTAGAGAACTGAATTGACTTTGTTTGAGATGTGTATTGCACTAAAGTCTATGACATATAACCGAATACTTTGCAAGATCGACCCAAAATGGGACGTATGCAAGCCACTCTAGACAAGGTAAGGAGAGACTCCCGCTCATCATTTCCCATATACTTAAGGCTCGTGACGTATAATACCCATCATATTTATCACGTATTTTGATTTGATTTGAGAGAGAAGAGAGAGACTTAAAGGGCAAAAGAAAAATCTAAGGGATCTCACACCTAGATGTTGTCATGCCAAATGGTCCTATAGTTGAGGATAAGAAAATGAATTCTATCCTAATGTTATCATACAAGAGATGGACCTAAGGTTGAGGTTGAAAGGGAGCTAACTTAGTGTTGTCATACAAAGCATTGAGAGCCTAATATCTATCCTACTCCAAACTTAATCATAAATTAAGTTGGACTAGGATCCATAAGGGAGCATGTGAGCACAAAGCACAACATGAGTAAACATTACACAACTCAATCACAAACTACATCAAGACTCAAATAAAGATTCAAGAGCAAAGTCGACTTGTGTAACAATATCAATCACAAGGCAAGCATCAAGATTAAACAAGTATCATCAAGGAAAATATTCACAAGTGTCATCAAGAATTAGTCAACATTTCTATAATTCAATTAATGCTTAATTTAAATACTCAACCAAAATTCACTACAAGCTTCAATTGAAGTTCAATTAATCATGTGATATTTAGAGCGATGCTGTCTTATTCTTCCATGAGCCGTCAACATCATGGTCAGTTATTTCATGACAACACTTCAAGGTTTTATCATATGAACTTCACAAGCTAACATTGTGCTACATCAAAGTTTTCACCATGTATTTATTTCAAACAGAACAAGAGAAGCCAACCAGAATCAATGGCAGTTTTGTTAACAAGAGAAATAATTTGTTTAGGCTCAGAACCAATTCTTGCTAGGTGAAATGCTTCTTTAGCATTAAGAATTTCACCGAAGGCCCAACGGCTTTCGAGTTCAGCCTCCTAGTTAATAAACTAGCAATGTATGAAAGTAGAACAAAGCCACCAAAAGCAGTAGTTGTTCCGTGAAATGGTAAACATGGAGTAATGTTGTTATTGAGGAGCTTAGTGATGGCTTCCAAGATTCCAAATTTGATTCTAGAGTATTCTTGAAGAAGAATATTGATTCTAATAAGCATTACAGCTCTTGTCGCAGTGTGTGGCAACATATATTTAACTTGGCTTGCCTTTGGCTTTTTGATGTATTCTTGTATCAAGTGAAGTTTATATTATTTTGTAGCTTAAAGTTCAAGTAGTAAAATTTTAAGAACTTGCATCAAACATTTTAAATTTTGGAGCCTTTGTAACAATTATGAAATTCTTGTAACGTATTGACATGAATCCCACTTGTAAAAATTAATTGCTTTTTGAATTTCAAAACATGGAAAAGACGTTGAGACTTTTACACTTGGATTTGTAATCGTAACTCAATTTTTGTATTCAAACTTATGTGCATCTTGGCACATCTTTTAAATTTGAGCATGAATCTTGAAAAGAATTAGTGCATTTTGAGCCTTGAGAATCACATAAAAACATCCTTGCATTGTAACTGGAGTCCTTGAATGGTGAATTCGTCATTTGTATCTTGTATTTTAGGTGAACCATAAGCATAACCTTGGATCTATGAACTTGAGTTGGTGGATCACTTTTTTGTATCTTGAACTTGAAAGTGGGAAACTCTTGCAATCTGAATGAATTTGAATATAACTTAACTTTAAACTTGAAGTAGAATTAGAGCTTGCAATCTTGAACATGGATGGTATGGACTTGACATTTATCTTGAACTGGACAAGGATGGTATGAACTTCAGATTTGAAATTGGTCCTTGGAATTCCACCTAAACCACCATCTTTCATTAATGCATATCCACAAGCTCACACCATAGATGAGAATCCTAAGATAACGATGATCTTGAACAACGCCTTCGTTACTTGAATCTTGAGCAAACCATGCAAGAAATCCTTCTATTGAATCAGATTCTAGGGAAAAATAAATGCCCAAAAACTTAATGTCACTCACACATTCTTGAATCAATGAATCCATTAGCCTTAATCTTTAGTTTAATCACAAATCACACTCTCTGATAAGATTTCAATCCATAGTTTAATCAACATGAAACACCTTGACTTTATGAAAATTCCAAGCAAACCTTTAGATGATGATAATCTTAGCAAAAGAAACATGCCTTAAGGAGTCCTTGGAAATAAGGATACAACTTGAAATACAATTTGCCATGAAACCCTAACCAGTTTTCAAATGGCCAGGCTCAATACCAATGAAAGGAAAAAAACCAAAATCTCCTTGGGAGATACAATGAGGCTTTTGAGAGATCTCGAATAAAATGAACTTGATATTCGATGAACCTTGATGAGAAGATGTTCATGATGATGAACTCAAACCTTAATCACATGATCTATGAAAGCATCAGTGGAATTGATCTTCAATGAAGTAGAAACCTCAACCCAATAGAAAACCTTAATTCTTCAGAAGACCTTAATCCCATGCCTTAGGATCTTATGCAAATTAATGGTTGTAAGTGTATAACCTAGTAACAAATGCATATGTATGAGAAACAACAACCAATTAAGGTTAGAAGCATGAGGGAAAATTTTGGGATACAACACCTACTACGCCCCCTCAAACCAAGTTCAAACTTGAAGGTAGGGAAGGAGTACCGACCCTTAGCTAAGCACGTTCTAAGAGACGTCCATTAAAATTTCCGAACACGAACTCAAGTACTAGTGAATTCTTAGTAAATAAAACTTGGGACTCAAGGCAACACACATAACAAGTAAAGATAATGGTAAGCAAATAAAGAAAGTGCAATAAAATAAAACCTATATTGGAAAATACTTATTCAATCAACGACAAATGTTAGATAATAAGTGGTATTTATACCACTTATCGTGTATCTTTTATCATCACTTCTATACTTATTACCTAGTTTTGTTCCTCTTTTACTACTTTCTGGTATGATGTTATGTTTTTATTTAATAAGTTATTGTGTATCTTTCATCAATACTTCTATACTTATTTCCTTGTTTTATTATTATTTTACTAATTTCTGGTACGATTTTATGTTTTCATATAATAAGGAGTGTCAAGTGTCGAAGCGGAACGAAAAGGACCAAAAAATGTAAGAAGAGGAATCCTTCAGTACGCAAAACCCGTGGCCCAACACAGTTGGGCCATGTCAGTTGACACAGGTCGTACTAGCACTGACACTCCATCCCATATGAAGAAGAAGATAATAACACATGCATGTCGTGTTCCCTGACACCGACAGTGTTGTTTGACATGCACCCCCATGTCAGCTAACACACTCATGTTAAGCCCATTACCAATTACGAACTCTTGAAGTTTTTGACTACTTCGTGACTTTTGGAGCCTCCAAGCTGTTCCACTTTGAATACTTAATGGTATTAAGTGTCCTATACACAAATTTAGGGCTTTCAATGTAATTATTGGCTATAAAAAAAATCCTAGGATCCTTTGTAGCAATCACCATGCTTTACCTATACATTACTCTAAGTATATTTCCAGCTTTAATTTTGCCTTAAATTCTTGTGAGTTTGTTTTGCATCAATTTCTTTATTCTTGTCAAAATACTCAAGTTTAGTTGGATATTTTTCTTCTTATAATTCAAGTTATTTTATCTTCATCCAGGTTCTATTTATTGTATTGCAATCTTTAACATTTTTTTATCATTAATTATACATTCTTGCTTGATGTATGTTTTATTTGCGATGTTCCTCAACATGAGTGAGTAGTTCGTTAGGGACAATGGGTCATAAGACTTATCGCATGACGATCCCCAATTGAGTCATCCATATGTGAATAATGCGAATAAGAACAATTGTTATTTTAGAGTCTGAATGCTTAAATATATTTGTGTAGGTTACGAAAGTAGAGGCAACTCATATATGAATCGTGTATTGAAAGGTAATGATTCAATATCTGAAAGTGAATTGCTAAACAACCAAGTTCGAGGCAAAGCTAAAAAGGAGCCTCATTCTCAGTTGAGAAAGCCTCATAGTTGCGTTAAATAAACGTTCTTAGATGAATGAATCATGCTAGCATAAGCAGACGAATTGTCCATCCGAGAGAGTACACGTGCTATAAAAGTAGGTTTTTTTTACAATTATGTCTATGTTCTATAATGCACTTTCTTTTTCTCGTATTCAATTTGGAGACTCAATTGGATACATCAAGATAGATAATCATGTACCTCATGTCATGCCTTTTATTTATGTTAATTTTATTCATCAAACACTAAATCCTCAATATTTCGATTGCATTAGCTTTACACCGCTAGAGTAAAAATCAGTATTCAAACAATATCTCCTTATGGTTCAATATCTTTTGTACTACTTCACATTGTTGTGCACTTGCCGCCTCCATCATTAGACCAGGAAACACAATCCAACAAAAAATATATGAGTCAAACTCAATATTAATCGACATCTCATCCATCATCTCTTGCTTAGGGAGAATAAGTTCCCTTTATATTTTCATCACAAGATGGAAAAACTCCAACATCCTCAATGCATTCTCAAAAGAATCCTAGATAGTGTAATAAATATTTTCCATCGACTTGGCACACTCTTTTTATAGGTCATGTTTTTCAAGAAGCATCTCTAATGAAAAATTATAGAAAGTGTACTAGTATCGTCAAAGTAATAAATTAAATTCTTCCCCATATGAATTATAAGTTTTAACAAGGTAACAATAATGCGAATTAAAATAAATAACAAAGGAGGAGGGGGTTTCAAGATTGCTTTGGTACAAATGAGAATGAGAAGATAAATAAAATAAAATTCAACGGCTAAAGGCGATTAGATCTTTCTTTCAACTCCCCTACTTATACCTATTGATGAACTATGTCTTAATTGAATTACTCATATGTTCAAGTCCTACAAAGAATTAACGAGGCCACAACACCCAATTCTTTGGTGTACAACTCAGTAATTTACACAACAATTTCCTGATTACTTAGGAAAATTCAGAGTTAAACTAGACATTCTAAGTGCGTTAATTCAAAATCCACAACTTCTAATTTTCTATCCCTAGTTAATTACAAAGTTAAATAACTGCCAGAGATTAGATCGGTAGACTTATGTTTATGCATTCATCAACATACAAAAATCCTTAAAATCAAGAACAATTAAATAAGAATAATAACATAAAATAATTCAATTAATCTAAAGTAGCCATATGATCCAACAAGGTACAAGCAGGTTTGTCTTAAAAGACCTAATATAAGAAATCTAGCTATGCATAGTGCATGTAACAATTAGCACAGGCTTAGATGGAGGTTACATGAAATTAAAAGAAGACAAATGTCTTCAATGACTTCTAAAACCTTAAAAATCCTAGCTTTAGAACCCCAATCCATCACTTTCTCTCTCCAAATTTGGAACACCTCAAAAAGTAGTCTAAAAGCCATATTTATAGAAATTCCGCGTGTCAGAGTAACAGGTTATCACACTCGTGTTAGTGTGCATCGTGACTGCGATGTGACATTATTATGCCCACAATGTTAACATCGAGGCCGCGTGAATTCTATATGCAAATTATATTTCTTTTCTTCCTTTTTCTTCCAAATTTGTCTAAGTCTCAATTTTCTTTCTCTTGGTAATTTTTGCTCATTTTTCCACACTTTAGCTTGGCTTTTGTTCATTATTCTTCCAGTACCATCAATTTTACTCGTGAATTTTATGTAATGACTTAGTGTCATTAGAACCACAAACTTACTATGTTGCTTGTACTTAAGTAACTTGTCTGCACACTGAAGATTTCATCAGAGTTAAAATGCTTCCCCTTACTAATGAGCGTCACCTTTATTTTGTTTATAAATACTTCTATTCCCTGCATCAATCCAATTAACTCATAAAAGCTCTTCCAAACAGAAAATTACTACTGGTCTCTCATCTCATTTGTATTCACTCGACTTGATAGGGCAATCATACAATCAATTCACAAAAGTATTAAGCACTGAGTTTGTAAAGTTTCTATCAAAGTTAATCAAAGTCATATTTAAACACACACTTTTGAGGCCTTTTTAAGGTTGTAATGTGGCATATGTCAGGATAAGACAATTTATGATATTAAGCTTAAACCTTTGGAGTTAGGTACCTAGTTTTCCTGATGTTATCTGATTCTTTTCATATCACTCTTTTCTTGTTCATTTAGTACTAGAGAATGAATTTTGTTTATTTGCTTTATCTTTCTTTCTTTTTATTTTTAAATCACAAGATTCTCATATGCTCTCAGTTTGATTTCTTCTAACTTATCCAACTTCAACAATCTCTTTCGTCCTGTTGTTTTTCATCAAAATTTAAGAGCTTGACAACCCAATATGCCTTATGTTCTAGCTCGGTTGGTAAATGACAAGCCTTTCCATAAGCCACTATATATGGTGAAAATCCAAGATTAATTTTAAATGCTGTTCTATAAGCCCATAGAGCATTATCTAGCTTCTTTGACTAATGTTTCCTAGATGTAACAATCATTTTTTCTAATATCTGTTTAGGCTGCCTGTTTGAAACTTCTACTTGCCCATAAGTTTAAGGATGATATGATGTTGATACTTTATAATTCATAATATATTTAGCTAACACACTTTCCAAGTACTTGTTGCAAAAGTGTGTCCCCCATCATTGAATAACACTCTCGGGACTCCAAACCTAGAAAAAACATTCTTTTTCAAAAAATTAGAGACTGTTTGGGCATCATTAGCAACACAAGCTATTGCTTCAACCCATTTAGTGATATAATTAACATAAACCATAATGTAAACATTAGAGTTGGATGGATGAAAAGGACCCATAAAATCGATTCCCCTACAGGCGAACAATTCAACCTCAACTATACCTTTAAGCGAAATCTCATATTACTATGATATGTTAAATGTTTTTTTGACACTAGAGACGTTCCTGCACATATGACTTACAATATTTGAATAGTGTGGCCACCAGAAGCCACTTTAGAGTACTTTTGCTGCTTCTTTTTCACCACTATGGCGGTCTCCATAAGCTGAGCTATGACTGTGCCACATAACGTCTCTTGCTTCTTTACCTACAACACACCGACACATTAAACTGTCAGCAATAACTTTAAATAGATAAGGCTCATCCCACAAATAGTTGTTTTCTTCTTTATAGAAGTGTTTTTTATGCTGCCAAGTATAATCTTCCAAAACACTTTTTGTGGCTTTATAATTGGCCATATCAGCAAACCAAGGTTGTTTGCTAATTGTCATTAAGTGTTAGTCTGGAAAATCTTCATTAATGCTCTTTTCCTTCTTAGTGACTTCTCCATTCTCCAACCTGGACAAGTGATCTGCTACAACATTTTCAACACTTTTTTATATCTTATTCCCAAATTGAACTCATGTAGCAATAGTATCTGTTGCAGTAACCTCAACTTAGAATCTCCTTTGTTGAAAAGATATTTCAACGCTGCATGATCTATAAAAAAAACCACTTTTAAACCAATTAGATACACACAAAATTTTTCCAAAGGAATACCAATGCTAATAACTCTTTTTCAACTGTGGTATAATTAACCTGATTTTTGTTAAAAACTTTACTAGCATAGTAAATAACATGGAAGAATTCCCCGTGGCATTGACCACAAACTGCACCTACTGCATAATCGCTTGTATCATACATTATTTCAATGAGCATTTCCTAATTTGGTGCAATGATTACTAGTGCAGTTACATGATTTTATTTAATAACAGAGAAGGATTTAAGGAAATCTTCATAAAAAATAAAATCATTTTCCTTTACTAACAAATTGAAAAGAGGTTTTGCAATCTCGGATAAGTTCTTTATAAATTTTTGGTAAAAATTGGCACGTCCAAGGAAACTTTACACTCCTGTTATATTCACTAGAGGGGGTAATTTTTCAATCACCTCAATTTTGGCTTGACCCACCTCTATTCATTTTCTTGATATTTTATGCCCCAAAAAGATACCTTCAGTTAACATAAAATGGCATTTCCCCTAGTTTAAAACAAGATTTGTTTCGACACATCTCTCAAGCACAACAGTGAGGTGTCTTGCACAATTACCAAAAATAGAAAAATCATCCATAAATACCTTAACAGACGATTCAATCATATCCAAAAAGATAGAAAACATGCACCTTTGAAAGGTAGCAAGAGCGTTGTATAAGCCAAATGGAATCTTGCGGTAAGTAAATACTCCAAAAGGATGTGGAAATAACCTTCTCCTGATCTGTTGGATCTACAAAAATCTGGTTGTATCCCGAATATCCATCTAAGAAATAAAAATAAGCCTGACCTGCTAATCTCTCTAACACCTGATCCATAAAAGGTAATGGAAAATGATATTTTCTTGTTGCTTGGTTCAACCTTGTATAACCAATACACATCTACCATTCGGTAATAGTTCGAGTGGGAATTAACTCGTTCTTTTAATTTTTAATGAGGATCATAACTCTTTTCTTAGGGATTACATGCACATGAATCACCTAAGAACTATCAGAAATAAGATAAATCATACCCACTTCAAAAAATTTTAAGACTTTTTTCTAACCACTTCTTTCATGGTAGGATTCAATATTCTTTGCGGTTTAATTACAAGCTTGAATTCTTCTTCAAATTTTATATTATGCATGCAATAAGCTAGGACGATGCCTTTCAGGTCACTCACACTCCAACTGAGTTCTTTCTTATTATCATTTAGCACTCTCAATAATTTTTCTTCTTCCAATTATGACAAAGAGCTTCCAATGATTGTAAGTTGTATTCGATTCTCACCTAAAAACACATGTTTCAAGTGATTTAGAAGTTCCTTCAATTTGGGATCCCTTTGGAATACTGTTTGACTTTGTTGTTTAGTCCCACCTAATTCCTCAATCTTTCATGTTGCATCTTTAACACGTGTTGCTTGAATTTGAATTAAGCATTCAGCTATTTCCATATCAGGATCATCCTCAACCTGGTCAACTGAATTAAGAATGACCCAGTCCATTGGTGGTGTAGGTGTATTTGCAGAATTTACCTCCTTAATAACCTCATCCATCACTTCTATTTGATAACATTGATGACTTTCCTTCTAATGTTTCATTGCCTCAAACACTTTAAAGACAACTTTTTCCTTATCAAAACTCAAAGTTAACTCAACCAATTCAACATCAATGAGAGATTTATCGGTTGCCAAAAATGGTCTTCCAAGAAGTAAAGGTGTCTCAGAATCTTCCAGCATGTCTAAAATCACAAATCAGTTAGGAACAATAAACCATCAATCCTAACAAGGACGTCTTAAAGAAACCCATAAGGATAGGTGATAGAACGACCAGTTAGTGTCAAGGTCATCTGCACTAGTTTTGGTTCACCATAATTCAATCTCCTCATAATAGATAATGACATCAGATTGATGGTAGCTCCTAAATCACATATAGCATGACCAATAGTTAGTGAATTAATGTAACAGGGAATAACAAGCCTACCTAGATCAGTGAGTTTGGATGGAAGCTTCCTTTGGATGTTTTCATTGCACTCTTCCTCCAAAGTGATGTTTTTATCATGTTTCAACTTATGCTTTCTTGATGAGAGTTCTTTCATGAATTTAGCATAAATAAGCATTGGTTCCAGAGCTTTGTAAAATGGAATGTTGACCTGTAATTTTTTCAACATCTCCATGTAAATATTAAACTAAGCCACTTCCATCTCCTTCTTAGGTTTCTTCTTCATAATCAGGTAAGGTGGTTTGATGTAATCAGGTAGCTCAGGATTAGGTTTAGTCTAAATTTGTTTCTTTTTTATTCTGAAGGGAGAATTCTTATCAATTAATTCATCACTATTATTCTCACTTTTTTCTCCCTTAGTATTTGTCTCAACTTCCTTTTGACTACTACCTCTTTTCACTCTTTTTTCTCACATTCACTCGATTCTTTCCTTTATGAAGTCACTTTTGGTTCAAAAGGCACCATTATATTTCTCAACTCAATGGCTTTGCACGTTTCATTTTTCGAGTTATTTGTGGTGTTACTTATAAATCACCCGCTTGAACTAACTTGAGCTGCCATTGTCGAGATAATTGATCGATTTTCATTTTTAAGTTCTTTATTGATGCTTTAATGTTCTTGTTCATGAGAATATAATCTTTTTCCATCTATCTTTTATATTTATACATGTATACTTGAGTTTTAGTAACCTTCTCAAAACTTGATTGAGTTGCTTTCATGAAGTTGGCCAAGGTTTTCTCTAAAGGTGATGTTTTGCATGAAGGCGCTTGCGGAACCTGTTGAACTCCTTGGTTAGTATTCAAGGTCTAAATTTTGCTCAACTTAAAGTTCATATGATCTTTCCAACCCAAATTGTAGGTGTTGGAATACTAGTTATTCTTCTAAAAATCAACATATTGAACTTCAACACTCTCAACCTCTAGTGTACAATTACCGTTTGCATGACCCTCTCCATAAAATCACAACAAAGTATCTGAACTTGGCTAACATTTGCTTGGGCTAGTTGTGATGCATCTAACTGTTTAGAAAGTGCTTCAATTTGAGATGTCAGTGTTGTGTTCGAATTAATTGCATGAATACTCTTTTGTTTCATCACTCACTCACTTGAGCGATACTCATTTTGGAACATATTTTCAATCAACATCTTCAAGTCTTCATCAGTCTTTGCTCTTAATGTACCTCCAATTGAGGCATCTAGAAGCATTCATGTTTGTGCTCTCAACTCACCGGTGAAATATTTCATTTGTTCAATAGAATTCATATTATGATTTAGATACCGATGGAGTAACAACTTGAATCTTTCCCATGCATCAGATAATGAGTCAGACTCTTCCCGGGAAAAGTTGGAAATTGCGAAATTCTCTCCTAAAACCGACATTTGAATAATACCTCTATAAGAACTTATCCTCCAATTATTTCTAGGTCTGAATAGTATCATTTGGAATGCATTGCAGCCAATCCTTCACGCGACCTATCAAGGAAAAACCAAATAGATGTAATTTTACTTAATCGTCAGTGATATCACCACTTGGCTTGCACATCGAGCATATCTCGTAAAATTTAGCGAGATACTCCCAAGGATCTCTGATTTCTTGCCCTCCGAACAAGTTATCCTTCAAACATGAAAGTATAAAATTCTTAATGTCAAAAGTTACAGGATTAACTGGTTAAAATCCTAGCGAGATCTGTCCGACATCAGTCCTCCTACAATAATCTCCCAAAGTCTGTCATACAAGAACTTCTGTCACTTATCTTTCTTATTTAGGCTCTTTAGTGTCTTGTAATGCTTCTCATTTTTCTGTATGAATTTCCCGCACTGTTATTTCAATTTCTAGTTGATTGGCATCATCGTCAACTTTGTGCCTTGCATAAATAAATAAAGAATACCTTAGTAGCACCACACACACAAAACAGAATAAGATTAAAAATCAAAATAAATACAACTAAAATAAACTAGGAATATTAAAATTGGAATTTCTATCAAAATGAAAATAAAAATGCAAGGTTAAAATACCGCACAAAATTTCCTTGTTGAAATTATCAACAATCTCCAGCAACGATACCAAAAACTTTATGGACAATTCTAGCAAGTGTACTAGTATCGTCGAAGTAATAAATTAAATTCGTCTCCACATGAATTGGAAGGTAAAGATAAATGCAAATTAAAATAAATAACAAACTGATGGGGGGGGGGGGGTTTCTAGATTGCTTTTGTACGAATGAGAACGAGATAGTAAACGAAATAAAATTCAATGATTAAAAGCAATTAGATTTTTATTTCGACTCCCTTACTTATACTTGTTGATGAAATGAGTATCAACTGAATTACACATATGTTAAAGTCCTACGACGAATTAACAAGGCCACTGAACCCAATTCCTTGGTGTACAACTCATTAATTTACACAATAATTTCCTAATTCCTTAGGCCACTTCAGATTTAAACTAGGAGTTTTAAGTGTGTTAATTCAAAATTCACAACTCCTAATTACCTATCCCTAATTAATTACAAAGTTGAATAATTTTCCTATATCAGATTGGTAGACTTGTAGTCAATAATCCATACTCATCTGATGTCGATTTATACATTCGTTAACACAGAAAAAGCATTAAAATCAAGAACAATTAAATAAGAACAATAAAATAAAAGAATTCAATTAATCTCAAACAACCAATGGTCTAACAAAGTACATACACGTTTGTCTCAAAAGACCTAATCTAAGGAATCTAGCTACTCATAGTGCATGTAACAATTACCACGAGTTTAGATGGAGAGTACATGAAAGTCAAGGAAGATAAATCTCTTCAGTGGCTTCTAAAATCCTCAAAATGCCTGTTTTATAACTCCAAGTTTCCATTTTTGCTCTCCAAATCTGAAGATCCTAAAAAAGTAGCAAAAATGTCTTATTTATAGCAATTCTGCTTGTCAGAGTAATACATCATCGCACCCACGTTATTGTGCATCACGGTTGCAATGTGACATCATCATGCCCATGATGTGAAATCATTGCATCCACGATGTGACATAATCGTGACCATGATGTCAGCAATGCGACCGTGTGAATTTTAGTGGCAATTTAGTTTTCTTTTCTTCCTTTTTCTTCCAAATTTCTCTAAGTCCCAATTTTCTTCCTCTTGGAAATATTTTCTCATTTCTTCCACACTTTAGCTTGACTTTTGCTCATTATTATTTTGATTCCATCGATTTTAATCACAAATTTTATGTAATGAAATAGCGTCATCAATATCCTAAAGGTCATCTTGAGCCTTTATTTAACCTTGTCAAGCTTTGTTCAAAGACATTTCCAATTCATCTACCGTCTTATGGGAGGAATCCAATACTTGAGTTGCGTCAGCTACAATAGCCTCAACTTTAGATCTTGAGTATATGCTATAAGACTTTCCTCCCTATTTATCTCTAAAAGTAATTAGTGCATATTTTTATCCAACTTGTGAGGATTCCTAAAAGAATGCTTGTCATTCCCCATCTCCTTGAACATATCACACATCTTCATGAGTCCCTTCCAAATAAATTATTATCCATAGTAAAAGCATTAACATGCTCCATAAGCGCCTCTTTCTCATTTAGAAGAAGATCATCTCTCCTACCAGTGGAACCAAAGGCTAGGGCAGCTAACGCCTGACACATTTGATACAAAATTCCTGACAGTTCTTCCTATCAAACACACTCAATGTTACTAAAAAGAGAATAATATTTTTCAATGATAGAAGATTTAAGTTCCCTAGTCATTTAGGGATCATGATGGGCTAGAAGCAGTGGCGACCATGCACCTGGGGACTAGGACCAAATTGTCTCAAATCTTGCATGGTTGTCTGGGGTCTTTTGAGGTTCTTGATCGCGGTTTAGTGTGTCTAAATTAATCTGACTGCAAGTATACAGTCGTATCGTGTAGTTTTAATAGATTATCGATCCAAAGAGACTAAAAATCGAATGTACCATATTCTAATGTTACTATGTAAATCTAAGGCTAATCGTTTTAGGAAAGTTAAGTGCGAATGAAATTAAATCTAAAAATGCAAAAAAATTTAATAAGAATAATCAATAACGAGATGTCAGTATGTAATGCATCAATCGTCGAGAATTTAATAAATAATCAATGTAAGTCAGGTGTTCAAAATAATTTTTATTACAAAAATACTTATTTAAAAATCCTTATCTCACACTCTCGTGTTTGTTGATCCAGACTATATCGTTAAATCAAAATGAGTGCTCTCGCTGTATCATTCGAATTAAAAATACCTTTTGAAAATAAATAAGTCCTAATTAATTTTAAAGTGCTTCCGTTGTGTTTAAAGTTAATGCCTAGTCTCAGCTATCTAGTTAAAACCTCAAACTCTCGTTTATCTTGACCTTAACCTTAGTTTTCCTTTTTTTTTTTACTTTCACAAGAAAAGTTGATTATTAAAATAAGAAACTAGAGCCTAAAAAATAATTTGTAAAGGAAATCAACACCGATTATTATTTAATCCCTTCTGATAAATTTGTTACATACCGCAATCAACTACTTTATCCAGACATAGTTGGAAAATTAAACATTCTAATATAGTGCAAAATAATAATAGTAATCATGCTGCAATACGATAAACAAAAGCAGAATAATTAAAACCTGAAAAATTGAATTAACTGGAAATTAAAGTTGAGTACAAGCTTGATGAAATAATTCTGGCAGTCTTCAAACAGGTACAAGAATAATCCACTCGAAATGCAAAAACTGAACAATAAAAATAATATTGTGCTCACTGGAATGAAAAATGAAACAAAATAATAATTTCTCATGAAAATTCTCGGGCCCCTTTTTGGAGGCTTTCTCTGGTTTTTATACTGGGTTGAGGAGACAAAGAATTCGCTTTAGGTGCGTGAGAATCGTCCAAAAACGTGCGAGGAGTGGAACTGGAAAGTAGGGGAAGTGGAAGAATTTTTCTCCTCACATATACGTGGCTTGCACCATCTCCCCATATTTCCTATGTGGCTTGCGCCACATGTGTGTGGTGGTGGGCCCACCCTTATATATATATATATATATATATATATATATATATATATATATATATATATATATATATATATATATATATATATATATATATATATATATATATATATATATATATATATATATATATATATATATATATATATATATATATATATATATATATATATATATATATATATATATATATATATATATATATATATATATATTTCTTTTCTTTTCTTTTCCTTTTCTTTCCTTTCATTTTCTTTCCTCTTCTTTTCTTTATATATCCTTCACTTCCCGTTAAATTCCATTTCGAACCGAGTACCTGAGAAACATAACAAATACGAGTAATATAAAGCATAAATCAGGGGAAATCAAATAAAACATAGTATAAAATCATGCATGTCAAGTCAAATACACGATATAATTTCACGTTATCAGTTCTTCCTTATGCTATATGGCACATAAGGGGAATACACTTAAGGAATTATCATCGGTCGGACATGATGGAGAATGTGGGGCACCTCCTACCACAGATCGATTAAGTTAACTTGGTACCTCCTCCCTAACCAGGGTAGGAAAGATAAAAGAGGTTGGATCAACAAGTGCTCCACATTTGGAGTTATTTCTGAATCCGACATGTGGACAAATTTTGAAAGCAAAGGAGTGATCATAGGTGTCTTTTGTTGAACAAGTGACTCAAAACACAAGAGAGAGAGGATTGTGATATTCAAAATTTATGATTAATTTATAAAATATTTTACTTTAAAAACAATTTATATCAGTGGAAATATAAAGCAACATAAAATAGAAAGAATGAGAAGTAGGGAAACTAAATGACAAAAATAAAGAGATAGGGATAGAGAAATTGCACTAGGATTTATATAGATTCAATCCAACCACTTGACCTACTCATGTCTCTAAATTTTTTTTCTTGAGATTCCCACTATTAAAAAGTCTTGAGCTTTTAAGAATATTCCCATGAACTTTATTATAACAAATAAGAGATTTTACACAAACTAATTCCTTATACAAAATTGAGCATTTTACTACTGAGCTCACGAACCATACTGAGATTTTACTGGTTAATCTCAAAAACGAAACAAAGATTTTACCAGAACAATCTCAAGAATCTAAGAAATCAACCAAGATAATCACATTCGTGATGAAGAACACTGAAGGATGAACACCATTATAACCAAACTCTCCCAAATATTTTTCACTCACAAGACACTAAGGCAAATTTAGTGAAATAATAAAAAAAAGATTAGAAGAAAATGTAGGAGAAGCCATTGATTTATAGGAGAAAATGTAGGAGAAGCCATTGACACTAAGGCAACTTTGGTGTATTTTGGAATAAGGAGAAGCCATTGATTTATAGGAGAAAATGTAGCTCAAAAAGTAAAACTATCCTTGAGATTTTTAATGCATCTAATTAATTATGACCTAAGGTTAATCAATTAGATTTGCCAAATATAGAAAGTTTTCAAATTCCTCGTTACTAATTAATTAAAAGCTCATTTGAACAATTATGAGGCATTACAAAAGAGTTAATCGATTAACCCTAAGATTGTTGGCTGGAATTTTGACGCACATGAATGATTTGAAATAAGCTAGTGGAATTTAAAGAGATATTAATAAGTTATTTTCGACAGAAAAGTTTTGAAGACATAGTCGAAGATCCTCTTGCATAAAAGAAACAGTGGTCTGGGACTTAGTAATATTTTTGGTCTAGACTTAAGTTTGACGAAGCTTACTTGGAGTTGCGTTCGACGAAGTATAAATAAAAATGAGGCTAATAACTATTTTTTTGGCCTTATCTATTTCTTGAAGACACGTCGAAAGCTGTAGATAGCGAAGAGCATGCAATCAAAAACGTGACATCTTCTAAAGAAAATACCGTTTGATGATAGTTATTTTCGATTCATTATAAATAGGAGTCTTAGTAATTAGGACTCGGTGTGTTCAAACTTGTACAAAAACTCAAATTTACTCAAAGTATCTGTGTGTGTTGAGAAACGACTTTTCCTGAGTGCAATGTACGTGTGACCACCATACTTTTACATTTTTTATTGAATCATTTAAGATTTTTTCATTTACATTTCCTGTAAATTTACTTTGAAGTCATTTACATTGCAATTTACATTTCTGCATTTCCTTAAGAATTGTAATATTACTTTCAACCAACCAAAAGAACATTGTCGAAATGTTCATAAATAATAAAGCTTGAAATGAATAGAAGCACATGTCCTAGGATCAATCTAGTAGATCCTGCAAGTAACCAAAGATATAAATATTTTGAAGACTAGCGCTTGTTTACCAATTTCAACGGTAAACAAATTGGCATGCCCAGTGGGACCAGTGCTTGTGTTTAGTTTTTGAAAATATTTTAAAAAGTTCTTCATTTTGTGTGTTTCTCTAACTTCATTGAATGAGATTAAGAAGTGGTAAAATAGCCATTAATAACAAAGTAATTCCAAGAAGGAGATACGTAAGAAGGATGGGGAATCCGCCAAATAACAATGGAGAACAACCCCCTATCTCGACAGGGGAAACTACGACCACAACGTCTCTGTTCGAAGAAATTCCATCCATGGCAAGTACAATGGCCATATCATAAAGCTCTCATAGTGGACCAATTTTATCTCTTTTGAGGATGCATGGTCAACCGGGGACCCCTCCTCCAGTAGGAACTAGTGTATTCAGGCCTTATGTGTTTGGATTTTCAATGCCTTTAAATGGTCATGAACAGCCCATATGGCATGCCAACTTCAATCATGGTGAATTTGCACAATGCAACGTCAATATTCCCTGACCCAGTGGTCAACACGTTTTTGCCTCTACAAGGATCTGAGTCAGCTGTTAATAATATGGGTCGAATTAACCAACCCCCAGGAATGAGATTTTCTGCCCAACAAATGCCCAGTTTCACTACAAACTCTGTAACAGTTTTAAGGCAGCAAATGGAAAAAAGTAACCATGACATGGTCCATATTCTTGCCCAAAATATGGGCATGATATTAAATCCCTTGATTCAAAATACCACCCAAACAAACCAACATATGGAAACGCAGTTGACGCGAATTGCCGATTTCTTTGGGGTTCCGCAAACGCCTCGATAACTTTGAAGGGAGTCGATGGTCGAAAACCAAAGAGAAATCCTTGAAGAGGATCCTACCATTAACCAAGCCCAACGAAATGAACCTCATGTAGATGTAGAAAATTAAGGAGTTAGAGTCAAACCCCCAAGGGTCAAACAGTCAGTGCCAATGGAGCAGGAACCAAGGGTTGTGATGGTCAACAGGAATCAAGACGTAGACGAAGCCATACATCGGGTTTGACACGATGGTATGGAAGGAGATAACAACTTAATTGGTATGGTCAAAAGGATTATGGCATGGAATGGGGTAAATGTTGGCCTCTATAGGCCAAACTACATTTCCCCGTTGGCTAAGTACATTATGCAGACTGAAATACCTAGGGGATTAAAGGTCCCAAAAATCATAAAATTTTCTGGAGACACTAGTGAATCTACTATCGAACATATGGCAAGATATCTAACTGAGGCAGGGGACATTGTGAATAATGAAAACTTAAGAATAAAATACTTCCTCAGTTCTCTTACTAAGAAAGCCTTCACATGGTTCACTACGCTTCCAGCCAATTCGATTTATGATTGGACTCGTCTAGAAAGATAATTCCATGAGAAATTTTACATGGGACATTCGAAGATTAGGTTGAAGGAATTGGCTAGTATTAAGCACAAATTTACTGAGCCAATAGATGACTATCTCAATAGATTTTGTTTGCTAAAGGCAAGGTGTTTCACACAAGTGTCTGAGAACGAGTTAATCGAGATGGCTGCTGATGGGTTATATTATCCCATCAGAAAGAAATTAGATACCCAATACTTGAGGGATATGACCCAGTTGACTGACACGTTTTGATAGGTAAAGCGGTTGAAGGCTGAAAAAGCCAGGGCCAATAAGAATAATAGGAAAGAAAGGGTAGCATATGCTGAATTCGATGAAGATGATCAAGAAACATATAGTGACCCTTTAAGTTTTGACGAAAGAAAAATCGACCTGGACGAATTAAAACAAGGGCCACCCTATTCATGCTTGCGCCTTCGGACGGGAAAAATCTCGTGGAACCAAAAAAGAACGATAAATTCCCTAAGAGAACATACATTTTCGACATCACCAAATGTGATGAAATTTTTGACTTACTTGTTAAAGATGGCCAAATAATAGTGCCTCTTGGCGCTAAAATACCCCCATTAGAACAACGAAAGAAAAGAGGTTTTTGTAAATATCACAATTTTTTAGGCCACAAAACCTCACAGTATTTTCTTTTCATGGATTTGGTGCATAATGCGATTAAGGATGGAAGACTGAAGTTTGGAGACAAGACTAAGTCCCAGTAAAGATCAACTCAGACCCTCTGCAAGTGGCAGATTCCCATTACACTGAGCTTGTCATTGTCAATATGGTCGAAGTGTCTGAGGTCGCGGCAAGAATAATACTATGGTCGAAACCACTAAGGGTTTCAATCAGGGAACCAACATAACTGAGGCTACTGAGGGCCTTAGAATCAAATTTCAAAAGCTTAAGAGCATTGATGGCAACAATATGGAAGTCAACATGGTCGAAGTAAGCAAAAAGATTGAGATGGAGGCTGACGAGGAAAGCACCTAATGAAGAAAAGAGCAGTGAAGGTGGCTTACCCAAAGAATGATGAAAGCTTGTTGGAATCCATCCATTGCTACTAGCGGAAGAAGTTTGAAGTGACCTTGTGCCCTAGGTGTTGTTCTGTCTTTGACAAGAAGGTTGTAGAGAACATAGAAAGGGTTTGAGTGGCTAGTCATAGAAGGAATTGGAAATATACTCAAAGTCATTACACCTTCGACAAAAGAGGAGTCCCTCGAAGGAAGACACAAGAAGGTCCAAGTCTCCAGGATAACAGGCCAACTGCTGGTGCCCTTAGAGGAAGATGGATGAAGCCTCCCGAGAAGAGGGAGCGAGGCCAAGAGAAGTGGTAGAGTTTTGAAGTGGGTTGAGGCTCTTCAATAGCCTATCAAATGGATTTCCAAGTGTCAAAACAAGAAACTTATGGATCTGAGAATTACAAGGGTAAGAATCCCATGTCGAGATTTCAATGGAAAAGGCAGTAGAGGAGGAGGAGAGCGGAAAGAGAAGCCAACGAGAAAGTGATGGCAAAGTCAAGCACTAACCAGCCTCCAAAGAAGGATAGAGATGAAGAGAATAAGCCAGTTGGGAGAAATCTGTTCCCTGCTAAAAAAGAAGAGTCTGAAGATAAATTTGGAACAACCAATGGCGGATGATGATATGAGAATTGATAACTTTGACAGAGTCTGAGCCTTCTCTAGATACCAACTACAATGTGGTTTCAGTGCTCACCATGGAGTATGACTAGCCACAGAGGTTGAAGAGTATGAGGAAGCTACTGAGGCAGAAATGGCCAGGCATAAGCCAATATGTTACTATATAGTCAATAACGGTTGTGTCGAGGAACAAAATGATTTCTTCAAAAGGCCTGATGAAGCAATGAGGAATCATTTAAAACTCCTTTTTATCAGGGGAAATATGGAAAATGTAAGAGTCAATAAGATTCTGGTAGATGGTGGTGCGACAGTGAACCTGATGCCACACTTTATACTAAAGAAAATTTGGAAGTTTGACACAGACCTCAAACCTCATTCTTAGACGACGACAATGATTTAGAGGGGGGAGGGTTGAATAGATCACTAATTTAAAACAGAGTTGGCGCTTAATATAATTTGATTTTTAAAAGTTTTAAGCGGAAGCGGTCGATGAACTATACTCGTCTAAACGAACTGTTACCGAAGAGATCGGATATATGCTACGCCTATATGGAATACCGATAAAGACGAGAATTATAATCAATAATTTGAACACAAATCAATATGATTTTGTTCACTCAAAGTTGGACAATTTCCAATACTTGTGAAATATAAACCAAATTGAAAAACAACTCAAGTGTTTGTATTCACGCAATTAGTCAAACACTTGGTGTGCGAAGCACCTCAAGTAAAATTCAATAAGTGAATGAAGTGATATGTTTTTCCGATTATAATCAAACGGATTGTAATGAGGTTTTTAAAAACATTTCAGCACTAACACACCAGAATTTTAGTCAACTAATATGTTTGCACACAAACTCAAAATTCAGCAATGAAAATAGTAAAAAGAGAGAACACCAATTTGTTGAAGCAGTTCCCCCGTCGTCCTCGCTCGGGGTACGTTTGCCCTCAATTCTAAAAATAGAATTGAGACATATATATATATATATATATATATATATATATATATATATATATATATATATATATATATATATATATATATATATATATATATATATAACCTATTGCAAATTGTTTTTACAAGAGAAGCAATAGAACTCAAACTCTCAATCCCAAACATTGATGCTGAGCCTATGCCTTCTCTTCCCTTGATTCAAGATGAATCAAGTCCTTCGAACGTGATGAGTAAACCTCTGATTATGGAACCACCTTTGAACAACCCTCTGGTCTTCAAATCTTTCCCGACTGATTTCAAACACCAACAATTTGAACCCAAACCTTCCTTCCATAATCCTTCGGTTAACGCTACCAAATTGACAGAACCTCACGTTCTTCAATTACCTTCCCTCGGCTGAATCTGCGAAGGAATGATTTGTGCAAAACCCCCAAAATCCAAGATTCTTGGAGGACAAAACCCTAAAAGTTTTATTCAAGAAAAACCCACTGATTTCTCAACCCAAACCCGATACACCGATCCTAAGTTTGGACGTTATTACCTCGATGATGCAGAATGCACAACAAAAATAATTATGTATAGTTGTTTAGAAAATGCAAGAAAGAGTATGAAGACGATGAGAACCAAATCAGTGTATATTTTCACTTGTTTTTTGTGTGTATAATGAGCTATCTCAATATATATGCAAAGTTGTAACCAAATAACAAACATAACAGTTACTTTGAATGGTAAACATAACAGAAATTTTATGAGAAACGAGCGAGCGGTCAACCTAAAACAAGGGGGGGGGGGGTCGACCTGAGCTCTCCTGAATTTAGGATTATGCAGAAAAACGCTCTTTGTGTCGACCGGAACAGGTTCATGCGTCGATGCAAAGTACCCCAATTTTTACAAATACAAATGCACACAGTATGAGTCGACCGGTGGGTCGATGCAAGCTCTCTTGAGAGCAAAACATGAAAATTGACTTCTGTATGAGTCGACCTAAGCAAGCTTTAAGTCGACCCAAAGACTCAGAACTTGCAAAAATGCAGATTTTGATATGTTTAGCTACATCAAAGTGTTCATAATGCATCTCTAACTCGACCAGCATGATCAAACTCATATAGAACATATATAGTGCTTTTCCTATATGAACCAAGACACATTTTGACCAATGTTTGCCATTAGAAAAATGACGTATGCATATGCGACTCAATGATACCGTCCAAAATACACTTTTCTAACTATATACGTTTTGACATCATTAAAACAAGTATAACCAAGTATGAGGCACTTTGCCCTCACACATATAACATGATATATTCGAATTATGAAGGGAAGATTGGCCACACTTTGGGAGTGATCCAAGTGGATTTAACAGTTGGTACTATCACTAGACCAACCATGTTTATGGTTATTACATCAAAGGCGAGCTACAATTTGCTTTTAGGCTATGAATGGATACACATCATCAGGGTTGTACCCTCTTTGCTCCACAGAGGATATCTATTTGGATGAATGATGGTATAGTGGAAAACATCGAAGCAGATCAAAGTTATTTTATGGATAAGGTTAATCACGTAGATAGGTGTCATTTCGACAAGAACTTGGCAAACATTGCTCCATGTAGTCCTGCTGGTTTTGCATTCACACCTACTGATACAACATTTTACTCCCTTCATCTACATCCAACCTATAGTTTTTAGTGGGACAAAGAGGTTGTGGGAGAAGACCTTGAATCCAGAGGGACGTCAGGTATCCAACCAACTGGTTAAGGAGACAAAGACGATGGCTATTTCTGAGTCCAAAACATTAGAAAATATTTTGGCTTATGTAGCTAAAAATAGACTAAAGGCGGCCTTAGAGGCCGAAGTTAAATATATGGCTGTCGAAGCCAATGAAACTGATGTGTACCTTGAAGGGTTTTGGATAGATTTCGAACCAGAGTAACCTGATAAGATTCAAGATGAAGTGGTAAACTAGAGGCTTGATTCCATATAGGATGATGAGCCTTTATTTGAAACGGATCCGTTGGCACCTAGTATAAAAATGCTAGTACAAGATCCCCTAAAGGAAATTGATTTAGGAGACGGAACAATTAAAAAACCAATGTATACAAGCGTCAACATTGGCCCAGAACTCAAAGTCAAAGTAATCCAACTTCTTAAGAAGTACACGGTCTACTTTGCTTGGGATTATGATGAGACGCCTGGATTAAGTAGAGAATTGGTAGAACTAAAGTTTCCCATCAATCCTGGAAGGAAGCTAATTAAGCAAACTCCAAGACAATTTGCACCAGAAATCTTGTTGAAGATCAAGCAAGAAGTCGAAAGGCTTCACAAATATAAGTTCATCCGTACAACAAGGTATGTCGACTAGATTGCTAATATAGTTCCTGTCATTAAAAAGAGTGGGTCTTTAAGGGTATGCATTGACTTCAAGGATCTGAATGTTGCGACCCCAAAGGATGAATATCCAATGCCTGTGGCAGAGATGATTGTCGACTCTGCCATAGGCTATGAGTACCTTAGTATGCTCGATAAATATTCTAGATACAATCAAATCTTCATTGCTTTGGAAGATGTGTCAAAAATGGCATTTCAATGCCCTGGGGCTTTAGGCACCTACGAATGGGTGATGATGCCTTTTGGCTTGGAAAATGCTGAGGCAACCTGTCAAATAGAAATGAACTCTATTTTTCATGACTTTATAGAAACACTTATGCAAATTTACATTGACGATATAGTTGTCAAGTTTGTGTCAGGAAAAAATTACATAGATCACCTTCGACAATCATTCAAAAGGACGAGGAAGCATGGTCTGAAGATAAATCGTCTCAAATGTGCGTTATGTGTGTAGGCCGGGGATTTTATAGGATTTGTGGTCCACAATAAAGGGATCAAAATTAATTAAAATAAGACTACGAAAATTATGGAGGCGAAAGCACCATCAACAAAGAAGGAACTATAGTCGTTGCTAGGGAAGAACAACTTCTTAAGGAGGTTCATCTCGAACTTGAATGGAAAGACTCAAGCCTTTTCTCCTCTACTTAGACTAAAGAATGAAGGCTTCGAATGGGGGAAACTGCAACAAGAAGCTTTTGATAAGATTAAAGAGTACCTTGTTCATCCTCCAATTTGGTCGCCTCCTTGTAGAAGTATAAGTATGCGATTTTACATTTCTGCATCTAATGTAACCATAGGGAGCATGCTTGCTCAAGAGGACCAAAATGGCATCAAAAGGGCTATTTATCATCTTAGTCGAGTCCTCAATAATGCAGAAACTAGATATAGTATGATTGAAAAAATGTGTCTGTGTCTGTATTTTTCATGTATAAAGTTGAAACATTATATAAAACCTGTTGATGTGTATGTTTCGTCTCCTTTTGATATCATTAAACATATGCTTTCTAAGCCAATCTTGCACAGTCTAATTAGAAAATAGGCATTTGCCTTAACATAATACTCACTAGCTTATGTTGTTTTAAAGGCCATGAAGAGATAAGTGGTCGTAGAATTTATAGTCGACCATTCCGTAGTCGAAAATTCCAGAAACTATCTAGAACTTGAACCCTGAAAATTATATTTTGATGGTTATAGTCACAAATATAGAACGATTATAGGAAGATTGATTATCTCTCCTAATAAAATTCCAACAAAGTTTAAGTATAGGATTAAAGGTCCTTGCTCGAACGATGAGGCTGAATACGAGGCTTTGATGGTTGGTCTTGAAATTTTATTTGAGTTAGGGGCAACCAGTGTCGAAATAATTTGTAACTCTGAATTGGTTGTAAAACGAATGACGACGAAATATAAATGTGTTAAAGAAAAATTAATAATGTACTTTGTGACAGCAAATCGACTATTACGAAAGTTAGAAATGGTGAATATTAAACACATTCCTCGACTTAAGAACCAAAAGGCGAATGACTTGGCCTCAAATTGCTTCTAGGTACAAAATTTCAAAAGAAAACTTGGAAGATGTGATCGAAGTTCGAGGGAAAATGATGGTGACCAGATTGTCTCTGACATATTTGGAAACAACAAAGTCAGGCTATGTAGACGAAGAGAACTTTGAGATATTAGACATCGACAACCTAACAAATGTAGATTAGAGGAAACCAATAGTGGATTACTTAAAGAATCCAACAATGTTTACAAAGCGAAAAGTCAGGTATCATTCTTTAAGTTATACTCTTATGGGAAATGAACTATTTAAAAAGACGCCTGAGGGAGTTTTACTTAAATGCCTTAGTGAGGCTGAAGCTTATTTAGCTCTGTCGAATGTCCATAGTAGGGCATGTGAGGCTCACCAAGTAGGCCATAAAATGAAATGGCTTTTGTTTCAACAAGGAATGTATTGGCCTACTATGCTGAAAGATTGCATCGAGTTCGCCAATGGGTGCCAAGAGTTCCAGATTCATGCAGGTATACAACATGTTCCTACAAGCGAACTACACTCTATTGTAAAGCCTTGGCCTTTCAGGGGCTGGGCATTGGATCTGGTTGGTGAGGTTCGACCAACATCTTCTAAAGGTCATAGGTATACCCTAGTGGGCATTAACTACTTTACTAAGTGGATCGAGGCCATACCTTTGGTGAATGTTGATCAAGAAGCAATGATCAAATTTATCCTGAGGCACCTAATTTAAAGGTTTGGGATCTCAGAGACCATCACAAGTGATCAAGGGTCAGTGTTCACTAGTCAAAAGGTCCAAGTCTTTGCTAACGAAGTAGGGTTCAAACTATTAACATCTACGCCTTATTATGCCCAAGCGAATGGTCAAGTCAAAGCTGCGAATAAAGTGGTAATTGTATTAATAATAAAGCATGTGGGGAAAAGGCCAAGAAATTGACATAAGACATAGGACCAATTCTTGTGAGCATGTCGAACCTCCCTTAAAGAGGCTACAAATTCAACACCTTTTCGATTAACTTATGGGCATGATGTAGTGTTACCAATCAAAATTTATCTCCAATCAACTAGAATTCAGAGACAAAATGAAATTCCATATAAATCCTATTGGAATATGATGTTAGATGAACTAGTTGATTTAGATGAAGAAAGGTTGAATGCCTTAGAATTACTAAAAAGGTAGAAGAAAAGGGTAGAAATATAGAGGACATTGGGTAAATGATCCCCAAAATGGGAAGGTCCATTCCAAATTATCCAAGTGTTTTCTAATAATGCATATGAGATCAAAAAGTTAGCTGAAGATCGAAGACTTTTGAGAGTCAATGGGAAATATTTGAAAAAAATATAGGTTTGTGCTTCCGAAGGCTAAGATATTAACAGAATAATTTGCATTGTAATATTAAGGCCAAAATGGTAATTAAGTTCAAATGCCAAAATAGCTAAGTCATTACATTACAAAATCCCAGAGTCAAATTAAAGATTCAAACAATTACAATATAAGCAAGTAAGATAATTAGATGGTAAGGTAACCCTTCATGTGTTCATATTTCGTCTTCGAAAGCAACAGACAATAGTCATTTACAGACTTTTTAGAGTTTAGGGTATCAATTATGTTCCCAAAGCCTGGTCCTGTTCGACATGATGCACCCCTACTTGAATTTCATTGTTGAGCTCTTGGCGTTCAAGCTTTTGAATTTCTTCTTGGCGCTGTTTAGCCTTTTGAATCTTGGCTTGCAACTCTTTGATTTATTTTCCCATGCAGCAATGTTGCTAGCACAAATCTTGAAATCTTCTTGCTTTTGCTCAAAGCTCTTCTCAAATTATGCAACCTTTTTGGTGGATTAGATAGCAGCATCCCATTTAGTTGTTTGGGTATTCATTTTATTCTGAATTTTGGTCGAAGCGTCCCTTTGGCAGTTGAGATCTGCAGTGATATGATCGATGAGCAACCTAAGTTCCATAATGAAATCAGCAATTTCAGAAGGAGTAGTTAAGATGTTGATTTGTTTCAAGAGGTATATGATTACAAAACAAGCAGAAGGATTGTCTTCTAAGACTTTGATCAAATCAACATTGAAAGCTTTCTCCTTAATCTTTTTCAGTAGTTCGTCAGCAGACTCATTGATATAATGGCCACTAGAGGCGGCCGAAGAACTAGAGCATTGGTTAGTTGAGCTACCTCTTGTGATCATGATCACCTTCAAGTATTCTGCTGGCTTATTTTTCTTCAAGTTCTCCAGTTATTCTTGGGAAAGAGCAGCAGTTGGACCAGTCGAAGGAGCCTTAAAAGCTTTAGTAGTCTCAGAGGTTTGGTTAGTCTTGGGCGTTTCACCTGGGTTCTCATCATCATCATCTACTTCGCTCAAAGGATTGTTCACATAGTTAAACATATGATGATTTTCTTCCTGGTATTCTTCCTCGTATGGGGCATCTTCACCTTGGTTGAAAATTTCTGGTGAAAAGTCATCTGCTTTATCCTAAATAATTTCCTTTATGTTTTATATGCGCGTGGTTTCCTCGACTTCTATGGCATGATGTTCTTCTTCTACATCATCTTCATGGTTGGATTTGATGATTTGAGAGTGTTGGGTTGTGTCTTTTGGGGGAGGAACCTTTTGTTGTTCCTCCGCAGGTTTATTTACTTCGCCCATAGAACCTTTGTTCGAATCTTTATTATATGTGGGATGGTACAAAGGAGTTCTGGTGCTCCCAGGGATAGTATGTTTAAAGCTAGACTGTGCAGTAACGTCTGCGCCACCCTACAAAAGAAATCTAATTATGATGAGTTAAAGATAAAAAGTGGATAAGGAAAATGAGGTGAGATTCTTTTACCTTAAAACCATATGCGTCGGGGATAGAACTATCACTATTGATTCGTTCAAGAGTACCCTTGGTAGCAGTTTCAGAATCAACCTCAATTACCTTTGGAGTAACAGGTTTCTTGGGTTTGATTTTGATAATGTTGGATTTTGGTTAGGAGGTGGCTTCAAAATTATTCGCCTTCTTTTTCTTCTTGGCCATTTTAGAGGTGTCTAGTGATAAGTCATCATCGTCTGATTCAACTACATGAACCAGGGGTTCTTTAGTCTTTTTCTTTTTCGGTGTTGGAGGTGGTTTTCGATTTATTTGAAAACAACGTAAGCATTATCATATGAAGATAATCCATCAAATGAAATAAAAAAACACAAAGTTTACCTTTGTTTTTGGTTTTGTGGTCTCTTTTTCTTGACCTTCGTCTTTGGTTGAACTGGTAGTTTTCTTCGTCGGACCTTTTTCTGGTTGTTTTCTTTCGACGGCTAAAACAGAAATAGGTCAAAATAATTGACACAAGTAAAAAGGGTGTAAAAAAACTTGTTAGAAAAAAAAATTAAATTTAAAAATCCTCCTATTCCACACCTTCATGGATAGGAGAGAGTATTTGAACATGCTTTATGTCAATATGAAGATGTCCTTTGAAACTATCTAGAGTATGCTTAGTCGGAACCATCCATTTTGCTAGCTTTTGAGAGTCTTGTCGAAGATTTTTCATGAAGTCCCCAAGACAAACCATTTGGGAAACAGAGGCTAAAAACCATGCTAAAATAATTCGTTGGTAGTCGAGGGAGTCTTGGTGGATGCAATTTAAAAGCCAACTCATACTTGTGTTCGTGTTTAACATACAAAGGTAGTTTTAAATTGGGGAGTTTCTTTGTAAATTTTTTCTCAAAGTAACTGCTGCTTTGTGGATGGTTCGATTAAGATCATCAGGTCTATAGGCAGTCTCAAAGTATTTTTGGAATTTTTAGATTTCTTTGATGTGAGTTGAAATACCTTTCTTGGATCTGTCTTGTACTGAAGAAAAATAATTTGTTAAATGCTGAGTAAAAGCATTAATGTCGAACATTTTTATGGAGTAATAGTGTCTCTACCAAGTATCATATTCTTGGGAAACTTTTGAATGGAATGGGGGATGAGTTGAGTAGTGCCAATATAATGAGACATTTCTTCATCACATTCAGCTTCACTATGGTATATGTTGTAAAGGACAACAAAACTTTTCTTTGGGAGATTGGCTTAGGTAGAACTTGGTTAAGTCTGAACTGTCGAGAGACAAGATTGGGTTTGTAGCTGAGAAGGATTATTTAATTCTTGGAAGGTCTAAGTCTTGTTGCTATCAACTTTGATGTGAGGAATTTCTTCTCATATGGCAAAAGATTTTTCTTCTTGATCTTTCGGAGGAGCTGGAAACTTTTTGGTGAGCCATTATGAGCCATAACTCCTATTGGCGAAGGGAGCCATAGAGGGAGTACAATTGCAGTGCTTGGAATACATCATCACATATTCAATGAAAGTCTTCTGCAGATTTAGCCATTTGTCACTATGAGTCAATTGGACGAGGCGTCTCCCTTCGACCCTTCTATTTTTTATTTCATCAGCCTCTTCATTGATTTTGTTGTGAGTTGTCAATGAAGGTTTGAAAGTAGCATTTAGCCACAACTGAAGCAACTAAAACGGGCCAGTTAGTAGTAGGTTCGACCCAAGTTGGATTTCCTTTTCGACACCTTCTCCTAAAGACTCATATAGACAACCTAAAATCATTTGTCCAAGGCAAAGCTTGTGACTAACATGTATTTAGTTCACCATGGTTAATAACTTCTTTGCCACTTGTAGAGACTTCGAGTAGAAAATACATCGAGATAGCCATAGTGAAAGGAATGAAATATGTTCTTCACCAGAAACTTCTTTAATATCTTTCTTATGGTGGTGTGAGATATAATGAGTAAAAGTAGCTCAATTTCCATTGAAGTCGATGGTGTCCTCATTCATGTTGCTGGGATCTAAAGCATCTCCGGTTGGTCGAAGACCAGTGATTGTAGAAATGTCGGATAGGGTGGGAGTTAACATTCCACAAGAGAAGTGAAAGTTATTGTGTGTGTGCTATATCAGAAGTACAAGGAGGTTAGCAACATGGTTTTGTAATAACCTGGTCCAGCTTTCGACAGTTGAATCACGTCGAAGATTTCCATATCTTTCCAAAATTGGGTTTTATTTTTCTCTATCTTCGTAAGCCAAGACAAGTAATTTTAAGGGCCTTTCGATAAAGGGCAAGTGAGAAATACTCTAAGAGCATTGCTCATATAATCTAAGTTAATGGGTTTTGTAACACCTCAAAGTTTGCTCTCCCTTTTGTTAACCTTTTTGGCTTATGATTCATTTTATTTTCACTTTCATTTATGCATTACATTGTTCCTAAGGCATGAGATCAAAAGTTCTTGATTATTCTCAAGAGGAGGAGATGGTTCTCAAAGAAAAGAGTATGAAGATAATCTCAACATCATGTTGTTACTGAGTTATAAAGTCCTTCTATTCATCAAGGTATTCTCAACAATCTCACACAATCATCTGGATTAGGTTTTTCAAGCATTGGTCACACTCTCTTATCTTCATGCCTGGATTAGGGTTTTGGTCCAAGGAAATCTATGGCTATCTTCTTGAGCAAGTCAAGTTTCTATGGCTCAATAAACATCTTAAGGGTTCCCTACATGTATCATGTTACATCACAAGTCATTGCATATGCCTCAATCAATGGAAAGAGGATTAGGGTTTTATCTGATCAAGAAAATCAATTGTGGCCTCACAAAGTCAAACTCTTGAGTTTATGGTCAATCATAGGCATTTCAAGTCATCACAAGTGTTATTATGAGGATTAATCAAGGAAAAGCAAGAATAATCATAAAATCGAGAAGGTTGGCAAAGTTAGGGTTTTTGTGAAATTTTTCTAAGTGTGAAAATCAGAAATTCTATCCCTCTTGCAAATGTCATATCTCACTCATCCTTGATCCATTTTGTGCAAACCAAAGATCAAATTGAAGAGAACATCATGAAATACAAGTTTGTAGAAGAAGGCATGTCCAAAAAATGTCTAGATCAAGAGGTATGGAGAGGTAAAGTTTGGAAAAAGGTGAGATTCAAGTTTCAACACTTAGAATTTTTCTAAGTGTGAAAATTCAGCTTGAGGAGCAAGTTTTCAAGTCCATTTTTCTTTATGATCCAAGTTCAATCTCATTTTTCTTCCAACATAAAATTTTTAAGCATCATCTAAGCTTTCCAAGGATGCCAAGAACTCATCATTCGGATCCCTAGAGCTCAAGTTATGATGTTGCAAAGACATGCTCCTAAAGTTACCAAACTTAGCAAGTTTTTAGGCATATTTTGAAGCTAACTTCCAAGGAAAAATTCTTCATGATACAAGTTATGGCCTTTTATGTAAAGAACTGCTCCATTGGATTTTTACATCTCAAGATTTATTTTTATGTAAAGAACTCATCCATTGGATTTTTACATCTTCAAGCTTTATTTTCATGTAAAGAACTCCTCCATTGGATTTTTACATCTCAAGTTATGGCCTTCCAAAGTCAAGACATTTTCATGTTTCATGTTGGTTTCATAACTAAGAATTTTTCAAACATGCTTAGACAGATCTTGAAGAAAACTTCAAGCTATGTGTTCTCATTGATCAAGGTCTTAGTTCACTTTCTTTCCAACATCAAATTTGTTCACCTCACTCCCTAGTTTCATGCAAGTCCAAGAACTCATCCATTGAACCTATTTTGATTAAGTTTCACTCATGTAAAGTAGAGGGTATCAATATGTTTCAAGCCACTTCTTTCTAGCACATTGGTGAATCACCCTTGCAGCACATGCTATCACACGCATAACTCATCATTCTCCTTGCCAAAACCTTACTAAAAGTGACCAAACAATACACATACCTCATGCTTTTTATTTTCAAACTTGTTGTCAAAAGGAGAAAAGAAGAAAATTTCTCAAACTTGTTTCATTACTTCCTCACACGTGCTAAGGCCTCATGCACACCTCATGCCTCATTCCCATTCTGACAAATCACACTATAACCACCCATGTGCAAGGTTGCTCGTAAATGATTCCACTCACCCTCAAATTTCCAAGTTTGTATAACAAACTTTTTAACCAAAATTTTCACTCTCTCTCATGTGCCATTCACACTATTTAAGCTCACTAAGCCCTAAATGATCAATCACAACTTCATTTGCATTAGAAAACAAAATCAAAGCTTTATCCTCTCTCAAAATTTTCTCTCTTCAAGTTTCATTTTTCCAAGGGTTTTACTCTATCTTATTGTTAGATTTGCCACTCTTGAAGCATAAGGAAGCATCATGTGTAATTTTCTCTTCATTCTCACACGAGAACAAGAGCCAACGGAGCTACTCCGTTAGGTAGATTTCTTCAACTTGTATCTCTCATTCTTGATGCCATGCTAAGTTCATATTGGTTGCATCTAAAGTCTTACACCTTATGGGCCATGTTTGCATAGTCGTTGTCTTGATTTGGTTGAGTTTCAGATTCCACGTGTTTTCTTCTTGTCTAGTTTTCGTTGTGTTTTAATGGATATAAATGATTCTTGAGGGAGGATTCGTGATCTCCTTGAAATTCCCTTCAAAATGATGTCTTAGTTTTCATGTTTTGCTGTTGTTTTGACCTAGCTCCGGTGATGAGCTACTGAGGTAGACGATCGGGTCCCTAACTCCAGTGTTCCAGTAGATGATGATATGTGCATGTTTGACTCATGTTGGACTTGCCTGCGTGTTACATATGTGGCGCCACCTGGATCTGATTGGGATTAATGACATTGCCACACATGTTTTTTGTTTCTGAATCATGTGATTCTGGACTGGGCTGGTTTCACTTTGATATTCCCACACCACCTTTTTGGCCCATCTACATGCTATAACTAATTCTAGTTCATTAGAAAATTCTGTTCGGAACCCCTTCTTGTGTGTTATTTTATTTATTATTTATTTCTGTTTCATTTTCCATTTGATTTTTTAATAGTCCAAACTATTTTAAAAATACACAAAAATACTTTTCTGTTTATGTGACATCTTGAGATAATTTTCTTATTTTTAATTTTATTTTTCAATAAGTTTTGCTATTTTATTTTGAATTAATTTAAGGAGTGGTTTTACATCTTTGTCCTTGACTAGGGTTTGTGCTTTTGTTGCTTTGTGCTTATCTTCTTGACTCAATCTCTTAACCATATTTTTATATGTGAAGGTTGGATATTTAAGGGATGCTTTAATGCTTTGATGTTGCATTTTTTATTGGTTCTTAATTGATTTTAGTTGATCCTCGATGCATGCTCAATTAGCCTCCTACATGAGATTGTTTGATTCATTTTGGTGATGCATTTATGCACTCCTTTGGGGGTAATTTTTATGATTAATCTTGATTGTCTTAAATTGAGTTAGAGATTTGAATCCACATTTATCTTGCCACTTATCTATTTTTTTTATTGAATTTTCAATTTGATGATGTTTTGAGTATGATTTTTGGCTACCTTTGACCTAGTTGTTTGCGATTGTTTTCTTGTATGATTCTTTGAT
Source organism: Lathyrus sativus (assembly GCA_963859935.3). Lineage (NCBI taxonomy): Eukaryota > Viridiplantae > Streptophyta > Magnoliopsida > Fabales > Fabaceae > Lathyrus > Lathyrus sativus. The sequence continues at coordinate 486,408,691 of OZ012740.1, read as the reverse complement.
GTCAATGACCTTGTGTGACTTAAATGACTTGTTTGAGGTTCTGACCTTCATGCTTGGATGTCCTTTATATGATCATTTTGCGTTGCTTGCCTCACATGATCATTTGTTTCCTTTTATGGATGACTTTGGCTTATGGTTGTCTAGTTTCTTGTTCATGATTTGAATATGATTCTTCTTGAACTTGATTGATATCTTGGAGTTGGTTTTGAATTAAATTACTTGAGCGTGCTTCTGACCTTCATGTTTTGATGTTCTTTACTTGATCTTTTGTTCTTTCCCCCTTACTTGGATACATGTCTTCCTTTGAAGAGGATAATGGTGGATGCTTACATAGTTTTGATGCATGTTTTGAAATTGATCCTTGATGATTCTTCTTGTTATCCATGAGTTGATTTTTGAGTTGATGTTCATTTTCATTCTACTTCCTCATTTTGATACCATGCTTTAACTTTATCACTTGAACCATTTGTGACTTGTTTTTCATGAGATAATGATTTACTAATGCACAGTCTTTGTTGTGGTTCATGTTGGACGGTGTTGTGCCTCTCTTTTTATCTTTGAAATAAGTTGAGCAGGATGTGGTTTAGGTTCTTACCTTCCTTGATTCATACCTTGATTGATCCTTTTTGTCTTGGCATTTTGTTTAATGGTGTTTGATTATGATTCTAAGACATGTTTGCTTGTGCACTTCTATGATTTCCTTTGCTTATCTATTTGAACTTGAATGTGTAAGCACTTTGATCATGTTTTGTGATTATTGACAATGTGTATTTATTGTGTTCCTTATCCATCTTTGATGTTTTGATTCATATGATAAGCATACTTTGATTTTAGCCTTGATGTTTGACACTTAAGAATTGATGTTTGATTCTTCTAATCTTGTGGTGCTTTGACATGCTTCTTCTCTTCATCTCTTTTCTTCTCCTTTGAGTTTAGGATTCATATTTGGTGTTTAAGATTGAGTTGTATAATGTTTACCTGTGCTTGATCACATGCTTCCTTAAGGCTCCTAGTCCAACTTAGTTTCTGATTAAGTTTGGAGTAGGATATACATTAAGCTCTAAATCCTTTGCATGAAAACATTAGGATAGTCCATTATTAACCTCAATCTTAGGTCCATCTTTGTATAATAACATTAGGTAGACTTCCCTTCCTATCCTCAACTATAGGGCCATATTGCATGATAACATCTTGGTGAGTTTCCCTTAGATTTTTCTTTGCTCTTTGAGTCTTTTTCCTCTCTCATAAAAAAATTCAAAACATTTTTATCCTTCGGGATTATTTGTCAAACATTTTTAGAAAGGGCATGTTATTTCCGTTCTACCGCAAACAGGCATCGACCCTAACTGCTGGAACGCAAACTTAGCATCGCTCATAAAAGACACTTCACAATTCATAGGCCGAACTACGAATGCTCTGACTTATTCATTCTTGTCTAAATGTAGATACATAGGCACAAGACGACGATGTCTTGGAGAGCAACCTTCTGCCATCATCCCGTACTCTTCCGGACTATGTTAACTCTGACTTTCCCATTGCACGAGGGAATACGTAGGCCTAGGACGATGAAGTCCTGTCGAGTCTCCTTTTTGTTTTTCCCCTTTTTGTTTCTGTTTTCCCATTTAGCAAATATGATTTAGATAAACACACCCTTTGATTAGAATAACAAGAGTGGATCCCGTTGAGTACAATGGACGAGAGGAGGCGCTAATACCTTCCTCTTGCATAATCGACTCCCAAACCCGGAACTTGGTTGTGATGACCATGTTCTTTCCCTTTTTAGGTTTCTTCGATCGTTTACTTTCCCTCGCCGGGATAAATAACATTCGGATTTACTCTATTTTTTCCGCCGGTTGTTTTTCACAGTTGCGACAAGTTTCTCTATAGGCTCACTCGAGGACTTTGCTTGGGTATCAGCTACTGTACCTAGTTAAGTTTTCATAGCTTCATTGCTAGTCTTAGATTTGTTTCCTACTTGCTATTGGTTTAGTCCTATGATAAGTGGGAAAAAACTCTATAAGTTTTTCAGAATTATTGTTAATCTCTGTCGTATCCCAAAATTTGACCTCCCCCGTCTGACCTTTTTGCCCTTTTGCATAAGTATGTGCACTTGCATTCGTAGCATCACATTGGCATTTTTTACCTGTGAATTTATTTCATGGATATCCAAATATCTAGATATTCCCGAGGATATGATCGATTGTATCCCAAAAAATCGTCAAAGCATCAATACAGGAAAAACAAAAGGATTTCTATATCTATCTATCCAAGCACAGGGTTGAAGCACGATACCAATGCCAAAGCACCTCATTCCAAGTCAAAAAAAGAGACTTTTTTTACTGTGTAACCGGTTATGTTAGAACAAGATTTGGTTCTACATCTGTATCTCTGAGTTTTGATGATAACAAGTCAGTACTTGTGTGAGAACAATTTTGGTACCCTAACGGTTTATTATTGTATATCTTTAGCAAACAACTTTAATTTTGACTCTTGAATGTGGAACATTACAAGTTTCTAAATATATTGATTTAAATTGCTTCTGCTCAAACTCACGGATGAGAACGGAAACTGCATGTTGCTGCTGCAACATTCTCTTGGCTCTTGCTTCTGACGTGTGATTCTGGTCAATTCACTTCTAAAGACAACTCAAGCTTCCAAAGACTAAAAGCTGAAGGTTCTAAAACTCTGATGAATCTCAAGTTAGATATTGATGTGATCAAGCTTCTGATTGTTGATTATGTAAGTACAGAGTATGCCTAAGAGGGGGGGGGGGGGGGTGAATTAGGCTTTTAGGGACTTTTTCCGGTTTTTCGGTATTCTTGAAATTTTACTGGTTAGGTTCTTGGTGATGAATGCAGTAGAAAGAAAAACAAAGTGGACACCAAGATTTATAGTGGTTCCCCTCACAATCCGAGAGTACTCCACTCCCCTTTCAACATGAAAGAGAGTTTTCACTATTGTTTAATAAAGTACAACCTATCACACCATCAACCGGTGAGGCCTACTATCAAACAATAAAAATCAACAAGTGTACAAGAACAGTCCTCTTGTAAACACTCACCCTTGTGTCCAACAAACCTGGATCACAAGTCAAAATACAAGTAATCTAAATACTTTGATTTGAGAGTAATAATGGTAATATCAATGCTGAGATTGATCTTCTCCTTCTGATCAAAATTCACTCATTTAATTTCAACACAAGTGTTCAATGCTATGCATATGAAAGATATGATCAATATGAACACTTTTGAAAAGTATTTGAAAGTGGTGAATTTGATTCAAAGAATTGTTTTGAAATTGATTATTGGAGGGTTCTTTTTCAATTTGAAAAACTCAGAATTTATATGTGTAAACACACCTTTTTCAACAGGTATATTTGAGTATAATTCAAAATATGAACTGGTATAATTTTCAAACCATTTTTGAACTTGAAACAAAGCCATTTTTCAAAATACGTTCGGTGTTAATCGGTTAACCTATATGGTTAATCGGTTAACACTTGAACGTTATACCAAAATATTCAAAATTTGAAATGGTTAACCGGTTAACCTATATGGTTAATCGGTTAACACTGCTATTTTTCAGAAAAATGCTTATAAAAATAGTGTTATACCAATTCTAATAGTTTAAAAAGTATGCTAAAGCAATGTGATCAAATGATAAGGATGTTGAACACTTGTATATCAATTAAATTAATGGATTTTGATATACCATAGCTTGTGTCCAAAACTTGAAAGTTGATCAGTCAAATGTTCATGAAGCTTTGAATATTGATCACTTCCATTCCACTTGATCTTGGTCTTTTGAAAATGCTTGCCTTTTTGCACAGATGAAATATTCTTGATCTTGATTGTTGACGTCATCAAAACTTTGAGATGAAGCTTGCTTATACAATCTCCCCCTTTTTGATGATGACAACCAAAATGATCTTGTGCAATTTTTGACGATGATTGGCAATGATCTTGTTTTCTCCCCCTATGTCCATGAACTCCCCCTATCGAATACATAGGCAAAAATTCTGCACACATAGACATAAGAAAGCCAAAGCTCTTCTCCCCATTTGTCATAAGCAAAAAGGAAGGAGCTTTCAAGAAAGAAAACTAGATAGACCAATAATGCAAGCAATCACAAGAATATGGAAGCAAAGCATAATGAAATTAAACGGCAGCAATACTGCGAATATTGTACGAGTTACAATGCAAAATAAAAACAGAGTTCGAATATAAATGAAAGCATAAAACATCAAAAACTAGAAAACAATGCAATAAAAGACATCAACAACAACATATTCTCTAAAGATCCTCATCAGGAATATCCACATCATCTTCTTCCTCTTCTTCACTACCATCCTCTTCTTCAATCTCTTCGTCCACAACTCGGGTGTTGGAATATGGAGGGTTAAGAATAAGGTTTCTGAGGGAGGCAATGGCTCGGGAGGTCTCTCTATGCATATTCATTGACTCTCGATGCTGGTTCATCATGGTTGTATAGAGAAACTCACTTGTAAGACCCCCTTCAGGAATTGGATACGCGTAATGGACAGGACCGTCATCGGTATACCTGTAGGTGCCGTCAGCCGCTTTGATGATACCAGTATTTTTGACAATTTTAATCTCATTGATCTCATTAGTTGTAGGTTTCATCTTGGAGGACGGTTCCCTGTTGAGTTCTAGTTCGGTTAATTCCAGAATTCTCGAAATCAAACGAGCATACGGTAACCGTGTGATGCACTGAAGTTGCTGCTGCAGATGATACATGATGGTCAGAATCCAATTGACCCTTATGCGGTTCTTGATTGCATACAAAAGCTGCATCTCTAAGTCATTAATCTGAGAGTGGTTGGAATCCTTTGGAATGAGGACATAGCAGATAATGTAATGAAGCATTCGATCAGATATCGTCAGATTCTTGGCATAACACAACATACGAGCGGTGCGAGAGTTTGCAATAACTGTTTCTTTCGGGAACCTGCAAATCTGATAGTAATACTCCATTTTATCATAATTTGGCCAAGGTCCATCCACATGGTTTGCACCTTTCCTCAGGAAGCAGCCTTTTGATGGAATCTTAAGGTGTCTAGCAAGGGTGGATAATTTCTCAACAAACTCATGGTCTCTAATGGTGGAACGGATCATGTGGTTCTCATCCATGTCCAGATATACAACCATCTTACTCATAAAAGCTTTAACAAGATCAGGATAAATAATACTAGAGTCGGTGACGAACTTGTCGATGCGCTGATATTCCAATAGTGTAGGAAAGTCAAAAGAAATTGCAGGAAAAGCTCGAAGATTTACGTACTTTACCGGCAGAAGTTGACGAACACGAACTTTGAAATCCATGCGCCTCTTTTTGGTGGTTTCCATTGGAATGCTGTCGTCATCAGATTCTGATGCATACTCAGGAAGCTTTCCATTTCCTTTGCGTGAGGATGCCATGGATGAAAGTTTGAGAGAACTGAAGTTGTGGGTTCTGAGGAAGTTAGGGTTTGAGAAGTTGTGGGGATGGTTATGAGGAGTTATCCAACTTTAGAGAGTGGGAGAGAGGAAGTTAGGGTTTGAAGAGGGAAGTTCCACAAAAACTCTTTAAGAGGGGATAGGATTTTGGATATGGATTTGGATACTTAAGAGAATATGGACCACATAAAAAATGCATTTAACAGTGTTAATCGGTTAACCATATAGGTTAATCGGTTAACACATTAAAAAATTGAGTCAGAATTGAAAATTTAACAGTGTTAATCGGTTAACCCATATGGTTAATCGATTAACACACTCGAATTTTTGAAAAATGCTTAAAAATAGAATGCATAGACATAAAAACACAACACAAATAATGCATACACATATTAGAGAAAAGGTCAGATGTCACCTTCATCAAGAATCCCAAGTTCTCGCCGAATTTTGTAGAATGGTTCTTTCGCCAAAGGTTTGGTGAAGATGTCGGCGAGTTGATTGTGCGTGTCGACGAAAGTAACATCTACATCTCCATTCAATACGTGATCTTGAAGGAAGTGATGTCGGATATCTATATGTTTTGTTCTTGAATGCATGACCGGGTTCTTTGTAATATTGATGGCACTTGTATTATCACATCGAAGAGGAATGCAGCCGAGATCTATACCGTAATCGAGGAGTTGTTGCTTGAGCCACAAAATTTGTGCACAGCAACTTCCTGCTGCAATATATTCCGCTTCGGCTGTACTGAGTTCCACACACGCTTGCTTCTTGCAGGCCCATGACACTAATGCATTCCCGAGAATGTGACATGTACCGCTTGTGCTTTTTCTATCGGTCTTACATCCTGCATAGTCAGTGTCAGAGTAACCAACTAAAGAACAAATACTACCTTTAGGATACCATAATCTGACGTTCATTGTCCCTTTGAGATACTTTATGATTCTCTTTACGGCTGTGAGATGCGATTCCTTTGGACTTGCTTGAAAGCGTGCACACAAATAAACGCTAAACGTAATGTCAGGACGGCTTGCCGTCAAATATAGTAATGAACCGATCATACCTCGATATTTTGTTATATCAACTGGAGTACCGAATTCATCTTGATCAACGTACGTTCCGGATCCCATAGGAGTGGACATCACCTTGCAACTATCCATATCGAATTTCTTCAACAATTCCTTGCAATACTTGGATTGGTTGAGGAAGATGCCATCCTTTGTTTGCTTGATTTGTAGTCCAAGAAAATAATTCAATTTTCCCATCATGGACATCTCGAACTCTTCTTGCATCATAAGTGAGAATTCTTCGTAAAGCTCTTTGTTTATTGATCTGAAGATGATGTCGTCGACATAGACTTGAACCAATAAAGTGTTTCCTTTGATCTTCTTTATGAACAATGTCTTGTCAACCTTTCCTTTTGTAAATCCCTTCTCACATAAGAAATTGCTAAGGCAGTCATACCATGCTCTTGGTGCTTGTTTTAGTCCGTAGAGTGCCTTTTTCAATTTGTAGACATGTGAGGGATTCTTGAAGTCTTCAAAACCCGGAGGTTTCTTGACGTAGACTTCCTCATTAATGTAACCATTCAGGAAAGCGCTTTTGACATCCATCTGGAACAACTGAAAATTCATAGAACAAGCGTAAGCAAGTAGTAATCTAATTGCTTCTAACCTTGCTAACGGAGCGAACGTTTCATCAAAATCAATTCCTTCCTCCTAGTTGTAGCCTTGTGCGACCAATCTTGCTTTGTTACGAACTATGATCCCATTCTCGTCAAGTTTGTTCTTGAACACCCATCTTGTTCCTATGATGTGCTTATGGTCTCGTCTTGGTACAAGACTCCAAACTTGATTCCTTTCTAATTGATTGAGTTCTTCTTGCATTGCTACAATCCATTGGTCATCGCCTAAAGCTTCATCAATCTTGGTTGGTTCAATTTGAGATACAAAAGCCATGTTGAGACAAGCATCCTTTAGATTAAGTCGAGTTGCAACACCTTGGCTAATATCACCAATAACTTTATCTATCGGGTGATCTCTATGCGTTCTCCATTCCTTCGAAAGATCTTGATGTTCTTCAATGATTTGAGTGACATCTTCTTGTGGTATTTCTTGATTCTTTGAAACCTCTTCTTGTTGTTGTGGAGAACCTACTATATCATCATCATCATTCATAATAATATTATCCTCTTTCGAGGGGTTAGTCTCATCAAACGAAACATGAATGGATTCTTCAATAGTAAGTGTTCTCTTATTAAAAATTCTAAATGCTTTACTATAGAGAGAGTAACCAAGAAATATACCTTCGTCGGATTTCTCATCAAACTTACCGAGATTATCTTTGTTGTTGTTGAGAACAAAGCATTTGCATTCGAATATGTGGAAGAATGCTATATTTGGTTTTCTACCCTTGAACAACTCATACGGAGTCTTTTTGAGGAGTGGTCGAATATTGACACGGTTGCTTATGAAGCATGCTGTACTAATTGCATCTGCCCAAAAATATTTAGGAAGATTTGCGTCGCTGAGCATTGTCCTTGCAAGCTCCACCAGTGATCTATTCTTCCGTTCTATGACACCGTTTTGTTGAGGTGTCCTTGGTGCTGAAAAATTATGAGAGATTCCATGCTCTTTGCAAAAATCTTCAAAGTATGAATTTTGGAATTCTCCACCGTGATCGCTTCTTATAGAGGCTATGGTGAGTGATTTCTCGTTCTGAATTTGCTTTGCATATTTCTTGAATGCTTTAAAAGCATCATTTTTCTGCACTAGAAACAATGTCCAAGTGTATCGAGAGAAATCATCAACAATAACTAAGGCGTAGAAATTACCTCCGAAGCTTTTTGTTCTTGATGGACCAAAACGATCCATATGCAACAATTGAAGTGGTCTTGATGTAGAAACCACTTGCTTGGATTTGAAAGTTGTCTTGGTCTGTTTTCCCTTTTGACATGCATCGCATAACTTATCCTTGATGAATTTTATCTTCGGAAGACCAACAACTACATCATGCTTTATCAACTTGTTTAAATGCTCCATGTGAATGTGAGCAAATCTTTTATGCCAAAACCATGCCTCGTTGTTGTTTGCCATAAGACACTTTACCTTCAAGGAAGAGTCATCAAAAGAAATCATAAAAATGTTATTATATCTTTTACCTTTTAGCAAAATGTCATGAGTGACTTCATGTTCTATCAAGCATTCCTCCTTTGTGAAGTTGATTCGGAACCCTTTGTCACACAATTGACTTATGCTAAGTAGGTTGTGTTTAAGGCCTTCCACATAAAGAACGTCTTCGATGATTGTACATGGAGGTGCACCAATGGTTCCAACTCCAAGAATTTTTCCCTTATTATCATCACCATAAGTGACGTATCCTTTGGCCTTTAATGATAAATTTAAAAATTTGTTTATATCTCCCGTCATATGCTTCGAGCAACCGCTATCAAGATACCATTGATTAGTGGTTGTCTTCAAGCATACCTACAACACAAAATTAAGTAGTGTTAGGTACCCAAATTGCTTTGGGTCCTTGATAGTTAGTACCTTTTTCAACCCACACATAATGCCCTTTAGCAACACCAATATTGCGCACATAGCAAGCATTAGGTGTATGGCCTTTAATTCCACAATAAAAACATGTAGGTTGAAAGTGACTTCTATATCTAGGAACGTAATTCTTTTTCTTTGCAATGCTTTTATTGTTATGATTTTGATGCTGAACTTTAGAAGTGTTGGCCTTTTCTTTAACAATTTGTTCACTTGCTCTTACGAAAACGGTCTTATTGGTGCATGGTTTTGAAAATTTAGAATATCCTAATTCACTTTTATCATTAGGATATATTTGATGTTTTAGAATTTCTTCCAAACCAATTTGACCTTTTTCGTATCTTTCTAAAACTCTTTTGAGTTGAACAATTTGGAAAGATAAAGACTCACACTTCTTACATACAAGACTTTGTTTTTCATCCATCAGTTTCTGTTTTTCATCTTCAATATTTTTCATAAAAATAGAGTTTTGTTCTTCTAAAGATGAGATTCTTTTCTTTTGTGATGAGATGTTTTTATACAAAGTCTTGCACTCTTTTAGAAGTTCATCTATAATTTCTTGTGCATCATTATCATAAACAGAAAAATTACTACTAACCTCATTTTCTTCATCGGAGTGGTGAGAGGCCATTAATGCCATATTTGCACATTCATCGTTTTCCGATTCCGATGATGAACTTACTTCGTTGTCGTCCCATGCGACATAAGCCTTCTTTGTTCTGAAATCCTTCTTGCCTTTGAATTTTCCTTTATTTGCGAATTTCGGGCAATCTGGCTTTATGTGACCTTGTTTCCTATATTCGTAACATGTAATTTCTTGATTTGATGTGGGTGCCTCCTTTTTCCTGAAATGTCTATTCTTCTTAGAAAAAGAGGAAATTTTATTATTATTAAAAAACTTACCAAGCTTCTTTACTAGAACATGAAATTTTCGTCTTCGGAAGATTCATCATTTTTGTCATCCTTTGTGTCAATCTTCAAGGCAATTCCTTTGGACTTCTTGTCTTGACTTTCATGCTTCTCAAGCCTTCCAAGTTCTAGTTCATGCTCTTGATGTTTTCCAAATAAGGAAGCGGATGTCATTGTTGAAAGACTCTTCTTTTCCGAAATAGCGGCCACCTTTGGTTGCCATTCTCTTGTTAAGGATCTTAGGACTTTCAAGTTGAGATCATCATTGGTGAAGGTCTTCCCGAGGGCAATCAGATGATTAGTTAGATGAACGAATCTCTTTTGTAAGGCAACAATGGACTCACTAGGCTGCATACAGAGCATTTCATATTCTTGACTTAAAGTATTAAGTCTTGATCTTTTTACTTCGGCTGTCCCTTCATGCGTTTCTACCAAGGTGTCCCAAATTTCCTTTGCCGATTTACACTGTGATATACGGAAGAATTCGTCCATACTAAGAGCGCTTTGAAGTATGTTGATTGCTTTCTTCTCATTCAAAATCCTCTTCTTGTCATCTTCATCATATGAGGATTTTATCTTTGGAGTTCCAACACCATTTACCACACTTGTAGGAACATGTGGACCAGTTTCTACGGTTTCCCATATACCATCTCCTTGAGCCTCAAGATGTGCCTTCATATGGATTTTCCAAAAGTCGAAGTATTCTCCAGAAAAGAGTGGTGGCTTGTTACTGCTTCCACCATCTTTGAAAACCAGGTTAGTACTAGCGGAAGCGATTAGGATCAATAGGAACAGGTTACCTTAATCTGCTCTGATGCCAATTGTAAGTACAGAGTATGCCTAAGAGGGGGGTGAATTAGGCTTTTAGGGACTTTTTCCGGTTTTTCGGTATTCTTGAAATTTTACTGGTTAGGTTCTTGGTGATGAATGTAGTAGAAAGAAAAACAAAGTGGACACCAAGATTTATAGTGGTTCCCCTCACAATCCGAGAGTACTCCACTCCCCTTTCAACACGAAAGAGAGTTTTCACTATTGTTTAATAAAGTACAACCTATCACACCATCAACCGGTGAGGCCTACTATCAAACAATAAAAATCAACAAGTGTACAAGAACAATCCTCTTGTAAACACTTTCCTTGTGTCCAACAAACCTGGATCACAAGTCAAAATACAAGTAATCTGAATACTTTGATTTGAGAGTAATAATGGTAATATCAATGCTGAGATTGATCTTCTCCTTCTGATCAAAATTCACTCATTTAATTTCAACACAAGTGTTCAATGCTATGCATATGAAAGATATGATCAATATGAACACTTTTGAAAAGTATTTGAAAGTGGTGAATTTGATTCAAAGAATTGTTTTGAAATTGATTATTGGAGGGTTCTTTTTCAATTTGAAAAACTCAGAATTTATATGTGTAAACACACCTTTTCCAACAGGTATATTTGAGTATAATTCAAAATATGAACTGGTATAATTTTCAAACCATTTTTGAACTTGAAACAAAGCCATTTTTCAAAATACGTTCAGTGTTAATCGGTTAACCTATATGGTTAATCGATTAACACTTGAACGTTATACCAAAATATTTAAAATTTGAAATGGTTAACTGGTTAACCTATATGGTTAATCGGTTAACACTTCTATTTTTCATAAAAATGCTTATAAAAATAGTGTTATACCAATTCTAATAGTTTAAAAAGTATGCTAATGCAATGTGATCAAATGATAAGGATGTTGAACACTTGTATATTAATTAAATTAATGGATTTTGATATACCATAGCTTGTGTCCAAAACTTGAAAGTTGATCAGTCAAATGTTCATGAAGCTTTGAATGTTGATCACTTCCATTCCACTTGATCTTGGTCTTTTGAAAGCGCTTGCCTTTTTGCACAGATGAAATATTCTTGATCTTGATTGTTGACGTCATCAAAACTTTGAAATGAAGCTTGCTTCTACAGATTAAAGTTTCTTAACTCAAGCTTCCGAAGATTAAACACTGAAGGTTCTAAAAAACTCTGAAGAATATCAAGTCATATATTGATGTGATCAAGCTTTTAACTAATGATTGAAGTTTTTGAATGCAAGCTTTCAAAGATTAAACGCTGAAGTTTCTAAAGCTTTGAAGAATCTCAAGTCAGATATTGATGTGATCAAGCTTCTGATTGATGATTGAAGTTTCTGAACTCAACAAAAATCAACTCTTCTATCTCATGCTTTAAATAATGCTTTATCCAAAAGCCACTGAAGAATAGAAGATAAGAACGATTTTATACATAGGAAAAATAGTACATAGTACAACCAATATTTCTTCCACTAAGCGGATTTCATGGAGTAAGGAAATTGAGGTAGTATGATTCTTGTCCCCTCCGTATTAAACTGTTACTCAAGCGCCAACTCATTCATGAAGAATACAAGATCTTCCATCTAACGAATCTTTTTTATTGGCTACATAAAGACTTGAAAACTTGAAGAAAAGAGAGACGCAAGACACATGCAAGACTGTTGTCATAACTTGTGCTAAAATTTTCTTTAAGTGTATTGTATTTTTAACTTGTTTATATCTAATTATATAGAAGTGATATTTGTAAACACAACCTTGTAATCAAACAGTTATTTGTAGTTCTTTATGGGACCAATTAGGTCAGAATCCTTGAGAAGACATATACTGCATGTCTTTGTGGTTTGTTAGTCACCAGCAGTTGCTAGTGCAGTTATAATCAGTTGATTATAGTGGATTAAGTCCTTGGGTATAAGATGAAATCACCTTGGAGGGTAGACTAGATAAACTTTGAGATTTTCAAGTGAAGCACTATAAAAATCAAAGTGTATTTCTCTTTATTGTTGAATAGTTGTGGTTTTGATTGAGTGAGTAAAAAGATTTTGTTTTTGAAAACCCCAATTCAAACCCCCACCCCCATTTCTTGTGTTTTTCACACCTCCAATTGGCATCAGAGCTCCAGTTTTGATTGTGATCAAAGTTTGTCAAACACTTAACCGTGTTCAGTACCGATCCAGTGTGTGTGAGAAACAATGGCGGTTGCTGCTATTCCAGTAAAGAAAGATCATTACAGTGCCAAACCATCAGTCTTTTATGGTGACAAGTTTGAATATTGGAAAGATAGAATCGAAAGTTTCTTTCTTTGTTATGATGTAGATCTTTATGATCTTGTTGTTGATGGATACAAACATCTTGTTAATGTTGCCGGAGAAAAAGTGTTAAGAAGTGCTATGACTGATCAACAAGAGAAATATTATAAGAATCATCGCAAGGCAAGAACTATACTGCTAAACTCTATCTCTTATATTGAGTATGAGAAGATAACAAACAGAGATATTTCCAAGTCCATTTTTGATTCTCTAAGAATGACTCGTGAAGGAAAAACTCAAGTTAAGGAGACAAAGGTGCTTGCTTTAATCCAGAAATATGAGGCACTCAAAATGGAGGATGATGAAACAGTTGAAACCATGTTTTCAAGGTTTCAAATGCTAGTTGCAGGACTCAATGTTCTGGACAAAGGATACTCATTACTAACCATGTCAAAAAGATCATCAGAAGCTTTCCTAAGAAGTGGTGACCTATGGTAACTGCCTTGAAACTATCTAAAGATATGAACAATATCAGTATTGAATAACTTTTTAGTTCTTTGAGAAGTAATGAGATAGAGCTTAAGGGAGATGAACCTCAAAGGAAAGGAAAGTTAGTTGCTTTGAAATCTAACTCTGAAAAGTCAAGGGCTTATCAAGTTGAGCAAATCTTAGAAGATTCTGATGAAGATTCAGAAGATGATGATGAACTTTCATTAATTTTTAGAAGGGTCAACAGACTCTGGAAGAACAGACAAAATGGTCAAGGAAATTTCAAAGGAGCTAGAAGGACTATCAGTCGTTCTGACTCAACATTAGTACAAAGGAAGTTAAGTTCTGGAAAAGAAGTTATTTTCTATGAATGCAAAGAGCCAGGTTATTACAAAAATGAATGTCCAAAGCTCAAGAAAGCACAAAAATAATTTTGTCAAGGGAAAGAAAGGACTCATGGCTACCTGTGACGACTCTAATTCAGAAGAAGAAGATTTTGAAGAAGGACAAGCTAATGTTGCATTGATGGCAACAACCTCTGGTGCTTGAGTCTCTGGAGAATCTGAAGACAAAGTATCATCAGACTCAGAAACAGAATTTGATCATGATTCTGAAGAGGTATTTTCTAATCTCTCTCATTCTAATTTAGAATCATGTCTTTCTAAAATACTGGAGAAGTATCAAAGTCTTCAAAGCAAATATAAAGACTTTTAACAAGTCCAAGTAATTGCTTCTCAAACTTGTGAGAAGCATGAAGAAAATATTTCTTCTTTAAATATAAAATATTTTGTTTAGAAAGTACAAACTCTACTTTGAGAAGTCAAATCTCAAAATTAGAAGAAGAAATAGGTCTGTATGCTTCTGGTACGAACTGTGTATTTAGATATGACATAGTTTTTCATCACTTCTTAACTAAAAGCATATATAAAAGCAAAATTGCTTCCTTAATCTATGGAGTTAGTAGAAATGGCAAGAAAGGTTTAGGTTGTATAGATACCTCTAAGATTGATGAAAGTATCGTGGTAAAACCAAAACCTCTCTATAACACTTTGTACCTGCTGACACAAAACCTGTTTATTTTGAGATTGCACAGAAACCTCCACCGACACAGAAATATTCTTCTAAGCCTAAATATCATGCACAAATACCACTTGATTATTCTGTTTCACATAAACCCAAAGTTGCTAAACACTCCGGGAAAACTAACAAAAAAGGACCCAAAAAGCGGGTACTTAAGAAAAAGATAATTTATGTTACAGACATCCTTGTCATAACTTAAATTTTGACCCCAAGATTTCACATCATTTTCATATCATATGAATGTACTTTCATGCATCACTAACCCATTACAAGTACAAGATAGGTATGGTTACTTGTTTCAGAAGTTAGGTGATCCCCCTAAAGCCCAAACAAATGAATTATCAAGGGATAAACATCACATTTAACACCATAAGTCTTTATATCATACATGAAGATAAAGAACTTCTAATCATCAATAATCAAGTGAAAAATTGCATCATGACAAGCTCCTCAAGACTCAAGACCCTCAGTGCACCAAAATAAGGGTTTTGACCTAATACAATCTCTAGGATGACTTGTGGAGCAAGGCATGATCTAAGACCTCAAGATATGTTTCAAGGACCTAAAATACATCATATTAGTTCATTCATATGATTGGATTGGTCCAAATAAATTGATTCATAAACAATTCAAGAATTCAAATCCATTTGAGCTGCAAACTAGGTTTTGATGAAAAGGCAACCATATCTTTGACTTTTGACCAAGACATGATCTCCAAAATTGGGGTATGATTCAAGAAACTAAAATATACCCTTGAAGTCCATTCATAAGTTTAAAATCACCTTGGGATATTCATTCATTGAAAATCAAGATTTAGGGTTTCTCTGTACAAAATTCATCTAATACACAAAGTCAAAGTTTGACTTTTTGAACAAAATTGATCATCAAGGACTATTATTAAATAAAATATGATCCATAGTTGCATTTAATCAATTGTTGATCCAGAAATCAAGGTTACTTACAAAAGAAGCAAAATTGGAAGAATTGAACATTTCAGTAAGTTATGGAAATTCATGTTCAAGTACCTAACTTTACAAGGTCATGACTTGTGATTCAAGCAACCATTTTTTGCACTCCAAAGCTCAAATGATAGATCTTCTTCCTTAAAACAAGTTTTCTAGGCTTAACCATCCCCAAAAAAATGCATGAATTTTGAGTTATGGATTGATCAAAATCAAGAAAACTTGTAAAATTTCTATACTAGGTGAAAATCTGCCTAAGTTATTTTTCAGCATGAAACACCAATCTTTATAGGCATTTTTCACTTTGATCCAAGATTAATCAAAACCAATTCTGAACATCAATGTTGAAAAAAAAATTATGCCATCTTTCTAAAAAGTACAAGAACATCCATTGATTCAACTTGAGCAAGAAGTTATGATTCTTACAACATGCCTTGATACAAACTGATTTTTCTAGGCAGCATTGGTGCATAACTTGCATCCCACGATTTTTAGCCAAACTTTGAGTGACTAGGCAAGACTAATCCTTATCTAATTCAACAATAATCTTAGATAATCATGGATAACCTACAAGTTTAAGCCATAAGTCAAGAATCTAGCCCTTTGAAAGTCATGAAACATCATTGCTAGCTATGGAACTTAAGTTTTGTTTGCAAGCTTTAATATGGAACATTGAATTAGCAAGAGATAGGCCACACCAATCAAGATGAGTCAAGAAACATGAGTGTTAAAACCTGCAAATATGGTTGGAGTCAAGATAAGAGTTAGGCCAAAGAAGACTTTTGTACCTTGACATTTAATTTAAAGGCTACCTAGCTATATCCATTGGACAATAGAGTGATTCCTCATCCCACATTACTCCTCCCAAAACAAAATTGTTCTCCTATAAACAGGGATCATTTATGATCATTTCAAAGACACCAAAACAACTCTAAGCATTTTTTTCTCACTTTCACTCTTTCATATCAAAGTTCCAATTTTCAAAGAGTGAAAATCGAATTTCTCAAACCAGAGCAATTTCATCCAAACCAATGATCCAACCACCTCACATACATCACGTATATGTGACCTAAACACTTAAAAATCATCTGTAACATCAAATTCATCAAGATCATAATTCATCCCAAGTTGCAGTTGGATTCGAGTCAATCAATCCATAAGGTTTCAATCCATTCCAAGTACATCAACACACTCCGTGAGGTCCAGGGAAGTTGTCAAGATTATTAAAACACTTTTGTAACACCTACAACACATGATTCAAATTCCTCTTGCAAGGTAAGCCTAAAATTTTCAAACTCCATGAATCATGCATCATAAATGTTATTTCAAGTTACCAACATGTTTCTGGATGCTCATAGGTTATTAACCCTCAATCAATTTCTACTTATCAATCGTGTATAGAATATGATATTAGTTTTTGCATAGTTAGGATTCATCTGTTCATCACATAATAACTCACTCCACACTTAAAATAAATGAAATTAAATGGTATCATCGTGTTCCTTGTTCAAAAGCGAGCAATTTTCATGTTTACATAGTGCCATTCCATTTCATTAAGACCCAACCCTCTCTGTAAATAAATAAATCTTTGAGCCTCTGCTATAGTATAAGTTCCATTGCGCTTTTCAAAATCATGGTGGGATCATTGTTTTCATAACAATCTTTTGGGCCTCTAATAGAGTGTAAGTCTCATCCATTTGTACATGAATAAACATTTTAGGGACTCTACTAGAGTATAAGTCTCTCCTCTCAGTGTTCACAATTACTATGTTTTCAAATAATCTTGGGCCTTTCCCTGAGTATAAGCCCCAACATTCTTTTTAAAACTTAATAAATCAGGGCTTATGCCATAGTATAAGTCCCTATTATCTTTTTCAATCAATTACCGTCATTTGGGCCTCTGCTAGGAGTGTAAGTCCCATCCCCCTTTCTATTTCCAAAATCTTCTTTATATTTTTAAAACTTTAATCTTTCAATCTTCCAAATTCAATCTAAACCTAGCATCAACTTTCTCAATCAAAATCAGGGCCTCTGTTATAGTATAAGTCCCTCATCTCTTCTTCAAAAATTGTTTTAAATCTTGGGCCTCTAATAGAGTGTAAGACCCAACACCCATTGTAAATAGAATAATCTTTTAGCCTCATTCATCGTGGGCTTTGTACAAGATATAAATGATCTTGGGCCTCTGTCCAGAGTGTAAGATCCAACACCTTTCTTCTCTCCCTCATTTTCAAAATCAAAGTCATTTTCAAAAATTCAAATTAAGATCATCTCTTCCTCTCAAAGCTTTCTTTAATTTCTCAAAACCCTAATTCATTTTAATAAATCAATCTTAAATCATTCAATAAATCACAATACACTTGAGCCTCTATCAGAGTGTAAGACCTACCACCTTTTCAAATTCATTTCATACTTGTTAATATACTTGTTTATATTTTGTTAAGTTTCTCTTAGCATTTAAATCATCCTTAGTTTCGACATAGGTCAAACAATAGGATCCCTTCAATCAATACTACTTAGTTTAAAAAACTAGTTCCCTCTTGTACAAAGGAATCTTTCCCCAATACAATTAGCCTCCTCTTGGGCATCATACAAAGATTTATCCCTAGCTAAGTTAGCCTCCTCTTGGGCTTCATACAAGGACCCACAGGCTTCTCAGAAAGCATCCTCAACCTCCTTTTAGGCTTTATACAAGGACTCTTAAGGCTTACTAAAAAGTATAGGTCTAGTCTTAGTAATTAATAAAATCAATCCCCAAAGGAATCAAATTCCAATTACAATCATTCAAGTATTTAAACTCTCTTCTAATCCTCAACAAGAGCCAGTCTCCATAAATAATTTCTCTAGTGAGTCAGCCTCCATCCTGGGGTTTGTACAAGATATATAAAACTCTCTCAGTTGAGTCAGTTTTCAACTTTGTCAGCTTCATATATTGGGCTTCAATCAAGATACCTAAATTCAACTTCCCCACGGATGAGACTCTAAGTCCTTTCTGTAGAAGGATATCCCTTCTATACATCCCATTTCAAATCAAATCAAATATTCAAAACAAATTGTTTTACATAAAAGGAGGATGTGGCATTGCTCTGGATATTTAACATCCAAGTTAAAAGCTCCCCCTTATGATAAAGCCCATGAAGAAAGATGTGGCATTGCTCTGGATATTTCAAAGTCCAAGTTTAAAGCTTCTTCCTTCATGATTTTTTCACTTCTCTCATAAAGAAAGATGTGGCATTGCTTATGATGACAAAGATCCAAGTTTAAAGCTTCTTTCTTTATGATTTTACTCTTCAATTTTTGTGATGAATAGGTGAGATATCTCCCTTTAAATATTACAAACTCTCTCAGTCAAACTTTTAGCTTCACATCTTGGACTTTGAATAAAATAAAAATATCTTGGGCTTTGAATAAGATACAAACAAACTTTTTCCTCCCATAGATTTAGGAGGAACTACAAACGCTCTGATTTCTCAGTTTCCTTTTTTAGAATACATATGCATAAGATTGCGAGATCTTAGCAAGCACACTAATATAAAAAACCCTTAGGTCCCGATACCTTACAAAAACAACAGAAAACCATAAAACAACAAAAACATTTCCTCAATTTTTAAAAGGAGAAACTTTCCCAATTAAACAGAAGAACAAACCTAAGCAAGCAAGTAATTCAACAGTAGAAATATACAATCAAGGTTCCTACAGATTACTATAGATACTCAGGGTGTTAATAGCTTCCCTTAGCATAACCAACCACTAATTCCAGATCTTTTAGCATTTGTAGAAAAAACACTTTCGAGCAAGGTTAGTTTAGATTTCTTCCCCTTCCTTTTAAGCATCAATAGGATGCGGTAGTGATCGCGTCATGAAAGCTGGAGCTACAATCCTTAGCAACTCAATTGAGACACCAATCATGATACCTGGACAGTGGTTGCTCGCGACACATGTCGAGAAGAAGGCATATGCTCCAAAGTTTGGAACTAAAGCTTGGAGGCTTCGTTGGTTTCGGAGGAAACCAGAAAGGAAAAATCATTGGCTCTGAACTATCGATAATGGTAAACTTCCCTCTATTACTAATGTTCTTCTGGTCGATGGTTTGATGCATAACTTATTATCTATTTGTCAGCTTAGTGACAATGGTTATGATATCATCTTTAATTAAAAGTCCTGTAAGGTTGTCAGTCAGAAAGATGGCTCAATCCTTTTTACCAGAAAGAGGAAAAACAACATTTACAAGATTAGACTTTCTGATCTCTGTGAACAGAATATCAAATTCTTAGTGTCTGTTAATGAAGAGCAATGGGTATGGCATAGACGTTTGGGACATGTTAGCATGGGGAGGATTTCTCATCTAAATAAGATTGAAGTGGTCAGAGGCTTACCAAACCTAAAGTTTGTTTCATATCCTCTTTGTGAAGCATGTCAGAAAGGCAAGTTCTCTAAAACTTCCTTTAAAGAAAAAAAATGTTGTTTCCACCTCTAAACTGTTAGACCTTATACACATTTATTTGTTTGGGCCAGTGAAAACTGCTTCAATCAGTGGAAAGAAGTAGGATTAGTTATAGCTAATGACTATAGTCGTTGAACATGGGTAAAGTTTTTGAAACACAAGGATGAGTCGCATTTTGTGTTCTCTACCTTTTGCTCTTAAGTGCAAACAGAGAAGAATTGCAAAATAGTCAAAGTCAAAAGTTATCATGGCGGAGAATTTGAGAACAGATACTTTGAGGATCTATTTGATTCTCATGGCATTTCCCATGATTTCTCCTGTCCTAAAACTCCACAACAAAATGGAGTTGTAGAAAGGAAGAATAGGAATTTACAAGAAATGGCTCGTACCATGATCCGAGAAACTAATACGGCTAAGCATTTTTGGGAAGAGGCAGTAAACATAACATTTTACATTCAGAATAGGGTTTGTATTAGACTTATTGTGGGTAAGACTCCTTATGAATTGTGGAAGAACAGAAAGCCCAACATATCTTATTTTCATCCCTTTGTTTGTACACATTTTATGCTAAACACTAAGGAGAATCTTGGCAAGTTTGATTCTAAGGCTCAAAAGTGTTTGTTGTTAGGATATTCTGAATGCTCAAAAGGCTACAAAATCTATAACACAGAAACACAGATTGTTGAAGAATCAATTCATGTTAGATTCAATGATAAGCTTGACCCTGAAAAGTCAAAGTTAGTTGAGAAACTTGCAAATTTAGAAATCACCTTATCAGAACCTAAAGATAAAGACTCTGGAGATAAAGATACAGCTGCTAAAACTAAAGACTCAGAAATAACGCAATCAGAAACTGTTGTTGGACTATCTCTTCAGAAGAAAAGCAGACCAAGAATCCCTCATTCTAAAGAATTGGTTCTGGGAGATAAAGACGCACTAGTCAGAACCAGATCATCGTTCAAACCTTATGAAGAAACTCTTCTTGGCTTTGTCTCTCTCATCGAACCAACCTCTATAGAAGAAGCTCTTCAAGACAACGACTAGATTCTGGCTATGGAAGAAGAACTAATCAATTCACCAGAAATAATGTTTGGGATCTTGTTCAGAAACCAAAAGGTGTCCACGTTGTTGGAACCAGATGGGTATTCAGAAACAAGCTTAATGAAAAAGGTGAGATTGTAAGACACAAAGCACGACTGGCAGCACAAGGTTATAGTCAGCAAGAAGGAATAAACTATATAGAAACCTTTGCACCAGTTTCCAGGTTAGAATTTATTCGTATCTTAGTTTATTTTGCTGTAAATAATAACATCACCTTATATCAGATGGAT
Organism: Lathyrus sativus; assembly: GCA_963859935.3. Taxonomy (NCBI): domain Eukaryota; kingdom Viridiplantae; phylum Streptophyta; class Magnoliopsida; order Fabales; family Fabaceae; genus Lathyrus; species Lathyrus sativus. Next base: position 486,387,372 of record OZ012740.1, on the reverse strand, counting down.
GTAAAGAGTGCATTCTTAAACGAGTATATTTCTGAAGAAGTGTATGTGCACCAACCTCCTGGTTTTGATAATTCTAAAAACCTAGATTTTGTTTTCAAACATAAAAAATCGTTACATGGTCTGAAACAAGCTCTTAGAGCTTGGTATGAAAGGCTAATTAAATTTCTTTTGGAAAATAACTTTACCAGAGGAAAAGTGGATACAACACTCTTTTGGAAAACCTATAAAAATGACATTCTGGTTGTGCAAATTTACGTTAATGATATTATATTTGGTTCTGCTAATATTTCCTTATGCAAGGAATTTTCTAAGTTAATGCAGGATAAATTTGAAATAAGCTTGATGGGAGAACTGAAGTTCTTTCTAGGTATTCAAATTAATCACCAAACTGAAGGAACATATATCCATCAAAGCAAATATACCAAGTAACTTCTGAAGAAATTCAACATGTCAGAATGCAAGCCAACAAAAACTCCAATGCATCCTACGTGTATTTTGGAGAAAGAAGAGGCAAGTGGTAAGGTAAAATAGAAGCTATTCAGAGGTATGATTGGATCTCTATTTTAACTGACTGCTTCTAGATCAGACATCCTATTCAGTGTGTGCCTATGTGCTCGTTTCCAATCAGATCATAGAGAAACTCACTTAACAGTTGTTAAGAGAATCTTTAAGTATCTGAAAGGTACTTCTAACCTTGGGCTATTCTATAGAAAATCACTTGAGTACAAATTGGTAGGCTATTGCGATGCTGACTATGCTGGAGACAAAATAGAAAGAAAAAGTACTTATGGAAGTTGTCAATTTCTAGGAGACAACCTGTTCTCATGGTCCAACAAAAGACAGTCCACAACTGCGTTATTAACTACTGAAGCTGAACATATTGCAGCTTCCGGATGTAGCACACAAATTCTTTGGATGAAAAGTCAGTTAGAAGATTATCAGATTTCTGAGAGTAACATTTCTATCTTCTGTGATAATACTTATGCTATTTGTCTTTCTAGGAATCTTATTTTGCATTCTAGGGCTAAACATATTGAAATAAAATATCACTTTTTACGTGACTATGTTTAAAAGGGCATTTTTCATTTAAAATTTGTAGATACAGACCACTAGTGGGCTGATATTTTCACAAAACCCCTCGTTGAAGATAGATTCGTATTCATTATGAAAAACTTATTTATAAAACCGGGTCCATAGTGAGTTGATAAATTTTCAATGTGTTAAGTCACCAGAACTTTTGAAATATGATTCTAATGAATTTATTAGTTTATTTTGTTACACGTTTGGTTCTGAAACACGAGCTTTCTGAAGTACGGAAGTTTCATGAATTAAAACGTTTCTATTTAGAAGAAAATCTTTTGATTTGTCTTCTGTATTGTGAACAGTTACAACGTTAACTGTTGTCCTTTCAGATGAGAACGTGTGAACGCTAATGGTGACAACTATCCCATTTAATGAACATGTGTAATCATGATTTGACGCATTAGGTTTGGTAACCTACTTGTGAATAGGTTAAATCTTTATGCCTTCCCTTGCTATTGTGCATTCATTAAGACATATGTGAGTTAAATATTTCTTGAGATTAAGTGTTTCTATTCTCAATCTTTATTCCTTGTAAGATTTTTTTCCAGTTTTAAGTATACACTTATTCGTATTTATTGACCATGTCAAGATTTGAATCACGTATACCTAATCTGTGACCTTTTGAATATTCCTTCCAATAAGAGAGAGCTTCACTCATTTCCTATTCCTTGATATCTATGTCTCTTACTCTGCTTGTGTCCTACGTCACTTGTTTGGGAAATGATAAACTTTCGTGTCAATTCATTTAAACTTTATTGCTATTTATTGCTGATATATTTCTTCTCTCTCTCTCTCTCTCTCTCTCTCTCTCTCTCTCTCTCTCTCTCTCTATATATATATATATATATATATATATATATATATATATATATATATATATATATATATATATATATATATATATATATATATATATATATATATATATATATATATATATATATATATATATATATATATATATATATATATATATATATATATATATATATATATATATATATATATATATATATATATATATATATATATATATATATATATATATATATATATATATATATATATATATATATATATATATATATATATATATATATATATATATATATATATATATATATATATATATATATATATATATATATATATATATATATATATATATCAACTCCTCCTCATTTCTCTTCCTCAGTCTTTCAAATCTTTCTTATCCTATTTTTGTCACTATGTCTATCAAAACCTTTTATGGAAAAGATGTCATGGAAGTAATCTCTGAGAAAATGCCTAACCTTCCCAGACTCAAAGACCTATGTTTGAACATATCTACCAGCATCCAGATTCAAGGATGGTCTGGTTACTACACAATCTTGCATGGACTTATCTATCCTATCATTTTGAAGGAATTTTTGACATATTCAAGGATTGGCGAAGATAACAACTCTATCTGGTCTTCTGTTTATGGAGTTCCGTTCATCATAACACCTACCTCCATTGCTCAAGCCATCAACTGTGTCCAATCTGGAGTCACCGTTGAAGATTTTCTTCTGACCTACTCCTTTGTTGAAGAACTCATTTCCATTCATGATGTTTCTCTTCACAGATATGAGCCTTACAATCCTGAAGGCCTCCTTCCCACCGTTAAAATGTGGTTTCAACTCCTGCTAACCAACGTTTGACCCCGAGGAGTGGCCAAAGATGCTCTGTCTCATGATGACAGACTCTTTATCTACTTCTTGATGTATAATGTCCAGGTCAACCTACCTCAAACTATCTTCAATCATCTGAAGTATTCTGTTGAAATCTCCAAAAATCAGCATAAGTCCTTCATTCCTTATGGAAGAATTCTGTCTGAGTTGTTCTTCAAGGCTAAAATCATTGGATTAGCCCAAAGACTTGGACCAGAAAATTTTGTGGTTGAAGAAAGATATGAAAGTGTTGATAAGGTGCAGGATTTTTGATGATTGGTGGACGTGTGTTCTTGTTGGTGTATCAGAATTTATTCTCTCATTTCATGTATTTGGTTAACCGTTTTGTTTGTCTGTCTATCTGTTGTTTGTTTGGTTGTTTTAGTGGTTATCTTGTTTTGCTCGTTACTTATGTACTTTTGCGCCTCTGGCGTTATTTCCATTAATCAATGAATATTATCCTTTTGTTGCATCTATTGCATTTTATTGCATTTCTTTTTTATTGCTGACAAAAAGGGGGAGAAAGTATTGATTTTGATATACCTAAGTTCTCTTTAATCAAACCCAAACATTCCAAATATTTGTACCAACCCTTGTTTAAAAGGATATTATGTTAGTTGTTTTGCTTTCAGGAAAAATTAATGTTATATCAGAAATATCTGAAAAATTAGAACATAATGTATGAAGCCCAAACTTTGAAGATATGCTAGCTTCTTAAAAGTTCTGAATCATCTTGAGTGAGAAAAGACTTCAAAGATAATTCTACTTTATTCAATTAGTCAGAAGTAAAACTCATCAGAAGTTGATGCGCTAAATTCAAGAAACTTTTGACAGATAAACCAGTTCTTTTGAACAGAAGGTTCATCTACTCCTACAAAAGGTTAATCAGGGAAGTGTTCTTTCATTCTGATTATCTTTTTAGAGTTGCTCATTTCAGGGGGAGCTTTGTGCTTCTTTCTGATATATGTTTTTGGTGATTACCCGACAAAAATTATTCATCAAAATACAATGTTTTGTCATCATAAAAAATGGGGATATTGTTAGAACAAGATTTGGTGTTGCATCTGTATCTCTGAGTTTTGATGATAACAAGTCAGTATTTGTGTGAGAATAATTTTGGTACCCTAACGGTTTGTTATTGTGTATCTTTAACAAACAGCTTTGATTCTGACTCTTGAACATGGAACGTTACAAGTTTCTGAATATATTAATCTAAATTGCTTCCGCTCAAACTCACAGATGAGAAGCTTCTAAGGAAGTTGTATGTTGCCACTGCAATGTTCTCTTGGCTCTTGCTTCTGACGTGTGACTCTGATCAATTCACTTATGAAGACAACTCAAGCTTTTGAAGATTAAAAGCTAAAGGTTCTAAAACTCTGATGAATCTCAAGTCAGATATTGATGTGATCAAACTTCTGATTGATGGTTGAAGTTTCTGAACTCAAGCTTCCGAAGATTAAACGCTGAAGGTTTTAAAAAACTCTAAAGAATCTCAAGTCATATATTGATGTGATCAAGCTTATGATTGATGATTGAAGTTTCTGAATCAAGCTTTCAAAGATTAAACACTGAAGGTTCTAAAGCTCTAAAGGATCTCAAATGAGATATTGATGTGATCAAGCTTCTGATTGATGATTGAAGTTTCTGAACTAAAGCAAAATCAACTCTCCTATCTCATGCTTCAAATAATGTTTTATCCAAAATCCACTAGAGAATAGAAGATAAAAACGAGTTTATACATCGGAAAAATAATACATAGTACAAACTAGTATTCCTTCCACTAAGTGGATTTCGTGGTGTAAGGAAATTGAGGTAGTACGATTCTTGTTCCCTTCGTATTAAACTGTTACTCAAACCACCAACTAATTCATGAAAAATATCAGATCTTCCCTCCAACGGATCTTTTTCATTGGCTATATAAAGACTTGAAGACTTGAAGAAAAGAGAGACATAAGACACATGCAAGACTATTGTCATAACTTGTGCTAAAATTTTCTTTAAGTGTATTGTGTTTTTAACTTGTTTATATCTGCTTATATAGAAGTAATATTTGTAAACACAACCTTGTAATAAAACCGTTGCTTGTAATTCCTTAAGGGACCAGTTAGGTCAGAATCCTTGAGAAGACATAGACTGTGTGTCTTTGTGGTTTGTTAGTGTTGTAACCCAAAATTTGACCAAGCATTTCTTATACTTGGCTTATCTTTCATTTCATTTTGTGTTTGCATCTGCATATCATTTAGGTCGCATACTGCGCATGTTTTCAGTCGGATTGGATTTGTCGGGATTACAGCCGCTTTGCTCGAGTGGAGTTTGTTCTCATTCTGGTGGTTCAGTCTGTGCTGATTATTTCGGTTCCGTTTCGGTGTTTGCTCGATCTTTCCATTTTTATTTCACTGCTTTGTGTGATTTTACTCTTATTTTATGTTTTTATAGCTTTATAATTTAGCTTTTAGTTTTTTTTATTATTAGATCCTTTAATAGACTTTTATATTTAATTTTGAATTTGAAATAGAAAATAGTCTTTTTTTGATATAATTTTTAGTTTAGAAATAGATTTTTAGTTTTTTAATTTGAAATAGAATATAGTTTTTTAATTGGACTTTAGAATAGTTTTTTTTAATTAATTGAGTCAGCTTTAATGATACCAACATTTTTGTTAACGATGCATTAGTCATTTAATTTAACCAGAATTAGCATTTGTTTAATCAACATTAAGTCAAATTCACCAGTCTTTAATCATTAAGTCAAAAGCGCCACGTGTCGAACAGTGGGTATATAACCCACTGTTCATCATCCCCAACCTCACACACACGGAACCCTAGTCGTCCTCTCCCCTTACCCTGTTCATTATCTTCCCAAATCATCTTCCCCGTCATCATTCAACTTCCATTTTAGAAACCTACCCAATACTTTGTTCCAAAACCTCAACTTGTTTTCTTCCTTCAATCGTCAACCCGAAATTCCTCCAAATCAAACCTTCATCAGCTAATCACCCATTTCTCTTCAACATCATTCATCACCTTACACTACAAAAATCACCGCAAAATCAACTTTAAATCTTCAACCTTCTACGCAACAACCCATTTCCGAAATCACAGCCAACACAAACTTTCGAACTTCAACTCGATACTTACCTTTAACCTCCTTTAAAACCTGTCTCAAACCCTTCAACCCATTTTCATCTTCAACCCAGAAACATAACACCAACTTCATCATCCTCGATCCGTTTCCATCTTACAACATTTCTTACAAACCCAGATGTTCTTCATAAACCCAAATGTTCTTCAAATGACCCATCATCTTCTTAACATCTTCTTCTAACCCACATGACGAAACCCATCTTCATCATTCTCCCAAAACGTGAATTCGAAACCCATTTTAGAAACTCCAACACACCCACAACCTTCATCCCTCCTCCGCACCATCAACCACCAAACCCTCCCCTGTTCTTCATCCAATCCCCATCAGACCCATACTCACCACCAAAAACCATTAACCACCCTTCAAACTTCCTTCATCTCCATCAAATCTGTTTTACCATTAAACACACCAAACCCATTTCGATAACCATCTTCGTGACCCCTCGCTTCCCCACCTTCAATACACACAAATAGAAACAAGAGTGAAGAGAGACTTCAGAGAAGAAAAAATGAAACAGAAATGAACCGGAGAGAGGTTGAGATGAGCCGAGATTGGAGAATTTGAGTTGATGATGAGAGAGGAGGGGTTGAGATGTTTGAACTGAGAAAAAATGAAAGTTGGGGGGGGGGGGGGATGACCGATCGAAGGATAAGGAGAAGGAGTTCTTTTTATTTATTTACTTTACTGTTTTTTTTTTGCTGTTTATGAGTTGGGCTTACTAAGCCCATGGACCGTGGCAATCCGGACCGTACCCCCTATTTTAATTTTATACCCCCTCCGTTTTTTTAATTTTATACCCCCTCCTTTAAAACCTGTCTCAAACCCTTCAACCCATTTTCATCTTCAACCCAGAAACATAACACCAACTTCATCATCCTCGACCCGTTTCCATCTTACAACATTTCTTACAAACCCAGATGTTCTTCATAAACCCAAATGTTCTTCAAATGACCCATCATCTTCTTAACATCTTCTTCTAACCCACATGACGAAACCCATCTTCATCATTCTCCCAAAACGTGAATTCGAAACCCATTTTAGAAACTCCAACACACCCACAACCTTCATCCCTCCTCCGCACCATCAACCACCAAACCCTCCCCTGTTCTTCATCCAATCCCCATCAGACCTATTACTCACCACTAAAAACCATTAACCACCCTTCAAACTTCCTTCATCTCCATCAAATCTGTTTTACCATTAAACACACCAAACCCATTTCGATAACCATCTTCGTGACCCCTCGCTTCCCCACCTTCAATACACACAAACAGAAACAAGAGTGAAGAGAGACTTCAGAGAAGAAAAAATGAAACAGAAATGAACCGGAGAGAGGTTGAGATGAGCCGAGATTGGAGAATTTGAGTTGATGATGAGAGAGGAGGGGTTGAGATGTTTGAACTGAGAAAAAATGAAAGTTAGGGGGGGGGGGGATGACCGATCGAAGGATAAGGAGAAGGAGTTCTTTTTATTTATTTACTTTACTGTTTTTTTGCTGTTTATGAGTTGGGCTTGCTAAGCCCATGGACCGTGGCAATCTGGACCGTACCCCCTATTTTAATTTTATACCCCCTCCGTTTTTTTTAATTGTTTTGTAAATTAATTTGTAAACTTAATTGTTAGTTTTAATTTATATATTATTTTTCAAAACAGATTTGTTAATATTTATTATAGTTTTAGTTTATAATATATTTTATATTCAATTTCTTTTAGAATTCTTATATTTTCTTTTTAGGAGTTGGATTTTATTTCTCAATTGTTATTAGGATTTTTATTCTATTTTCTGTTTTGGTCGATGATGGCATTTCCGTAATCCATTACCAGTCAAATTATTGATGAATAATGTTGGATCTGAGACCACCTCTTTTCTCTCCTCATTTCTTCTTCTTTTCGATTTTATTTTGACTTTCTTGGATCGATGAAGTCTTGTATTCGTACGCGTCAGATTTTCGAAGTCGATAACCTTCCCGATTTCAAATCTATGGAAGATGACCATTTGGGTCATTTTCTTTACTTTGGGATTGCGATAGGCTACCTTTGATTAATCGACATTATGTTTGTGATTAAGACGAGATCCCACTGTTTTTGGTCCGTGCAACATGATTTAATTGGAGAATGATCCTCAATACCATTTCTCTATCTTGTCCATAGCACGGATATCAATTACGTGTCCTCCTATAGCTTGACTTCCATTCATAAGTCGAGCTACGGAGGTTTAGCGTCACATTGGACCCGACTCAATTCACTTTGACCCTTTCGAGGCATATTTCGAAACATCATCATCAAGGATCAAAGAGGAGAAGCTTGGAACTAAAGCTTGCACGCAATTTCAAGGGTCAACGGAACCACTCCGTTCGATATTTTTCCTTTATTTCAATCTTTTATTTAACCGTCGAGTGTTGTGAGCCGTTAGCGTTAGATACGTAGGAAATGATGAGTGGGGAGCCTCTTCTCACTTCGTCTAGAGTGTTTAGCGTATACCCTTTGGGCAATATGCGACGCATTCGCTCCTACGTCTTAGGATTTAGCGTGTGCGTCCCGTTCCGATCGCTTTTGTCTCGCATCCTTGCGCTCAAGACCCGTTTTCCTATAGTTGGCTGAACTACGGCTGCTCTGATTTCTCATACCCATTGAGAATACGTAGACATAGGATTGCGATAATCCTAACGAGCACTTTTCCTTCTTTCCCACCTTTAGGTTCCCCATACCTTTTAACCAAGACATATTACGTCCGTTCTATCGCAAACAGGTAACGCCTAAGTCTCCAATGGTCGAGCAACAATACACCTAACTGCTAGAATGTGTGCGCTAGTATCGTCTACCTTTTCTCTCGCCCCCGTGCAATCGAGAACACCCCGTTTTCTCGTAGTTGCCTGAACTACGTTTTGCTCTGATTTCTCATACCAGATGAGAATACGTAGGCACAAGACGTGATGTCTTGGTGAGTAATCTCCCCTGTAGTTTCCTGAACTACGTTGACTCTGACTTTCCCATTGCACGAGGGAATACGTAGGCATAGGGCAGCGATGTCCTATCTAGTCAGTTCTTTCTGTTTAGCAGCAACCTTTAGATAGTTTTGTTTTCACCCATAGTTTAGACAATAAGCATGGATCCCTTTGAGTACAATGGACGTGAAGGATGCTCATACCTTCCCCTTGTGTAACCGACTCCCGAACCCAAGATTTGGTTGCGATGACCTATATTTTCCCTTTTTCGTAGGTATTCTCTGATCGTTTCCTTTCCTTCTCTTTGGGATAAATAACAAACGGTGGCGACTCTTTTGTCTTTGTCAGCCCCCTCTTCACAGCGATGCGACACTTAGTCACCAGCAGTTGCTCGTGCAGTTGTAATTAGTTGATTGTAGTGGATTAAGTTCTTGGGTATAAAGGCGAAATCATCTTGGCGGGTATACTGTATTAACTTTGAGATTTTCAAGTAAACCAGTATACAAATCAAAGCATATTTCTCATTGTTGTTGAATAGTTGTGGTTTTGATTGAGTGAGTAAAAAGCTTTTGTTTTTGAAAACCCCAATTCAAACCCTCCGTTTTTTGTGTTTTTCTCACCTTCATGTTACACCTTCGTTGCCCAGCCAAGGAGGGTACATTTTGGCACTGGTAACCGGTTACCAGGATTAGGGTAACCGATTACACCTATTATTTTTGCTTGTTTTTTCCAGTAGCTTCTCCACATTGCAGCAGCTTCTATCTGGTTCCTTTGGCATACTTCATTCTAGCATCTTGTAGAAGGTTCTAGACATACCAAAATATCAGCTACATTTTCTCCACTACCTCACTATCAATAAGGCTCATCATGCACCCTCATTTTCACTTATTTTGGACCATTGGATCATTGAGTTGCATTGGGATTCCCAATCGAGTCAACTAATAACTAACTGAGTTAGACTCCAACTCAGTGAGTTGGGTCTAACTAACTCCAAACCAAATGGCAAACCACACTTAACTACCTCCATACCAAATTCCAAGCCTCGACTCACTCCAAGCCTATGGTCTATATAAGCAAACCCCTCACATTGATGCAAAAACCTTCACTTTGATCCCAACATTGATCATTTTACTCTGAATTTTCACTCTCCATTCTCTAAATTTTCTACAACATTCTCTCTCAATCATCATCTTCATCTCCCCTAAACCTCACAAAAGCTCTTTAGCCATTAAAGCTTAGAAAGCTTTGCATTGAAGCTTGTTATCCTTTGAGCTAAGCCTCCATCCATCTCCATTTTATCACTGAATTTTGCAGCAACAACAACATTTACTTCATTTCAAGATTTGGAAGCTGATTATTGAAGAAGTTTTGGTGCAAGTTCGAATCCGAAGCAATGATCATATTTTCTTGGTTTTATTGTTACGGATTGCTAAAGACCTTTGTATTTCTCTTCATCGCATTTTGACCACAGCAATTACCAAAGAAAATCTCAGCCATGTAGGTTGGTGAATTTAACTTAATTTACCACTTTTGATCAATTTTTCGTTTTTGTAATGTAGTGCTTAATTGATGCTCTGCTACATGAATAATTGCCTTGCGTGCTTAATTCTATTACTTCTTGATTGCTCTGAATTAACATGAATTTTGCATCTATTTCCATGTTATGTTACACTCTGATTACATGCAATAAGTGATTCTGAAAAGTGCTTTTCAAAATTCTATTTTTTCTATTTTCACAGGTGTAACCGGTTACTGCACATGGTGTAACCGGTTACACCTATGGTCTGCACCCAGGAATGCGACTTTATGCATGGTGTAATCGGTCACACCTGACATTTTTTGTCAAATTCTTGTTGTTTTGGGACTATTTTGCATGATCTTCTTGTATAATTTCCATTGCATGTCTATATTGATGCCAATGCCACTGTTTTAGGCCAGTAACTCCTTACAATGACTTTTTCTTAATTAGTTGCATGATTTTACTTGATAATTTTGCAATTTTGTTACATGTTTAAAGCACTTTCTGCACATTTTTGCTTATGTGTTAACGTGGAAATGCTTAGTAATGTCGTATAGCTTATTCTTGTTAATGTTTTGCACTTCATATTGATGCATTAGATTTGTTCTTCCTTGAGAAAAGTTAATATTGTTCAACATTACTTCCCACACTTGCCTTGATGATCATTTAACTTGCTTGAAAGATTATTGGCATTTCCTTCCCTTTGATTAATTGATCAAAAATTTGCTTTGATTAAATAATTACCTCTACGCTTTTCTTTAGGATCTCCTTAACTTCCCTTTCTTTCTCGATCCTGTTTCTGTTCGCACATGATTTTCGCGCGAACAACCTTTGGCCTTCCTATGCGGATATACTTGCGGGACTGGCCAAACTAGTCCCAAGACGGTTTTTTTGTTTCAGGCACGTTATTTTCTTGGAAAATGGTGCACTTTGACGATTATATCTTTTGTAAGTCCACTCTCTGACTACCTTAGAATTTCAAAGATTAGGCAATGTAAAAGACAAGATTTTGGTATATATTCTGATAATGAGGCTTAAATGCCTAAACTACTGGGTAAACTTAGAATAAAACTTAAAGTAGAATGGAAAAAGGACTTAAAGTAAAATGGAAAAGTACAGGAAAAAAGGTGTTTGGACGTATTCGTACATTTTGGAGTGACAAAGTGAACTCTTTTCTCTATAGCGTGATACTCAGAGTGTTTTTCTTCCAATACTGACAAAAGACACCTTTATCTCCTCCAAATTCTTGCTTTATATAGGCATATAGAGTAACTGCCAAGGGGTTTTAGGATGCGCCACGTGGCACCCCACGTCTTTGGGAACTACCTCCGCGTTCTCATTTCAAACAGGCTTCCCGCCAGTCTTCTAAGTTCTCCTGTCGAGAATGCTTTTAGCTGGCTTTTTCTTTGTGTCGATCGATACAGCTCTCGTCGATATGCTCAACTCATACTGTCAAATCGGGAGTGATGTTGTCTGTATTTAGTACTGTCGGCCTTCGTTCTTTTCGCAGGTGGTTAGTCGATTTCTTACCTCTTGATGAGGTTAGTTAGCTAAGTTTTCAGCCAACAGTTTCGAGCCAGACGACTAAGCCACGAGTTGGAGCACTGTACAAATTGCACCTTTTGAACTTGTCAATCTAAATTTCCGCACTACACTTTGGGTGCTAGAGAAGGAATGAGAATGTAGAATTTTTACCCTTATTTTTTACTATTTTTGATATGGGACGAATGGCCCTGAGCCTAGAGTAGTCACCTTTATCCCCAGACGGTAGTGTCTCTCGAGTCAATTATTGGCATTGTCACTCATTCTTGCCCCAAGTCTTTTCTCTTCCTTTTGGTTAACAACCTTCTCTTGGTTCAACACCCTTTCTTCGGTTAATCACTGTATGTCAGTTAAAATACCGAGTCCTTTAGGCTAGCAACCTTCTCTTGGTTCAATCACCCTTTCTTTGGTTAACCACTTACTTTCAGTTAAAACACATAGTCCTTTGGGTTAGCAACCTTCTCTTGGTTCAATCACCCTTTCTTCGGTTAATCACTGTCTATCAGTTAAAATACCGAGTCCTTTGGGTTAACACCTTCTCTTGGTTCAACACTCTTTCTTCAGTTAACCACTGCCTATCAGTTAAAATACCGAAACCCTTTTGGGTTAGCAACCTTCTCTTGGTTCAACACCCATTTCCTTGGTTAATCACCTTTCATTGGTGAAAATATCAATTTTCCTCCTCGGTGGAGTCATCTTCCCTTTCTCTTGGTGACTCTGTTGTACCATCGAGCGTGCGATGCACTCGGGTATATTCTTGCTAGCTTCAATCTCTGATAGGCATTAATACTTGAGATTGATAAATGTGTTGTTTCTCTTCTTCAAGAGGAGGTTCTGGGATGTACTGTTGATTCCCCACAACTTTGGGACTGAAAATCTTATGAGCTGGGGGAATGGATGTTTTCTTCTTGGAATCATTGGGGTTCTTGGTTTTGGACGCCATTGATGTTGGAAATGAAGAAAAGATTTGATTTTGTTTAGAGCTTTTGTTGGGAAAATATGGAGAATTTGTTCTTGCGCTTTAGAAGAAAAAGTTCAAAAGAGTAAAAAATGAGGAAGAAAGTGAATTGAAGTATTTATAGTGGTATGAGACAGAGACATTTCATTTCAACAATGCTGACAGTTGTTGAGATCGTGGGATACATGCTGATTGGGGAGCGAGTGATTGGACGGTGGCAGTTGGTGTGGCCCAATCTTCTAGGAAATAAAACTTGTACAAAAACACAAATTTACTCAAAGTATTTGTGCGTGTTGAGAAACGAGTTTTCCTGAATGCAATGTATGTGTGACCACCATACTTTTACATTTTTTTTGAATCATTTATGATTTTGTCATTTACATTTCCTGTAAATTTACGTTGAAGTCATTCACATTGCAATTTACATTTATGCATTTCTTTAAGAATTGTAATATTACTTTCAACCAACCAAAAGAATATTGTTGAAATGTTCATAAATAACAAAACTTGAAACAAATAGAAACACATGTCCTAGGATCAATATAGTCAATCCTGCAAGTAAACAAAGATATAAAAATTTGGAAGACTAGCGCTTGTTTTTCAGTTTCGACGATAAACAAAGATGTTAATAGATTATGTGTAAAAATTTTTTAGATGTTTTCATAAAAGGAGGGAGACTTCAAAATTATTTGAGTGTGTGTGTGAGAGAGAGTTCACTTAGTAACTTAGGAGTTACTCTTACACTTTTACAATATATGATCACTCAGAAAAAAGACAAGACGAGCTTTCACACTTCTCCTCCTTCACAACCTTGAAACTTCAAGATCTCTTGCTTGATTCATCATTGATTCAACACTTCATTTGGAAATTGACTTATTATTTTTGATGAGGCTTGATAAAGCTTATTTGGTAGACATCGTCATTAGTGGTTGCTTAACCAGAGATCCTCAGGGACTCTATTGATTGTCGTTTAACATTAGGTGTAATCGTCATCAAAACCATAAGGATAACCTGCAACTAAGATTATCTGCACATAATTGTACTCGAAAGTATATAGTTCCATATCCTCTTCATTTGAAACATTGTCTTGTGACACTTCATCTTATTCGCGAACATGTGATCAAAGGATTCAGGGAAATCATCACTAGAGAATTATTATAAAAAATTCAAGAAATTTATGTGCTACGTACTGAAGATGACACGCCTCTCATCTCATGTGGTGGCCTCCACTTACAAGCACGTTTTTATATACCACTTCTTTTGTTTCTTGGACCTTGCCCTAGAAGGTGTGACACCTTCACTAATGCCTAAACTTTACCAGAATTCCAACAATATTCTCTTTAGGTAGGCCTCCTCTTGAAACAAGTTGTCTTGAAGATATATATAAGACCCAACCTCAGCAAACAAGTGGCTTTGTCGCTAGAACTTCAGGAACTTATCCTTACCTTTGGGAAGAACCCCAGGTTAAATGTCACACATACTTGAAATGATCACTAGATAAATAAGAACGCCTGTCTAAAAATCGTTTAAAGGGGGGAAGAAATCTATCAAAGAAAACAAACATTCATGAAGAGGGATAACACACCCCTAATATTTGATGCATACCCTTTTATCTCTTTTGGGAGGAAACTGCCTCTTAGTTTGAAAGGGGACCCACCTCGGTGAAAGCATGGTCCAAACAACCATTACCAGCGAAGACATCTACAAAATCTAATGTTTCTTGGTTCACCCACATATTTGAGTTATCTCCCATCACATTTCGTGTTCCTACACCAAAGTTGTCCATCTTGGAATTACTGATAACACAAAAAAGACCATAAGCATACACATGAGATTGGGATTCCAACCACCACCTCACCTTGTCGTATGTGGGGCCGCAATTAAAAGCACAACGATGCATTTTGGTAAATGTTTAACCCGTGCCCTCCTATTTAAATCATCTATAACAATGAGGTTCATCAAGGGAAAGACAAGAAAGGCAAAACCTCCAGCAACTCCCTAAAAGTGAGTATACAAGTCATCCTTCCATTATCAATTGCAACTACGTCCTTCAAATCAACCATTTCCACCTTCTCAAGAAACCATAACAAAGTCAAGATAAATATATGAGACAAAGAGACTTTGAATTGTTACCTTGAAAGAAATGAATTTGATTTGCGTTGGCCAAAGTTCGCTTGAGAATATGAAGTATAGACGTCAAAGTAATGGTCTATGAGAGACTGTTGGCAAAGATAAGGGGCAAGTGCAAAGAACATGGAAAGAACTCTTGGAGTTTTGCAAATGGAAAAAAGAGGGACAATTACCTAAAAATCATTATATATTCTTCAAGCAACCGATCCATCCTTGACAGCATGCATGGGAAAATGTGATTATACCACCAACGATTGTGATCTTACAACAAATTCCTCAAAATACTTGAGTACCCTAAAATAAAAGACATCATTAATGAAAGTTCTAGAACCACGTGTTGCAACCTGTAACACGGTGGGAGAACTGACTTTAAACAATGTTGCGGATAGCAAGAGTCGCCACCGACTTTTATTTTATCCATAAGGAAAGGTTATAAAAGAACAGGAAAGACCTTAGAGAATATTTTGGGTCCGGGGGGTAGGTTATGAAAAGGGAAGGTGTTAGCACCCTTTTCATCCATGGTTATCCATGGGCTCTTAGGTACTTAAGCTCACTTTTGAATTGTTTTGAAAGTGTAGTGTGTGAATAGAAAATTTTCAGAATAGTTAATAAATAATCCATGTAAGGATGTGTTAAGAACTTGTTTGAAAACTTGTTGAAAATTTGTTTAAGTGTGAAACAGTTTTGAAGTGAGCAAGCACCTAGGAGTAACCTACCCTAATGTTTAAAGGTCTTTCTTATTCTTTATCCTTTCCTTAGTAAGACTATCCCTACTATAATGGAGTAGGTAGTCCTTACTTTGGATGTTAAGGGACATGTGAGGGGCAATTTGACTTTGAAGGCCATTGTGGGATGTAATAAGCACATATAAGGGACCATCATCATTTTTCGAAAGGGACTCGATTCGTAAAGGCAACCATAAGGGACTTTGATGATTTTCTTTTTGAGGGACTTGCTTTATACACCCCACTTAACCAATATTCATAGGCAACTTGAGGGATATCCTTAAGAAGTGAGACGGCGATTAAAATCGACTTACGTGTGTGAAATGTTTACTTTAATTATCTTATATTAAAATGATCTAATTTATTTTTTAAATATCATACATATTGGCACTCCCTAATTACTAACCATAATGATAATAATAATTAAATGATTACAATTTACATCTAAGAGGCAATTACAAAATTATAATAAATAAAATAAATAGTAAAATATGATCAAAATAAATATAATAAAAAAAATAACAAATAAGTAAATAAAATATTGGGGTTAGTAAATAATAAGAAAAATTAAATAAGGTTAGTATAAATATAAAGTTAGTGAAAATAATTAGTTGAAACAATAATAATGAGAAAAATAGACAAAGTTAGAAAAAATAATAAGATAGAAATTTCAAAATAATAATAAGCAACAAAATATGATTAGCAATAATAATTAATTAATAACGTGATTAAACATAAGATTTGATTTTTATTTAGAAACATAAATGATTAAATAATTACTATAATATAAAGTTCTAAATATCATAAGATTTGATTTTTATTTAGAAACATAAATGATTAAATAATTACTATAATATAAAGTTCTAAATATAACATAATTATAAATTTCTTAATCATTTACAAAAATTTAATTATCTCTAATTATATATTAACAATTATTAAGAAAAATATTTACACATTATGATGAAAACAAATTTTAACTAATCAATGATCACATTCACCAAAATTTTACATTAAGTATTTATAAGGTTTAATTTTATTTACAAAAATTTACAAGAATTAGAATAAATATATACATAGAATCATATAGAAAATTAAAATTAGGTTTTCATATTAATTTGGAAAAAAGATGTTAATGTCATTTATTTTAAAAAAAACAGATTTTTATATTACAACAAATTTTAATAAATTAATGATAACAATAATAATAATAATGATAATAATGATAATAATAATAATAATAATAATAATAATAATAATAATAATAATAATAATAATAATAAAGCAATAATGAATTTTAAATGTGCCAAATAACCCAACAATGTTGCTAACGCAGAAATGCGCTCATCGCAACCAGATCTAAATCGGACGAAACAAAATTTATCGCAAAGAAAAAGAAATTAAGCAAAAAATAGTATTATTGCTCACACAAAAATGCGATCATCGCAACCAGATCGAACTAACACAAATGTCACGCGTCATGCACACAAATGTGCAAACATCGTATCGACATAATTCGATCAAAAATCTTATATATATAAACTCTAACAATTTAAAAATTATATATATATAAACGCAACAGTAATAGATAAAGAAAAAGAAATAACGGTAATAGATGAAGAAAAAGAAATAACGGTAAAAGATGAAGAAAAAGAAACAACAGTAATAGATGAAGGAAAAGAAATAACGGTAAACGATGAAGAAAAAGAAACAATAGTAATGGATGAAGAAGAAAACTAAATAACGGCCAACGGCACTCACTCCTCTTAGGTTTTTTTCATTCTCCTCCCTTTTTTCCAACAAGGCAACACATGTATATATAGGGAACAAATTAGGGTTAACACCAAATTGTCAATAATGTCCCTAAAGCCCATTTTAAAGCCCAAACTAAATAATTAGTTAAGAAAAAATAAAATTTAAATAATTTAAAATAATTAAAATAAACTTAAAATAAAAACTAATAATCCTATTGATTCCTAAAATAAAAAATATTATAAAAAGAACAACTTTTTCAATATTTTTTCATTTTATGATTTTTTGGATATTTTTATGAATAATTTAGAAAAAAGTGAAAAAAATAATATTTTAAAAAATGATTTAATTAAAATACGAAAATAATAATTAAATAATAATAAAAAACTATTTTTGTTATTTTTTTAATGAAAGATAGAAAAATTTAGAGTAAAAATAATAAAAACAACAAAAAGTGCCAAAGGTGAGATTCGAACTCTCAACCTCTCACACTCATAACTCCTTACACATGTCCTCCTGCCAATTGTGCCATTTTTACTTTTTAGAAAAAAAGTGCATGCCATATGATATTTACCTGCAAAAAGTCAAACGACTACACAAATTTGTTAGTAATTGATTAAATGCAATGAAATGCGACGACAAATCTTAGGGCAAAATTTGGGGTATTACAGTTATTATGATAATATTTCTCACCCAACCTCTCTTTGATGTTGGCAAAAAAAATCATGAAGTTTGACTTTGGTTTGACCACAGTTGACCTCAGTTTGACCTTTTAACTGCATTGACTGCTTTTGACTTATCTGATCATCTGACTGAGCAAACTTTTGAGAAAAGTCTTGAAACTTGACATGGGGGTTCTTATACACATATAAGATGTTATGAAGCTCACTTGAAGTCTTGGAAGTCCATTTAGCCTGATTAAAGTCAAAACCCTAGTTTTGGATGCACTGCTTAGGAGGTGCATTGTCTGAGGGAATTGTCAACTCTTCTGACCAATTATGAATTTTGTGAACCTTGTGAACCTTCTTGGAACACAAAGTCTTGTATTGTGAGGGCAAATTTTGGGGTGCAACAGCTGCCCCTGTTCAATTTTCTGAAACCTGAGGGGTTAGATTGGTATATTTGCCAGTTGTAACCTGGAAGGTTGAAGGGGATTGAACACAAAAGCCCAAAAATTTGCACTCACCAGTGCATGGAGTGATATTGATGGTTGGTTGAACATGATTGAGTGGGCTTAAAGATGCCACTAGGGGAAAGTTCTTCAATAGTATAATGAGAACTGTCAGGAGTCTGGAGTAATACTGATGTAACAGCATGTCTTCATGAGGATAGAGCGATCAATAATGATAACCCTAAAGCAGTCTTGAAGTGATAAATCGGACCTCAGGAGGATAGAGCAATCAATAGCTCTAAAGCAGTCTTGAAGTAATAATGGCTTCAGGAGGATAGAGCAATCAATAGCTCTAAAGCAGTCTTGAAGTAATAGAATGGCTTCAGGAGGATAGAGCAATCAACAGCTCTAAAGCAGTCTTGAAGTATTGATTTCAGGAGGATAGAGCAATGAATAGCTCTAAAGCAGTCTTGAAATAATAACGTGATATGTCTTCAGGAGGATAGAGCAATCAATAGCTCTAAAGCAGTCTTGAAATAATAATGTGATATGTCTTCAGGAGGATAGAGCAATCAATAGCTCTAAAGCAGTCTTGAAGTAATGACTTCAGGAGGATAGAGCAATGGATAGCTCTAAAGCAGTCTTGAAATAATAATGTGATATGTCTTCAGGAGGATAGAGCAATCAATAGCTCTAAAGCAGTCTTGAAGTAATGATTTCAGGAGGATAGAGCAACGGATAGCTCTAAAGCAGTCTTGAAATAATAATGTGATATGTCTTCAGGAGGATAGAGCAATCGATAGCTCTAAAGCAGTCTTGAAGTAATGATTTCAGGAGGATAGAGCAATGGATAGCTCTAAAGCAGTCTTGAAATAATAATGTGATATGTCTTCAGGAGGATAGAGCAATCAATAGCTCTAAAGCAGTCTTGAAGTAATGATTTCAGGAGGATAGAGCAACGGATAGCTCTAAAGCAGTCTTGAAATAATAATGTGATATGTCTTCAGGAGGATAGAGCAATCGATAGCTCTAAAGCAGTCTTGAAGTAATGATTTCAGGAGGATAGAGCAATGAATAGCTCTAAAGCAGTCTTGAAATAATAACGTGATATGTCTTCAGGAGGATAGAGTAATCAATAGCTCTAAAGCAGTCTTGAAGTAATGATTTCAGGAGGATAGAGCAATGAATAGCTCTAAAGCAGTCTTGAAATAATAATGTAATTTCAGGAGGATAGAGCAATGGATAACTCTAAAGCAGTCTTGAAATAATTAGATGGCTTCAGGAGGATAGAGCAATCAATAGCTCTAAAGCAGTCTTGAAGTAGTAATATGACCTCATGAGGATAGAGCAATGAATAGCTCTAAAGCAGTCTTGAAGTAATAGGATGATTTCAGGAGGATAGAGCAATCAGTAGCTCTAAAGCAGTCTTGAAGTCATGAGAGGCTATCAGGAGGATAAAATAACCCTGAGGTTACAATGAAGCAGTCCCAAAGTAATAAGAAGCTCATCAGGAGGATAAAGTAACCCTGAGGTTACAATAAAGCAGTCCCAAAGATCATAAGATTGTTTGTTGGATAATTAACCTGAAAACAAGGTAGCATTCTGTATAACAACATTAGTTTATGCTTTATGTATGCATGTATGACATGATGCACTTAGGTAATGTACTATAGGCATATATGTTATGGTATGATGTAAATGATGTATGTATGCTATGACACTGATGGAAGTGTCTGGATATCCTTGTATAACAACTGCTGGCCAAGGAAAATAAATCCCGATTCGTTGTTGAAGAATACATAACCCTCCGTCTGCTGGGGATAACAAGGTATAGATAACCTCCCATTGTTGGGGATAACAAGGTATAGATAACCTCCCGTTGTTGGGGACAGTAGGGTATAGATAACCTTCGTTTTCGTTTGATAGTAGGATAAGTATAACATCCCGTCTTCGTTCATCATGCCCTTATTGGAAAGTAATTTCCCGTATATCCGTATGAGGATAAAAGAGATGGATATAAATTCCAGGGGAGATTAGACTTTGTGAAAATGGATTAGTCCTACTGATGGTTTGTAACTGCCTTGTAAAGATGAACCGGCGAAGCTTCGTTGAAATCCTTCCCTCGTTCGTCCTTAGTAAATACTATTACTGCATTTTCATGCATTTCTGGTAAACATCAATCATATTAAAAGCATACATGCATTTCTGGTAAACATCAATCATATTCAAAGGCATACATACATTCAAACACAACCAATGGACGTTTCGCTTATGTAAATAGGGTAAAAGTAAATCTGGATTCAAAAGATGGAATTTATTTATATCAAAAGTGACCCATACACGGGTAAGTTTGTACAAGGAGACATAAACCCTAGTAAGAGAATTTTGTCATGAAGTTTTACAAAAAGAATCAGCTATGTGGGAAATAATCCTATTGAGTTTCAATTCTACTATTGCCCCTCAAGTATCTCATCTTCTTGCTGTTGAGACGGAAACGATTGGATTGAGCTTTATCTGTTTGAGCTTGAGTAAGTAGTACAACTGGTTGCAGTTTCATGAGTGATCCAAACGAGACATAGTCATACGCTTTAATCCCTAACTTTTGCCTGGATTGCCCTTTCAGGTTTTCAATCCACCGGGATACCCTTTTTTGCCCAAGCCGCCTTTTCAGGTTTTCGACTTGCCGGGTGTACATCTTTTTATATATATATCCCTAATTTTTGCCCAAACCCTTTTGGTTTGCCGGGATGCCCTTATTTTTGCCTAGGCCTGTCAACCTAGCGGGTCTCTTTTTATGCGTAGTATTTTTTAACTATGTCTGCGTTTACAGGTTGTGGGAAGTCTTCACCATCCATTGTAGTCAATATCATGGCACCTCCTGAGAACACTGTCTTGACTACAAATGGTCCCTCATATGTTGGAGTCCACTTGCCCCTAGGATCACCCTGTGGTAATATGATACGCTTGATTACCAAGTCACCAGCCTGATATACCTTTGGCTTAACCTTCTTGTTAAAAGCTTTGATCATCCGTTTCTGGTACATCTGGCCATGACAAACTGCTGCTAACCTTTTCTCATCAATCAAATTTATCTGGTCAAGTCGAGTCTGAATCCACTCATCTTCATCCAAGCCTGCATCCTTCATAATTCTCAAGGAGGGGATCTGAACTTCAATAGGCAGAACTGCTTCCATACCATAGACCAAGGAGAATGGGGTTGCCCCGGTTGAAGTACGTATTGTAGTACGATAACCATGCAGAGCAAATGGTAACATCTCGTGCCAATCCTTGTAAGTAACAGTTATCTTCTGTACAATCTTCTTAATGTTCTTATTAGCAGCTTCAACTGCCCCATTCATCTTTGAAATCAACAAGGTAGTATGGGTCAACATATACTGTCTTAGTCGGCGAGCAGCCCGTGCCAAAGCGCAGCAAGTTTTCTCGAGCAGTGAGTATTTTGTTTCACAGTCGGTAAACTTTTTGCTAAGGTAGTATATTGCCTGCTCTTTTCGACCAGACTCGTCATGTTGCCCCAATACACACCCCATTGAGTTGTCTAATACTGTTAAATACATAATCAAGGGTCTTCCATCAACTGGTGGCATTAAAATTGGAGGTTCTAGCAAATATCTCTTGATTTCATCAAAGGCAGTCTGGCACTCATCATTCCATTCCATCACCTGATCTTTCTTCAACAACTTGAAGATTGGCTCACAGATGGTAGTTAATTGGGAAATAAATCTTGCAATGTAGTCCCAAGAAACCTCTAACCTCCTTCTCAGTACGGGGAGCTGGCATCTCTCGTATAGCTTTCACTTTTGCAGGATCCACTTCAATACCTTTTCCACTGACAATGAAACCCAGGAGCTTTCCAGATCTAACTCCAAAAGTACACTTGTTTGGATTTAATCTCAACCTGTATTTCTTCAACCTCTCAAACAACTTGTGCAGATGATCAAGATGTTGTTCTTCATTCTGAGACCTGGCTATCATATCATCCACATATACCTCTATCTCATGATGAATCATATCATGAAACAAAGCCACCATAGCACGCTGATATGTTGCCCCTGCATTCTTATGCTGAGCAGTGTTGTCTAAATCAGCCCCTATCTGGACCTCTTTTCTGTTTTCTTCAGTTCCCAGATTCACAACTTCGACTGGCTCTTCATGTGGCTGTATAGCTTTCTCTTCTTGTTGTAACAACCTAGCAAGCCCTACAGATATTTCACAATCGTCCTCGTTTCCGTCTTCAGTTTGATAGATCGGATTCTCGAAATTGTAATTGGCAATAGTAGAACTGTTATCAATTGGATCCAGAGTGGATGAGGATCGGCATTTTAGTGACGTGGGTGTGTGTAAGAACACATAGCTGATAAAGCAAAAATAAAAGAAAAAGAAAGACAAGGAACAAAATATTTACGAAAACGAAACGTCCACTGATTTTATCGAATGAAGTATGCAAATGAGATGACAACCCGTAACAAGCACACCATTGTGCCCCGGGTAAGGCACATGGCTTGAAAGTTTTAATTGTTCCAGAAATTATAAATTTAAAAACATAACACAGTAATAGTATTTACTCCTGACTAAAGGAGATAGGGATAACATCTTCAGCTGTCCAATTATTGAGTCCAGCACCAACAGTAGGAAGAATCCATGCCTCCAAGTTGTAGTCTTCATCTTGATCTCCCACGGCATTGATAACCCCTTGATTGGTGATACGAACAGCACGGGCACGACGGACAGCCTTCTGGGACTCTTCTTCCACCATAGCTTTTGCATCATTGAGGGAGGCCATTGCCATTGTTGGAGGGTTTCTGATGACCACAGGAACCTTCTTCACAGCAGGAGGAGTCACACAATCCTTAACAGCCCAGGGAACCACTTCAAATGACTGACATGGAGTTTCAATGTATTCACCTTCTACTTCCAGATACTTGAAAGTGTTTACATGGCTGACAAAGTATTCTTCCTCTCCAAAGACAGTAACAACTTTTCCATTCACCGGATATCTCAACTTTTGATGTAATGTGGAGGTCACCGCACCTGCCCCCTGGATCCAGGGACGACCAAGCAGACATGAGTACGAAGGACGAATATCCATCACATAGAATGTAGCAGTGAACACCTGAGAACCAACCTTGATTGGAAGATCAATTTCCCCATGCACTACTCTTCTAGAACCATCAAAAGCCTTTACCACAATATTACTGGGCTTCAATACCGTATCTTCAGGACTCAGCTTGTTCAGGACTTCCTTAGGCAACACATTCAGAGAGGAACCATTGTCTATCAGCACATGAGACAGGGTAGTGCCCCTGCATTCAATTGAAATATGCAAGGCCCTGTTATGATCCCTCTTGGCAGGGGTCAAGTCAGCATCAGAAAATCCTAACCCGTTGTCATAGGTCAGGTGAGCAACACAATTCTCAAACTGGTCCACGGAAATTGTACTGGGTACATGAGCCATCTTTAGAAACTTGATCAATGACTTGGCATGAGCCTCAGAACATAATAACAGGGAGAGCATAGAAATCTTTGAGGGAGTATGCCCCAGCTGATCAACAATATCATAATCACTCTTGCGAATGATTTTCAATACTTCTTCCATCTGCTTAGAGAGGTCATCAGCAGCTGGCACATCAGTAGATACAGGCTCAATAACAGGACCCTTGCCCCGAGCATCAGTGGTGGAAGTAACAGCAGGAGTAACTGCACTCTTAGAAGCAACTGGAGGAGAGAAGACTCTTCCACTACGAGTGATCTTGCTAGATCCAGCAATATTATCAATGTCAACAGGCATATCAGGTAAAGGCTCCTGCTTGACACCATGGATGTAAACATCAGACCCATAGTGCCAAGGCACAGCTTTGTCAGATGTACAAGGAATAGGACCAGGAGTGGTAATGATCAGAGGAGCTACTCTGGCTTCAGCAACAACTTTCACAGGACCTTCAGCAGTAATCTTGATTGGGCCCTGATGAGTGATTTTAATGGGACCCTTTGAAGTGATTCTTAGTGGTACTTTGTCAACCATGTCAACCTCTTCAATCTTCTTACCCTGAGTCAGATGATCCACCATACTTTCTACAGATGCTGGTCTTCTTTCAAACACTATAGTATATTTATCCATGAGACGTTGAATCCCATCTCTCAAAATGAAGCAACTATCCGGCTTATAGGTACAATATAGACAATCTTCATGACAACCTGGAAAGATCCCAGCTTGTACTAACCTCTTTTTGATAACAGACAATGGGGTGCTCAACTCCATAAACAGCGAGAAGATGAGAAACCTGTGCACAATTATAAACCTGTGATGCAATGATATGGGAATGCATATGCAATGTTTTCAAGGACCGCAGGATTTAAGTTTGCTTAAACAAACAAGAAAGTAACTTTTTATTAGTAATAACTTGTTTTGCCTTTTAGGCTTACAAAAAATGAAAACGAAATAAGTACAAAAGATGGGGTTTTAAGTCTCCCATGGACGTTTCCTCTTGGTGTTGAGGTATGAGTTGAGGTTTCGTTCCTCATGAAGTAGCTTTGTTAGCTCTAGGATCCTTGCTTGGCTTGCTTTGTAATGAGCCTCGAAAGTATCCCTTTGCTCTTTCAGTTGGATCCATGATCTCTGCAAGTCTTCCATATCAGTAGGCATGTCTGGGTGAAGGATGGTATAAGCTGTGTCTCCTTCAGCAACGGGTTCCATGGTAACTGGTAGGATGGCAGGATATGGCATCATGAGTGTCTGAGCACGAAATCGTACCCATCTGAGATAAGCCTCCATAGGAATGGTGTACTTAGGCTCCAGTGTCTTGCTGTCAATCCTGTTTACCTTTCCCCAAGCTCGGATGAATCTCTGACGGTAACCCTGAAGATCGTTGTCGTAATCAAACACAATGCCCTGAATCAACATGTCATGTGGACCATCGCTCCGGGCGTAACCAAACTGTCGTAAAGCTAGAGATGGGTTGTAGGTGATGCCTCCTCTTATGCCTAGAAGTGGCACGTTAGGAAACTCCCCACAACGGTCAATGATGGTGACATTCTCCGTAGATCTGGAGCACCAATGGATGTCTGAGTGAGAAAGTGACATGATCCTCTTGGACCATCTGAACCCTTGCTCATTCTTCATTGCTGAGCGAGGAAGGTGAGAAATAAACCACCTAGAAAGTAAAGGTATGCAGCACATCAAAGTTCCTCTTGCCCTTGTAGTACGGGTGTGAAGAGAATGTAGGATGTCTCCAAGTAAGGTAGGCACTGGATTGTGACTCAGGAATATGTTGATGGCATGAACGTCTATGAACTGATCAGGATTGGGGAACAACACTAAGCCATAAATCAATAAGGCTAAGATCTCCTCAAAAGCATCGTAGCTCATAGCCTTCAAGAACATTTGAGCTTTATCCACTAATACCTTGGCAAGAATACCTTTAACTCCACTTCTCGTCTCTAGAACAATGTCAGACTTCTTCAGATGTAGAGCTGCCGCAATAACTTCTGGTTTAAGCTCCTTCTCTAAGCCTGTGAATGGCTTCTGATCAAGAACAGGTATACCCAGAAGTTTAGAGAACTCCTCCATGGTTGGAACCAGCTGATAATCAGGAAATGTAAAGCAATGGTGCTTAGGGTCAAAGAACTGAAACAGCACACTCATCATGTCTTCACTGAACCCTGAAGTAACTAGATCCAATAAGTGACCATGTCTCTTGTTGAACTGGGAATGATCAGACACTAGGGAAACCAACTCCTTGAGCTTAGCAGGTATCCCTACAAAGTTGATCCTGATGGTGTTTCTACGAGCAGAAGCCATGACCTGCAACAAAGAACAAAGATAAATCCTTTGGTCCTTGAAATGGTTAGGGAAAATGATATGCTTATGATGCATGATGATGTCATGATGTCATGCTCAATCACAAACATGTGGCACACACAAACAAGTCACACAATTGCCCTAGGTTTAAAGGCTTGCATGAGGTTTAAAGGTAAGTACCCTCCCCTGAAGTTAGATGGTTCATCCTGTCCTACAAAAGTAACCGGGTTCTAAGGGATCTCAATATCATTGATCCTTCACAAGGGTGGTTGATCAGAAGGCAACTTACTTGCCAACCAAAACCCTCCAAGTTTAAGATCTCAATGAGCGTAGTATCGAGTGTCAACCAACTTCAGTCTGCACCAAAGCCGGTTACCTCACTACTTTCTAAAGGCCAAGATGAGTTAACTAGGGTTCTAAAAGTCAGTTAGTGCATTGACAACATATGGCAGCCTCAATATTATCCTCAACTTGACTTAAGGAATATAAGCACCAACCAAGAAGTCGCACTAACTATGGCCACCAGATCAACCGTATCGATATACGTCGTACAGTTTCCTTGGTCTATTGCCATTTACCTAAGGTACACTAGATCCGGGTTAGGACCTTTCACACATAAGAGCACCCCAACAATATAATAATAAAGCAAACAAGGCAAACAATTTGAAGTGATCTTAATTCCTAAGGGTACCCCTCTTAAATAGATCCCCAGCAGAGTCGCCAGTTCTGTAACACGGTGGGAGAACTGACTTTAAACAATGTTGCGGATAGCAAGAGTCGCCACTGACTTTTATTTTATCCATAAGGAAAGGTTATAAAAGAACAGGAAAGACCTTAGAGAATATTTTGGGTCCGGGGGGTAGGTTATGAAAAGGGAAGGTGTTAGCACCCTTTTCATCCATGGTTATCCATGGGCTCTTAGGTACTTAAGCTCACTTTTGAATTGTTTTGAAAGTGTAGTGTGTGAATAGAAAATTTTCAGAATAGTTAATAAATAATCCATGTAAGGATGTGTTAAGAACTTGTTTGAAAACTTGTTGAAAATTTGTTTAAGTGTGAAACAGTTTTGAAGTGAGCAAGCACCTAGGAGTAACCTACCCTAATGTTTAAAGGTCTTTCTTATTCTTTATCCTTTCCTTAGTAAGACTATCCCTACTATAATGGAGTAGGTAGTCCTTACTTTGGATGTTAAGGGACATGTGAGGGGCAATTTGACTTTGAAGGCCATTGTGGGATGTAATAAGCACATACCATCATCATTTTTCGAAAGGGACTCGATTCGTAAAGGCAACCATAAGGGACTTTGATGATTTTCCTTTTGAGGGACTTGCTTTATACACCCCACTTAACCAATATTCATAGGCAACTTGAGGGATATCCTTAAGAAGTGAGACGACGATTAAAATCGACTTACGTGTGTGAAATGTTTACTTTAATTATCTTATATTAAAATGATCTAATTTATTTTTTAAATATCATACATATTGGCACTCCCTAATTACTAACCATAATGATAATAATAATTAAATGATTACAATTTACATCTAAGAGGCAATTACAAAATTATAATAAATAAAATAAATAGTAAAATATGATCAAAATAAATATAATAAAAAAAATAACAAATAAGTAAATAAAATATTGGGGTTAGTAAATAATAAGAAAAATTAAATAAGGTTAGTATAAATATAAAGTTAGTGAAAATAATTAGTTGAAACAATAATAATGAGAAAAATAGACAAAGTTAGAAAAAATAATAAGATAGAAATTTCAAAATAATAATAAGCAACAAAATATGATTAGCAATAATAATTAATTAAT
The DNA here is from genome assembly GCA_963859935.3 of Lathyrus sativus. Classification (NCBI taxonomy): domain Eukaryota; kingdom Viridiplantae; phylum Streptophyta; class Magnoliopsida; order Fabales; family Fabaceae; genus Lathyrus; species Lathyrus sativus. The sequence continues at coordinate 486,359,138 of OZ012740.1, read as the reverse complement.
AACGTGATTAAACATAAGATTTGATTTTTATTTAGAAAATTAAAATTAGGTTTTCATATTAATTTGGAAAAAAGATGTTAATGTCATTTATTTTAAAAAAAACAGATTTTTATATTACAACAAATTTTAATAAATTAATGATAACAATAATAATAATAATGATAATAATGATAAATAATGATAATAATAATAATAATAATAATAATAATAATAATAATAATAATAATAATAATAATAATAAAGCAATAATGAATTTTAAATGTGCCAAATAACCCAACAATGTTGCTAACGCAGAAATGCGCTCATCGCAACCAGATCTAAATCGGACGAAACAAAATTTATCGCAAAGAAAAAGAAATTAAGCAAAAAATAGTATTATTGCTCACACAAAAATGCGATCATCGCAACCAGATCGAACTAACACAAATGTCACGCGTCATGCACACAAATGTGCAAACATCGTATCGACATAATTCGATCAAAAATCTTATATATATAAACTCTAACAATTTAAAAATTATATATATATATAAACGCAACAGTAATAGATAAAGAAAAAGAAATAACGGTAATAGATGAAGAAAAAGAAATAACGGTAAAAGATGAAGAAAAAGAAACAACAGTAATAGATGAAGGAAAAGAAATAACGGTAAACGATGAAGAAAAAGAAACAATAGTAATGGATGAAGAAGAAAACTAAATAACGGCCAACGGCACTCACTCCTCTTAGGTTTTTTTCATTCTCCTCCCTTTTTTCCAACAAGGCAACACATGTATATATAGGGAACAAATTAGGGTTAACACCAAATTGTCAATAATGTCCCTAAAGCCCATTTTAAAGCCCAAACTAAATAATTAGTTAAGAAAAAATAAAATTTAAATAATTTAAAATAATTAAAATAAACTTAAAATAAAAACTAATAATCCTATTGATTCCTAAAATAAAAAATATTATAAAAAGAACAAAATCTTTTTCAATATTTTTTCATTTTATGATTTTTTGGATATTTTTATGAATAATTTAGAAAAAAGTGAAAAAAATAATATTTTAAAAAAATGATTTAATTAAAATACGAAAATAATAATTAAATAATAATAAAAAACTATTTTTGTTATTTTTTTAATGAAAGATAGAAAAATTTAGAGTAAAAATAATAAAAACAACAAAAAGTGCCAAAGGTGAGATTCGAACTCTCAACCTCTCACACTCATAACTCCTTACACATGTCCTCCTGCCAATTGTGCCATTTTTACTTTTTAGAAAAAAAGTGCATGCCATATGATATTTACCTGCAAAAAGTCAAACGACTACACAAATTTGTTAGTAATTGATTAAATGCAATGAAATGCGACGACAAATCTTAGGGCAAAATTTGGGGTATTACAGTTATTATGATAATATTTCTCACCCAACCTCTCTTTGATGTTGGCAAAAAAAATCATGAAGTTTGACTTTGGTTTGACCACAGTTGACCTCAGTTTGACCTTTTAACTGCATTGACTGCTTTTGACTTATCTGATCATCTGACTGAGCAAACTTTTGAGAAAAGTCTTGAAACTTGACATGGGGGTTCTTATACACATATAAGATGTTATGAAGCTCACTTGAAGTCTTGGAAGTCCATTTAGCCTGATTAAAGTCAAAACCCTAGTTTTGGATGCACTGCTTAGGAGGTGCATTGTCTGAGGGAATTGTCAACTCTTCTGACCAATTATGAATTTTGTGAACCTTGTGAACCTTCTTGGAACACAAAGTCTTGTATTGTGAGGGCAAATTTTGGGGTGCAACAGCTGCCCCTGTTCAATTTTCTGAAACCTGAGGGGTTAGATTGGTATATTTGCCAGTTGTAACCTGGAAGGTTGAAGGGGATTGAACACAAAAGCCCAAAAATTTGCACTCACCAGTGCATGGAGTGATATTGATGGTTGGTTGAACATGATTGAGTGGGCTTAAAGATGCCACTAGGGGAAAGTTCTTCAATAGTATAATGAGAACTGTCAGGAGTCTGGAGTAATACTGATGTAACAGCATGTCTTCATGAGGATAGAGCGATCAATAATGATAACCCTAAAGCAGTCTTGAAGTGATAAATCGGACCTCAGGAGGATAGAGCAATCAATAGCTCTAAAGCAGTCTTGAAGTAATAATGGCTTCAGGAGGATAGAGCAATCAATAGCTCTAAAGCAGTCTTGAAGTAATAGAATGGCTTCAGGAGGATAGAGCAATCAACAGCTCTAAAGCAGTCTTGAAGTATTGATTTCAGGAGGATAGAGCAATGAATAGCTCTAAAGCAGTCTTGAAATAATAACGTGATATGTCTTCAGGAGGATAGAGCAATCAATAGCTCTAAAGCAGTCTTGAAATAATAATGTGATATGTCTTCAGGAGGATAGAGCAATCAATAGCTCTAAAGCAGTCTTGAAGTAATGATTTCAGGAGGATAGAGCAATGGATAGCTCTAAAGCAGTCTTGAAATAATAATGTGATATGTCTTCAGGAGGATAGAGCAATCAATAGCTCTAAAGCAGTCTTGAAGTAATGATTTCAGGAGGATAGAGCAACGGATAGCTCTAAAGCAGTCTTGAAATAATAATGTGATATGTCTTCAGGAGGATAGAGCAATCGATAGCTCTAAAGCAGTCTTGAAGTAATGATTTCAGGAGGATAGAGCAATGGATAGCTCTAAAGCAGTCTTGAAATAATAATGTGATATGTCTTCAGGAGGATAGAGCAATCAATAGCTCTAAAGCAGTCTTGAAGTAATGATTTCAGGAGGATAGAGCAACGGATAGCTCTAAAGCAGTCTTGAAATAATAATGTGATATGTCTTCAGGAGGATAGAGCAATCGATAGCTCTAAAGCAGTCTTGAAGTAATGATTTCAGGAGGATAGAGCAATGAATAGCTCTAAAGCAGTCTTGAAATAATAACGTGATATGTCTTCAGGAGGATAGAGCAATCAATAGCTCTAAAGCAGTCTTGAAGTAATGATTTCAGGAGGATAGAGCAATGAATAGCTCTAAAGCAGTCTTGAAATAATAATGTAATTTCAGGAGGATAGAGCAATGGATAACTCTAAAGCAGTCTTGAAATAATTAGATGGCTTCAGGAGGATAGAGCAATCAATAGCTCTAAAGCAGTCTTGAAGTAGTAATATGACCTCATGAGGATAGAGCAATGAATAGCTCTAAAGCAGTCTTGAAGTAATAGGATGATTTCAGGAGGATAGAGCAATCAGTAGCTCTAAAGCAGTCTTGAAGTCATGAGAGGCTATCAGGAGGATAAAATAACCCTGAGGTTACAATGAAGCAGTCCCAAAGTAATAAGAAGCTCATCAGGAGGATAAAGTAACCCTGAGGTTACAATAAAGCAGTCCCAAAGATCATAAGATTGTTTGTTGGATAATTAACCTGAAAACAAGGTAGCATTCTGTATAACAACATTAGTTTATGCTTTATGTATGCATGTATGACATGATGCACTTAGGTAATGTACTATAGGCATATATGTTATGGTATGATGTAAATGATGTATGTATGCTATGACACTGATGGAAGTGTCTGGATATCCTTGTATAACAACTGCTGGCCAAGGAAAATAAATCCCGATTCGTTGTTGAAGAATACATAACCCTCCGTCTGCTGGGGATAACAAGGTATAGATAACCTCCCATTGTTGGGGATAACAAGGTATAGATAACCTCCCGTTGTTGGGGACAGTAGGGTATAGATAACCTTCGTTTTCGTTTGATAGTAGGATAAGTATAACATCCCGTCTTCGTTCATCATGCCCTTATTGGAAAGTAATTTCCCGTATATCCGTATGAGGATAAAAGAGATGGATATAAATTCCAGGGGAGATTAGACTTTGTGAAAATGGATTAGTCCTACTGATGGTTTGTAACTGCCTTGTAAAGATGAACCGGCGAAGCTTCGTTGAAATCCTTCCCTCGTTCGTCCTTAGTAAATACTATTACTGCATTTTCATGCATTTCTGGTAAACATCAATCATATTAAAAGCATACATGCATTTCTGGTAAACATCAATCATATTCAAAGGCATACATACATTCAAACACAACCAATGGACGTTTCGCTTATGTAAATAGGGTAAAAGTAAATCTGGATTCAAAAGATGGAATTTATTTATATCAAAAGTGACCCATACACGGGTAAGTTTGTACAAGGAGACATAAACCCTAGTAAGAGAATTTTGTCATGAAGTTTTACAAAAAGAATCAGCTATGTGGGAAATAATCCTATTGAGTTTCAATTCTACTATTGCCCCTCAAGTATCTCATCTTCTTGCTGTTGAGACGGAAACGATTGGATTGAGCTTTATCTGTTTGAGCTTGAGTAAGTAGTACAACTGGTTGCAGTTTCATGAGTGATCCAAACGAGACATAGTCATACGCTTTAATCCCTAACTTTTGCCTGGATTGCCCTTTCAGGTTTTCAATCCACCGGGATACCCTTTTTTGCCCAAGCCTCCTTTTCAGGTTTTCGACTTGCCGGGTGTACATCTTTTTATATATATATCCCTAATTTTTGCCCAAACCCTTTTGGTTTGTCGGGATGCCCTTATTTTTGCCTAGGCCTGTCAACCTAGCGGGTCTCTTTTTATGCGTAGTATTTTTTAACTATGTCTGCGTTTACAGGTTGTGGGAAGTCTTCACCATCCATTGTAGTCAATATCATGGCACCTCCTGAGAACACTGTCTTGACTACAAATGGTCCCTCATATGTTGGAGTCCACTTGCCCCTAGGATCACCCTGTGGTAATATGATACGCTTGATTACCAAGTCACCAGCCTGATATACCTTTGGCTTAACCTTCTTGTTAAAAGCTTTGATCATCCGTTTCTGGTACATCTGGCCATGACAAACTGCTGCTAACCTTTTCTCATCAATCAAATTTATCTGGTCAAGTCGAGTCTGAATCCACTCATCTTCATCCAAGCCTGCATCCTTCATAATTCTCAAGGAGGGGATCTGAACTTCAATAAGCAGAACTGCTTCCATACCATAGACCAAGGAGAATGGGGTTGCCCCGGTTGAAGTACGTATTGTAGTACGATAACCATGCAGAGCAAATGGTAACATCTCGTGCCAATCCTTGTAAGTAACAGTTATCTTCTGTACAATCTTCTTAATGTTCTTATTAGCAGCTTCAACTGCCCCATTCATCTTTGAAATCAACAAGGTAGTATGGGTCAACATATACTGTCTTAGTCGGCGAGCAGCCCGTGCCAAAGCGCAGCAAGTTTTCTCGAGCAGTGAGTATTTTGTTTCACAGTCGGTAAACTTTTTGCTAAGGTAGTATATTGCCTGCTCTTTTCGACCAGACTCGTCATGTTGCCCCAATACACACCCCATTGAGTTGTCTAATACTGTTAAATACATAATCAAGGGTCTTCCATCAACTGGTGGCATTAAAATTGGAGGTTCTAGCAAATATCTCTTGATTTCATCAAAGGCAGTCTGGCACTCATCATTCCATTCCATCACCTGATCTTTCTTCAACAACTTGAAGATTGGCTCACAGATGGTAGTTAATTGGGAAATAAATCTTGCAATGTAGTCCCAAGAAACCTCTAACCTCCTTCTCAGTACGGGGAGCTGGCATCTCTCGTATAGCTTTCACTTTTGCAGGATCCACTTCAATACCTTTTCCACTGACAATGAAACCCAGGAGCTTTCCAGATCTAACTCCAAAAGTACACTTGTTTGGATTTAATCTCAACCTGTATTTCTTCAACCTCTCAAACAACTTGTGCAGATGATCAAGATGTTGTTCTTCATTCTGAGACCTGGCTATCATATCATCCACATATACCTCTATCTCATGATGAATCATATCATGAAACAAAGCCACCATAGCACGCTGATATGTTGCCCCTGCATTCTTATGCTGAGCAGTGTTGTCTAAATCAGCCCCTATCTGGACCTCTTTTCTGTTTTCTTCAGTTCCCAGATTCACAACTTCGACTGGCTCTTCATGTGGCTGTATAGCTTTCTCTTCTTGTTGTAACAACCTAGCAAGCCCTACAGATATTTCACAATCGTCCTCGTTTCCGTCTTCAGTTTGATAGATCGGATTCTCGAAATTGTAATTGGCAATAGTAGAACTGTTATCAATTGGATCCAGAGTGGATGAGGATCGGCATTTTAGTGACGTGGGTGTGTGTAAGAACACATAGCTGATAAAGCAAAAATAAAAGAAAAAGAAAGACAAGGAACAAAATATTTACGAAAACGAAACGTCCACTGATTTTATCGAATGAAGTATGCAAATGAGATGACAACCCGTAACAAGCACACCATTGTGCCCCGGGTAAGGCACATGGCTTGAAAGTTTTAATTGTTCCAGAAATTATAAATTTAAAAACATAACACAGTAATAGTATTTACTCCTGACTAAAGGAGATAGGGATAACATCTTCAGCTGTCCAATTATTGAGTCCAGCACCCACAGTAGGAAGAATCCATGCCTCCAAGTTGTAGTCTTCATCTTGATCTCCCACGGCATTGATAACCCCTTGATTGGTGATACGAACAGCACGGGCACGACGGACAGCCTTCTGGGACTCTTCTTCCACCATAGCTTTTGCATCATTGAGGGAGGCCATTGCCATTGTTGGAGGGTTTCTGATGACCACAGGAACCTTCTTCACAGCAGGAGGAGTCACACAATCCTTAACAGCCCAGGGAACCACTTCAAATGACTGACATGGAGTTTCAATGTATTCACCTTCTACTTCCAGATACTTGAAAGTGTTTACATGGCTGACAAAGTATTCTTCCTCTCCAAAGACAGTAACAACTTTTCCATTCACCGGATATCTCAACTTTTGATGTAATGTGGAGGTCACCGCACCTGCCCCCTGGATCCAGGGACGACCAAGCAGACATGAGTACGAAGGACGAATATCCATCACATAGAATGTAGCAGTGAACACCTGAGAACCAACCTTGATTGGAAGATCAATTTCCCCATGCACTACTCTTCTAGAACCATCAAAAGCCTTTACCACAATATTACTGGGCTTCAATACCGTATCTTCAGGACTCAGCTTGTTCAGGACTTCCTTAGGCAACACATTCAGAGAGGAACCATTGTCTATCAGCACATGAGACAGGGTAGTGCCCCTGCATTCAATTGAAATATGCAAGGCCCTGTTATGATCCCTCTTGGCAGGGGTCAAGTCAGCATCAGAAAATCCTAACCCGTTGTCATAGGTCAGGTGAGCAACACAATTCTCAAACTGGTCCACGGAAATTGTACTGGGTACATGAGCCATCTTTAGAAACTTGATCAATGACTTGGCATGAGCCTCAGAACATAATAACAGGGAGAGCATAGAAATCTTTGAGGGAGTATGCCCCAGCTGATCAACAATATCATAATCACTCTTGCGAATGATTTTCAATACTTCTTCCATCTGCTTAGAGAGGTCATCAGCAGCTGGCACATCAGTAGATACAGGCTCAATAACAGGACCCTTGCCCCGAGCATCAGTGGTGGAAGTAACAGCAGGAGTAACTGCACTCTTAGAAGCAACTGGAGGAGAGAAGACTCTTCCACTACGAGTGATCTTGCTAGATCCAGCAATATTATCAATGTCAACAGGCATATCAGGTAAAGGCTCCTGCTTGACACCATGGATGTAAACATCAGACCCATAGTGCCAAGGCACAGCTTTGTCAGATGTACAAGGAATAGGACCAGGAGTGGTAATGATCAGAGGAGCTACTCTGGCTTCAGCAACAACTTTCACAGGACCTTCAGCAGTAATCTTGATTGGGCCCTGATGAGTGATTTTAATGGGACCCTTTGAAGTGATTCTTAGTGGTACTTTGTCAACCATGTCAACCTCTTCAATCTTCTTACCCTGAGTCAGATGATCCACCATACTTTCTACAGATGCTGGTCTTCTTTCAAACACTATAGTATATTTATCCATGAGACGTTGAATCCCATCTCTCAAAATGAAGCAACTATCCGGCTTATAGGTACAATATAGACAATCTTCATGACAACCTGGAAAGATCCCAGCTTGTACTAACCTCTTTTTGATAACAGACAATGGGGTGCTCAACTCCATAAACAGCGAGAAGATGAGAAACCTGTGCACAATTATAAACCTGTGATGCAATGATATGGGAATGCATATGCAATGTTTTCAAGGACCGCAGGATTTAAGTTTGCTTAAACAAACAAGAAAGTAACTTTTTATTAGTAATAACTTGTTTTGCATTTTAGGCTTACAAAAAATGAAAATGAAATAAGTACAAAAGATGGGGTTTTAAGTCTCCCATGGACGTTTCCTCTTGGTGTTGAGGTATGAGTTGAGGTTTCGTTCCTCATGAAGTAGCTTTGTTAGCTCTAGGATCCTTGCTTGGCTTGCTTTGTAATGAGCCTCGAAAGTATCCCTTTGCTCTTTCAGTTGGATCCATGATCTCTGCAAGTCTTCCATATCAGTAGGCATGTCTGGGTGAAGGATGGTATAAGCTGTGTCTCCTTCAGCAACGGGTTCCATGGTAACTGGTAGGATGGCAGGATATGGCATCATGAGTGTCTGAGCACGAAATCGTACCCATCTGAGATAAGCCTCCATAGGAATGGTGTACTTAGGCTCCAGTGTCTTGCTGTCAATCCTGTTTACCTTTCCCCAAGCTCGGATGAATCTCTGACGGTAACCCTGAAGATCGTTGTCGTAATCAAACACAATGCCCTGAATCAACATGTCATGTGGACCATCGCTCCGGGCGTAACCAAACTGTCGTAAAGCTAGAGATGGGTTGTAGGTGATGCCTCCTCTTATGCCTAGAAGTGGCACGTTAGGAAACTCCCCACAACGGTCAATGATGGTGACATTCTCCGTAGATCTGGAGCACCAATGGATGTCTGAGTGAGAAAGTGACATGATCCTCTTGGACCATCTGAACCCTTGCTCATTCTTCATTGCTGAGCGAGGAAGGTGAGAAATAAACCACCTAGAAAGTAAAGGTATGCAGCACATCAAAGTTCCTCTTGCCCTTGTAGTACGGGTGTGAAGAGAATGTAGGATGTCTCCAAGTAAGGTAGGCACTGGATTGTGACTCAGGAATATGTTGATGGCATGAACGTCTATGAACTGATCAGGATTGGGGAACAACACTAAGCCATAAATCAATAAGGCTAAGATCTCCTCAAAAGCATCGTAGCTCATAGCCTTCAAGAACATTTGAGCTTTATCCACTAATACCTTGGCAAGAATACCTTTAACTCCACTTCTCGTCTCTAGAACAATGTCAGACTTCTTCAGATGTAGAGCTGCCGCAATAACTTCTGGTTTAAGCTCCTTCTCTAAGCCTGTGAATGGCTTCTGATCAAGAACAGGTATACCCAGAAGTTTAGAGAACTCCTCCATGGTTGGAACCAGCTGATAATCAGGAAATGTAAAGCAATGGTGCTTAGGGTCAAAGAACTGAAACAGCACACTCATCATGTCTTCACTGAACCCTGAAGTAACTAGATCCAATAAGTGACCATGTCTCTTGTTGAACTGGGAATGATCAGACACTAGGGAAACCAACTCCTTGAGCTTAGCAGGTATCCCTACAAAGTTGATCCTGATGGTGTTTCTACGAGCAGAAGCCATGACCTGCAACAAAGAACAAAGATAAATCCTTTGGTCCTTGAAATGGTTAGGGAAAATGATATGCTTATGATGCATGATGATGTCATGATGTCATGCTCAATCACAAACATGTGGCACACACAAACAAGTCACACAATTGCCCTAGGTTTAAAGGCTTGCATGAGGTTTAAAGGTAAGTACCCTCCCCTGAAGTTAGATGGTTCATCCTGTCCTACAAAAGTAACCGGGTTCTAAGGGATCTCAATATCATTGATCCTTCACAAGGGTGGTTGATCAGAAGGCAACTTACTTGCCAACCAAAACCCTCCAAGTTTAAGATCTCAATGAGCGTAGTATCGAGTGTCAACCAACTTCAGTCTGCACCAAAGCCGGTTACCTCACTACTTTCTAAAGGCCAAGATGAGTTAACTAGGGTTCTAAAAGTCAGTTAGTGCATTGACAACATATGGCAGCCTCAATATTATCCTCAACTTGACTTAAGGAATATAAGCACCAACCAAGAAGTCGCACTAACTATGGCCACCAGATCAACCGTATCGATATACGTCGTACAGTTTCCTTGGTCTATTGCCATTTACCTAAGGTACACTAGATCCGGGTTAGGACCTTTCACACATAAGAGCACCCCAACAATATAATAATAAAGCAAACAAGGCAAACAATTTGAAGTGATCTTAATTCCTAAGGGTACCCCTCTTAAATAGATCCCCAGCAGAGTCGCCAGTTCTGTAACACGGTGGGAGAACTGACTTTAAACAATGTTGCGGATAGCAAGAGTCGCCACCGACTTTTATTTTATCCATAAGGAAAGGTTATAAAAGAACAGGAAAGACCTTAGAGAATATTTTGGGTCCGGGGGGTAGGTTATGAAAAGGGAAGGTGTTAGCACCCTTTTCATCCATGGTTATCCATGGGCTCTTAGGTACTTAAGCTCATTTTTGAATTGTTTTGAAAGTGTAGTGTGTGAATAGAAAATTTTCAGAATAGTTAATAAATAATCCATGTAAGGATGTGTTAAGAACTTGTTTGAAAACTTGTTGAAAATTTGTTTAAGTGTGAAACAGTTTTGAAGTGAGCAAGCACCTAGGAGTAACCTACCCTAATGTTTAAAGGTCTTTCTTATTCTTTATCCTTTCCTTAGTAAGACTATCCCTACTATAATGGAGTAGGTAGTCCTTACTTTGGATGTTAAGGGACATGTGAGGGGCAATTTGACTTTGAAGGCCATTGTGGGATGTAATAAGCACATATAAGGGACCATCATCATTTTTCGAAAGGGACTCGATTCGTAAAGGCAACCATAAGGGACTTTGATGATTTTCTTTTTGAGGGACTTGCTTTATACACCCCACTTAACCAATATTCATAGGCAACTTGAGGGATATCCTTAAGAAGTGAGACGGCGATTAAAATCGACTTACGTGTGTGAAATGTTTACTTTAATTATCTTATATTAAAATGATCTAATTTATTTTTTAAATATCATACATATTGGCACTCCCTAATTACTAACCATAATGATAATAATAATTAAATGATTACAATTTACATCTAAGAGGCAATTACAAAATTATAATAAATAAAATAAATAGTAAAATATGATCAAAATAAATATAATAAAAAAAATAACAAATAAGTAAATAAAATATTGGGGTTAGTAAATAATAAGAAAAATTAAATAAGGTTAGTATAAATATAAAGTTAGTGAAAATAATTAGTTGAAACAATAATAATGAGAAAAATAGACAAAGTTAGAAAAAATAATAAGATAGAAATTTCAAAATAATAATAAGCAACAAAATATGATTAGCAATAATAATTAATTAATAACGTGATTAAACATAAGATTTGATTTTTATTTAGAAACATAAATGATTAAATAATTACTATAATATAAAGTTCTAAATATCATAAGATTTGATTTTTATTTAGAAACATAAATGATTAAATAATTACTATAATATAAAGTTCTAAATATAACATAATTATAAATTTCTTAATCATTTACAAAAATTTAATTATCTCTAATTATATATTAACAATTATTAAGAAAAATATTTACACATTATGATGAAAACAAATTTTAACTAATCAATGATCACATTCACCAAAATTTTACATTAAGTATTTATAAGGTTTAATTTTATTTACAAAAATTTACAAGAATTAGAATAAATATATACATAGAATCATATAGAAAATTAAAATTAGGTTTTCATATTAATTTGGAAAAAAGATGTTAATGTCATTTATTTTAAAAAAAACAGATTTTTATATTACAACAAATTTTAATAAATTAATGATAACAATAATAATAATAATGATAATAATGATAAATAATGATAATAATAATAATAATAATAATAATAATAATAATAATAATAATAATAATAATAATAATAAAGCAATAATGAATTTTAAATGTGCCAAATAACCCAACAATGTTGCTAACGCAGAAATGCGCTCATCGCAACCAGATCTAAATCGGACGAAACAAAATTTATCGCAAAGAAAAAGAAATTAAGCAAAAAATAGTATTATTGCTCACACAAAAATGCGATCATCGCAACCAGATCGAACTAACACAAATGTCACGCGTCATGCACACAAATGTGCAAACATCGTATCGACATAATTCGATCAAAAATCTTATATATATAAACTCTAACAATTTAAAAATTATATATATATAAACGCAACAGTAATAGATAAAGAAAAAGAAATAACGGTAATAGATGAAGAAAAAGAAATAACGGTAAAAGATGAAGAAAAAGAAACAACAGTAATAGATGAAGGAAAAGAAATAACGGTAAACGATGAAGAAAAAGAAACAATAGTAATGGATGAAGAAGAAAACTAAATAACGGCCAACGGCACTCACTCCTCTTAGGTTTTTTTCATTCTCCTCCCTTTTTTCCAACAAGGCAACACATGTATATATAGGGAACAAATTAGGGTTAACACCAAATTGTCAATAATGTCCCTAAAGCCCATTTTAAAGCCCAAACTAAATAATTAGTTAAGAAAAAATAAAATTTAAATAATTTAAAATAATTAAAATAAACTTAAAATAAAAACTAATAATCCTATTGATTCCTAAAATAAAAAATATTATAAAAAGAACAAAATCTTTTTCAATATTTTTTCATTTTATGATTTTTTGGATATTTTTATGAATAATTTAGAAAAAAGTGAAAAAAATAATATTTTAAAAAAATGATTTAATTAAAATACGAAAATAATAATTAAATAATAATAAAAAACTATTTTTGTTATTTTTTTAATGAAAGATAGAAAAATTTAGAGTAAAAATAATAAAAACAACAAAAAGTGCCAAAGGTGAGATTCGAACTCTCAACCTCTCACACTCATAACTCCTTACACATGTCCTCCTGCCAATTGTGCCATTTTTACTTTTTAGAAAAAAAGTGCATGCCATATGATATTTACCTGCAAAAAGTCAAACGACTACACAAATTTGTTAGTAATTGATTAAATGCAATGAAATGCGACGACAAATCTTAGGGCAAAATTTGGGGTATTACAGTTATTATGATAATATTTCTCACCCAACCTCTCTTTGATGTTGGCAAAAAAAATCATGAAGTTTGACTTTGGTTTGACCACAGTTGACCTCAGTTTGACCTTTTAACTGCATTGACTGCTTTTGACTTATCTGATCATCTGACTGAGCAAACTTTTGAGAAAAGTCTTGAAACTTGACATGGGGGTTCTTATACACATATAAGATGTTATGAAGCTCACTTGAAGTCTTGGAAGTCCATTTAGCCTGATTAAAGTCAAAACCCTAGTTTTGGATGCACTGCTTAGGAGGTGCATTGTCTGAGGGAATTGTCAACTCTTCTGACCAATTATGAATTTTGTGAACCTTGTGAACCTTCTTGGAACACAAAGTCTTGTATTGTGAGGGCAAATTTTGGGGTGCAACCCAACCCTTTGGTGAGGCGTTACGAGTTACAAGGAAAACATTCAATGCATATGTTCTCAATGTTGCTGACCTCACAACTATCGCACTCCCTTCAAACTAGGATTGGATTGGAAATTCACACGACAAAAATCTCATTTCGGCAAGCAAGAACAAGAGCTTCAAAGACAATTGTTCTTAGTCACTCACAAGGCCCACACGTCGAGGCTCAAATGCAAGCACTAAGAAGGAAACACACAAAGAAATATGTACGATCTCACTCAAGCTTGGAGTACACAACTCTGACCTCTTGTCAAATTTCAACTGCCAAATCTGATCATACGATTATTCGCAAGAGACATCGAATCAAGCAAGAACAATTCAAACCGCCCCTTTTATATAAAGTCCTTCATGCGTCAAAACTCAAATATTTTACTCATTCCCACACTCATGCTACTTCTCATTCATTTACTCATTTGAATGTTTGAGTGCTAACATTACATATTCCTTTCTCTACTGTAGCATAAAATGTTACACTATATCTAAATCATACTACACTATTTCAACCATTTCTAATTTTTGAATGGAATAGAAGTCAAGTTTCTTCTACTAGATCCAAACAAATTCATTTCATAGGTCCTAAGTATTAACAATATTTACATAGAGTATTAGATATAAAATATTTATGGGAAGTTTCAATTCATGATATTATTGATTATATAGTCTTTCGTATGGGTGGGTATGGAATATATAGAGTGAGCATGAAGCATGATGGCATATTTTGAATCCTCCAATGAAGTGGCCCAATAACAAGTTGGGAAATAGAGGAAGTGTTAGCATGTGAGAGTGACTAATATCGATGAAAAAGGACACTGTATTTGGCCACACATAGCAATTGATTCGAGTCCCAAGTAAAATAAAATTGAGATTTTGTACAAAAAGAACCGTTAAACATCATTTTCTTTATCTTTCCCATGTCCCTTTCACTTTGTCCTTCTCATCAGCTTTATAAATTAATCAATGTTCAGACTCTTCAACTTTTTTATGTAACCAAACATAGAACAACGTGCAAAACTATAACGTTCATGTTAATGTTATTGTCTAGTTGCCTTTCGTTTAAGGAAAACTAACACATGTCGAGGTATGTGTTAAATTACTAAAATTGTTAAAACAAATTCTATTCCATTACTAGCTTGATTAATACCTAAACCCTATACTACCGCATTCGAGCAAGGACTGTCCTCTATTTGTGTTGCATTTTACTTCTTTCATCTATTGAATGCATCAATGTCCCTCCTTAACTAGTACTATAGTTCATAATGATTGTGATTAGTTTACAATAACTACAATATAAAAAAGAATTATCTTTTTCTAATCCTTGAGATGATATGGCCATATAATATTATGTGCTCATAAAATATCTCCCACTAACTCCACTATCACAAACTATGAACTTAGACCGTAGCCCATAAAAGTTAAAGATATCATTCTAAAGAGTGGCCAAGTATGAGACTACCAATATCTTGTCCTCTAACTAAAACAATCTTAAAGATTTTGGATCTAGATAAATATCTCTATAATATATTTAAGAATTAAGATGAATCGAAAAACAAAAATAAATATTTAATTTTGGCCTTCATTCATGATAACAAATATATAAGAAAATAATTGTATTCGTTAATATGTTTTGCATATGTAAAAGATTGTTTTGAGTAATGAAAGAAATTAATGATATGATAATGGGACGTAGAAAGAAGATTAGTGCTTAATAGAAGGAAAAAAGTGTCGAAATTTGTAGTGTGTCGAATAGTATTAGATGTTAAAGTGGCGAAACTGGTTGTTTGACACAGAATTTTGACTTAGATCAAAATAGAAATTTTGAATTTTTGTGTTTTTTTAGCCTTTAGTATGTGGAGTAAGCTAACTTAATTATAAATAGAGAATAATCATAATATGAATTGGAACACACAACAGAAAGTGCATTTGCACAATTGAATAATATTTTCTCAGTTTGAAAGTAGAGAGTTACTCTCCAGAAATCATCTTCTTCTTCCCCAATTTCGTAAAACCTTAATCTTCTTTCTAATTCAATTTTCTTTCTTCTTCCATTAACAATTGCTGCGCATAATCATTCTTGCAATCAAGGTGTGATTGATTCACTCAAGTGAAGAGTGAAGAACAAGGAATTTCGATCGGTTGATTGAAACTTATTCATCAAGGTTGATTCGAAATTCTCAAAGTTTTGGGTTAACTCCAATATGTGATACCGGTTTGTCCAACTTAACATCAAATTGAAGGGAAATAAATTAATTTTGTTGGATATGTGATTTCACACAAAAGAGAAATGATGAATTGTGTGGTTCTGAAAAATATGATTTAAAACAAAAATCGGTTTAGAATTAGAGTTTAAAATTATTTTAAAGATTTTTTTAATATTAAGTAACAGAAGAATAAAATTTGTGGTATTTAAAGTGCAGAAAGTAAAGAATAGGGGAAAATAGAGAACACTAAGAATTATAGAGATTCAGTCAAACAAAGAAAAGAACTCACTCCTCTCCCCAAGAATTGATCTTGAGAGTATCTAATCCACTTGAGAGTTTTTAGTAGGTTGTATTCCCGGACCCTCCTTATATAAGGAAAAAATGAAGTTTAATGTTGACTTAAAACCAAACAATAAACAACAGAGTGAAGCAATGAGTGTTCCTTCCAAACGGCAGATCGAAGCGGTTAGTCTCTTTTCCACGAGAATCTTGGAGTGTTAGTCTTCAAGTTTTTAAACAAACTTTGCGAGCTTTTAACGCCAAACCGAGCTCGCAAACTTAAAACCTTGGCTTTATCTCGGGCTAACCAATAACCTGAGCTATTTTAATACCGCACTAATCTTGAACTTTAAACCTTGGTTTTACCACAGACTAACCAAGAACTTTGGAGATTTTAATACCATGTTAATCTCTAACATTAAACCTTAGTTTTACTATGGGCCAACCAAGAACCTTTGAAAGCTTTTATCACAAACTGAGCCTTTAAACCTAAACAAAGGTTTAACCAAACAATCAACAAACCAAAGCTTTAACGGGTTTATCTTCTAACTCAAATAAACAATTCTTAATTAGACAAAATGTCCAATCAATGTATAAACAAAAGTTCCTTAGTGAAATTACAAATCTACCCTTCTAGAATTATAATTTTTCACTCACGAAAAAGACTTTTTCGAAAAGCACTTCGGCTAAAAAACTTAGTGAGATAAAGTAAAAGAAAAGTTTAGAGAGAGAAATATTAAATGAAACTCGATTCAAGATGATTTGAAATGAGGGAAAGAACCTCTATTTATATGTTAGAGGTTCGCTCAAAAAGGAAACTGTTTTAAAAACATTTTATGATTTGCCAATCGATTGGCAATGTCTTCCAATCAATTGCTTGGCTCCATTACATTTTATTACCAAGTTAAAAATGGAAAGAAAATATATCTATTTGTTATCCATTATTAAGATGTTATCCTAATCGATTATGGCACGTTTTTAAAATTTCCCAATCGATTGGGATAAAGTGTTAATTGATTGGCAAAGATAAAACTTTGCCCAGATCTTGTTAGACAACTTCCAACTCACATGACACAACATCAAGACATTTTAGACAACTTCCCGTGTGTGTGTGATTCAGCCATGTACTTCTACAAAAATGCCCTCATGCTTTACAAATTTTTCACTCAGACTAATTAAGGCAGAGTTTTCTTGTACTTCAAGACTTTGTCATATACTTTCCTTCTTGTAAGCACTTGCTTAAGTTTACTTGAGATGAGTCTTGAGTTTAATTCAATTAGGTTGCCATCATTAGATTGTCAAGTCCAACAAACCTTAATTCTTTGATTTGCACCTTTAATCGTTTAACCGCTTATATTTGACTTGTCATTATCAGTTGTCATCATTAGACAAAGATTGTCATCATCAAAAGCAAAATAGTTGTCCTTGTTAAAAGAATATCACCTTCAAAATAAGGTTCCACAAATTTGTTTATGTTGACAATAAGTCGACAATGTTTTAAGACCCAGACTAACGATTGATCTGACAAAACACTAGATTTGTAATGCCCAGTATCATATATATCTAGAATAACATCATACAAGGGTTATTTTTTGGTACTGACACAATCATAAGTGCGTATTGGCATCACTTACATACTTGACCATATACAAAACAATAAAGACAACCTATGGTGCAAGATATGAAAAGTGACAAACACAATAAAAACTAAGATCTAAGTACAATATCCTTCATTGTACACAATACTCGGCGAAAAATAATCACAAAATAAGCTTCTCTTGAAATATCGATGCACAACTCTTCTTGTATACTAAACCTACAAACAATACCTGAAAAATAACAACAATATTGGAGCGAGATAATAATCTCAGTGAGTTCCCCTATCCTATGAGTTCACTCGGCTCTATAGGGTTCTAATCAAATTCTACCTCAAGTCAATGGGAAAAGGGGGAATAAGACTTGAGTTCACAAAACTCGCAATATAGGGAAACATATCTCTTGAGTTCATCAACTCAAGCAATCACTAGCTCGGAAACCATATCAAGGCATCTTTCCCTGGCCAATCCTACGTCTAAGATTCTCGACACGGGTCATAAGGATAAGCATGGACTTCGGGTTCTAAGGGATAACATCAACCTTATGAATCTTCGCTTCCTATGGGACTCTTTATCCATTTCAAGCTTTTTACCCATATGGGATTTTCACCCACAATGAGTTCCACCGCTTTTAGGACTAAGCCCGAGGTCATAAGTATACCTTGACATACGCATGGAATCAGCCCACCGCTTTTGAGACTAATCCCCGGTCATTCAAGTATTGGTGCGTACATCACAATATTACTCTATATAAATATCATGACTTAGGATGACACCTTCAAGGGGTTGTTTTCGACTATGTGATAAAATAACATAATGTGATCGTATTCGATAATCACAAGGTGCTTACATTCACCTTAATCACACAATGACAACACATGTTCCATAAAATGCATCTCATTCACAACCATGATAACCATTCATCTATGACACTCACCTAGGTATCATATTGTATGAATGTCACCTTCTAGTGCTAACTAAATCATGCTTGCAACCTTGTTATCTTTTTAGTCCATTTGCCTAGTTATAAGCCTAGGTTTCCTCACTCATCTTCATAATGTTTTAAGCATGTTATTTCACTATCAAAAAATCTAATTCATATTCATATATCATACATAATAGCATAACACAATATAGTAATATAACAAGTCAAGCATGCTCCACATAATTAACTTACGAAGGCATATAATCATCATTATCCTCTACCAAAAATTCTTGGTTGGTTCGTGGTCTCAACATAAATAGGACTTTCGGAGCCAAGCTCCTCACCAAATAATTTTTTTGGAACAAAGGTTCCTCACCAAGATCAAACCAATTCTCATGGTGCTCAACAAGATGCTAGGTGTTCATCTTCACCCGTTCACATAATATTCCACATCCACTTCAATTCATGATCATTCTATCAATCAATAACACACACACACACACACACACACACACACACACACATAAACACACACACGCACGCACACACACACACACACACACACACACACACACACACACACACACACACACACACACACACACACACACACACATATATATATATATATATATATATATATATATATATATATATATATATATATATATATATATATATATATATATATATATATATATATATATATATATATATATATATATATATATATATATATATATATATATATATATATATATATATATATAAGGCACAAAGGCCAATATACAAAATTTCGATCAAGAAAAGGCACAAGCACTACTACAAAACGCGTAAACAACAACGCCATGGTCACCACGATTCTTCCCTACACCATGGTGACATCTCTAAACTAAGGCGCTATCATATTATTTTTGTTTTTGATTAAAAATTATTTTTATATAACAACGGTTGAGGAGCCAACCGTGGTGATACCATCAAGCTTTCATAAGTTTAAACCTCGACGCCCTCGTATAAAATATTCCTTTAATGTTAAGGCACACATTCTATTTTTTTAATTTATTTTTAAATAAAAAACTTAAAGGGCTATGACTATGGTTGATGAGTTCCACCACTGTGATATATTTTGTTTTTTATTTAAAATTTTATTTGTAAATTAAACCCTGACGCTTCTTTATGAAATTTCACTATGAAAGTAATTTATCATAACAGTTGCTGGTATTGACCATGGTGGTAGCTTCATAATATTATAAACTCCTAGTTAGCTTGTCTCTTCAGTATCCTTTTTTCCACTGAAAATAGAAACAATATTATGAAACAATACACAATTTCAACCCTAAACCCTAACGTTCAATACTGTGAAACAATACACGATTTCAAACAAAACACCATCGTTCACCCTAGCTTGTCTCTTCAACATCTATTATTCACTGTGTATTTTTCATTTTTGTCATCACCGTCAAGGAGGTTGACAAGACCATCACGATCACGATTTCAACCAAGTTGTCACCATCGAGAAGGAAGACAACAACAACACCTCTGTTGCTGTAAGGAAGGAAGACAACACCAACTCCAACACCAACATCATTTACTTAGTCATCACATTTAGGGTACATAAAATATTTTCGCCATGCATCTATAGTAAAATTCATTTGCCATTGTTGTGGTTGTTGCTTATGTTCTTGTTGTTCTTGTTGTTCATGTTGTTGTTGTTGTTGTTGTTGTTGTTGTTTTTAACATAGATGTCGACCTTGTTGAGTTCTACATCAGATTCCAGCGAAGAAACTCAAACAAATAAAACTTGTGCAATGAAACTCAAACAAATGATACTCAATTGAAAAGATCACAAAGATGTGTCACAATGATGCCCCAATTCACATCACTAAGCAACTCATCAGGTCAAAAAATTATGATAAAGTTTAATTCGTTCCACAGAGTAGTGGATTCTGAACATTACTCTACTTTTAAGAGTTATGTTGCACTTCTTGCACGTAGCAAAGCCAGTATACTGATAGATGATTGGAAACAAGTGGATGATAAAGTCAAAGAAAGCATGTGGACAGACGTTAAGGTATTAGATACTATAATTTTCATATATTCGATATCACTACCTATAATTTTTAATAGATACTTATATATTGATTTAAATGTAGTTGAATTTTGAGTTTACCGATGACTCAAAGTTGGAAAAAAATGGATATCTTATGTTGGTACTCGTTGGAGAGGATTTAAGTCATAGCTCACGGGTGACTACATTAGGAATCCTAACAGCGGTCTTGCTCGTCCATGGATTCGATATAGTTTTATATCGAAAAAGAAATGGAACAAGTTTGCGAAGATACGTCATTTTGAGGAATTCAAGGTTAGTACTAGTCTTATGTAACCGATAATGTTATGCTAATGAGTTATAGATACTAGTCATATATATTTTTCACTAGGTTAATAATAGGTTAAAAGTGAAGTAGGAATAAAAAACAAGGCAAATAACATGTACCCTCATATATTGTTTCGTGGGGGTTACAAAAAACTTGAGAAAAGAATCATGCTTGAAAAACATAAAGGAACAGGAGATGATCACATCCCATCTCCATTGTTGAGACATGAGAAATGGAAGATGGCTTGATTAAGACCAAGTGGAGAGTACACCTCTGAGGCGTCAAGAGTAGTTGTTGAGAAAATTGTAAGTATGATTTGTTTTGCTTATGTTATTTGTTATTTAAATGTGTTGGTAACAATACATGTAAGTTGCTCATGTTGTGTAGGATAATTTGGTTGAGGCTGCCTGTGAAGGCACATTTGTTCCAGAAGCATGACATGGCATATTAGTATAAGCTATCGGAACAGATGAGCATGGTGGGCGTATCCGTGGTGTTGGCGAAGGTGTCAGCTTGAGTTGATTCTTTGGATCTCAAAGAAAAAGTACCGAAAGCCAGGAATTTAATGCACAAAGACAAAAGATTGAGAATGTTGAGAAGCAATTAGAAGAATAAATGGGGATGTTAGAAGAGGAAGGGGAAAAAGGGATAAAGATACGAAAAGGTTTCAAGATTTATATTCGGTATCTGCTTTACTTGAGATGTTAGTGTTTTACTTGATATATATTGTGCTTATTTTTGTTTTATGTTCTAATTGAATATTATGATGTAGAGGTTAAGTGAAAACCTCGAACGATGTACAAATGAAGATCACCATTATGTTGATGGTGATGGTGATGATGATCAAACTTCAAGTAGAAGTGTTATATGTCGTGCTTCTACAAAAGGAAGTAATTGTTCCGCCCCTCCCCCACCAGATAACTGTAATGACATAATGGACCCTAACAAAAATGAAATCACCATGCTATACTTGAACGTTGCAGTGTGTTGGCTCCTAATTTTAATGCCTGAATAGAGTTAAATATAGAAAATAGAGTTTCCTGGGGAAATCTAGTTACTTCGACTAAAACTATGTTTTATGGAATGAGAGTCGAAGACGGCTTTTCGTCAGAAGGTTCTGTGTTATGGACTTAGAGAATTCCTTAGTAGTTGGAAGACCCAATTTGACAGAAGTGTTGTTTAGGGGTATTTCGATAAGTTCGTTTGAATTGAAATAAAAGAGGGAAAATCCATTTTTGAGAAAGACACGTGGAGCGTCCCTGTGGTTCGAAGGCATGCGCAGCGACACTTGTCCAAATTTCATTTGTTAGCCGTTAATGGCAGTTATGTTCGATGGTTATAAATAACAGGTCTTAGTGTTAAGATGTGTGTGTTCAATTGTGTACAAAATCTTCATCTACTCTAAGTATCCGTGTGATTGAGAGAAATGAGTTGTGAGAATGTACGTTGACTAAACACCAGTTTTTATTTTAATGCAAGTTAATATTTCTTTTATTTAAGAGTTTACTTTTTCTCTATGCAAGTTCTTATCCTTGTTATTTATCAGCATTTTACTTCCTTTTTCCGTTACTTAAATTCATTTATACTTGAAATAAGTTTCCTTACCATGGAACTCGTTGAAGTGTTCATAGTTTTCATACACTTCATTTAAAAGATCAATTAGCACATGTGCTAGGATTTGTGTGGTCGATCCTGAAAGTAACACAGATCTTTTTCGATTTGTTAGACCAAAGGTTGTTCGCCAATTTTCATGGCGAACAAATTGGCACACCCAGTAGGACAGTGCTAAGCGGTTACAAAAATCATTTTTTAAAAAAACAATTCTCTTTGAAAAAAAACTTTATTAGTTTTGTGGTAAAAAAAATTTCTTTTGAGGAAAAAACTTAGTTGCATGTTATTGAGAGGTAGTAAGGTAGCCATTATTAACGAAGATAGACCAAAAAGGAGATATAGGAGAAGAATGGCGACGAATCTAAACCAGCCAAATAATCCTTAGGATGTCTCGAACGACAATATAGAATAACCCATAGGAGCTTCGACAGGGGGACCAACGGTCTCAACGTCTGCTTCTGAGGCAATATCGCCTATGGGAAGTTCGATGCCCACACATTCAATTTCCTATACACAACCTATTTGACTTACATTGGGCCAAGGGGTACTCCACAGACCCCACCACCAATAGGGACGTCAACATATAAAGGCCTTTCTCCCCCAGGATTTTCAATGCCTTTTCCGCGATACCCGCCCTATGGAATGCCAAATTCGTTGATGTCAAACTTACAAAATGCCCCTTCGTTATATACAAAACTCGTAATGACTTCGCCATTACAGGGATCTGGCACTGGGGTCAATATGGGTCAAAATAGTCAGAATTTAGGTATAGGGTATTCAACCCAGATGCCAGGTTTGACGACTAATTCTACATCTTATTTGAGACAACAAATGGACGAAAGTAATCATCAAATAGGTTAGATGATATCTCAAACTATGGGGGAAATCTTTCAGCCCCTCATCCAGAATACTACACAACCCAATCAACAATTGGCAGCGCAAATGACGCGCCTGGAGAAATTCTTGGGTGTACCAAATCCCCCTCGACAACCACCGAGGGAGTGTCTTAGAGAAAACCAAGGAGTAGTCTTCGACGAAGACAACACCATCAATCAAATTCCACAAAATCTGGCCCAGGAAAATCAAAATAACCAGGGAATGTTCGAACGAATTAGAATCGAACCTCTTAGGAATCAATCACAAGTTCCTAGAGAGGAAGAACCAAGGATAGTGTTGGTAAATAGGAATCATGATGCTGAGAACATCGTACAACAAGTTCGACATAAAAATCTAGCAATAAACAATAATTTAGCTGCCATGGTCGAAAGAATCATGGCACGTAACGAAGTAAATTTTAGCCTTCGGCGTCCAAATTACACGTCACCGTTATCGAAATATATCCTCCAGGTAGACTTTCCCCTAAGAACAAAAGTCCCCATGTTCACTAAAATTTTTGGGGATACCACTGAGTCTACTGTTGAACACGTGGCTAGGCATCTGATAGAAGCGGGAGACATTTCGAATGATGAGAATCTTAGGGTCAAGTATTTCCCAAGTTCTCTTACAAAAAACGCTTTTACCTGGTTCACAACTTTACCTCCAAATTCAATTCACAACTGGGCCCAGTTAGAACTTCTATTTCATGAACAATTTTATATGGGAAAGACGAAGATTAGTCTGAACTAATTGGCTAGTATAAAGCGAATGTTTACTGAGCCAATTGATGATTATTTGAATAGATTTCAACTTCTCATGGCAAGGTGTTTCACGCAAATACCAGAGCATGAGTTAGTCGAAATTGCTGCTGGTGCCCTAGATTATTCCATCAGAAAGAAATTAGACACTCAGTACCTAAGGGATATGGCCCAGTTGGCCGATAGAGTTTGATAGTTGGAACATTTGAGAGAAGAAAAAGTGAGGGTAAATAAGAATAAAAGGATAGCCTATGTCGAATTCAATGAATACGACGAAGGGCCGTACAGTGAGTCTATAAGTTTCGACGAAAACCAAATAGATCTCGCCGAATTAAAAAAGGGTTCACCCTATTCTTGCAAGGTTTTAACACCTTCAAATGGGAAGAACCCTAGTGAGTCAGATAAGAATGATAGGTTCCCTAAGAGAACTTATACATTCGATGTCACTGAGTTTGATGAAATCTTCAATTTATTAGTTAAAGATGGGCAAATAATAGTACCTTCTGGTGCTAAGATGCCCCCTTTAGATCAAAGAAAGAAAAAAGGATTTTGCAAATACCATAATTTTTTAGGTCATAAAACCTCTCAATGTTTTCTTTTCAGGGATCTTGTGCAAAATGTTATCCTAGAAGAGAGATTAAAATTTAGAGAGAAGCTCAAAAGCCAGACAAAGATGGATGTTGAGCCTCAACAAATCGCTGATGCACACTATACTAAGCCTAAAGAGGTTAACATGGTTGAGGTCACTCAGGGTCTCGACGGTGCTGTCAACATGGAGGACGTCAACTTCCTCAATAAAGCTGTTCTGGTTCAAGTCACTGAAGAACTTGGTCAAAAAATTTTGATAAATTTTGTTCAAGATGCAACTAAAGGTTTCACCCAGGAGACTACTGATATTTCCAACAGTGAAGTCGCTGATGATTTTGCCAAAGGAGTTGTTGAGGACTCTAACCAAATGATAGTAACGAAGGAAACCGCTGACAGTTTCATTCGAATGGATAAGGCTGTTGATGGCCTTCAAATGTATTTATGCAAGTTAGACATTGTTGATGATGTCGACATGGACATTAAATTGGTGGAGGTTTCACAAGAAACTCCAATGGAGGTCGGGCGAGAGTGTCGGCAAGAGGAATACAACAAAGTGGCCTACCCGAAGAAGGAAGAAAACCTTATCGACTTTCTTCACAGGTGCCAAAATAAAAAGTCTGAGGTGATGCTGTGCCCCATGTGCAGTGACGTGTTTGACAAAAAAGCAGCATGCAACATATAGGGTGTCAGAAAAGCAAAAGAAAGGCGTGAGCAAAGGGCCTCTTACAACCAACGGGGTTTTGACCGACGGAGATTCGCTTACAGATAGGACGAAACTAGTCCAAGGGTGTCTGGGGTTAGTCCATCCACATTCAAACCCATAGCAGAAACTTCCAAAGGAAGTTGGATAAGGCCAGCTGAGGGCAAACAGTCGGGACAGCAAAAATGGCAGAAATTTGACGTCGACAGAGGCTCATCAATAGCCTATCATAAGGAGTTCGGGGCTTCGAAGAAGATGGCCTATGTTTCAGAAAATTACAAGGGAAAGAATCCAATGTCTCGATCTCAATGGAAAAGAGAACATCGAAGGAGAAAAGCCCAAAGGGAGGCTGAAGCTAAGCCTGAGACCAACACTAACCTGCCTTCTATGAGAGAAAAAGACGAAGAACTAAAGCCTTTTGACAAATTTCCCGTGGGGAAGAAACTATTTGCTACCTAGGGAAAGAAGGCTAAGGAGAGGCACGGTCGAGAAGAAGATGAAATGCTTACAGATAATTTTGAGTTTGGGTCATAGGATTCTTTAGATATCATAATAAACGTGGTATCAGTTCTGCCCAGGGAATTCGACCAGATCACTGAGGTCGAAGATCTATATATGTATACGAAAGCGAAAATGGCGGCACACAAACTAGTGTGCTACTATGTCATGAACAATGGGTACGTCGAAGAGTAGAATGCATTCTTTGAACGACCAGACGAGGCAATGAAAAGTCATCTTAAGCCTCTATTCATCACAGGAAAAGAGGAGAATTTCCCAGTCAACAAAATTTTAGTGGATTGTGGCACCACAGTGAATCTAATGCCGCACTTCATGCTAAGAAGAATCGGAAAATACGACACAGATATCAAACCTCATAATATACTACTCTCTAATTATGAGGGAAAGGTGGTCACCACTCTGGGTGTGATACAATTTGATTTGACGGTGGGGACTGTTACAAGGCCTATTGTTTTTATGGCCGTCGAGACGAAGGCCAACTACAACTTACTGCTGGGTCGAGAATGGATACATGGAGTCGGGGTTGTGCCATCTTCCATGCACCAGAGAATCACGATATGGAGACCAGATGGTATCATCGAAAATATTAAAGTCGATCAAGGCTATTTCAAAGCTCCAATCAACCATGTCGACAGGCGTAGTTTCAACAAACACTTGGCAATATTGCTCCCTGCAATCTGGCCAATTTTGCTTTCACCATAGACGACGATGTTTATTGTTCATTGTATTTGAATCCATTTTAGGGCTTTCGATGGGACATGGAAGTAGTAGGAGATGATAGCTTGCCATATCTTGATGTGTCTGGGATAACCCTAACAGGTTGGGGAAGCGAATTTGGTGATGATGAATGAATTCAAAGTACTAAAATGGATTTCGGCTTGCATAGCTGAAAGTAAGTTACAAATGGCCTTAGAGGCTGAAATGGAAAACGTGGCTGTAGAAGCCAACCAAGATTCACACCAAGAAGGTCTTGTTAAAGACTTCGATCCAGAACCTCCTGATAGGGTTCGGGAAGAACAACAAAGGCTCGATGCAATTTATGATGATGGGCCTTTGGGTTTCGAAAAGGATCCGTTGGCATCAAACATTAAGATGCTAGCGCAAGATCCACTTCAAGATATCGACCTGGGAGAGGGGGCAACAAAGATGCCAACATGTATAAGTGCCAACATCAGCGCACAACTCAAGGCCGAAGTAATCCAACTACTGAAGAAGTTTAAAGACTATTTCGCGTGGGACTATGACGAGATTCCTGGTTTTAGAAGGGATTTGGTCGAACTAAAGTTGCCAATAAAGCCTGGAAAGAAGCCTATCAAGCAGAACTCAAGATAGTTTGCACTGGCAGTCCTATCGAAGATCAAAGAAGAGGTCGGAAGGCTTCTCCGGTGTAACTTCATTCGCACAGCCAGGTATGTCGAATGGTTAGCAAATATTGTACCTGTTATTAAAAAGAATGGGTCTTTGAGAGTGTGCATAAATTTTAGAGATTTAAATGTTGCAACTGCAAAAGATAAATATTTAATGCCTGTGGCGGAAATGTTAGTCGATTCTGCCGCAGGCCACAAATACCTTAGCATGCTTGATGGGTATTCTGGATATAATCAAATATTTATTGTTGAAGAGGATGTCTCGAAGACAGTAATTTGATGCCCTGGAGCCTTAGGCACTTATGAATGGCTAGTGATGCCTTTTAGTTTAAAGAACGCTAAGGAAATATATCAAAGGGCTATGAATTCGATCTTCCATGATTATATAGATACTTTTATGCAAATATACATTGATGATATTATTGTTAAGTCTGTTTTAGAGAAGAGTCATATTGATCTTCTTCAACAATCTTTCAAAAGAATGAGAAGACATGGTTTGAAAATGAATCCCCTCAAATGTGCTTTCTTTGTGCATTTGGGAGATTTCTTAGGCTTTGTGGTCCATAAAAAAGGAATCGAAATAAACCAGAATAAGACCATGGACATAATGGAAGCGAAAGCACCATCGACAAAAAAGGAATTGCAGTCACTGTTGGGCTAGATTAACTTCTTGAGGAGGTTTATGTCGAATCTCAATGGTAAGACGCAAGCTTTCTCACCTCTGCTTCGACTCAACAAGGAAGGGTTCAAATGGGGGAAGATCCAGCAAGAAGCTTTCGACAAAATCAAGGATTACTTGAGTCATCCTCCGATTTTGTCGCCACCTTGTAGGAATAAAAGCATGAGGTTGTATATATCTGTATCGGATAAAACTTTAGGGAGCATGTTGGCTCAAGAGGATGAAAATGGTGTTGAAAGAGCCATTTACTGCCTTAGTAGAGTTTTAAATGATGTAGAAACTAGGTATAACATAGTTGAAAAATTGTGTTTATGCTTGTATTTCTCTTGTACAAAGTTGAAGCATTATATAAAACCAATTGATGTTTATGTTTCGTCTCATTTCGATATCATTAAACATATGTTGTCCAAACCAATTTTACATAGTCGAGTTGGTAAATGGGCGTTAGCTTTGACTAAATATTCCTTAGCATATATGCCTTTAAAGGCTACAAAAGGACAAGTGGTAGCATACTTTATAGTCGACCACTCAATAAATAAAAGTAACATAACCTATCTCGAACTCGAGCCTTGGAAATTATATTTTGATGGCTCTAGTCATAGAGATGGAACCGGTGTAGGAGTATTGATCATTTCTCCTGATAAAATTCCAACAAAATATAAGTATAAAGTCGAAGGTCTCTGTTCGAATAATGAGGCTGAATATGAGGCTTTGATAGTCGGATTTGAAATATTGTTGGAATTGAGGGCAAATCGAGACGAAACAATGGAAGATTCAGAGTCATAAAGCAGATTATAAAAGAGTACAAATGTGTCAAAGAAAATCTCATTATGTACTTCGTAATAGCCAATCGATTACTAAAAAGATTCGAAACGGTCAGCATTCGGCACATACCTCGATTGGAGAATCAAGTGGCTAATGATTTAGACCAGATTGCTTCGGGGTATAAAATTTCAAAAGAGAAACTACAAGATGCAGTCGAAGTTAGAGGAAGAATGGTGTCATCCAGACTGTACCCATCAGATTTGGAAACGAAAAATCTTAGATGCGCTGACAAAGAGAATTTTGAAATATTCGAAATAGATAGCTTGCTGGATGGAGATTTGAGGAAACCAATAATGGAGTATCTGCAAAATCCAACGACATCCACAGAAAGGAAAGTCAGGTATCATGCTTTGAGTTATGTTCTTTTGGGAAATGAGTTGTTCAAAAAGACTCTTGAGGGAGTTTTGCTTAAATGACTTAGTGAATCAGAGGCTCATTTGGCCCTTTCGACTGTCCATAGCAGGGTGTGTGGAGCACATTAGGTTAGCCATAAAATGAAATGATTGTTGTTTCGACAAGGCATGTACTGGCCTGCCATATTCAAATATTGGATCGAGTTTGCTAAAGGGTGCCAAGAGTGCCAAGTACATGCAGGCATACAACTTTTTCCCGCAAGTGAATTTCATTCTATAGTTAAACCATGGCCCTTTAGGGGTTGGGATTTGGATTTGGTTGGAGAAACCCGACCAGCATCATCCAAAAATCAAAGGTATATTTTGGTAGGTATCGATTATTTCACAAAATGGATCAAAGCCATACCTTTTCCAAATGTAGATCAAGAAGATGTAATTGAATTCACCAAACAACACATTATCTATAGATTTGGAATCCCATAAACCATTAAAATAAATCAAGGATCAGTTTTTACTGGTCGAAAGATGCAAGGTTTCGTTAAGAAAATGGGTTTTAAATTGTTGACTTCCACGCCTTATTATGCTTAGGCTAATGGTCAGGTCCAAGCAGTAAACAAGATAGTGATAGGTCTAATTAAGAAACATGTGGGAAAGAAGCCTAGAAATTGGCACAAGACTTTAGATCAAGTTTTATGGACATGTCGAACTTCTCCTAAGGAATCGACAAACGCAACCCTGTTTCAACTAACGTTTGGCCATGATGTAGTGTTGCCAGTGGAAATCTACTTACAGTCAACAAGGATCCAAAGACACCATGAGATTCCATCAGAATCCTATTAGAGCATGATGTTGGACGAATTGCTAGATTTGGATTAAGAGAGACTTAATGCTTTAGAATTATTAAGAAGACAGAAGAAAGGAGTCGAGAAATCGTATAACTAAAAAGTTAAGGTCAAAATATTTTCTCCAGAAGAATTGGTTTGGAAAGTAATTTTGCCTATGGATAGAAAATATAGAGCCTTAGGTAAATAGTCCCCTAAATAGGAAGGACCTTTTCAAGTTATACAAGTTTTTTCTAACGGTGCGTATGAAATCGAGGAATTAGATAATGATAAAAGAATCTTGAAGATAAATGGGAAATATTTGAAAAAAATATAAGCCTGAACTTCAAGAAATAAAGATCCCTAGATAATAACGATGTGAAAAAGCAAAGCTAAAATGGTAAATAAATTTTCCAAAATGGCTTTATCCGTTACAAAAATGCCGCAAAGGCCCAAAGTTATAATCTGCAAAGAAGGAAAATACTACAGAGCAGGTTCAGAATGGAAGGGAGCTTTCCATTTTTTCATACTTCAACTTCTGAAGGAGAAGGCGGCGTTCACAAAGAGTCTTTTTGGTGGAGAGAGCTTCAATATCTTTTCCAAGTTGCTGAGTTTTCTCAAGGTGCTGAAGGCCAGCTTGGATCTCTTTCGCCACCTCATCTTTGACAGAGCTAAGCAGATTAGTTTTGTGTTGCTTAGACTGAGAGATTTTGTTTTGTAGAATGGAAATTTGTCTTTCCCATTCTACAATGCTCTTGTCACACCTCTCGATCTCCTTCTTATTCTGCTCAGGGAGTTTCTCAAGTGTCGAGACTTTTTCAGTGAATGCAGAGACAACTTCCCATGCAGCTTTTTGACTGCCATTTTTCTTGGAAAGGTTGCTCGAAAAGTCTCGAAGGCGGTTGAGGTCAGCGGCAACTAGGTCAATCATTGTGCTTTGCTCCATAATGGTATCAGCTACTTCTGGAGAAACTTCTAAGACATTAACTTGTTTCAGAAGTTTCTTAAGATTAAAACTGGCAGAAACATCTTGTTCCAGGATTCTGAATAAGTCTGCTGCAAAGACTTTCTCTTTTATCTGCGCCAGCAAGTCACTGTCAGTTTTCCCAGTCAGGGTGTTTCTTGAGACAGTTGAAGTAGTAGTACTTTTGTCGCCAAAGCTGTATTGAGAACTGAGCATAGCCTTTAAATACTCCAGTGGTTGCTGAACTTTAAGAGATTCTAGTTCTTCAAGGGAAAGACTGGTCGATTGAGTGCCAGTCTAAGTGTTAGGTGGAGGATCCTTAGATTGATTTTCTTGGTTCACTTGGCCTTCCAGATCCTCCACCCCAATCTCTACCTTAGATACAGTTTGCTCTCCTTCCTCTTTTTCTTTTTCTTCTTCTTTTCATTCTTCATCTTCCTTTTCTTTGTCTTCTTCGTCTTCTTCATTATCATTTTCCTCTTCGTTTTCTTCTTCCTATTCAACGGGGTTGTCATCCTCACTTGTTTTTCCCTCGAGATCACCCTCAGCAGGTTGCTCTATATCAGGTATCACATTGTCCTCAGAATGATCAACAATCTCTTTCTCGACCGGGTCCTCTTTTTGAGTAGATGATTCGACGTGGGGGAACTCCACCACAGGAACGACTGACGTCTTCTTGAGAGTATCGATAGATTGGATTCCCTCCTCAGAACCTTTTGTCGAGCCTCTCGCAGAGGCCCCAGATGAAGTTGTTGGATGGTAACTCAGGTCACTGCTTGTTGTGGGAATAAGTTGTTTCACCATGGGTTGACTCATGGTGTCGGTGGTAATCTGTGAAGGAAAAAGGAAAAATTAGAAGAGTAAATGATAAAGAAACTGTACAAAGTTATAGGAGAAGTTTTTACCTTGGGCTCATCATCCCTAGGACTAGAATTATCGCTTTCATCCTGTCCTGCGTGACTAGCCGGAGTTGCTGTTGTCGACAGTTTACCAGCCTTTGGTTTTGGCTGGTTGAAGGCTTCAGTTATTTTGGTTTTCTTCCTCCTCCTCTTCAAAGTTTATTCTTCATGAGGATATTGGTCCTCCTCGTCTGAATCAATGATGATTTGGTGGGAAACCCCCCTTATTTTTTGCTTCTTGGGAGTAAGGGGTAGCCTTCGAGAACTCTGAAAAAACTTGAGCATCAGACAACGGGAGACTTCGTAGTCATGGAAAATTAAGTAAGAAATTTACCTTAGCAATTGGAGTGCTTTCCTCTATTTGTTATTCGATTTGCTTCTTTTTTGGGGCAACTTTAACAGCTGGAAGTCAAACAAAATAATACAAGTAAGATGATAAAAAATCAAATAGGGGAATTTAGTTTGAAAACCCCCTATTCTACACCTTCATATATTTCAGATTCGATTCAAACATCTTTGATACCGATATGAAGAGGACCTTTGAAATTGTCTAAAGTATGCTTAGTCGCAACAACCCGCCGAGCCTTCGGTTTCGACTGCTGACGAAGAATCTTAATGGAATCCCCACAGATGAACCAGTCTGGGAATGGAGGGGCAAGGCCAACTCCAAAATCAGAATTTGGTAGTCGAGGAAATTTCATAGGAAATTGTTTGAAAGCTAGTGCATATCGTTCCTTGAGAAGAACGAACGATGGGAGTTCCAAATTCTCCATTTTCTTTAAAAAAAATTCCTTTAAAGTAACAACTGCTTCGTGTAACACCCCCTTTCTATACCCCCAAATAATACAATTAATCATTTAAGCATAATTCAAATTTTTATCAAAGTACATATAAGTCATGGCATAAAAGGGGTATGTCACATTATCACAAAAGAATTCAACGCATACAACGCCTGCTCAATCAGATATGCAACAACGGGTCAACACCCACAAGAAAATATTTAGAACAAGGCGGAAACATCTAAATATTCCATATTTCCAAGACATGTATTCACATATACAATTGTCATCCAACATGTTAACAAAACATAACATCAGCAGATACATACACAGATGTATCACAAAAGAATCAAAATAACTCCTATCTACCCGGTGCTACATATCAGAGCCGACCGACCAAAAAAGAATGAAGTCACGCTTCACAAAAATGTCTCCAGCCATCTAATCTGCAATGCCTCATAGAGCATTATAAAACAGCAGAAGGGTGAGAAACAATATCATAATAAATAATGCATAAAGGCATGAATATATATATATCGTATCAATAATTATGCATCTTACGCATTCTCACCACAACTCACCTCGTTTATTGCAATGTATCTATATACAAATAGGACCCAAGCGTGCTCAATATGTATCATCAATGTGTATATCATTTCATAAACATACACCCACATATATGTATATATTGTCCAACATCTACATTGTGCCAAATCATACATTTCACATTAATTCAACAAACGTACATAACATGTTTATTTCACCATACATCATGCACAGAAGGTAAATGCAAATCATAGAGGCCAACTCGCTACTCTATGCAAATGCAACACAATATCGACCTAATCGTCCATCAGATTCTCCTAAGAATCAATTTACTCTCACCCCTCACGGGTACCCTATAACTCATCAGATTCTCCTAGAAATCACAACACTCATCAGACTCTCCTAGGAATCACACCATTCATCAGATTCTCCGAGGAATCACACCGCTCGTCAGATTCTCCTAGGAATCACATCGTTCGTCAGATTCTCCTAAGAATCACATCGTTCGTCAGATTCTCCGAGGAATCACACCATTCATCAGATTCTCCTAGGAATCAGGTCATTCAGCAGATTCTCCGAGGAATCACATCTCTCATCAGATTCTCCTAGGAATCAGGTCACTCAGCAGATTCTCCGAGGAATCACATCTCTCATCAGATCCTCCTAGGAATTAATTCACTCTTCAGACTCTCCTAAGAGTCATATCACTCATCAGACTCTCCTAAGAGTCAACAGCACAAGAGTGTACTTCCTACACTTCTTGAAATGCATACATGCTTACAAACATACTCATGCATTCTTCACATTCATCGCATATATATATTATGCACTCAACATATATGTATCAAAAAGAAAACATATATATATTCATCATCCATTCAAACCAATCACACATGGTTCACATTCACAAACAATTCCTTCATGCATTTCTAATCAATTTAAGCAAATGCACAAAATTGCCAAACGGCTACACCTCGCACCTCACAAATCATAAACTAGGATTCACGCCATACGGCTATCCACAACACATATGACAACACATAATCAGTCATCTCTGACAAGGAATGATCGCAACCAAACCACACAACCAATCCTCAATTGGAAAGCACAGGAAGATAAAATATGTTGCTGCATTCGCCAACCTTCGCCTGGCGAAGCCACGCAGCGAATGTTCGCTGACCTTCGCCTGGCGAACTCCCCAGCGAAGTCCACTGGGAGTAATTCTGGAATTACTCGTTGAGGCTCGCTAGACACTCGCCTGGCGAACCTTCGCCAACTAATCTCGTCTGGCGAACTTGCCAGCGAATACAGGGTGTTTGCTTCTGACTTGCTTCACTACAGCTCGCTGGACTTCGCCTGGCGAAGCTTTGCTGCCATTCGCCTGGCGAGCCTGCGAAGACAGAACTACCATGGCTGTCTCAAGAGCCCAAACTCTACAAAATCAACCGATTAAATCCAAACCAGTCTCAGAGGCACAACCCTACCATCACCCGACTAAACTACATCGTCTAATCCGAGTTCTAACTGATTAAAACCTCATTCTACTCACAAAACCAACTTCTAACCTAAGTGGGAAAAAGAGTAGAAACTCTACAAAATCCAAACACATACACATACAATCATACACATTAAAGAGATGATGGAGTTTCACACCCTTACCTGATTAATCGCAAGCTTTGGTTGATCTTGGTGAATCTAGGTTTTCTCCTTTTTCTCTTCTCTTTCCCCTTTTCTCCTTTCTTTCTCTTTTCTTTCTTTCTTCCTACTATCCTTTTCTTTCCCTTTTATTTCCTCTTTAATATCTTTTCCCTTATTTTTCCCAAAACATCCACTAATTCAATATCTCATAAATATCTCACTTATTATTAAATAGGAAATGTCCAAAATACCCTCCAAACTATTTCCTCCGAAACCTTTCAAAACCGGTTAAAATAGGATAATATGTAAATATAACATATTTCCACACAATTTCTACATTCAAATAATATTCTCCCAATTAAATTAAATAGGGACCCAATAAAAGGGGATAATCGAAATCGGGGCGTTACAACTCTCCCCCACTCAGAAATTTTCGTCCTCGAAAATATTTCGTGATTCAAAACACACTGAACACGACTTTCGCGTCCTCTCCTTAATGCCCAAGTTACACACGATCACCCACACGCATACTTCCATATCACAATCACAGATATGCCATGTGACTCTTAAAAGACTGTCAACCCTCATCAATCTCCATTGGAGATTATGGGTACACCTCTTGTACCTCACCAGGAACAACATCTAGGTCATTCTGCCCCGGTGATCTCTCCACTAGGAACGACACATAGTCATTCTACCCTAGAGAATACAACCATAACACTTACACCTCATCAGGAATGACATACTAGTCATTCTACCCCAATGAGCTCGAATCTCAGACACATACGTTGTCCAACGTCATCACCTTAAAGTCTTCATTCTCAATCACCGTCAAACCAACAGAATTCAAATCCCAAACACTAAGCGCACTCAAAAGAAACGAACGAATGAGTCGCTCCGATATCAATCATGACAACTAAAGGTGCAACATAAATAAAGCACATACCTCAAATCAAACGATCCGCATTGGTAGTGTCTGACCCTGCCAATGTAAACACTTTCCCACTTACTGAAGCTTGCTTCGGTTTAGGACACTTCGCACTGATGTGACCCACTTCTCCACAATTGTAGCACTTCACTACATCCATTCTACAATCCTTAACATCATGCCCAAGAACTCCACAGTTAGAGCACTTGATCTTGGGTTTTCCACACATGAAAGACTTATGACCCATCTCGCCACACTTGTAGCATTTAATGGATCCAGAACCCTCTCCTCCAGATCTCTTAACAAAGTTTTCCCTATGCTTGCCCTTATCAGCTGGCGTCACATAAGGTTCACTCCTTACTTGTTGCTTTTCTTTCTCCTCCTTCAAACTCTTGTAGTGAGTAGAACGAGCTTTACGATCTTCTTCAAAAATTCGACAATATTCGGTCAAGTCCGAAAATCTTCTAATCCTCTGGTAGCCCACCGCTTGCTTGATCTCAGGATGCAAGCCGTTCTCGTACTTAACACACTTAGAAAATTCCGCCGTCACCGCGTCATAGTGAGGATGAAATTTTACTAACTCCATAAACTTAGCCGTGTAATCCACCACGGACATATTACCTTGTTTCAACTCAAGGAATTCCATTTCTTTCCTTCCCTTCACACTCTCAGGATAATACTTCCTCAAAAATTCAGAACGAAATAAATCCCAAGTTATATCCTCGTCATCTACTTCAAGCACTTGTCTCATACCGATCCACCAGTCATCGGCTTCTTCCCGTAACATGTGAGATCCAAGTCTCACCTTATTGCCTTCAGCACAGTTCATAACTCTAAAGATCCTCTCGATCTCCTTCAACCAAATCTGGGCACCGTCCGGGTCAAACCTTCCTTTGAATACCGGCGGCTGGTTCTTTCTAAACTCATCATTAGCGTTCACATTCGGCGCACCCTGCACCGCTCTAGCCATCACCTCCAATGCCGCAGCCATAGCATTGTCATTACGACCTGCCATATTCTGATTACTCACAAAATAACAACAAGGTTAAACAACCGTTAACCAATCAAAACAACGGGACAGACACAACTGACTCAACACTGGCTCTGATACCACTTAATGTAACACCCCCTTTCTATACCCCCAAATAATACAATTAATCATTTAAGCATAATTCAAATTTTTATCAGAGTACATATAAGTCATGGCATAAAAGGGGTATGTCACATTATCACAAAAGAATTCAACGCATATAACACCTGCTCAATCAGATATGCAACAACGGGTCAACACCCACAAGAAAATATTTAGAACAAGGCGGAAACATCTAAATATTCCATATTTCCAAGACATGTATTCACATATACAATTGTCATCCAACATGTTAACAAAACATAACATCAGCAGATACATACACAGATGTATCACAAAAGAATCAAAATAACTCCTATCTACCCGGTGCTACATATCAGAGCCGACCGACCA
The DNA here is from genome assembly GCA_963859935.3 of Lathyrus sativus. Taxonomy (NCBI): domain Eukaryota; kingdom Viridiplantae; phylum Streptophyta; class Magnoliopsida; order Fabales; family Fabaceae; genus Lathyrus; species Lathyrus sativus. The sequence goes on along the minus strand of OZ012740.1, from coordinate 486,321,801 downwards.
AAAAAGAATGAAGTCACGCTTCACAAAAATGTCTCCAGCCATCTAATCTGCAATGCCTCATAGAGCATTATAAAACAGCAGAAGGGTGAGAAACAATATCATAATAAATAATGCATAAAGGCATGAATATATATATCGTATCAACAATTATGCATCTTACGCATTCTCACCACAACTCACCTCGTTTATTGCAATGTATCTATATACAAATAGGACCCAAGCGTGCTCAATATGTATCATCAATGTGTATATCATTTCATAAACATACACCCACATATATGTATATATTGTCCAACATCTACATTGTGCCAAATCATACATTTCATATTAATTCAACAAACGTACATAACATGTTTATTTCACCATACATCATGCACAGAAGGTAAATGCAAATCATAGAGGCCAACTCGCTACTCTATGCAAATGCAACACAATATCGACCTAATCGTCCATCAGATTCTCCTAAGAATCAATTTACTCTCACCCCTCACGGGTACCCTATAACTCATCAGATTCTCCTAGAAATCACAACACTCATCAGACTCTCCTAGGAATCACACCATTCATCAGATTCTCCGAGGAATCACACCGCTCATCAGATTCTCCTAGGAATCACATCGTTCGTCAGATTCTCCTAGGAATCACATCGTTCGTCAGATTCTCCGAGGAATCACACCATTCATCAGATTCTCCTAGGAATCAGGTCATTCAGCAGATTCTCCGAGGAATCACATTTCTCATCAGATTCTCCTAGGAATCAGGTCACTCAGCAGATTCTCCGAGGAATCACATCTCTCATCAGATCCTCCTAGGAATCAATTCACTCTTCAGACTCTCCTAAGAGTCATATCACTCATCAGACTCTCCTAAGAGTCAACAGCACAAGAATGTACTTCCTACACTTCTTGAAATGCATACATGCTTACAAACATACTCATGCATTCTTCACATTCATCGCATATATATATATTATGCACTCAACATATATGTATCAAAAAGAAAACATATATATATTCATCACCCATTCAAACCAATCACACATGGTTCACATTCACAAACAATTCCTTCATGCATTTCTAATCAATTTAAGCAAATGCACAAAATTGCCAAACGGCTACACCTCGCACCTCACAAATCATAAACTAGGATTCACGCCATACGGCTATCCACAACACATATGACAACACATAATCAGTCATCTCTGACAAGGAATGATCGCAACCAAACCACACAACCAATCCTCAATTGGAAAGCACAGGAAGATAAAATATGTTGCTGCATTCGCCAACCTTCGCCTGGCGAAGCCACGCAGCGAATGTTCGCTGACCTTCGCCTGGCGAACTCCCCAGCGAAGTCCACTGGGAGTAATTCTGGAATTACTCGCTGAGGCTCGCTAGACACTCGCCTGGCGAACCTTCGCCAACTAACCTCGTCTGGCGAACTTGCCAGCGAATACAGGGTGTTTGCTTCTGACTTGCTTCGCTACAGCTCGCTGGACTTCGCCTGGCGAAGCTTCGCTGCCATTCGCCTGGCGAGCCTGCGAAGACAGAACTTCCATGGCTGTCTCAAGAGCCCAAACTCTACAAAATCAACCGATTAAATCCAAACCAGTCTCAGAGGCACAACCCTACCATCACCCGACTAAACTACATCGTCTAATCCGAGTTCTAACCGATTAAAACCTCATTCTACTCACAAAACCAACTTCTAACCTAAGTGGGAAAAAGAGTAGAAACTCTACAAAATCCAAACACATACACATACAATCATACACATTAAAGAGATGATGGAGTTTCACACCCTTACCTGATTAATCGCAAGCTTTGGTTGATCTTGGTGAATCTAGGTTTTCTCCTTTTTCTCTTCTCTTTCTCCTTTTCTCCTTTCTTTCTCTTTTCTTTCTTTCTTCCTACTATCCTTTTCTTTCCCTTCTATTTCCTCTTTAATATCTTTTCCCTTATTTTTCCCAAAACATCCACTAATTCAATATCTCATAAATATCTAACTTATTATTAAATAGGAAATGTCCAAAATACTCTCCAAACTATTTCCTCCGAAACCTCTCAAAACCGGTTAAAATAGGATAATATATAAATATAACATATTTCCACACAATTTCTACATTCAAATAATATTCTCCCAATTAAATTAAATAGGGACCCAATAAAAGGGGATAATCGAAATCGGGGCGTTACACTTCGCGGACAGTTCGACTAAGGTCACCTGGTCGATAAACAGTTTCAAAGTACTTTTGAAATGCTTGGATTTCTTTAATGTATGTCATATTACCTTTCTAGATCTTCTCCTGCACAGAGAGGAAAGCTTGATTAATAAGTTGAGTAAAAGAAGATGCATCAAAGAATTCTTCGGCTTAATACGATGACCACCAGTGGTTGAACTCTGGGGTATAGTAGAAACAGGGATCAAAGCCAATGGGGATGAGTTAAGCTTTGTTGGAATAGCGTAGAAGATGTGTCGTATCCATTTCCTCAGTATACTTCACACTATGAAGTAGTAGGGCACCTTTTTTTTTGAAGAGGCATTTGGGGAGTGCTTGGACCAAACCGAACTGTCAAGCTACCAAGTTTGGTTAATAAGCAACCAAAGCAACTTGAGACTTTAAAAAATTCAGTCTAAGTGTTATCAACCTTGGGATCAAGAAGGCTTCCCAGATCTATGAAGATTCTGCCTCTAGAGTTTTGTTTGGAGTCGGGAAAGGTCTGGTGAACCACTCAAGACCATGTTTTCTTGCAGCGAATGGGGCCATGTTTGAAGTAAATTCATGATGTTTTGAAAACATCATGATGTAGCTTAGGAACATTGGCCTGAGGGTCTGTCCTTCTTTGTGGGGAGTAAGTTGGACCAAGCGTGTCCCTATGATTCTCCTATTTCTAATCTCGTCAGCAGCTTCGTCAACTGAATTTTTGTTAGGAAGGCTAGCTTCGAACGAGGAATTCAACCTGAGTTGCAAAATCCAGAAAAGGACCAGACAATAGCAGGTTTCCCTTTGCTCCCAAGTCTTTGAGTTAGGCTACCCCTTCACTTAGAGGTCTCAAAGGTTCCCCAAAATCATTTCACATAGGCAGATATTGTGGCCTTTGTGGAGTTGAGTGGCCAGAGTCAGGTACCTCCTAGCCACTTGTAGGGACTTCAAGCAGAAAACACAGTGGGATAACCATACGTTTAAAAAGGCTATATGTTCCCGATCATAAACATCAGCAGTGGTCTTGTCAAAAAGTGCATTATAAATGAGAATAGGTGGCTTTTGCGAAATTAAAACCTATAGAATTGTCGGATCCCAAGTCAGGATCATATGGGTTTTTGGTGGGTTTAAGCCCTGTAATAGCGGCTACGTTGAAAAGCGTAGGGTCATCATCCCACAAGGGAGATGGAAAGTGTAATGGGTATTGTCCCAGAAATACAAGGAAGAGACTAACATAGTTTGACAATAGTCGAGACTTATTTTCGACAACATGATTAAATCATAAATTCCTAGTTTTTTTTCCAAGTTTGAGATTTTACTTTTTCTATCTTTGCTAGCCAATTCATGTAATCATCTGATTCCTTGAAGGAGGGTGTTGCTCTAAAAACCCTAAACTTGTTGTTCATATATCTTAAATCTATAATGTTCAGCACTACTGCATCAATAGATGCTTTCTCAACCTTAGCTTTGTTGGCTTGTTCTATGGGTTTAGATTTGAGGTAGGAAGGGAAAAAGTCCCTAGCTTTACTATGGTCAAAACCAGATGAAGGCAGAGGCCCACATAGGGCATGCATTTTACCAGATACAACAAGAGGGATATGTACATGGGATTCGTATATTTTCCTCATCTCTTCTGCAAGTAGCTCAGGGAGAAATTGATGGCTCCCCATCACCATCGATGCTGATAGTGTGTCAAAATCCGGGAGTTGAGAAATTTTCTTCAGATCTTTGGAATTTTGATTTTTCTTAGAATCCTTGACATTGGTAGTTGAAGATGCCATTGTTGAGGTTTTTTTTTGGAGAATATGGGTTTGTGGTTAGAAGTTTGGAAATGAAGAAACGAGAAAGTTGTTTGAAAATTTATGAGAGTGCCAAAGTTAAAACAACTAAGTTTGGAGAAATTTATAGGCTTGTGGAAGATCAAAAGGCCTCAACTCAGCATTAAAGAGTTGAAAGTTAGTGGGGCACGTGTCCCACAATGACCGTTTGATAAATCGTGGTTAGTAGTGCCTAGTGCATGATTTCCTAGTATCTAGGGATTATGATGATGGCTAGGGGTAATGGCGTGCTTTGAGGAGATGTGTTGTAGAAAGTGCCATGATGAGTCTGACGTCATAGACCTTTGGAATAGTAAGAGACATGCAAGATTCGTCTAAGGCGTCGAACGATACTATCAAAAAATGTCATGTTCTTCAATGATGTCAAAAATGACATTTTTGGGGGGCAATTTGTTGGCTCCTAATTTCGACTTCTGAATAGAGTTAAAAATAGCAAATAGAGTTTCCTGGGGAAATCTAATTACTTTGACTAAAACTATGTTTTATGGAATGAGAGTCGAAGACGACTTTTCGTCAGGAGGTTCTATGTTATGGACTTAGAGACATTCCTCAGTAGTTGGAAGACCCAATTCGACAGAAGCATTGTTTAGAGGTATTTCGACAAGTTCGTTTGAGTTCAAATAAAAGAGGGAAATTCCGTTTTTGAGAAAGACACGTGGAGCGTCCCTGTAGTTCGAAGGCATGCGCAGTGACACTTGTCTTGATTTCATCTGTTAGCAGTTAATGGTGGTTATGCTCGATGGTTATAAATAGCAGGTCTTATTGTTAAGATGTGTGTGTTCAATTGTGTACAAAATCTTCATCTACTCTAAGTATCCATTTGATTGAGAGAAACGAGTTGTGAGAATGTACGTTGACTAAACACCAGTTTTTATTTCAATGCAATTTAACATTTCTTTTATTTAAGAGTTTACTTTTTCTCTATGCAAGTTTTTATCCTTGTTATTTATTAGCGTTTTACTTCCTTTTGCCGTTACTTAAATTCATTTATACTTGAAATAAGTTGCATTACCATGGAACTCGTCGAATTGTTCATAGTTTTCAAACACTTCATTTAAAAGATCAATTAGCACATGTCCTAGGATTTTTGTGATTGATCCTGCAAGTAACATAGATCTTTTTTGATTTGTTAGACCAACAGTTGTTCACCAATTTTTATGGTGAACACGGTGAAAAATGATGTGCAACCTCTCCTGTTAGAATATTGTCCATGTTTGGAGTTATTCTATTACAGTCCTGGTGATGTAAGAGATTTTCTCGATGGATATAAGTGGTTAGACGTAGGGATATTTCAAGTTTGGTGCACGTAAGTATATAGTTGAATATACATGTCATTATAGAACATTATCATTTTTTGTATTTCCTCCCTTAATTTATGCATCTTCTTTAACCATTTAGGTAGATTCACTGTGTTTGTATAAAGTTAAATAAATTGAGTATTTATGGAATCTTGGATCCTCTTTTTATTCGATGGGTATTTAATTAACTAAAATATATTCGAAACTACTTGAAAAAACGGTTAAATGAGGGAGGAAAAGAATGTTACTTAGCACAATTTCTCTGTTCGTAAGTATTTTTGTAATTGATGTTTATGTATTCTATATTTAGTTTTATTTTAGCAAATACTAATAATATATATGCTCGTGTTTATTCAGTGGTCATTGGCGATTGATCATTATATCATTTAAGACGAATACAGTAACTGTACTATGTTCCTTGCATGATCCACTCGAAAAGAAAATGAAAGAGATTATTACTTCGTAAGTGTATGTTTAATTCATTTTTTTTGAAATTGTAATTAGTTTATCATGTAATATGTTTAATTCATTTTCAATGTACAGTGTTGTGGAGCAAGTGAATATGATGAACGATGTTAGAAGAAATCCCTCATGGATCTTTCCTAAAGTGAGTGACCTGATTACCTGTTTCTTTCATTTACATTCATGTATGGTTATATTCATGTAATTATTACTTAAATTTGTAGACGTTGAGACAACTCGGGACTTACGAGTGTGGGTATTATGTCATGAAACACGTGTTAAACATTGTCCTTGTCGGCATTGTTGATTATTAGATGCCCAACTTTGCTTATTTGAGCTATCAAATGTGGGCATCTTTCACTCCTTTTTGTCAAGAAAGTGTTAAAAATCACTCTTGCTTTGATTGGTTTGCAACATTTTGTGAAAGTGTCTTGGTACCTTTGATTTGTGTGTTATTGTGTAGGAATTAGGCATGAAAGAATGGAAATTAAGACATAAAGAAAGATGGCAAAGAAACCAAGACAACATGCAAACAACAGCCAGTTTGCTAGGCGAACTTGCTAGCAAAGCTGCCACCAAAACTTCACAAAGTTTGCTAAGAGAACTATGTAGCAAAGGCCAGGAATCCAAAACAGTAAGGAAATGGCCATAAACTCGCTAGGCGAAGGAGGCAACGAAAAACTCGCTAGGTCAAGAGATAGCGAGTAGCCATCGAACGCCCCCAGACTTAAAACAGCAAGGAAAGGGCCACAAATTCGCTAGGCGAAGGATTGTTCGCACAACGAACTTTTGGAAACCTTTTTGGGGATAGTTCACAGGACACAGACACTTCAGGTGGCATTTTTGGTGTTCGTTAGGCGAACCATTTGATCTCTTAGCGAACGTGACAGCTCAACAGACCCTTCTATAAGTAGCATTAGCTAATCTTTGTAAAAATATCTAATTTCTTGTAATTGCTTTTGAGAGGATTTTTCTGACCTAAAAACCAATTCCTTCATTTCTCATCATCTCTTAGCAACATTTCACCAAAAGAAGGTGGGTTCCCATCCAATCTCAATTATTCGACTCAGATGTTGATTAACCTTCTTCCGAAACTTGTTGCTCAAGATATCATGGAAGTGAGTGGCTAAATACCTCTCTTGTTAAGGTTAGGAGTAGTTCGTTCAAAATTTGTGTATCCTTCTTAATCTTTGGTATGTGAACAAATGTTGTGATCAATATAGATGAAGTTATTTGCTACTCTTTGTACATTTATGGTTTGGATTGCTTTAGACATGAACTTTCCAAGTCTTGACCTAATTTCTTCATCTATCAACTATACAAATGCTAGACATAGATTTGAAAGTTAATATCCGCTTTGTATCGATCTTAATGACTATAGTTTCGAGTGTTATTTAGAGGGATCATTTAACGGTCAAAACAATAGCATTCACAAAATTGCTTTAGAGATGAACGTTTTTGCGAGGATACGCGGTTGTGTTGGTTTAAACTTCGTTCACATATTTGATCGATTAGATACATTTAGGATGGACTAGCGAACCCTAATCTTGACATGCTTTTATCAAACTTAGACCGGTTTTATTCCGCTTTATTTCTTGCAAACTTTTGTTATGAAAATTAAAACCATTCTAAAACCCCCTTTCTTAAATCACTAAACCGTTAAACGACAAGCATCTTTATTCTCATCAATCCCTGTGGGTACGATAAAATGCTACCACAAAATACTTTCTAACAAATTGGCGTCCTTACCGGGGATTGTTAGTATAATATTGCAAGCATTGCAATAGTTTAGTGATTTTAAGATTTTTGTATTGTGAATCTCTTATCTTTGTAATTCTTTGTGCTTTTTAATTTGTTTAGTTTGTGTGCAAAATTCGTTTATGCATGGACAGGTTCGGCCAAAAAACCTTCTTTTCGATCCTGAGATTGAGAGAACTGCTCGGCGTACCAATATTCGCACAAGGCGAAGACGGAAACAAGCTATTGAAACACAAGAGCCCGGAGAATCATCTTCATCCACTCCACCTAATTCACCAATTATGGCAGCACCACCACCACCTCCACCTCCAGGTTCCGTTCCATGTACGAACAGTCCAAGACACACCGCTCAGTTCACACGTAATCTTCAAAATGGAAGACAAGCCGAGATGAAGACGGGAATTCTTGCACTTATCTATCAAAATCCTTTCACGGGATTAGATCATGAGGATCCGTTCACACATCTTACAAAATTCTATGAGATTGCGGGTGCAACGGAAGCAACCGAAGCTGACGAAGAGTCATTATTCAGAAGGTTATTTCCTCATTCCTTGATTGGGAAAGCAAAAGAACGGTATCTTGATCAATCTACAACAATCATGACGGATTGGAATATATTGGAAGAGAAGTTTCTTAAATGGTTCTTTCCACATAACCGTTTCATGGAAGCAAAAACTACGATAGCTGTGTTTTCACAAGGAGCAAGTGAATCCCTCGACGAAGCTTGGGAGAGATTCAAGTCTATGTTGAGAAAATGCAAAGGACACGGTTTTGAAGAACTCACTCAAGTTCATATTTTCTGCAATGGTCTCCTTTCGGTTCACAAGACCTTATTGGATGCTACGGCGGGGGGTTCTTTGATGTCAAAAAGTGCCTAAGATGCAATTGTAATTATTGACAAGATGGCACTTAATGATCACCAAGGGAATCATAACTGTGGAGAAGCTCAACGAAAACCAGGTGTGCTCGATTTAGGTACAATAATGCTATTCTTGCTCAAAACAAACTTCTTACACAACAAGTGGAGCTTTTGACCCAACAAATGTTGAAGCTTCCACAACAAATCAAAGAGATGCAAGAAGTTCCTACTCAAGTTTAAGTGGCGAGTTGCAAATTGTGTAAAGGTGACCATCCCACCGGATAATGTCCTCCCATTTTGGAAGAAGCCAATTATGTCGGAAACCAAAATTAAGGATACCAACAAATACCACCTTATCAACAAGCAGATCAAGGTTATCAAAGACCTAATCAAGGGTACCAACAACATTGGAGGCCGCAAGAAGCCAGAACTTCAAACCGTCAACAATATCAAAACTATACTCAACCTCCACAAACTTAAAGTGCACCGTCAAAGATGGAGGAAGCTCTTACTCAATTCATGCAAATGTCAATGTCAAATCAAAAGAACACCGATGCGGCTATTAAGAATTTGGAGATACAAGTGGGCCATATATTAAAACAATTGGTCGATCAACAAAAAGGGCCTTTCACGGCTATCGCTACTCCAAATCCTAAGGAGCATTGCAAGGCGATTCTCACAAGAAGTGATAGAGAAATTGACATGGGCGTAGGTGAGGAGATAGTGGCGTAGGAAGTTGTAGTTGAAAAAGAAATTGAAAATGTTGAGAAAGAAGTAGAAAAAAATGTTGCGGGAGATTTAGTTGAAAATGAGAAAATGAAAAAAAGTGAGGAAGGAGAGAGAAGTAAGAAAGAAGAAAGAGTGAAAAAGTCGAGAAAAGGAAAAGAGCAAGTGAACATTATACCGATTCAAAATTTGCCTTATCCACATGCTCCGACAAGGAAAGACAATGCTAGACACTATGCTCGATTTATGGACATATTCAAACAATTGCAAATTAATATTCCATATTCCGAAGCATTGGAGAAAATGTCAAAGTATGTTAAATTCATGAAGGACATTCTCACGAAGAAGAAGCGGTATACAGATCAAGAAACGATCATGGTGGATGCTAGTTGTAGCGCAATCATTCAACGTACTCTCCCGAGGAAAGAAAGTGATCCGGGACGAGTCACTTTGCCCATTACAATTGGAAATACTTATGTTGGAAAGGGGTTGATTGATTTGGGCTCTAGTATCAATTTGATACCCTTATCTATTGTAAAGAGGTTGGGATACATGGAGTTGAAATCTACTCAAATGACGTTGCAACTTACCGACAAATCTACCACTCGCCCTCATGGTGTAGCCGAAGATGTGTTGGTGAAGGTTGATAAATTTTTGTTCCCAATTGACTTTGTGGTAATTGATATGGAAGAAGATGAAGACTCTCCCTTGATTCTTGGTCGACCTTTTATGAAGACTGTGCGCATGGCGATTGATATGGATGATGGTCTTTCTTGATAAGGAGATTTGCTTCAATCTTTTTGAAGCCATGAAGCTTTCTAAGGACTAAACCGATTGTTTTAGAATTGATGCAACGGAAGTGGCAATTGAAGAAGTCAAAGAGTTCTTGTAAGTTCCCACACTATTACAACAAGTTCTTACCAATGCTCTTTCAAAAGTCAATGAAGAAGAAGAACGGAAAATTGAAAAGTGTTTGCGGGAACTTGAAGAACTAGAGGAAATCCCACCTTTGAAAGAAAGGGTGGAAATTTTGAAAACAGAGAACAATGAGGAAGGCAGGCTTAAGTTGAAGTTGTTACCATCTCATCTTAAGTATGTTTTCCTTGATGAAGAGAAGAACAAGCCGGTGATCATAAGTTCGGAGTTAACTATGGATGAAGAAAGGAAATTAATTGTTGTTTTGAAGAAAAATCAAGAGGCAGGTATAAGCCGGTAGCTCAACCACAAAGAAGATTGAATCCTACTATGAAAGAGGTGGCGGGGAAAGAAGTTGTCAAAATGTTGGATGTCGACATGATTTATCCTATTTTCGATAGCCTGTGGGTTAGTCCAGTTCAAGTGGTGCCGAAGAAAAGTGGAATGACGGTTGTCCGCAATGAGAAGAATGAGTTGATTCCAACAAAAACTGTAACGGGATGGAGAATGTGTATAGACTACCGTAGGGTCAATCAAGCTACAAGAAAAGATCATTTTCCTCTTCCTTTCATGGATCAAATGCTCGAGAGACTTTCCGGTCAAGAATATTATTTCTTTTTGGATAGATACTCTGGGTATAATCAAGTCATTGTCAACCCGGAGGATCGTGAAAAAACGACTTTCACCTGTCCTTTCGGAATTTTTGCTTATAGGAGGATGTTGTTTGGTTTGTGTAATGCACCGACGACTTTTCAAAGGTGTATGCAAGCTATATTCTCGAACTTGATTGAGAAGACGATCGAGGTGTTTATGGATGATTTCTCAATTTTTGGACCGTCATTTGAACTTTGTTTGAAAAATCTTGACGTTATCTTGGAGAGGTGTGTGGATACTAATCTAGTGCTTAATTGGGAGAAATGCAACTTCATGGTTATGGAAGGCATTGTGCTTGGGCACAAAGTTTCTTCAAAGGGACTTGAAGTTGACAAGGCTAAGGTGGAAGTGATTGAAAAGTTGCCGCCACCTCTGAATGTGAAGGGAATTCGATGTTTTCTGGGTCATGCAGGATTCTACCGAAGATTCATCAAAGACTTCGCGAAGATAGAAAAACCATTGAGCAACCTGCTCAATAAAGATAAGTCTTTTCTTTTTGGTGAATCTTGTATGACAACTTTTGATTCTTTGAAACAAAGCATAATAACCGCACCCATAATCGTCACACCAAACTAGAAAAATGATTTTGAAGTTATGTGTGACGCAAGCAATTACGCGGTTGGTGCAGTGTTAGGCCAAAGAAAGACCAAAATTTTCCATGCGATACATTATGCAAGCAAGGTTCTTAACGAGGCTCAAATTAATTATGCAACAACTGAAAAGGAATTGCTTGCTATAGTGTACGCGTTAGAAAAATTTAGGTCTTATTTGATTGGATCCAAAGTTGTGGTGTACACCGATCATGCGGCGATCAAGTATCTGCTTACCAAACCGAATTCCAAACAACGGTTAATTCGTTAGATTCTTTTACTTCAAGAATTTGATCTTGATATTCGTGATAAAAAAGGGTACGAGAATTTGGTAGAAGATCACTTGTCTCGACTTATGAATGATAAAGTCACAAAGCATGAGAAAGACGTGAGGGAAGAGTTCCCTGATGAAAAATTGTATATGGTGAAGGTTAGACCTTAGTTCGTCGATATGGCTAACCACAAAGCCACCGAATTGATGCCGGAAGGTCTAACTAGTCACCAGAGAAAAAAAAATTTGTCTGACGCCAAGTACTTTGTGTGGGATGAGCCACATCTTTTCAAACTTGGTGTCGATAACATTTTGCGGAGATGTGTTTCTGAGGAGGAAGCCAAAGATATCCTATGGCATTGTCACAACTTTGCGTATGGAGGTCATTTTAACAATACAAGAACGACCGCTAAAGTCCTCCAATCGGGATTTTATTGGCCGTCCTTGTCCAAAGATGCGTACGCGCACACAAAAATTTGTGACAAATGTCAGAGGATCGGTGGAATAACGCAACAAAATGAAATGTCACTACAAAGCATGATTGAAGTCAAGGTTTTCGATTGTTGGGGCATTGATTTTTTTTGTCCATTTCCACCGTCGTTTGGAAATGAGTACATTCTTGTTGTGGTGGACTACGTCTCCAAATGGGTGGAACCCATAGCTAGCGCTAAGGCAGACAGGAAAACGGTAACAAATTTTTTGAAAAAGAACATATTTTCTCACTTCGATACTCCGAGAGTGTTAATAAGTGACGGTGGTTCGCACTTTTGTAAAACTTAGTTAGCCAAAGCCTTGGAGCAGTATGGTGTGCGGCACAAAGTTGCAACACCATACCATCCACAAGCTAACGGACAAGCAGAGGTATCGAACCGAGAGATTAAAAAATTTGGAAAAAACCGTGTCTACCTCAAGGAATGATTGATCAAGCAAGCTTGACGATGCCTTGTGGGCCTATCGGAATGCTTTCAAAGCTCCGATTGGTCTCACACTGTTTAAAATGGTCTATGGAAAAAACTGTCACCTTCCGGGTGAATTGGAGCACAAAGCCTTTTGGGCATTGAATTTTCTAAATTTTGATTATAACTTGAGTGGCGAAAAAAGAAAAAGCCAACTTCATGATTTGGAAGAAATTCGCCTTCAAGCTTATGAGTCAAACAAAATTTACAAGGACCAAGTGAAGGGGTATCATGATAAAAAAATTGTTACCAAGAGATTTGAGGTTGGACAATTGGTGTTGTTATTCAATTCGAGGTTGAGATTTTTTTCCCGGAAAGTTAAAGTCTAAGTGGTCGGGTCCCTTTCGGATTCGCGACATTCTGAGATACGGGGCAATTATTATTGAAGACATCAAAACCAACGAGAATTAGACGGTCAACGTCCAACGGTTGAAGATTTATCTAGGTGGTGATTTTGAGCGGGACACCACCTCTGTGCCTTTCTGCGATCCGTGATCACAACGGACCGTCGAGCTCCAATGACGTTAAACAAAGAGCTTGTTGGGAGGCACCCCAACATTGTAAGTATTTATTGTTTTTGTTGTGTAAATATTATGCTTGATCTGATGGACCTTGGCTGAAATGTGTTGTGCATTGCTATATTTAAAAAACAAAACTTGTCATGTTCACTAGCACCTTCGTTAGGCGAAGACAGTAGCGAACATGTTCGCGAGGATGTTCGCTAGGCAAACAGAGCGAAACAGGCTGTGTTATTTTGTTTCAGTGGGCCACCTAATTGGGCCCAAAACCGTTTTCTTGTTAGTCGGAAGTTTGTTTAGGGTTTCCACTGCACTCTCACACTCACCACACTTCCCTCTCACTCACTTAGCATTTGGGCCTCCTTGCAAACCCTAACTCTCTTCTCACTGCCTCAGACAACCCAATCACCCTCTTCAATCAGGTATGTCTTTGTTCTATTCTTTTTTTCCTGTGTTTAGAATGCTTTAGTGCATGAGAACAAGCCTTTTGGGTTGGTATGAGTGAGTAACATATCTGTAATTTAGGGTTGCATGTTGGTGTAGAATTGTTCTTAAGATGACAATTATTGTGGTTCATGAATTGGGATAGAAAGAACTTGGTTTGTCTGGATTTTGATTGAAAACAGTTGGAGAATTCAAAAAATCCGCAGCCTTCGCTAGGTGAACCTGTAGTGAGTATTCGCTGGGTCTTCGCTAAGCGAAGTTTGCAGCGAACGTGACAGAATTTTGTTTTTCTGTTCTAATTGCTAATCTGTTTTGTGGATGGTTTTTTTTCTCTTCTGTGTTGTGTTTGCAGATGTCATCTAGGTGTATTGCATCTAAAAAGAGGAAAGTTGGAAGCACCTCTCGTCCTCAACCGATACAGTACGACACCGAAAGATTTGTGGGCCCGAAACAAGCCGCTCGCTATGTGGCTTTGGAGAAGCACAAAATTCTGCCTAAAAAGAGGTTTCTTATTCATCCAGAGGGAGAGTACAGAACTTTTGACGGGCTCATCCATAACAAAAAGTGGGACTTATTGGTGACTCCTACTGACAGTTACAACATCGAGGTTGTGCGGGAGTTTTACGCTAACGCACTTCCGAATGATGATGAGCCTTTTTCTTGGACCACACAGGTAGCAGGAAAACTAGTGAGTTTTGATAGGGATGCCATCAATAAGGTGCTTGGAGGACCTCTCAACTTGGGTGAGTATGAAATCGATGAGTACCACCGTGATTTAAGACTTCATAGGAACACTGATGTCATTTATGAAGCTATATTGATGGAGGGCAAAACGATAGAGCTGAAAGCATCTAGGGTTCCAAGGAGGTATCACCGAGAGGACATGAAACCTCTTCCTCAGTTGGTGTTGATGCTGATTCGGACAAACATCAAACCAAAATCCCACACATCAATAATGTCGATCCCAATGGCACACTTGGTCCAATCCATTCTAACCAATGTGCAGATCGACGTGGCTAGGATCATTGTTGATGAGCTGAAGTTCGTAGTGGATAGTGGCCTCAAAACGGGGGCGTGAGTTAATTTCCCCCTTGCTTTCCCCTGTCTCATTATGGCTTTATGTGTTCAGGAGAGGGTGTGATTACCTTCCCGTAGACAGGTGACTATTCTGGCCGCGATTGATGACCGATATGTGGACAAGTATTGCCGACCTAAGAACTTCAAAGCAAGTACAGCTGCTGCAGATACCGGGGCTACTGATGGTTCTGGTGTTACTTTTTCACAGGGTTTTGATTCATTCCATCAGGCTGTTTACAACTACAACTGGGATTAGATAGCGGCGACTCAACACGCCATGATCGATATTCATGATTCTATGCAGGTACTCCAGCTGCAATGCCGTGACCCTTATGTGGAGAGCACTATGATGACGCATGAGCAGTTCATGCAACACGCGAGTATTGTACCCCAAAATATGACCAACTGTTTCTCGCAATTTGGCTTATGTTTCGTTTCATTTGCATTTGCATCTGCATATCGCATACTGTGCATTTTTTCAGTCGAATTGATTTTATCGGGATCACAGCCCTTTTCTCACGTCTCACGAGATTCAAACCAGTTCGAATAAGGAGTTCGTTTTGGAAGTGGTGCTCTTCCCGGTGGTTCAGTCTACGCTGTTATTTTTGAGGGTATTTCGGTGTCCGTCGTTTTACTGTTTATTTCATTGCATTCTCGCATTTTTTGATTTAATTTCTTTGTATTGGAATTATTACTAATTCTCTAGATTTTATTTTGTTAATGTTTAGCATAAAATTTAGATTCTATATAGATTGTTATCTTTTATTTTCTATTTTTAGATTTTAGTTTTTAATAGTTTTAAATAGTATTTTCTAAAAATTGATTATTTTAGAATATTAGGTTTTAACTTTTTTTTAATTCTTTTAGATTCTAATTAGATTTATTAATCTAGATTGAATTTGGTTAGAATTTTAGATAGTTTTTAATTAGGATATTTTTGGTTATTAATTAGTCTTAGTTTAATTAGGATTCAGTTTTTTTAGGGTTTTAATTAGCTTTTATTTTAGTTATTTGATTTTGGCTTTTAAAGAAGTCACGTTGGATTAGCTTTTAATATCACCAGCTTTTGTTAGTTGATTTCTTAATCAGCATTTAATCATTTACTAGTTTTAATATTAACTGGCAGTTCATTTAATTAGTCATCTTGCAGCTTTAATCTGTCCACTAATCAACTTTTGCGTCAGATCTGTGCCAAGTATTAGGGCTATCAATAGCCATGTTCACTCTCTCTCATGGCTGGCTGACACAAATCTCGAGTAAACCCTAGATCCAGCCCACCGGAGAAATCAAACGGCACCCTCTCCTCGCTGGAAACTTCATACACTCACCGGAGGATTCATCCGTGTTCATCCATGTTCATCCATAATTTTTCCAGAATTCGTTAAACCTTCATACGCATTCACAAACCTTTTTCCACAAACGTCCAACTTCATATGAACATTCATCACGTTCATACGATCTTCATCGATCTTCATCCGCATTCCCAGAAACTCATCAATTCGCATGATATTCATTCAAATCTTCATCACACATTCATATGTTCTTCAACCTTCATCCATCAATTTTCCGAAAATCTTCAAACCTTCATTATTTTCCAGCAAACACATCCATAGATCTTCATCTTCTTCATGAAGATCTTCCAAATCTTCAAACGCATGAACCTTCTCCAGATCTACAATCGGACACCTCCAAACAATTCTTCAAAAACCTTTCGTTAACTTCGAACCTTCCGATTTCGCGATTCAACAAGATCTGAGCCAAAATCTTCAACATGCAAACCAATCTCTGAAACCTTCTTCACCTCACACGAACCAGATCCGGTAAACATGCTTGTATTCACCATTAAACTCCAGAACTTGTTCTTGAAACCACCATCAATTTCAGATCTGAAGAACATGAGTTATTGTTCAGATCTCGAAACTTCACCTTGAAGAATGTCTTCATCCACCGTCTTCGTGAAAATTCTTTCAACATCCATGTATCTTCATCTGGATTGCAGTGATGGTACTGGTTTTTTGTGTTTGTTTGGTTTTATAGGTGATGATGGCGTTTGAAGAAAACTAAACTAAGCTGAGGGATGGAGGTTTTGATGAGAGAAGGTTTTGGTTGAGAGAGCTTCTGTTGGAGGAAGCTGAGGGAGCGACGTGACGGCGAAGCCGAGGGAGCGACGTGACAGTGTTGAAGAATAGGCAATCTTCGGCATATGTCAAATAGAGGAGGAAGAAAAAGATCCTGAGTCTTTTTGGGATGGGTTAGTGGGTCGTAAAGCCCAACTGTGTTTATGTTGAATTTCCCCTTTTTTTTCCATTGATACCCCCTCTGTTTGATGATTATTGTGCTATTTGTGGATGTGGTCTCCAAGCCCACCGTATGTTTTACTGGACTGCACTCCTATCTCTTTGTTGCACCCCCTGTATATTATATTTCTTTTAGTTTGTAATATACTTAAAACTTGTAAATATACTTGTTACTATTTTCTTTAGAAATTCATAGTATTTTGTTAATTTCTTTTAGAATTTTATACATGTATTTTGCATAGAATGTTATATTCTATTTTCATATTCAATTTCTTCTTTTAAATTTCTTTTAGAACCTTTTTCTTTTAGAAGTTTATTTTCTATTAAAAGATTGAATTCTTGTTTCCATTTGTTATTGGACTTTTCATCTCATTTTCATTTTGTAGGTCGATGACGACACTTCCGTAAACCATTATTAATCGACTTGTTGATGGATAATGTAGGATCCGAGACCACTTCTTTCTCTCCTCATTTTTCTTCTTCTTCTTCTTCTGATTTTATTTTGACTTTCTTCTGGTTTGGTCTGTGTGACACGATTCAATTGGAGAATGATTTGCAATATCATTTCTCTATCTTGTCTTTGACACGGAAATCAATACGCAACCTCTTATAGCTTGACTTCCATTTATAAGTCGAGTTACGGCGGTTTGGCGCCACATTGGTTCTGATTCGAAACATCATCAGTAAGGATCAAAGAGGAAGAGCTTGGAAATGGAGCTTGCACGCAAAAGTCAAGGGTCAACGGAACCACTCCGTTCGGTAACATTGTTTATTTCTCCCATTTTGTCTCACCCTTGTTTGTGTTCTTGTTTGTTTTGTGCATTCTTTCTTCTTTCTTTTTGCATCCTTTCATATGCATGCTTGAGGTTGAGATGGGCTTGTGGAGGCTACTGCCCCATACATATTTCCTCCCTCACTTTCATCTTATTTGTGCATTCTATGTTTGCATAATTGCACTTTCATGTTTCTTTCTTCTTCTTCTTCTTTTGTCTTTCTTCCCTTAGGATCTCTAATATCTCTTATTCAAGAGAGGTTATGATAGACATTAGGTGCTAAACCATGCATGATAGCATTAGGTAGCATTCCCTTTCATCCTAACTCTAAGTCCACTTTGCATGACAACTTTTACGTTTGAGTTAGTCTCCCTTTAGTGTGTCCTTTCTCTTCTCATCTTCAAACATTTTCAAAACACTTAATAAAGGCTAATGAATGTTGTGCATTACGAGCCTTAATTACTTAGGAAATGGTGATTGAGTGTCTTCCTCTCAATTGCCTAGAGTGTTTTGTGTACACCCTTAGTGTGATATGTGACGCATTCGCTCCTAAGTTATAGTGTTTAGTGCAATATGAGTTACAAATCAAACTCAAAACACTTCTTCTCTAAAAAACACAAAAACAACTTCAAACCTATTTATCCTTCGAGATCCTAATAATAGAAAACCTTTTTCACAAAGAGAGTTTTGTTAACTCTTGGTTCTACCTCAAACAGGTAATGCCTAAGTCTCTAATGGTCGAGTTGCATACACCTAACTGCTAGAACTAAGTTTTAACCCTACTCGGGTAAAACATTTTGAACCAACCGGTGTTCTTGTTAGCCCGAACTACATTTGATCTGATTTCTCATGCCAGATGAGAATACGTAGGCACAAGACGGCGATGTCATAGCGAGCAACCTTCCCCACTTTCATCCGTAGTTTGCCGAACTACGTTGACTCTGACTTTCCCATTGCACGAGGGAATACGTAGGCACAGAGCGGAGATGCTCTGCCGAGTCTCTTTTCTTTTCTTTTGTCCCTGAGACCTTTAGCTAGATAGTAAACACCTTTTTTAGACTAGACAACAAGCGCGGATCCCGTCGAGTACGACGGACGTGAGGGGTGCTAATACCTTCCCCTTGCGTAACAGACTTCCGAACCCGAGACATGGTTGTGATGACCTATCTTTTCCCGTTTTCGTTAGGTTTTCTCAAATCGTTTCCTTTCCCTCTTTTGGGATAAATAACGAACGGTGGCGACTCTTCTGTCATTGCCGACACCTTTTTCGCAGTAGCGACAACGAGCTGGCCTGAGGTCAGGCCTGTTTTTGGAGAGGGGCGGGTGCCTCTGGTCATGGTGATGGTGGCGCTAAGGTGGATGTTGATGATGATGAGGATGATGCTAATGATGGTTCTGATTCTGGTTCCGAGAGTGTGGAAGAGACCGAGTCCGAAGAGGACTGATTTTATGACCTTTTGATTTTATTGTTTTGTTATTTCAGATATTTTGTTTTGTTACTTCAGATATTTGGGTTGTGTACTATTTTGGGGTGTTTTTCCCCAGACACATTTTATTTTGTTGAAGTAATGTTAAGTTTTTATGTTTAAAATAGTTGGTTTTTTAAGTGATTGTTAAAATTTTCTGGTTGTTGAGCTTTCTAAACTTCTAGATTGGTTTCTCTCTAAAAAGAAGTATCCAATGAAGGTGCATCCGAGTTTGGATGACAATGATAATAATAAACAAGCAAATAAAGCTAAGGTACATGGTTACCTTTGGTTAGAATTATAGAATGCATTAGAACTTTAATCTTGTTGTAATTGAATATTGTTCTTTTGGCAACATTGTTGAATGAATGGTTCACCTAGGACTTAGAACCAGAAATTGTGAGGAAACCTCTATTGTACACTAAATGCTAGATTCTAATAAACTGTGTTGATTCATTTGATTCATGCTTTGTCTTTTATTATTGTGAATTTGTGGAAGCAATTATAAATGATCAAGGCGCTTGTTTCTTATCAAGCACAACCAGTTCCAAATGCAACTTACCTGTGAGCAGAGAGTATTCGTAAATCCCTTGAGCCTAAACAGTATGAATCTCAGCTCGAAATCGTGCAAGATTCCAAAAACTTTTTTCTTGAACCCCTGAATTTTATGTTAATTGTTCTTTTTGCCTTAAAAAGTTAAGATCATTCACTTGAGGGTTGAGTAAAAGATAAGTTGGGGAGAACGGAAATAAAATTTGGTAGGTTGCCACAACTCTTGAAAAACCAAGAAAGCATTGAAAAAAGAATATTTGTTATGTGAATATGAATGTAAAAAAAAAAAGAATGCTTGCTTGGAAGAAAAATAGTGAAAAACAAAAATAAGTTGTGAAATAAGAGTTGGGAAAGTTTCAAATGAGAACAAGTGGAATGAAGTTGGGACGTGTGAATAACTTGTACAGTGAATGTCTCTTTTGCATCGGCAAATTTTGTTTCAATGGCCTTAGATATATCCCTTGTTTGTAAACCCGACCAAGCTACAACCGAAAAAGACCTTATTGATCTTCTTGCTTCCATATTTTCATTTATAATTGTTAAAGATTGTATGAATTGAATTGATTTTGGCATTGTTTGTTAGAGAGTGAAATTGTCCCTGCGGTTGCAAACGCGTAATTTCTTCAATCTTTATTCGAAGAGGAGAGATAGGATGATTCATTCAGGATAGCATTGTTGTTGATTAATATATGTTTTGCATTGCTTTAAGACTTTAGTTCTTGTATGTTGTTTTATTTTAACCATTGGGAACTCGTGTCTGGTTGCATTCCTTGCGTTTGAGCCATTTAATCCGATTTGGGAGAAATCTTTTTCTTGAGAAAATCCTCTTGTTTCATCAAGAGGCATACTTAGCTTGAGGGCAAGCAAAAATCTAGTTGGGGAGAGTTGTTACATGCCCAAATTTACTTATTTGAGCTATCAAATATGGGCATCTTTCACTCCTTTTTGTCAAGAAAGTGTTAAAAATCATTCTTGCTTTGATTGGTTTGCAACATTATGTGAAAGTGTCTTGGTACCTTTGATTTGTGTGTTATTGTGTAGGAATTAGGCATGAAACAGTGGAAATTAAGACAAAAAGAAAGATGGCAAAGAAACCAAGACAACATGCAAACAACAGCAAGTTCGCTAGGCGAACTTGCTAGCGAAGCTGCCACCAAAACTTCCCAAAGTTCGCTAAGCGAACTATGTAGCGAAGGCCAGGAATCCAAAATAGTAAGGAAAGGGCCATAAACTCGCTAGGCGAAGGAGGCAGCGAAAAACTCGCTAGGCCAAGAGATAGCGAGTAGCCAGTGAACACCCCCAAACTTAAAGCAGCAAGGAAAGGGCCACAAATTCGCTAGGCGAAGGGTTGTTCGCATAGAGAACTTTTGGAAACTTGTCTGGGGAGAGTTCACAGGACACAGGCACTTCAGGTGGCATTTTTAATGTTCACTAGGCGAACCATTTTTTCGCTTAGCAAACGTGACAGCTCAGCAGGCCCTTCTATAAGTAGCATGAGCTACTTTTTATAAAAATATCTAATTTTTTGAAATTGCTTTTGAGAGGATTTTTTTGACCTAAAAACCCATTCCTTCATTTCTCATCATCTCTTAGCAATATTTCACCAAAAGAAGGTGGATTCCCATCCAATCTCGATTATTCGACTCTGATGTTGATCAACCTTCTTCCGAAACTTGTTGCTCAAGCTATCATGGAAATGAGTGGCTAAATACCTCTCTTGTCAAGGTTAGGAGTAGTTAGTTCATAATTTATGTATTCTTCTTGATCTTTTGTATGTGAACAAATGTTGTGATCAATATAGATGAAGTTATTTGCTACTCTCTGTACATTTATGGTTTGGATTGCTTTAGACATGAACTTTCCAAGTTTTGACCTAATTTCTTCATCTATCAACTATACAAATGCTAGACATAGATTTGAAAGTTGATATCTGCTTTGTATCGATCATAATGACTATTGTTTCGAGTGTTATTTAGAGAGATCATTTAACGGTCGAAACAATAGCATTCACAGAATCACTTTAGAGATGAACGTTTTTGAGAGGATACGCGGTTGTGTTGGTTAAAACTTTGTTCACATATTTGATCAATTAGATACGTTTAGGACGGACTAGCGAACCCTAATCTTAACATGCTTTTATCAAACTTAGACCGACTTTTATTCCGCTTTATTTCTTGCAAACTTTTGTTACGAAAATTGAAACCATTCTAAAAATCCCATTTCTTAAATCATTAAACCGTTGAACGGAAAACATCTTTATTCTCATCAATCCCTGTGGATACGATAAAACACTACCACAAAATACTTTCTAACAAATTGGCGTCGTTACCGGGGATTGTTAGTAGAATATTGCGAGCATTGCAATAGTCTAGTGATTTTAAGATTTTTGTATTATGAATCTCTTATCTTTGTAATTCTTTGTGCTTTTTAATTTGTTTAGTTCGTGTGCAGAATTCGTTTATGTGTGGACAAGTTCGTCCGAAAAACCTTCTTTTCGTTCCTGAGATTGAGAGAACCGCTCGGCGTACCAATAGTCGCACAAGGCGAAGACAACAACAAGCTATTGAAAGACAACGTTACCTGTTTTTTATGCTCTTTATGCATGGTTAATAAAAATACAGGTTGTTGTAAAATATTTAATATGGTTATAATAGTTAGAGGATAAAAGGTGGGAAGAATTTGAAAAGTAAAGAATTGCATATTTAAAATAGAGGAAGTTTTGACAGCGGCTGAATTAACTAACCGTTGTAATTTTGAACACTAACCAGATTCAATCACAACGGTTGGATTAACTAACCGTTGTGATATTGAATGTTGACCACATTTTATCACAACGGTTGGATTAACTAACCATTTTATGACATTTTATCAAAAGGAAAAAAAACACTAAAAAAGCGTGGAGAAAAATAAAAACCACTATAGCAAACAAAAACAATCAAAATTATGACATAGCTAGATCTCTTCAAGTCAGGACAAACAACATCATCGTCAAAAATAACGGAACACTAGAAGAACACATCCAAGGGGGTCTGAAGACACTTATACCACAAATCGCTCAAGAGTAGAATATGATTCTCAAGCTAAGCCGAGAAACACCAAAAATAACAAAATACTAAAAGAACACATCCAACGTGGTTTGAAGATACTCATGTCGTAATTCGCTCAACAACATAAAAGGGTTCTCAAGTCAGGCTGAGAAAGTACAAGAGTTGTCCACAAACCTACTAAAATATCATTTACAAACTAAGAGGATGCTCACGCCTTCCATGTCTTTCACCGTTATCAAAGAATCACAAAACACTATCATTTCAATATTTTCAAATCAATCATATCACAACATGTTAAATTGTCAAAACGTTGGGTATTTTACTAATTTAAAGTAAATGACTTATTGTAAGATTGGTTTCGATTTTGAAAGAAGAAAAAACAATTATAAATGTAAGAATTTATCTATACATGATTAGTTCAGCTAAAAAAAATTTAATTATGCATAATTGTTTTATGTGAAGGTATGATTTATAACTTTTGAGTCTAAATATGATTTTTACTATAAAATTTACTATTTAATTATTCGACTAACTTTTGCATTAATGTATTCAAACACACCTTTAACACACTTTTAATTGAAAATAATTTTCAAAAATGAATTCAGTCAAAATCAATTTTCATCATCACATAATTAAATATACACTTAATCTAATTAGTGAAACCTAGAGAGAGAACTCAAGATGAGATATAAATTTCAAATTTAAAAATTATTAAAAGAAATCTAAAAGAACATAAACTTATACTATAACTTATTTTGAGGGTGTCAACTAAAAGAGAAAGAAATTCAAGTAGGTAGTCTTATATCAAAACTCTTTTGGATCAATTATGAAAGGAAAATACTCTTTATAATAAAAAACCTAAATAATTTTATTTTTTTTTCAAATTATTAATTTATAAATATCAATCACTTATTTATATTAATATTTAAATATAAATAAATATTTATGATAATAATTAAACTAGGTTACACATATTTAATTTATGTTAGGTGTTGCAAATTAATACACATTTTTCTTTTGTCAACAATGTGAAAACATAGTATACTATATATAAAAAATAGACGATGTAAATTAACACACACGTTTTTCTTATATTTAACAATGTGAAAACAACAATGCACTTAGACGTTGAAAATAATATTATACTATATATACTTATGTGTTTTTTTTATATTAAATATTTTAATTTCTTTTGTTATATTTTATTCAATCAAACATTTATTTCTATTCACTTTCACTCTTTTAACAATCATACTTTTCTCCTTTTCTTTTTCCTTTAATTTTCTCTTCTCGTCCAAACAAAACATTAATATATATTTAAAACTTTGGTAATACTGTAATGGAATAGAGATTAAATTAGAGAACAGAATCCAGCAGAAAAAGAACACACTAATTGTTCCCCCACATATCATGTGCATAGATTCATCTATTCTTCTTTTTTTCATATATTATCACCTTCTTTTATTCTTTGAAACTTCAATCTCTCATTTTTAGATAAAAAATAAACACATAGGCAATGGCATGTGAATGTTGGGAGACCGCTAACTTTTTGAGATATAAAAAATTTGACTCATGTTTTAGATTAGGTCCTGCTTATATACCTATGTACTACTATCTTACAATGTCAGAAAATCAGTGGTGTAATTAAGTTAACTAATTAATAACTAATTATATAATCATCTTTCATAGGGAAAAGATAGTTTAACCTTCCCCACTAGAAGACAAGGGTTGCTATGTAATGTAACCCTTCACATGAGGAGCTTCGACAGCTTTGTTTTCCTCTATTACATTATCTATAAGAACATGGTAAGATTCTTGATCTTTCACCTTAATCATGTTGATAATTATGCTTCTGATTATCTTCTCTGACAATATTGCAAATAAATATTCTTAATTCCATTTGAAAAAACATTCTAAAATTTGAAAATAAATAAATTTGTACAGTTATATTTTATTCATGTGATTTAAATATTATAATTTCAATCTATAAAAATAAGAAATCATTTAAATATTGACTTATTTTCAAACCATGTTGATTTTTAAAAGATAGACAATGAATTTTTATTAATGTAGTTTGGTCAATAGTGTTTATTTATATGATTATAGAGCAATTACAGTTTTATTAATTTATGTCAAATAATTAGGATTATAGTGTCAATATATATATATATATATATATATATATATATATATATATATATATATATATATATATATATATATATATATATATATATATATATATATATATATATATATATATATATATATATATATATATATATATATATATATATATATATATATATATATATATATATATATATATATATATATATATATATATATATATATATATATATATATATATATATAATTTCATTTTTTTTTGGAAGTCCTTATATATTAATTTCTTGTTGGAGTTAGTTCATAACGTCAAAGTTTTGTTAAAAAATAATCTATGTGACTAACGTTGTTGACTTAACTTTTATTTTTTAATTTTTGTTTTGACACTTTTTATTATATGTGAAAATGCAACATGACGGTTATTATGGGTTAGTCAAGTTGCAAGCTGGTCATATGGAATGATGAATTTGAACAAAACATATCAAGTGAACTCTGAAATTCAAGTGGATGCAATTGGTCAGAAGTTGTGAATGATTTTGGTTGCATTGTTAAGGAGCTTGAAGATAGGAAAACACAAAAGATGAAGATGAAGTTGGAAAACTAAAAGAGAAAAGCCAATTTGTTCAAACTAATGTTTATTGTTTCATGCGGTTTCTTCATTGCTTACCAGAAATGGTGGTGATTCTCATTTAAACATGTATATAATTTTTTTTTGTCCCTGCAACAAGCACTCTTTATGAATTTCGTCCTTGGTTTTACCTGTAACGCTTATATAATGAATGAATACAATGTTTTGGTTTTGATCCCTTATGTTTGTGATTTTTTCATATCTATTTTTTAATGAACTTGTACATCCCGAAATTTATAAGGGTCGAGTTTTTGCAAGCCGAGTACAAAGAATAGACAAGTCGGATAACATGATCCTAGGCAAGTCGGAACCCAGTCAGGGTAAGGTATTATTGCTAAATCAGAGCAGGTCGAGTCCAACCTCATATTGAGTCAGGTAGATGTACAAGTCAGATCCAGCCTCTTGAATGTACTAGAAGACAACATGAACAATCACATATGACGGTTACAAAACATCTCCATGATTGCATGAGAGTTACAAAAATTTATGGAAGAGGCATTATTAGAGAGTTAGAGAGGACGACAAACGTTACTAGAGGTTTCTTTAACATGGGAAATGAAGGGGCGTCCTTATAATGACCCTTTATTAGTGGACGAGTATACAAAGAGAGACTTCCCAACAAGGAAAAAGACAATGGATACGTCCTAGTAGAATACAACGATTATAACTTCACCTGGCTAGCTTCAAGGAGGTTTCTCCAAATAGTGTTTGGCAAGAACATTTGACACCCACCGTGGGGCCTCGGTAAAACATTATGAGGCCTCACAAAAACCATACATTTTATCACAGCGACACGATGTCTAGATCATCTTCAAGCAGGAGTGAGCCTCAAACTCCTCCAGACATGGCACAACTCCTAGCAATCATGGAGAACCTGCGCCAGCAGAATGAATCTCTATAAGAAAGTGTCCATACACTACAATAATAAAAAAGTACTAAGGAAGGGGAAAAGGATGAAGAACTCCTTGATCCTCAACCTCTGTCAGAAATGATTTGGTGAGATCAAGTTCTAGAGAATTTCAAACCACCACCTTTGTCGTCCTTTGACGATAAAAGTGATCCTCATGAACACATAGTATCAATCAATAATAAGATGTCCATAATCGGAGCTTCTGATTCCCTGAAATGCAAACTCATAGCAAAAACAATCAAAGACGTGGGACTATGTTGGTACATAAGTCTACCTTAACGATCACTTACCGGCTACCAAGACCTGAATAAAAAAGTGGTACAACATTTTTCCGCCAACAAACATAGAAAGGTGACTACCATCAGCTTGTTTAAGTTCTGTCAGGGACTCTTTGAGTTCCTCTAAGAATATATGGCACAATTAAATAAAGAAACCATAAACGTATCCCATCTAAATCAAGAGATGTTCGTGGGAGCTTCCCAAAATGGTATGAAAACCGACCACTTGAATGAGTCATTGGCACAGAAGCCGGCTGTAACACTCTTTTCTACCCCACGAATATAATGGAAAATCAATCATATTTATTAGAGTAAAATATTGAACGCATAACATCATCTCAAAAGGGCGCACATTTATCAAAAATTTAATTATAGTTAATGCTCCGTAAACAACGGGTTTTCTCAAAATTATTAAAAAATATTACTCAAAAGGCAGCGGAACTCAAAAAGGTAATAATCCAAAGTTTTCCTTGCGCCGCAAGGCAATCAACATAACAAAACTCAATAAAATATAGTTTGGCTAAAAGACCCCAATCCGATGTTACACTATCAGAGCAAGATCCTTTAAGTCAACCACAACGGCTAACTATCCAAAAACTTCAAAATTCCTCGACGACATCCACAGCTAAACCCGGTCATCTGCACGTTACCCACGTGGAGGTAACATTCAAACAGGCAGGGTGAGTAAAATGATTCATAATAATAAATATAAGAATAAATATATAAAATGGCGTCATTTTCATATTCAACATCATCGTAATCATCAAGGAATATCAAGGCCACAACATTATAAATTACACCAAATGGTTACATAAATGCAAATGCAACAAGACTCATACATGTGGTACCAATAAAAAATATTTGATGGACACTGGACCTACAACCCTCCATAGATCCACAACAGTAGGATCGATTCTACTCGAGAATCGGATCACAACAAAATACCTCACATCCACACAATGGGACTGAAGCCACAAAAATCAAGGTCCTGAACCGAAGTCCGGATGCATATGAATGCATGATGCACACATCAATATCATCCTCATAATAAACTCATTAGGTGCATCATCATTCATCAAAATCACCATAATAATCATTTCATCATATAATCATCAAAATCTCATAGAATCAACGTCACAAATCATCACAGTTCCTCATGGGGGTTCATCATGAAATCATGTATTTATCTCATAAGAATCATAATTATACTCATGGGTATTCATCATACGGTCATGTATTACTCACATAGGAATCACGGCTATACTCATAGTAATTCATTATACATTCATTTAATCACATAGGAATCATGGTTATACTCATAGTAATTCATCAGGAAAATCACAGCATCAAAACATCAAGTCATCACTGAACTAAAACATAATTCGTGAAACTCTGCTACGCTCGTTGGCAAGTTTGCCGTGCGAACACGCGATGACAACAAATCGATGCTACGCCACAATAGCAAGGTCAGTCCAAATTACTCATAGGAATCATCATACAATCCTGTATTAATCACATGGGAATCATAGTCATGCTCATGGTAATTCATCAAAGAAATCACCGCATTAAAACATCAAGACATCACGACACAAGATCAAAATTCGCGAAACTCTGTTACGGTGGCTGGCAAGTTCGCCGTGCGAGTTTGGGGAGAATGTTCGTCATGCGAACTCGCGATTATCACAAAATCGCTGTTACGCACCAGCATCAAAACCAGACCAAAAACCTCTAGGATTTCCTTCCCCAATGCCCCAAAAATATCCCTAAATCATTCCTAAGATATTACGGCGATAAAGGCACAAAATCTACGAATTACTAGGCCAATTCTGTATCATATTTACGCCTCCAATTCCCATAATTTCTTACAACTATCCCACAATCATTTAGGTTCTCACAAACAATTACCCTATACGGTTCAAACCTCAACAACAGATTTTGACCACGAAGGCCTAATCTCCTTTACTCCCAAATCAGCCTCAAACCTATCAGACCATCAGTTCAAATCCCTCAAACTCAATGAACTCACCATCATAATGGAAACAACAATTCAATATTCAAAATCTCTAAACCCTTAAATCATCTTTAACCACATTGAATCACATATTGAAAACAATGAAGGCAATATTCCCCATACCTTAATTGCCGATTCTAAGCCTTTCTTCTTGATTCTTGGAAACCTCGTGAAGTTTTGCCTCAATCCTCTTCCTCAGAGCTCTGGCCTCTATTTCTTCCCTTTTCACGGTCTAACAAGAATGAATTCTAATTCCCTCAAAATTCCTTTTTGTTAAACCTAACTTTGGGCCTTAAAATGGGCTTTCCAAATTCACCCTCACTAACTCCTCTTCAAATGTCCATTTTTCCCTTAATTCACTTATATTTATTTAAATTAATAATAATACCAATATATTCATATTATGTACTATTATTTAAATAAATAACCCAAAATCCATAATTCTAAATACTTCACACCAACCACTGAAAATCACCAAAAATGTGAATATTCACATTTAAATAAGTTAAATAAATATTCCAAGAATTTGGGGTGTTACAACTCTCCCCCACTTAAAAGAATTTCCGCCCTAAAAAATTACCTCAAGAAAACAGAGTCGGATACGACTCCCTCATCTGATCCTCACGCTCCCAAACCCAACTTTCTCCAGCTGGTCCTCCCAAAACTACCTTTACTAAGGAAATATCTTTACCTTGCAGTTGCTTCACTTATCGTTTATTATTCCGTACTGGCAATGCCTCAACAGTCAAGTTATCTATGACTTGTACATCATCCATCTGAATTACATGTGACGGATCTGGAATGTACTTCCTCAACTGAGACACATGAAACACATCATGCAAATTCGCAAGCGACAGTGGTAAAGCAATTCTACATGCTACTACTCCCACGCTTCCGCTGTGCCACTCTGATACGGACCAGCAAAATGCAGTGGGAGCTTTCGAGACTTCAAAGCTCGGACAATACCATTTACCGGCGTAACTCTTAAAACACGTGATCTCCATATTAAAATCCAAGCGCCTTCCTCCTCTTTATCATGGTAACTCTTCTGACGACTCTACGAAACTTTCATCCTTTCTTGGATCCTCTTGATCTTTTCAAACGTCTCTTGCACAATCTCAGGTCTGAGCATAACACTCTCGCTTGACTCATACCAACACAAAAGAGTCCCACATCTCCTACCATACAATGCCTCAAATGGTGCCATTCGATACGAGAATGATAACTGTTGTTGTAGGTAAACTCAATCAACGACAAATGAATATCCCATGATACACATTAATCCAACACACAAGGTTTCAGAAAATCCTCTAAGGAATGGATAGTTCTCTCTGTCTGTCTATCCGTCTGTGTATGATAGGCAGAATCAATCTCAACATGGTACCCAAAGCGTCTTGCAAACTCTTCCAGAATCTCAATGTAAATCTCAGATATCCGTCTGACACAATACTCGACGGTATCCCATTCAACTTCACAATATCCTTAAAATACATCTCAACTAGCTTCAGCATAGAATGATTAATCCTCATTGGTAAGAAATGAGCTTATCTAGTCAATCTATCCAAAATCACCCAAATCAAATCATATCCCTTCAAAGTCTTCAATAGGCTTGTCACAAAACCCATAGAAATGCTATTCCATTTCGACTTTGGAATATTCAACGGTTGCATCAGACCCAATGGTCTTTGATGTTTAATCTTCGACTTCTGACAAGTCTAACCAGCATACACAAACTCAACCATTTCTTTCTTCATCCCTGGCCGCTAAAACAATTTCCTCAAATCATGGTACCTCTTTGTAGCACCGGGATCGATACTCAATCTACTTCGATGTCTTTCCTCAAGAATACTCTTTTTCAACTAAACAATATCTGGAACACAAACTTTATCACGACATCTCATGATACCATTGTCATTAATCTAAAAATCAGCTCTAAGACTTTGATTCATTATATTCAACCGATCTACCAACTCAAATCAGATTTCTGACCTTCTCGAATCTCATCAAGAATACCACTAGTAAGCTTCAACATACCAAGCTTAACTCCATAAGAAGTCTCTTCATAAACCAAAGTCATATCACAAAATTGCTCAATCATTTCCAACTCTCTTACCATCATCATCGGTATATGCGAAGAGGTCATACTTAATGCATCAGCTACCATGCTTGCTTTATCCGAATGGTAATTCAAACCAAAACCATAATCCTTCAAAAGTTATAACCATCTCCTTTGCCTTGCATTTAATTATTTCTGATCAAAGAAATACTTCAAACTCTTATGATCACTAAACATCTCAAATCTCGAACCAAACAAATAATGCCTTCAAAGCCTCGACACAAACACAACAGTAACCAACTCTAAATCTTGTGTCAGATAATTCCTCTTATGCACTTTAAGTTGCTTTGAAGCATAAGCTAAAATCTGTTGATGTTGCATTAACACACCTCCCCATCCCATCAACGAAGCATCACAATATACAACAATGGTTCTTCCGGATTCGGCAAAATTAAAACATGAGTTGCTGTCAGCCTTCTCAAAAGCTCTTGAAACTTTCTTCACACTTTGCATCCAAAACAAAAGCTTGAACTTTCCTAGTACACTGTGTCAATGGCAAAGATAACTTGGAAAAATGCTTCAATGATTTTTCGATAATAATATGCCAACCCAAGAAAACTTTTAATCTCAAAAACAGGTTTTAGAGCTTCCCATTGCGATACAACTTCAACCTTCGATATATTAACCGCAATAACTCTACTTGAGATCACATGACCAAGGAAACTCACTTCCTTCAACCAAAACTCACACTTTGACAGTTTTGCATACAACTGCTTCTCTTTGAACACTGATAATACAATTTTCAGATGTCCATCATGATCCTCTTCACTCTTCGAATATATCAAAATATCATCAATGAACACAACAACAAAATTGTCCAAATAAGGATGGAAAATCATGTTCATATACTCCATGAATACACATGGTGCATTAGTCACACACAATGGCATCACAAAATACTCATAATATCCATACCTCATCCTAAAAGCTGCCTTCGGAATATCCTCAGGCTTCACACAAATCTGATGATACCCAGATCTCAAATCTATCTTACTGAACACACTTGCAACAACCAATTAATCCATAAAATCATCAATTCTTGGAAATGGATACTTATTCTTGATAGTCACCTTGTTCAATTGTCTATAATCCACACACAGTCTCACAGAACCTTCTTTCTTCTTAACCAACAAAATTGGCGCACCCCATGGTGACACACTCGGAAAAATGAATCTCTTCTCAAGAAGATCTTCAAGTTGACTCTTCAACTTCTTCTATTCTGATGTGGACATTCGATATGGATCCATTGATACTGGACTAGTTCCAGGAACTAAGTCAATCGTAAACTCCACTTCACATTCCGGCAGTAAATCACTTATCTCATTAGGAGAAACTTTCGGACAATCACAAATAATTGGCAAACCACAAACTTCCCCACTTTCATTAACACTCAAAGTTTCCATTAAAATAAACATCTCAACGCCATCCTCCACCGACTCACCAAAAAAATCTGTAAGCACTTAGCTTAACTCAAAACAATTCACTGCACACGCCATCTAAGCTTGCAAGACACATCTATCCCATCCAACATGACCCCGTCTACTATCAATAAGAGATTAAGGGTGATTAGTTCCTCAATTTGTCAATAGACAGCCGAAAATTATGATGGGGCAGAAACCATCTTTACCAAACTATAATAGCATCCATCAACACACTGAGCCACCACTCCACACTTGAAGCATCCTGGAGAAGCACGAGCCTCTCCCCCACTTGATTCAATCCCACTTTTGCAGACAAAGGTTATAAAAAGAATGTGTACCGATAGTGTTTTCACACACATGTCGCATACTAGGTAACAAATAACATTAGAAAACTTGGTTGGACAAACTGACCTGCTCTGATACCACTAATGTAACACCCTTTTCTACCCCGCGAATGTAATGGCAAATCAATCATATTTATTAGAGTAAAATATTGAATTCAATAACATCATCTCAAAAGAGCACAGATTTCTCAAAAATTCAATTATAGTCAATGCTCCATAAATAATGATTTTTCCCAAAATTATTCAAAAATATTACTCAAAACACAGCGGAACTCAAAAAGGTAATAATACAAAGTTTTCCTTGCACCGCAAGACAATTAACATAAAAAAACTCAATAAAATATAGTTTGACTCAAATACCCCAACCCGATGTTACACTATCAGAGCAAGACCCTCTAAGTCAACCACAATGGTCAACGATCCAAAAACTTCAAAAGTCCTCGACGACATCCACGACTAAACCTGGTCATCTGTATGTTACCCACGTGGAGGTAACATTCAAACAGGCAGGGTGAGTAAAACGATTCATAATAATAAATATAAGAATCAATATATAAAATGGCGTCATTTTCATATTCAACATCATCGTAATCATCAAGGAATATCAAGGCCACAACATTATAAATTACACCAAATGGTTACATAAATGTAAATGCAACAAGACTCATGCATGTGGTACCAATCAACAAAACTAGATGGACACTGGACCTACAACCCTCCATAGATCCACAACAGTAGGATCGATTCTACTCGAAAACCGGAGCACAACAAAATACCTCACATCCGTACAATGGGACTAAAACCACAAAAATCAAGGTCCTGAACCGAAGTCCGGATGCATATGAATGCATGATGCACACGTCAATATCATCCTCATAATAAAATCATTAGGTGCATCATCATTCATCAAAATCATCATAATAATCATGTCATCATATAATCATCAATATCTCATAGAATCAACGTCGCAAATCATCACAGTTCCTCATGGGGGTTCATCATGCAATCATGTATTAATCTCATAAGAATCACAATTATACTCATGGTTATTCATCATACGGTCATGTATTACTCACATAGGAATCACGACTATACTCATAGTAATTCATTATTCATTCATTTAATCACATAGGAATCATGATTATACTCATAGTAATTCATCAAGAAAGTCACAACGTCAAAACATCAAGTTATCACTGAACCAGAACATAATTCGCGAAACTTTGATATGCTCGCTGGCAAGTTCCCCGTGCGAGTCTCGGGCGAATGTTCGCCGTGCGAAGCATTCTTCACTATGCGAACACGCGATTACAACAAATCGCTGCTACGCCACAGTAGCAAGGTCAGTCCAAATTACTCATAGGAATCATCGTACAATCGTGTATTAATCACATGGGAATCATAGTAATATTCATGGAAATTCATCAAAGAAATCACCACATCAAAACATCAAGACATCACGGCACAAGATTAAAATTCACAAAACTCTGCTACGCTCGCTGGCAAGTTCACCGTGCGAGTCTGGGGCGAATGTTTGCCGTGCGAACTCGCGATTACCGCAAATCACTGTTATGCACCAGCATCAAAACCAGAGCAAAAACCTCTAGGATTTCCTTCCCCAATGCCCCAAAAACATCCATAAATCATTCCTAAGGTATTACGGCGATAAGGGCACAAAATCTACGACTTACTAGGTCAATTCCGTATCATATTTATGCCTATAATTCCTATAATTTCTTACAACTATCCCACAGTCATTAAGGTTTTCTCAAACAATTACCCTATACGGTTCAAACCTCAACAACAGATTTTAGCCATGAAGGCCTAATCTACTTTACTCCCAAATCAGCCTCAAACCTATCAGACCATTAATTTAAATCCCTCAAACTCAATGAACTCACCATCAGAAAGTCAACAATGATCCAATATTCAAAATACCTAAACCCTTAAATCAGCTTTAAACACATTGAATCACATATTGAAAACAACGAAGGCAATACTCCTCATACATTAATTGCCGACTCTAAGCCTTTCTCCTTGATTCTTGGAAACCTCGCGAAGCTTTGCCTCAATCCTCTTCCTTAGAGCTCTGGCCTCTATTTCTTCCCTTTTCACAGTCTAACAAAATGAATCATAATTCCCTCAAAATTCCTTTTTGTTAAACCTAGCTTTGGGCCTTAAAATGAGTTTCCAATTTCACCCTCACTAACTCCTCTTCAAATGTCGATTTTTCCCTTAATTCACTTATATCTATTTAAATTAATAATAATACCAATATATTCATATTATATACTATTATTTAAATAAATAACCCTAAATCCATAATTCTCAATACTCCACACCAACCACCGAAAATCACAAAAAATGCGAATATTCACATTTAAATAAATTAAATAAATATTCTTAGAATTTGGGGTGTTACACCGGCCACTACCATAGAGGAGGTCATGAGCATATATGAATGTTATGTCAATGGGAAGGAGAGTAACATAGAGAAAATGTCCTGGAATGCTAAAAAAAAAAAACACAATCTAGGCATGAAGGATCTGGGCCCAGGAGAGAACACCACAAGCACGAGTCGAGGGATAGGTCATAAATAAAACCTTCTCGGAGGCCATATGCCTATGATAACTCCTCATAGAATTTCACCCCTATCAATGCAATGTGTGGTGACATTTTGAGGGAAGTGTATCATCTCAAGTTGATACCCAAGCCTATTCGACCCAAGATGGTCAATGTTGTGTTAGGAAATGATGCAGGAGCATGGTGTGCCTATCATCATATAAATGTCCATTATATTGATTATTTTCACCACTTAAAAAGAGAAATCAAGACTCTAATCCAAAAAGGTTGGCTATTATCATATATGAAGGAGGAAGAAGTATCAGCGGGAAAGAGAAGTCCGTCCTGGAGAGAGTCGGACTTAGAGAATACTTTTGCCAAATAGGGAAAGAACACTAAGGAATTACGTGAGACTTAAATAGTTCGACACACACTCAATACCATCTCGGAAGTTTTTGTCAGCAAAGGAGAAACAAGCTCGGCCCGAAAAAGATATGCCCAATCAGTAATGCACATGTCATAGAGCCCATTATCTAAAAAAGAAGGAAAACCTATTGTCATTAGTTTTTTGAGACAAGACTCACAAGGGGTACTGGCACACGAGAATGATCTGATGGTCATAAAGGTGAAAATCCATGATTGGAGTGTCAAGAGGGTGGTGATCGACCCAGGCAGTTCAGTGGACATATTATACTAGGATGCTTTCAAAGGTATGAATATGGATGTATTTGAGTTGCTACCTTTCAAGGGCACCCTAGCCAGTTTCTTCCAAGAACAAGTTCAGGTATTTGGGCACTTACCTATCATGACTATCTTTGGAAGTGGAAGTTGTAACACCCTTCTAAACCCCACAGAATAATACATCATAAATCAGAGTAAAATAACATGCATCTCAAATAAGGGTGTCACATATAATTCAAACATCACACATACACTTGTCATGCTCGATAACGCTTAAATTAAATTCATGTTTTTCATACACTTTCATATAACATGTAGCAGCGAAATCACTTTCATTCATAACGAACATAATAAATAGTCTCATAAATAACTCATTCATATCATCACTTAGGCATGAAAGCTAAAAGTCCACATAATTCAAATAACGACAACAAAATAAAATAGAATACATAAAGTATCTCTCAAAACATGAATCAAAACATTCCAAGTGTTACATGACCAGAGCATGACTCAAACCAAAATAAATAAGGAAAATAAAGTAAGCAAATCCAACAACTACCCTCGTGCTAGAAGCAACTATACTCTTCAGTACCTAAGTGATGTCGTATAAAACATCATTCCAACAGAAGGGTGAGAATTCACATAATTATCGAAATCATATAATAATATATAATACATAGCATACATGCATATCATAATTACTTTCATACATCAAATGCTTTATAAACATAACATCACTCAAGCAACCATATTATTCATAAGTACATACTTACAAATCCACAATTTCACCAATTCATCAAATTCACATAATGCACATAATCTCATATTGCAATGATAGACACAATAAGACTCAATCTAAGACTCAAATGCAATACTCATACATGTGGTTGTTGCACCCCAAAATTTGCCTAACCTTTTTCTTACTTGGTTTATGTTTCATTGCATTAGCATATCATTGCTCTAGCATTTTCATTACATGGCATTAGCATTTATGCAGGGGATCAAGTGGTTTATATCAAGAGGAGCCTATCTAGAGGTTTTACTCAAGCTTGAGAAGTCACCAAAGTCATCAGGAAAGGGTTCATGTTCTTGAGAAGTTCAGTTGCTTGTATGAGGTTCATCTCCTAACTTGAGGGCCATTTGAAGACCACCAGAGGGTTGTGAACCCTTGATTATGGATAGAGTATGTGGATAGAGCTCATGGAGTGCCTTGAGGGTCATGGTGGAGCTCAGTCAAGTCATTATGCCAAGTGTGAAGAGCCACAGTTGAAGGTGTTGCAATTAGGGTTCATCTGAGTAGCCTTGAGTCAACTGTGCAGTTGAAGAGGATTAAGACTTAATTATAAGTCTTTGTGATCATGGAAAGTTGTGTTGAGATACATGAGGTGATATTTCAATATTAATTCAAGAATAATTCCAAGTGCGAGGAGTTGCTAAACTAGGGTTCTCAGGGTAAAATCCCCTATTTAGTGCCTAACTTCAAGACCACGTATCTCACGATACAAGTTTCATCTCAACTTTTGACCAACATGGAACTTTTAGAGAATGCTCTTAGCTTTAATTTGAGTACTAGAAGTCCTTGATTGGATTTATAGAACTCAAGTTATGATCCAGACAAGTTACAGGTCACCAGATGAATGTGAAATTTGTCTATGAAAGTCCACTAACTTCCAAAGCACTTTTAACCTAGAAGGATGTTTCTCCTCAACTTTTGGACAAAATTAAAGTTGTAGGTATTGATCTTAGCTTTCTAAATTGTACTAGAAGTCTTTCATCTGATTTGTAGAACTCAAGTTATGAGGTTTACAAGTCAGGGGTATTTTGGGAAAGTAAGATTACAGGTCAAGTTCACTACTTTGCATAACTCAAATGGAATTTTTTCCCACATGAAAGTTTCTCAAAATGGGGTCATTTGTTCAACTAAACCTCAAGTTATCAATGGGCTAGCTCATGGTAGAAGATTGGTGAAGGAGATTTTGGTAAAAGCATGTGAAAAGCCAAGTTTGTGATCTTGCCAAAATCAAATCAAATATGGTCATATTTGTGCTCATTTTGAAGGGAAAATATGTTTTAAGAACATGGGTGACAAAATCAATTGCATTTGAGGCATGGTTCATGGACTATTTCAAGCTTTCTTCATGTTTAAGAAACGCTTTGGATTATGACCGTTAAGATCCAAACAAGGAGGGATTTTGGGCCCTTGATCTTTCTTACACTACAAGGAATGGAATGCAATCAAAAACAAGGAGAATTGGTCATGGATTCATGCATTTTCATGGGCTTTCAACTTCAAAAATGTGAAAATCCAATTTCGTGATCAAGCCACAATTGGGCCCCCAACTCATTACAAACACTTTCTATAAGTAATATGGAGTAAGTTCATGATTTTTTTGGATGATTTTGGTGAAGAATCAGGCTGTTGCAAATTGATCAAAGTAAGGTCCAAGTGAAATTTGAATTTCCAATTTCTCATCAATTCAAGCCAATTCAAGGATCCAGACACCTCTAGGAGCATTTAGTGATTGATTCTGAGTGGTTTTCTTGGAGAATTCGTGGACATTTGAAGCTATCCATCATCAATTTCAGAGGTAATTAAAATTCAAGATAACTCATCATGTAGGAATCTTTTGTATCTTTGCAACCCTCTTGAAGATTAGATGGTCTCTAGTAACATCTGGAGCATTTTCATGAAGTTTTCGTGTTCTTGGGTGTTTCTTGGAGTGGCACAGTTTTGATGATTTAGTGGATAAAAGGGGAATTAAATACCATCTTTGCAACCTACGTGAAAAAATAATGAAGTTTTGGCTAAAGAATCATGGAAATTGGTGTAGTTTGGAGCATTTTAGGGTTTAGTCAGAAGGTTGAAGATGAACCGCGTATGCCTCCGGTCACCCTCACGACGGTCTGCAATTCCCTCCTTCCCAATTCAAATTGAAGAAGATGACATGTCCTGGCCCTTGGATCACACTGAAACATTGACAAAGTCCACGAATCCTACGCACGCGATCCAGCCACGCTAGCCCTTCCCTCAAACGCACCGTATCACTTATGTTTCTGAATGGGCTTAGGTTCATTGCTATTCACACCCCATACACGGGACCAACCCAACTTTGCACTACCTGGCTTTGCTATTCAGCACACGGTTTTAGTTATTTTTCAATGTTTTCTCTTATTTTCTTTGTTATATGCATGCTTTCTTTAATTCTTTTAAAAATAGAATTATGCCTTATTAAATCTTGAGATTTTTACACCACATTCTTGGATATGTTAGGGATTTTTAGAAATTCAAATTTCATTTTTAGGATTAATTTTCATTTTATTAGGATTTTTTCTATTTTAATAGCCATTAAAAATGTGATATTCATGTCCTTATCTTTTGGATTTTTGTTGAGGTACCAAAACAACACATAAAATCCTAATCTTTTGTAGGATCTTGGTACACATCTTGAGGGATTCAAATATATTTTTCTCTGGATTTTATACTATCATTTGTATAGGTTTTGAACACCATATTTGGGCAGGCCCTAGATTGCCTTGTTTTGGGATATCTTTGGATGTTTACTCTCTGTTTGAACACTTCCTTTTGGATTCTTCCTCTATCCTTTTAACCTATGATTGTTGACACATTGTAGGTGCTTTTATAATTGATTTGGAATTTTTAGATGCATTTTACTATTTTTTCCTTATTTTGCAATTGGACTCATAATTTGGCTTTCCCACTTGGACACTTGTATTGTGTTGGCTCCAAAAGCCTTGTATTGCTTGTGTGATGGATATTATAGTGATTTCTTCTTATTGTGGACATATTTAGGTCTTTTGGACCAATTGGTGGATGTTTATATTGTACATAGCTTGCCCATTTGATGTTATACTTTCATGCTTGTACATTGTGATTCTAAATAGTGGTTTATGTACTTTCATTGTAGGTCTCTCTTGATGCCTTACTATTTTTTCCTTGATATTAATTTGTGGCCTAGGTTGTATGATTATAATATGCCACCCTCTGTCCCATGACCTTGGTGTGTCGTTTAAGGAAGTTTTAGGTCCCTCCTTTGGAGGTCTCTAAGGCATGCCTAAAGTGGTGAATCCTTGAGGACTTCCTTTGTATTGTTTTTTATGGTTTGCTTTTATTGCATTTACTTCTCCTATTCTCTTGCATTATTTTCATAATTGGCTTGAGGTTGAGATGAGCTTATGGAGGCTCCTTCCCCACACTATTTTCCTCCCTCACTTGCATTGCATCTTTGCTTTCTATACTTGCATTTCATGTATGCATTTGTACACTTGTATTCTTCTTCTTTCTTTTGTATTCCTCCCCTTAGGATTTCCATTCTTTCTTGTTCAAGATAGAATATGATAGACATTAGGCCTTTAACCATGCATGACAACAATAAGTAGTTCCCTCCTAACCTTGACCATACGATGAACTTTGCATGACAACTTTAGGATTGGATTAGTTCCCCTTAGTTGTGTTCTCTCTCTTCTCATCTTCGAACATCTTTAAAACACTTAATAAAGATTAACGCGTGTCGTACGATACGAGCCTTCAGCTACTTGAGAAAGGGTTGTTGGAGAGTTTCTTTTCAACAGCTTGGATGTTTAGTATGGCACCCTTTGGGTGACATGTGACGCATTCACTCTCAGGTCATAGTCTCTAGTGCGATATTAGTTGCAAACATCCATAAAAGATACTTCTTCTAAAAAACAGAAAACAAAGATCAAACATCTTTTTGTCATCTTGGACCTTTAATCCTGGGAAACCCTTTTCATGAGGAGAGTTCTGTTAACTCCCGGTTCTACCGCAAACGGTAAACGCCTAAGTCTCCAAAGGTCGAGCTGCATACACCAAACTGCTGGAACCGTCTGTTAACCCTACTCGGATAAAAAAGACAAACATGTGTCTCTTGTTGGCCCGAACTACGTTTGCTCTGATCTTTCACACCGTGTGAAAGTACGTAGGCACGAGATGCGATATCTTGGCGAGCAACCTTCCCCCTTAACCCGTAGTTAGGCGAACTACGTTGACTCTGATTTCTCGTTCCAGATGGGAATACATAGGCGTAGAACTGATGTGTTCTTCCGAGTCGTTTTCTTTTCTTTTCAGACCATACCTTTTAGCGTAGATAGATAAAACCAACCCGTCAGATAAACACAACAAGCGTGGGTCCCATCAAGTACGATGGACGTGAGGGGTGCTAATACCTTCCCCTTGCGTAACCGACTCCTGAACCCAGACAATGGTTGCGATGACCTTGTCTTATACCTTTTCGTCAGGTTTTTTCCGATTGTTTCCTTTCCCGTTCTGTGGGATAAATAACGAAAGATGATGACTCTTCTGTTTTGCCGGCACCTTATTTTCGCAGTAGCGATAGTGATACCAATCACTGTTATTATTTTTTGGTTTTTACATTAAACCGGGTCCGTTCTCTAGACCAATAATACACAAAAACCCGTCCTTTAAGTTTTAAACCCCTCTCTAGGTTTGGGACAAGTCACAAGTTCCCACAGAACTAACAAGCATTGTCTCTTGACTACAATGATGCATGTGCGAGTTCAACAACCATATGCAATTAAGATCATCCCTCAATCTTAACATCCACGCATTTCTTCAATAATTAATCGTAATTGAGTTACCACACAATACACATACTTGCACATATTTATGAATCATCCATACATAATTCACTTTCAAATGGTATATAACACATTTTACAATACAATCACAATTGTATTATCATTACAACAAGTAATAACTATCATGCATTTCATGTTGTCACACACCAAAAAATACTTTTACAAGCATACGCACAATTATTCGATAAATTATCCACAAATAGTTTCACAATCGGTAGCAAACAGTGCAACAATTTATTAATAGAACATATACATAATTGTCTTCCAAAACATATTAGATATAAAAATATTGGGCAACCAATTCTATTATTTATACTATGTTATATCTCTATTCATTAGGTTTTCGACGCTTCAAATGGGGACCAAAACGGACTTACGAATCAAAAGTTATGATTAAGACAACTCCGAGTATGAAATCCAGCAAGCTGACACAGCCGCCCGAGTCAGGGGACACGGCCCGTGGCACTCCAAAGTCATAAAATCACGTTCTTGCACTCCAAAGCAGGGGGGATGACATGACCACCTATGTCAGAGCCCAGAAAAACCCATTTTCACTGTCAGAGGCCTTCCGGACCTCCGATTTCGATTCCATAAAAAGTTCCAGTTCCAGAATTCGAAACACTATCATTACATGACAATTATAACAACCCACAATACATATTTAAGGATCCTACCATCATACATCACGTAATCATCAATTTCAAAACCATGGAAATTAGATATTTTTATCCTAAATATGATACTACCCATCGTACACTATCATACAATCTTATAACCATGTAAAGACCCACCCTTACCTTGGTTTTGTGATGAACTCTTGAGTTTCCTCCTTAGATT
Source organism: Lathyrus sativus (assembly GCA_963859935.3). Classification (NCBI taxonomy): domain Eukaryota; kingdom Viridiplantae; phylum Streptophyta; class Magnoliopsida; order Fabales; family Fabaceae; genus Lathyrus; species Lathyrus sativus. Next base: position 486,279,548 of record OZ012740.1, on the reverse strand, counting down.
TTCTTCTACTGTTTTCCCCTTTTCATTTTCTCTATGTTAGCTTCTTTTCTTCTTTTTCCCCTATTAACTTTATTTTTTTCTTTATATATAAAATCCTTATAACAACTAATTCTAGTAACTAATGTGCTTACTAATCATACCCCCACCTTTACTCTTCACATTCTCATCTAATAGGCTCAATCATCTTATCTCTATTATTTCTATATCATTTCCACCAAATATAATAATCCAAATAAATCAATTACGCACAAAATCACACAATCAGTTGATTAATATAATATATATAAATAATTACTAAAAGTTAGGGTGTTACAACCCTCTCCCACTTAAAAGATTTTTGTCCTTGAACATTACCTCAAACAAATAAATCAGGATAAGACTCTCTCATCTAACTCTCAAGCTCCCAATTCACGTTTCCACCTGTTGGTCCTCCCCAAGCTACCTTCACCAAGGCAATCTCTTTACCTTGAAGTTGCTTCAACTTTCGATCCTCTATCCGCATAGGTGATATCTCCACAGTCAAGTTATCTCTCACCTGCAGATCATCTACTTGGAATAAATGAGACGAATCCGCAATATTTTTCCTTAATTGACCTTAATTGAGATACATGGAACACATCATGGAGATTAGCAAGCGGCTGTGGCAAAGCAACCCGATAGGCTACCTCTTCTATTCTCTGCAAAATTTGGTATGGACCGATAAAACGCAATGTTAACTTATGCGACTTCAATGCCTGACCAATACCAGTTATCAGAGTAACTCTAAGAAACACATGATCTCCTTCCTTAAATTCAAATGCTTTCCTTTTCTTGTCATAATAACTCTTATAACAATCCTGAGAAATCTTCATCTTCTTCTGAATCATCTTAATCTTATCAGTAGTCTACTGGACTATCTCAAGTCTAACCACATCACTCTCTCACGACTCATACCAATATAATGGTGAACTAAACATCCTACCATACAAAGATTCAAAGGGTGTCATTCTAATACTCTAATGAAAATTGTTGTTGTAAGTAAACTCAATTAAAGCCAAGTAGTTATCCCAAACACCTCCTTTTTCCAACACATAAGCTCTCAAAATATCCTCAAGTGACTGAATTGTCCTCTCCGTCTGGCCATTTATCTGCGGATGATAAGCAGAACTCAAATGCAACTTTTTACCCAAAGCACTTTGCAAACATTCCCAAAATCTCAAAGTAAACCTTAGATCTCTATCTGACACAATGTTAGACGGAATACCATGCAAACTGACAATCCTCTCAATGTACAGCTTTGCTAACTTCTCCAATGGGTAATCCATTCTCATTGGAATAAAATGAGTAGATTTCGTCAATCTATCCACAATGACCCAAATAGCCTCACAATTACTCAGTGTTTTGGGTAAACCAGACACAAAATCTATCGATATACTATCCCATTTCCACTCAGAAATAAATAACGGTTGAATCAAACACGACGGTTTCTAATGTTCAATCTTCGACTTCTAACAAGTCAAACAAGAATACACAAAGTCTACAATTTCTTTCTTCATACTAGGCCACCTAAATATTTTCCTCAAATCCTGATACATCTTAGTAGCACCCGGATGAATGCTCAATCTACTACGATGCTCTTTCTCAAGAATAATCTTTTTTAGCTCAGCTACATCCAGAACACAAACTCTATCACGACATCTCATAATATCATTTTCATCAATCCAAAAATCATCACCTCAACCTTGACTGATCAAAGTAAATCGATCTACCAAACTCAAATCAGATTTCTGACCTTCTCGAATCTCATCAAGAATACCATTAGTAAGCTTCAGCATACCGAGCTTAACTTCATGAGAAGTCTCTTCACAAACCAAACTCATATCTCAAAATTATTCAATCATCTCTAACTCTCCTTCCATCATCATCGACATATGCAAAGATTTCCTACTCAATGCATAAGCTACTACGTTAGCTTTACCTAGATGATAATTCAAACCAAAATCATAATCTTTTAGAAGTTCCAACCATCTCATCTGCTTCGAATTCAACTCTTTCCGATCAAAGAGATATTTCAAGATCTTATGATCATTAAACACTTCAAATCTCAATCCGAACAAATAATGCCTCCAAAGCTTCAATACAAACACAACAACATCCAACTCTAAATCATGCGTCGGATAATTCCTCTCGTGCACTTTAAGTTGCCTTGAAGCATAACCTACAACTTACTGATGTTACATTAACACACCTCCCAACTCCATCAACGAAGCATCACAATATACAACAAATAGTTCTGCTAGATTAGGCAAAATCAAAACAGGAGTTATCTTCAACCATCTCTTAAGCTCTTAAAAACTTTCTTCACACTTTGAATCCCAAACAAAAGCTTGACCCTTCCTAGTCAACTGCGCCAACGGCATGGCTAACTTGGAAAATCCTTCAATGAATTTTCGATAATAACCTGTCAAACCAAGAAAACTTCTAATCTTAATAAACTGATTTTGAAGCTTCCACTATGATATAGCTTCAACCTTTGACGGATCAACTACAATACCTCTACTTGAAATCACATGGCCAAGAAAACTCACTTCCTTCAACCAAAACTCGCACTTAGAAAGTTTAGCATACAACTGCTTCTCTTTCAACACTAATAACACAATTTTCAAATGCTCGTCATGGTCCTCTTCACTCTTCGAATAGATCAAAATATCATGAATAAACACAACCACAAACTTGTCCAAATACGGATGGAAAATCCTTTTCATGTACTCCATAAATACACCTGGTGCATTAGTGTTGCACCCTAAAATTTGCTCAACCATTTTATGTGTCAATATCATTAGCATTTGCATATAGAGTCATGTACATAGCCTAACCATCTGCATAGCATAAGCATAGCAAGTCATTCAACAGGGGAGCAAGCATTATCCTCATCTCTAGAGGCCTATCTAGAGGTTATTATCCTAATTCAATCTCATTCAAGTCATCAGCAAAGAATTTGAAAGCTATCAAGTCAATGGGTCAAGCAATTCATCTATCTCCTGGCTGAGGGTATCTGGGGATCATCAAGGAGAGTATGAGCTATGAATTGAAGGCATGGAGAGTATCTAGACATCATGAGAGGTTTAGAAGGTCATTTGGAGAAGAAAACAAGTGATTGATGTGAGCACAAGAGCTACAGGTGAAGGCAGTCAACTAGGGTTTCATCTGGGTCAACCCTAGGTCAACCCTAGGTCAATTGATTGATTTGAAGGCATTAAGGGCTATTGGAGAGATGTGGGGTTCATCATTTGACATGGAGAATAAGGATATGTTGTTGTGCTAAGAATAATTCAAGAGAAATCAAGGAGAAGAGGAGTCTCTAAATTAGGGTTTCTATGTAAAATCCCCTAGTTTAGGTCAAATTTCCAAGCAAGATAAGTCAAAATGCAAGCTTCAAAGGGATCCTTGGCCAACATGAAACTTGTAGAGGATCTCAAGACCTTTAATTTGAGTGGTGGAAGACATCAATGAGATTTATAGAACTCAAGTTATGGTCCTTGCAAGTTACAGGTCATCTGAGGTATCTGAAATTTTGTCTGTGAAAGTGACTTGACTTCCAAGCTAGTTTTACCCCTCAAGGAGATCTCAAATGAATTTTTGGTCAACATAAGAATTGTTCCTCATTGTCTTAGCTTTCTAGAATGGTATGGTATGCCTTCATATGATGTGTGGAACTCAACTTATGGTCTTGGCAAGCAAAGGGTATTTTGGTCATTTGTGAATTACAGGTCATTTTAACCTATGTCCAAAACTCATACAAGGAGGCCTCAAATGGAAAAACTTACAACATAAAACTTTCTCCAAATGACATTTTGAGTCTAGAAAAGTGACCATGAGAGATTGGAAAAGTTCATAGCACAAGGTTTCAAAATTGTTGATTTTAATGAAGGAAAATGGCTTAAAAAATGATATTTTTCATATCTTGGCCAAATGATGCAAAATTATAGGTCATTTTGAATGGAAAAAGCATTTTAAAGACATTGGCTAAAGTGGAATTTTGAGCTTAGGTCATAATTTGTGAGTTATCCACGATTGCTTGAATTGAAAGTAACATAATCCAAATTGAAAAGGAAAAGTGTAAGGGAAACTTCTCCAAGTTTCTAGGAGGTTCTAATGCAACCTATATATTCATGCAAGCTGATTCATGCAAGGGTTGGTGCTACCACTTTGTTCAAAACCTCCATTTTCACTCATTTTCCATTCTTGCATAAGCTTCTCAAACTCCATCAATTTCTCACCAAACTTCAACATTCTTGATTCAATCTTCATCATCATCACACAAAGATCAGAATCCACACATTTATTTGGCAAATTGAGCAAGGAATCGTGCTATTCATCATCATCATTCAAAGTGCAAGAACCTTGGAACTAGGAGATTCAAAGCTTTGGAACATCTTTGATTGCATACAGAACTCATCTCCAAGATCACTGATCAGTTTCCCCTCCTTTCAAGCATTGGATCAAGTGTATCCCATAACTGTTTTCATCATCATAACAGGTTGGTAACTTCATTCGAATTGCATGATTTAATGAGAATTATAGGGAATTGTTAGTATAAATTGGTTAGGATAAGTGAGATGATTGATTTTGATAAGTTTGAGCAAGTTTCATGGACATTGATCATGGTGCACCAATTCTGGTGAAGCTTAGAATGTCAAGAATCATGAGAGATAATCTTGGATTAGGTGCTTAAAATGATCAGGGTGAGTTGTAGGTTAGTTTAGGATGAGTTCCAGAGAGAATTGAGAGGATCAATATCAGTTGGAGAATGATGGATCAGACCTGTTGCACCTATCGAATTGCCTTATTGATTGAGTTTTAGGATGAGCTATTGGCATGAATGTGTAGAGGGATTGATATAATGCAAGTTTGCTGTTGGAAGTTCTTGATTTCATGGAGCAGGGAGAGAGAACCAGGAGCTCGAAGGTGTGTGCAGGTTAGGGTTTTTCTGAGCTAGGGTTTGGGCTCAAGGTTGAAGATGACCCTGGCACCACACGATCCCAGCTTGACTTTTGACTCAAATCCTCATCCAACGCTCCATATTTGAAGTTGAAAGCGGAGGGAAGAAGTGGACATGAAACGCGGCGTTTCATTTAAACTCTCTGAGTGGGCCTTGAATCACATTGCTACACACACCCCTTTTCCACTAAGCCCAAACAAATGCACACAAATCACATGCTATTTGCACCGAACCCGTCTCTATTTTTCTGGCATTTTCTTAAATGTTTTCTGAACGCACCTGGGCCTTATCCACTTGATATTCGCACCCCCGCTTCCTCAGCCCAACTGAGATTACAACTGCAGCGTGTTTCTATTTGCACCCCCTCTGGTTATTTCTTTCTATTTTCTTTATTATTTTCTTTTCATTCTTTATTCATTTTTAAAAATTCATAACAAATTAGAAATTGCATATTTTTAATTCATTCTTTTTGCATTATTTTCTTTAAAGAGTCTAGAAAATTATAAAAAATAAAAATTGCATTTTATTTTTTATTTGATATTTTTCCCATATTTTCTAAATAAATAGCATTTTAAATAGTTCCATTTCATGCATGATTTTGTTAATTTTTGTTCTATTAAATGCTTCAATAGTTTTTGTCCATTATTTTTAGGTTGTTTAGTTTAGACATTAAACTTGTAGATACAATTTAGTTCCCATTTTTAGAAATTAATTTTAGGTGTTTAGTTTAGGTGTGAATAACATGAACAAACTAGGGTTTTAGGTGATGACTTAGGAGAATTAATTCACTTCCCTTAGGACTTAGAGATTGAGTAGGTTAGCTATGGGACTATAGGGGCTATGGGTAGTTATTAGATCCCCTTAGAGAAAAAGTCAGGACTCCCCTACTGCTATTAATGTACTGTATATCTGATTGACTGGTGTGGTGTGCCCTCTGGGGATTATTGATTTGTCTGTATGGGTATTGGGATTGTCTGGGGATTTGGGAGAGCTGAAGACTTGAGAAGATGAAGCCATTGGAGATTCAGATGTTGAAGTTCAACTTCCAGAGTTGAAGAGGAGGTTCTTGCTAGCAGCTGCTGAGAGACTAGGGTTTAGGAGCTAGGTAGAGCTCTAGATTAGAAAGCTTGTTTCTCAAACATGGATTGCCTTGTCTGCATCCATTCTTCTCTGTGATTCAGAGTCTCTCTAAGACACTCACCCCCTTCCTTTGGAAGGCTTGGTGATAGTGTCTAAGAGATAGAACTCTTGAGAGAAAATGTCTTTTGTGTTAGAAGCAGTCTGTTTACCACCTTTGGTAGTCAACTGATTGCTTAACACCCAATTCACTCTTGTGACTGATCCCTCATCCTGGAGGTTTGAACTTGAAGAAAAGCCATTGCAGATAGAAGACTGATGATCAAAGCCCTTACCTGAAGATCATGAAGATGGAGATTGATGCTTGTTGAAGCCCATAGCTAATTGGAGATTGCTTGAAACCAGCTGTTGATTCAGAGCTGCTGATGCTGTTTGCTTTATTGCTGTATTTCATTTCTGATGTATTGATTGGTTTTCTGGACTGTATTGTTTGCTGTTTACCCTGCTGGGTTGAAAGTGAAGCCTGTTCACTTTCGCCTATTGTTTTCTAGGTTCGAGGTTGAGTAGGACTCCCTTGTCTCGCTTGTACTGTTGCATCCATGCATTTTACTGTTTTACTGTATATATCTGGTTTTGTTTCTGTTTCTGCCTATCCCTTAGGATCTCTGTTTCTCGCTGTGCAAGAGAGGAGCATGATAGACACTAGGTCTTAACCCATGCATGATAACATTAGGATAGTTTGATTCCCTTCGCAACCGTAGGTTATAGTTCTGTCTCTTTCTTTCTCAAAACAAACAGAAAAACACAATAAAGATTTCAAACACAATAAAAGACACTTCTTTCGTAAAAGAAGGTGAACTCATCAAAGCGTCATTTTTGTCCGCCGGGACTGTTAATCAAGAAAACCTTTTCAGAAGGAATAAAATCAACCAAGACAAGCTTGTGTCGTACGTGGCCCGAACTACGTTTGCTCTGATCTTTCATGCTGTATGGAAGTACGTAGGCATAGGATGCGATATCCTAGCGAGCAACCTTCTCCTCCTCTCCCGTAGGTAGGCGAACTACGTTGACTCTGATTTCTCGTTCCAGACGAGAATACGTAGGCATAAAGTGCGATACTTTGCCGAGTCATTTTATTTTCATTCTCTTTTCTTTTTAACCCCTGACCTTTAGAGTAGATAGAATAACAATCCATACCCGAAAACAAGCGTGGATCCCGTCGAGTACGACGGACGTGAGGGGTGCTAATACCTTCTCCTTGCGTAACCGACTCCCGAATCCAGGTTTTGGTTGCGACGACCATGCCTTTCCCGTGTTGTGCGAGGTTTACTCTGAGCGTCTCCTTTCCCTCCCGTGGGATAAATAACGCACGGTGGCGACTCTTCTGTTCAGCCGGCGCCGATTTTCGCAGTAGCGACAGCTGGCGACTCTGCTGGGGACCCAATGTCCCCTGGATGCTAAGGACTGCGATAGTTCTTATGCATTTGGGATCCAACGTCCCTTTGAGAGAGTCAATCCTAACGCTTGTTTTCCCGTCGAGGATTTTGTATGGAGTTATTTTATATGTCTAACCTCGTATTTTCAGTTTTATATATTGATTATTGTTGCTGTATGTTGGGGTGTGACGGGTGTTCTGATGGTGAGAGATAAGCCGGACCTGGGCTTGAGTGCACCTAGAATTAGAGTAGAAATTAGTGGGCGCCCGCTTGCTTTGCTTGCTTTGGTGTCCCATGAAATCTACACTCAGACGAGGTTCCTCTGGTTGGCCTCCTGCCCCTTCCTTTGGTTGGCGTGGGTTGCTGGTTAGTTGGATTGTCGACTCTGGGGACCGATCATTTGGAAGTTGGCTAAGTAAGGCCTCTTCAGGGATTGATGATGCCACTCCTTCTGGGAATCGTATCATCAACCCTGAAAGTCTGTGACGCCGACGACCGCATAGGATGCCGTACCTTGTGCCAGTTATAGGGCCACCCACCTGTGAGGGGATTCAGGGTTATGCAGGTAACTAGACCTTCAGACCACCGGTTTGTTTCTTGATCAAGATCCTGGATATTTATGGAGGGTTCTAAGGTCTGTCAGAGACCAAGTGGGGATATGTTCTAAGGTTTGTCAGAGACCAGTTGGTGTGTTCCGAGGTCTGTCAGAGACTATTTGGAGAGGTGTTCTGAGGTCTGTCAGAGACCAGTAGGGGATATGATCTGAGGTCTGCCAGAGACCATTCAGGTTGTGATCATGGGGTCTATCAGAGGCCAGTATCGGAGCTTTGTTTTAGGTCTATCGGAGACCAGGGCTTGAGGACTTCTGGATGGTCTATCTGAGACCTTTCTTGATTGGGTTCAGGCTATTCAGCTACAGCTTTGGTCCCTGTTGCATGTTACTTGCATTGCATCACTGCATATCCATTACCATTTGCATTTCACTAACGTGTGTCTGTGCTGCAGGTGCATTTGCATTTCCCTAGTTCTAGTGCCCAGACTTCTGAGTGTTTGATCATGACTAGCTTAAGGAGAACGGTTGCTTACAAATTGCCTACGCCTGATATTGTTCCTCTACTTGGGTTGATCTCTCTTGCTGATGAGGGTGTTCGTAGGAGCTTCCGGATGAGCTATGGTAGACTACTGAGATTGGTGTGCAAACCTACAGAGGTAGAGTTAGATGGGCTGTATGCTTTGATGCAATTCTACGACCCTGCTTTGAGGTGCTTTACGTTCTCTGACTTTATTATGGGACCTACCCTGGAGGAATACGTTGAGTATGTTGAGCTGCCCGTGCAGAACCAGGTTCCATTCATTCATTATGACGCCAAGCCCAAACCGGAGGATTTGGCAAAAGCCTTGCATATTGATGCTTCTGAACTTGTGACTACTGTTTCCCATGGAGTTCCAGGCTTCTCACTCCAATTCTTAGTTGGTAAAGCCCAAGAGTATGCCAAGAGCGGGTGCTGGGTTGCTTTCAATGTTGTGTTGGCCTTGTGCATTTATGGCATAGTACTGTTCCCCAATATACCGGATTTTGTGGACTTCGACGCCTTCTACTTGTTTGCTGCTGGTAATCCTGTACCTACCTTACTCGAAGATTTCTACCACTCACTGCATTACAAGAATGAGAAGGGAAGAGGGAAGAATGTTCATCTGTGTGTACCCTTGCTGAGTAGGTGGTTTGAGAGTCACCTTCCTAAGAGAATATCTGTTGCAGAGACTACAGTCCCAGCTGGTTGGCCAGAGCTCCTGATGAGGCTATCGTCGGAAGATATGGAGTGGTTTGATCGAGACCTGTTGGGATCTGAGCTCATCTTCAGTTGTTCTGGGTACCCCAATGTGCCGCTGATAGGAAGAAAAGGGTGTATCAATTACAACCCTTCTCTTTTCATTCGCCAGTTCGGATATGCACTGAAGAATCCACCGCAGGAGGAGGAAGTACAGGAATCTCTGTACTTCACAGGTGATCTGAAGAGAGAATTATTAGCTGAGCTGCAGCATGCCTGGACGCGTATTAACCGAAGAGGGAAGCCGGTGTTAGGGAAGAACGACTGTCAGGCTTATGCACCTTACAGGGTTTGGATCCAGGAGAGAGCCAGTCAGTTGAGGATGCCATTTCCAGATGCACCAATTCCTGCTCCCGTCCCGGCAGAAGAGCCAACTACTGTTTCTAGGGAGGTCTACGAGCAAGTTGTGAAGGAAAAGGAAGCCTTGATGAAGATCAACGATGGGTTAGAGCAAGAGCTAGCTCAAGTACGCAGTGAGAAAAACAAGGCCGTATATGCTTTCCAACAACAAATCGAGCTGTTAAACAGGTTAGGGGCTAAGTTGACTGAGGAAAAGAAAAAGCGTGAACGTCTGGGGCAGGAGTTCAGAAGCTCCCATGACATGCTAGAAGCCAAAAAGAAGGCGCTTGACGCAGCACACCGAGAAATCTCCTCTTGCAACAAGACTTGGAATGCTACACTCACCAACAATAAGAAGAGGGAGGATAAGCTAAAGCAGCAAATCTCCGACCTCGAAGAGAAGTTGAAGGCTAGCATCAAGAAGTGTGAGGAAGAAGTGATGACCCGGTATAGTGTCCAGCATGCACTGAACCAGGCAATCAAATGCAGAGATGAAGCAGTATCCCAAAAGCGAAAACTAGAAGATTGCTTCGGAGAAGCGGCATGGGAAGAAACTGCTGAAGACGTGCGTCGTGTTCTTAAGAAAAGAAACCAACTTGTTGAAGGGCTGCTTGATCGACCAAGTCATCCAGAGACCAAGAAGTTGATAGAAGAGTACCAGACTTTCGGGAGGATTTGATCATTTCGTGTAGTAACTTGTAGTAACTTGTATGCTTTATTTGCATAAGTGCTGACCATCACCAGGATTGTTGGTTGAGGTCATGCCTTCTTATCGTACTCTCAGCGACATTGTATTCTGGCTTTCTCAGTAATATACGAGGCTTTCTGTGATTCAGCTCCGGTCTTTATATCATTAGCACTGTCACTGCACTGGCACCTTCACACTAGAACTGGGGGAATGAATTTCTCTAATGCACAGACACATTGCATTGCATTCATGTTCATATTGCATTGCAGGTAATCTTTGAATAAGTGTCTTATGTCCTGAAGTTTAACAGGTACTTAACAGGATTGCAGATCAGCACCCGCACCGCTATTCTACTCGCACCAACTGTCGAAGAATCATGGATCAAATGCAGAACGAGATGCAAGATGTGCGCGAGAAGCTCGCTCTCTTTATGCAGACCATGGAAGCTATTGCGAAAGGGCAGGAGAATTTGCAGGCCATGGTCCAGCCTCTGTTGGCTCGAAATGCTGGTCACGGCAACGAGGATCATCAGTCTGTACGGGTCGATACCGTTCATGGAGACGACACTCCCACGCCAGTGGCTCCACCTGTAGTCAATACACCCGCTGCTAATGTCAACAACGCTACCGCTACTGTGAATGGTAACGTCGGAGTTGGGAATGAGACTGCTGTCCATAACGTTGGGCTTGGTGATATCAACATGGGAGATAATACGGGAGGCAATGGCTTCGTCAATGCTGGATTCGGGTTCAACGATCAAGGATTCGATAACACTGGGAAGTATGGCTTTAATGCTCAAGGCTTTGGGCAGGACGGTTATGGTGCGGCCAATCAGGGCTACGGAGGTTTTGGAAATGGAAACGGTGCAGGGTTTATGGCTTTTAGTCCGGCTGGAGGAGTTCAAGGGTACGGCAACAGAGGCCGAGGTCCGGGGATGAATCAGATCAGAGCTGGACGTAATAATGGATATGATGGGTATGAGGCTGGAAACGGTATGTGGCGAGAAGATCAGCAGGAGGACGCTTTCTCCGGAGGAGGCTTCGAAGGGCCGATGGATGACTCCCAGAAGATCAGAATGCTGGAAGAGCAAATGAGGGGAGTCCTAAACCAAAGTGCTGTGGGTTTGGACATGGCAACAATGGGGCTGGTACCGGGCTTGAGGGTGCCAATTAAATTCAAAGCTCCTGCGTTTGACAAGTATAAAGGAGACACATGTCCAAAAGTGCATGTACGAGCTTATTACAGAAAGATGTCTGCATACTCAACTGATGAAAGAATGCTAATGCATTTCTTTCAGGATAGTCTGTCGGGTCCTTCCCTAGAGTGGTACATGGGGTTGGAGCCAACTGATATCAAGACATGGAAGCAATTAGCAGAGGCATTTGTAGCTCACTACAAGTATAACAGCGACTTGGCACCCAATCGGGTCCAGTTGGCGGGGCTGTCGCAAAAGAAGGGGGAGAGCTTTAAAGAGTACGCGCAAAGGTGGCGCGATATGGCTGCCCGGGTCCGTCCTCCTGTAGAAGATAAGGAAATGAATGACATGTTTGTCGGCACATTCACAGGTCTGTTTCATGATATGCTGTTCCACACATTGCTGGCCAGTTTTTCAGACCTAATTCTGATGGGAGAAAAGATTGAGCGTAACATTAAGCAAGGAAAATTCCAGGTTGAGGAATTAACTGCATCTGGCAGTAATAGGAAGGCTTTTGGGGGGCGCCGTCAAGGCGAGGCAAGTGCAGTGTTTGGAGGCCGAGGCCGAGGCCGAGGCAGGGGACGAAACCAATATCAGCAGCCGCAGCAGGTGGCGAGTGTTACTATCCCGTACCAGCAACAACCACTTCAGCAACAACAACCATCTCAGCAGCAGCCAATGCAACAACAGCAGCAGCCTCAGCAGGGGGCACAGCAGGCTCCGCGAAGATTCCAGGGTAGTAAACCGAGAAGAGTGTTTGAGAAGCCTCCCTCGACCTATGCCGATTTGTTGCAGACATTGTTGGGATTAAACCTGGTAGAGAAAAGAACTCTAGCACCGATAACAGGAGCTCCCCCGTTTGGGTACGATGCAAGCAGGCACTGTGAGTTTCATTCTGGGGCTCCGGGTCACGATATAGAAGGTTGCCATGCTTTTAAGCACGTTGTGCAGGATCTTTTGGACAATAAGACTATCAATTTCGGAACGGCAGGTCCGAATATAGTGCAGAAACCCATGCCTAATCACGGGGCAAACGCCATTCTAACTGAGGAAGGGTTGAATCTGATTATGAATGTTGAAGACTTGAAGACGCCGCTGAGCGAGATAAAGAGCCGACTGTTACAAGGGGGTGTTTACCCAGGATGTAACGAGTATTGCTTAGACTATTGGACCCTAGCTGGAGGGTGTGATGATTTGAAGAAGGGCATTCAGGCTTTAATTGATGAAGGTATATTGCAGTTTGACCAAGCAGCAACTGAAGAGCCCGCAGGGGCAGTAGCAGATGATCAGAATGATGTGGCTACTGTGACGATTCCTCGGAAGACAATCACTATCGCCGCGCCAGCTCAGCGACCACCGATCACCATAACTAAGGCCGGCCAATCCCGTACGAGAGCACGAAAGCAGTCCCATGGTCATATGGGTTAGAGGTGTATTGTGACGGGATAAAGATTGATGTTAATAAGCAGCCCACCGAGACTGTGGATAATGTTGTTGGTTCGGGAGGTATGACAAGAAGCGGTAGGATCTTTATATCCCCTGAAGTGGAGGCCGAAAGACTAGCAAAAGGAAAAGGGAAAGTGGTTGAGAATGTCCCAGTGCAAGCAAGTGAAAAAGAATCGGCATCGAAAGACGTAGAAGAGTTCATGCGCTTGATTCGGAAAAGTGATTATAAGATTGTGGAGCATCTGCAGCAGACGCCGTCCAAAATATCTATCTATCATTGCTGTTGTGTTCGGAAGCTCACAGAAATGCTTTGCTGAAAGTCCTCGATACTTCTTTTGTACCCCAAGACGTCTCCGTGAATCACCTGGAAGGAGTGCTGGCACATGTGAATGCAGGCCACAGCTTGGGCTTTACCGACTTTGATCTGACCCCGAAAGGGAGGGACCATAATATGGCGCTGCATGTATCTGTCGAGTGTAGAGGATCAGTAATGTCACACGTATTGGTTGACACCGGATCGTCTTTGAATGTGCTGCCCAAGAAGGCGATGATGAAGCTGGATGTTAGAGGAATCTTGTGTACGCCCAGTGATTTGGTAGTCAGAGCGTTTGACGGCACGCGGAGAACAGTCTTTGGATCGATTACATTGCCTCTACAGGTGGGGCCAGAGGTGTTTGCGACTGAGTTTTATATCATGGATATACAGCCTGTGTACAGCTGCTTGCTTGGAAGACCCTGGATTCATGGGGCAGGGGCAGTCACGTCCACCCTGCATCAGAAGTTAAAATATATGGTCGGAGACAGCATAGTCACCGTGTGCGGAGAAGAGGAAATCATGGTCAGCCATCTGTCGTCATTTAAATATGTGGAGGTCGACGGAGAAATCCACGAAACACCCTGCCAGGCATTTGAAGGTTTGCGCATCAAGGACAAAGGTCCCGGGCCGAGCAAAGCGTCGGAGATAGCCGTCTCATCGTATAAGGAAGCTCAAGCTCTAGTAGAAGCAGGAGAAGCAAAGGGCTGGGGCAAAGTGCTGGACATTCCTGTGAAGATGGACCGGTTCGGGCTGGGGTACCAACCGTCGTCATCAACTCCTTCCGTGGGAGCGCCCCGTTTCAGAAGGCCAATCACCATCTCTGCCAGTGGGGTGTGTCATGAAACCGTCAATGCTGCTTCGGAGTCTGATGAAGGAGACAGCGACTGTGATATGGATGCCTGGATTCAGCCAAGCACGCCAGGACAAGGACTGTGCAACTGGTCTATTCAGGAGCTTGTTCCTGTGACTTTTAAACAGTAATGCTTTGCTTTATTAATTGTTGAATAATCTGATTTCTTGCTCGGGGCATCAGGATTTGCTTAGGGCTGTGTTGTTATGAACATTGCGTGTCAATCATTAAATAAATGGCGTTTTTCATGTGCAATCCCTGTCTTTCTTGTTTTATATTTTTCAATAAAATGGCAACGGGGTTGTTTGCTTTATACGCATTTTGAAGCACTTAACCATTCCTTTTGCAGGATAACATTTTCAGACGACATCCTTGAACCACCTATGACTCGTCCCGACTTTGAGCACCCGGTATTCCAGGTCGAAGAAGAGGTCGTTGAGGATAGCGACGTTCCTGAAGAACTGTCTTGGTTAGTGAAGCAAGAGGAAAGAGCCATTCTGCCTCACGATGAGGTCATCGAAATTATCAACTTGGGGTCGGAAGGGGTTGAGAAGAATGTTCGTATCGGAGCCGCACTACAGAGTGATATCAAGCGAAGACTGGTTGAAATGCTCAGAGAGTATAGTGATGTATTCGCTTGGTCGTATGAAGATATGCCAGGGCTCGACACAGACATGGTTGTGCATCGCCTGCCACTGAAAGAAGATTGTCCGCCAGTCAAACAAAAGCTTCGTAGAACTCGACCAGATATGGCAGTAAAGATCAAAGAGGAAGTACAAAAACAGTGGGACGCTGGTTTCCTGGCTGTGACAAAGTATCCCTCATGGGTTGCCAACATCGTACCAGTGCCAAAGAAAGATGGCAAGGTTCGAATGTGCGTGGACTATAAAGATTTGAATAAAGCAAGCCCAAAAGACGATTTTCCACTTCCTCATATCGATGTGCTAGTTGATAATACTGCTCAATACTCCGTATTCTCCTTCATGGATGGCTTTTCAGGCTATAATCAGATTAAAATGGCGCCAGAGGACATGGAGAAGACTACTTTCATAACGCCTTGGGGAACATTTTGCTATAAAGTGATGCCCTTTGGTTTGAAAAATGCTGGGGCAACATATCAGCGTGCGATGACGACTCTTTTTCATGATATGATGCATAAAGAGATCGAAGTTTATGTTGACGATATGATTGCTAAATCCCAGACGGAGGAAGAGCATCTGGTGAATCTGCTGAAGTTATTTAAAAGACTTAGGAAGTTCAGGCTGAGACTGAACCCTAACAAATGCACCTTCGGGGTGAGATCGGGTAAACTGCTGGGATTTATCGTAAGCGAAAGAGGAATAGAGGTCGATCCTGCTAAAATAAAAGCAATTCAAGAAATGCCGACGCCTAAAACAGAGAAAGAGGTGCGCGGGTTTTTAGGGAGGTTGAACTACATCGCCCGGTTCATATCTCACCTAACGGCCACGTGTGAACCATTATTCAAGCTGTTGAAGAAAGATCAAGCTGTAACGTGGAACGAAAATTGTCAAAAGGCGTTCGATAAAATAAAACAGTATTTGCAGGAGCCTCCTATTTTGATACCCCCAGTGGCAGGTAGACCCTTGATAATGTATTTGACGGTTCTTGAGGGAAGCATGGGTTGTGTTCTCGGTCAACACGACGAGACAGGGAGAAAAGAGCATGCGATCTATTACTTGAGTAAGAAATTTACAGATTGTGAATCTCGATATTCAATGCTGGAAAAAACTTGTTGCGCGCTAGCCTGGGCCGCCAAGCGTTTGAGGCAGTACATGCTGAATCATACAACCATGCTCATCTCGAAGATGGATCCTATCAAATATGTGTTTGAAAAGCAGGCGTTGTTGATCACACTAAAATTCACCGTATTTCTGACTCCGATTTCGCATGCATTCTTAGCTTTTATTGTTGTTTTGCTTTGTTATTGCTTTGTTTTCTTATGTTTTCAGGTTTTTATAATAATCGGAGCTTGAATCGGGAAAAGGAGCGAAAAAGGAGTGAAAACGGACGAAAACCTAGAAATTCAGCATTTTGCACTTGCGACACCCACCGTGGCGGGCGCCATGGGGTTAGCCATGACGTGGCCACGTCTCAAGACCACTCCTCAACCTCCAAGACCCACGATCCCCACTCCATCATCCCCTGTAGGGACCATGGCGGGCGCCATGACCTTGTGGCGGGCGCCACAAGGCAAAATTTCATAACCTCCACTTTTTAGTGGAGGGGCGTCCCGGTCATTTCATGCTTTCAGTTTTTACTATAAATAGGACCTTAGATTTTCGTTTTTCTTCATCCAGAATTAGAATTCTCTAGGCATATATCAGTTATAAAGCAGTTGCCATTCCACATCGGGGTGCCTCTGCAATCGAGTGATCGAGTCTGTAATCTGTCTGTGGTTCGAGTTTTGGAGCACTCTGGAGGAAGTTAATCCTGCCGCCATTTTAATTCCAGTTAGTATTTTATTTTTCCGCATTGCTTTACTTTTATTTATTTTCTCGCACTTTACTTTGTTTATTTCCCGCACTCGCACTTTACTTTGTTTATTTCCCGCACTCGCACATTTACTTTGTTTACTTCCCGCACTCGCACATTTACTTTGTTTACTTCCCGCACTCGCTTTAAATTACTCATATGAAAAACTATAAAAAGAATATTTACTTTATCATGTCTAACTAATCCCATAAAGGTTAGAATGTAAGGATCGTAATTAAACCAGTAATCAGTATAATTGTTCGTGGAAACACCTAAGGGCTATTTTATCTTTCAATTCAAGTAATTGTTTTTAACTATTTCAAAAACAGCCAAAAGCGCTTTGTATAGTTCATTAGGAGTTTTTAGATTAAAAAGAAAAGAGATTTTAAAACGATTTTCGGACGCGTTATGAGATTTAGAGTCTGGTTCATAAGAACCTCTTTTTGCTAAGAAGTCCAGGTTAAAATACTTTTCAACTTTGTTAAGAAACTATATTTCTTAAAAATAGGTTTACTACTCTAACGCAGTACGCACCTTTTTATCCGTGACAATAGGAGGGGTTGATTAGAGAGTACAACTCGGTTCTGAATATGCGAAAGCGACAGTTCCTGTTAAATTAGTTCTTTTCAAAGGAGAAAACATTGCCCATAAGTAGTTCCATTAACAAGTACTGGATTATCATTGATTACGTGAATTACATTCGAGCCTGTCTTTTATTTATTATTTAAAATTATAATTTTATTTACCATTGCACCCTTACTAAAACCCTTAAAAATAGTTGCCTTAGATAAACACCATAACAACAGGTACGATAGATTGACACTTGGTCTCTGTGGATTCGATAATCTTTTATATTACTTTGACGTGATTCGTACACTTGCGAAAAACACGCATCAAGTTTTTGGCGCCGTTGCCGGGGACCAATATCGTCAAATTTCATTACCCTGTAGTTATACCGTTTAGACTAAGGTTGTTACCCACCGGTCAATGCAAAAGACTCGCAGTGCCGGAAGTTGAGTAGACCCTCTAGCTGAACCTGAACGTTACGCTCGCGCACGTTTATTTTTCCATAGGAATAGGAGAGCTATGGCCGAAGATCAAAATCGAAGACCTCTTAAGGACTTCGCCCAACCATCAAACGAGGAACCTAGTTCCAGTATAGTAAACCCCGCTATCCCAGCCAATAATTTTGAACTTAAGCCATCCCTGCTGCAATTAGTGCAACAGAGACAATTCGCAGGTCTCGCTACTGATAACCCGAACCAACATTTAAAAAACTTTCTTCAATTAGCAGACACCTTTAAAACCAATGGAGCTTCTCCTGAGGCAATACGCTTAAGATTATTTCCCTTTTCCCTCAGAGATAAAGCTCTATCATGGTTAGATTCCCTTCCACCCAATTCAATAACAACTTGGGATGACCTTAGAAAAGTTTTCCTTGCTAGATATTTTCCCCCAAGTAAGACCGCTCTTCTTCGAAACCTAATAACTAGATTTACCCAACACCAAGGAGAGTCGTTGTTCGAAGCCTGGGAGAGATATAAAGAACTATTAAGAGCATGCCCACACCATGGCCTAGAGAATTGGCTAATCATCCAAACCTTCTATAATGGACTTCTTTATAACACTAAAATGACCATCGACGCTGCCGCTGGTGGCGCACTGATGAACAAACCTTACCCTGAAGCTAGTGCCCTTATCGAGGATATGGCCCAAAACCATCAATCATGGGGAGTAGAACGAGCGACAGTGGAAAAGAAGGAAGCCCAAGGAGGAATACATGAGCTAAGCTCTATAGACATGATGCAGGCTAAAATGGACGCGTTGGCCCTTAGAGTCGAACATATGTGTACAACTCCGAATACTGTTGCCGCAGTTTCGCCGAATTGTGAGATATGTGGAACGCAAGGACACCAATCCGCCGAATGCAATCTGTTGAATGAAACCAACACTGAGCAAGTGAACTATACCCAAGGGAACCCATTTTCAAACACATATAACCCTGGATGGAGGAATCACCCAAACTTCTCCTACAAAAATAATAACCCTATCCAAAATACCGCACCTCCGAGACAACAAGGTTACCAAGCCCCTAGAACAAATCAACCTATGCAACCTGTACCACCTAGCCCGAGCTTTGAGGAAGTTGTAAAAGATTTTATCGTTGCTCAAAAACAACAAAACAAAGAGTTCATGAACCATAACGTCCATGTTAACGAACTAATTACCAAGTTAGGAACCAAGGTTGATCAAATTATTACTCATAATAAGATGCTTGAAACCCAGATCTCTCAGGTAGCGTTAAACCAAGCCCCACAGACTACACCTGGAGGACAGTTCCCTGGACAACCTCAACAAAACCCGAAAGGGCAAGCTAATGCCATTACTCTACGAAGTGGAACCGCTTATAAGGAACCTTTAAACCCTAGATTAAGCGAGCCCGAAACTTCTGAGAGGAATGAGGAAAAGGAACCAGAGAAGCCTGAAACCCCGGAAAGTCAAGAAAAAGGAGAAGAACCTAAAAATAAAACCTATGTACCGCCACCGCCATACAAACCACCAATACCTTACCCTCAAAGATTAAAGAAAACCCAAATCGATAATCAATATCAAAAATTCGTTAAGGTTATAGAAAAACTTCACGTAGAAATCCCTTTTACAGAAGCCATCACCCAAATACCTTCTTATGCTAAGTTTCTCAAAGACATACTTACAAATAAACGTAGACTCGAAGATCCGAAACCCGTGGAATGTAATTCTATTTCCGAAAATAGGTTAGCAAAGAAAGATAAAGATCCTGGAAATTTTTCCATTCCTTGTGTTTTGGGGAATCATGTCATCGAAAAAGCTTTTCTAGACTTAGGAGCTAGTGTGAGCTTAATGCCTTTAGCAGTTTGTGAGAGATTAAACTTAGGAGAATTACAACCTACTAAGATGTCACTTCAATTAGCCGATAGATCCGTTAAATACCCTATAGGCATACTTGAAGACGTCCCTGTTAGGATAGGTCAGCTGTTTATACCTACTGATTTTGTTGTCATGGACATTAAAGAAGATGACGACATACCAATCCTCCTAGGTAGACCGTTCTTATCTACTGCTGGAACCGTAATAGATGTTAAAAAGGGAAAACTAACTTTTGAGGTAGGTGGCCAGAAGATAGAATTTATATTGTCAAAATTTCTTATGGCACTTGTGATAGGAGATTCTTGTTATGCCTTAGATATCATCGAAGAATGTATTAGGGAATTAGAACAAGAAGAAGAAACTGAATCTATAAAATTGCCATCAACCCTTATTTTGGAAGATGACAATTATAAAACACCCTACATTGATGATAACCTTCACGAATGTTTATCTCTTACCCCAGATCCTATGCCTTGCCCTATAAAACCGACCGTAAAACTTAAGGAACTGCCTAAAAACCTGAGATATGAATTTCTTGATGAAGATATGAACCGTCCAGTTATAGTCAGTGCTACCTTAAACCAAGAAGAAACCGACAAATTATTAGAAGTTTTACGTAGGTACCCCTCAGCCTTAGGATATAAGATCTCTGATCTAAAAGGAATAAGCCCATCCGTATGCATGCATCGGATTTTGCTTGAAGAAGATTCAAAACCTTCTAGAGAACACCAACGTAGAATAAATCCTATAATGAGTACTGTAGTTAAGACTGAAGTTCTTAAGTTACTAGAGGCAGGTATAATATATCAGATCTCGGACAGTAAATGGGTGAGTCCTGTGCATGTAGTACCTAAAAAAGGAGGCATCACAGTCGTGCAAAACGAGAAGGGCGAACCTGTAGCAAAAAGAACTGATGGAGGTTGGCGTATGTGCATAGATTATAGAAAATTAAATAAAGCAACTAGGAAGGACCATTTCCCATTACCATTCATAGACCAAATGTTGGAGCGCCTAGCCAGACACTCTTACTTTTGTTATTTAGATGGATATTCAGGATTCTTCCAAATACCTATTCACCCCGAAGATCAAGAAAAAACTACCTTTACATGCCCAGTTGGAACCTTTGCCTATAGAAGAATGCCTTTTGGACTTTGTAATGCTCCTGCAACTTTCCAACGCTGCATGATGTCTATCTTTGCTGATTATTTGGATGGAATCATGGAAGTATTTATGGACGATTTCTCAGTTTGTGGGTCAGATTTCAAAAATTGTCTTGTCAACCTTGAGAAAATCCTGGAGAGATGTGTGGAGGTAAACCTTGTGCTAAATTGGGAAAAATGTCATTTCATGGTCACCGAAGGGATTGTTTTAGGACATATAGTTTCCGAAAAAGGTATAGAGGTAGATAAAGCAAAAATAGAAGTCATAGAGAATCTAAAACCGCCGAAGACTATCAGGGAGATAAGAAGTTTTCTTGGACATGCCGGATTTTACCGACGTTTTATCAAGGATTTCTCCAAAATAACAAAGCCCTTAACTGGTCTTTTAATGAAAGATGCTGAGTTCATCTTCGATGAAAAATGTACTGAAGCATTTAATCTTCTGAAGCAAGCTCTGATTTCAGCACCTATAATGAAACCCCCTGATTGGTCGGAACCGTTTGAGATAATGTGTGACGCTAGTGATTATGCTGTTGGAGCCGTTCTAGGTCAGAGAAAAGATAAGAAGTTACATGTGATTTATTATGCCAGTAGAACCCTAGACGCTGCACAGCTCAACTACGCAACAACCGAAAAAGAGCTCCTAGCTGTAGTTTTTGCAATAGACAAATTTAGATCTTATCTAGTAGGAGCCAAGATTATAGTTTACACCGACCATGCTGCCATTCGTTACTTACTAAGCAAAAAGGATGCCAAGCCTAGGTTACTTCGATGGATTCTATTATTACAAGAGTTTGATTTGGATATCCGTGACAAGAAAGGCACTGATAATGTGGTAGCTGATCACCTATCTAGGCTAGAATACCTGAAACCTGATCCAGTACCCATAAATGACGATTTTGCCTACGATAGACTGATAGCCCAACTAGAAACCATTGAAGATGATAACCCAGACCCTCATGAGCAATTTCATAAATCCTTAGCTATAAGCAATGTACCTTGGTATGCAGATTTTGTTAATTACCTAGCCGCTGACATCATACCCCCTGATCTAAACTACCACCAGAAGAAGAAGTTCTATAGTGATGTGAGAAACTTCTATTGGGACGATCCATTTCTTTTCAAGAGAGGTAAAGATGGCATTTTCCGCCGTTGTGTTCCAGAAGAAGAGGTAAACAATATAATTGAGCATTGTCACTCTGCACCCTATGGTGGACATGCAAGCATATCTAAGACCTACGCCAAGATTCTTCAAGCTGGCCTATTCTGGCCTACTATGTGGCATGATGTCCATGCTTTCATTGTCAAGTGTGACAGATGCCAACGCACAGGAAATATTTCAAGACGTAATGAAATGCCGTTAAGAAATATCCAAGAAGTAGAACTCTTCGACGTATGGGGTATGGACTTTATGGGACCGTTCCCACCATCTTTTGGAAATCAGTACATATTAGTAGCTATTGACTACGTGTCTAAATGGATTGAAGCTATCGCCGCACCCACAAACGACACCAGAGTAGTCATCAAATTATTCAAGAACTATATATTTCCCAGGTTTGGAACACCCCGTTTAGTCATAAGTGATGGAGGATCACACTTCATATCGAGAATATTTGATAAACTTTTAAGCAAGTATGGAGTTAAGCATAGAGTAGCAACACCATACCACCCACAGACCAATGGACAAGTGGAAGTATCTAATAGGGAGATAAAACAAATCCTCGAGAAGACTGTCTCTATATCTAGAAAAGATTGGTCGCAGAAACTTCAAGAAGCATTATGGGCCTATAGAACCGCTTTCAAAACTCCTATAGGAACAACCCCTTATCAACTGGTCTATGGAAAATCATGTCACTTACCATTTGAGTTGGAGCATAAGGCCTATTGGGCCATCAAAACTTTGAATTTGGATTACTTGACAGCTGGTGAGAAACGTATCCTTGATATCCACAAATTAGAAGAGCTCAGACAATCTGCCTACGAAAATGCCATCATATACAAAGAAAGAACAAAAGCTTGGCATGACAAAAGAATCATAAGAAGAGACTTCAAAATAGGCGATCCTGTTCTCCTGTTCGATTCTAGGTTACGACTATTTCCAGGTAAACTCCGTTCGAGATGGACTGGCCCTTTCGAAGTATCTAAGATCCTGAGATCCGGTGCTATTGAAATCAAGAACCAAACATGTAAACCGTTCATAGTCAATGGACAGAGGTTGAAGCCCTACGAAGGAGGTGACATTCCAACAACATACACCTGTCATACTCTGAGTGATCCACCATATCCTTCCAATGATGTTTAACTATCGGTCGTCGAGCTAATGACGTTAAACAAGCGCTGCATGGGAGGCAACCCATGGTTTTTCTTATTTTTGTACTTTTTATTTTTACTTTATTTTAATTTGTTTATTTTATTATTATGTCAGGACTCACGATTGAATGTTTTATGTGCTTTCAGGACTTGTTTGCTAACCTTGTACAGAATGCAGAACCCTGATGACATGCACGTGGCCTTTAGAGATGATGCACAGAGAGAGCGTTACTATGTTCACATGAGACGCCCTATGGCTCCTACCAGGTACCCTGACCATGACTGCATGGATGCCTTGGGGATAGAGCCAAGCGTCAGATTTTTATGCCATCAACTCCAGTGGGACCAGTTTGACGACAGGAACAACACTTATAGGAACTTGACTCTTGAGTTCCTCAGCTCGTTTCATCATGACCCTTGGGCTGGACCCGATGGACTCGCTGTTTTCAGGTTGTTCGGGATTGACTACTCATTATCTCACAAAGAGTTTGGTGATTTACTAGGTTTCCAGACTACTCCTGATGCTATTCCAGAGACTCCGATGGGGTATTTTATGAGCAGAGAAGTGGAAAAGTTTTGGACTAAAATATCAGGCGGAGGGAGCCAAGATCCTTCTACCCAGTTTTCTCAGGTAATCCACAACCCTGCATTGAGGTACTTCCAGATGATTCTAGCACATTCTTTCCTAGGTTTTCCAGATACAGAGACACTGCTAAGTGAAGAGGAGATTTTCCTACTGTTTTGTGCGACTCAGTCTCGCCTTGTTGCTTGTGGCAACTTTCTACTGAAGGGCCTTGCTAGTGTTGCCAGATCATCAGTAGGAATCATCCATGTCGGTGGGATTGTTACACAGATTGCTACTGCATTGGGTTTGTCTCGCAAGCTATTGCACCTCAGGACCTTCTGCTGCTACATCACCCTGGATATTGATTTTTGTCTTGATAGAGGACTGATGAGGAGGGCTTCTTTTGAGCCCAACATGTTTAGATTGCTGATCGACGGTGAAGCGATGCACTAATTTACATTACCAGATCCGCTGATGACCAGTGTCCATGATCCTGCCAATTGGAGTTATGCTCTAGAGGGTTATGGAGAGACTGTCGAAGAGCCGAAATCGCCTCCCGCCGCTGAGTACACTCCTACACCTCTTACTCCCCGAATCACTGTTATGTCTAACAATATGTCTCTGCAGCCACCTGACCTACAAACACAGATTTATGAGCTCCGCAAGGAGACTGCCCTGCTCAAGCAGGAAGTGGCAGACTTAGAGTTACAGATGCAGGTTTCTGATCTCACTCATGCCTCGAAGACCGATGCTCTACATCAGGCGATCGACGAGCTTCGGAGGGAGATAGCTGAGATTCGTGGATCAAGCCAGGATAAGAAACCTACCACATGACTCATTCCACCCTGACAGCACTACCCTAGTATTTAACTTCCTTTTATTTATCGCATTTCCACTTTTATAT
The DNA here is from genome assembly GCA_963859935.3 of Lathyrus sativus. Taxonomy (NCBI): domain Eukaryota; kingdom Viridiplantae; phylum Streptophyta; class Magnoliopsida; order Fabales; family Fabaceae; genus Lathyrus; species Lathyrus sativus. Next base: position 486,255,052 of record OZ012740.1, on the reverse strand, counting down.
TTTCATGCACTTTGAATTCCTTATATATATACATATTATGCACTAATTTTTATTTTTCTTTTTCTTTTTTGAATTTTAATTATTTTATTTTTGTCGTGCAAAGAAAAAAAAATATATAAGACAAAAATATGCAAGCCAATGCCTTGAAAAGAAGAAGAAAATGCTATTCAGACCCCCCGGAAGACAAAGGTGCAAGGAAGGCCCAAAGGAGGATCCAAAACCACAAGGCCCAGGAATTGGCCTTGTGGCGGGCGCCATAGGCCCTGTGGCGGGCGCCACACCGTACCATCAACAAATACGGGATTCAATCCCCATTTCCACCATTTTCATCCCTTTCTTCACCAAAAACCCATTTTTCCAACCTTCCAAATCCTCCTTGAACCCCATTAAAGCTCCCCCATTTCCAAAATACCCTCCATCCATAAAACATATCCAACATCCATTTCCATTTTCATCCATCAAAAACCAAAAAAAATCAAAACTTTATCATTCCCCTCATAAACCACTTTTCTACTATTTTCACTACCTAAGGAGCTTTTCAACAATGGAGTTCAACGGATTTATTCTTCGTGATGGAAGACCGGGCGAAAGGCAACGGAAAATTATTCAGAGGCTTCAAAGTCGAGAAATCCTCTCGACTAGGTACGTCGACGATAACTGTCTGTATGCTTTGGGTATTTATCATAGTGTTTTTAATTTATTAGAATTTCTAGGCTTGCATAATATTTTCATTAATCAGGAACCTACCTATGAGAGGCTGACAACTGAGTTTTTGAGTTCTTTGATATACACTGTCAGTCCTAACACTGCTAGCACTGTCGGTAATGTCATTTTTAGACTGTTTGGAATTGAATATGAATTCAGTACCAATGAGCTAGCAGATTTGTTAGGAATCCCTCATAGGGAAGGTTCGATTTGTGAGGCACCTTTGGATGCTGAATGGTCGGCCGAGGTATTTACCTTCTGGCTAAGGCTTTCAAGTACTTCAATTAATTCTTTTGAAGGGATACTTGCGTCGACCATTCACAACCCGGCCATAAGAGTTTTTAGACTTCTTTTGGCATGTACTATTTTTGGCCGGAAAAGTCCAAACAAGGTTAATGCTCGTGAACTCCTATTTTTGCAAGGATGCCTCACTAGAACCCACATCAATCCGGTCCCGTTTATGCTTGCCCACATGACTTTATTTACTAATAAAACAGGACCGATTGTTTTTGGAGGGCTTGTTACGTCTATTGCTCGGGCTCTTGGCCTGAATGATGAGATAGCTACACTTGAACCACTACCTCCTCGCACAATTAATTTAAAATTTCTGAAAGACATGAAATTGTGCCGAACAAGGAGAGAAGGTGGTTATGAGTTGATGGTTCATGGGGTAGCTATCCCATCTGTTGCTTTACCATGCAGTAGACGTACTGATGTACGTGATGAAAGGAACTGGACCTATGATCTTAATGCTCCACGTGTTTTGGGTCCACTTCCTCCTAATATTCCCGATGGGGAGGCACATGACACTGATGATGAGTATGATCGGAGAGAGCAGTCTCCCATCCCTCACATGTCCCCCCATCGTCCTTCACAGTCACACACTGCACCATCTTCCTCTAACCCTGTTGCAGGTACTGCTCCTGGATTCTTTGTCACCGAGGAGATGTGGCGTGATATGACAGCTAGAGAAGAAAGGCGTGATGGCCTTCTCTCTACTATTTCACAGCAGCTGACGAACAATATGAGCTTCATGCAACAATCGCGATTGGTTTCGGATCGTGCTTATAGCAACGTTTGCCGTACCTTGAACGATATTTCATTAGAGCAGAACCGTCAGAGAGAGTTCAACAGCCGACACTACCAGCTTGTAGAGGCTACTCAGGGTTCCATCTTGGGTAACCTTCGAGAGGTCCGGAGTGCTCAGGCTGCTTTATCAGCACGACTCGACCGGAGGGACCAGCATCGTAGTAGATCCCGTCGTTCCAGACCATCACATCAGGACGGCGAAGGCACCAGTGCCCCTCCTCAGTAGTCTTTTTCCAGGTTACCCCCCTTATCTTATTTCGAAACATTGGGGACAATGTTCGATTTAAGTGTGGGAGGGGATTTTATTGCTTTCTGTTATTTCCCTTTTTAGTTAATTTCCTTTCAGTTATTTCCCTTTTCAGTAATTTATTTTTCTTAGATAATGCATGAGTCTGACGAGTCACCAGTATAGTGTCTTTTTAGTTCATCTTCATTTTTTCCCATTTCCTTAGCCTTACCAGAAAATTTTTAAAAAGAAAACAATGTTGTTTCACATGTTTTTTGGGCTTTGAGACAGGTTTAGATTAGGATGTGGTGACTTAGGTCAACTTTTTGAAACATCAGAACCATTTTAGCACCATAGACCTCTTGAATATATGAATCACTCCTAAACCCCACCACCATAGCCTTTACTATCATTCAAAAAATTGTCCTAAGTAGTTTATTTTAGCAGTCAGCTCCGGCCTAAGCATACTCTACGTAGGGGGCCGATGAATATAAGTGAATGATCCAGTGCTAATAAAAAAAAAAAAGAAAAAAAGGCAAACTCTGGTATAGGTGACCCTCTCAAAGTCATTTAAACCGAAAAAAGAGAAGAAAAAAATTTTTTGCCACAAAAAGAAAAAAAATTGCAAGTCACCTATTGTTAGTTGGTTCAGAGGTATCTGGCACTGAACTTGGTAGGGCGGATTACGATCCGATCCCCCGCAGCTACATTTAGGCGAAATAAAAACAGGTTTACACATGCTTATGTGCCAGAAACCTTATGTTATGGATCAGAATCACTAACCGGTCACTCTACTATGAAGCATGTACGGATAACGGGCTTAATGTGATTGCGCCTGAATGAAAAGGACACAAAAAGATGAGAAGATAGGCCTAGGTATCGTGGGATGACATGGAGTGGTTAATATAGGATTGAAGTTTGTGTTTGTGTTACTATGGTACCCTTGGTTCACTTAGTTAGTATCTGTCACTGCATCCTGACTTGAACTTAGAATCCCTTTAGCCCAAAGACAAGTGTTGACACCATATTTTCTTAAGCTTTAATGTTTGCTTGAGGACAAGCAAAGGTTTAAGTGTGGGAGAATTTGATCACACTAAAATTCACCGTATTTCTGACTCCGATTTCGCATGCATTCTTAGCTTTTATTGTTGTTTTGCTTTGTTATTGCTTTGTTTTCTTATGTTTTCAGGTTTTTATAATAATCGGAGCTTGAATCGGGAAAAGGAGCGAAAAAGGAGTGAAAACGGACGAAAACCTAGAAATTCAGCATTTTGCACTTGCGGCACCCACCGTGGCGGGCGCCATGGGGTTAGCCATGACGTGGCCACGTCTCAAGACCACTCCTCAACCTCCAAGACCCACGATCCCCACTCCATCATCCCCTGTAGGGACCATGGCGGGCGCCATGACCTTGTGGCGGGCGCCACAAGGCAAAATTTCATAACCTCCACTTTTTAGTGGAGGGGCGTCCCGGTCATTTCATGCTTTCAGTTTTTACTATAAATAGGACCTTAGATTTTCGTTTTTCTTCATCCAGAATTAGAATTCTCTAGGCATATATCAGTTATAAAGCAGTTGCCATTCCACATCGGGGTGCCTCTGCAATCGAGTGATCGAGTCTGTAATCTGTCTGTGGTTCGAGTTTTGGAGCACTCTGGAGGAAGTTAATCCTGCCGCCATTTTAATTCCAGTTAGTATTTTATTTTTCCGCATTGCTTTACTTTTATTTATTTTCTCGCACTTTACTTTGTTTATTTCCCGCACTCGCACTTTACTTTGTTTATTTCCCGCACTCGCACATTTACTTTGTTTACTTCCCGCACTCGCACATTTACTTTGTTTACTTCCCGCACTCGCTTTAAATTACTCATATGAAAAACTATAAAAAGAATATTTACTTTATCATGTCTAACTAATCCCATAAAGGTTAGAATGTAAGGATCGTAATTAAACCAGTAATCAGTATAATTGTTCGTGGAAACACCTAAGGGCTATTTTATCTTTCAATTCAAGTAATTGTTTTTAACTATTTCAAAAACAGCCAAAAGCGCTTTGTATAGTTCATTAGGAGTTTTTAGATTAAAAAGAAAAGAGATTTTAAAACGATTTTCGGACGCGTTATGAGATTTAGAGTCTGGTTCATAAGAACCTCTTTTTGCTAAGAAGTCCAGGTTAAAATACTTTTCAACTTTGTTAAGAAACTATATTTCTTAAAAATAGGTTTACTACTCTAACGCAGTACGCACCTTTTTATCCGTGACAATAGGAGGGGTTGATTAGAGAGTACAACTCGGTTCTGAATACGCGAAAGCGACAGTTCCTGTTAAATTAGTTCTTTTCAAAGGAGAAAACATTGCCCATAAGTAGTTCCATTAACAAGTACTGGATTATCATTGATTACGTGAATTACATTCGAGCCTGTCTTTTATTTATTATTTAAAATTATAATTTTATTTACCATTGCACCCTTACTAAAACCCTTAAAAATAGTTGCCTTAGATAAACACCATAACAACAGGTACGATAGATTGACACTTGGTCTCTGTGGATTCGATAATCTTTTATATTACTTTGACGTGATTCGTACACTTGCGAAAAACACGCATCAGTTGTCAGGAAGAATTGCCCGGTGGCAGATGGTCTTGACTGAATATGATATTCAATACGTCTCGCAGAAGGCTATAAAGGGGAGTGTGCTGTCTGAGTATCTGGCGGAGCAGCCTATTGAAGAGTACCAATCGATGAGATTTGATTTTCCTGACGAGGATATCATGTACTTAAAGATGAAAGATTGTGAAGAGCCGTTGCCAGACGAAGGACCGGAGTTGGGTTCCAAATGGAAGATGATATTTGACGGAGCTGTGAATGCTTATGGTAGTGGAATAGGGGCAATCATCACTACGCCACACGGGTCGCACATCCCGTTTACTGCCCGATTGACCTTTGCCGTTACCAATAATGAGGCCGAATACGAAGCTTGTATAATGGGGCTTGAAGAAGCCATTGATTTGCGAATCAAGAATTTAGACGTATACGGAGACTCAGCTCTGGTGGTGAATCAGATCAAAGGGGAATGGGAGACACGTCAGCACAATTTGATACATTACATGAATTATGCAAGGAGATTGTTTCCTTTCTTCGACAAGGTTGAATTGCATCACGTACCGCGGGCAGAGAATCAAATGGCTGACGCCCTGGCCACTTTGTCTTCCATGTACAAAGTCAACTTCTGGAACGAGGCTCCCCGAATCGTCATCTCTCGGCTTGACAGGCCAGCTTATGTATTTGCTATTGATGAAGCATCTGATGACAAACCATGGTATTTCGATATCCTTAATTTCCTGAAGAATAAAGAGTATCCGGCTGGGGCATCCAGTCAAGATCAGAAGACTCTCAGGAGATTAGCGGGCAATTTCTATTTGAACCCGGATGGCGTATTATACAGAAGAAACCACGATTTGGTGCTGTTGCGTTGTGTAGATGAAAGGGAGGCAAAGTTGCTCATGGAAGAAATACACGAAGGTACCTTTGGTACGCATGCTGGCGAACATGCTATGACGAGAAAGTTGCTGCGGGCAGGTTATTTTTGGCTGACCATGGAAACTGATTGTTTCAAGTTTGCAAGGAAGTGTCACAAGTGCCAAATCTATGCTGATAAGATCCATGTGCCTCCAAGTCCTCTAAATGTGATGTCATCACCTTGGCCATTCTCGATGTGGGGGATCGATATGATTGGAAAGATCGAGCCGACAGCTTCTAACGGGCATCGGTTCATTCTAGTAGCGATCGATTATTTCACCAAGTGGGTGGAAGCGGCGTCATACGCAAATGTAACGAAGCAAGTGGTGGCCAGATTCATCAAAAGAGATATCATTTGCCGATATGGAATCCCCGAGCGGATAATCACGGATAATGGTTCAAACCTGAACAACAAAATGATGAAGGAGCTCTGTCAGAATTTCAAGATCGAACATCACAACTCTTCTCCTTACCGACCCAAGATGAATGGCACTGTCGAAGCGGCCAATAAGAATATAAAGAAGATTGTTCAAAAGATGGTTGTGACTTACAAGGACTGGCATGAGATGCTACCTTTCGCTTTGCACGGTTATCGTACGACGGTACGCACATCAACCGGGGCAACTCCGTTCTCGTTGGTATATGGAATGGAAGCGGTGCTACCGTTAGAAGTCGAAATCCCTTCTCTGAGGGTGTTGCGAGACGTTCAGCTGGATGAGGCAGAATGGGTGAAAGACAGGTTGAACCAACTGAGTTTGATGGATGAGAAGAGGCTAGCTTCTCTAGCATACGGTCGTTTGTACCAAAGCCGAATGAAGAAAGCGTACGACAAGAAGATACATCCGCGAAGCTTTCAGACGGGCGACCTTGTGCTGAAAAGGGTTCTCCCGCCGCAAGCAGATCACAGGGGCAAGTGGACCCCCAACTACGAAGGGCCATACGTTGTCAGGAAAGTATTTTCAGGAGGAGCGTTGTTGTTGTCCACCATGGACGGTGAAGATTTTACGTCGCCTGTGAATTCGGACGCAGTTAAAAAATACTTTGCTTAAAATTGACCCGCTGGACAGAAAAAAAGAGTCCAGGCAAAAATGGGGCATCCTGGCGAACCAAAAACAGAATGAAAGGTTCGGGCAAGAATTAGGGATAAAATTGAAAAAAATGTACACCCGCGAAGTTGAAAACCTACACTGGGCGACTTCGGCAAAAAAGGGGTATCCCGGTGGACCAAAAACCCGTAAAGGGCGGCTCACGCAAAAGTTAGGGATTTGAAAAGCAAATGACTGCGGTCCGAATTGGATAATTGCAATAAGCATCAATGCGGGAGAATACATTTGAGGAGTCAGTTATCTGATACAATCTCTTCGGAAGTGGGATACCGAGAGAGCATTAGAGTCGGGCGAGTCATGGGAGGATCAGTTCGTGGTGTTCATCTGCATCCCGTTGCCGACATGTGTATAAATTTAGGTTATCAATATTTATGCATACTTGTATACTGGTATATTTGCTTTGTGTAGCTTCCTCATTTCAGGAGTTACATCCCGGGTACAAAAACTCCGCCCATTCAGGGGCCCAATCAATAAAATACGTTATTCAATACTTGACACTGTTCTTTACTGTTTTGTGCTTGATTAACGCCTAAGTTTGATGAAACTAGCGTGTGTATAACGTCACTGGCCCTTGCCAACAGTTGCTAAAGCTTTGAATTAGCTAAAAATAACGTCACTAACCTGAATTGATTTGGTTGCATAGGCTTGTCTTGTCTTGTTTGTGTTGTTGCAGGTTTCATAACCGTACGAGGAAGATGACCAAAAGATTGCAATAACGAAAGACTCATCCCTCACGCAGGTCATGCAGGTTCTTCCTGAAGAAGGATAGAACTCTCCAGTTAGTCGTAGCTTGTGCAAAAAGGATTATCTAGCAAAGTCGTTCATCCTAAACAGAATTGGCGATTCCAAGATTGTAGGCTGTATTCAGACATTGTATCTCAAGCAGAGTTGGTTTAGCCTCGTAAGATTAATATCTGTGAACTGTATTCAGACAGGTTCACCCTTCCCCGCAGGGTCATTCACTCTCTCCCAGCGGAGTCAGTTGATTTTCCCCGAGAGAATCGCCCCATCCCCAGTGGAGATCCCTTTCCAGCAAGTGTTCTTTCCTCCCATTGGAACTCGAAGATTAAGACTCTCCCCAGCAGAGTTGGTGGTGGGTCCTGTCATTTATTTTATCAGGGATACTGTGTAATATCAGTTCACTCTCCATCAGAAAGTCCGATCATACTGTGCACATCTGCTATTCCCCAGCAAAGTTATATTCCCCAGCAGGGGGTTACCTCAACAGGGTGTTTGGTTTGAGTTCCCAATTTCCCAGCAGGGTTGACTTCACCCTTCCCGCATTTATTTTGCTGGAATAATTCTGTAGCATCTGGCTATCCCCGGCGGAGTCGGCATTATCTTCAGCATTTATTTTGCTGAAGCAGTTTCTGTACTCTAGCAGTTCAGGTGGAGAGAACTCTTGCTCAAATGAACTACCAAACATTCAAGATCTCGGCATGAGACATCCAATGATAATGTCAGTTTCGGCCGTATTCCCCACAGAGTTATCAGGATAAGTTTCACTTTATTCCCAGGCAGAGTTAGTTGTCATCAGGGGTTCCATGAATCAGAATTTCAGAGGCCACCGCCGGTTATCAGAACAGGCGTCTGGTAGTTTGGTTTCCAAATATCCCCAGTAGAGTCCGCCTCAAAGTCGCTGTCACGTCGGTGCTAAGAAGTTTGTGAGTTGGGATCAATGGAGAACTGAGTCTTGACAGGGACAAGATGTATTTTCTCAGCAGAAAAGATGTAGTCCTTACGTGGACAAATCAAGACGAAACATGGGTCCTGACGTGGACGAATCTATTCCTTACGTGGAAAAAGAGGTTTCAGTTCCTTACGTGGAAGAGCAAGTTCATTCCTTACGTGGAAAGATGGGAGTCCTTACGTGGGCAGATTAAAATTGTGATTCCTTACGTGGAAAGGTGGGTCCTAACGTGGACGATGTTCTCCTTACGTGGAAAGACGAGTTTATTCCTAACGTGGAAAGATGAGATTCCTTACGTGGAAAAGAATGGGTTTCCTTACGTGGAAAGATTGAGTCCTCACGCGGACATATCAAGATTGATTCCTGACGTGGAAAGAAAGAGATTATTCCTGACGTGGAAGAGTTTAGTCCTGACGCGGACAGATCAAAGAAGTTATTCCTAACGTGGAAGAAGAAGATAGATTCCTTACATGGAAAATTTAGTCCTGACATGGACGGATTCAGAAGAAGAAGTATGCCTAATGTGGAAAGAAGGCGTGTTCCTTACGTGGAAGAGAAAGAGAAACTTCAGGTCCTTACGTGGAAAGAGCGGAGTCCTTACGTGGACAGATTAAGATGGCATTCCTTACGTGGAAAAATGTAGTCATGACACGGACAAATCGGAAAGAGTTGGTTTCCTTGCGTGGAGAGATTGGGGTCCTTACGTGGACGGATTCAAGAAAAGTTGATTCCTGACGTGGAAGAATGATGTACTCCTTACGTGGAAAGGTGAGTCCTAACGTGGACAGGTTCAAAACCAAAGTTGTATTCCTTGCGCGGAAAGATTGGAGTCCTGACGCAGACATATCGAGTTGTACTGGAGTCCTTACGTGGACATTTTGATATAATCCTCCTTATGTGGAAAGCAGATTGCTTCCTGACGTGGAAAGATGAAAGGTTTAGCCCTGACGTGGAGAGATACAGAAGAGCTGATTCCTAATGTGGAACGGTTATTCCTTACGTGGAAAGGTGAGTCCCAACGTGGACGGTGTTATTCCTAGCGTGGACAAGATTTTATTCCTAACGTGGACGATTTATTTCTGACGAGAAGGCAGACGAGTCATCCCCAGCGAGGTCGCCGAGATTTTTCGTGTTGACGGCAGATGGAATCCTAACGTGGACAAGTTTAGTTGAGAAGTTTCCGATGATTCAATCTTTTTCAGGATGATGAAAAGAATCCCCAGCACGGTCGCTGCGAGATCAGTGGGTTGTCATAACAGTCGGATTCAGCTGATGAATGTCGTCCCCCAAGCAGTGGTGCAGTTTATTTCTGCGGTTGGCAAATTTCCGGGTTCTTAGTATTCAACCGCCTCGTACCGCAAATGTCTGAAGGCTCCGAGCCCTTCACCCAATCGGGTCCAAGTCGCTTGAATAGGGGCAGCTGTTGCACCCTAAAATTTGCTCAACCATTTTATGTGTCAATATCATTAGCATTTGCATATAGAGTCATGTACATAGCCTAACCATCTGCATAGCATAAGCATAGCAAGTCATTCAACAGGGGAGCAAGCATTATCCTCATCTCTAGAGGCCTATCCAGAGGTTATTATCCTAATTCAATCTCATTCAAGTCATCAGCAAAGAATTTGAAAGCTATCAAGTCAATGGGTCAAGCAATTCATCTATCTCCTGGCTGAGGGTATTTGGGGATCATCAAGGAGAGTATGAGCTATGAATTGAAGGCATGGAGAGTATCTAGACATCATGAGAGGTTTAGAAGGTCATTTGGAGAAGAAAACAAGTGATTGATGTGAGCACAAGAGCTACAGGTGAAGGCAGTCAACTAGGGTTTCATCTGGGTCAACCCTAGGTCAACCCTAGGTCAATTGATTGATTTGAAGGCATTAAGGGCTATTGGAGAGATGTGGGGTTCATCATTTGACATGGATAATAAGGATATGTTGTTGTGCTAAGAAGAATTCAAGAGAAATCAAGGAGAAGAGGAGTCTCTAAATTAGGGTTTCTATGTAAAATCCCCTAGTTTAGGTCAAATTTCCAAGCAAGATAAGTCAAAATGCAAGCTTCAAAGGGATCCTTGGCCAAAATGAAACTTGTATAGGATCTCAAGACCTTTAATTTGAGTGGTGGAAGACATCAAGGAGATTTATAGAACTCAAGTTATGGTCCTTGCAAGTTACAGGTCATCTGAGGTATCTGAAATTTTGTCTGTGAAAGTGACTTGACTTCCAAGCTAGTTTTACCCCTCAAGGAGATCTCAAATGAATTTTTGGTCAACATAAGAATTGTTCCTCAATGTCTTAGCTTTCTATAATGGTATGGTATGCCTTCATATGATGTGTGGAATTCAACTTATGGTCTTGGCAAGCAAAGGGTATTTTGGTCATTTGTGAATTACAGGTCATTTTAACCTATGTCCAAAACTCATACAAGGAGGCCTCAAATGGAAAAACTTACAACATCAAACTTGCTCCAAATGACATTTTGAGTCTAGAAAAGTGACCATGAGAGATTGGAAAAGTTCATAGCACAAGGTTTCAAAATTGTTGATTTTAATGAAGGAAAATGGCTTAAAAAATGATATTTTTCATATCTTGGCCAAATGATGCAAAATTATAGGTCATTTTGAATAGAAAAAGCATTTTAAAGACATTGGCTAAAGTGGAATTTTGAGCTTAGGTCATAATTTGTGAGTTATCCACGATTGCTTGAATTGAAAGTAACATAATCCAAATTGAAAAGGAAAAGTGTAAGGGAAACTTCTCCAAGTTTCTAGGAGGTTCTAATGCAACCTATATATTCATGCAAGCTGATTCATGCAAGGGTTGGTGCTACCACTTTGTTCAAAACCTCCATTTTCACTCATTTTCCATTCTTGCATAAGCTTCTCAAACTCCATCAATTTCTCACCAAACTTCAACATTCTTGATTCAATCTTCATCATCATCACACAAAGATCAGAATCCACACATTTATTTGGCAAATTGAGCAAGGAATCGTGCTATTCATCATCATCATTCAAAGTGCAAGAACCTTGGAACTAGGAGATTCAAAGCTTTGGAACATCTTTGATTCCATACAGAACTCATCTCCAAGATCACTGATCAGTTTCCCCTCCTTTCAAGCATTGGATCAAGTGTATCCCATAACTGTTTTCATCATCATAACAGGTTGGTAACTTCATTCGAATTGCATGATTTAATGAGAATTATAGGGAATTGTTAGTATAGATTGGTTAGGATAAGTGAGATGATTGATTTTGATAAGTTTGAGCAAGTTTCATGGACATTGATCATGGTGCACCAATTCTGGTGAAGCTTAGAATGTCAAGAATCATGAGAGATAATCTTGGATTAGGTGCTTAAAATGATCAGGGTGAGTTGTAGGTTAGTTTAGGATGAGTTCCAGAGAGAATTGAGAGGATCAATATCAGTTGGAGAATGATGGATCAGACCTGTTGCACCTATCGAATTGCCTTATTGATTGAGTTTTAGGATGAGCTATTGGCATGAATGTGTAGAGGGATTGATATAATGCAAGTTTGCTGTTGGAAGTTCTTGATTTCATGGAGCAGGGAGAGAGAACCAGGAGCTCGAAGGTGTGTGCAGGTTAGGGTTTTTCTGAGCTAGGGTTTGGGCTCAAGGTTGAAGATGACCCTGGCACCACACGATCCCAGCTTGACTTTTGACTCAAATCCTCATCCAACGCTCCATATTTGAAGTTGAAAGCGGAGGGAAGAAGTGGACATGAAACGCGGCGTTTCATTTAAACTCTCTGAGTGGGCCTTGAATCACATTGCTACACACACCCCTTTTCCACTAAGCCCAAACAAATGCACACAAATCACATGCTATTTGCACCGAACCCGTCTCTATTTTTCTGGCATTTTCTTAAATGTTTTCTGAACGCACCTGGGCCTTATCCACTTGATATTCGCACCCCCGCTTCCTCAGCCCAACTGAGATTACAACTGCAGCGTGTTTCTATTTGCACCCCCTCTGGTTATTTCTTTCTATTTTCTTTATTATTTTCTTTTCATTCTTTATTCATTTTTAAAAATTCATAACAAATTAGAAATTGCATATTTTTAATTCATTCTTTTTGCATTATTTTCTTTAAAGAGTCTAGAAAATTATAAAAAATAAAAATTGCATTTTATTTTTTATTTGATATTTTTCCCATATTTTCTAAATAAATAGCATTTTAAATAGTTCCATTTCATGCATGATTTTGTTAATTTTTGTTCTATTAAATGCTTCAATATTTTTTGTCCATTATTTTTAGGTTGTTTAGTTTAGACATTAAACTTGTAGATACAATTTAGTTCCCATTTTTAGAAATTAATTTTAGGTGTTTAGTTTAGGTGTGAATAACATGAACAAACTAGGGTTTTAGGTGATGACTTAGGAGAATTAATTCACTTCCCTTAGGACTTAGAGATTGAGTAGGTTAGCTATGGGACTATAGGGGCTATGGGTAGTTATTAGATCCCCTTAGAGAAAAAGTCAGGACTCCCCTACTGCTATTAATGTACTGTATATCTGATTGACTGGTGTGGTGTGCCCTCTGGGGATTATTGATTTGTCTGTGTGGGTATTGGGATTGTCTGGGGATTTGGGAGAGCTGAAGACTTGAGAAGATGAAGCCATTGGAGATTCAGATGTTGAAGTTCAACTTCCAGAGTTGAAGAGGAGGTTCTTGCTAGCAGCTGCTGAGAGACTAGGGTTTAGGAGCTAGGTAGAGCTCTAGATTAGAAAGCTTGTTTCTCAAACATGGATTGCCTTGTCTGCATCCATTCTTCTCTGTGATTCAGAGTCTCTCTAAGACACTCACCCCCTTCCTTTGGAAGGCTTGGTGATAGTGTCTAAGAGATAGAACTCTTGAGAGAAAATGTCTTTTGTGTTAGAAGCAGTCTGTTTACCACCTTTGGTAGTCAACTGATTGCTTAACACCCAATTCACTCTTGTGACTGATCCCTCATCCTGGAGGTTTGAACTTGAAGAAAAGCCATTGCAGATAGAAGACTGATGATCAAAGCCCTTACCTGAAGATCATGAAGATGGAGATTGATGCTTGTTGAAGCCCATAGCTGATTGGAGATTGCTTGAAACCAGCTGTTGATTCAGAGCTGCTGATGCTGTTTGCTTTATTGCTGTATTTCATTTATGATGTATTGATTGGTTTTCTGGACTGTATTGTTTGCTGTTTACCCTGCTGGGTTGAAAGTGAAGCCTGTTCACTTTCGCCTATTGTTTTCTAGGTTCGAGGTTGAGTAGGACTCCCTTGCCTCGCTTGTACTGTTGCATCCATGCATTTTACTGTTTTACTGTATATATCTGGTTTTGTTTCTGTTTCTGCCTATCCCTTAGGATCTCTGTTTCTCGCTGTGCAAGAGAGGAGCATGATAGACACTAGGTCTTAACCCATGCATGATAACATTAGGATAGTTTGATTCCCTTCGCAACCGTAGGTTATAGTTCTGTCTCTTTCTTTCTCAAAACAAACAGAAAAACACAATAAAGATTTCAAACACAATAAAAGACACTTCTTTCGTAAAAGAAGGTGAACTCATCAAAGCGTCATTTTTGTCCGCCGGGACTGTTAATCAAGAAAACCTTTTCAGAAGGAATAAAATCAACCAAGACAAGCTTGTGTCGTACGTGGCCCGAACTACGTTTGCTCTGATCTTTCATGCTGTATGGAAGTACGTAGGCATAGGATGCGATATCCTAGCGAGCAACCTTCTCCTCCTCTCCCGTAGGTAGGCGAACTACGTTGACTCTGATTTCTCGTTCCAGACGAGAATACGTAGGCATAAAGTGCGATACTTTGCCGAGTCATTTTATTTTCATTCTCTTTTCTTTTTAACCCCTGACCTTTAGAGTAGATAGAATAACAATCCATACCCGAAAACAAACGTGGATCCCGTCGAGTACGACGGACGTGAGGGGTGCTAATACCTTCCCCTTGCGTAACCGACTCCCGAATCCAGGTTTTGGTTGCGACGACCATGCCTTTCCCGTGTTGTGCGAGGTTTACTCTGAGCGTTTCCTTTCCCTCCCGTGGGATAAATAACGCACGGTGGCGACTCTTCTGTTCAGCCGGCGCCGATTTTCGCAGTAGCGACAATTAGTCACACCAAACGGCATCACAGAATACTAATAATGACCATACCTGGTTCTGAAAGAAGTCTTTTGAATATCTTCAGCCTTCACACGAATCTGATGATACCCATACCTCAAACCTATCTTACTGAACACACTTGCACCAACCAACTGACCCATCAAATCATCAATCCTCGAAAGTGAACACTTATTCTCAATAGTCACCTTGTTCAATTTTCTATAGTCCACACAAAGCTTTATATAACCTTCTTTCTTCTTAACCAACAAAACTGGTGCACCCCACGGTGACACACTCGGGCGAAGGAATCTCTTTTCAAGCAGATCTTTGAGTTGACTTTTTAACTCTTTCAATTCTAATGCGTACATACGATATGCAGCCATCAATATCGGACTAGTTCCAGGAACCAAGTCAATCGCAAACTCCACTTCACGTTCCGACAGTAAATCACTTATCCCATCAGGAAAAACTTCTGGAAAATAAAAAGCAATTGGAAAAACACCAACTTCTCCACATTCACTAATAATCAAAGTTGCCATTAACATAAAAATCTCAGCACCATCCTACACTGACTCATTCACTTGCTTAGCAAACATAAACAAGTCTCATTCATTCTCAGGTTCAAGAAAAATAATCTTCTTATCGAAACAGTTGATATAAACATGGTTGAACTCCAACCAGTTCATCTCAAGGATAACATCAAGTTGATCTAAGTGTAGACACACTAAATCAACTCCAAAATCCTTACCAAAAATACTAAACTTACAATTCAAACACACATATGGAGTAGTCGCTGAACCCATAGCAGGAGTATCAATAACCATACTGTCGCTACTGCGAAAATTGGCGCCGGCTATGACAGAAGAGTTGCCACCGTGCGTTATTTATCCCCACGGAGGGAAAGGAAACGCTCAGAGTAAACCTAACGCAAAACGGGAAAGGCATGGTCGTCGCAACCAAATTCCTGGATTCGGGAGTCGATTACGCAAGGGGAAGGTATTAGCACCCCTCACGTCCGCCGTAATCGACGGGATACACGCTTGTTTTCTAGTACAGATTGTTATTCTATCTACTCTAAAGAGTCAATGGTTAAAAATAAAATAAAATGACTCGGCAAAGTATCACACTTTATGCCTACGTATTCCCGTCTGGAACGAGAAATCAGAGTCAACGTAGTTCGCCTACCTATGGGACAGGAGGGGAAGGTTGCTCGCTAGGATACAACATCCTATGCCTACGTACTTTCATACAGTATGAAAGATCAGAGCAAACGTAGTTCGGGCCACGGAAGACACAGATTTGTCTGACTGTTTTTTAGATCCTTCTGAAAAGGTTTTTTTTGATTAGGAGTCTAAGCAGACAAAAATGAAACTTTGATGTTTGTTTTGAATCTTTTACGAAAGAAGTGTTTTTTAGTGTGTTTGCAATCTCCGACGCACTAGAGACTATGATTTGAGAGTGACT
Source organism: Lathyrus sativus (assembly GCA_963859935.3). Classification (NCBI taxonomy): domain Eukaryota; kingdom Viridiplantae; phylum Streptophyta; class Magnoliopsida; order Fabales; family Fabaceae; genus Lathyrus; species Lathyrus sativus. The sequence continues at coordinate 486,239,133 of OZ012740.1, read as the reverse complement.
ACGTCGTATGTCACCCTAAGGGTACCACACTAAGCAATCAGATTACTGAAGAGTGACCCTCCAGTAACCTTTTCTCAAATAGCTTAAGGCTCGTAACGTACGACATCGATTATCCTTATTATTGTGTTTTGAATTGTTTTGAGGTGAGAAAAGAGAAAGAAGCTCTAAAAAGCCTATGGTTGAAAGGGGGAGCAAAACTACCCTAAAGTTGTCATGCATGGGTAAGAACCTAATGTCTGTCATATTTCCCTCTTGCACAGAGGGAAACAGAGATCCTAGGGGATAAACAGCAAAAGAAACAAATATACAGTAAACAGTAAACATGTATGCAATGCAGCAGTACAAGAAAGGCAAGGGAGTCCCGCTCAACCTCGAACCTGGGAAAACAACAGGCAAAGTGAAACAGTATTCACTTCAAACCTTTGGGGGGCAAGCTGTACAAGCCAACAAACAATAAAGAAAAGCAAATAGCACCAACACCAGCTCTGACAGCAACAATCAAGCTCCTACAGTAAGTAGCACAAGCAGCAACAGCTCTGATAGCTACAGTTGATCAAACAGCAAAGGGTTGACAGTAACAACTTCTTCAAGCAAGACCTCATCTTCAATCTTCAACAATCTTCAAGCTTTAGATAAGCTCCTATCTTCAATAAGCTCCATCTCCAAGAAAGAATCAATTAACAAATTAAGTTGAAATGTTAAGACGCTTAGTGACAACCCAAGGAAATCACTAAGAACTTAACATTGCAAATGAAAGGGATCCTCAAGGTTCTACCTAACCAAAGCATGCTCTACATCCCTCCTAAGGAGAGATGGAACTTCTTTGGGGGACCTTGTGTCATGGGATGGAATAGAGGCACCAGAAGCTCTCTATGTTTGAAAGAAGAAACAAGACTACTCTAATGCTCTTCCAATATATCCTAACTCCTAAGTCTTCAAAAGCAATCTTCAAAAAGAAAGATCTTCATGTCCATGCTCCAAGCTTCTTCAAGCCATCCAAAACAACTTCATTTGATCTTCAAGTCATCCAAGCAAAGCCCAAGCCAAAAGCACCCCCAAAATAGCCCCACACAAGTATAACCAAACCAAATATCCAATGGAGAAACCCACCATCACCACAGAAGTTGCAAAAATCAAATAAAATGCTAAAACTCATCACAAAATCCTAATTAAATTTATAAGGGGACCTAAGCCTATACCCAATACCCCATATAAATCCCAGAACCTATATCAATCATTAAGTCCCCAAGCTATGTTCTAAACTACAACTAGTTGTTTTGAAACCCTAATTCTAACACCTCCCCTATTCACCTCTCAAACTAACCTAAATTTTATTCACAAAAATATGATAAAATTTCTAAGGGTACATGCTTCCCTAATCTAATCAATCCAGCAAGAATCATCTCAAAATCATTCACCAATTGGTCACAAGAAAATCAGCAAGAACATGTAGCAAATATACAAAATTAAAGAAAAGAATAAAATGGAAAAATTCAAATTAAATTGAAAAATGGATGAAAATGGGATTTCTTGATTTCATAAAATCACAAATAAATCCAAGATCATGGAGGTATTTTTAAAATATTTTTTTGATCAATATTGGATTTATTATGAATTTTAGAAATCAAATGGATTAAAAATAAAAGAAAATCAAATAAAAGAAATTAAAATGCTGAATTAAATGGGAGCCATTGGATCAATTGACTGGTAAGCGCATCTGAGGCCTCAGAACGTGTCCACGTGTGGTGATGACTGGTGTGCCACATCGTTTAATGAAACGATGTGTTTTGGTTTAAAGAGGGAACTCTGAAGTTTAAACACGAGCCATTGGATGATCATCTGAGTCAACCGGTCAATGCAATCTGAGGGCTGGAACTTCATCTTCTCCAAAAGCTCAGGCGACCTGAGACTATTCTCAGGTGGTGGTTCATGGTGGTTTCCACCGTCTTCTCCGGTGGAGTGGTGGTTGCAGGTCAAGGAAAAATCTCAAACTTAACATCATCTTGCTCAGAAATTCACGTAGATCTCCAATCTCATATCCATTTCCTCTAGATCTTCCTAGGTTTTGAAATTCGAAGGCAAACAGAAATGCCACCACCAGAATGATCAACACCAAATCAAAAAACAAAGCCACAGATCTCTACCTCTTGTTGCACTGATCATTACTAGCTATCTAATTCAAGTCAAAACCTCAAGATTATGCATAACCGTCTTCAAACAGAAATGGTGTATCACACTCGATCATCACCAAACGATGCCAAACCAAACCTAAATCGTTCTACTAATCATAGGGAATCTAACCACATGCACATTTCTACCTAATTCAGCCTAGATCAATATGGAATTTGAGAGTTACATACCTGAAGAAATTGGATGAACAGAGAGATCAAATGCTCAATTCAAGCTCCAAGATTCTTCAAACACGATCAAGAATGCAAGATAAAGCTTCTTCAACCTTTAATTTGACTTGAATAGGCTTGCAACTCCAAAACCGATTCTGAGTTGAAGCTCTTGAAACTCAACTTCAATCTTCCTCTCCTCTACGAATTCTGCACCAAAATGAGTCTGAACTCACTCCTCTCAATATATAGAAACTCTCTATGGGCTTTTGAGCCCAGTTTGAAGCCCAATTCAATGATCCATCATTTCTGATTTTCCTCTTGAAAATGCAATGCACCAGTCACGATTCTGAGCTTCCAGCTTGCTCTAGAATGTTCTATTCAATTGCAAATTGGTTTGTGAGTGTGAATGGATAGCTAGCTTGGCCTGAAATGCTTTGATTCTTGTTTTGGCATTGTAACTTGTAATGTAAGTAAGCACTTTACAAAGCAAGTCATGAAATTAAGCCTCAATTCAAAAATGTGGAAATGTCATTGTGTTTAGAATCCAATTTCTGATCAATTTGGTATATCATATGGACTGGTTTGGACCTATAGCTCAAAAATCACAATTTCCCTTTTTGATTCATTTAAAAATCCTTCCTTATTTTAGGCCATTTTGGATCATTTTGTGAAGCAAGCCAATTCAATCCCTCATGACTTCTTATCTGACCTAAAAACACCATTTTAAGCACATCTCATGTTGGACACTTTTTCATTTGAAGAGTGGAAGATGGAGATTTTGACACATGTTGAAAAATGACCTATAATCACAAATGCCCAAAATACCCCTGGATTGCCAAGATCATAACTTGAGTTCTACAAATCCTATTGAGGACTTATAGTACTCTATGGAAAGCTAAGATCAAGATCTACAACTCTTATGTTGGCCAAGAATCCATTTCAAAACTCCTTGAAGGGAAAAAGTTGCTTGGAAGTCAAGGGACTTTCATAGATAAATTTCAGTGTCCTCTGGTGACCTGTAACTTGCAAGAACCATAACTTGAGTTCTACATATACTATTGAAGACTTCTAGCACTAAAATTAAAGCTATTGAGAAGAACTACAAGTTTCATGTTGTCCCAAACCCCAATTGAAACTTGTATCTTGACTTGTGTGGCTAGGAAGTCCAGTGCTATATAGGGGATTTTACCCTAGGAACCCTGTCTCAAACACCTCCACCCACTCTTGGTTCTTTTGAATTTGATCTTGACTCATCCATACACATGCTTAAACATACCAATCCATGACTTCCATGGCCTAGAGCTAGATCTTGATGCCCTTTCTTTGCTCTCATTGACCTAGGGTTACCCAGATGAAACCCTATTTGTACACACCTCAACCATGGCTCTTGAACTTGATACAATGACTTGTCTAAGCTTCAATATAGCCTTCTAGGCATCCCATGAGCTTCATACACACTTCAAATTCACAATTCCATGCTTCATACCCCATTGATGACCTTCCATACACCTCAAGTTAGGAGAGAAATCCACTTGTTGACACTCAAATCTTCCCAAAGCTTCAACCCATTCCTTGATGACTTGGATGTTCTTAAGCTCAGATAACATCTCAAGACACCTTGATCCCTTGTTGGAGGCATGCTATGCTATGGTATGCAAATGATTAGACTATGTACATGATGTAACTATGTAAATGAAATGCAATGGAAACATAAACCAGGTGAAATAGGTTGAGCAAATTTTAGGGTGCAACAGTTGCCCATATTCAAACGGCTTGGACCCGACTGGGTGAAGAGCGAACGACCTTCAAACAATCGAGGTACGAGACGGTTGAATACCAAGAACCAGAAAATTTTCCAACCACAGAAATAAACTGCACAACTGATTAGGAACCATAACCAGAGAACTGAATCGGGTTGTTACGGCAACAACCGATCAGTCATCCAATATCAAAATCTGATTCAACGTCAACTGCCTGTGTAACGCCACAGGCTTTGAACTCCCTCTTGTCAACACCCCACCTTTTGTCCACGTTAAGACTCTGCATTCTGTCAATACGTAGAAAACAAATTAGCGACCATGCTGGGGATCATTTTCATCAACCCGAAAAAAATTCTATCATCGCAGGAATAGAACTTTGTCCATGTTAGGACGCTACATTCCGTCAACACGGAAAAATCCCGAAGACTTCGTTGGGGAAACATTTCTGACTAATCACAGGAAACTCTGCTTATCTCTGCATTAGCTAACTCCGTTGGGCCCACCCACAAATGACTTGGAGGAGGACTCTACTGGGGCTAATAATATTGCGTCAACACGAGGAAATCACGGCGACTTCCTTGGGGAAAATACTTTTGTCAAATATCGGCACACAACTCCCATATTCCGTCTATCGCGGGAGAATCATCTATCTGGATACCGGAAAGTTCATCCGCCTGCTTCATACGGGAAAACACATCTGCCTGGTTCTTACAGGAAAACACATATGTCTGGTTCTTACAGGAAAGTTCGTCTGCCTGGTTCATACAGGAACATTCGTCCGCCTGCTTCATACGGGAAAACACATCTGCCTGATTCTTACAGGAAAGTTCATATGCCTGGTTCATACAGGAACATTCGTCCGCCTGATTCTTACGGGAAAACTCATCTGCCTGATTCATACATGAAAACACATCTGACTGGTTCTTACAGGAAAGTTCATCTGCCTGGTTCATACATGAACATTCGTCCGCCTGCTTCATACGGGAAAACCCATCTGCCTGGTTCTTACAGGAAAACACATCTGCCTGGTTCTTACAGTAAAGTTCATCTGCCTGGTTCATACAGGAAAACACATCTGCCTGGTTCTTACAGGAAAGTTCATCTTGGATATAGCTTCCTTGTTTATTCTTGGTAGTATCTAACTCCACTGGGGATATTCTGAAAATAACTGCCTGACACCCGTTTCGACAACAAGTGACCACTTTTGAAATTTTGATTTATGAAACCCTGTAATGCTGCCGCGACAACAAACCTGAAGAGAAAAAAATCCACTGGTCAGATAAGAGAAACTTCAACCAGTAACTCTGTGGGGATAATAACAAGAACTGTATCATCACCTGTCTCACAGCGAGACTTTGAATATCTGGAAAAAGATCCGAGATAGAACTCCATACTCCTGTTGAGAAACACACCTGAAAGCAAAAAGTTAACCAACCTGATTTATGTTTCACAATGCGTATGTTTGACGATGGTGTAATGCTCCATACGGCATGGAAATGCTACGCGTTTTTTGGGTAGATGCAAATATGATAATATATGCAAATGCAAATGCAGGTTCAGGCTACTGGGGAAGCTCTGATAAGCTTGCTTCATCCACACGACTGCTGAGGACAAATACCACTCTGTTGGGGATGAACGGGTATCACAAAGTATTCTGGCGAAATAAACGTCGGAAACATCGCCAACTCTGCTGAGGAGAGATTAACGTCGAGTTCCACTGGGAGGAAAGAACAACATCTCTGCTGGAGAGAGAAATTCAGCTGGGGAAGAGGTGACCCTTCTGGGGCCTACTGTCTGGGCACAGTTTACATACTCAGAGCTACCACTCCGCTGGGGATAATCATCCTGACGAAAGCATGACGACCTGTGGGAAGAAAGAAAACCATCATCGGAGGGGATAATCCTTCTGAACTTACTATGACTTGGTTACGTGTCGCGGAAATCCTCCCAGCTGGGTGCACATATTCGACTCTCTGGGGAGTATAACCTTTGCATGGGACACTGATCTTGTCTTGCTAGGGATATCCTATGGACAACTTCCATGAGGATACTCTTCTGGGGAAAATAATCCTTCCTTCAGTAAGGGATAACATCATCTCAACCTCTGGGGATGAGGTGCGATCTGCTAGGAAATAGTGTCAAATAAGGTCAAGTCCTTCATCCAGAGCCTCTGGCTGGGGGATACAATTTTCTGACTGTCTACTCCAAGGGTGAGAACCCTGCAAAACATAAACGAAACAAAACAAATCTAGACAACCAAATCTATTCGGGTTAATATCCATGACATCCCTCATTCAATTCGAAGTTTTATCAATCGTTGGCAAGGGCCGGCAAAGTTATGCAAATGCGAGTTTATCAAAACATCGGCGTTTTTCACATACAAAATAGTAAAGCACAAACATCAAATATTGAATAACATGTTTTATTGATTGAGCCTGTAAATAGGCGAAGCTTTGTACACCGGATGCAACTCCTGAAAAGAGGAAGTTACGCACAAACAATATACAAACATGCACAAGAAGCATTAATACAAATACAAATCAAATTCGTACATATGTCGGCAACATGGTGCAGACAAACATCATGAGCTGATCCTACTATGACTCGCCTGACTCTGGCGCTTTCCCGGTATTCAATTTTCGGAAGAGATTGTGTTGGATAAACGAACCCCCGGGTACTCCTACACCACTAAGCAATATAGTATCAAATTCGGACTGCAGTCATTTGCTTTTTCAATCCCTAACTTTTGCGTGAACCGCCCTTTGCGGGTTTTCAATTCACCGGGATACCCTTTTTTGCCGAAGTCGCCCTTTGCAGGTTTTCGACTTCGCGGGTGCACATCTTTTCAATTTTATCCCTAACTTTTGCCCGAACCTTTTATTCATTTTTTTTTTGGTTCGCCGGGATGCTCCATTTTTGCCTGGACTCTCTTTTATCTGTCCAGCGGGTCACTTTCAAGCAAAGTATTTTTTAACTGCGTCCGAATTTACAAGCGACGTAAAGTCTTCACCGTCCATGGTGGACAACAACAAAGCTCCTCCGGAGAAGACTTTCCTAACAACGTATGGACCTTCGTAGTTCGGCGTCCATTTGCCCCTGTGATCTGTTTGTGGCAGGAGAATCCTTTTCAGCACAAGGTCGCCCGTCTGAAAACTTCACGGACATATCTTTTTATCGTACGCTTTTTTCATCCGGCTCTGATACAACCGACCGTATGCTAGAGAAGCTAGCCTCTTCTCATCCATTAAGCTGAGCTGATTCAGTCTATCCTTAACCCATTCTGCCTCGTCAAGTTGGACATCTCGTAAAACCCTCAAGGAAGGAATCTCAACCTCCAACGGTAACACTGCCTCCATCCCATATACTAATGTGAAAGGGGTTGCCCCGGTTGATGTGCGTACCGTCGTACGATAACCGTGCAAAGTGAAAGGTAGCATCTCGTGCCAGTCCTTATACGTCACAACCATCTTCTGAACAATCTTCTTTATGTTCTTATTGGCCGCTTCAACAGCGCCATTCATCTTGGGTCGGTAAGGAGAAGAGTTTTGGTGTTCAATCTTAAAATTCTGACACAACTCTTTCATCATTTTGTTATTCAAATTCGAACCGTTGTCGGTGATAATCCTTTCTGGGATTCCATATCTGCAGATAATATCTCTTTTGATAAATCTGGCGACCACTTGTTTGGTGACATTGGCATATGATGCTGCCTCCACCCATTTGGTGAAGTAATCAATTGCCACCAAAATGAACTGGTGCCCGTTTGATGTCGTAGGCTCAATCTTGCCAATCATATCAATTCCCCACATCGCGAAAGGCCACGGTGATGACATCACATTCAGAGGACTTGGAGGCACATTGACTTTGTCCACATAAATTTGGCATTTATGACACCTCTTTGCAAACTTGAAACAGTCTGTTTCCATAGTTAGCCAAAAATAACATGCCCGCAACAGTTTTCTCGTCATAGCATGCCCACCAGCATGTGTACCAAATGTACCCTCATGTATCTCTTCCATGAGCAACTTCGCCTCCTTCTCATCTACACAGCGTAGCAACACCAAGTCGTGGTTTCTTTTGTATAGGACACCATCCGGGTTCAAATAGAAATTGCCAGCCAATCTCCTAAGAGTCTTCTGATCTCGACTGGATGCCCCAGCCGGATACTCTTGGTTCTTCAGGAAATTCTGGATATCGAAATACCAGGGTTGACCATCGGGAGCCTCATCAATGGCAAATATGAATGCAGGCCTATCAAGCTGAGAAATAACAATCCGGGGAGCCTCGTTCCAGAAGTTAACTTTATACATTGAAGACAATGTCGCCAGGACATCAACTATTTGATTTTCTGCTCGTGGCACATGATGCAATTCCACCTTGTCGAAGAAAGGCAACAATCTCCTTGCATAATTCATATATGGTATCAAATTAGGCTGACGTGTCTCCCATTCCCCTTTAATCTGGTTCACCACTAAAGCTGAGTCTCCGTATACATCCAGATGCTTGATTCGCAAGTCAATAGCTTCTTCCAGACCCATGATGCAAGCCTCGTATTCAGCTTCATTATTCGTAACAGGAAAGGTCAATCGGGCAGTAAATGGTATGTGCGACCCCTGAGGAGTAGTGATAATTGCACCTATTCCGCTACCATAGGAATTTATAGCTCTGTCAAATATCAACTGCCACTTGGAACCCAATTCTGGTCCTTCGTCCGTCAACGGCTCGTCACAATCTTTCATTTTCAGGTACATGATATCCTTGTCAGGAAAATCAAACCTCATCGATTGGTATTCCTCAACAGGCTGCTCCGCAAGGTACTCAGACAGAACACTACCTTTAATAGCCTTCTGCGAGACATATTGGATATCGTATTCTGTTAACACCATCCTCCATCGGGCAATTCTTCCGGAGAGTGCTTGCTTCTCAAACACATATTTGATTGGATCCATCTTTGAAATTAGCATGGTTGTATGATTCAGCATGTATTGCCTCAAACGTTTGGCGGCCCAGGCTAGTGCGCAACACGTTTTCTCGAGCATCGAGTATCTGGACTCACAGTCAGTAAACTTCTTACTCAAATAATAGATCGCATGCTTTTTACGTCCGGTCTCGTCGTGTTGACCGAGAATACAACCCATACTTTCCTCAAGAACCGTTAAATACATAATCAAAGGTCTTCCGACCACTGGGGGTATCAAAACAGGAGGTTCCTGTAAGTATTCTTTTATCTTGTCGAACGCCCTTTGACAATTTTCATTCCAGGTCAACACCTGATCCTTTTTCAACAACTTGAATAACGGCTCGCATGTAGCAGTTAGGTGAGAGATTAACCGAGCAATGTAATTCAACCTCCCTAAAAACCCACGCACCTCTTTCTCTGTTTTAGGCGTCGACATTTCTTGTATTGCTTTTATCTTAGCAGGATCAACCTCTATTCCTTTTTCGCTCACAATAAACCCCAGCAGTTTACCCGATCTCACCCCGAAGGTGCACTTGTTAGGGTTTAGTCTCAACCTGAACTTCCTAAGCCTCTTGAACAGTTTCAGCAAATTAACCAAATGCTCCTCCTCCGTCTGGGATTTTGCAATCATATCATCAACATAAACCTCGATCTCTTTATGCATCATGTCATGAAAGAGAGTCGTCATAGCACGTTGATATGTTGCCCCAACGTTCTTCAATCCGAAGGGCATCACTTTGTAACAAAATGTTCCCCAGGGAGTAATGAAAGTAGTCTTTTCCATATCTTCGGGCGCCATTTTGATCTGATTATAGCCTGAGAAGCCATCCATGAAGGAGAATACGGAGAACTGAGCAGTGTTATTGACCAGCACATCAATGTGAGGAAGCGGAAAGTTATCTTTCGGGCTCGCCTTATTCAAATCACGGTAGTCTACACACATTCGCACTTTACCGTCTTTCTTTGGTACTGGCACAATATTAGCGACCCATGAAGGATATTTTGTAACAACTAGGAAACCAGCATCCCACTGTTTTTGCACTTCCTCCTTGATTTTCACAACCATGTCCGGTCTAGTTCTTCTGAGTTTCTGCTTAACCGGCGGACATTCTTCTCGCAATGGCAGACGATGAACAACCATATCCGTATCCAACCCAGGCATATCCTCGTATGACCAAGCAAATATATCACTGTACTCCTTGAGCATCTCGACCAACCTTTGCTTGATGTCGCTCTGCAACGCAGCCCCTATACGGATGTTTCTCACAACCTCTTCCAACCCCAAATTGATAATCTCAATGACTTCCTCGTGAGGCAGAATGATTCTTTCTTCTTGTTTCAATAACCGGGTCAGCTTTTCTGGTACGTCGCCATCTTCAACAATCTTTTCCTCAGCCTGAAATACCGGGTGCTCGAAGTCGAAGTGAGTCATAGGCGGTTCATAGATGTCATCTGAAATAGTAATCCTGCAAAGGAAATAGTTAAATGCTTCAAAACACAGACAAAGCAAATAATCACATTGCCATTTTATTGTTAAAAACAAAAACAGGAAAAACAGGGATCACAACATTTGTATATGAAAAAACGCCTTTATTTCATGATTAAACAATGCGATATACATAACCAAATGGCCCTAAGCAAAATCACCATGCCCCGGATAGGACACAGGATTATTCAACAATTAAGAAAACAAATCATTATTATTTAGTTGTCACCGGAACAGTTTCCTGGATAGACCAATTGCAGAGACTTTGTCCTGGCACGCTTGGCTGGATCCAGGCGTCCATATCACAGTCGTTGTCTCCTTCTTCAGAATCGGAAACAGCATTGATGGTCTCATAACATACTCCCCTTTGTGTAATTGTTATCGGCCCTCTGAACTTGGGCGCCCCTGAAGAGGATGTTGATGACGACGGATGGTATCCAAGTCCAAATCTGTCCATTTTCACGGGAATCTCCAACACCTGGCCCCAACCCTTGGTTTTGCCTGTCTGCACTAGAGCTTGAGCATCCTTATAAGATGACACGACCACATCTGGCATTTTGCTGGGCACTGGAGCTTTGTCTTTGACTCGCAACCCTTCAAAGGCTTGACAAGGTGTTTTGTGTATTTCGCCGTCGACCTCAACATATTTGAACGAAGACAAATGGCTAACCATAATATCTTCTTCTCCACAAACAGTGACGACACTATCCCAACCATATACTTCAACTTTTGGTACAACGTGGATGTGACTGCCCCTGCAGCATGAATCCATGGGCGCCCAAGAAGGCAACTATACGCTGGCTGGATGTCCATTATGTAGAATTCGGTTTCAAATATTTTAGGCTCCACCTGCAACGGTAATGTTATTGATCCAAAAACTGACCTCCTTGTTCCGTCAAACGCTCTCACCACTAAATCACTGGGCGTGCAGATAATCCCCCTGATATCCAACTTCATCATGGCTTTCTTCGGTAGCACGTTCAGGGAAGATCCAGTGTCTACTAAAACATGGAACATAACCGTGCCCCGGCATTCTACTGACACATGCAATGCCATATTGTGCTTTCGCCCTCTCGGAGTCAAATCAAAGTCTGTGAAGCCCAAACTGTGCCCCGCATTAACATGCGACATCACCCCTTCCAACTGATTAACAAAAACTTCTTGAGGAACGAATGGCGTGTCTAGAATCTTCAGCAAAGCGTTCCGATGGGCCTCGGAACATAATAGCAATGATAAGATGGAAAATTTTGATGGCGTTTGCTGGAGGTGCTCAACGATTTTGTAATCACTTTTACGAATGAGCCTCATAAACTCCTCCACATCTTTAAGTGACGTTTCCTTTTCATTCGACTGAGAAGGGTCACTCTCAATTGCCTTGGATTTACCCTTGGTCAATCTTTCTGCCTCTACCTCGGGTGACGTGAAGATTCTTCCGCTTCTGGTCATACCCCCTGTTCCGACAACATTATCTACAACCCCAGCTGGCTGTCCATTGACTTCAATTTTCTCTCCGTCGCAATATACCTCCAACCTATAAGTCGATGGCACTGCTTTAGTACTCTCAAAAGGGACTGACCCTGCTTTGGTAATTGTGATCGTCGGCCGCCTGGCAGGTGCCGTTATCGTTATTGTTTTCCTCGGAATTGTCACCGTCGCAACCTCGTTCTGCTCATCACACAACGCCTCTACAGGCTTTTCAACCGCGGTTCGATCAAATTGCAAGGTACCTTCATCCATCATAGCCTGAATGCCCTGCTTCAAATCATTACAACCCTCTGGCTGGGTCCAACACTCTAAACAGTATTCATCACAACCCGGGAATACACCCCCTTTTAACAGCCTGCGTTTAACCTCACCCAACGGTGTCTTCAACTCATTGACATCCATTACTAGATTCAAATTTCCTTCCGTCAAGATGGCATTTGCCCCATGATTGGGCATAGGTTGTTGTACGATATTTGGACCCACCTGTCCAAAGTTGATAGCTTTGCTATCCAACAAATCCTGAACTTTGTGCTTAAATGCCTGACAAGCTTCTACATCATGCCCGGGCGGCCCGGAATGGAATTCGCAATGCTTGTTGGCATCATACCCATAAGGAAGTACCGTCCCTGTAGGTGGTGCCAAAGTCCTCTTTTCAACCAAGTTCAACCCTAGCAGGGTCTGAAGGAGTTCTGCATACGTGGAAGGTGGTGCGTCGAACACTCTTTTCAGTCTCGTATTTTGCACCCTTCTCTGACCAGTATTCTGTCCTTGCTGTTGCTGTGGTTGTTGTTGTTGTTGTTGAGGCTGCCTTTGTTGAGGAAAAGGGATAGTGACACTAGCTATCTGTTGCGGCTGAACATACTGATTTCTTCCTCTGCCTCTGCCCCTGCCACCGAACACGACACTAGTATCGCCCTGTCGTCTACCACCAAATGCTTTTCTTGTACCTCCTGCTGAAGTAGACTCACCCGCTTGGAATCTTCCAACTTTAATCCCGTTCTCGATCATCTCCCCCATAAGAATCAAATCTGAGAAACTGCTCAACGACACACTAAACAGTTTTTCGCATAACACCCCTGTAAATGTCCCAATGAACATGTCATTCATCTCCCTTTCGATTAAAGGTGGATGGACCCTCGCGGCCATATCGCGCCACCTTTGTGCATACTTGTCGCTACTGCGAAAATTGGCGTCGGCTTGACAGGAGAGTCGCCACCGTGCGTTATTTATCCCTCAGAGCGGGAAAGGAAACGCTCGAAGTAAACCTCGCAAAGACGGGAAAAGGTATGGTCATCGCAACCAAAACCTGGATTCGGGAGTCGGTTACGCGAGGGGAAGGTATTAGCACCCCTCACGTCCATCGTACTCGATGGGATCCACGCTTGGTGTTTATAAGGAAAAGGGTGTATATCTATCTACGCTAATGGCTAGTCTGAAAAGAAAATAAAAAAGACAGGACTCGACAGAACATACGGTGTTCTGGGCCTACGTACTCCCTCGTGCAATGGGAAAGTCAGAGTCAACGTAGTTCGACTACCTACTTCTAAACGGGGAAAAGGTTGCTCGCCAGGACATCGCGTCCTGTGCCTACGTACTTCCACACAGCATGGAAGATCAGAGCAAACGTAGTTCGACTACCTACTTCTAGACAGGGGGCTCTCACACAGCAGTGAGAAAATAAACTGGTCTAAAGGCTCGGGGACCTACAACTACGATCTGGTCTCAAATGCGCTCGGGAAAAAGAAAAGGATAACAATTAGTCGTTAGCGGGAAAGTCTCGATCGCACAGCCGCGAGAGAACAAAGGTTAGTTGTTAGTGTGCTCGCTAGGATGTCGCATCCTATGCCTACATATCCTCGTCTGACACAAGGAATCAGAGCAGCTGTAGTTCAGCTAACTACGACACAAGCTACTCAAAAGCTCCTACTGAAAGGAAAGGGAAAAGACACCCTAAAACTATGACTAAAGAGGGGAATCCACCTATTGCTATCATGCCTGGTTGGCCATCCTAAAGTCTATCATAACAACTCCGCAACGGAGAAGTCAGAGCTCCTAAGGGATCATCGCAACAGGACTAAACGGCAAACAAGAATTAACTACAAAGTAAAGAAATACTAGAAATATGCATGAATGCAACAACTAAACAAACAAGGCGCAAAGGCCGCAAACCACAGAGGCAAGGGAGCTCAGCTCTACCAAATACCAACAAGCAAAGCCACTCAATAACAAACAAGCAGAAGGAGGACCACCTCAACTTCTCATGCACACAAAGCCTATTTCTAAGATGCACCTACCTCAGAACTATCTAGATGAATCCCTAAGTCTAATGCAACACAACACCACACAAGTCAAACAACACAAAGAGGAGGCTAGCTAACCTGACAAACTCCTATCTACAAAACAAGAAACTACTCCTGGGCAAGACCCCTAACAAACCTGAAACAAGCTTAATCTATCCCTGAACAAAACTCTATGCAACACCTTAAGCAAATACCTAAGCAAAACTTTAATCAAAACCCTAAGCAAGAGGAATCAATCCCAGTCTCCAAGATTCAGAACAAGCTTACCGGAGAGAGGGAGCTAAGCAGACAAACTCATAGTGCTTTCCTCGGGAAAGTACCAGGAGGTTACTACTCAGGAGTCATATCCTATGCGGCTCGACAACTGTGATCAGTTTACATTCCTCCTCAGGAGAAACTAAACTCACATGAAGGCTCCGGCATCATTGGATACTTGAGAAAGCCTATCTGAACTAAGGGAACTAAGTGAACAGACCCATAGGACCTTCCTCAGGAAAGTACTAGGAGGCTGACACTTAGGAATCGTATCCTACGTGGCTCAACAACTGTGATCAGTTTACATTCCTCCTCAGGAGAAATTAAACTCACAAGTTGGCTCCAACATCATTGGATACTTGAGAAAGCCTAGACGAACTAGAAGAACTAAGTGAATAGACCCATAGGACCTTCCTCAGGAAAGTACCAGGAGGCTTCCACTTAGGAATCGTATCCCATGTGGCTCAACAACATGTGATCAGTTTACATTCCTCCTCAGGAGAAATTAAACTCACAAGTTGGCTCCAACATCATCGGATACTTAAGAAAGAGGCGAGAATAAAGAATGAAAGTCATTCATAGTGCCTTCCTCAGGAAAGTACCATAAACTCCCTTCAAACTTCAGGATCTCAAACCTCACAAACAGAGAACAAGCTCCTAGATTAAACCTCAATCCAATGCATCCTTGCAAGCTCCAACAGGACTTCAACCAGCTCCCATCTTTGAGAAGAACCCACAGGCCATCAAACCACAAGAAACTATCCCTGAAGTTCAACCACAGTTGAACTTCAAAGTCAGAAGTCGTCAAGACTTCTCCTATCCTCAAGCTCAGACTAAAACAATATTAGAACATCCTACAAAAATCTATCAAAAATCTATGAGAAACCTACATGGCTCTATGACAACATACTAAAAAATCAGAGCAAAATTCAATACCAGATGATAGAACTAAAATCAACAAAGCAGACATATCCACAAACCAATTATTCAATATCAAAACAATACAAAAAAATGCAATTAAAATGAAAATGCATGATTAAGCTAATGTTTTTGTACTATAAAATTCTACATTGAATTACGAGTCTACAGAAAAAAGAACGGAATTATTTGATTAAACCTACTATTTTTTATGAATTTTCTAATAATATGCATGCACTAAAAATATTAAAAGAAGTCAATTAAATGGAAAATATACCAAAAATAGTAAACAAAAATAAAATGGCATTTTTATTTTTATTTAATTTCCTAGACATTTTCATGAAGTGGTGGAAAAAACAAGAAATTAAAAATCAATCATTTTCATTTTATTATGAATTTTACAAGAACAAGAAAATATGAAAAAGAAATTAAAAACACAAAATTGAAATAAAGAGGGAGGGGGGTTCAAACAGCAATGCTTTTCAGTTATTATCCTAAGGTGGGCCTGAGAGGGGGGTGCGCCTAGCAAAAGGCGCAGGCCCAATGCTACCAGAAATCAAACAATAAAAAGAAACAGGAAAAAAAACGCATGGGGGGTGTAGTTAACAGATTTTTCAGGTTCGTTTGTATTGGGCTGAGATGAGGGGGGTGCGAATAGCACCAAGGGCCTAAGGCCCAAAACGATTCATTCTGTCTCCTCTCTCACAAGGGGGGGGGGGGTGAACAAGTGAATGGGGATTGTGGTTCAGCAAACACACCTGGGCCTGGCCCAAACCCTAACCCTAACCAACGGACAAAACCCTATCTCCCTTCTCCATTCTCTGGCTACTGTTCATCCCCCCCAATCTAAACCCTAGCCGCTCGTGACTCTCCTCTCCCTCCTCTCCCTAACCTATCAAGAATCAATCTCCCAGATCTTGAACACCACACCATTATCAAACTCAGATCCACTCAATCCTCCTTAAACTCTATCTGAAACAAGGTCAATCTTCACATCCCAAAACAAACCCTAACTCAACTGAACATACAACTAGAAGAAGAAGAGAATCCGAACCTGTATGAAGCAATCGACGATGCCGAGATTTTCTGGGGAAAACTTCGTGTAGACGATGACGTTCTTGAGATTTGGTGATCTTACTCCGCGCGTGGATCTTGACGATGGTCCTGATGAAGCAAGGATGGAACTCTTGGCGTGAAGATCTCTGGACGGATGAAGAAGACCTAATTTCGTTCTGGAAAATTGATGAAGGAGTGGCGTTCTGGAAGCGACGAAGCCAGACGATTTGACGCTCTTAGCGTTTTTCTGGGAAAACTGATGAATGCTTTGAAGGTTGGTGAAGAATGATGAAGGTCTGAGAATTTTCTGGGTTTACTGATGGAGAATGATGAAGGCTTGCTGATTTTCTGGAAAATTGTATGAAGGTTCTGGGCGCAAATGATGAGTTTTCCGGTGCCGTTGAGTTCTCCGGCGAGGTAGTGATGAATGTGGACGGAGGAGGAAGATGAAGAAGAGAATGCTTCTGGGAATTTCTGGGTGGAAAACTAGCTCCGGCGAGCTGTTGCGGTGGCCGGAAGGCGTTAGGATGGCCGGCGGTGAGAGCTCACCGGATTTGCATGCCGGCCGGTGGGTTCTCAGGTGAAGGTTGAGGGCGTGACAAGTGTCTCAATGGAGGTTGGGGTGGTGACACGCGTGAGACGCGCTGGCAGAGGGAGATTGTGAGTGGGCGAGGTGTCAGCGTGTGGAGCTTCTGAGGTGTGTTGGTGGGGGCCTCTCCTTTGCACGCGTGGGTCAGCTTTTATGCTGACAAGTGGCGTTTTCCTGGCCAAAAACTGCACAAAAAATGCACTGGACTGATAATGAAGTGGGCCTCCCAAAAAAACTGTACCGGGCCCATACGAAAATTAATCAGAAAACCCTAAAAAAAAACTGCATAAAATCTAAATCTGATTACCTAATTAAAAACAATTAAGACCTAATTAACTAATGACTAATCCTAATTAACTAAATGCAGATTAACTATCCTAATTGATTCTATCAAATTCAATTAAATTCTAAACAAAAGATTAATCCTAATTAAATCTAAAACATGATTAAAATCTAATTAACTCCATATTAAACCAAAAATGATTAAGACTCTACTAATCTCTAAAAAAACCACTAAAATTCTGTTTAATTTCTATTTAAAATTCTATAAAATTCCTATTAACAATCTATACTATTATTTAAAACTATTAAAATCCCTATTAACATAAAAGAAAA
The DNA here is from genome assembly GCA_963859935.3 of Lathyrus sativus. Taxonomy (NCBI): domain Eukaryota; kingdom Viridiplantae; phylum Streptophyta; class Magnoliopsida; order Fabales; family Fabaceae; genus Lathyrus; species Lathyrus sativus. The sequence continues at coordinate 486,221,367 of OZ012740.1, read as the reverse complement.
GTCTATAATATTTTCTATATTATCTAAAACAACTAAAACTATTTAAATTCTTTTATATTCTAAAAATGACAAAAAACTATTAAATCTATTTTAAAAATCTATATAAAATTCTAAAAAGAGATTTAAACTATTAAAAAAATACAAAAACCCTATTTAAATTCCAGAAAAATCTATAAAGCCTATTTAAAATCCACAAAAGTCTATTAAAACCCTAAAAAATGCAGACAAATGCAAATGACCACCATAAAAGAGCGCACGAGACCAGATCGAATCGAACAGAGAAGCCCCGGTATCAGAAATATCCCAAAATCACTATGCAAGCTAAAAATCACCGAGGAGCGCACAATTTCCCGAAAAGTAAAACTCTGGTGATCTAGACTGGATATGCCATATCTGATAGACGAAAATCACGCTGTAACCCTGGTATCCTCTGTCTGTGCACAAATATCATGCGTCTGATTTGCGAATATGAATTTAAACCACGAGTCAGATAGGAGAACCGGTTGGTCAAATTTTAGGGTGCAACAATACTCCTTAAAACTTTCACCGTTTTTCTGCGACAAACCCTGCAATTGGACCCTGTTTGGCGCCAGATCGCTGTTATATTTGTAATGCGTCACGAAAGCATCAGCCAACTGCTTCCAGGTTTTGATCTGAGTGGGCTTCAACCCCATATACCATTCAAGCTATCCTGAAAGAAATGCATGAGCATCCTTTCATCATCTGAATACGCGGACATCCTTCTGTAATACGAGCGCACATGGACCTTTGGGCAGGTGTCCCCCTTATATTTGTCGAATGTGGGAGCCTTGAACTTCAATGGCACCCTCATCCCTGGTACCAAGCCCATTGTAGTCATATCCAAACCGGTGGAGTTCTGATTCACTACCCCCTTCATCTGTTCTTCAAGCATTCTGATCCTCTGAACAGGATCAATAGGTCCTTCAAATCCCATGCCTCTTCCAGAAAAGGCGTCCTCCTGGCGGTCTTCATCCCAATTCACATTTTCATTTCCGTACCCGTCGTAACCAGTGTTGCGACCAAACCCTTGCTGATTGATCATAGGACCTCGTCCCCTGTTACCGAAACCTCGATTGATCCCAACAGGTCCAAACCCAGTGTTAACAGGAATCACCCCAGCACCATTCACATTACCAAGCCCACCATACCCCTGGTTAGCATTACCAAAACCGTCATACCCGAAACCCTGAGCGTCGAAGCCGAACTTCTCGTCCTGATTGACGTAATCAAATCCCTGATCATTGTAGCCGAAACCATTGTTTCCAAAACCATTACCACCATTGTTATTACTACCGCCTTGGTTGGCGTCCCCAAATCCAACATTGTTAACAACAGTCTCATTTCCATTCCCTGTGTTGCCATTGCCAGCGCCAGCGTCATTGCTTACAACCACAACAGGTGGGGTCACTACCGGTGGAACCACAGGCGTAGGAGTCCCATCCTCCAGAATAGTCTCAACGTGCACAGAATTGTGGTCATTGTTGCCATTCCCATTAGTCCGCGTCAGCAGCGGCTGTACCAAAGTATGGAGGCTCTCCTGGACCTTAGCAATGTTCTCCATTGTTTGCATGAGCAGATTCAACTTCTCGCGGATTTCCTGCATCTCAACTTGAACTTGATCCATGATTCTCTTGCAGTTGTTTCGGGTTGAGTAGCGGTGGACTCTTTGTTCTTCAATCCTGAAAAAACCCTGAAGATGCAGGAAATAAGATACAGATTCCACAATTAACTAGTAATGCAATATGAATGTGTATGCAAATGCAATGTGTAAATATGCTACATGTTATATCCCCCCCCCCCCCCCCCGATTCTAGTTTCGGAGAGAAGGCCATCACGACAATGGAGTCCCCATCAAGCAAGCAAGGAATCAGAAAACCCTCATATATAAACAAATGCCAAGAGGCTGAGTACAAGAGTACAACTGAATACAACTGAAGAGACCTCAGCCAACAAGCCTGGCGATGGTCAAAATACAAGTACAGACAATAAAAGCAAGGAAAAGATAACTCAGGCCAAGTGGCGCTCTCTGACGTCTTCCAATATCCCCAACGTCTCTGAACGACCCAGTCTAGAGATTAGCTCTTGTATCAGTAAGGCATGCCGCTCGGCAGTGGATCTCAGCTTTTTGGCATCGTCCTGGCAGGTTCCTTCGTCAACACACTCATCGAGTCTGCATCTCTTGGAGCCGGCCTTCAATTCATAAACTCTCAGCTTCTCGTCAAGATCACTTACTCTAAGCTCAACAGCGCTCCTAAGTGATGTCTCTTCAGCAATCTTTGCGTCCTGGGCTCTAACCTGCGCCTCTAGCGTGGCAATCTACAGCTTCAGTTCATCTTCACGCTCCTTCCGCTTGGTAAGCCTGGCGTTCCATAATGTTTCCCACTTGCTGAGGCGGGAATGAGCTTTGTTCAAGAGTTCCTTCTTGGAAGCAAGCACCTTGCTAACACCGTTCAAGGCTATTCCCACTTTTTCCTTCTTGTTGGTCTCTTCCGTCAACTCCGAACCCAACCTATTAATCAATTCAGTTTGTTCCCTCACAGTGAAGGTAGCTTCATTCTTCTCATGACGCAACTGGAAGATCTCCTTCTCTAACTCATCATTGGCTTTCTTCAATTCTTTGTTTTCAGCCAACAATTTGCTATACTTTTCAATCTCTATCGAAGTAGGTGCCGCAATCACTGGAAGATACAGAAGTTCCACAGCAGGATATGGCATCAAAGAAACACTAGCTCTCTCACGGATCCAAGCCAAATAAGGATCATAAGCTTTGATGTTGCTCTTACCAAGCAAAGCTTTCCCCCTTCTATGGATGTTAGCCCATGCATGTCTCAATCTGATCAAAACAGCCACGTCTAATAAGCCTGTGAGATACAGAGATTCCTGTATCTCCTTCTCAATAGGAGCGTCCCTCAAAGCATAACCAAACTGTCTCACCAGCAGAGAAGGGTTATAGTTAATACAGCCTTTCCATCCAATCAAGGGGACATTCGGAAAGCCACTACAACTATATAAAATATCGGTGCCAAGCATGCTCCACTCAAACCAAATGATGTCCTCAGCAGATAGTCCCATCAATCGGGAAGACCAATCCATAGTATCAACAACATCAACAAACGACCCTGTTTTCGGAAGATGTCCCTGGAACCACCTGTACAAAAGAGGAAGACAACAGGAAACATTCTTGCCACGACGTTTCTCATTCTTGTAGTGAATGGAATGATAAACATCGCCCAAGAGAGTAGGAATAGGATTCTTCGAGGCAAGAATCAAGAAGGCATCTGAGTCGACAAAATCTGGCACATTAGGAAACAAGACAATCCCATAGATGCAGACAGCTAGAGTGGCACTGGAGGCAACCCAACATCCGTTCTTCGCGCACTGTGTAGCCTTCTCAACCAGGACAGACAAGTGAAAACCATAAGCTCCGTTCAGCTTGACCAACCCTCCATGGAACTCAGAAGCATCCAAACTGACAATCTCAGCAAGTGTAGCCAAATCAGGCTCAGCATCAACATGTATAAAAGGCATCTGGTCTAACACGAGAACTCTCAACATAGCAGAATACTCCTCCAAAGTGGGTGCCAGAATATAGTCGGGAAATAAGAAACATCTCAGTTGCAGCTCATAAAATTGCATCAAAGTATACACCCCAGTCGTCTCAAATGCGGAAGGGTTGTATAACAAACTAAGCAATCTCCCATAGGATACTCTGAACTCAGACCTCACTCTCTCATCTGCTAGAGCAACCAACCCTAGCAAGGAACTGATATCAGGAGAATGCAACCGATAAGCAACTGTCCTCTTCGTGGACTCCATGTCTGGCCAGAAGATACACTAGAATCAGAGGGGACGCACACACCTGCAACATAAATACACGTTAATGATATGCAAAATGAGTATGCAATAATGCAATATGCAAACATGCAACAGGGATCAAGTGCTATATTGCTGAGGAGATCCATCCATAATATCTGTCTCAACGGGCCCACGATACTGCTCAAACTCGGTCTCAACAGACCCATAACGAAGCTCCAGCCTGGTCTCAACAGACCCAATAACACTGTCTTGATGAAGAACCCCAAATCTCAAACCACTGTCAAGAAAACCGGTAATCTGGAGGTCTAGTTTCCTGCATACCCCAACCCCTCTCACAGGTAGGTGTCCTATCAACTGACACAAGGTATGGCATCCTATGCAGTCGTCGGCGTCACAGACTTTCAAGACCGATGATACGATACCCAGAAGGTGTGGTATCATCATGTCCTGAAGAGGCCCTCCTCAGCCAACTTCCAATTGATCGGTCCCCAGAGTCGACAATCCTCGGGTCAGACAACTTGTCGATCCCTAAGGGCCAGGAAAGAAGCATCAAAGAGAATCTCGTCCGAGCATAGATTTCGCGGCTAGCTGGTGCAAGCTAAGCAAGCAGGCTAACCACTACTCTCTACTTCTAAGTCTAGGTGTAACCTCAAGCCCAGGTCCGACTTTTCTCTCAACAGATCACCCCCTCCCCACAACAGCAATAACAATATAAAGCTGACAATAAAATGCGGAAAGTAAAGATAGAAATGTAAATCTATACAACACCCACGACGGGAAAACAAGCGCTAGGATTGACTCGCGTAGGGAACCGTTGAGAGTCGCCAGCTGTCGCTACTGCGAAAATCAGCGCCAGCTATGACAGAAGAGTCGCCACCGTGCGTTATTTATCCCACGGAGGGAAAGGAAACGCTCAGAGTAAACCTAACGCAAAACGGGAAAGGAATGGTCGTCGCAACCAAGTTCCTGGATTCAAAAGTCGATTACGCAAGGGGAAGGTATTAGCACCCCTCACGTCCGCCGTACTCGACGGGATCCACGCTTATTTTCTAGTACGGATTGTTATTCTATCTACTCTAAAGAGTCAAGGGTTAAAAAGAAAATAAAATGACTCGGCAAAGTATCACACTTTATGCCTACGTATTCCCGTCTGGAACGAGAAATCAAAGTCAACGTAGTTCGCCTACCTACGGGACAGGATGGGAAGGTTGCTCGCTAGAATACAGCATCCTATGCCTACGCACTTTCATACAGTATGAAAGATCAGAGCAAACATAGTTCGGGCCACGGAAGACACAGATTTGTATGACTGTTTTTTATATCCTTCTGAAAAGGTTTTTCTTGATTAGGAGTCCAAGCAGAAAAAAATGACACTTTGATGTTTGTTTTGAATCTTTTACGAAAGAAGTGTTTTTTAGTGTGTTTGCAATCTCCGACGCACTAGAGACTATGATTTGAGAGTGACTACGTCGTATGTCACCCTAAGGGTACCACACTAAGCAATCAGATTACTGAAGAGTGACCCTCCAGTAACCTTTTCTCAAATAGCTTAAGGCTCGTAACGTACGACATCGATTATCCTTATTACTGTGTTTTGAATTGTTTTGAGGTGAGAAAAGAGAAAGAAGCTCTAAAAAGCCTATGGTTGAAATGGGGAGCAAAACTACCCTAAAGTTGTCATGCATGGGTAAGAACCTAATGTCTGTCATATTTCCCTCTTGCACAGAGGGAAACAGAGATCCTAGGGGATAAACAGCAAAAGAAACAGATATACAGTAAACAGTAAACATGTATGCAATGCAGCAGTACAAGCAAGGCAAGGGAGTCCCGCTCAACCTCGAACCTGGGAAAACAACAGGCAAAGTGAAACAGTATTCACTTCAAACCTTTGGGGGCAAGCTGTACAAGCTAACAAACAATACAGAAAAGCAAATAGCACCAACACCAGCTCTGACAGCAACAATCAAGCTCCTACAGTAAGCAACACAAGCAGTAACAGCTCTGACAGCTACAATTGATCAAACAACAAAGGGTTGACAGTAACAACTTCTTCAAGCAAGACCCCATCTTCAATCTTCAACAATCTTCAAGCTTTAGATAAGCTCCTATCTTCAATAAGCTCCATCTCCAAGAGAGAATCAATTAACAGATTAAGTTGAAATGTTAAGAAGCTTAGTGACAACCCAAGGAAATCACTAAGAACTTAACATTGCAAATGAAAGGGATCCTCAAGGTTCTACCCAACCAAAGCATGCTCTACATCCCTCCTAAGGAGAGATGGAACTTCTTTGGGGGACCTTGTGTCATGGGATGGAATAGAGGCACAAGAAGCTTTCTATGTTTGAAAGAAGAAACAAGACTACTCTAATGCTCTTCCTATATATCCTAACTCCTAAGTCTTCAAAAGCAATCTTCAAAAAGAAAGATCTTCATGTCCATGATCCAAGCTTCTTCAAGCCATCCAAAACAACTTCATTTGATCTTCAAGTCATCCAAGCAAAGCCCAAGCCAAAAGCACCCCCAAAATAGCCCCACACAAGTATAACCAAACCAAATATCCAATGGAGAAACCCATCATCACCACACAAGTTGCAAAAATCAAATAAAATGCTAAAACTCATCACAAAATCCTAATTAAATTTATAAGGGGACCTAAGCCTATACCCAATACCCCATATAAATCCCAGAACCTATATCAATCATTAAGTCCCCAAGCTATGTTCTAAACTACAACTAGTTGTTTTGAAACCCTAATTCTAACACCTCTCCTATTCACCTCTCAAACTAACCTAAATTTTATTCACAAAAATATGATAAAATTTCTAAGGGTACATGCCTCCATAATCTAATCAATCCAGCAAGAATCATCTCAAAATCATTCACCAATTGGTCACAAGAAAATCAGCAAGAACATGTAGCAAATATACAAAATTAAAGAAAAGAATAAAATGGAAAAATTCAAATTAAATTGAAAAATGGATGAAAATTGGATTTCTTGATTTCATAAAATCACAAATAAATCCAAGATCATGGAGGTATTTTTAAAATATTTTTTGGATCAATATTGGATTTATTATGAATTTTAGAAATCAAATGGATTAAAAATAAAAGAAAATCAAATAAAAGAAATTAAAATGCTGAATTAAATGGGAGCCATTGGATCAATTGACTGGTAAGCGCATCTGAGGCCTCAGAACGTGTCCACGTGTGGTGATGACTGGTGTGCCACATCGTTTAATGAAACGATGTGTTTTGGTTTAAAGAGGGAACTCTGAAGTTTAAACACGAGCCATTGGATGATCATCTGAGTCAACCGATCAATGCAATCTGAGGGCTGGAACTTCATCTTCTCCAAAAGCTCATGCGACCTGAGACTATTCTCAAGTGGTGGTTCATGGTGGTTTCCACCGTCTTCTCCGGTGGAGTGGTGGTTGCAGGTCAAGGAAAAATCTCAAACTTAACATCATCTTGCTCAGAAATTCACGTAGATCTCCAATCTCATATCCATTTCCTCTAGATCTTCCTAGGTTTTGAAATTCGAAGGCAAACAGAAATGCCACCACCAGAATGATCAACACCAAATCAAAAAACAAAGCCACAGATCTCTACCTCTTGTTGCACTGATCATTACTAGCTATCTAATTCAAGTCAAAACCTCAAGATTATGCATAACCGTCTTCAAACAGAAATGGTGTATCACACTCGATCATCACCAAACGATGCCAAACCAAACCTAAATCGTTCTACTAATCATAGGGAATCTAACCACATGCACATTTCTACCTAATTCAGCCTAGATCAATATGGAATTTGAGAGTTACATACCTGAAGAAATTGGATGAACAGAGAGATCAAATGCTCAATTCAAGCTCCAAGATTCTTCAAACACGATCCAGAATGCAAGATAAAGCTTCTTCAACCTTTAATTTGACTTGAATAGGCTTGCAACTCCAAAACCGATTCTGAGTTGAAGCTCTTGAAACTCAACTTCAATCTTCCTCTCCTCCACGAATTCTGCACCAAAATGAGTCTGAACTCACTCCTCTCAATATATAGAAACTCTTTATGGGCTTTTGAGCCCAGTTTGAAGCCCAATTCAATGATCCATCATTTTTGATTTTCCTCTTGAAAATGCAATGCACCAGTCACGATTCTGAGCTTCCAGCTTGCTCTAGAATGTTCTATTCAACTGCAAATTGGTTTGTGAGTGTGAATGGATAGCTAGCTTGGCCTGAAATGCTTTGATTCTTGTTTTGGCATTGTAACTTGTAATGTAAGTAAGCACTTTACAAAGCAAGTCATGAAATTAAGCCTCAATTCAAAAATGTGGAAATTTCATTGTGTTTAGAATCCAATTTCTGATCAATTTGGTATATCATATGGACTGGTTTGGACATATAGCTCAAAAATCACAATTTCCCTTTTTGATTCATTTAAAAATCCTTCCTTATTTTAGGCCATTTTGGATCATTTTGTGAAGCAAGCCAATTCAATCCCTCATGACTTCTTATCTGACCTAAAAACACCATTTTAAGCACATCTCATGTTGGACACTTTTTCATTTGAAGAGTGGAAGATGGAGATTTTGACACATGTTGAAAAATGACCTATAATCACAAATGCCCAAAATACCCCTGGATTGCCAAGATCATAACTTGAGTTCTACAAATCCTATTGAGGACTTATAGTACTCTATGGAAAGCTAAGATCAATATCTACAACTCTTATGTTGGCCAAGAATCCATTTCAAAACTCCTTGAAGGGCAAAAGTTGCTTGGAAGTCAAGGGACTTTCATAGATAAATTTCAGTGTCCTCTGGTGACCTGTAACTTGCAAGAACCATAACTTGAGTTCTACATATACTATTGAAGACTTATAGCACTCAAATTAAAGCTATTGAGAAGCACTACAAGTTTCATGTTGTCCCAAACCCCAATTGAAACTTGTATCTTGACTTGTGTGGCTAGGAAGTCCAGTGCTATACAGGGGATTTTACCCTAGGAACCCTGTCTCAAACACCTCCACCCACTCTTGGTTCTTTTGAATTTGATCTTGACTCATCCATACACATGCTTAAACATACCAATCCATGACTTCCATGTACTAGAGCTAGATCTTGATGCCCTTTCTTTGCTCTCCTTGACCTAGGGTTACCCAGATGAAACCCTATTTGTACACACCTTAACCATGGCTCTTGAACTTAATACAATGACTTGTCTAAGCTTCAATATGGCCTTATAGGCATCCCATTAGCTTCATACACACTTCAAATTCACAATTCCATGCTTCATACCCCATTGATGACCTTCCATACACCTCAAGTTAGGAGGGAAATCCACTTGTTGACACTCAAATCTTCCCAAAGCTTCAACCCATTCCTTGATGACTTGGATGTTCTTAAGCTCAGATAACATCTCTAGACACCTTGATCCCTTATTGGAGGCATGCTATGCTATGGTATGCAAATGATTAGACTATGTACATGATGTAACTATGCAAATGAAATGCAATGGAAACATAAACCAGGTGAAATAGGTTGAGCAAATTTTAGGGTGCAACACATACCTCCATTCATAATAGACAACTCAAGATTTAATCTCTTAACAAAATCCAAAGACATAAAAGAATGTGTAACTCCAATATCAATTATAGCAATCAAAGGTGTATCATTAATGAATCACGTACCTCTGATCAATCGATTTTCACTAGCAGTCTCAGATCATGGAAGAGCAAACACCTTCCCTTTAGCTTGAGCCTTCTTCGATTTATCACGCTTGGTACTAATATGCCCTTGCTCACCATAGTTGTAGAAAGTCACATCCACACCATTCTTGCACTCAAAAGCCTTGTGGCCTGGCTTGGCACACTTGAAACACTTTAGTTCAACACTTGTGCACTCTAGGGTACGATGTCCTTCAACACCACACTTATAGCACTTAACTAGAGTAAGAGCTCCTCCCCCACTCAACTTCTTATCATAACCAGCTTTCTGTTTCCCTTTATCAGTAGGAGTCACATACGGCTTCCCTCTCAATGGGTTCTTTCCCTTCTTCTCATTCAAACTCTTATAGTAAGTAGACCGAACTCTATTATCTTCATCATAGATCCTACTTTTATTAACCAACTCATAAACTCTCCTAATCTTCTGATAACTAATGGCTTACTTGATCGCATGCCTCAAACCATTCACAAACTTAAGACATTTGGATCTCTCAGTATTAGTAGTGTTATAATGAGGACAAAACTTAATCAACTCCTCAAATCTTGCTGCATACTCAGCCACAGTTGAGTTACCCTACTTCAGCTCAAGGAACTCAATTTTCTTCTTCCCACGCACATCTTTTGGAAAATACTTCTCCAGAAACTCTTCTATGAAAATAGCCCAAGTAACCTTAACTTCCTATTCTTCAAACCTCTGACAAGTATTACCCCATCACTCCTCAGCTTCCTCTTTAAGAAGATGACTGTCAAACTGCATTCTCTGCGCATCTGAACAGTTCATAACCCGAAATATCTTCTCAGTTGCTTTTAGCCATACTTATTCCTTATCAAGTTCATGCGTTTCCTTGAAGATTGACGGATTATTCCTCTAAAACTTCCACAACGCACGAAACTCATCATCATTGTTATTCCCAACATTCACCTTGCCTTGCTGATTCTGCCTAATCACTCTAGCCAACATTGCCAAAGCTTCAGCATTTGCTTCGTCATTCCTGCCTGCAACCATTGTTTTGAGAGTTTCCAACAACAAATCTCATTAGAACAAACAACATTGATAGTGTTACACACACATATCGAATATAAAAGGGAATGAACACATTAACAATTTGGTCAATTGACCGACCTTGCTCTGATACCACTAATGTAACACCCTTCTAAACCCCACAGAATTATACGTCATAAATCAGAGTAAAAAAGCATGCATCTCAAGTTATTATAATAAACCCCAAATTAAAAATTAAACCCAAATTTATTATAAATAAATCTAAATGAATAAATCCTCAATTTTAAAATAAACCCACATTTATTTTTATGAACCCAATATTATAAACCCACATTATTTGATTATAAAAATAAGATAAGTTAGATAAAACCCAAATTTATTAGTTATAATAAACCCCAAAATTATGAATAAACTCAAATTTATTAAAGATAAAAATAGACAAACTATAACAAACCCCAAAATTGTAAATAAATATGAATTTATTAATTACCAAAATAAATTAATTAAAATAAATCCCAAATTATAGTTAATCCCAAATTTATTAATTATAAAAATAAATAAATTATAATAAACCCAAAAATATAAATTAAACCCAAATTTATATAATTATAACAATAAATAAATTATAATGAACCCAAAATTATAAATTAAACCAAAATTTATATAAATAAAATCTAACTTATTATAATAACTCAAAGATATAAATTAAACCCAAAATTGGATAAATAAACCCAAATTTTTTATAATAACTCCAAAATATAAATTAAACGCAAAATTATAAATAAATAAAATAAACCCCAAATTATAACTTAATATTATTAAATTAACCCTAACATTTTAGTTAATATGGCGTGATGGTGGGAGTTTTGTTATTAACAAAAATTTTCTAGATTTTTCTTATTTTCGTATTTAAATTTAGAGATTTTTATAGAGGTTTGCAAAAAAAATATATGATTTATGATAATGATTGTATTATTTTTTAGATCTTGAATTAGGTGAAATTTTTGTGTTGTATTTTATTCTTTGATTTAAATAATAAAAGAAAACAATAGAGAGAAACATGTTGATTATTAATATAACAGTAAGGGAAAATCAACTTACGGGAATGAGGTTGTCCCCGTTAAGCAAAATAATCTCCTTTGAGCTATTCGTTTCCTTCACGCCACCTATTCCAATCTTCGCCTTTCGATCTGACCTTTTCCCTTCGCCCTAGAGAGAATGAACGTCGTGTTAGCTCACAAATTCGACGCCACATATATATAGATTAAAATATTTAAATAAAATATTAAAGTCTTTTGAGAGGTGAAGAGGTTTTCGAAGCCTTGAGACCTTTAATTGGGAAGCCAAATATTATGGGACTTAGAGAAAATTCTGAATCTTAAATGAAGTAGCCTTCGACCAAGATGTTGGCTGGAGATTAGTGAAGTTTTTGAAATTTAAATAATGGAGGGAGTAGTTATACTTTCCTATGACTAAGAGGGACAAGTTGCGTTCGTTTGGCAAAGGACTTCACGCGTTGTGACACTTGTCGGAAGCTGATGGCTTTAAGGGGTTATTGGTAGTTATTTTTTACTATTATACTTAGAAGTCTTGGACATAGAATTCAGTGTGTTGTAATTTACTATTTGTGCAAGTCACTCCTAAGTTTACTCAAAGTATCCGAGTGTAGAGAAAAGAGTATCAAGGAGAATGTACGTGATGTAAACACACTATTTTTTACTTTTCAATAAAGTTTAATTTATTTGCTTAACTTTATAAAGTGTTTATTTGCTTCTCTACAATCTACCCCCTTCTATGTACTTTACTTTATCTTCGTCCTAAATTCCTTTCTAAGATCCCTATTTCTTTCCTTCTAAATTTATATCTTCTCTTTCGTTTTAGTCGAACAAACACCTTTATGATTAAAGCCTTTTTTCTAAACACTGTCGAAGTGTGCAACTTAGATAGATTTCAAAACATAAAACCTTTAGCACATGTCCTAGGATCAATCAAATCGATCCTGTGAGTCACCAAAGTTAAATTTGGAAGATCAGCGGTTGTTTTCCATTTTTCAAGGGAAATAAAATGACACGCCCAATGGGACAGTGCTAAAAGATTTTTTTTATAGTTTTGCAAAATTTGCAAAACTGCAGTTTTATTTGTCTTTTGTAAAAGATTTGTTATATGTTACTAAGAAGTGGCAAATCGCCGCTATAAACGAAGAAAAACCAAGAAGAGAGTATACTAGGGACATGGCAACAGATACAAATTATCCAAATAACCCTAATCCTCGAGGAGATGGTTATAACTCTCAGCCGAGCACCATTAGTCCTCACGAAAGATTGAGGAATGACGTGGTTCCACCCTCAATACCTTCGACCGAAGAATAAATAGTACCTCCTGCAAGACTGGAACCCGTACAATCAGTGTTGAGGCCTAGGTCAACAAGCATGAGGACTTACACATAACCGGTGTTGGAATATATTAGTCCCTCCAGGGTTTTCACAACTATTACCAAGAAACCCTCCATATGGAATGCCAACAACTGTGATGCAAGGTCTCCAAAATGCTCCCCCAATATTCTCAGACAATGCAATGGCTTCGCCATTACAAGGATTAGGGTCTGGGGTGAACATTGGTCGAAACCCCCAAAGTTTAGGCTTGGGATATTCCACATAGGGCCCTAATCTAACCAATACTTCAGTTGCGTGTTTGAGATAGCAAATGGATGAAAGTTACTTGCAAATGGTTCAAACCTTGTCCCAAACCATGGGTGAAGTCTTTCAACCTTTAATCCAAAATACTACCCAAACCAATCAACAGCTAGCAATACAAATAACACGGCTGGCTGAATTTATAAGTGTATCATCTGCTGTTAGGAACATGGCTACCGTGGAAAACACTCCACGACGGGACTTAGGAAACCTACTTGAGCCCAACTTAGAGAATCAAGAGAGGGTCAAAATCCCCAGGCTCGAACCTCACAGAGTCGAACCACCAAGGGATCAAATACCAATCCCAGGAGAAAGGGGCCCAGGGGTAATCATAGTAAATCGAAACCAAGATGCAGACAATGTTATCCAACAGGTTCGACATTTCGACACCTGGTGCTAAAATGTCATCTTTGGAGAAAAGTAAAATGAGAGGGTTTTGTAAATACCATACTTTTTGGGTCATAAAACATCTCAACGTTTTCTTTTCAGGGATCTGGTTCAAAATGCTATCCAAGAAGGAAGACTGAAGTTTGGGGAAAAGGCCAGCACCAAGATAAAAGTCAATGCAGACCCTCTACAGGTAGTGGACGCCCACTACACGGAGCCCACCGAGGCGCATATGGTCGAAGCTACTGATGGCTATGATATTTTGATCAATATGTTAGAGGTTATGGATGATTTTGTTGCTGGAGCAGTAATGGTCAAGATCACTATGGGTTTTGGACAAGATAATTGGTTGAACGAGGTTACTGATGGGCTTGATCAGGGTGTTGATGATCCAAGTCTAAAACATACAGAGAATTCAAGCTTGGTAATGGTGACCAGGGAAACTGCTGATAGTTTCATCAAGATGGAATAAGCCACTAAAGGCCTGGAGCAGAACCTAAGTAAGCTCAATCTGAGCAAGGACGTCGACGTGAACATGGTGGAAATAACGCCATATGGGACCATGGAGGATAATGAATTGGGTTGTCAGGAAGAATATAACAAAATAGCCTATCCGGGACACGAAGAGTCCATCGTTGAATTCATCCATCGCTGCCAAAAGAAGGGATCCAGTGTCATGCTGTGTCCCAAATGTAGTGCCATCTTTAACATGAAGGCTGCCCAGAGACTCGAAGGGACACACAAATCAAAATAAAAAAAGGAAAGACCTAGTTGCGACCCTCGAGGCAGTATCCCGAGAAATTTTGAACCTAATAATAGGGTTCCAAGAGCCGGGCCTGCTTCCTTCAACCCATTTGTCGACATTTCTAACGGAAAATGGGTGAAGCCCAATGAGGACAACCAAAAGGAACAACAAAAATGGAAATTTTTTTAGGTTAATCTAGGATCATCAGTCTCCTATCGAAAGGAATTCCAATCCTATAAGACAACACATATCTCTGAAAATTACAAAGGAAAGAATCCAATGTCACGATCTCAATGGAGAAGGGAGCAACGCAGAAGAAAAGCCCTTAGGGAAGGCTCATTCAAAAATCAGGCAGAATCTAGCACTAATTCCCCTGCTGGAAATAAAGGGGGTCAACCAAAGACTATTGAAAAAACGCCTGTGGGACGAAGACTATTCCCTGCCCAGGAAGTGGAACATATAAAGCCAGTCGAAGATGATGACGAAATGACTGACAATTTCGACTCTGACTCCGATGACTCTCTGAACCTCCTGGTCAATGTGGGTTCGGTAATGCCTAGGGATTTCGACAGAATTTCAGAGGTCGAAAATCTGGATGCCTATACTGAGGCAGAAATGGCGGCACACAAGCCTGTGTGCTACTACGTTATGAACAATGGCTATGTAGAGGAACATAATGCTTTTTTCGAGCGGTCGACATAAGCAATGAAGAAACATTTGAAACCCCTCTACATTACGGGAAAGGTGGAAGATGTGCCAATCAATAAGATTCTGGTAGGCTGTGGTGCAACGGTGAACTTTATGCCACATTTACTGCTAAATAAAATTGGTAAACATGACACCAATACGAAGCCACACAAAATGGTGTTGTCGAATTATGAAGGCAAGGTTGGTTCAACAATGGAGGTGATACAGGTGGATCTAACTGTTGGAACAATAACAAGACCTACCATTTTCATGGTAGTGGAAACGAAGGCCAATTTTAATCTGCTACTAGGACGAGAGTGGATTCATGACATTGGTGCAATGCCATCGTCAATGCACTGACGAATTTCCATTTTGAGGCCAGAAGACATTATGGAGAACATCGAAGCCAACCAAAGGTACTTCAGAACGCCCATAAACCATGTCGACCGGAGGCAGTTCGACAAGCATCTTGCCATCATAGGTCCATGTGCCCCAGCAGACTTCGAGTTTGTCCCAGACGAGGAAACATTCTGCTTATTATATTGGTATCCCATCGATGGTTTCCATTGGGACAAAGAGGTGCCAGGAGAGAGGCTCTCATACCTTGGCAAACTTCCAATAGACCCTACAGGTTGGCGGAGTGAATTTAGTGATGATGACTGAATTCAAAGCACTACAAAGAATTTCTCCTATGTGGCCGAAACAAAACTGCAGGCGGCCTTGGAGGATGCCAATAACCAGATGGCTGAAGAGGCCAAGTTGGAATCATGTCATGAAGGTCCTGGCAAGGACTTCGAGACCTGACAAGATTCAACAAGAAGACCAAAGGCTTGATGCTATATATGATGAAGAGCCTTTGGGATTCGAAAAGGATCCGCTGGCGAATGACGTCAAGATGCTAGCTCAGGACCCATTGTAAGAGGTTGACCTAGGGGAAGGGGTGGTCAAAAGACCAACATACATCAGTGCCAACCTTGACCCCTGATTAAAGGTCGAAATCATCCAATTATTGCGAGAGTACAAAGATTGTTTCGCCTGGGATTATGATGAGATGCCTGGTTTGAAAAGGGAATTGGTCAAACACAAGCTTCCAATCAAGCCTGGGGAGAAACCAGTCAAACAAAATCCAAGATGTTTCGCTCTAGGAATCCTCTCAAAAATAAAGGAGAAAGTCGAAAGACTCCTTCGATGCAGGTTTATCCGCACGGCCAGGTACGTCGAGTGGTTGGCTAATATTGTCCCAGTCATTAAGAAAAATGGGTCTTTAAGAGTTTGCATAGACTTTAGGGATCTAAACTCAACAACTCCTAATGATAAGTACTCCGTGCATGTGGCAGAGATGCTAGTCGATTCCTCTGCAGGACATGAGTACCTTAGCATGCTAGATGAATACTCTGGATGTAATCATATTTTCATTACAGAAGATGATGTTCCCGAAATAGCTTTTCGTTGTCCTGGGGCCTTAGGTACCTACGAATGGGTGGTGATGCCTTTTGGCCTAAAAAATGCTAGGGCAATAAACTCAATTTTTCATGATTATATAGAGTATTTCATACAGATATATATTGATGACATTGTGGTTAAGTAAGTATCAGGAAAAGAACATGTGGACCATCTTTGATAATCCTTTATAAGAATGAGGAAATATGGTCTTAAGATGAACCCTCTGAAATGTGCATTTTGTATGCAGGCGGGAGATTTTTTAGGTTTTGTTATCCATAAAAAGGGGATTGAAATCAACAAAAACAAGACCAAAGCTATCATGGAAGCGAAAGCGCCATCGACCAAGAAGGAGTTGTAATCGCTTCTAGGTAAAATAAATTTCTTGAGAAGGTTTATATCAAACCTACGCGGAAAAACGCATGCCTTCTCACCATTTCTTCGATTCACTAAAGAGGGGTTCGAATGGGGGAAGGATCAGCAGGAGGCTTTCGACAAAATCAAAGACTACCTGAGCCACCCTCCAGTGCTTTCGCCACCATGCAGGAGCAAGAGCATGAGGCTGTACATAGCAGCATCAAACAAGACTCTAGGGAGCATGTTAGCTCAAGAGGATGAGAATGGCGTCGAAAGGGATTTTACTACCTCAGTAGAGTTTTGAATGACTCAGAAACTAGATATAGCATGATAGAAAAGTTATGTGTATGTTTGTATTTCTCTTGTACAAAACTGAAGCAATATATAAAACCAGTTGATGTATATGTTTCTTCGCATTTTGATGTTATTAAACACATGTTGTCTAAACTTATTTTGCATAGTTGAATAGGGAAGTGGGCACTAGCATTAACTGAATATTCTTTAACCTATAAACCGCTAAAAGCGGTTAAAGGGCAAATAGTGGCAGACTTCATTGTTGACCACTCTATAAATGAAAATGTTCTAAATTATGTCGAACTAGAACCCTAGAAGTTATACTTCGATGCTTCCAGCCATAAGAATGGAACATGCATTGGCTTATTGATTATTTCGCCTGATAAAATTCCAACAAAATTTAAGTACAAAGTCGAAGGGCTCTGCTCCAATAATGAGGCTGAATATGAGGCCTTGATAGCAGGACTTGAAATTTTGTTAGAATTGGGGGCAACTCGAGTTGAAATAATGGGAGACTCAGAGTTGGTTATAAAGCAAATAACAAAGGAATACAAATGTGTTAAACAAAATCTCATTATGTACTTTGTAATAGCCAACGGATTACTCAAAAAATTCGAAGTGTCAACCATTCGGCATATACCACGACTAAAAAATCACGAGGCGAATGACTTGGCACAAATTGCCTCTGGATATAGGGTTTCGAAAGAAAACCTACAAGAAGTAATCGAAGCTAGAGGTAAGGTCGTGTATGTTGGCCTACGGCCGTCAGATCTAGAAGTAACAAAGTTTGGCTATGCTGACAAAGAAAATTTTGAAATTTTCACAGTAGAAGGACTGACAGACAAAGATTGGAGGAGACCTTTGGTCGAATACCTTCAAAGCCCATCAGCGTCTGCAGAGCGAAAAATTAAGTATCAAGCTCTAAGCTATGTTCTTCTAGGAAACGAATTATTTAAAAAAAACCTCTAAGGGGGTCTTGCTTAAATGCCTTAGTGAATCTGAGGCATATTTAGCCCTATCGACAATCCATAGTGGGACGTGTAGGGCACACAAAGTAGGCCACAAGATGATATGGTTATTATTTCATCAAGGCATGTATTGGCCTACTATGTTGAAAGATTGCATCGAATTCGCCAAGGGCTTCCAGGAGTGTCAGGTTCATGCTGGCATACAACATGTCCCAGCGAGCGAATTGCACTATATAGTTAAGCCTTGGCCTTTCAGGGGATGGGCCTTGGACTTGATTGGAGAGATTCGACCAGCATCCTCTAAAAACCAGAAGTATATATTGGTAGGAATAGATTACTTTATGAAATGGATTAAAGTGATACCTTTACCAAAAGTAGATCAAGAGGATGTCATTGATTTCATTCAGAAGTATATCATTTACAGGTTTGGAGTTCCAGAGACAACTACGACAGATTAGGGGTCGGTGTTTACTGTTCGAAAAATGTAGGAATTCTCTAAAGAAATGGGATTCAAGCTTCTAACATCCACACCTTATTATGCTCAAGCAAACGGTCAAGTTGAGGCAACAAATAAAGTGGTGATTGGGTTGATAAAAAAGCAAGTGGGGAGTAAACCAAAAAATTGGCATAAAACACTTGACCAAGTCCTATGGATATGTCGAACGTCACCTAAAGAAGCAACCAACAACACTCCTTATCGATTGACTTTTGACCATGACCCAGTGTTACCTGTCGAGATCTACATACAGTCAGTCAGGATTCAGAGACATCATGAAATCCCTCGTGAGATTTATTGGGACATGATGTTTGATGAGTTGGTAGACCTAGATGAAGAAATACTTAAGGCTCTAGAACTTTTGAGAAGACAAAAGAAAAGAGTAGAGAAGTCATATAACAAGAAGGTGAAGGATAAGACCTTTTTTTGTAGGAGATTTGGTTTGGAGGGTGATCTTACCTATGGAACGAAAGGTTAGGTCTTTGGGCAAGTGGTCCCCAAAGTGGGAAGTCCCGTTCCAAGTCACGAAAGTGTTCTTCAATGGAGCATACGAAGTAGAAGAATTAAACAAAGATAGAAGAGTCTTAAAAGTGAATGGTAAGTATTTGAAAAAATACAAACCTGCGCTTCAAGAGGTGAAAATATCAAAAGAATAATTTAAGACATCAAAATAAAGCCATATATGGTATTCATATAAGGCCATAATGACTCAGTTCATTACAAAAAAAACTATGGCTCACAAGGGTGAGGAAAAGGAAAAGCATTACAGAAGGTTACAATAAACTAAAAAGGGAGATTTTCTTTCATCCTCAAGTACCTCAACTTCTGGAGCTCGAGGCGCTTTTGACATAAGGTCATGTCAGATTCCAGTTTGGCAACCTCTGCTTCCAAACGTCGAGCCTCTTCTGCAAAAGTGATGGCATGATTGAGCTCTATGGAGAGACTAGAGTCATCGAGGGAAGATAGCTCTGTATTTCTCTTCTTAGCTTTCGATATTCTGTTTCGAAGCTTCTTGATCTTTCGCTCCCAAGAAGAGATGTTCTTTTCATTGGTGGCAGTCTCTTGCTGATTCTTCTCCTTCTTCTCCTGCAACTCTGCTATTTTTCCTTCAGATTCAGCAGCAGCAGCCTCATTACCAGCTTTGGTCGAGATAGCTTTCTCGATCTGAGGCAGCAGTTTGAGATCTCCATAGACTTAGTCAATCAGAGACCCAACTTCCAGGATGACGGTAGCAGACTCGGGAGAGATGGAATGAATGTCCACTTATTGAAGAAAAGCCTTCAAAGCAAGATGGGTGACTTGATCCATTTGTAAAATGGAGAAAAGATCCCCCCTGAAGATTCTCCCTTTGACCTTTTCGAGGATGTTGTCTGTGGGTTTGCTCGAGGCTTGGTCCTCAGAAGTCGAAGTGTTGGGGCCTTCCCAGAGGAACTGCCTCGTTGCCCAAGAAGAAGCTTGACATATTGTCGAGGATTGGTGAGTTTCATGGCATCAGTTCTACGCTATTAAGACTTGCCTCACCTTTGGTGGGCACTGTTTTGTTCTCTTTAGTTGCAGCAATAATTGGGATAACAATCACATCAACTAGGGCAGACCCGTCAACTGGGTTTCCCTCAGGCTTCTCCTCCTCACTCTGACCACCTTCAGCTTGGTCCTCTTCCATTTCTTCACCAGTACCTTCGTCACTAGAAACATCCAGTTCCGATTGATGCATGGTTTCATCCTCGATGACATCTCTTTTTCCTGATGCCTCAATATCATCAACAATAATGGTTTGATTTAAAGGAGAGTTATGTGCGTCAGCCAAGGTTGCATCTTCCTCCATACAAGTATCTTCTTCGTTTGCTACCTCCAGAGTCTTTGGTGCATTGTCTTCTTCATGGTCAGACCCATTGGTTTGGGACTGCTGGGTAGTTGTCTTGTCAGGCAAAAGAGGAACTATGGTAGATTTCAGGTTTATTAATTTCGCCAAGAGAACTCATACCAGAGCCCAAGTCAGATGTGGGATGATAAGTAGGCTCACCTTGGCTATTTAAAAGAACGGTTGGGGAAGGAGACTTGGTCGAGGTAGGTTTCGAACCTCCAGCATCAGCCTAGATGAAAGAAGAACTAGGCGTGAGAAGTAAAGACAAGATATAAACAAAACAGGACTTTGAGAAGTACTTCAACACAGGGTATACCTTAGTGTTCCCATCAGCAAGACTTGAATTGTCGCACTCGACAGGAATGATGGTTGGAATCGAGGCACCCTTAACAGGAGCCTCAACATGAACAGGGGTGGTTAGCTTTGGATTCTTGACAAATGGAGGGGAAGGTGGGGTACTAACAGTATCCATCCCTTGAATGACTTTCCGCCTCTTCTTCAGTTGTAAATCTTCAGGAGGAGATTCGTCATCGTCCTCTGAGTCAATAATTATTTGGGCGGAAGCCCTCTTAAGTTTCTTTTGAGGTGTGGGTTGCTTGCAAGTCACCTAATACATTAAGAAATATTAGAAGCAGCCAAGAGAGTTAAACCCACAAAGGCCTATAGAGAATTACCTTATGGCCTTCGGCTTTGCCTTTAGTTCTTGGTGGAGGAGCACTCCTTTTAGGGGCAGCTGTAAAACAAATCACATTGCTAACAGTTAGTAACAATAAAGTTCAGTTAAAAAACTCCAAATCAAAGTGGGATGACCTTCAAGAATTTTGGATTCGATGCGAATATCTTCGATACCAACATGAAGGTGACCTTTGAAAGTATCGAGCGTATGTTTAGTCGAAACCACTCGTTGCGCTTTCAGTCTTGACTGCTGTCAAAGGATTTTTATAGAATCTCCACAGATAAACCAATATGGAAATGGAGGGGCAAGGGCCACTCCAAAATCAGAAGTTGGCAATTGAAGGATCTTTGGAGGAAATAAAGCAAAATCTACCTCATACCGTTTCTCACGAGGAACGTATGAAGGGATTTTCAGATTCTCCATTTTCTTTGAAAACTTTTTCTTCAAAGTGACAGCTGCCTCGCGGATGGTTCGACTAACATCATCTAGTCGATAGGCGGTTTTAAAGTACTTCTGGAAGGCTTGAATCTCTTTGATATATGTAGATGTAGCTTTCTTGATCTTCTCCTGTACATCAATGAAAGCTTGGTCAATCAAGCGAACAAAGCTTGAAACGTCAAGAAATTCTGAGGTATAGTGTCTGGACCACCAGTTGTAGAATTCTTGAGAGCAGAAATAAGAAGGTTCAAAATGAATAGGTGTGAAGAGGGACTTGTGAGCGTGGCGAGCTAAGTGTGTCGAACATTCAATAAGGTTAAAAGAAGTGAGGGGAAGGATAACATGGGCCTTTTTATCATACAAACATTTAGGCAAGGTATGAATCAAGCCAAATTGTCGGATACTATGTTAGGCTGATAGGCCACCAAAGATGCTTGGCCTTTGAGAAGGTTGAGCTTGTGAATTATTAGTCGAGGTGTCAGAAATCTCTCCCAGACAAGTTTCGAATCTTCTTCTTGTTTTTTAAGCAAAGGAGGAAAAGGTCTGGTAAACCACTTAGGACCATACTTCCTCTCTGCAAATGGGCCCATCCTCTGAGTAAACTCATGACGTTTTGTGAACATCTGAATGAAACCTGAAAGGTTGGCTCTGAGCGTATGTCCTTCTTCACTTGGGGTAAGTTGAACCAGTTGACTCCACTCGACCTGTCTTTCTATAACAGCAGTAGACTCTTCATTAACTTCTCCCTTGTTTAGGAGGCTGGTTTCGAAAGTGGCGTTGAGCCACAATTGAAGTAACCAGAAAGGGCCTGATAATAACAGGTTCTCACAGCTTTCCTTGTCCTTCAGCCTGCCAGTGCCTTCGCTTATAGATTCGTACAGACTGGCCAGGATCATCTCACTCAAACAAATGCCTCAATTCAGATGCAGTTGATTAGCCAATGCGAGGTACTTCCACGCCACCTGCAAAGATTTCGTACAGAAAACGCAGCAAGATAGCCACATGGCTAGAAAAGCTATATGTTCTTCATCTTCGACTGTGGTTGTATTTTTATCATGGTAGTGATTCATGAAATGGGTATAAGTTTTTTTTATGTTGGAGAATCCTATGGTGTCTTGGCAATCTACCTCAGGGTCATAAACCAGTCCATGGGGTTTCAGCCCTGTGATAGCGGCTATGTTGAACAGTGTTGGTGTCACCATCCCACATGGGAGATGGAAGGTATAATGGGTACTATCCCAGAAGTATAATGAGGAAGCCAGCATGAGAGGGCAGTAAGTTGGGCCGTCCTTCGACATCATGATCAAATCGTAGATGCCAGTTTCTTTTCAGTCGTTGGCCTTGACTTTCTCCATCTTTGATAGCCAGTTTAAGTAAAGATCAGAATCCTTGAAGTAGGGGGTGGCTCTAAATAACCTGGCTCCATCGTTAAGGTTATTTAGGTTTATACTGTAGAGTGCTAAACTATATGGGCCCTCAGTAGGAGGTTTGCTAGAATCTTTTTGCCCTAAGGGTTTGGTTTTACGGTAGGAAGGGAAAAAGTCACTAAGATTGGAGAAGTTGAGACCCAATGACGAAAATGAGAAAGACATAGCCAAAGGTTTACCTGTAACAGTAACAGGAATTATTACCTGGGATTCGTATATGTGCCTCTTCTCTTCTAGTAGGGGTTCAAGGATAAACTGTTGATTCTTTACTGTTTTTGGCCCACTCAATGTGGCGAAAGGAGGAAGAAGCGGTGTAGCTGATTGTCCTTTGATTTGTGTCTTCTTCTTTTGAGCCTGGTTTCCAGCCATTGATGATGTTTGGAGAGGAAATAAGTTTTTAAGAGTTACAAGATATCTGAAAAAATACGTGAGTAATTGTTGAAGAGTGGGAAAGTTGGAAATAATTTTTTGAAGAACTATTTATAGGATGTTTAGAGATCAAAGGTATTTTTTCATCATTAGTGGCTAGAGATAATGGGCCACGTGTTGTCCTAAGATAAATAAATGGGGCGGTGGCAGTTACTACCTATACCCATGATTGTCTTAGGCCTTAAAAAGAATGATAATGGTCTGAGGATTTTTGTGAGTTCCAAGAAATCTGCCATAATGACCCATGACGTCAGGGGCGTGCACGGGGATAGTGGAATTGTTTCTTGCTTTTTCCTTCTTCTTTCTTCTCTTGTCTTCTTAGATTCAGGTAGTCAATCACATTGATGCTTGTGTGAAAGTCGAAACGACGACGTCGAATTGGATGCTTTCAAAAAATGGTTCTTTTTCTACATAAAGGTCAAAAAAGACATTTTGGGGGGGCAATTTGTTATCTCACAAATTCGATTCCACATATATATATATATATATATATTAAAATATTTAAATAAAATATTAATGTATTTTGAGAGGTGAAGAGGTTTTCGAAGCCTTGAGACCTTCGATTGGGAAGCCAAATATTGTGGGACTTAGAGAAAATTTTGAATCTTAAAAGAAGTAGCCTTTGACCGAGATGCTGGCTGGAGATTAGTGAAGTTATTAAAATGTAAATAATGGAGGGAGTAGTTATGCTTTCCTATGACTAAGAGGGACAAGTGGCGTTCGTTTGGCAAAGGACTTCATGCATTGTGACACTTGTCGGAAGCTGATGGCTTTAGAGGGTTATTGGTAGTTATTTTTTACTATTATAAATAGAAGTCTTGGACATAGAATTCAGTGTGTTTAATTTAATATTTTTACAAGTCACTCCTAAATTTACTCAAAGTATCCGAGTATAGAGAAAAGAGTATCAAAGAGAATGTACGTGATATAAACGCACCATTTTTTACTTTTCAATGAAGTTTAATTTATCTGCTTAACTTTACAAAGTGTTTATTTGCTTTTCTACAATCTACCCCCTTCTATGTACTTTACTTTATCTTCGTCCTAAATTCCTTTCTAAGATTCCTATTTCTTTCCTTCTAAATTTCTATCTTCTCTTTCGTTTCAGTCGAACAAACACCTTTATGATTAAAGCCTTTTTTCTAAACACTATCGAAGTGTGCAACTTAGATAGATTTCAAAACATAAAACCTTTAGCACATGTTCTAGGATCAATCTGATCGATCCTGTGAGTCACCAAAGTTAGATTTGGAAGATCAGCGGTTGTTTTCTATTTTTCAAGGGAAACACGTTGGTAGGAGTTTTAGGATTTAGTTGCTGATGTTCCTCAATGTGAAGAACAACAACTTTTGGGTAAGGATTTATAGATTGTGAATGAGAAAATAGGAGAGAAAGAGATTCGATTTATAGGGTAAAAGCAGGTTAGAAAATTGAACATGATTGAATCAATTAGAAAAGATTTAATCTGATCGTATTTTATTTATTTCTTGAAGCCCAAGTCAATGAACCGGGATGGATTCATGGTTTGGTGAATTTAAATAAAAAAATAATAACAATCTAATAATGATAAATAAATAAAAATTTGATTTTTTTTATTTATATGATTCTTTTTGAGTTTTATCCATAAAATAATGATTTTAATGGGAAAAAAATCATATTTTAAAAAATGCGTTAAATACAAATACGAAAATTAATGAAAAAGGCTATTTTTGTGTTTTTTTTATGATTTAAAAATACAATAGTAAATGTTAGAAGTAAACAAATAAAAATAAAAATAACTAAAAGTGAGGGAGGCAGAATTCAAACTCACAACCTCTCCCACTCAAGCTCATTCCATTCAAGACCTTAACAAATGGATCATTCCAATCATTCAAAATAAAATGTCACTAAAACTAATAATAAGACGAATAATTCATTAAAAAAAATATAACTTAATAATAATTTTAAAAAACCCACCAATTTCTAATAATAACAAAAGTTATACCACTTTAATATTAATAGTAGGCATATTAATAATTTTCTAATAAGTTAGTCATAAAAAATACATGTTAAATAATTAAAAAAATTATAGATCCTAAAATAACACTACTAACTATAAGGGTTTCAAGAACAAGTTCATTCAAGTAAAGAGTGGGCAAAGATGTCCCAAGGTTATGTATGTGTTGCAGTGAGAATCGTGATGTCAAGCTATTGATTAACTTGAATCTTAATTCGTTGAATTCAAAACCGGACTTTGATTTATTCAAAGGAAAGGTTAAAGAAAGAAAAACTCTTCTGCGCGATGTAACAACAACGCTAATTGATCGGGGATCGAGGGCTGGTTATGCCTAGGGTAGGTATTTCACATCCTAAACATTTGTAGTACTCTACAGGAACCTTTTGTTTGTTTGTATGCTATGCTTGCTAAATATTTGTTATGGCTTGGGATTGGGTATAGGGTAAAGACCTAAAGATAGTTCCTAAGTTTACTCGCAAAGATATCGCATCCTCTGCCTACGTATCCTGACTAGGATAGAATCAGAGCAACCGTAGTTCACCTCACCGAGGATAAAGAACTCTTGATTATGATCAAGGTTCAAAAGGGGAACAAACATAACCATGCTTGTGTAGAGTTTAACAAAACTCTCTATTCTAAGTTGTACACTCAAAGAAATTAACTTTTACAAAAGCCAAGAGGGGAGTAAGTAATCATCATTATGACTCTTACGTAGAGTTAACAAACTCTATCTTAAAGTTCTAGCTGAAAGATCTTCCTAACAAGGGGTAGTCTTTTAGACTTAGAGCAAAGTCTAATGGCTAATGGATTGTAATTTAACTAAGTTTTGGTTCAAGATGACTTAACAAAGTCAGAAGGATGGTAATGTGTTATCTATGACCCAATGGTCAATAAAGAGACTTTCCTTTGGAATGGGAAAAGAGGAGACAACTTGATGAGAAATAACAAGTTTCATCACTTAGGGAAATAACTTAACAAAGCTACAAGCATACATAAGCATTTATTCAAACATGAAGAACATATAAAAAGAGTATGGTAACAACCAAGAGCATGCAAGCATGTGACAACACCAAGCAAAGATTACAATCAAGTCAAATGGTTACAACCAACATATATACAAAGATATTACAATATCATGATAAAGGTTCTCACAAGACCAACATAAGAGGTAAAAACCAATTGAAATATCTTGACAAAGATGAAGGGAAATGAGGTAACAACCACATGTTTAAAGGCAAACAAGCTTTTAATGTAAGCAAGTAACAACTTGAGGCAAGCATGTCATAGGTTAAAGATGTCAAATGTAACCACATAAGAGCAAAAATCATACATTGATGACAATCAAGTGCAAATAAACACATAAGAAATGTAACAATAGTTTAAGTTCAAAGTTCATTACTTCATGGGGAAATTCATAAATTCAAGATAACAACCATAAATGAAGCAAACCCTATCATATTGGAATTCTAAAAAGACTTTTAAATGGGCGAGGGATCATATGAAAAGTGTACTCAAGAGGTCACAACATCAAGAGATAGCATGATTTTCAAACACAAAATGCAAAGGTGAATCAAATAAATGCTTACAAGAAAAGATTGAAATGAAAATAGGTTTTGGTTCAAGCAAAGATAGTCAAGTACACAAAGATTTAAAAAACATGTACGCATCAAGTGCCAATCAAACTCCATGGTATTGAATCAAAAGTTTTGGAAAATGATTGAAGGAAAGGAGGGTAAAAACCCTAAAACAGTGCAAGACTTCCTCATGGTATAAAGTCTTTCTAGAACACAATTTCTAAAATTATTTAAATACCATATGAAAATAGGCAACATTACAAGACTTTTGCAAAAAGAATCATTCAAAAATGATAAAAAATGACGAAGTTATAATAGTTTGAAATTTGAAGAAAAATCAAAGAAAATAGTGATTAAAAAGAAGAGAGTCTCCACACCAAGGGTAGAACTCATGACCTTATGGATCATGGGTCAAAATCTCACCACTTTAAGGATCACGCATGTGTGATATTTAATGGAAAAGAATAGGTAAAATATAAAACATGAAGAAAATGCAAAAATGAACAGAAGAGTTGTCCATACCAAGGATCGAACTCAAGACTTTTGGCAAGGCAAGTACATGAAACGCAAGGCATAACCACTCTGGTGGCGATACATCTAATGTATCAAGCCACCCCAAGAATATATAACCCTAAGGTTCATATTCTGGGAAAAAACCTGAGCAACATTACAAGACAAGGTATGTCAAACGGTTACCACTCAAACTTGCTCAAATCAACATCAATTTTTAATAAATTAAACTCTATCTCACTTGAAATTTGAAGAGGAATATGATGGTGGCAAACACTTTTTAAAACAACATTCACAAATTGAAATTCGAAGAAAGATGAAGATGAAAGTTTTGAAGTACATTTTGGAAGTCATGGACCAAAACAGATGAGTTTACCAACAAATGGGGGTGTGCTCATGCTTCAAATATATTGCTTAATGATTATGTTCAAAGAAATGTCTCAATTTATCAATGAATCAAAATGCGACCATCAAGTTGCAAGTTAATGAAATGATATTGAAAGAACAAAACAGTTATGATGCATATCAATGTTGGAGGTCCAAATGGTCAAGTTTTAATAAAAAACCTGATTGAAAGCTTACACCTGCTCTAAACATGTTGTTCATTGAATTCAAGATGTTAAGAAAATATAAATTGAAGCTTAAATCAACATGTCGCACATGAATTGCAAAAAGAGTACATGACTTGAGAGTAGTGCTTTCAAACAAGAAATTGTGATGGATTCAATGTCATTCACTACATCATCAATGTCATACACCATAGCACACACTTAAATAGTCAAGGTTTTGAAAAAATGATGGACTAAATAGGTTGACAAACTTAGACAGTGAACCAAATGCATAAGTACATTTACCAATGGTTTCAATAGCAATGTTAAAGCAAACACATAAATTCATATTTCCAAAATTTCTAATTTAAACAGTAGCTATGACATGAACTAAACATCTATGGACTCTAAAAACCAATTGGAATTCTGATAAGAACATAGGTTGACAAACCTCTAAATGAACCTGGACAACAAGTATAAGCTTGTTTTAACAGTCTACACATAGAACTCCAACAGACATGCTTTTACAAAAGCAAGCACACATACAAAACTCTCAAATTGATCTAGACAACACTTACAAGTTAATATGCCTAGACATGATCAACAGTTTTTTCTCACCAACATGAATCAATCAATACAGTCTTGTTTTTAAAACAAAAACAGAAACAAACTTTGACATTACAATGCCACACACCAACTCAATACATCGCCTCAATGATAGTTACTATTTCATCTTAACAAACACAAACAACAAACCTAGCATAAACACCAAATCCTGGCAGCAACTGATGTTAACCAACATGACAATGTCAATTATACAACAAAACATAATTCAATATAATGCTACATCCTCATGACAGCAAGTAAAACAATCATGCTTCAAACATCATACATCAACAATACTTTTACAAAAGCAGTACATACATACATTACCCTAAACTGCAGCCTAACAACACTTATGTACCTAAACAAGTATTAACAGTTCTACAACCAAAACCTCTAGCATAACCACTAACAGAAAGTACTTGCGAACATAACAATGTTGTACATCCAAGAACAGTAGGCTTGACATAACAATATCAAATCAATACTTCAAATGAAAGTTAAAAAACTCCATGATAGCAAACACAAACAAACTCAAACATGTTCTAATGATATTTCAAAATATGCATATAAAAGAGAGAATTTGGGGACACCTACCACTTGTAGACTTCCCAAAGTAAGCTAGCTGCTAGATACCTCTCCATGGAAGCAAGCCTTGAAGTTTCTTCCTTTTGAAGCAACAAGTGATCTTTGAGGACAGATCTAGCAAATGAGGTTCCAGTTGCTTTTTAAGGTTTTAGACAGTTGATATAACATAAATGGAATGTGTTCAAAGTTTCAAAGTGATTCAAACTGTTTTAGGCAGTCAGTTTTATCACTTTGTGCAGAAAAGTCAAACTAATGGGTGCGAGAAGTTGACTTTTGGTTTTATGGAGTTTTTGGTGAAACCAATGGTTGGAACACCTTCTAATGGTGATTTTAAGGTTGTGTGGATGGTTTTTATGGTGGTTGAGTGATTGAAAATGATGCTGGTATGAAGTTTGCACAAGGCAATTTTTAGTGGTTTTGGAACTTTCTTAACTTACAAGTAAAGCAAGGTAGGAATGAGAGCTTGAATTTCTCTAGTGTTTAGAGGGCTCTGGTGTGTGTTTTAACATATAGAAATCCTCTATTTATAGGCAAAGTGAAAGGTGAGGACAAATTTTCACAAGTGGTTTTCAAGATGGTTTTGTTGAAAGATCTTGGTAAATTCAAGTGTGGTTTTCCTCTGCAGGTTTTTGCTTGCTTTCAAAGATGTTTAGACCCCTAAAAAAATATTTAGCTGTGAGAAGTGACCAAAGAGTGAGCAAGGACAACCCCCATGCTGCAACCACAAATCATCTCTCTCATGTGTACTTTTTGTACTTTTTCTCTTTAAACAAATGGATCTTGGACAAAACTTTGGATTTGCTTGGATACTTTTCTGATCTAGTTTAATATGCAGTCTAACACATCATATCAGATGTTATTACATGGTTAGAACTCAAGTGGATAGTTGGAAATCAAGTTTGTGATGAGTTTTGACATGATGACAATCAAGTGTTTGAGCCCAACTTATCCCTTTCGAAACTCTCAGCTCACAAGGGCTATGGAGGAGTTCTTGTACTTTTTGGAAATCCCTCATTATTCTCTACAACTTTCATGTTTATGGGATTTTCAAACTCCAAGTGGAACTAGGTCAAAAAACCTCTTGAAGTTGGTTGAAAACATATCTTAAAAGTGCCAAAAACTTAGAATTTCACTAAGTATTTTTCTCCTCTTGTGATGATTTTGACTATAACTCCAAATACATGCATTTTTTGCCCATAGGTCAACTTTAAACTTTTGTAGGTCTTGCCAAGACCTTTCCAACAAGCTTTGAACCACCGGATTTGGATGTGTGGTTAGGAAGTTTTGGTCTTGCCCCTTTCAAAACCCTAATTCCCGACTTTTCGGTTACTCCTCAATCCTTGATCCAATGGTCACAAAACTTCATGACTAGATTTAATATTTTATTAGGAACATATTGTCTTCCAACTTTGAGGTCAAATTCCTTTTGGTCAAAGAGTTGACTTTTCAGTCAAACGGACCGATCGATCGAAAACCCCGAATCGACTGTTGGTGTTCTGGGTTTTTTGAGGTCTTGAAACTTCTTGAGTGAACTTCAGTAAGTCATATAAGCTTCATGGACCATGATTCCATCATTGAAATTCCTTTTAAATCAAAAGTCAAACTATAGTTGACTTTTCTTGATCAAAAACCCTAATTGGGAGTCCTGGACTGCACTGCTCTTGATCTTAGGGTGACAACCTCAAATTGGATTCATATTTGATCCAATATATTATATTTGATGATGTATAAACTTGTTTCATGGAGGATCAATCCAATACATTGACTGATAAAACCATCGAAACCTCGATTCTTGACTGAATGGAACCATAACTCACCTGTATCTTGACGAAGATAAACTTGAAATAGGTTAAGGTTAGATAAACAAATGAAGATGCTCCTAGAATGATGATGAAGACCTAGGGGTCAAAATTTGGGGTATAACAGTATGCTCTGGATGGAAACTATCGTTTCCAAATTTATTGGTCAAACATCCCATCTTTGGTTTCTAGTTTTGATTATGATGAGTTGAACGCCCTAGAAACCCTAACTTTAGACGTTTTGGATGCTTTCTGAAAAGTGAAAGTTAAGGACTTGCAATATATGGATGACGACCTGGAACAAATTTCTAAATTACTAGTTAATGCTTATATATGCCATTAATTATTCTTTGATAACCTTGGTATTTTATTTTTCTCAACTTTACTTTGTTATTTTCTTTCCTGCTAACATGAAGAACCTTAAACTATCCGAGCAAAAGAATTTGATGAATGAAGCAACAGCGAGGCATGGAGAAAAGTCTTCCTCTAAGAGAGATATGTCGGGTATTCAGACTCGCACTCTCAAAAGAAAGAAGAAAGACATTGTCAAAGCAGTCCCTGTTGTACCAGAGCCCCAGATTTCCTTCCTCCTTTTGGGAAGTCAAAGTCGGGTTCTCCAAAGAGGATGAAGACAATGATGAGTGATAATGTCAGTCATACTGAATTGAAAATTACTACCTTGATACAGGATTTGGGTAATAGCCATCAAACTAAAGCATCCACCGAACTTAAATTTCGGTCCAACAATTTTGACAACTTGAGTTATCTTTATGATCATCTGAATGCGATAGAGAACATCGATAAGGTAATAAAGTTTATAGCTGCTCAACAATTGACCCAAAAACTTGGGGCCTACTTGATGAGATGCGCAATCATGACCCGAGGTCTGTTTGAAGTTGGTGATGCTTATGAGCATAATGAGATCCGTCTTACCAAAAATATGACCAGGTTAGAGGATGATTTAAAAGTCCATATCGACAAGGCATAGAAAATGAACAAACATCTCTCTGAGATAAAGAAGTAAAAGGAGACCTAGAAATTCCAATTGTTGGAAATGACGAAGCAAAAGTAAACCATTAAGTCCAAGTGCTTGGAGCTTGAAACAAATACTGCCAATTTGATCCAAGAAGCAGAGTAAGTTCGGGATCTTAATGAGACATTGAAGAAGTCTTTTCCAGATGCCCAAGTAGACTTGCTTTCATCTGACAATGAATCTATTGTGAGAGCTAAAGCTCAAGCATTATGTATCATGCCTGATCTTGACGTGTCAAAGATGGACTTTTTTAAGACTGTGGCTGATGGAAAACTTGTGGATATGGAGGAGGCTTCTCATGAAGCTGAGGTTTTGAAGGATATGACGATCAACAACCCGACCTCTAAAGCTTAAGAAGATGAGTATCATGATGTTTGAGTTTACCTTTGTTGTTGGCCATCTATGATGATGTGGCTTTTGTATATATTTTGGGATAATGTTTCTTTCTCTTCCGACTTCATGTTTAGGCCTTTTTGAGGGCCCTTTTTTGGAAATGCTAATATTTATCTTGTCATTCTGTTTCAACTTGATCGTATGTGTTAAAGTATCTCGTCTTGTGTTTTTAGTGTAATGCCTTAGAACTTGGCTTTGTTGTGCACTAGTTCATATTTAATTTTATTTTCTGATCATTTTAGACTTTCTTCGAGGACTAATTTGATTATTATAATCTTCTTTAGACTTAATAGCCCAGTCAAAGATTCTTATTTTAGTGGATGACTACTTAGGCTAGAGGTTTTATTTAGCTTCTCGTAGTCAGAGGTTTAACACTTACATGGCCGATTACTTAAAGTCAAAGGGTTAATTTAACTTAACTCGAACAAAGGTTAACATTTACGTTGCCGGTTTCTTAAGGCAAGAGGTTTTATTTAACTTAATCCAATCAAAGGTATAACATTTGTGTGACCGATTGCTTAAGGTCAGAGGTTTTATTTAACTTAACCCGACCATATGTTTAAAATTTCTGTAGCCAATTGATTAAGGTCAGAGGCTTTATTTAACTTAACCCAGCCAGAGGTTTAACATATACATAGTCGATTGCTTAAGGTTAGAGATTTTATTTAACTTAACGCATCCAGGTGTTTAACATTTACGTAGACGACTACTTAAGGTCAGAGATTTTATTTAACTTAACTCCGACAGAGGTTTAACATTTACGTAGCTGATTGCTTAAGGTCAGAGGTTTTATTTAACTTAACCCATTTAGAGGTTTAAAATTTATGTAGTCGATTGTTTAAGGTCAAAGGTTTTATTTAACTTAACTCGGCCAGAAGTTTAACATTTACGTGGCCGATTAATTTAACGTCATCGGTGATGCATACGATATTCATCGCCATTGGGACAAGCTTGGTTTCCTGTGAAAGTGATACACAATCATATAAATTAAGGATGCCTCATTAAAAACCCTTGCCCTTGCAAGGGAAAAGAGTGCTCCCCATAATTTTTATTCAAATATTATTTATATATAACGTTTAACTATAATAAAACCTAAGGTTGGAAACATTTCAAGCCCTACGCATTTTCGAACCTTCTAAGTTCTGAAGCTTGTAAGCTCCGTTGTTTACTTTTTTCTTAATCTGGTAAGGTCCCTCCCAATTTGGGGATAGCTTTCCCTTCTTTTGCGTATCTATAATCCTTTTCAGAATCAAGTCTCCCTCTTGAAAACTTCTTGGTCGAACTCTAGTGTTGAATCTTCTAGCCATTCTCTGCTTCGCTGCGCATTCCCTCACGTGAGCCATCCTTGTGATTTTTTCCATGAGGTCGGCCGAGTTATCCAGTCCTTCCCTATTAAGGTCATTATCCAAGTTAGAGAATTGACTTCTATTGGTATCATCGCATCGGCCCCATACACCATTTGAAAGGGTGTCTCCTTAGTGGTTGAATGAGGTGCAGTGTGATAAGACCATAGGATCTCATGCAAATACTCGACTCAAAGCCCTTTTACTTCATCCAGTTTCTTTTTCATGCCGGATAGGATGATCCTATTTGCTGCTTCCTCCTAGCCATTAGCCTGGGGATGTTCGACCGATACAAATCGATTATGAATGTCGAGGTACCTGCAAAATTCTATAACGGACGAGCTCACAAATTGCATGCCATTGTCGAATATAATGATTTTGAGTAAGCCACAGAGACATATGATATTTCTCCTGTAAAAACTTCTTACCTTTTCTGCCATGATTTAGGATACGACCTCGGCTTCCACCCACTTGGTGAAGTAGTTAACTGCCACAATGAGAAATTTTAATTGCCCGAAAACCAAAGGAAAATGACCGAGGATGTCTGGCCCTCATTGATAGAAATTCCAAGGAGATATTACCGAATGTAACAACTCTGTTGAAGAATGTATTAAGGGAGCGTAAATCTGACATTTCTCATAATGATTTACAAACCTTACACAATCTTGTAGCATACTCAGCCAATAATACTCGGCCATAAGTATTTTTCTAGATAAAGTTCTTCCTCCAATATGGCTTCCGCATACTCCTTCATGTACTTCCTTCATTATGAGTCATATTCTTCTTCAGTGACACATCTAATCATTGGAGCTAACAGATTAACTCTAGTATTTTCCTCTTGGGGAATATGTGTTACTTCAAATTTTTTGAAGCCTTTGGCTAATTGCAGAGCTCATTGTAAATACTTGAGCAATCATGCATCCTCTGTCTGAAATTCTCCCTTAATTTGACTAGCAACCAATTGTGAGTTGGTTCGAACCAACAAATGAGAAACTCTGACTTCCTTGGCTAGATTCAAATCGATAATCACTGCTTTATACTCTACTTGATTGTTGTTGTTCTAAATATTGAAGTAAAAGGAGTGCTCTAATATTAGCTCCCCTGGTCCTTTTAGCACTATGCCTAGTCTGTTGCCCTTGAGGTTAGATGAGTCATCCACTAATAGGATCCGTTGCTTGGCCATATATTTCGGGGTAGGTGGGCTTAATTCTATTAAGAAATCTACCAATACTTATGA
This sequence comes from Lathyrus sativus, assembly GCA_963859935.3. Lineage (NCBI taxonomy): Eukaryota > Viridiplantae > Streptophyta > Magnoliopsida > Fabales > Fabaceae > Lathyrus > Lathyrus sativus. The sequence goes on along the minus strand of OZ012740.1, from coordinate 486,186,281 downwards.
CTTGATGTTTTTTCTAGGCACGTATGTGATATTATACTCGGATAATTCCATCGTCCAAGCTACCATATTGCCTGCCTGATCCGACTTCTTTAGGTTCCGTTTTATGTGGTTGTTCATTTTGACTATTATAAAATGTCGTTGAAAGTATTGTCTGAGTTTCCTGGAGGTAACAACTACTATAAAAGCTAGTCGTTCAATCTTCTGATACCAAATTTCTGTTTATTTGAGGACCTTGCTGACAAAATATATTGGTCTTTCATCCTCATTGTTGCCTTAAACCAATACCAAGCTAATTTCATTCTCAGATACTGCTAAATAAAAGATGAGAGGTGAATTTTCCTTCGGACATACCAAGATCGGTGGGGAAGAAAAGAATTGCTTCAACTCCATAAAATCCTTCTCACATTCTTTCGTACATACGAACTTTGTCGACTTCTTTATAGTTGTGAAGAAGTGTATGGACTTGTCACCTGCATAAGATAGAAATCGGGATAAAGCAGCTAGCCTCCCTATTAGCTGTTAGGCTTCTTTTACAGGTGCCGGGCTTCTCATATCATTGATAGCTTGGTACTTGTCTAGATTTGCTTTTATTCCCTAATGTGTTAGCATGAAGCCGAGGAATTTACTGGCCTGTACCCCAAAGGTACACTTGTGGAGATTAAGTCTCATGTCTAAATTCCTTATTGACTCTTATGTACCCTAAATTTTGACCACTCTTTTCATCTGACTTATATCTTAGATCATTAACGTATCCAACGTCCTTACAAATCCTCTGGTCACTCTCAATGACCTAAACAGTCAAGGATGCCCCTTTTTGGCTTTTTATTCTCCCTTAAGGAGTTTGAGCTGACATTAAGGGTTTGGTTATTACTTTAGGATTTATAATTTTTTAAACTATTTAACATAGATTTTTTAAGACTAATTTAATAGAAAAATATTAATATGCCTACTATTAATTTTAAAGGGTATAACTTCTATTATTATTAGAAATTGGTGGATTTTTAAATTATTATTAAGTTATATTTTTTTAGGAATTATTAGTATTATTATTAGTTTTAGTGGCATTTCATTTTGAATGGATTCATAGCTTGGTAAGTTTAAATAAACAATATTAATTTAAAAAATAATAACAATCTAATAATGATAAAAAAAAACTTAACGGTGGCGTGAAGGAAATGAGTTTAGAATGATGATGGCAATGATTGAAAATGGTGACATGAAAGAAACGAAAAGCTCAAAGGAGATTATTTTGTTTACCGGGAACAACCTTCTTCCCGTAGGTTGGTTTTCTCTTACTGTTATATTTATAATCTACATGTTTCTCTCTGTTATTTTCTTTTAGGGTTTAGGGTCTTTTACTGTTTGAATCAAAGAATAAAATACAGCACAAAACCTTCACCTAATTCAATATCTAAAAAATAATATAATCATTATCATAAATCATATCGTTTTTACAAACCTCTGTAAAAATTCCAAAAACTATACACGAAAACAAGAAAAGTCTAGAAAATTTCTCTCAATAACAAAACCCTCACCATCACGCCATATTAACTAAAATGTTTGGTTAACTACTTAATAATATTAAACTATAATTTGGGGTTTATTTTATTTATTTTTTAATTTTGGGTTTAATTTATATTTTGAATTTATTATAATAAATTGGGATTTATTTATACAATTTTGGATTTAATTTATATGTTGAGGTTATTATAATAAATTGGGATTTATTTATTTAAATTTGGGTTAAATTTATATTTTTGGGTTCATTATAATTTATTTATTTTTATAATTATATAAATTTGATTTTAATTTAAATTTTTGGGTTCATTATAATTTATTAATTTTTATAATTAATAAAGTTTAGGATTAACTTATAATTTGATATTTATTTTTATTTATTTATTTTAGTAATTAATAAATTTATATTTATTTACAAGTTTGGGGTTTATTATAGTTTTTTATCTTAATAAGTTTGGATTTATTCATAATTTTGGGGTTTATTATAACTAATAAATTTGGGTTTAATCTAACTTATCTTATTTTTATAATCAAATAATGTGGGTTTATAATATTCGGTTCATAAAAAGAAATATAGGTTTGTTTTATAAATGGGGATTTATTCATTTAGGTTTATTTATAATAATTTTGGGTTTAATTTATAATTTGCAATTTATTATAACAATTGATAAATTTGATTTATTTAACTTATTTAAATTATTTTTATAGTTAAAAAATGTGAGTTTGTTATTTTTTAAATTTGGGTTTATTTATAATTATGGATAATTAATAAATTTGAGTTTATTATAATAATTAAATATTTGGGGTTTGTTTATTTTCTTAATTAACTTATTTATTTTGATGAACAAATAATTGGAGTTTAACTTGATTAATTAATTAAATTTGTGTAATTAATTTTCATTAGGGGATAATTTATTTGGGATAAAAAGGGTTTATTGAAACTTAATTTACTTTTATTTTTCTTAAGAGATAAATTTTAGAATAAAATAATAGGATATTACGGATAGTATTGAGATAAAATATTTTATGATTTAGCTCTTGAATTCAAGAGTATAAATGTAGAATTAAGGATAATAGATAATAAATTTAAGGGTTTTTTTATATAATTGATTTATCTTTCTAAATAAATTAAAAGGGATAATTTTACAAAAAAAAATGGGATAAAAACTTAGGGATATTTTGAGATAAATCAAAGAGATAAAATCTAAGGTTTTGAGATAAGGGATAAGGGTTAGGGATTTATATAATATAATCATTATATTATATTTATTTCACAATAAATTAATTCAAATATTTTTGCAAATTAAAGCAGGTGTATTGGATAAAACACATTCAACTCACCTAAAATTGTAAGACCTCTGTTCTTGTGCATTGAGGCATTTTTTAAATCAAACTTTTCTTCGTCCCTGTTGCGTGAGAATTATTTTAAGGGATAAAAAAAACCGACAAACAAATTTTTTTAAGAAGAACTACAGTGCTCTGATCCCTCTTTTAAGATGAGTGTACCTAGGCATATGTAAATCCTAGTGAGTACAATTATAAAAAATATTTTTAGGTTTCTTTGTATTTTTTGTAAATATAATCAATTCTTGTAAATAAATATAAATAAAATATTCAAGTAGCAAACAAACATACCCTAGAATTTTAGGAGGATCCTATTGGATATAGTAAAGGTGAGGGGTGCCTAACACCTTCCTTCCACCTAACCGACTTCTGAACTTAGCGTCTCACCCTTAGAATTTAGGTTTTATCATTATTTTCCTGTAACTTTGAACAAATAAAGGATGATGGCGACTCTGCCATTTTGCCTGTCGCGACATCTAACGACTCTGCTGGCGAAGCCCTTTACTTCCCTCAAGGAGTCCATCCTATCCTTGGGTTTTAGGGTTATGGCCTTGTTTTCCTTTTTGGTTTATTGTTTTTATATATTTTTTGCATGTTATTATATATGCTTTATATGTATGTTTTTATATGTATGGTTTATATATATATATATATATATATATATATATATATATATATATATATATATATATATATATATATATATATATATATATATATATATATATATATATATATATATATATATATATATATATATATATATATATATATATATATATATATATATATATATATCATCATCATCATATTGGTTGGGATATGTTTATGTGAGAAGTTAAAACCCAAGCTTGGAGGATAACCCTAAGTTAGGACGTAGAACGGAAAATTTTGGGGAGATGTGACATCTCAACAATTCATTGATACTACACTCGGAAGAGACCCTTCAAAGTTGTCTTAATGGTAAGGCTAGCCCTTAACATAGTTGATGATTTGCATGTGGTTCATGATCCCCGAGAACATTTAGAACACCCTTATCAACTCATGGTGACTTTATGTATTCAACCCACAAGGGTCGTTACTAGGGTCGCAGATATATGATACTTTTCCCGAAGGATTACTATAGAAAGACTTGTTCCTTCTCATGGTAAAACAAGGGTATAACTCGTAAATTTTAGGGTTGTTATGCTGCCAAAAGCTATATATTCTATATGTGAGGGGATTGGGTAGTCTAAACTTAGATCTGACCTATCATAGATAGCCTATCTTAGCTACGTCATGCTTGCATATTACCTTACATATCCCTACAAATGTTTAGGTTTTTCATGTCGATCCTTATCCTTATCTATAAGGAGCAATCTTAAACAAAGTCTCCTTATATTCTACATTACCCTTAAACCCATATGTGGATTTTATATCCATCATCATTCTAAACTCGTTGGGTTTCCTATACCTATCATTATCCCTAGGAAACCTTCCCGAATAAGGGTTTCCTATGTACATAACTATCTTAAACCCGTAGGGGTTTCCTTGTGTTTGTCACAACCCCTAAACTCATAAGGGTTTACTTTTATTTGTCACTATCCTAATGTGACACTTGCATCGCATAAAAATAAAATCTTTTTGCATACCCCATGCATTTGCGTACATGCACATACATTTGCATATCCTTTCCGCCTCCGCCTTTAACCAATAACCTAGCTAGCAGATTTTTCGATACTCACAAACAAACTCAAAAGATATCTCAAAAAGTTAGAGTGAAACTTAAGAAACAAGAGGGGCATGTACCATTTAAAAGAGAAGGTAACCCTTCGCCATACCAACCACAAGTTTACTCAGATGCAACAACTTCATGCACCTTATCGATAATGAGATTAGTATGTCTTACCATGAAAAGGAATCTTGAAAAGAAGTTGGATCCTATGCCAAAGTCTTATGGCCAACTACCTCAAAATTTGTTCAGAAATTCCCTAATGAAGTTGCAATCGCTCGATCCCCTTCCTCGTCCATATCCTATAAGTCATGAGGAGAAATGCCTCATGGGAGCACAAAGTTTAAGACATGATCGATAAGCAGTTGACTTTCAAAGGAGTCTCATTAGCGAACAGTCACCCCTACTTTGATAAAGTACGAGAACTTCAAGAGGCATCTCCTAAAGTCGATGGATCAACAAGGAAGCTCACCCCTATGATCAATAGGCTTTTATTTCCATTTTTAATTTCGTTGTTGCTAAGTTGTATTTGTTTTAAACTTGTACCCTTTATTGGTAATTCTAAGAAAATGAGCATGCATGTTTTCTGAATCAATCCATTCGTTTTCACTCATTCTTATGCCATCATAAAATATAAAAAATCACACCTTTTCATTTCACTCCTCACCTATTAAAAAACTTATGAGGAGAATGATATAAATAAATATAATTAAATTTGATAACACATGCTCTAATAGTAGGACCTGGCTGACGATCTAAGGCATTGTTTTCCTCCATAAACATTGGAGGAATACGTAGTTAATCCGTAGTCAACCCCCTCTGTACGTTTTGTGGTTTTTATGTTGGCAACATTTTGGTAAAACATGCTTCTAACAAGATGTTAAGCCAGATGTTTTGTCATGCCAGACAGACATCATGTTCAGTATGATATTATGACATGTGCCTAGACACGTTATACCAGAAAATTAGGGCATGAATGTTTTGATATTTTTAGTGAGATTTTTGAGTGTGTTTTAATTCAAACGTGTGCGTTATCTAATGAGGGATATTATGGGAACTTTTGTGTTTGACAGATTGTGTTGGTTTGATAACACGAAATCATATATATATATATATATATATATATATATATATATATATATATATATATATATATATATATTGATGCATAATTCAACTAATGTTTAACTGTTTTCGATCCGATTTCGGGTTCTTTCCATGTATTTGTCTGATATTTTGCAGGTATTTGATGATCACGTCTAAACAAAGCAATATGAAGAAAAGAAGCAATTACAGATGAAATATGGACGAAAACCAGCTGAAAACAACATGAAAAACACAGAATGCATATTTTGCTGCTGTGACGACCGTCACACACCGTGACGACCGTCACGCAGGCAAAAACGCCCAACTTCAAATGAACGTGCAAAATACAGTTCCAAGTCCCAAATAGTGGACCACTACTCCCTGATATTTCTGCCTCTAAGTCCACCTTCTTCAAATTACAACCGTTAGAATTCTATTTCTATAAAAGGGGAAGGAGGGGAGCTGAGAAAGGGAGCCGCATTCAGACAACGAAGTGCTGCCAATTTATCTTCAGAGCAACCTTTCCTTTATTTTATTCTTATTTGTTTCTATTTTCTTTCTCTGCATTATTTTCTACTTTGTAATTCCTATTTCCCTTGTACGATTAATTGGCACAAAGACCAGAATCCTGCCAACATTTATGGAGGATCTGCCCAAAGGCCAATTGGAATATTTACAGGTTTTTAATTTTTAATCGTAATTGCAGTTTTCATTATGATGCATGTTATTATTCACTGTTTTTATTTATGTTTTACCTTTCCCAAATCCATGTCTAGCTAAACCAGAGTAATCGATATGTAGTAATAATTCAGATGGAATTTGATAATAACCGGTGGAAAACTCTCTTTTTCAAAAGTTGTTTATGGTCTGAGTGTTTAAATTTATTTACTGAATAAACTTCGTCGCGAAAGCGAGAACTTATTTAAAAGTAGTTTTGCCACGACAGTGGGAAATTAATTAAGGTACGAACCAATAAGCGACAACTGCGGTAAGATCAGATAGTAAACTCCAGTCATTTGTTTTAATAACAACGAAAGCACTTTAAAATGAATTAGAACCTAGAGATTTCCAAAAAATAGTTTTAACCCCGAATGGGACACGAAAGCGTACATTTGGCCCTTAGAATTATGACTAGCGTCAACAACCATCGTGAGACGAAAGTCTTCAGATCACTATTTTCTGCTTAAATCAATTCTGAAAAATATTTCATACACCGATAACTTGTCAAATCCCCGAAGAACATAATTACTGCATATCGATTCACGTAATTATAATTCAAGTAACATCTTTAGTTCCCTTTAGTGACAAAAAAAAATTATTTCCCTAAACATTATCTACCTAGCTAAACATAGTAACTCCCAAGAACACTAGTTTGATTACGAGTCCCAGTGGGATCGATATCTTTTATTACTACGCGATAGACTGTGCACTTGCAGTTAAGTTGTATTAGACATAGAAAGTCGCGATCATGGTTTTTCGTAAAAAGGATTCTTGAGCCTTTTTAGGAAACTTTGTATTTTGTTCCTATTTTTGTGCAGGAAAGTATCTAATGATTGAAAGCTTGATTCCTGGGGTTTTGTGTTTTGTTTTAAGAGCCCAAGCCCATGAAGTTGTGATGCTTATTTAAAGGAGTCTCTAAACCTAAAGAAAGTGTGGATTTTTGGAGGAAATTAAGATTATTCGTGTCTTGGAGTCTCTTTAGTGTTTACCATGTTTTTGTTTGTATGTCACTCATGTATCTTATGATGTATTGAGGTAGATTGATTGTTCTTTGTTAATTATCCACTCCAAAGCTTTTAAGCAAGAGTGTATTCTTTGTGGTTGAAGCTTTTAAGAAAAACCAAGTCTTGTACTTGGAAGGGTTGGTACATCTATTTTGAGTAGTTGTTGTATTATCATTGGGATTGTAACTGATTAGGAAGTGAGAGGAGGATCTCATATCTAGAGGGTATCTAGGTAGAAGTTACACAAGGTAGTGAATAGGCGACAAGTTGTAAACGAGGGAGTTTAACTTTGAACTAATACTACTATAGTGAATTTCCTTCTTGACTTGGTAGCCCCCAGATGTAGGTGAGTTGCACCGAAGTGGGTTAATAACTACTGGTGTTATTTTACTTTTATGTCATTTAAGTTTCTGCATATTTGTTTGTATGATCAAGCCGTTTTGATCCTAGTGTTGTGACATCTGTCTCAACATCTGGTATCTGCATGCTAGAATTTTAATTGGCATCAGAGCATGTTACCCTGTTCTGTTTTTGGCTGATCTCCAATGGTTTTTGATTATATTCTGGTACTATGGACAAGGAAGGAAGAGGAAATATTAACAGGTCTCCAGTCTTAGATGGAACTAACTATGACTATTGGAAGGCACATATGGTGGCCTTCTTAAATTTTATGGATAGCAAAACTTGGAAGGCTATCATCAAGGGTTGGGAACACCCTGTGGTTAAAGATAAAGATGCGAAGGAGACCTTGAAGCCAGAAGAGGACTGGACTTAGGAGGAAGATGAGGCCGCTCTTGGAAACTCCAAAGCCTGGAATGCTTTATTCAATGGAGTTGACAAGAACATGTTTATGTTGATCAACACATGTACTGTGGCTAAGGATGCTTGGGAAATTCTCAAGACAACTCATGAAGGCACATCTAAGGTAAAGATGTCCAGACTTCAGCTGCTCACTACCAAATTTGAAAATCTAAAAATGAGGGAAGGTGAGAGTATTCATGACTTTCACATGAATATTCTTGAAATAGCTAATGCCTTTAGTGCCTTAGAAGAAAAGATATCAAAAGAGAAATTGGTGAGGAAGACTCTTAGGTCCCATCCTAAGAAATTTGACATGAAGGTCACAACCATTGACGAAGCCCAAAACATCAGCAGTATGAGAGTTGATGAACTAGTAGGGTCATTTCAAACTTTTGAATTGACCATGAATGATAGAATTAAAAAGAAGAATAAAAGCATTGCTTTTGTATCCAATACTGAAGATAAAGTGGGTCAAGCTAACCTAGATACTAATGGGGGACTGTCAAATATAATTATTTTACTTGGGAAGTGATTCAATATAATTCTGAAGAGAATGGACACAAAAGGAAGATCAGGTGTCAAGGACATCACATCTGACGTTAGGAATAATTATGATTATCAAAAGAATACCAAAACTGAAGAGAATTCAGATGAAAGTAAAGGGATTCAGTGTTATGAGTGTGAAGGTTTTGGTCACATTAGGTCAGAATGTCCCAACTATCTCAAGAAGCAAAAAAAGGGGTTGATTGTTTCTTGGTCTGATGATGATGAGTCAGAAGATGAATCCAACATATAGACTGTTGAATTTGTTATACTCTCTTTGGAAGATAGGTTGATGAAGTAAAAGCTTTTGATGAAAATGATCTCAATGAAGATATGAATATGTTCTACAAGGAAACCTGCAGCATGTGTGAAGAATGTCAAAAGACAGAGGAAATCAGAAAAAGGCCATAGCTAAATATGAGAATGAGAAGAAGGAACTCTTAGGTGTTGTCTCTCATCTTCAAAGTGAGATAACCCTATTAAATTACAAGCTCAATAACATGACAGATTCGTTAAAAAGGATGAAAAATATGGTTGATCTAATAAAAAATACTAGAGATGCAGAAGTTTATTATCACCCTGATAATAAAAAAAGGAGAATGTGTGAAGAAAAGTTCTTTCCTTCTGAAGGGAAGAAGATGGTCACAATGTCTAACCACATGTTACAACATTCTGGCAGACATAATGAACCTTCAAATAATTACCAATCTTGTTGGAGATGTCCTTCCTGTGGAGAGTATGTTCATATAAAGCCTTTCTATTATAGCTTGTATGGAAATCAAATATCATTAGTTCATTCCAAGGATAAGCAAGTTAGAAAAAAGAGAAGTGTTAAAGAAAAGGGTGTTAACCTTATAGCTCACACGTCCTTGTGAGCCTCAACTAGAGAAGACTGGTACTTTAACAGTGGATGTTCTAGACATATGACAGGGGTTCATAAGTTGTTGATAGTTATTAGGTCTCTTCCCGCAGGTGCTATCAGATTTGGTGGCGGTGTTAAAGGGGAAATCAAAGGAGTTGGTTAATTGATGGATGTTGGATCACCTAGTTTGGAAGATGTTCTTCTTGTGAAAGGAATAAATCTTAATCTCGTCAGCATTAGTCAGTTATGTGATCAAGGTTTGTTAGTCATTTTCTCCAAGTCAGAATGTTTAGTCAAAGATGAGAACAATTTTGTTCTGATGAAGGGTATAAGGTCTAAAGGCAACTGCTATCTTTGGGAACCTCAGATAACTGCTTACTCTTCCACATGTTCAAAAACCCAAGAGGATGAAGTGAAGCTATGGCACCAAAAACTTGGACATCTTCGTCCCAAAAGAATGAAGGAAATCTTATTTGAAGGAGCCATTAAAGGAATGCCAAAACTAAAGGTTGAAGAAGGGAAAGTTTGTGGTGAGTTTGAAATTAGGAAGCAAACCCTGACGTCACACCCAATGCTGCACCATCAGACTACTTCCAGAGTACTGGAACTTCTCCATATGGGGGTTATGGGACCTATGGAGACAGAAAGTCTGGGTGGAAAGAAGTACGTCTATAAGGTTATAGATGATTTCTCAAGGTTTACACGGGTAAACTTTCTTAAAGGAAAATCAAACATCTTTGAAGCTTTTAAAGATTTATGCTAAAGTGTTAAAAAGGAGCAAAAGATTAGGATTGACAAGATTAGAAGCTATCATGAAAAGGAGTTTGAGAATTCCTAATTTACTGAATTTTGTGAGTCTGAAGACATCAGTTATAATTTTTTCTTCTCAGCTAAATGGAATTTTTTAGCAAAAGATCTGGGATATACAAGAATTAGCTACAGTCATGATTCGTGATAAGAAAGTACCAAGTTACTTTTGGGCTGAAGCTATGAATACTTCATGCTATATTCATAATAGGGTCACTTTGTGAGAGGGCACTTAATTCACTCTTTATAAGCTATGGAAAGGAAAGAAGCATACAATGAAATACTTTCATATTTTCGGAAGCAAATGATATGTTCTGACTAACAAAGACCAAAAGAGTAAGATGGATCCCAGAAGAGATGAAGGGATATTTCTGGGTTACTCTTCAAGCAGCAGAGCTTATAAAATCTTTAATTCCTTAAATGGTATGACATTGGAATTTATCAGTGTGGTGATTGATAATTCAGTTATAGAATAAAGGATGAATGTTGAGGACAATGTTGGAACATCCTTTATGCAGACTAGTGAGGCAGGAAAAGAGGAAAGCTATAATTTCTCTAGTATTGTGTCAGATAACTCTTAAGTCACTTCAGATCTCTCTAGTAAGGGTAATTCTGATCAATCCAAGGATCTCATTCCAAGACAATCTATTGAAAGAAACACTTCTGGGTTTGCAAAGGAAATGTCAAGCTCATGTCTTATCTAGATGCTTGAACCAAGAATGAGTTTTATTATTCTAGAGAAGAAGATCTTAAATTGCATCATTGGAATAAGGGATTGTGGTATACATTACTCTTATAACATAAATGATATGTTGAAATAACTATGTAAGATAGAATTGGTTAGTGATATGTATGATTGTTTATCTCCAACAAACAGTCGGATTGTCTGCATCAATAAGAAGCAAGTAAGGGCTTCATGGTAGACTATTGTAGCTGAATGAGGAGGAACCAGAGGAGTTTGCCTTCAAATAGTATGGACAAGACAGATGTTCAAGAAACATAATGACAAGGCTTATGTTCTGACATTACAGTGTAAAGATCTGAGTGTTATCAAAAATTTCATACAACACGGCTGGAACAAGAACCCTGATAGGTATAATCAACTAATCAGGAATCTTGATGAAGGAAAGATTTTTATTTTAGAGCATGTGGACACTAAGTATCAGCTGACTATTATGCTCACTAAAGCCTTATATGCAAATTTTCTTGAGAACTTAAGTTATGAGGTAAGAACCGACATTACTAAGGAAGTATAACAATTACAGATATGGAGGAATGTGACAAATACTACATCCTTCCTCTATCTAATGCTTGGTAGGCCTAAGCAAGTTACTATGCAAGGTGAAAAGACTGGTGTGAAGAAAACAATGGCTAGGAGATCAATTTGCACCCATTCTGAAACATGTGGCAGCAACAAGGAATGCAGAAGGATCTTTGACAGCGGAAAAATGTGTAATATTACCTGAAGATGATTTAACTATGTATTTCTATTACAATTTTGTGCTTCCATTTATGCTTGTTTACATTTACTCTATTTTTGTCTATTTTTGGCTTAAATGAGGAGTAAAGTGTTGATATGTTTGCTGTTTATGATGTTGAATCAGATGTCATGACTTCATGTCATGTTCATACTACTGCTTAGGAAGAGTAGTTTTTCATTGTTGTTGCTTATCTGTATGATACTATTTAGGGGGAGCATGATAGTCTGTCATGCTTGCTACTGCTGCTACTGATGTGGAACCATATGTTGTGTTTGGGAGAATGCATTTTCTCTCTGCACTAGGTTGTGGTGCTCAGGGGGGGTGCTTGTGTTTGGTGTTTTTGAAGTTTGGTTCTATTGTATGAAATTTCAAAAGTTCATGTAGCTGATTTTGATTTTTCCCTTCAGGGGGAGTACTGGTTATGTAAGACAAAGGGAGCTTTGTACCTGTCTAATTTTTAGCTGTAAAGTTATAGTTTGTATAAAGCTTACATGTTCTCATGTAGCTTGTATTGTTCTATGTGATATGTGATGTCAGGCTTTATGTCTTGACATTGTCGTGTCAGGTGTGCTCTATTGCCTTGACATTGTCGTGTCAGGTGTGCTCCATTGCCTTGACATTGTCGTGTCGTGTCAGGAAAGTATCTAATGATTGAAAGCTTGATTCCTAGAATTTTTTGTTTTGTTTTAAGAACCCAAGCCCATACATATGTGATGCTTATTTAAAGGAGTATCTAAACCTAAAGAAAGCATGGATTTTTGGAGGAAATTAGGATTAGTCGTGTCTTTGAGTCTCTTTAGTGTTTAGAGTGTTTTTGTTTGTATGTCGCTCGTGTATCTTCTGATGCATTGGGGTAAACTAATTGTTCATTGTTAATTGTCCATTCTAAAGCTTTTAAGCAAGAGTGTATTTTTCTTGATTGAAGCTTTTAAGCCAAACTAAGTATTATACTCAGAAGGGTTGTGTCGCTACTCGAAAAAATGCATCGCGCAACGACGGGGAGGCGAAAAAGAATAGACAGAAGAGTCGCCACCGAACTTTATTTATCCCATGAGGGGAAAGGAAAATATCGAGAAAACCTTAAGAAACGAATGGATAAGATGGTCTCGCGACCAAGAACGGGTTCGGAAGCCGGTTATGCGAGGGGAAGGTATTAGCACCCCTCGCATCCATCGTACTCGATGGGAACCTTTTGTTTGTCGATGTGTGAATTTATTTGCTTAAATATTATGCTATAAGAAGTGTTCCACAAGAGAGAGAAGGGTTTAGAAACGGGGAAAGAAAGGACTCGGTAGGACTTCGCGGTCCTAGGCCTACGTATTCTCAATAGATATGAGAAATTCAGAGTCGACGTAGTTCGGGAAACTACGGGTGATAGGGGGGGATTGTGCTCGCCAAGACATCGCCGTCTTGTGCCTACGTATTCTCATCTGGTATGAGAAATCAGAGCAGCCGTAGTTCGGCTTACGGTTTGTTGATGTTTTTTATGGATGATGCTATCGTGCGCATTCTAGCAGTTAGGTGTTTCGCTGCTCGCTCGTTGGAGACTTAGGCGTTACCTGTTTGCGGTAGAACGGACGTAACATATCCTTTTTGAAAGATTGATTAGTTTTGGCCACGCGAGGCAAGAAGTCACGTTTGATTGATTGGATTGTTTTTTTAGGGGGCGAGACAGGTCCTCGGATAGTAACCCCTACGGCTAGTACCCAATTCGTTATCTCAAAGTTTTTGTCATAAAAGGGTGTGGCGAACGAGGCGTCTTCGTATTGAAAGACGAGCGTCGAAACCACCCTCACTACAGTGGGCATCCCTTCGCTCGGAGAAGAAGAGGTCTACACCCAATCCTCTCTCTTTAATTCAATGCAAAGAGAACTTCGTTCTCTTATTAAAGATGTTTTTGATTTTGAATGGTAAGTGCTTTACGACAGAGAACCCTACGGTAAACGTCAGCACTCGGGGTAGGAGAAGGCCTACGCCTAACCACTCCACGACCATTCAAGTCTTTGTTGTGAAAAGAATTTGAAATGCACTCGGTGCAGGACCGAGGTTTTTGGGTGAGAAAGGGGTGGAAGCGTCTTTGCATTGAAAGACGAATGTCTAAACCACCCACACTACAGTGAGCGTCTCCACACTCGGAGAGGAAGAGGTCTACACCCAATCCTCTCTTTTTAATCCAATACAAAGAGAATTTTATTTACAAGATGGTTTGAAAATGGACTCGGTACGAGACCGAGGTTTTTGAAAATACACTCGGTGCGGAGCCGAGGTTTTTTGGAGGAGAGAGAATGTCGTCTTCGTATGAAAAGACGAGTGTCAAAACCACCCTCACTACAGTGGGCATCTCGACACTCGGAGAGAAAGAAAGTCTACACTTAATCCCCTCGTTTAGTTCAATACAAAGATGATTTGATTCTTATTGAAAGGGATTTTGAAAATGATTTTAAATTATTAAAGCATAACTAAGGCAAAAGTGATAACAGTATTACATTTTGAGGGAGTGAGGTACATTTTTTGAATGGGGATAGAATATAATAAAATAGATAAATCGAACTTACCCGAATGAGTGCGTGTTATAGCGCGGCGAAAGTCAACTAATGCATAAGAACTTTTTATGACATAATAGCATCAAGTTATCGAATCCAATAAATTCAAACTGATTTTATTAAAAAATTGATTAAACTAACCTTATAAGAAAATCAACTCATGATGAGAAAAAAAAATTATTAATTTTTAAAACTTGTTTATTTCTAACTTCTTAATTAGTATTATTAAAAAACTTAATTAGTGAATTGAAATTAAAAATAAAAATAAAAGAATGTTAGAATTTTTTTTACACGTCAATATTAATGATCTCACATAAGTCTCATGCATACATTACATACATCTAATTAAACAATTATTCATACTCACATGAAAATGAACATAAAGTCTTACGCCTACAGTGATAATGTATTTGATAATGAACCAAATCCTGCTCATGCTTTAAACCACACACAAGGAATAAACATCACGCATACAGTAAACGTCAAAGGTGAATATACATGCATCTATATCACACACCAAGAGAAAAAAAAGTCTCATGCATACAATAATTGAACATGTATAACATAAAAACTCACACTTATGAATTTACTACTCATGGTAATGCTCACATCAAGAAAACTCAAGTAGACAAGGCGCAAGAATGACTCGCTTTTAAAATTAAATAAAAAAACAAAATAAAAAAAAACAACAGTATCGGTGCAAAACAGAAAATTTCAAGGAGCTTAATCACAACCTTGCAACAACAACATCCCTCACAGCATTTGTCAGTTCAATTCTCAAATACAAAAATGACGGCAAAAATGGAGATACACGATACCGCAGATGTCCCAAGGCAAGTCTATCTACCACAATGCAAGATTAACACTAGATATCACATTCAAGCACGAATACACAACTAGTAACAGCAAGTGTAGGGGCAGGACAGTAGCAAACAATTCGTATCGGAACGCAAATAGTATGCACTTCACAACTATACAAATATGAACAATATTTGAGCATTTTTTTTTGAAGCATTAAAATACTTGAATTCCCCTGGAAATAGAACAATATCAGCAGTAATCACAATACCAAATCAAAAGTTGGAGCATGTGTATAACTTATTGGCAATATTCAATATACAAGCATAAAATCTCATGACAGAAGGATGAAACAAACGATATCAACACAAGATCGAATCGAAGATTTCAACTTCAACAGAATTTATTCATGTAGACATCAGTAATCTCAAATGGAAAACTAGGAAATGAAATGTTACCAACATCGAGAAAACCGGCATGAGTCACATATGACAGCAACAGCCTAGCTTTACTAAACTCGTCGAGTCTGCATGCTTCGCAGTGTTCTAATCACGCCCAGAAATCAAAGGCAACCTGCGCTAATCAACTTAATAATCGCCGACATCAATCTTTCATCGAAATAAAAAATCCACTCATTTAAGCAGCAATATACATTGTTTTTCAGATTCAATGCAGCAACATTAGACAACAATATTTTTGAAATTGACAGAAAATTAATCAATATTGAGGTAACAAGAAACCAACCAGATTGCATAACATAATAAGCATACGAATTACTGGCATATCGTATTTAACAGTGTAGTTGCGAATGATGAGTAAACTTGCAGTAGCAACTGTGTATAATGCTTGCAAGTGAATCTCTTCCTGATCTAACTACGGCTTACTCTCTTGGTGTAGCTTCCATATTACGACATTTCATCGAACAATTTCTGTGCATCTTATGGACGACCTTGTATCCCATTATTGCAACACGCGAAGTTGTACTGCTTGAATCTTATCTAAAGTTCTGCTGCTACGACTCGCGGCCGAATCTTTATCGTTGCTTCCATCAACAAGAAGAACAGAACTCGGAATCAAACTGATGACATGAAACAGATGAACGTAAAGCAGATGCTGAGGTTTCTAGAAATGGTGTCGTCTTGATGGTGTCACGATGAGGTTAATGCGGTGGTGGTTGGTGTTTCTCCAATATGGGAGAGGGTGAACTGGTTATGGTGGCGGGTGAAGGAAAGAAGATGACGGTTTCGGATGGTGGATGAAGATAGAAAAAGGGAGGAAACAGAGGTGAAGGGTTTCGTTCTGTGAGGGCGGCGGCGGTTGGCTGGTAGGGTTTCTAGGGATCTTTCTCCAAGGAAGAAGAAAATAAACAGTGTACTATATATACAGAAATGGCACGTGCCTTGCTGTTGTTTTTAGTTTTATTAATTCAATTAATTTGCTGATAAATAAAGCTGCACTAATTAACTCCTAATTATAACTAAAACAAATCTAAACTAAATAATATAAACTAAAAATTAATTAACTAATTAATCTAAATAAAACCTATTTTAAATAAATCTTAACTAATCTTAATTAATTAATTAACTTAATTCTATCCTAATAAAATTTTAAATCTATTCTAAACTTGATTAATTAATTCTAAAACTATAATAATAAAATCTATTTAAAAACTAAATTCTAATATTCTAACCAAAATCTAAAGAAAAGAGCTATTAAAAAAACTATTCTAAATGATTAAATATAAAGCAAAAATAACAATAAAATCACAAAATGCCATGGAAAAAGAAACAGAAAAAATGGGCAAACACTGAAATTCGTCAAAAGTATCAGCATGGATTGAATCATCAAGAAGAGAGCGACTTTCGCTCGATTTCGACACTGAACTTCTCGTTTGAATTGATTTGAATCTCCTGAAATGCGAGTAAAGCGGCTAAAATCCTGATAAATTCAATCTGGCTGATAATATGAGCAAGATGCGACCTAAATGATATGCATATGAAAATACGAAGCGAAAGCCAGTCAAAGTCGGAAAACCGGTGGACAAATTTTAGGGTGCAACAGCTGCCCCTATTCAATTGACTTGGACCAGTAGGGATGAAAAGCAACCGCATTCAGACATTCATGGTAGAAGGTGATTGAATACAAAAGAACCCGGAAATTTGCCAACCGTAAAATAGAAACCTCTGATATTGCCGTCGGCCATCAATATCCAGTAAAAGCACCTAACATCACCGTCAACTCTCAACATCGTCCAATGATGGACGAAGAGAAAAATCATATCCAGAACTCACATCGTCTAATGGTAGACAGGAAGAATACGCCATATCCAAATCTCGCATCGTCTAATGATAGACGAGAGGAACATCAAATCCAAATCTCGTATCGTCTAATGATAGACGAGAGTAACATCAAATCCAAATCTTGCATCGTCTGCAAATCTCGCATCGTCTAATGATAGACGAGAGGAACATCAAAACCAAATCTCGCATCGTCTAATGATAGACGAGAGGAACATCATATCCAAATCTCACATCGTCTAATGATAGACAAGAGGAACATCAAAACCAAATCTTGCATCTTCTGCAAATCTCGCATCGTCTAATGATAGACGAGAGGAACATCAAAACCAAATCTCGCATCGTCTAATGATAGACGAGAGGAACATCATAACCAAATCTTGCATCGTCTGCAAATCTCGCATCGTCTAATGATAGACGAGAGGAACATCAAAACCAAATCTTGCATCGTCTGCAAATCTCACATCGTCTAATGATAGACGAGAGGAACATCAAATCCAAACCTTGCATCGTCTGCAAATCTCGCATCGTCTAATGATAGACGAGAGGAACATCAAAACCAAATCTCGCATCGTCTAATGATAGACGAGAGGAACATCATATCCAAATCTCACATCGTCTAATGATAGACAAGAGGAACATCAAAACCAAATCTTGCATCGTCTGCAAATCTCGCATCGTCTAATGATAGACGAGAGGAACATCAAAACCAAATCTCGCATCGTCTAATGATAGACGAGAGGAACATCATAACCAAATCTTGCATCGTCTGCAAATCTCGCATCGTCTAATGATAGACGAGAGGAACATCAAAACCAAATCTTGCATCGTCTGCAAATCTCGCATCGTCTAATGATAGACGAGAGGAAAATCTGCTGGGGATGTGATCATCAGAGGGTTGATGGACAAAGTATGACCGACGTATGATCTGGAACCCAAAAGTAAGTAAGCGGATGAGCTGTCTGAACAAAGCTGTTGATATGCCACTGTCTTGACTGAAGAGTGATTCAGGTTGCCACGGAAGGCTAACAAAAACTGGCTTATGCTTCGCATGCATATGTTTGAATATGTTTAATGACGTAATGCTCCATACAAAATGGAAATGCTACGCATTTGAGGATGAGATGCAAAGATGATGCAAATATGATAACTATATGCAAAAATGCAGATGCAGGCTCGGGCTGCTGGGGAAAGCTGGATCTGAAAGAATCACTCCAGCAAAATAAATGCTGAAGAGGTGAAGCCAATTCTGCTGAGAATAGCCGGATGTGCCAAGTATGATTGGAATCTCCTGGGGATAGCTTGCACATGCCAATGATGATTGGGCTTTTGCTGGGGAAGACAGGTGAAGGGTTACGACTTCCCGACATTCATCTTGAACCTGAAGATTGACCGCACCTGCTTGAATAGCTCTGAGTAGCTCTGAAGATATAGAGAGGAACAATTCCTTTACTTCTGATTTTGCCCCAGCCTGTGGGATCTCTGTGGGGATGTTCCTTGAAAGGAAATCATAAATCTCTGTACCCTGATGGTTTGATAGGAACTGCCTCAGCGTCATGAACCTCAGAGAGGTGCTTCAGATTAACTGCCTTCTGGATAAGGATAATATTTGTGCTCTTGGGGTGACCTGCCCCATCCTAGAAGTGATTTGCCCCTGATCGGATGATTTGCAGAGAAGTGCCCCTGGCTGACTTCGAGAGATTTACCGAATCTCGACCTGATTGCCCCAAATTAACTGTATCTTAGAATGGCTGACTCCCTTTATGATCATTTGATATGGCTTGCCCCTGCTCAACAGAGTATTCAGGCATTCTGCATCTTATCGATCAAACTTTCCACTGTAGAAACTTTCCTTCTGTCAAGTACTTACTCGCAAGTAAAACAAATTGTTTTGCAAATGATAATATCAATGCAATGCATATGACAGTTTTGAAATCCAAGTCTGTTCACTAGAAAAAATTGTGATGTATAGTGAATGAATCACTTATCGGAATGTCAACATCAATACCCATAGGGTAAGAAAATCCTTCTAGGAGTCAGTTTCGACGCGATCTTTACCGAAGTATGTTTTCGAAACAAACTTGCTTCAATTAGGACTTTTGAAGGTTGTAACTTGGTTAGGTTCACGGTTTGAAAGAAAGGATATGAGGCTCAAAGTTCTGTTTAACCCACCCACTCTTCTTAATGTTCTCCAATCCTACGTTCAGCTAATTCGACACTCGCTCGCCTCTCAGAGGTTGACTGACAGGAGTGATGGTTCGGGAAACCACAAGTTTTCGGAGTGACAGTCACTCGCTTTTCGTCTTTGGTGTCTGGCTCACACGACTTGTTCTTCGTCATTTTTTATTCCCTTATTTTTGCCTGGTCTAACTTTTTGAGTATATATTCTGATCTCAAAGTCCAGTGGGATGCCCTAATTTTTGCCTAAGCCACTTGTTTTCAAGTTATCGACTTAGCGGGCTTCTATTTTTTCTTTTCTTTTTTCGGAACAAATCAATGTGACACCAGCTGGTCTGACTTGTTGAAGGGATTGTGACTGTCTCACTTCTCGGCTTTTTAGGTACGACCTCTACGGGTGTGATTGATCCTCGAACGGGGAACACTCCTTCTGCAATCTGGATGCTCGGTCGAATTAACTGACATCTACCCTGCCCTAGGTTAAGATTGAGGGTTTTTCGTTTTCAGAAAGAAAATCCTACTACTAGGCTCGAAGGGGTTGACAAGGGATTAACATCCTTATATCTCCTGTGTTTAGGCATTAAAACAATGCTTGTACATCATCAGCAGGTTTCATTCAAAAGCATACAATCGGAAGCTTGCGCGTCTTTCAATTTCGTCATCCTCCCTCAAGGAATTCCGCTTAAACAAGCGTTTGACATTAATGGAAAAGCAATATTGAGTGAACACGAATGGATTTAATCAAAACATGCATATCCATTTCATTATCATTATCAATCGAAAACAAACACGTCTTACAAATGAAATTTGCAAATAAGTTCACACTTAAACAAGAAAGAAACTACAAATGCAAAGGAATAACATGATAGAAAGATTGCCAGCTTCGGGGAACTGGGCTTTCATTCTTGACTTGCTGCTGAACCAACCATCTTTAGAATTGCTCATCGAGATCCGTCTGATACTCTTCTGAACATATGCTCTCGGTGAATCCCTCCATGACATTAGCTGCCGAACCCATATGACTTGACGAAGGAAGATCGTTGATCTGAATACCCTGAGGCGTGATTGAAAACCTGTTGGAGTCCAGCAGAGTCTGAACCTGGCTTCTAAGCACCTTACAGTCTTCAGTTGAATGCCCCTGTGCCCCAACATGGTACTCGCAGCGAGCGTTGACATCAGAATCTAACGGATGTGGAGAAGTCTCTGGATCAGTTTGCTTCGGCACAATCAAACCACCTCTGATCAAGTCTGGAAATATCTGACTGTACGACAATGGCAACTGAGTGAAATGTCTCTCTGGCTTCCTCGGTCTTCGTCGGGCGTGCTGACACGGCTGATGACGGTATGAATGTTGACTCTGTAGGGAAGCAGATATCTGATACCAGACCTAACAGGTTGTTGACTCTGAATACTTGAAACGTCTGAAAACTGAATCTGAGGTGATGGAGATTCTGGGATAGCATTACTTTCTTTCTCCCATTCCTCTTTAGAGCTGACAACTGATTCACTTTCATAAACTGAGGTATCTGAGACGTCTCGGGTCTTTCCACTCTTGATTCCGCTCTCAATACGTTCTCCTGCTATCACTAAGTCAGCAAAGTTTAACGTTCCGCCACTAATCAATATATCATAGTAATGGCCCTTCAAAGTACCCAAGAAGATGTCAACCAATTCCCTATCCTGAAGCGGTGGTTGAACACGAGCAGCAAATTCTCTCCATCTCTACACATACCCTCTAAAGGATTCATTCTCCGCTTGAGATAATTCTTGCAACTGCATGCGGCTGGGATTCATGTCGAGATTGTAGTTGTACTGCTTCACAAAGGCATTGGCTAAATCTGACCATGATCGGATGCAACCACTTTCCAACTGCATATACCAACTCAACGATGCCCCACTCAGACTTTCCTGGAAACAGTGAATCATAAGCTTGTCATTGTGGACATACGAAGTCATTCTTCTGCAAAACATCACCAAATGCTGCTTCGGACAACTATCCCCTTTGAACTTCTCAAAATTGGGCGCCTTAAACTTCGGAGGCATCACAAGACCTGGCACCAAACACATGCTCGAAGCATTCAAATTAAGAGTGTTTTGACTCATCAGGGCATCAAGCTTTTCATCCAACAGACGATACCTTCTCATAAACTCAACAGTCTGTGGGTTTTTAGGATTAATCTTTGGAACAACCCTTTGGGAATCTGGCATAGATAAAGTGAAGTTCTGATAGTCCGAGTCATGGAGAGAAGATGAATCTCTATCTCTAACAATAGTATGCTCTTGATCTTCGACAGGAATCTGCACATGCTGAGCTTGAGCAACATTGTTCACTGGAGTCCTCTGAACATTGGTCTCTCCTCTTGTCATAGCTGACATGGCCTCCATGAGTTGATCCAACTGATTCTTCATCATCTCAAACTCTGCCCTCGTAACAACCAAATTCTGCTCCTCTGAGTCCATGATCCTTCCAGAAGCTAACTCAAATCCAATGTGAATGTCGGGAAATCAACTGCGGGTTGGACAAAAGACTGGTAAGCTCTCTGCTCCGGTTGAGGGTGGATATGCAAAAATGAGATGCACATGAAATGCAATGCAAAATGCTGATGCAACACACAAAGGATCAAAGTCACAAATTCTGCAAGACAAAACAACGAGATATCTCTCACCTCGGGTGAGCAATCTACTGGTTTATAAGAGGGTATTCTAAAGGCCTTTCAAACAAAGTCCCATGCACTAACCCTCAAAAGTTTCCCATCATAACGACTACTCGTAAGACGGTAATCCTTTCAAAAGGATGAACACAGAGTTATGTTTTAGCAACCTTCGGAATAAGGTTCTACAAAAGGTCCTTAGAATCGCGGACTCCCAATTGGAAATAAAGACGCCGTTACGACTACACGTAAGACATCATTGTTCCAACGGGGTCTCATCTGAGCGGTGGAATTCAAACCAATTCAACGAGTCCTACGTCTCGCAAATCAGAAAGAAACCACCTCCTAATCTTAGTGTATACTCAAAAGCTCGGGTAGAAAGCTTTATCCTTACAACCCATCCCAATAAACCCAACAGGTAGAGAATAAAACACAAAATAAATAAAAACAAAACACAAACACGACAAACAAATTAGGCTTGGCTAAGCATCCCCAGCAGAGTCGCCAGCTGTCGCTACTCGAAAAAATGCATCGCGCAACGACGGGGAGGCGAAAAAGAATAGACAGAAGAGTCGCCACCGAAATTTATTTATCCCATGAGGGGAAAGGAAAATATCGAGAAAACCTTAAGAAACGAATGGATAAGATGGTCTCGCGACCAAGAACGGGTTCGGAAGCCGGTTATGCGAGGGGAAGGTATTAGCACCCCTCGCATCCATCGTACTCGATGGGAACCTTTTGTTTGTCGATGTGTGAATTTATTTGCTTAAATATTATGCTATAAGAAGTGTTCCACAAGAGAGAGAAGGGTTTATAAACGGGGAAAGAAAGGACTCGGTAGGACTTCGCGGTCCTAGGCCTACGTATTCTCAATAGATATGAGAAATTCAGAGTCGACGTAGTTCGGGAAACTACGGGTGATAGGGGGGATTGTGCTCGCCAAGACATCGCCGTCTTGTGCCTACGTATTCTCATCTGGTATGAGAAATCAGAGCAGCCGTAGTTCGGCTTACGGTTTGTTGATGTTTTTTATGGATGATGCTATCGTGCGCATTCTAGCAGTTAGGTGTTTCGCTGCTCGCTCGTTGGAGACTTAGGCGTTACCTGTTTGCGGTAGAACGGACGTAACATATCCTTTTTGAAAGATTGATTAGTTTTGGCCACGCGAGGCAAGAAGTCACGTTTGATTGATTGGATTGTTTTTTTAGGGGGCGAGACAGGTCCTCGGATAGTAACCCCTACGGCTAGTACCCAATTCGTTATCTCAAAGTTTTTGTCATAAAAGGGTGTGGCGAACGAGGCGTCTTCGTATTGAAAGACGAGCGTCGAAACCACCCTCACTACAGTGGGCATCCCTTCGCTCGGAGAAGAAGAGGTCTACACCCAATCCTCTCTCTTTAATTCAATGCAAAGAGAACTTCGTTCTCTTATTAAAGATGTTTTTGATTTTGAATGGTAAGTGCTTTACGACAGAGAACCCTACGGTAAACGTCAGCACTCGGGGTAGGAGAAGGCCTACGCCTAACCACTCCACGACCATTCAAGTCTTTGTTGTGAAAAGAATTTGAAATGCACTCGGTGCAGGACCGAGGTTTTTGGGTGAGAAAGGGGTGGAAGCGTCTTTGCATTGAAAGACGAATGTCTAAACCACCCACACTACAGTGAGCGTCTCGACACTCGGAGAGGAAGAGGTCTACACCCAATCCTCTCTTTTTAATCCAATACAAAGAGAATTTTATTTACAAGATGGTTTGAAAATGGACTCGGTACGAGACCGAGGTTTTTGAAAATACACTCGGTGCGGAGCCGAGGTTTTTTGGAGGAGAGAGAATGTCGTCTTCGTATGAAAAGACGAGTGTCAAAACCACCCTCACTACAGTGGGCATCTCGACACTCGGAGAGAAAGAAAGTCTACACTTAATCCCCTCGTTTAGTTCAATACAAAGATGATTTGATTCTTATTGAAAGGGATTTTGAAAATGATTTTAAATTATTAAAGCATAACTAAGGCAAAAGTGATAACAGTATTACATTTTGAGGGAGTGGGGTACATTTTTTGAATGGGGATAGAATATAATAAAATAGATAAATCGAACTTACCCGAATGAGTGCGTGTTATAGCGCGGCGAAAGTCAACTAATGCATAAGAACTTTTTATGACATAATAGCATCAAGTTATCGAATCCAATAAATTCAAACCGATTTTATTAAAAAATTGATTAAACTAACCTTATAAGAAAATCAACTCATGATGAGAAAAAAAAATTATTAATTTTTAAAACTTGTTTATTTCTAACTTCTTAATTAGTATTATTAAAAAACTTAATTAGTGAATTGAAATTAAAAATAAAAATAAAAGAATGTTAGAATTTTTTTTACACGTCAATATTAATGATCTCACATAAGTCTCATGCATACATTACATACATCTAATTAAACAATTATTCATACTCACATGAAAATGAACATAAAGTCTTACGCCTACAGTGATAATGTATTTGATAATGAACCAAATCCTGCTCATGCTTTAAACCACACACAAGGAATAAACATCACGCATACAGTAAACGTCAAAGGTGAATATACATGCATCTATATCACACACCAAGAGAAAAAAAAGTCTCATGCATACAATAATTGAACATGTATAACATAAAAACTCACACTTATGAATTTACTACTCATGGTAATGCTCACATCAAGAAAACTCAAGTAGACAAGGCGCAAGAATGACTCGCTTTTAAAATTAAATAAAAAAACAAAATAAAAAAAACAACAGTATCGGTGCAAAACAGAAAATTTCAAGGAGCTTAATCACAACCTTGCAACAACAACATCCCTCACAGCATTTGTCAGTTCAATTCTCAAATACAAAAATGACGGCAAAAATGGAGATACACGATACCGCAGATGTCCCAAGGCAAGTCTATCTACCACAATGCAAGATTAACACTAGATATCACATTCAAGCACGAATACACAACTAGTAACAGCAAGTGTAGGGGCAGGACAGTAGCAAACAATTCGTATCGGAACGCAAATAGTATGCACTTCACAACTATACAAATATGAACAATATTTGAGCATTTTTTTTGAAGCATTAAAATACTTGAATTCCCCTGGAAATAGAACAATATCAGCAGTAATCACAATACCAAATCAAAAGTTGGAGCATGTGTATAACTTATTGGCAATATTCAATATACAAGCATAAAATCTCATGACAGAAGGATGAAACAAACGATATCAACACAAGATCGAATCGAAGATTTCAACTTCAACAGAATTTATTCATGTAGACATCAGTAATCTCAAATGGAAAACTAGGAAATGAAATGTTACCAACATCGAGAAAACCGGCATGAGTCACATATGACAGCAACAGCCTAGCTTTACTAAACTCGTCGAGTCTGTATGCTTCGCAGTGTTCTAATCACGCCCAGAAATCAAAGGCAACCTGCGCTAATCAACTTAATAATCGCCGACATCAATCTTTCATCGAAATAAAAAATCCACACATTTAAGCAGCAATATACATTGTTTTTCAGATTCAATGCAGCAACATTAGACAACAATATTTTTGAAATTGACAGAAAATTAATCAATATTGAGGTAACAAGAAACCAACCAGATTGCATAACATAATAAGCATACGAATTACTGGCATATCGTATTTAACAGTGTAGTTGCGAATGATGAGTAAACTTGCAGTAGCAACTGTGTATAATGCTTGCAAGTGAATCTCTTCCTGATCTAACTGCGGCTTACTCTCTTGGTGTAGCTTCCATATTACGACATTTCATCGAACAATTTCTGTGCATCTTATGGACGACCTTGTATCCCATTATTGCAACACACGAAGTTGTACTGCTTGAATCTTATCTAAAGTTCTGCTGCTACGACTCGCGGCCGAATCTTTATCGTTGCTTCCATCAACAAGAAGAACAGAACTCGGAATCAAACTGATGACATGAAACAGATGAACGTAAAGCAGATGCTGAGGTTTCTAGAAATGGTGTCGTCTTGATGGTGTCACGATGAGGTTAATGCGGTGGTGGTTGGTGTTTCTCCAATATGGGAGAGGGTGAACTGGTTATGGTGGCGGGTGAAGGAAAGAAGATGACGGTTTCGGATGGTGGATGAAGATAGAAAAAGGGAGGAAACAGAGGTGAAGGGTTTCGTTCTGTGAGGGCGGCGGCGGTTGGCTGGTAGGGTTTCTAGGGATCTTTCTCCAAGGAAGAAGAAAATAAACAGTGTACTATATATACAGAAATGGCACGTGCCTTGCTGTTGTTTTTGGTTTTATTAATTCAATTAATTTGCTGATAAATAAAGCTGCACTAATTAACTCCTAATTATAACTAAAACAAATCTAAACTAAATAATATAAACTAAAAATTAATTAACTAATTAATCTAAATAAAACCTATTTTAAATAAATCTTAACTAATCTTAATTAATTAATTAACTTAATTCTATCCTAATAAAATTTTAAATCTATTCTAAACTTGATTAATTAATTCTAAAACTATAATAATAAAATCTATTTAAAAACTAAATTCTAATATTCTAACCAAAATCTAAAGAAAAGAGCTATTAAAAAAACTATTCTAAATGATTAAATATAAAGCAAAAATAACAATAAAATCACAAAATGCCATGGAAAAAGAAACAGAAAAAATGGGCAAACACTGAAATTCGTCAAAAGTATCAGCATGGATTGAATCATCAAGAAGAGAGCGACTTTCGCTCGATTTCGACACTGAACTTCTCGTTTGAATTGATTTGAATCTCCTGAAATGCGAGTAAAGCGGCTAAAATCCTGATAAATTCAATCTGGCTGATAATATGAGCAAGATGCGACCTAAATGATATGCATATGAAAATACGAAGCGAAAGCCAGTCAAAGTCGGAAAACCGGTGGACAAATTTTAGGGTGCAACAGCTGCCCCTATTCAATTGACTTGGACCAGTAGGGATGAAAAGCAACCGCATTCAGACATTCATGGTAGAAGGTGATTGAATACAAAAGAACCCGGAAATTTGCCAACCGTAAAATAGAAACCTCTGATATTGCCGTCGGCCATCAATATCCAGTAAAAGCACCTAACATCACCGTCAACTCTCAACATCGTCCAATGATGGACGAAGAGAAAAATCATATCCAGAACTCACATCGTCTAATGGTAGACAGGAAGAATACGCCATATCCAAATCTCGCATCGTCTAATGATAGACGAGAGGAACATCAAATCCAAATCTCGTATCGTCTAATGATAGACGAGAGTAACATCAAATCCAAATCTTGCATCGTCTGCAAATCTCGCATCGTCTAATGATAGACGAGAGGAACATCAAAACCAAATCTCGCATCGTCTAATGATAGACGAGAGGAACATCATATCCAAATCTCACATCGTCTAATGATAGACAAGAGGAACATCAAAACCAAATCTTGCATCGTCTGCAAATCTCGCATCGTCTAATGATAGACGAGAGGAACATCAAAACCAAATCTCGCATCGTCTAATGATAGACGAGAGGAACATCATAACCAAATCTTGCATCGTCTGCAAATCTCGCATCGTCTAATGATAGACGAGAGGAACATCAAAACCAAATCTTGCATCGTCTGCAAATCTCACATCGTCTAATGATAGACGAGAGGAACATCAAATCCAAACCTTGCATCGTCTGCAAATCTCGCATCGTCTAATGATAGACGAGAGGAACATCAAAACCAAATCTCGCATCGTCTAATGATAGACGAGAGGAACATCATATCCAAATCTCACATCGTCTAATGATAGACAAGAGGAACATCAAAACCAAATCTTGCATCGTCTGCAAATCTCGCATCGTCTAATGATAGACGAGAGGAACATCAAAACCAAATCTCGCATCGTCTAATGATAGACGAGAGGAACATCATAACCAAATCTTGCATCGTCTGCAAATCTCGCATCGTCTAATGATAGACGAGAGGAACATCAAAACCAAATCTTGCATCGTCTGCAAATCTCGCATCGTCTAATGATAGACGAGAGGAAAATCTGCTGGGGATGTGATCATCAGAGGGTTGATGGACAAAGTATGACCGACGTATGATCTGGAACCCAAAAGTAAGTAAGCGGATGAGCTGTCTGAACAAAGCTGTTGATATGCCACTGTCTTGACTGAAGAGTGATTCAGGTTGCCACGGAAGGCTAACAAAAACTGGCTTATGCTTCGCATGCATATGTTTGAATATGTTTAATGACGTAATGCTCCATACAAAATGGAAATGCTACGCATTTGAGGATGAGATGCAAAGATGATGCAAATATGATAACTATATGCAAAAATGCAGATGCAGGCTCGGGCTGCTGGGGAAAGCTGGATCTGAAAGAATCACTCCAGCAAAATAAATGCTGAAGAGGTGAAGCCAATTCTGCTGAGAATAGCCGGATGTGCCAAGTATGATTGGAATCTCCTGGGGATAGCTTGCACATGCCAATGATGATTGGGCTTTTGCTGGGGAAGACAGGTGAAGGGTTACGACTTCCCGACATTCATCTTGAACCTGAAGATTGACCGCACCTGCTTGAATAGCTCTGAGTAGCTCTGAAGATATAGAGAGGAACAATTCATTTACTTCTGATTTTGCCCCAGCCTGTGGGATCTCTGTGGGGATGTTCCTTTAAAGGAAATCATAAATCTCTGTACCCTGATGGTTTGATAGGAACTGCCTCAGCGTCATGAACCTCAGAGAGGTGCTTCAGATTAACTGCCTTCTGGATAAGGATAATATTTGTGCTCTTGGGGTGACCTGCCCCATCCTAGAAGTGATTTGCCCCTGATCGGATGATTTGCAGAGAAGTGCCCCTGGCTGACTTCGAGAGATTTACCGAATCTCGACCTGATTGCCCCAAATTAACTGTATCTTAGAATGGCTGACTCCCTTTATGATCATTTGATATGGCTTGCCCCTGCTCAACAGAGTATTCAGGCATTCTGCATCTTATCGATCAAACTTTCCACTGTAGAAACTTTCCTTCTGTCAAGTACTTACTCGCAAGTAAAACAAATTGTTTTGCAAATGATAATATCAATGCAATGCATATGACAGTTTTGAAATCCAAGTCTGTTCACTAGAAAAAATTGTGATGTATAGTGAATGAATCACTTATCGGAATGTCAACATCAATACCCATAGGGTAAGAAAATCCTTCTAGGAGTCAGTTTCGACGCGATCTTTACCGAAGTATGTTTTCGAAACAAACTTGCTTCAATTAGGACTTTTGAAGGTTGTAACTTGGTTAGGTTCACGGTTTGAAAGAAAGGATATGAGGCTCAAAGTTCTGTTTAACCCACCCACTCTTCTTAATGTTCTCCAATCCTACGTTCAGCTAATTCGACACTCGCTCGCCTCTCAGAGGTTGACTGACAGGAGTGATGGTTCGGGAAACCACAAGTTTTCGGAGTGACAGTCACTCGCTTTTCGTCTTTGGTGTCTGGCTCACACGACTTGTTCTTCGTCATTTTTTATTCCCTTATTTTTGCCTGGTCTAACTTTTTGAGTATATATTCTGATCTCAAAGTCCAGTGGGATGCCCTAATTTTTGCCTAAGCCACTTGTTTTCAAGTTATCGACTTAGCGGGCTTCTATTTTTTCTTTTCTTTTTTCGGAACAAATCAATGTGACACCAGCTGGTCTGACTTGTTGAAGGGATTGTGACTGTCTCACTTCTCGGCTTTTTAGGTACGACCTCTACGGGTGTGATTGATCCTCGAACGGGGAACACTCCTTCTGCAATCTGGATGCTCGGTCGAATTAACTGACATCTACCCTGCCCTAGGTTAAGATTGAGGGTTTTTCGTTTTCAGAAAGAAAATCCTACTACTAGGCTCGAAGGGGTTGACAAGGGATTAACATCCTTATATCTCCTGTGTTTAGGCATTAAAACAATGCCTGTACATCATCAGCAGGTTTCATTCAAAAGCATACAATCGGAAGCTTGCGCGTCTTTCAATTTCGTCATCCTCCCTCAAGGAATTCCGCTTAAACAAGCGTTTGACATTAATGGAAAAGCAATATTGAGTGAACACGAATGGATTTAATCAAAACATGCATATCCATTTCATTATCATTATCAATCGAAAACAAACACGTCTTACAAATGAAATTTGCAAATAAGTTCACACTTAAACAAGAAAGAAACTACAAATGCAAAGGAATAACATGATAGAAAGATTTCCAGCTTCGGGGAACTGGGCTTTCATTCTTGACTTGCTGCTGAACCAACCATCTTTAGAATTGCTCATCGAGATCCGTCTGATACTCTTCTGAACATATGCTCTCGGTGAATCCCTCCATGACATTAGCTGCCGAACCCATATGACTTGACGAAGGAAGATCGTTGATCTGAATACCCTGAGGCGTGATTGAAAACCTGTTGGAGTCCAGCAGAGTCTGAACCTGGCTTCTAAGCACCTTACAGTCTTCAGTTGAATGCCCCTGTGCCCCAACATGGTACTCGCAGCGAGCGTTGACATCAGAATCTAACGGATGTGGAGAAGTCTCTGGATCAGTTTGCTTCGGCACAATCAAACCACCTCTGATCAAGTCTGGCAATATCTGACTGTACGACAATGGCAACTGAGTGAAATGTCTCTCTGGCTTCCTCGGTCTTCGTCGGGCGTGCTGACACGGCTGATGACGGTATGAATGTTGACTCTGTAGGGAAGCAGATATCTGATACCAGACCTAACAGGTTGTTGACTCTGAATACTTGAAACGTCTGAAAACTGAATCTGAGGTGATGGAGATTCTGGGATAGCATTCCTTTCTTTCTCCCATTCCTCTTTAGAGCTGACAACTGATTCACTTTCATAAACTGAGGTATCTGAGACGTCTCGGATCTTTCCACTCTTGATTCCGCTCTCAATACGTTCTCCTGCTATCACTAAGTCAGCAAAGTTTAACGTTCCGCCACTAATCAATATATCATAGTAATGGCCCTTCAAAGTACCCAAGAAGATGTCAACCAATTCCCTATCCTGAAGCGGTGGTTGAACACGAGCAGCAAATTCTCTCCATCTCTACACATACCCTCTAAAGGATTCATTCTCCGCTTGAGATAATTCTTGCAACTGCATGCGGCTGGGATTCATGTCGAGATTGTAGTTGTACTGCTTCACAAAGGCATTGGCTAAATCTGACCATGATCGGATGCAACCACTTTCCAACTGCATATACCAACTCAACGATGCCCCACTCAGACTTTCCTGGAAACAGTGAATCATAAGCTTGTCATTGTGGACATACGAAGTCATTCTTCTGCAAAACATCACCAAATGCTGCTTCGGACAACTATCCCCTTTGAACTTCTCAAAATTGGGCGCCTTAAACTTCGGAGGCATCACAAGACCTGGCACCAAACACATGCTCGAAGCATTCAAATTAAGAGTGTTTTGACTCATCAGGGCATCAAGCTTTTCATCCAACAGACGATACCTTCTCATAAACTCAACAGTCTGTGGGTTTTTAGGATTAATCTTTGGAACAACCCTTTGGGAATCTGGCATAGAGAAAGTGAAGTTCTGATAGTCCGAGTCATGGAGAGAAGATGAATCTCTATCTCTAACAATAGTATGCTCTTGATCTTCGACAGGAATCTGCACATGCTGAGCTTGAGCAACATTGTTCACTGGAGTCCTCTGAACATTGGTCTCTCCTCTTGTCATAGCTGACATGGCCTCCATGAGTTGATCCAACTGATTCTTCATCATCTCAAACTCTGCCCTCGTAACAACCAAATTCTGCTCCTCTGAGTCCATGATCCTTCCAGAAGCTAACTCAAATCCAATGTGAATGTCGGGAAATCAACTGCGGGTTGGACAAAAGACTGGTAAGCTCTCTGCTCCGGTTGAGGGTGGATATGCAAAAATGAGATGCACATGAAATGCAATGCAAAATGCTGATGCAACACACAAAGGATCAAAGTCACAAATTCTGCAA
This sequence comes from Lathyrus sativus, assembly GCA_963859935.3. NCBI lineage: Eukaryota > Viridiplantae > Streptophyta > Magnoliopsida > Fabales > Fabaceae > Lathyrus > Lathyrus sativus. Next base: position 486,153,937 of record OZ012740.1, on the reverse strand, counting down.
GACAAAACAACGAGATATCTCTCACCTCGGGTGAGCAATCTACTGGTTTATAAGAGGGTATTCTAAAGGCCTTTCAAACAAAGTCCCATGCACTAACCCTCAAAAGTTTCCCATCATAACGACTACTCGTAAGACGGCAATCCTTTCAAAAGGATGAACACAGAGTTATGTTTTAGCAACCTTCGGAATAAGGTTCTACAAAAGGTCCTTAGAATCGCGGACTCCCAATTGGAAATAAAGACGCCGTTACGACTACACGTAAGACATCATTGTTCCAACGGGGTCTCATCTGAGCGGTGGAATTCAAACCAATTCAACGAGTCCTACGTCTCGCAAATCAGAAAGAAACCACCTCCTAATCTTAGTGTATACTCAAAAGCTCGGGTAGAAAGCTTTATCCTTACAACCCATCCCAATAAACCCAACAGGTAGAGAATAAAACACAAAATAAATAAAAACAAAACACAAACACGACAAACAAATTAGGCTTGGCTAAGCATCCCCAGCAGAGTCGCCAGCTGTCGCTACTCGAAAAAATGCATCGCGCAACGACGGGGAGGCGAAAAAGAATAGACAGAAGAGTCGCCACCGAACTTTATTTATCCCATGAGGGGAAAGGAAAATATCGAGAAAACCTTAAGAAACGAATGGATAAGATGGTCTCGCGACCAAGAACGGGTTCGGAAGCCGGTTATGCGAGGGGAAGGTATTAGCACCCCTCGCATCCATCGTACTCGATGGGAACCTTTTGTTTGTCGATGTGTGAATTTATTTGCTTAAATATTATGCTATAAGAAGTGTTCCACAAGAGAGAGAAGGGTTTAGAAACGGGGAAAGAAAGGACTCGGTAGGACTTCGCGGTCCTAGGCCTACGTATTCTCAATAGATATGAGAAATTCAGAGTCGACGTAGTTCGGGAAACTACGGGTGATAGGGGGGATTGTGCTCGCCAAGACATCGCCGTCTTGTGCCTACGTATTCTCATCTGGTATGAGAAATCAGAGCAGCCGTAGTTCGGCTTACGGTTTGTTGATGTTTTTTATGGATGATGCTATCGTGCGCATTCTAGCAGTTAGGTGTTTCGTTGCTCGCTCGTTGGAGACTTAGGCGTTACCTGTTTGCGGTAGAACGGACGTAACATATCCTTTTTGAAAGATTGATTAGTTTTGGCCACGCGAGGCAAGAAGTCACGTTTGATTGATTGGATTGTTTTTTTAGGGGGCGAGACAGGTCCTCGGATAGTAACCCCTACGGCTAGTACCCAATTCGTTATCTCAAAGTTTTTGTCATAAAAGGGTGTGGCGAACGAGGCGTCTTCGTATTGAAAGACGAGCGTCGAAACCACCCTCACTACAGTGGGCATCCCTTCGCTCGGAGAAGAAGAGGTCTACACCCAATCCTCTCTCTTTAATTCAATGCAAAGAGAACTTCGTTCTCTTATTAAAGATGTTTTTGATTTTGAATGGTAAGTGCTTTACGACAGAGAACCCTACGGTAAACGTCAGCACTCGGGGTAGGAGAAGGCCTACGCCTAACCACTCCACGACCATTCAAGTCTTTGTTGTGAAAAGAATTTGAAATGCACTCGGTGCAGGACCGAGGTTTTTGGGTGAGAAAGGGGTGGAAGCGTCTTTGCATTGAAAGACGAATGTCTAAACCACCCACACTACAGTGAGCGTCTCGACACTCGGAGAGGAAGAGGTCTACACCCAATCCTCTCTTTTTAATCCAATACAAAGAGAATTTTATTTACAAGATGGTTTGAAAATGGACTCGGTACGAGACCGAGGTTTTTGAAAATACACTCGGTGCGGAGCCGAGGTTTTTTGGAGGAGAGAGAATGTCGTCTTCGTATGAAAAGACGAGTGTCAAAATCACCCTCACTACAGTGGGCATCTCGACACTCGGAGAGAAAGAAAGTCTACACTTAATCCCCTCGTTTAGTTCAATACAAAGATGATTTGATTCTTATTGAAAGGGATTTTGAAAATGATTTTAAATTATTAAAGCATAACTAAGGCAAAAGTGATAACAGTATTACATTTTGAGGGAGTGGGGTACATTTTTTGAATGGGGATAGAATATAATAAAATAGATAAATCGAACTTACCCGAATGAGTGCGTGTTATAGCGCGGCGAAAGTCAACTAATGCATAAGAACTTTTTATGACATAATAGCATCAAGTTATCGAATCCAATAAATTCAAACCGATTTTATTAAAAAATTGATTAAACTAACCTTATAAGAAAATCAACTCATGATGAGAAAAAAAAATTATTAATTTTTAAAACTTGTTTATTTCTAACTTCTTAATTAGTATTATTAAAAAACTTAATTAGTGAATTGAAATTAAAAATAAAAATAAAAGAATGTTAGAATTTTTTTTACACGTCAATATTAATGATCTCACATAAGTCTCATGCATACATTACATACATCTAATTAAACAATTATTCATACTCACATGAAAATGAACATAAAGTCTTACGCCTACAGTGATAATGTATTTGATAATGAACCAAATCCTGCTCATGCTTTAAACCACACACAAGGAATAAACATCACGCATACAGTAAACGTCAAAGGTGAATATACATGCATCTATATCACACACCAAGAGAAAAAAAAAGTCTCATGCATACAATAATTGAACATGTATAACATAAAAACTCACACTTATGAATTTACTACTCATGGTAATGCTCACATCAAGAAAACTCAAGTAGACAAGGCGCAAGAATGACTCGCTTTTAAAATTAAATAAAAAAACAAAATAAAAAAAAACAACAGTATCGGTGCAAAACAGAAAATTTCAAGGAGCTTAATCACAACCTTGCAACAACAACATCCCTCACAGCATTTGTCAGTTCAATTCTCAAATACAAAAATGACGGCAAAAATGGAGATACACGATACCGCAGATGTCCCAAGGCAAGTCTATCTACCACAATGCAAGATTAACACTAGATATCACATTCAAGCACGAATACACAACTAGTAACAGCAAGTGTAGGGGCAGGACAGTAGCAAACAATTCGTATCGGAACGCAAATAGTATGCACTTCACAACTATACAAATATGAACAATATTTGAGCATTTTTTTTGAAGCATTAAAATACTTGAATTCCCCTGGAAATAGAACAATATCAGCAGTAATCACAATACCAAATCAAAAGTTGGAGCATGTGTATAACTTATTGGCAATATTCAATATACAAGCATAAAATCTCATGACAGAAGGATGAAACAAACGATATCAACACAAGATCGAATCGAAGATTTCAACTTCAACAGAATTTATTCATGTAGACATCAGTAATCTCAAATGGAAAACTAGGAAATGAAATGTTACCAACATCGAGAAAACCGGCATGAGTCACATATGACAGCAACAGCCTAGCTTTACTAAACTCGTCGAGTCTGCATGCTTCGCAGTGTTCTAATCACGCCCAGAAATCAAAGGCAACCTGCGCTAATCAACTTAATAATCGCCGACATCAATCTTTCATCGAAATAAAAAATCCACTCATTTAAGCAGCAATATACATTGTTTTTCAGATTCAATGCAGCAACATTAGACAACAATATTTTTGAAATTGACAGAAAATTAATCAATATTGAGGTAACAAGAAACCAACCAGATTGCATAACATAATAAGCATACGAATTACTGGCATATCGTATTTAACAGTGTAGTTGCGAATGATGAGTAAACTTGCAGTAGCAACTGTGTATAATGCTTGCAAGTGAATCTCTTCCTGATCTAACTGCGGCTTACTCTCTTGGTGTAGCTTCCATATTACGACATTTCATCGAACAATTTCTGTGCATCTTATGGACGACCTTGTATCCCATTATTGCAACACGCGAAGTTGTACTGCTTGAATCTTATCTAAAGTTCTGCTGCTACGACTCGCGGCCGAATCTTTATCGTTGCTTCCATCAACAAGAAGAACAGAACTCGGAATCAAACTGATGACATGAAACAGATGAACGTAAAGCAGATGCTGAGGTTTCTAGAAATGGTGTCGTCTTGATGGTGTCACGATGAGGTTAATGCGGTGGTGGTTGGTGTTTCTCCAATATGGGAGAGGGTGAACTGGTTATGGCGGCGGGTGAAGGAAAGAAGATGACGGTTTCGGATGGTGGATGAAGATAGAAAAAGGGAGGAAACAGAGGTGAAGGGTTTCGTTCTGTGAGGGCGGCGGCGGTTGGCTGGTAGGGTTTCTAGGGATCTTTCTCCAAGGAAGAAGAAAATAAACAGTGTACTATATATACAGAAATGGCACGTGCCTTGCTGTTGTTTTTGGTTTTATTAATTCAATTAATTTGCTGATAAATAAAGCTGCACTAATTAACTCCTAATTATAACTAAAACAAATCTAAACTAAATAATATAAACTAAAAATTAATTAACTAATTAATCTAAATAAAACCTATTTTAAATAAATCTTAACTAATCTTAATTAATTAATTAACTTAATTCTATCCTAATAAAATTTTAAATCTATTCTAAACTTGATTAATTAATTCTAAAACTATAATAATAAAATCTATTTAAAAACTAAATTCTAATATTCTAACCAAAATCTAAAGAAAAGAGCTATTAAAAAAACTATTCTAAATGATTAAATATAAAGCAAAAATAACAATAAAATCACAAAATGCCATGGAAAAAGAAACAGAAAAAATGGGCAAACACTGAAATTCGTCAAAAGTATCAGCATGGATTGAATCATCAAGAAGAGAGCGGCTTTCGCTCGATTTCGACACTGAACTTCTCGTTTGAATTGATTTGAATCGCCTGAAATGCGAGTAAAGCGGCTAAAATCCTGATAAATTCAATTTGGCTGATAATATGAGCAAGATGCGACCTAAATGATATGCATATGAAAATACGAAGCGAAAGCCAGTCAAAGTCGGAAAACCGGTGGACAAATTTTAGGGTGCAACAGGTTGGTACTTCTATTTTGAGTAGTTGTTGTATTTGTAACACGGTGGGAGAACTGACTTTAAACAATGTTGCGGATAGCAAGAGTCGCCACCGACTTTTATTTTATCCATAAGGAAAGGTTATAAAAGAACAGGAAAGACCTTAGAGAACATTTTGGGTCCGGGGGGTAAGTTATGAAAAGGGAAGGTGTTAGCACCCTTTTCATCCATGGTTATCCATGGGCTCTTAGGTACTTAAGCTCACTTTTGAATTGTTTTGAAAGTGTAGTGTGTGAATAGAAAATTTTCAGAATAGTTAATAAATAATCCATGTGAGGATGTGTTAAGAACTTGTTTGAAAATTTTGTTGGAAATTTGTTTAAGTGTGAAAAAGTTTTGAAGTGAGCAAGTATCTAGGAGTAGCCTACCCTAATGTTTTAAGGTCTTTCTTATTCTTTATCCTTTCCTTAGTAAGACTATCCCTACTAAAATGGAGTAGGTAGTCCTTACTCTGGATGTTAAGGGACATGTGAGGGACAATTTGACTTTGAAGGCCATTGTGGGATGTAATAAGCACATATAAGGGACCATCATCATTTTTCGAAAGGGACTCGATTCGTAAAGGCAACCATAAGGGACTTTGATGATTTTTCCATTTGAGGGACTTGCTTTATACACCCCACTTAACCATTATTCGTAGGCAACTTGAGGGATATCCTTAGGAAGTGAGACGGCGATCAAAATCGACTTACGTGTGTGACGTGTTTATTTTAATTATCTTTATTTAAAAGTGATCTAAATTTATTTTAATATTACATACAGGTTGTTACACTCCCTAATTACTAACCATAATAATAATTAAATAATTAAACAACTTTACATCCAAGAAACAATTACAAAATAATAAGCAAAATAATTAAATAGCAAAGATAAATAAAATATAAATAAGCAATAAATAATAAAGGGGGTTAATTCTAAGTTTACTCGGCAAGACATCGCATCTTGTGCTTACGTATCCTTACGGGAGTGGAATCAGAGTAATCGTAGTTCCCCTCAAAAGGGAGGTTAGAGACTTCTTGACTGTGGTCAAGGTCTCAAGGGGAATAAACGCATCTTAAGGACACGTTTACGCGGAGTGTAGAAACTCCAAATCTCTACGTTGAATTGTTAAGTTATAATTAGGGTAAAATTAGGGATTCCGCGGCGGGAAACCCTAAAATGAGCGTGGCGGCTCTTTGACCTAATGCTAGGGGTAAAATGGTAATTTTGCCTGCGGCGAGGCATTTGTGAAAATTAGGGCTTGTAGTTTGTAGTTTTGAGGGTATGAGGACTATTGGCGCGGCGGCCAAACGGTTAGACCTAACTTTCGGATGTGACAGATGTGACAAAAATGTTGGTGGAAGTGTGATAGAATTTAAATCATGCATCAGCGGAAATAAAATGCGGAAAGTAAATGCGATTATTGGTTCGCGAGGTTACAACCAAGAAACAATTACAATTATAAATAAATAACGGTAAACATAACAAGCTGCAAAACGAACAAACAACGTTAGTGGGCAGAATTAGATGAATTATCAGACACGCCAGGAATTGAAATTATGCATATTTTTGTGGTTTGTATTTTATGATATATAAAACTTTCAATTTAAATAAAATAGGATTTTTAATGTTGATAAATTAACTATTTTAACCTAATTTTTATTTGTTAAAAAAAATGGATTTTAATATTATTTTTGAAAACATTTTAAAAATAATTATAATAATTTTAGAAAACATTTTTAAAATAATTATAATAATGAAAATAAAATAAAGAAAAACTAAATAAATAAAAAAAAGGGGTTGGGCCGGTAATCACCTCCGGACCCAACCCGGATTGGTGTAAGTGCAAACAAAAGAAATATCTAGGGTTTCAACCCTATTTCCCCCGCGGCGCCGTTCATGCTTTCTCTTCTTCCGTTGCTTCCCTTCATCTGCTTCGTTCTTTGTTTCGCTTTCACAAAACTCTTTCACTCTCTATGATGAAAACCTGAAACCATTCGTAAAACGTCAAACATAAAGATGTATGAGTGTTCCTCGCTTACGTTTTGATGATGATATCGGCGGTTGGATGATGAGGCGATGATGTGATGAACTGAGCCTCAGGAGGGAGTTTGCTCGTCACGAACCGAGTGACGTCGGTGGACTTCCCTCAAATGATTCGTTGGGCTTTGATGAGTTTCGTTCGCCTTTCGATGGTTATAGTTTGCGTTTGAGGTTCGTCGTTTATGGCTGAGGGCGATCAAACTCGCGGATTTGGGGAGTTCGTTCGATTTCTCCTTGTCGTTAGGGTTTCTCGTTCAGTGATTTTTTTGGCCCCCCTCTTTAGGGTTTTTACTATCCCCTTTTTATAATGCTCTTTTTCTTCAGAATGGGCTTGGATAATATTGGGTTTACGTTATCATTGATGATGGAGATTTGATTTTCGCTGATAGGAATCTGTACATGATTGAATCCTGTTTCCCCTTTTAGGATTTGATTGGTATCTGATTTTGATTCACATAACTCCTTGAGGGATTCATTTTGATCTGTTTTGATTCTTTCCAGATTGAGTTCTAATGGGATACGATTTGGTTTCTGATGCGGTTCTATTTTCATTCAACCTGATCATTAACACTTACTTTTCTTTTTCTTCTTTCAGGATGGACATTTTGCCTTGGTCTTGGCCGCCGAGAAGATTACGCGGTAATGATGACGCTGAGTCTGAACCATTTGGAGCAGTATGCTATAATCCTAGTTTTTCGCTTATGTTGCTGCTTCTGATTGAATTGGTGGTGATGATTGGCTATCATGTTGAGCTGAGCCATGTATTTGTTTGTTTGTGGCTGCCCCTGTGATTTTGTCGGATATCTGTTTCGTTTTGGTTAACTGGATTATTTATTCTGATTCCATTTGAACTGCTTCGTGATAAACTGAATCATTCTTCTCTGATTTACTCGAACTCAATTCTTCTGATAGGGACCGTTTTGATACTATGGGCATCGTTTTTACTGATGTGGTTCTTTTGATGCAGATTTTCAGTAGACTAACTTTGGTTATCCAATTTTCGATGTCGCTGTGGGTTTATCGGTTTTGGTCCTAATTTGATATCACTGAGTTTCGAATCTGGCGTAGACTGATACGGCCATAGTGTTGGATCCTTTTGATGTCGATTGGATTTGTCTGGGGATTCATTGATGAACTGGGCGGTTTTTATACTTTATGAATTGAATTGTCCATTCAAGTTTTATATAGCCTATGAATTCTGTTATGAGCTGATGCTATTTGATTCAAGTGTTTCAGGTGAAATAAAGACGGTTCAGACCCGCCGGCATCCGGGTCTGAACTCGTACCGGCCTTGCCGATCAGCTTTGTATCAGTGGAAACAAACTGAAATTTACTTGATAGTCCACTTGTTTACTTGATGGAATGGTGTTTTAGTCTCGAATTCGTGAATCCTTTTGGCAAATCAGTTCAATCCCTATTTCTTTTACTCTTCATCTTTCGACAGTCCCTTATGATAAGAACAATAACTACCTGATCTGACGCCGATGGCTCAGATTGGTAACGGGAGTAGGATGCGGCTTTAGTCGTGCCCTCCTGACACTCGATGATGATAATGTTCTGAGAGTGTCAAACAACTTCTAACCTCTTTTCCTGTTGTGTTTTGTTTATCTGTTCTTTTTCAGGTAACCGGGAGCTTGTGGCAAGATTCAAGGGAAGAACAATTAGAGCTCTTTAGGACTTAGGACTTTTAAAATAGACATTCCTTGTAAATGAAATTCTCTTGTAACCAAATAAGTACCCATGGATCAAATTCAAAAGTTATTTGTCCCCTTCATTTGTAAATTAAGTACTTATGAAATAAAATTCAACAAATACTTATTTACTTCTCAATTGTAATCTTAAATACTTATGAATAACCAATTTGGAAATTATTTATATTTACTTCTTAGTTGTAAATTATAAACACTTATGAATAAAAAATCCACAAATATTTGAATTCACTTCCTAATTATAAAGTATAAATATTCACGAATGATATTCAAATATACTTAATTTCTCGTCCATGTGTTTATTCCTCTCGTGGTCTCGATCTCACTGCCTGATTAAATCTGAGTGAATTCAAAGTAAATCCCATTCATTGTATATCAAGAGAACGCGTTATCAACTGAAATGGAACCCCGCCCAGAATGGTCTTGAAAGCACTGTGGGACTTGTGAACCTTGTGAACCTTCATAAAGTATCTTGTGGACTTTATGAACTTCATGAAAGGTTATGCAAGTTGTTGGAGAACTTGTGAACCTTGTGAACCTTCTTAGAACACAAAGTCTTGTATTGTGAGGGCAAATTTTGGGGTGCAACAGTATTGTTACTAGGATTGTGACTAGTTAGGAAGTGAGAGGAGGATCTCATATCTAGAGGGTATCTAGGTAGAAGTTGCACAAGGTAGTGATTAGGCGAGAAGTTGTAAACAGGAGAGTTTAGATTTGAACTAATACTATCATAGTGAATTTCCTTCCTGGCTTGACAGCCCCCAGATGTAGGTGAGTTGCACCGAAGTGGGTTAACAACTACTGGTGTTATTTTACTTTTCTGTCATTTAATTTTCTTCATATTTGCTTGTATGATCAAGCAGTTTTGATCCTAGTATTGTGATATCTGTCTCGACATCTTGTATCTGCGTGCCAAAATTTCACCATTGAGCTAGAATTCGGTGTTCTTTATATTAAAAAACCTTTAATCTTAACCAGGGGCAGGGTAGATTTCAATTAATTCGACGATGTTATCTATTATCAAGAGAAAAATTCACATCAATAAGAAGTTTAAGAACATCTTGTTCCTCGCACACATCATCCAACAAAAAGAAAGTAGAGAAGATACAAAAGCTTACAGTAGCTAACATGGCAGTCACAACTTTCAAAATCAAATCACTAAAGAATTATTTATAAAAAAAAAGAAGAAGAAGAGTCCAAAACTAAGTCAAAAACATGAAAATTGACTTAGGCAAAAGTTAGGGCATCCCGATGGACCATAAATTGAAATGGATTTGTCCATGCAAAATAAGGGATTAAAAGCATAAAAAAGGGAAGAAATGGAACAATCTTATAAACAAGAATGGATATCTACAACCTCAAAAAAAAAATTATCAAGGGTTCTCCTCAGTGCTTGTACCATTACATCTACCTCCATCATTATTCTCTTGCTGGCTGAACACATTGGTAAGGTTAATTGTATTTAGGAATGGAGAACATCAAGAAGAATGTGGTGGGTTAAAATTAAAATTTGAGCCTTATAATCCTTTGGCAAAATACCCTTTTTCGTCCCTTAACTATATCCTTAGGTTCAAATTGGTCCCTTAATTATTTTTTGTGTCAGATTGGCCCCTTAACTCTTTAAAATGTATCATGTTAGTCCTTTTCGTCTAATTAGCGATGGAAAAATTCAAAAATTTGTCGCTAGTTAGACAAAAAGGACCAACATGACACATTTTAAAGAGTTAAGGGACCAATCTGACACAAAAAATAATTAAGGGACCCATTTGAACCTAAGGATACAGTTAAGGGACCAACAAGGGTATTTTGCCTAATCCTTTTGTTTCATTAACTGTGAACCAGGTCACATTACAACCTTCAGAAGTCCTAATTGAATCTAGGGGCACTATAAAAGCATACTCGAAAAAATCGTTGTTAAATTAACTCTGAATCCAAATGTTTGTTATATCATCATTTTCTCATCTTCATTTGTGCCAACCTCATGGCCAAATATCATCGTATACATCGTACTTGTTCCATATCTATTTTTGATTTCAAAAACATGCATATGCATTGTGTTAGAATTACTTTTCAAAGGGAACAATTTTACTCACGAATCAATACTTAGCATCTAATCATGCATATCATCTCATTCATAGCATGAATCTAACATCTACAAAAGCTCAATCTTACTTGGTGCCACAAAAAATCCCAACCTTGCTTGGTACTCAATACCTACAAATGGCCAAATCTTCACCGGTACAGCCCAAGATTAATATATTGCATGCATCAGACATCGCATTCATATTTCACATCCCGCATAGCATATCCATGAATGTGTAGCATTATACTATACAAACTCTAAACATGCATCTACATGAACATGCATACATAACATAAGATTTGCGACCATTCTTAGAGGTCCAATCCCCAGCTATACCAGTACAATTCCCCAACTAGGGATGCTTATTGGCCTTCCTCAGTAAGTAAAATTACCATAAGTGCCTTTTTAATCATGGATTTCCTAGCAAGCTCACTCACCGTGAGTCTTCAAAGAACATATCTAGTAATCGATCATCCTGAAAGATTGTTATCAACCAGTGAGCTTGTCTTTACCTATCACATCCCCACCTTAGCAACATGGCCTTCATAAGGAATAAGTTCAATCACATATCTAAGGTTTTTTTTTATTAAGGGTTCCATTAGGGGTTTTCATTAAAGATTTATCAGATGGATTCTACTAAGATTCCATCTAAAGGTTTCATCCAAAAGTTTCATCTAAGGGTTTTATCAAGGGTTTCATCAAGGGTTTATCAAGGGCTTTGTCAAGGGATTTTATCAAGGGAATTTTATCAAGAGCATTTTATCAATTAGTTTCAATCAAAGGGTTTCATCAGGAGCATTACCAACCAAGGGTTAACTAGGGTTTCGCCAAGAAGTTTCAACAAAATGGTATTACAAAGGGGTTTCATCAAAGGATTCCACCAGGGTTTCACCTAGCGGTTTCGCTAAGGGTTTCATCAGAGATTTCTATCAGGGGTTTTATCAAAAGGGGTTTCATAAGAATTTTATCAAGGGGTTCTACTAAATTTTTATCCAAAGGGTTCTATCAAGGGATTTTTCATCCAAAAAGGGTTTTATCCAAAAAAAATTCAAGGGGTTCTACCAAAATTTTATCAAGGGTTCTACAAAAAGAATTTCAATGGGCTCTACCAAAATCCTATCAAGGAGTTCTACCAGAATTTTATCAAGGGGTTCTATCAGAGTTTTGTCAAGGGGTTCTACCAGAGTTTTGTCAAGGGGTTTCACCAGGATTTTATCAGGGGGTTTCATCCCGAATAATCGGAGGATCACTAGAGTCCTACCCAACTTTTGTGATCAGGGAGATCATAGGTAAGTTGATCAACAAGGGTTAAACTAAAATACGATACAAGGTAAAAAGGCATAACAAGGATACAATAAAGATACATCATAAAGCCAAAAGGGAAAAGTATTACTAAACCATGATGATGGTTAATGTATCAAAAATACATAAAGGAAAAAGGCATATGATAAATAAACTATATAAACCATAATACTTACTAATAAGTTCATGTCTCTAAATTGTTCATGACTCAAAATACAACATAACAGAAATACATAAAGCCAAAAAAAGCCATAACAAAAATACATCACATAAAGGTAATGTCTCCAATTTGTTCAAGCAACATCAGGATGAAACCATATTAAATTTCATTAATGTCTATAATGTCAATGGTTATGTTGGGCCACTTCCTTATCCCTTGAGATTTTCGCATTTAAGAAACCTTGTTCTATCACTTATCCTCATCTCCAATTTCCTTGCCACTTTTTGTTTGGCTTTCTTTTTCTAAAAAGATACATTCACAACACAAGCATTAGAATACATGCAATAAACCCAATAGAATCTAATAAAGTGAATTAGTTTAAGTAACTAAACTGGTTTAGGATTGGTTGGAGTTGCATATATAGCTACCCGAGGAATAAGTTCAACATTTGGAATATGTGCAAACAAAATATAATTCGATTCTGAACCACTTATACCAGAGTCACGTGCAGCGTGAGCATTTGGAACAAATGCATTTTCAACATTGGGAAGTAACATCATTCACATTTGGTTAAGGTTGTGTTGCCTCAAATGCTGCAGCAAGATTTGCACAAAGAATTTCAAAATCAAGATCAACTTCAGTTTAAGATTCAAAAAGGTGTTGTTCTTGGGATTGTTCTTGTGTTGTATTCCCATATGCAGAACCAGCTTGAGGTTAGGGTTGTTCTTGTGTTGTATTCCTAGATGCAATTGTTGTTGCATTTTTCTTTGGTTTTCTCTGCACATATAAATCATGGAATTAATATGACACATTAGCATAAACACTAATACAACGTATGGAGATAAGTAGATGCCTTTATTTTTTGAGCTTCAGGATCAACCACAAAACTAGTACGACTTCTTGCATTATGGCCATGTATACCATAATTTGTTAAAAAATAACATGTTTGTGTCCTTCCCTTGTTAGGGTCTTCATCGAATTCCCTCATCATCAATTTCTTTGGCCTTCCATGCACTCTTTTTTATGTTGGAGGTAACATTTCTTCAATGTCAACCTATGACCACATGTCTTGTCTATTAATTGGGCTTACATTAAAATCATATCATGTCACATAGTTTTCCTTGAAATAGTAATCATCCACAAAGTCTCCAGGGCATTGGTTCATAAAACCTAAAGTAGATAGTGCATGTCTACTAGGTATTCCTATTAGTTCCCAAAAATGACAAATGCATGTTCTTTTTGAAGTGTTCGTTGTGAAACTATGTCTAATATGAACATGTTCAACTTGCCATATTGTTTCACCAAACCAATTTAGAATTTAATTACCAACATGTTCTACTTCTTTATCTAACCTAAGTTTAGGTATAAGGGTTATCCTATGTTGCCACGTATTAACTCTTTCTCTTAAGCCAACATTCATATTCATGATGTAGTTTCTTATCCATTCACACATGGTTAATATTTGTTTGCCTCTAGCCACTAATATGTTACTATTAAATGCTTCAGATATACTATTCATAAGCATGTCACATTTGGGATAGAAAGAAAATGCTTGTTTACACCATGCTTTGGTAGGTATTTTGGACAGTCACTTCCAAGCCTTCACATAAATCCCCTTTAATTCTTTCATCTTAGCTTCCCATGCTTGAATATATGTTACCATTGTTGCTGCCATCATCAAGTTCCTAATCTATGTGCCTTCTCCAAACTTTTTTTTGAAATTTACATATAAATTCATAAGACATAGCATGTGACCCACCCTCTCAAACATTTCTTTAAACATAGGGATTAAACTATCCAAAAGTCAAACATGTATCAGGGATGAAATCCTAAATTTAAATATGTATCAGGGATAAAATGCAACACACACAAAAAGTAATGAAATGTACATTTTGGTTGTCAGATATGAAAACCAATCTGTTTTCTTGATCAATGTCCTCCAAAAGCAAAGTAAGCAACCACTTTCATAACTCCTTTGTTTTAGTTTTAGAAACACCAAAAGCTAGGGGATAATATTGGTTATTGGGATCTCTTGCAACACCAATAAGCTGAAGTTGATAGAAACACAAGACGGGGATTGAATTGTGTTGAGTTTTTATTTCTTTTTAAACTCTTAAGTCAGATTCTAAACACAAGGTTATAAAATTTAATTTATTTAGAGGTAGGCAGTAGATATAAAACACAAGAAAGAATAATAACTTGTATTTGTATGTCGAATACTGTAACTTTTATTCAAGTCTTTAGCTTCTTATATAGACAATAAACAAATTCGTTGAAGATGCAACACAGTGGAGTCCTTTGAGAAGCTTCAAAAGAGACGTTGGGATGTTTCACCAAATTGTCAAGTTAGGTGAAGGATATTTTGAAAACCCTTTGCTACGAAAGGAATTAATAGTTTAATCCCAGCTGACTTTATGAAGAAACTAGAGCTTAGATCATTATGTGACAAAGTATGTTCAAAGGTGAACAGTGACCTATCAATGTCACTTTGGTCCTTACGCTTTGATTGGCTCAGGTTCTAATCATCAGAGGCATGCTTCTTCAAAGTTTGATATTCAGAGGCAGACTTCTTAAAAGTATGATCTTCAGAGGTTGACTCCTTCAGACTCTGACCTTTAGACATTGACCTCTTCATAAGATGACTTCTTCAGAGTATGGTCTTCAGCTTATGATCTTCAGATTCTGATCTTCAAGCTTGTCATTGACTGTTCATAGTCAGAACCAATACTTGGATTTTATATGAAATTTTAGTCTATGGTCCTGCACACTTTAACAAACATTAGTATACCCAATTATTCTTTAAATACTTTGTCATCATCAAAACCTAAGGGACATGAGACAAACAAATTTTGTTGCAACATAACTAAGGCCCCTCCATATTTTGTCTTAAGATGACATCTATCAACACCAATGAATGGTCTGAAAAATGTGTTGACCCCCTTCTTAAGTCCATCAAAGCAAAAATAAAAACTCCTAAACATTGGTTATATTGTTGATCCAACCCTTGTCACATTAATTTTGCAATTTTTCTCTGAATTTAACCTCCTTAACTCTGCAGAATATCTCCACAACAGGGTATATTATTTGGCTGCATCACCTTCAACCAAAGATTTTGAAGTTTTCTTTTCCTTCCATTCCCTATTCATAGTTATACAAACATAGTAATTACTCTTAATCTCAGAAACTATATCATGAATCTTGATTCCATCAGAAGATGCCATCCTACCCTCCACAGTCTTAGCAATCCACTTGGAATTGGCTGAACTATTGTTTAACTCCCTACCACATGTTTGAGCACCAACCCATCTCTTTATTCTATATGTGTGCTTATTTCCAACCTTAGTAACAAGTACCAAAAACACACATTTTATTTTGCAAACTACAATTACTCTAAATTGTTGTTTTCACATACTTTATATCTCTCCAATTTAATACTAACCATTTAGTAATTGCCTCCTTAAATTTATAGAGTGATACAAACTCGAATCCCATTTTGAACTTGTTATTCTTGTTGTACTCCTCCATCTTAAACCTAGGATACTTTGGTCCATTCTCTTAATCTTAAGCATCTTAATCACTGCTACCAATCTCATCATTAGCACAATTAGTGTCCATCTCATTATTAACACCACTAGATGAACCTACATTATCATTACCAAATCTTAATTTCTTTGAAGTATTCTTGTGCTTCCTTGTTATTTTCATTACGTTATTTCTTTTCCCTCAAATTATTTATCAATTAAATCAAAGCCATCATCCAACCCAAGATCCATCTCATCCTTACTATCATTAAATTATATACCATTAACTTCAAAGCCACTATCATCGTTATCCTCATGTTCATCTTTTTCAACATTAATAACACCTTCATCATTAATAACATCCTCAACATTAACAACACCATCATCACCAACATTAACATTAAAATCAACATTAAAACCATCCTCAACATTAACAACATTATCACCATCATTAACATTAACAATAACATCATCATTAACACCAACTTCATCATTAGCAGCACAAACATCCTCAACATTAACATTAACACCTTCATCATTAACACCACCTTCTTCCTCAACAATAACAACACCATCATCAACTAGTTTATGCTCAACATATATATCCACTACATATACTTTATAAACCATATTAGCATCACTATTACTAAGCATTCTACGACACCGGTCTGATTCATTGTTATACCACCATAACCAATATTCTGAATACTAAAGCTGACAAAGGTATTTCACGATACTAGTAGCTTCAAAGAAGCTCCACTTATCAGGACCGATGTCTACTATATGTTCATGTCCACCTAGGTAATATATTACGATTTCCCTAACAAATTTCCCTCGTCATGAAAGTTCGTAATAAAAATCATACCTTATTGAATCGTCAATCTTGCTCAAACACGTCTTTGATTTGTTTACCATTTTCTCCACCCACATACCTCGTCTTCCTCAAAATCACCTTCCATAAAGCTCACAAATGTTTCTTCTTCTGAAACCATAACTTACAGGGACTAAAACTAAAACTGTAAAATGAATTTTTAGGACTTCTTTTTGTGGGAAATATTTGAACCACGTGTAATAATAAGTGTTAGAATAAAAATTAAAAAACAAAATCCAAGTCAGCAACGTTAGCCACAAAGGCTTTTTTTTAACAAATTTTTGACATCAAGGGCTAACTCCAATAAGAAAGTAACATATAGGGACTTCAACAAAAAAAATTTAGGGACCAAAATTAAAAACTTGCAAACTTACAAGGACCAAAAGACTATTTAGTCTATATGATACTATGACTTCATTTAATAATACCCCTAAGCTGTAATGCAGGGGCTACTGCACCCCACACCCCAGTCACCTATCCACGATAAATTGCTAAGCCTACGATCCATTAGGAATTTCTACATATTATGTTTCTATTTGTTTTAATATAAGTCCTATTCAACAATCTTATCCTTGGAAAATATCAAACCCCTATGAAAAATTCTTGTATGATGATCATATCCTAGCAACTAGGGAGATACACCTCCTACTTAACACTGAGAAACATGTTACAAGTCTAAGCAATGCTTGAACTTGACACTGATGGTTGGCTTGGTCAACATGTTAGTTGCATTCTCTAAATTATGAACTTTTTCAACTAATATATGTCTACATGTAAGTAATTATATGATCTTGTGAAACCTCACATCCATATGTTTGGTTCTAACACGATACACTTGATTGTTTTCCAAATAAATAGAGTACTCACATCCTTCGAATTACTCATGTCAAAATTGTTTAACACCTTTTCAACATGGATTTTATATAGAGCCGTGATTTTCTAACACTCTTATACCTGTGAATATCTATACCAAGAATATTCTTAGCAACACTTAAGTGTTACATTTCAAACTCATTCTTACATGATTTTCAGTTCATTAATGTAATGTAAATGAATATCATCAAGGTTTATAACATAGAATAATCATACTCACATCTTCTATAGCCAACCTGAAGTATGTATGAATCAAATCATTTGTACCATTACCTTGGAGATTGCTTTAAACCATACCAAGACCTCTTCAATTTTTGAACTAGTATGTCATGTCGAATGTCATTGAACTCTTATGGCTAGTCCAAGTAAATCTTCTCATTTAGATTATTATGAAGAACTGGTGTCTTAACATCCATCCACTCTAAATGCTTGGCCTTCTTGGCTACCAATAATAACACTTCCTAGATAGAAGTATGTCTGATGACCACAGAAGAAATCTTATCATAATTAATCCCCTTTAGTTGTGATTACCCTTTTCTAGAATACAGGCCTTGAGATTTTCCCATTCTTTTTCTGTTACTATTGGTTTTCTCTTGAACACCCACTTACAATCAGTAGCTCTTTTCCCTCAAGGACTATATCTCCTCCATCATTACAACCATACACTTATCTTTCTATTGGATAGTTATGAACTCTCGAAAGGTGGAAGGGTCTCTAGAACTTTTCCTTGAACACCCACTTATAATTGGTGGTCCTTTTTCCCTTTAGGAAGCTGAGAAGCTCTCATGTTTGATCTTTCTTCAAGGAATTTATCTCCCTCATCATTGTGCCCATACACTTATCTTTATCTTGGCTAGCTATAACCTTTTGAAAGGTGAAAGGGTCTCCATAACTAGTAATAAGTGCATAGGCTTCCAAGTCTTCATACTTCACCTAAAAATTCAGACCCATATATTTATAGTGGTCTGGTTTAACAATGCTCTCTGTCATGTACAAAAATATTGTCTCATACTTCACCTAAAACTTCAGATCCATGGTCAATTTCAATATCAGAGCTCAGTTTCTCTTATGGTTCAGGAACTACCTAAATATTGTTCAATTACAGAAGATCACCATCCACCTGCATCACCTATATATTGGAAGTTTCTCCTTTAGATGTTAACACATTTATGCAACTAACTTCTTCAACATTAGCTACTCATAAAAAACAACATCTCAATTGATTTCCACCTTTTTAGTCGGATCTCATAACTTGAACCCCTTCACACATTTTTCATAACTGACAAAGACACATGTCTTCGACTTTAGATCAAGTTTGGATCAATCTTCCCTAGATAAATACAGATAAATTAGACACCAAAATTTCCTTAAATTGCCAAGATTAATAGGATTACATGTTCATACCTCTTCTGTAACCTTCCCCTCAAATGAAGCATGTGGTGAAATATTGATAAGATAACATGCGATGTTAGCTGCCTATGCATATAAACCTTTTGATGGTCAAGTATTTAACAAGAGACATATTTCCCTTTCAATTAGAGACATATTCATTATATTTTTCATACCATTTTTATATGGTGTTTAATGAATTGAGAAATTCCTTTAAATACTGTGTTTTTCACAAAACGTTTTTAAATTAGACACAATTTAATTTGTCACATTATCTTACTGCGAATACTTGATTTATCTGCATGTTTGATTCTCTATGTTTTCCTCCCATAATTTGAATTTGGTAAAGACATCATATTTCTGACTCAAGAAATACATTCAAACCTTACGATAAAAATCATCTGTGAAAGTCACAAAGAACCTGGAACAACCCATGGAAACATCTTTGGTAGGCCCCCACACATCAGAATGCACATATTCTAAAATTCCCTATATTTTGTGCTTTCTGGCCTTGTGTCGAACATGACATTGTTTCCCAAGTGCACAGTACTTGTAAAAACCCATGTTGCAACTACTAACATACTTAAATAAAATATAAAATTATTTTATAGGAATAAGTTGCATAGTGGAAGTGAGGATAGGACAAGTATTTCACAAACCTGCTCTTGTAATAAGGAGATGACTCGGCTAGGCTAGACCAAAAAGAAAGATAAGCCTCTCGAGTAAGGGGACTCACCAGAACGAAGCGCCCTAGGAAATCACCTCAATTGTTAGTGAAGGGATGAACCAAGAAAGGTTCTGGTAAAACTCAATAAGCCCCTGACCATGGATGTCATTCTAGGAGGTGTGCATAACATAGAACATGTTGAGGAACAACCACAGACAAGGTTTCCAAGACCTATGCTCATCCTAAAATTAAAACACCTTGGTGAAGGACCTTTAAAGTGCTTCAGTATGGCCACCTAAAATTCAAACAAAGGAAGTCACAAACCTATTCTGGTGAACATACACTCATATAATGGAACTGAACACCCATTAAAAAGGTTACATATCCTTTTTCTAAATCCACCAGAAGGATCGACTAGTCTGAAAGGCAGTCGATCATGACATTGGTCGCATTTATAACCTCCTTAGTACTTAAATCATAAGGGATTCCTACTATTTGTGCATCCACCTTGTTATACTAATTAATTGTGTCGACCAACTCTACCAACCTCACCCTTTTCAAGAAGTTTATTGTTATTTTTTAGTAAAACAAACCATAAGTTTTAGTTCAGTTAATGGATTAAACTCAAAAAGTTCTAAGGATATATTATGCGAGATGTATGAGAAATGTGTGTGTGTGTGTGTGTTTGTGTGTGTGCGCCTAAAGGTTATATATCTAAATTTATAGAACTCAATAATAATGTAAAGAAATAAAATGCAGGATTACTTGAATGGATAAACCAAATGAAGAAAAACAACCAAATTAATTGAATAAAAAGTGTTTGAATTAAAGGTGGAACGTAGATTCATACATTTCTCACAAATCCTTTTATCTCTGTAACTTGGGTGTTTCAATTCTAAAGAGAACAACAATGAAAAATGTGAATCCTTGTTACAAAGATCAAATCGACTTATATACATGCACATCAATAACCGTCAACAACTGTCGACTCTCCAACATTCGACACATACAATATTACATGGCCTTTTGTCCTTTGTTTTTCTTCCACGTGTTTTCAATCCTTGAACTGCTGCAAAATCGCTACTATTCTCGAAAATAACTTCACATCTTCCAACTACCTTTTGTCGAGAATCCTCCCTATCAAACCTTGTGACTTCGGTGTCTAAAACTTGATTTAGCTATATGTACTTAGTCTGTATATTTATCCCACCTCCACTCTTGTCAAACATGTTGAGTTAAAAATCTCAGGTTAACACAAGGATATCTCATCAATTTTAAAATTCTCAGTCAGTTTAAGCCAAGAAACCACGCCCGGTCGACCCTTGTGGTCTATATGGGCCTTGATGTTTGCATCGTTAGGATCTTGATTACAGGTTATGTGATAAACCTGGGTGAAATCTCCATTAAGTTCTCTCCTCTGTTTAGTGGCCTGAATTTTCGAGGTTGGCAAAATGGGAGATGTCGAAGTTCCTACCACATGAGAAGAAAAGGGCATAGAAGCGCCTATATGACCCTCATCAACGTCATCATCAGAAAACGGGGCATTGAAAGAAGATTCCCTAGAGGAAGCTCTCTTATCCTGGGACCCCATAAAAGTCCCTCTGGAATTAGAATCATTGGTTAGGGATATAACTTCAGAGCCCAGACGATCATAGAAAAAGGGGGAGGGTTTGTACTAAGAGATACTTCCGTTCTTGCAACATTAGAGGCATGCTATCAAAATCGCTAGCCAAGCGAATATAACTATCACTCATTTAGATCAAAGTACAAGAAATATTGAAGGTAAAAGTTTGAGGTGAAGAGGGTACATAGTAAGGCAAAGATGGCGAAAAGCAAATGGAGCAAGGAGAAATGGAAGCTTTAGTAAGGATCTGTGATTATTCTAATAAATACTCTCAAGTGGGAAGAAAATAAAACAATTGTAAATGGAAATGATTGCGAAAAGTTTAATCAGCATTCAACAATCCTTATATATAAGCAAATGCAAACAACGAGCCAAATCAATAGTATGGAGAAGTTATAAGATCAACAACTGGATTCTTCCTAAAAAAATATAAACAAACTCGAGTGCACAATAAACAATGACATGTGCTAACTGGTCACATTAAGTCGCACATCAAAGAGAAGCAGCAAAATATTTCAATGATTCGGAAGGAATACAATGTACTTATCCCCCGCTACTTTTATAACTGACTCCAGGCGTTGTCACTTTCGATTCGAAGCGAACAACATCCTCTGAGACCGACCATGATTATCAAAGAATTCTCTGACTCAACAACGTTTGACAAGCCTTAAGGGAAATTGTTTTGGGTCTGCCAAAGCCCCAAAAGAGCTAAGGTCCAAATTGATGTCAATTCACTCTAAATGATCCAAGGTATAAAAGTCATATCACAAGATATTCAGGGGACACTTTATGATCTCCACTTTTTAATACACCCTCTTGAATTATGAACTTACTTGGGCGTCAGAGTGTTAATCTTGCAAACCCACCCCAGCTTCATCGTATCAAGATAAGCACCACCAGTTTAGAATTCCTCATCATCAACATACACATAATTCTAGTTCCATAACATAACAATGGTGCCGTCTGTGGGAAATGACTCCTAATTTTATCGAAAATTTCACGAATAGATCATCCTCGATTCAAGATCGAACCAATGTTATAATCGTCGAGAAATAGGGGTAGTTACCTTCAAGATCACGCCTAAGATTCTCGATCAACCTTTCAATTTCACATCTTCTCATTATTCGTCATCAATGAGATCTAGAACGTAACTACTTCCAACG